>CP106734.1:71114895-72364895 GCA_025506655.1 Gossypium rotundifolium
TTCGATCATTCTCTTTATAAATTTTAATTAGTTTCCAGGTTGGATCATTCTCTTTATAAATTTTAAAACTCAACAAAACAACGATCAATATTCGTCACTTGAACTGGGTACAAGGCGCTACCTAACTTAATTTGCTCAATCATGCAACATCGATTCATAAAAACTTCATTTCAATTTAAAACTTTTCATTCAAGACCTTAATGTCTTTATTATAGGTCTATGAGACCCTAAACTTGCACTCAGAATGGTTTGGGACACGCCCGTGTGGCATATTGCATGCCCGTGTTCCACACCCGTGTGGAGATATTTTCTAATTCGAACCTCAGGGGTTTTTACACGGCTGAACACTCGCCCGTGTCCCTCACACGGCCATGACACGCCCCTGTCCTCGCTTGTGTGTGAAAACCTTGGCATTCTATTTATGACGTCATCATCTCAATAAGGTCACAGGGCCAAGGCACACGCCCGTGTCCTTAGACCGTGTGTCGAATTAAATTCCTAATTTCAGGTGCAAACATCACACTACCTGGGTACATGCTCGTGTCTTAGGCTGTGTCACCCATACGGCTGAGACATACGGCCGTGTCTCTGCCTGTGTGTTTACTACTGAGCATACTGACTTGTAAACCTAGCATGCATGGGGTCACATGGCCAACCAACACGCCCATGGGGCTGACCATTTGTCACACACGGCTTAGACAGACGCCCGTGTGTCTACCCGTGTGGACATTTGAAAGGCTATCTACCAAGCCAAATGCCACCCTATACAGCAATCATACTTATACCAATTCAATCCAACATATATCAGGACTATAAAGCACTTCTAAAGACTCAAAATCAATACATCCACACAAGCATACACTTAATGAATTTCATCATCATTGAATATATATAAACTTGTGAAGTATTGGCCCAATTCCATTGACCACTTACAAAATGAATTTAACAATGTTAATAGCCAACACTTTGGCTAACAAATATGACATAACAAAAGAGACTAAGTCCTATACATGCCATACTCAAAATGAATCTAACTTTGCTATATCAAAGAGTAGTCGATAGTGTGATTTCTGAACTCTGGCATTCCACGAATTTCCGAGCTAAATTGGTAATGCTATAAGGAAAAGGGAAATGAGAGGGGTAAGCATAAAGCTTAGTAAGTTTGCATGAAAATAAATAACAACATGAGCTCACAGTGTCTCCCAACCATGGCATTGGATAAAAACATAAAGTCTTAAGCATTTTTCCAACACTTACTCATGCTTATTCTTATCAAGTACATACCATGTCACATATCGTAAACATTTCTCGTGAATTACTCATGGGTACCTGTGATCACTCAATCACATCTCTTTAGCACTAATCTTATTTCTACTCCAAGGTTAACTATTTATCCCACTAAATCACTTGGGATATTTAGCGATACCTATTCATCGTCATTCACATAATACGACGCCAATGCCACATCCCAGATGTGGTCTTACATGGGGCCACCTCTGAGTGCCGATGCCATATCCCAGATATGGTCTTATCCGGGATCTCATATCAATTATCGATGCCACATCCCGAATATGGTCTTATACGATTTTTCTTACTCAATCCCGATGCCATATCCTAGATATGGTCTTATACGGGATCTCAATTCGATGTTGAGGCCATGTCCTAGACATGGTCTTACACGGGACCTTATCCATCTCCTATCTCATTAATAATGTTCTCACATTTACTATAGTCCCACCGGAACTTCAACATCAAAATTTTCATCATTTTTCTCATTCAACATCATAACTCAAATACATAGAAATATTACACAACATCACTAATATCAAATATTTAGAACTTAATAACATGATGTTGTATTTATTACACACAAACTTACCTCAATAATCAAAATAGGCTAGATTGTCGATCTAGTCCGATACTTTGCTCTTTCCTCGGTCGAGGTTAATTCTTCGCTCTTCTTGATCTATAATAACAATTTAGCTCATTTAGTTGCCACATTATTAAATACATTTCAATAATCACATTTTGGCAAAATTACCTTTTTGCCCTTAAACTTTCTCAAAATGACCATTTTACCCCTAGATTCGAAAATCAATTCTAATCAAATTTCTTTATTTAACGAGCCTAGGTGAACATTTATTACTCTTATGACAGCCTCAATACTCATTATTTCACACGTTTACCTCTTATTATATAACCTTTACAAAAAGGTCCTATTAGGTGTTTTTATGGAAACACCCTTCACAAAAGTTATTTGTCTAACAACTAAAACTCATTTTCTTCTATAACAATGCAGGAACTAACATAATTGCTCACATGGAAAAACTCTAACTTTCTACCATTTTGCAAAATAGTCCTGTAACAACCCGATTTAGACCTTAGTCGGAACAGTGGTTCGAGACCACAAATTCGAGGTTGTAAAAATATTTTAATGGTATTTTCTGTGTGAATGATATGTGACATAGCTTGTGTGAAAATTTTGTGTGATAATTTGGTCGTTTGTGTGTCGAATTACGAGAAAAGACTTAATCGCATAAAGTGCAAAAGCTGTGTGCTGATTGTTTAAGTGCCTAAATGTTGTTGTCTTTATAATTGGGAGGTTTTATGATGCAAATAGCCCACTATTAAGTTAGTGGATGGCAATGGACCATTATGACCTTGATGTTTATATGATTCAAATATTAATTAAAAGGTTAATATGGTAAATTATGAATTAATGTTAATATAATTAAAATGAAACAAAAGTTAGTCGAGGTATTCATCTTTGTTGCCGAAATTGAAGAAGGAAGAAGACAACCATGGCTATTTAGGGTTCGATTCTTTGAAGTTCTAATTGGTATGTAATTTTTGTTCAGTTTTTGATGATTTCTACGTTTTCGTAATCGTTGCTTTGTGCTCTACAAAACCCATGCTTGAATTTTGAGTATTGATGATGTTTGTGTGAGATGCAATTGATGCTATAATGAGCTTTGTAATGATTTTTAGTGTTAAATGAAAGATATGAGTTAGATGAACGTAGTTTGTATTTAAAGTTTTGGTGAAATTGAGTAATTTGAGTTGAATTGTGAAAATGAGGAATTAGAGGACTAAAATGTGAAATAAATGAAATGTGTGGGCTTGTATTAGCATGAGAAGAATTCAGCTAAGCTTGTGTGAATAGAAATTTGGTGTATTTTGTGATTTTGTGAAATAGGGACTAAAGTGTGAAAATGTGAAAATGTGAGCGCTATTTTGTAAAATACCCTAAATATGTGTGTTTGGATTAAAATGAATGAATTGATGATTGAATGGATTGAATTTGAATGTGTATAGACCAAGAGAGGAGAGGTTCGGATCGAGATCGAGGCAAAGATAAAGTGCTCGATTAATCGACCGTATCGATAGTTTGACGTCCGAGGTAAGTTCGGATATAATACTACTTGTAAACTATGTCTATGTGATATAAATTGAATGGATGTATATGTATCTATGAGTTTTGCAATGCTATGTGCTGAATTGAGATAAACAGGCACTAAGTGTGCGAAAAGATAGAATATTCAGCTTATCGACTTGGCACTGTGTGTGCGATACCGATATAAGTTCGGTTTAATGTATTGGCACTAAGTGTGCGGTTATGATTATGTTTCAGTTGTAAAATTGGCACTAAGTGTGCGAATAAATCAAAGGATTAGCCAGGGTTGAACGAGAGGTAATATCGAACAAATGAGTAGCATAAATGTTAAGCAACTATGTGTTGAAAAAGGTACTTATGAACCTATGTGGTTGATGATAGACTCAAGAGTTGAATGAATAGCTAATTGGATATGTGGTTGAGATTGATAATGTGACTTGATGTGCCTTTATCTATGCCTTTCTCTATGTAATGGTATTATATTAAAACATATTGTTGTTGTAGTATTGAGTAATATGTATTATATTACGAACTTACTAAGCTGTGGAAAGCTTACTATGTGAATTGTTCTCTGCTTTCCAGTGTCAGTAAAGCTAGCTCGGATCCGGGATCGTCAGCTTCATAATGAATTAGTGAAATTAGTGAAATTGGGAATGAATTATGCTTGTGGTAGAATAAGTTTTGGTATTGAATTTGTTATGGTTTGCCTTATATGTATGATATGTTTGGTATGTGTTGCTTATAGGTTTGACCTTAAGTGGGTGGCATGTTGGCCTTGCAAAAATGGCCCATAATGTCACACGGTTGGGGCACACGGGCGTGCCTCAGACTGTGGATAAATTGGCAGAATATGGCATAAATTGCACAGGCCATGGCACGGGCGTGCCTATAGGTCGTACGAGAAATGGCAGTATATGACCTTATAGGACACGACCTTAGCTCACGGACGTGCTTGTTAGCCTTGTTAATTTTGGCAGTATGCAACCATGGGGAGGGCACACGGGGGTGTCATGTAGCCGTGGGAGAGGCACGGCCTACCCCCACGGGCGTGTCTCCGCTGTATTTTAGAAAAGTTTCAAATTTTTTCATGAAGTTTTATATGTGTTTCGGTTTAGTCCCAACTCAGTTTATAAGCATGCTTAGGGTCTTAATGACTCGCTTAAGGGACATTATGATTGTATATGAATGTGTTTGGTGATGATTGACTTTGTGTAGTAAATGTGATGTTAAATGATTCTATTGTTCGGTAATGCCTCTAAACCCTATTTCGGCAATGGTCTCGGGTTAGGGGTGTTACAGGTCCCCTCTTTAGCTAGCTTAAGCTTTAGGGTTTCCAAAAGTACAATTTTTATCAAGAAATGATCATCAAATCACTTACTTGTAAAGAGAGAAGCTTGCTAAAATTTTTTGAGCTTTCAAAACCCCTATTTGCTGCTAATTTTTAGTGGATGAGCGAAGGAGAAAAGATGCTATCTTTTTTTTTCTTTATTTTATTTTATTTCATCAATTTAATCCACCTATTACACCCACTTTGACTAATTTTGACTTTTTTGTCCCCCTATGGCCGGCCATGACCTTTAAAAAGGTCTAATTGCAAAATAAAAGCCTCCAATTAAAAATTCCATGACTAATTGGTACCTCTAGCTGATAAAATAGAACTTTTGCAATTTATGCGATTTAATCCTTTTTGGCGATTAAGCATGAAATCGCTAAAATTAAAGCACCAAAATTTACATGCACCTATATAATCATGTTATAACTTATAAAATAACATTGGAATAATTTTATCCAACCCCGGATTAGTGATCCTAAGACCACTGTTCCTAGTAGCCCCTAAATCGAGCTGTTACAATTCTCCCCTTGAAAGATTTTCGTCCTTAAAAATCTTACCGGTAAAAAGGTTGGGATATTGGTTTCTTGTAGTCTCCTCAGGCTCCCATGTAGCCTTTTCTATTCCATGCCTTCACCATAGCACTTTAACAAGGGCTATACTTTTATTTCTCAACTATTTGACCTCTCGCGCCAAAATCTTAGCCGGCTCTTCACTATAAGTCATGTACGGTTGAATCTCTACCTCTGTTGGTACAATCACATGCGAAGTGTCTGAACGGTATCGGCGTAACATAAACACGTGAAAGACATCATGAATCTTTTCCAATTCAGGTGGCAAAGCCAAACGATAGGCTACTGGCCCTATCCTCTTGGTAATCTCGTATGGTCCGATAAAGCGCGGACTCAACTTGCCCTTCCGGCCAAATCTGAGGACTTTCTTCCATGGTGATACTTTCATAAACACTTTATCACTGACTTGGAACTCAATTTCTTTCCGTTTCAAATCTAAATAGGACTTTTGTCTATCTGAGGCAGCTTTCAGACATTTACATATCACCTTTACTTTCTCTTCAGTTTCTCTGACCAAATCGACCCCATGAATCTGATTCTCTCTGAGTTCTGTCCAATACGGGGGCGTTCGACACTTACGCCCATACAATGCCTCATAAGGCGCCATTTTCAAACTTGACTGAAAATTGTTATTGTAGGCGAATTCCACCAACGGTAAGTATTTCTCCCAATTATTTTGGAATTCCAAAACACAACATCGCAGCATGTCTTTAAGTATCTGTATCACTCTCTCCGACTGCCTGTCAATTTGAGGATGGAAAGATGTACTAAAACTCAATTTTGTGCCTAAAGCCTCTTGCAACTTTTTCCAAAATCGTGACGTGAATCTTGGATCTCTATCCTAAATAATCGACAACAGTACTCCATAAAGTCTTACTATCTTTGACACATACAAATCTGCCAACTTATCAAGAGAATAATCAACTCGTACTGGTATAAAATGGGCTGACTTCGTAAGTCTATCAACTACGACCCACACAGCATCTTTTTTTTTCAGCGTCAACGGTAAACCCGTCACAAAGTCCATAGTAATACGGTCCCACTTTCACTCGGGAACCATAATAGGCTAAATTAGACCCGAAGGTACTTGGTGTTCAGCCTTCACTTGTTTACAAATTAAACATCTAGATACGAACTCTAAAATGTCTTTCTTCATACTCGGCCACCAATACCATTTCCTCAAGTTATTATACATCTTCGTACGGCCTGGATGTACAGACAAACATCCACTATATGCTTCATACAAATTCTTCCAAATAAGCTCATCGTTTCTAGGTACACAGACCCTATCTCGAAACATCAAACATCCATCAGGACTTATCCAAAAGTTCGACTTAATATTTGACTCACATAGAACTCTTTTGGCTTGTAAGTTGCTGTCACCTTTTTGAGCTTCACAAATCTCTTGGAGAAACAATGGCCTAGCCCTCAACTCAACTAAAATAGAACCTTCATCTAACAAAGCCACTGTGTATTCATGGCTCTTAGCGCAAACAAAGATTTTCTGATCAAAGCATCGGCGACCACGTTTGCCTTTCCCGGATGATTATCACTAGCTCATAATCCTTTATCAGATCTAACCATCTTCGTTGCCTCAAATTTAATTCCTTTTGTGTCATCAAGTATTTTAAGCTTTTATGGTCGGTGAATATTTGACATCTCACACCATACAAATGATGTCTCAATATCTTTAGTGTAAAAATAACTGTAGCTAACTCCAAATCATGAGTCGGGTAATTCTTCTCATGCGGTTTTAATTGTCTAGAGGCATAAGCAATCACCTTGCCCTTTTGCATGAGTACACAACCTAATCCATTTAGGGATGCATCACTGTAAACCATAAATTCTCTTTCTGACTCAGGTTGCACCAAAACAGCAGCCTCAGTCAACAACGCCTTTAGCCTCTCAAAACTCTGTTGGCACTTTTTTGTCCAATCAAACTTCACATCTTTTCTCAATAGCCTCGTCATCAAAGTAGCTATCATGGAAATCCCCTTAACAAATTGCCTATAGTAGCCAGCTAGGCCCAGAAAACTCCTAACTTCAGTTACGTTCCTTAGTGGCTTCCAATCTACAATTGCTGAGATCTTACTCGGGTTGACTCTGATTCTGTCTCCCGAGACAATGTGCCCTAAAAATCCAACTTCCTTCAGCCAAAGTTCACTTTTACTAAACTTAGCATATAGTTGTTTATCTCTCAAAATTTTCAAAACCCTTCTCAAATGCTGGGCATGCTCGTTCTCATCCCGAGAGTAAATCAATAAATCACCGATAAAGACAACCACAAATTTATCCAAATACGACTGAAAAATACGATTCATCAAATCCATGAAAATGGCAGGGGTATTTGTTAAACTAAGAGGCATGATCGAAAATTCATAGTGGCCATACCTTGTCCCAAATGCAGTTTTTGACACATCCGAGTCCTTGACTCTCAACTGATAATATCCAGACCTCAAGTCTATTTTGGAAAATACTATGACTTCCTTCAATTGATCAAATAAATCTTCAATTCTTGGCAACGGGTACTTGTTCTTCACGGTTACCTTATTGAGATGCCTATAATCTATACACAACCTCATAGAACCATCTTTCTTTTTCACAAATAAAATGGGAGCACCCCACGGTGAATAACTCGATCTTGCAAAGCCTTTGTCTGTCAACTCTTGCAACTGTGCTTTCAGTTCTTTTAGCTCAGTTAGAGCCATTCTGTATGGAGCAATAGAAATGGGGGCAGTGCCAGGAGCTAACTCAATCCCAAATTTGACTTCTCTAACTGGAGGTAGCCCTAGCAATTCCTCTAGGAAAACGTCTGGATAATCACGTACTATGGGTACCGACTCCATTCTAAACTCAGTCTTTTTAACATTCATCACAAAGGCAAGGTAAGTTTCGTATCCCTTCCTTAAATACTTCTGAGTCAACAAGGAAGATATCACTACTGGTAATCTGTCTTGATTATCTGATTCAACAGGGATAAGATCCCCACTTTCACATTTTAACTCAATAAACTTCCTCCTACAATTCACTATCACATCATGAGTAGTTAACCAATCCATCCCAAGAATGACATCGAACTCATCAAATGGTAATAACATGAGATTAGCAAGAAAACAATGACCCCTAATCATCAATGGGTAACCTTTGCATACTCTATCGACCAATACACATTTGCCTAGGGGATTTGACACTCTTATCACAAATTTAGTAGACTCTATAGGCATGCTCATGCTAGAGACTAATTTCTTGCAAATATACGTATGGGTAGATCTCGGATCAATTAAAGCTATAACATGAGTATCATAGAGAGAAAATGTACCTGTGATCATGTTGGGGGAAGACGCCTCTTCGCAAGAACGAATGGCATATGTTCTTGTCGGTGTTCTACCCTCAACTCTTGCAGTTTGCTCTCTAGTTGAATTCTTGCTACTCATTTCATTTCTCAGGTTTCTCTGTGGTCTTCCTCTAGTAGTACTTCCCAGTCTTGCATTCTGAGGCTTTTCTTTCTCACCCGTCTCGAGGCAATCTCTGATAAAATGATCTAGAGATCCACACTTGAAACAAGCTTTCTCGTTTGCTCGACACTCGCTGGGGTGACGTCTACCACACTGCGGGCATTCTGGTCTACTCAGTTGAACGTTACAAACACTAGTAACCGAAGTAGTCTGAGCCTTAAACCCCGGGTACTGTCTACCTTTACTTCTATTTGAAAACCCAACTGAAGTAGTTGATCAAACAGTAAACTCTCTTGACTTCTTGGATGAGGATTGGAATGACTTGCCTAACTGCCTCTTCTTCGAGTCGTGAGACTCAATTTTAGCTTTCTTTTTCTCTTTGACTAATTCCTCAGCCTTACAGGCTCTATCTACTAGCACCACAAACTCTTTTAGTTCAAAGACACCAACAAACAAACGGACATCCTCATTTAACTTTTGCACATGATAGCTTCTATCGATACGTAGTCTCGAGCGTATTTGCTGAGTCTTACAAACTCACATTCATATTCGGTCACCGTCATTCGACCTTACTTTAGCTCCAAGAACTCTTTATTTTTTTGGTCAATGAACCTTTGACTAATGTACTTCTTTCAGAATTCCTCTTGGAAGAATTCCTAGTTAACTCTCTCCCTTGGTACCACCGATACAAGGTGTTCCACCACTGATAGGCCGAATCTCTCAAGAGAGATACCACACATTTCATGCATTCATCAGGTGTGCCTGACAACTCGTCGACTACTCTAATGGTATTCTCAAGCCAGAATTTTGCTCTCTCCGGATCATCATCCTTACTAGCCCGAAATTCCTCGGCTCCTTGCTTCCAGATCTTATCGATCGGAGGCCTTTCTCTTCTTACTACCTCTACCACTTGAGGAGCTACAGGAGTGGGCTGAGGAATAGGTGGGGGTGGAAGGGGTTGAGCATTAGGATTTGCTCGAATATACTCGGTATACCAGTTGCTCATCATATAGAGAAAGGCTTCTCAAGCCTTTTCTCCCTGACCCATAGTCTCGAGTCTACTCTTTACTAGCGCGGTCCCTTGCACGGGAGCCGACGCATTAGTTGCAGAATCATCGGCTGTAGCTCGATCGGGATCATGATCATTTACTATATAAAAACACAATTCAAATCGTTAGGAATCATCACACTATCATTACACAAAGACTCTTACGTATGGCATGTATAGCTAGACTCATACTTACACTACATTAGTCTGAGAATCGACTAAACCATAGCTCTGATACCCCTAAATGTAACACCCCTTACCCGTATTCGTCACTTGAACCGGGTACAATGTGCTACTGAGCTTAACTTGCTCAATCATGCAACATCGATTCATAAAAACTTCATTTCAATTTAAAAATTTTCATTCGAGACCTTAATGTCTTTATTATAGGTCTATGAGACCCTAAACTTGCAATCGGAATGGTTTGGGACCAAACTGGAAACTTTCAAACATTTAGAAAATTTTGACATAAAATAGGGCCACCGCCCGTGTGGCATATCGCATGCCTGTGTTCCACACCCGTGTGGAAATATTTTCTAATTCGAACCTACAAGGGTCTTCACGCGGCCGAACACTCGCCTGTGTCCCTGGCCCGTGTCCCTCACATGGCCATGACACGCCCGTGTCCTCACCCGTGTGTGAAAACCTTGACATTCTATTTATGATGTCATCATCTCAATAAGGTTAGACGGCAAAGGCACACGCCCGTGTCCATAGACCGTGTGTCGAATTAAATTCCTAATTTCAGGTGCAAACTTCACATGGCTTGGGTACATGCTCGTGTCTTAGGCCGTGTCACCCACACGGCTGAGACACACGACCGTGTCTCTGCCTGTGTGTTTACTACTAAGCATACTGACTTGTAAATCTAGCATGCATGGGGTCACATGGCCAACCAACACACCCATGGGGTTGACCGTGTGTCACACACGACCTAGACACACGCTCGTGTGTCTACCCGTGTGGACATTTGAAAGGCTATCTACTAAGCCAAATGCCACCCTATACAACAATCATCCTTACACCATTTCAATCCAACATATATCAGGACTATAAAGCACTTCTAAAGACTCAAAATTAAGACATCCACACAGGTATACACTTAATGAATTTCATCATCATTGAATATATATAAACTTGTCAAGTATTGGCCCAATTCCAATGACCACTTATAAAATGAATTTAACAACGTTAATAGCCAACACTTTGGCTAACAAATATGACATAACAAAAGAGACTAAGTCCTATACATGCCATACTCAAAATGAATCTAACTTTGCTATATTAAAGAGTAGTCGATAGTGTGATTTTTGAACTCTGACATTCCACAAATTCTCGAGCTAACTTGGCAATGCTACAAGGAAAAGGGAAATAAGAGGGGTAGGCATAAAGCTTAGTAAGTTTGCATGAAAATAAATAAAAACATGAGCTCACAGTGTCTTCCAACCATGTTATTGGATAAAAACATAAAGTCTTAAGCACTTTTCCAACACTTACTCATGCTTATTCTTATCGAGTACATACCATGTCACATATCGTAAACATTTCTCATGAATTACTCACAGGTACTTATGATCACTCAATCACATCACTTTAGCACTAATCTCATTTCTATTCCAAGGTTAACTATTTATCCCACTAAATCACTTGGGATATTTAGTGATACCTGTTCATCGTCATTCACATAATATGACGCCAATGCCACATCCCAGATGTGGTCTTACATGGGGTCACCTCTGAGTGCCGATGCTATATCCCAAATATGGTCTTATCTAGGATCTCATATCAATTATCGATGCCACATCCCGAATATGGTCTTATACAATTTTTCTTATTCAATGCCAATGCCATATCCCAGATATGGTCTTATACAGGATCTTAATTCGGTGCTGAGGCCATGTCCCAGACATGGTCTTACACGGGACCTTATCCATCTCCTATCTCATTATTAATGTTTTCACATTCACTATAGTCCCACCGGAACTTCAACATCAAAATTTTCATCATTTTTCTTATTCAACATCATAACTCAAATACATAGAAATATTACACAACATCACTAATATCAAACATTTAGAACTTAATAACGTGATGTTGTATTTATTACACACAAACTTACCTCGATAATCAAAATAGGCTAGATTGTCGATCTAGTCTGATACTTTGCTCTTTCCTCGGTCGAGGCTAATTCTTCGCTCTTCTTGATCTATAATAACAATTTAGCTCATTTAGTTGCCACATTATTAAACACATTTCAATAATCACATTTTGGCAAAATTACCATTTTGCCCTTAAACTTTCTAAAAATGACCATTTTACCCCTAGACTCGAAAATCAATTCTAATCAAATTTCTTTATTTAACGAGCCTAAGTGAACATTTATTACTCTTATGGCAGCCCTCAATACTCATTATTTCTCATATTTACCTCTTATTATATAACCTTTACAAAAAAGGTCCTACTAGGTGTTTTCATGGAAACACCCTTCACAAAAGTTGTTTATCTAACAACTAAGACTCATTTTCTTCCCTGACAATGCAGCAACCAATATAATTGCTCACATGGAAAAACTCTAAACTTTCTACCATTTTGCAAAATAGTCCCCTCTTTAGCTAGCTTAAGCTTTAGGGGTTCCAAAAGTACAATTTTTATCAAGAAATGATCATCAAATCACTTACTTGTAAAGAGAGAAGCTTGCTGAAATTTTTTCAGCTTTCAAAAACCCTATTTGCTGCTAATTTTGGTGGATGAGTGAAGGAGAAAAGATGATATCTTTTCTTTCTTTATTTTATTTTATTTCATCAATTTAATCCACCTACTACACCTACTTTGACTAATTTTGACTTCTTTGTCCCCCTATGGCCGGCCATGACCTTTAGAAAGGTCTAATTACACATTAAAAGCCTCCAATTAAAAATTCCATGACTAATTGGTGCCTCTAGTTGATAAAATAGAACTTTCGCACTTTATACGATTTAATCTTTTTTCGCGATTAAGCATGAAATCGCTAAAATTAAAGCCCCAAAATTTTCATGCACCTATATAATCACGCTATAACTCATAAAATAACATTGGAATAATTTTCTATGGCCTCGAATTAGTGATTCTGAGACCACTATTCTGACTAGCCCCTAAATCGGGCTGTTACACTTGTCTACTAAGTTAGTTATGATTTCGCTAGTTTGATTTCATCTCAACTGTTTTATTTCTATTAGACTAAAATAATTATGACTAATGATTTTAATCCTATCTTGCTTATAGTAAAATTGATTAAGTTTAATGTAAAGAGGACACTTAATACAATTGTATGCTAAATTTAATTTCATCACTGTTAGGTAGCTACCGAAACTTATTTTTGGCACTTGATTGTTTTTTTTTTCCTAGTCCTCCAAAATTAATTTTTTTTATGATAATAATAAATTTTGATGGCTTTGTGGTTATGAGTGCAGCTTAAAACGTGACTGACTGAGTAACTGAGGTAGGGTGCTTAGGCTGTCATCCTACTTTGTGTAAAAAGGTTGTGTGACGTGTTAGGTAAAACTCCGCTAACTGGAATTAAACAAAAAAAATTGAAGAGTGTGTTGGGCTGAGTAAACGGGGTGGGGTGCTTGGGTTGTCATTCCACTTCGCGTCAAAAGGGTCGGTACATTCTTAAACAAAAAAAAACACATATATAAATAATTTTATGAGTGTGTTGGGCTGAGTAACCGAGATGGGGTGCTTGGGTTGTCATCCCTCTTCACGTCAAAAGGTTCAATATATTCTTAAGAAAAGAAAAATGAAAAAAAAGAGAAGAAAAGGAAAAACAAGTAAAAAATAATAAAGGATTGCATTTGGGGACTGAGGGTGGAAACAAATAGGGTGTCTTGGTAAGTTTAGTAAATTACCTAATTTTCATGAAGTAATCCAAGTCGATTTTGATTTTTGTGTGTTTAAATTGGAATACTTTTTCAGTTTTACTTAAAGCAAGCTAAAGTTTCTCTTTATTTTCATATGCATTATACCTAATTTTTATAAAAATTTGGAGTGATACTTCTTTTATGGTAAAATCTAAATTACACAGTGGATAGGAACCATACTTGAAGACAAGCATGGGCTAAGTAGGGGGAATTTGATAATACTCTAAAATGTCATATTTTTATGTATTAATTACATATTTATTTTGAGTATGATCCTACTAATTTGAGCTATTTATGGTTTTTTATCTGGTAGGGATTAAATTGAAGGCAGAAGAAAATTTGGGGGCAAAAAGCATGAATTTGAAGACAAAATGGGCCAGCACGCAAAATAGGAAAGAAGTGGCACCAAAAATACAAAGTGTGAAAGACTTAGGGGCAAAAGTTTAAAGAAGAGATTTATAAACATAATACTCTATTTAAATTTGAAATTTATTAGGATTATTGTGAGGATTATTATTTAGATTTAATTTTAGCTTTTATCTTTATTTATCTTTTAGAGTTTAATTAGGAACAAATTAAGTTTTCCATGTACTATAAATAGGGGATGGAGTGACACAATTTGTAACTCATCTTTTCTATAAAAAAATTGTCTCCCCAAAAAGCATGAGCCACTAAACTCATCTAGCCAAAGGTTGTCGAGATTCCCCGAAAAAGGTTCATGAGGCTTAGAACCCGCACTTAGCCTTCTCAATGAGTATTCATCATTTCTCCGCATTACGTGACTGACGCTTCCATCCATGTCCTTCCAAAAGTGATCTTTTCATTTTGTGCAACGAACGGTTGCTTTGTATGTTTTAGGAAGGTTTCACAGTCGGTTCGCTAACTTACTGCGTCAGTGGTTGTCGAGCTTAACAGACAAAATGGTGTGGCATACGCCATTGAGAAATGATGATCTAATGTAAGACTATTCTAAAAAAATGACGTTGGCTAGAGTCAGGTTCCTCTAAATCGTAAGTCTAAAATCTAAGTGGAGCTGATGGTCGTTGGTGTAACACCCCTTACTCTTGTTTAACGCCAGAACAGGGTATGAGGCGTTACCTAACTCAAACACATACTAGCATAAATTTCTGAGTCATAAAAGTTTGTTCAAATTTAAAAATTTTCAAACTTCCTCATAACGTCCTTAATATGGGCCTATAAGGCCTAAAACATACTTTAGAAATGGTTTGGTACTAAACCAAGCACTTCAAAAAACTTTGGAAAATTTCACTAAAAATAGGGGCACACGCCCGTGAGGCAATGGACACGCCAGTGTGGCAGATCGTGTGGTCACACACACCCATGCCCCTAGCCGTGTGGATTTATTTTCAATTCAAACCTACAGGGGTTTTCACATGGCCTGGTACACACCCGTGTCCATGGCCCGTGTCCCTCACACAGCCATGACACGCCCATGTCCCTCACACAGCCATGACACGCCCATGTCTCCACCCTTGTGTAAAAACCTTGACATTCTGTTTCTGACGTCATCAACTCAATAAGGTCACATGGCCAAGGCAAACGCTCATGTCCTTAGGTTGTGTGGTAAATTAAATTCCTAAAATCAAGTGGAGACTTCACACAGCCTGGGCACATGCCCATGTTCTATGGTCGTGTCTTCCACACGGTCGAGAGACACAGCCGTGTCTCAGCCCGTGTGGTTACTATTGGGCATTCTACTTTGCCAACTTAGGATGTAGGGGGGACACAAGACTGGACTACACGCCCATGGGGCAGACCGTGTGTCACACACGACCTAGACACACGCCCATGTGTCTACCCGTGTGGACTAAAATAAGGCTATTTACCAAGCCCTTTTTGCCACCCTTACTTGCACCGACATAAGCCACATCAAGCAAACCAATCCACACATACTTTATCAATTCAATCATGAAAAGCATCATCATTTTCACATATCAATAACAAGTATTAGCCATCAACTATAGCCTTATACAAATTGAATTCATCTTCAAAACAAGCCAACACATTTGGCCAAAACAATATGACACTTGATAAAAGAGTAAGTCTCTAAACATGCCATACTCAAAATAATAAATCTCACAATACCAAAGGTTCAGATTGATAGTGTGATCGAGCCTCTGACGTCCGTTGATCCCCAAGCTAGCTTGGCGATACTATAAGAAAATGGAAAGGAAAGGGACTAAGAATAAAACTTAGAAAGTCGCATGTAAATAATTAACAGCAATTACCATGCATTATCACATCATATCATCTTATAAACTTGCACAAAATTCTCAAATGATTAAAGGCATAACTTACTCATTTTCATCCTTACTAATTTTACAACATAAATCGAACTCATTTCTCACGAATTTCGTGTAGGTACCTGTATCACCTACAACATAGTCGTAACTTTTCCCACTTTTGACACAAGCTTTAAACTACCCGTTGAACCCATTGGAATACCAAAGGATATCTGATAAGCCTCACACCAGAGGGTGAAATGTCGATGCCATGTCCTAGACATGGTCTTACACTGGCTCACATGTCGAGGCCGAGGCCATGTCCCGGACATGGTCATACACTAGCTCTCATCTCAATGCAGACACCATGTCCCACACATGGTCTTACACTAGCACACATATCAACGCCGATGCCATGTCCCATACATGGTCTTGCACTGGCTCTCATAATGTGCTCGATGCCATGTCCCAAACATGGTTTTACACTAGCACACATATCACTCAAATGTCATGGCTTGGATATCCAATCCATTCCTAATTTTCAATCGGGAGTATACCACATCAGCTTTCATCATGCATATTCATAGCAATAATTAAACATTTTAAGCAATATCAATTGTTTAATGCATAATAACAATAACGTTGTATTACTTACGTACAACTTACCTCGATATACAAAATATGGGCGACTTGTTCGATTTAGTCCAATAACTTGGTTTTCCCCCGATCTAAGTCTAGTCTTCATTTTTCTTGATCTATAATAATAAAGTTCCCTCATTTAATCACCACATAAATCAAGACATTCCAAAATTCCTACTTTGGAAAAATTATCGTTTTACCCTTAAACTTTCACATAATTATAATTTTACCCCTAGGCTCGTAAAATGATTTTAATCAAATTTCTTCATTAACCAAGCCCAACCGAATCTATTTTAAGCTTATAACAACTCACAATTCCAATTATTTCACACATTTACTACCTATTTTACAACCTTTATAAAAAGGTCCATTTTAGGTGTTTTCATGGAAACCCCTTTCACAAAAGTTGTTTATTTAACAACCAAGATTCATTTTCATCCATAAAATTTTAGCAAACAACACCAATGTTCTCATGGAAAAACCCTTGACTCTTAACCATTTTGCAAAATAGTCCCCTTATTGGCTAGCTTAAGCTACAACGTTTCTAAAAGTACAAAAATTATAAAAAATGACCATCAAAAACACTTACTTGCAAAGGTTTATGTTGCTAAAAATTTTCAAGCTTTCCAAAGCCCCACCTTGCTGAAAATTTCAGTGGTAGTATGAAAAAGATGAAAATATGATATCTTTTCTCTTTATTTTATTTTATTTCATCCATTAAGTCACCTAATACCACCTACTTTAACCAAATTTTCATTTCTTTGTCCCCTATGACCGGCCAACGCTCTCCTAAGGGCCTAGTTGCATATTAAGCTCCTCTAATTTAAGGTTCTATAGCTATTTGACACCTTTAGCATGTAGAACAAAACTTTGCACTTTATGCAATTTACTACTTTTCAAAATTAAGCATCAAATCACTAAAATTAATTCACCAAAATTTTCATGAACTCGTATAATCATGCTATAACACATATACTAATATAAAAAAATAATTTCTCTAGCCTCAGATTAGTGGTTTCGAAACCACTGTTCTGACTAGCCCCAAAATCGGGCTGTTACAATTCTCCCCCTTAAGGATTTTCGTCCTCGAAAATCTTACTAACAAAAAGGTTCAGGTATTGCTCTCTTATAGTCTCCTCGGGTTCCCACGTGGCCTCTTCAATCCCATGTCTACGCCATAGTACTTTCATGAGTGCTGTACTCTTATTCCTCAATTGCTTGACCTCTCGATCTAATATCTTAACCGGCTCTTCACCATAGGTCATGTCTGAACAAATCTCAACCTCTGTTGGTGAAGTCACATGTGATGGGTCAGAACGGTAAAGGCGCAATATAGACACATGAAATACATTGTGGATCTTTTCTAACTCGGATGGTAAGGCTAATCGATAAGCTACCAGTCCAATCCTCTCAGTCACCTCATAAGGTCCAATAAAACATGGACTTAATTTACCTTTCCTACCGAATCTGAGGACTTTCTTCCACGGGGATACTTTCAAAAATACCTTATCACCTACTTGAAACTCAATCTCTTTCCGTTTCAAGTTCGCATAGGATTTCTGTCTATCCGAAGCAGTCTTCAAATAGTCATGAATCACTTTTACTTTCTCTTCGATTTCTCTGAGTAAGTCAACCCCGTGTATCTGATTTTCCTTGAGTTCAGACCAATAAAAGGGTGTTCGGCACTTACGCCCATACAAAGCCTTATAAGGCGCCATTTTCAAACTCGACTGATAGCTATTGTTATAGGCAAACTCTACCAACGGTAAGTACTATTCCCAACTACCTTGAAACTCAAGAACACAACACCGAGGCATATCTTCAAGAATCTGAATTACTCTTGCAACTAGATTTTCAGTTCCTTTAATTCCGTCGGAGCCATCCTATATGGGGCAATCAAAATAGGTGCCGTAACAGGGACCAGCTCAATACCAAACTCGACTTCCCTAGCTGGAGGCAATCCGGGCAACTCTTCCGGAAACACATCCAAGTACTCACATACCATAGGCACTGACTCAATCTTTACTTCTGACTCTTGGGTATTCAACAAAAATGCAAGATAGGACTCATATCCTTTTATCATGTATTTCTCAGCAGTCATAGAAAAAATCAGTACAGAGAGTTATCCGGTTCACCTGATTCAACCCGAATAATATCCCCACTTTCACATCTCAATTCAATAAACTTACTACCACATTTTACTGACACGTTATGAACAGTTAACTAGTCTATACCAAGAATAAAGTAAAATTCATCAAATGGTAGTAGCATGAGGTTAGCTAGAAAATAATGGCCTTTAAACATCAAATGACAGTTTCTACACACTTTGTCAACTATCACATGCTAGCCTAACAGGTTTGACACTTTTATCACAAATTCTATATGCTCAACAAGCATATTCATGCTAGACACCAATTCCATACAAATATAGGAGCGGGTAGACCCCGGATCAATCAAAGCAAAAAAAGAAATATCATGAAGAGAAAAAGTACCCGTAATCACATCTGGAGATGATGCCTCTTCACGAGTGCGAATGGAATAAGTCCTTACTGGCGCTCGACCTTCGGACCTCACGGTGGAATATCTAGGCGCACCTCTACTACTAGCCCCACTTTCAGGTTCTTTTGTGGTCTACCCCTCGAAGGTACATTACTCGCTCGCACTTCTTATTTTCTGTCTTTCTCATCCATCCCAGGAAAGTTTCGAATAAAGTGGTCTTGTAACATCCTGAAAAGGGACTATGCATTTTCTGGTTAATTGTACGAAGTGACATGTTTTATGTGTTAAGAATAAATTTTGAACATTTTTGGAAACCTAAAAAATGTATGGAAATGCTAAGTTAAAAAGAGGAAAGTGAACATTTATGGAAACTAGGAAAATGATTTAGAAATGATTCAAAAAAGGAAAGTGAACATTTATGGAAACTAGGAAAATGATTTAGAAATGATTCAAAAGAGGAAAGTGAGCATTTCTGGAAACTAGGAAATGTAAGGAAATGTCAAGTTTAAAGAGCCAAACGAAAATTTTTGGAAACTTAGAAATGACTTAGAAATGTCGAGTTTTAAAGTTTAAAAGAGGAAATTAAGGCAAGGTGGCCTTAAGAGAAAAAGTATGTGAAATTTGACACCCAAACAAGCTTGGAAAAGTGGCTCAAGATGCCACTTAGGGCCTCTGAAATGGCGCCACATGCAAGGGCGTTGGGCACGAGTTCGAGTCACATGGGAAGCAAATAAAAGAAGTTTTATTTTTGCTTCTAGAAGCACAGAGGTGGATGGCACAAGGCTTGCAAAAGAGGAGTTTTATTTCCTTTAGAATTTTGACTAAATAGGAGATAATTGTTGGATTAATTTTTTTTGATAAAGTGATAATTATCACATAGGAAGAGTGGTGGCCAAGTAGGGACTCTAGCCTAGCAATTTTGGCTAAGAAAGGAAGAGCAAGGCTATTCTTCATTCATTCTCCTCTCTTTTCTTTTGTCAATTTCTTTCTCCTCTCCTCTCCAAGATTTTCTTCTTCTCAAGCCAAATTCTTCATAGCCTCAAAAGCCGAAAATAAGCAAAGCCCTAACTGATTTCTTCACAGTTACAAAATTTGAAAACTCTGTGTTACATATGAGAGCCATAGCCGATTATTACTAAGGATCATTCGGGATTTAAAAACAAGGTAAGAACATATATGTACATTCGGCCAAAGGTCTCTTCCATACTTTAATATTAGAACAAATCTAACATATGATTATAAGGATTTCGACAGGCACCTAAGACAAAAGATCAATTTCGGGATTTGAGAACTCCAAGGTAAGTGTATTCACATATTCGGCCAAGGCCCTATCTAAAGTACTTAGATCTATTTGTTTTAACCAAAAACTAACTGATTCAAGGGATTTAGGATTTGGCCGAATACAAGGAGAAGAAAAACAAAGTTTTCGGGATTTAAATAGTCATCAAATCGGCACCAAAGGTAAGAAATTGACTACATGAATCCTTCGGGATTTCGGTTATAGCCGATTAGGCTTTAAAAGAAAACACTAAGTTTGGCCAAATAGGCCTTTTCTAAATATTACCATGTTGGCCGAATGTAGGGACTTAAAAAAATCTAAAGCAATAGATCGGTTTTCTTTCGGGATTTCAAGGAATTCGTTAAGCAAACCAGGTGTGTACCCCACACTCATCTTAATAGATTTATGGCTTTAACTTGATATATATGTGTTAATATGAAAGTGTAAGAATGTGGCTAAAGTACCATGTTATGGTACAAAGTACTCAGGTACGTTTCCTACTCCTATTAGGATTACGAAATATGTTATATTTCACATGTGAATAGTGACATAAATGTGAATTATAAGTATGATATATATGATATGAATAATATTGGGGCATTCGGGTTATATGAGAAAGGGGAAGTGTATGTGGTGACTTCAGTCCCACTATCTGAACGTGGTGACTTCGGTCACATTATCTGAATGTGGTAACTTCGGTTACATTATCTGAATGTGGTGTCTCATGACACAATTATCTGGTGGCTAAGCCACGAATTTTATATGGGCAATGAGCACATCGACTGCAGCGACTGCCTTCGATGGTGTGTAGCGGATGGAAGGTTGACTTAGTAGTCCCCACGGTGTGCAGGTTGGTACGGGGATGTGTAGCGGATGGCATCTAGGTTTGGGTTTGGGTTGCATCATTATCTTGAATCATTAAATGTGAAATTATGATATGTATGAATATGACTTGTTATGCTTGAATTTGTTAAGACTTAGTGTTTGTGTACACATTGAGTCTGTTGACTCACCCCGTTGTGGGAACATGTTTCAGGTGACGATCAGTGATGGACTGGGTCCTGCAGAAGCTTAGGGATGGCCATGCACAGTAAGAAATTTACGACTTGGACTTTTATTTTATTTTAAGTATTTTAAAGTTTATTTTGGTTTTAATTTTGGGAAATTATTTGATGTAATAAGGCCGTAGTAGCATTTACTTTACTTTTATTTATTGATCATACAATCTTTATATTTATTAAAAGATTAAGAAAAATTAATTTAATTCAAAGCCCAAACGTTTTGTCACCTAAATCAAAAGGATTTTTAATAATGAAATAAACCTGTTTTCAACTCAAGCCCAACCCAAAACAAACTTTCCTTCAAAACACTCAAGTTTATCCTAAATACAAAAGAATTTGAAATGGTTTTCACCGGGGAACATACCAGATCCGGTCCAGGCTCGTGGGTCGGTGTGGGGTGTTTCAGGTCTAGTGAACCGTACTTGAAGCAACCTCTTTCATTTTCTCGGTATTCCCTAAAGTGACGCCTACCACACTGTGAGCATTCTGGTCTATTAGGTTGAGCACTACCAATACTCGCAATTGAAGTGGTTTGAGCTTTAGACACCATGTACTGCTTATTCTTACTTCTACTCAAAAATCCAACTGAAACATTGGATTGTGTAGTGAGCTCCCTTGATTTCTTCGACGAGGACTGAAATGATTTCCCCAACTGTCTTTTCTTTGAGTCACGATACTCAATATCAGCTTTCCTTTTCTCTTTGGCCAATTCCTCGGCCTTACAAGCTCTTTCAACAAGCACCACAAACTCCATTAACTCTAAGATACCAACTAATAATCGGATGTCTTTGTTCAATCTGTCTTCAAATCTCTTGCACATAATGGCTTCGGTAGATACGCACTCCCTAGTGTATTTGCTGAGTCTCACGAACTCACCCTCATATTCTATTACTGTCATTCGGCTTTGCTTCAATTCTAGAAATTCTTTCCTCTTCTGGTCTATAAACCTCTGACTAATATACTTCTTCCGAAATTCCTCTTGGAAAAACTCCCATGTAATCCTTTCCTTTGGTAAAACTGATACAAGGTTGTTCCACCATTGATAGGCTGAGTCTCATAGGAGTGACACAACACACTTCTTGCATTCCTCAAGTGTGTAAGACAACTCATCAAATACCCTAATGGTATTTTCTAGCCAGAATTCTGCTATCTCTAGGTCATCATCTATGTTCGCTCTAAATTCTTCAACCCATTGCTTTCGAATTCTGTCAACTAGAGGTTTTTCTCTTCTAATCGTTTCCATTACTTGGGGAGATATAGAGGCAGGCTGGGGAATTGAAGGAGTGGAGTGTTCGGGTTTGCACGAACAAACTTCGAATACCAGACATTCATCATATGGAGAAAGGCTTCTCTAACCCCTCCACCCTGACTCAGTGTCACGGGCCTACTTTTAACTGGCGCAGTCCCTTCTGTGGGAGTCAGTGCATTACTTTTTACATCATTCGCCACTGCTCCATCGAGATTCATTTACTAAATGAAAACACATTTTAAATTGTTAGGAGGCGTCAGACTATCATAATTCATATATGGCATGCATAGCTAGACTCGTACACATGCTAGGTTAGTCTGAGAATCGACTAAACCATAGCTCTGATACCACTAAATGTAACACCCCTTACCTGTGTTTAACGTCGGAATAGGGTACGAGGCATTACCTAACTCAAACACATACTAACATACATTTTCCGGTCATAAAAGTTCATTCAAATTTAAGACTTTTCAAACTTCCTCATAACGTCCTTAATATGGGCCTATAAGGCCCAAAAAATACTTTAGAAATGATTCGGTACTAAACCATGCACTTTAGAAAACTATGGAAAATTTTACTAAAAATAGGGACACACACTCGTGCGGTAAGGGACACGCCCGTGTGGGCAGATCGTGTGGTCACACACACCCATGCCCCTAGCCGTGCAGATTTATTTTTCAATTCAAACCTATATGGATTTTCACACGGCCTGGTACACACCCGTGTCCATGGCCCGTGTCCCTCACACGGCCATGACACACCCGTGTCTCCACTTGTTTGTAAAAACCTTGACATTTTGTTTCTGACGTCATCAACTCAATAAGCTCACACGGCCAAGGCACACGCCCGTGTCCTTAGGCCGTGTGGAAAATTAAATTCCTAAAATCAAGTGGAGACTTCACACGGCCTGGGCACATGCCTATGTTCTATGGTCGTGTCTTCCACACGGTTGAGACACACGGCCGTGTCTCAGCCCATGTGGTTACTACTGGGCATTCTGTTTTGCCAACTTAGGATGTAGAGGGACACACGGCTGGACTACACGCCCAAAGGGCAGACCGTGTGTCACACACGGCCTAGACACACGCCCGTGTGTCTACCCGTGTGGACTAAAACAAGGCTATTTACCAAGCCCTTTTTGCCACCCTTACTTGCACCGACATAAGCCACATCAAGCAAACCAATTCACACATACTTTATCAATTCAATCATGAAAAGCATCATCATTTACACATATCAATAACAAGTATTAGCCATCAATTATGGCCTTATACAAAATGAATTCATCTTCAAAACAAGCCAACACATTTGGCCAAAATAATATAACACTTGATAAAAGACTAAGTCCCTATACATGCCATACTCAAAATAATAAATCTAACAATACCAAAGGTTCATATTGATAGTGTGATCGAGCCTCCGACGTCCGTTGCTCCCCGAGCTAGCTTGGTGATACTATAAGAAAATGAAAAGAAAAGGGAGTAAGCATAAAGCTCAGTAAGTCGCATATAAATAATTTAGAACAATTACCACGCATTATCACATCATGTCATCTTATAAACTTGCACAAAATTCTCAAATGATTAAAGACATAACTTACATATTTTCATCCTTACTACTCTTACAACATAAATCGAACTCATTTCTCATGAATTTCGTGTAGGTACCTGTATCACAAGCTTGTATCACTTACAACTAATGATGCTAGTATGGTAGTCAAAATTATTAAGAAACTCTTCTCTCGTTTTGGAACACCTAGAACAATCATTAGAGATAGGGGTCAAATTTTTGTAATGCTCAATTTGAAAAAACTCTTCAGATATATGGTGTACATAATAGAACAACTACCCTATATCACCCTCAAACTAGTGCTCAAGTTGAAGTGTCAAACCAAAAATCGAAATGCATTCTAGAAAAGACCATAGAGACAAATAGGAAGAACCAAGTATTAAAATTTGATGATGTTTTATGAGCTTATAAGATTGCATATAAAACACCCTGTAACACCCCAAACCGGGCCTAGATGTTATGGCCGAATCTGGCGATGTCACATGGGATGGAATTTTGAAAACTAATTTATTAAGATAAAACCGTGTTCATTTTATTACACTTATTGATTTTAGAAATCACTTACTCATCTAGTCGATTGTTTAAAACGTAATTCATTGCAGAAGCTTTAGAAATCATTTATTTTATGAAAAACTGAGTTAATTAAGTAAATCCATCCATTAAAGAAACCCCTTTGTTTTCGAGAAAATCGTCTAAGGAATCGATGGTTTAGAAAATACTTTAGCTTTTGAAAACCAAGTCTTCCTACGTCTAACAGTTATGAATCCATAAAAAACAATAAATAAAAACCCCATTTAAAGAAAGTCCTAAAAATTCCAAGAGATACATAAAAATAAACCCATAATTGTAAAATGGAATAAAAACCATGAAAGTCAAAAACCGTGGTTACTGTTGAATCCTCTGCCGCACCGATCTGTCTAATGCTGAGGATTACCTAAACAGATTAAACAAAAAAAGGATGAGTTTTTGCAAACTTAGTGTGTAATCCCCACAGAAAACATGCACACAGCAAATATCATAAAGTAGTCATGTATTTAAGATTTGGGTCTGAACCCATTACAGTATCAGTGTGGACCTTAGCCCACTCAGATACAGAATATACAAAATAGAATAGCACAGAATATCAGAATCCTACCCACCAGCCTCTACACACCATCTCTGTCCAACCCTACACACCAAGTGGGGATAAAATCAACCCACCCATCCCTACACACTATGCTGTACCGAAATGCAGCATATTTAGGTATTCGCAACTGAGCTGCCAGATAACAGGCTTAATAGCCTTTCAGATACTTCCTCCAGTATCATCAACCCACCCCAATGTAATGCAGCATACAATAGATGACATGTTATAATACAATTAACAGATCACACATTCAAATCGGTAGACATGCTAAGTGCAACATGCTTCATACATATATCACATAATCGGATCATGTAATTAGGGGTCTAAGTAATGCTTACCGACCCTATAGTAGGCCAACAGTCGACTTGGGTGACCCGTGCAACCTTACAAATCATTTCAAAAAATGGGCTCACATGCCCATGTGGGCCCATACGCCCGTGTGGCCCACACGCCCCAAACTGGCCTTGGTAGTGTGAATCACACGGCCTAGCCCAGAATTTCACACGCCCGTGTGGCCCACACGGCCCAATAGGTGAAGCCCGTGTGTCGCACATGGCTGTGTCACTTGCGCACAGCCTGGCTCGTCGATCACACGGCTGTGTTGTGGCTCACAGCCTTGCACACGGCCTACCACATGGTCATCTGGCACCGACAGAAAGGTTTTTGGATTTTGCCAAAAATGTATTTTCTTATGATTCGGGTACAACCTGGTTCGCTTTCGCTACTAATACAATCTCGGGATCACTAGCACTTATATTTGAGCAACGTTTAACTCAGTTAGTCTTTTAAACGATCGAATCAAACTAAACGTGAAATGGAATGCTCATCCAACGAGTGACCAAACTTACCTTCAAACAAGAAGTAGTGTTTTTGTAACACGAGAACCCAATTAAGGCATTCGAGGAGTACCTAAACGTGAGCCAAACTATTCCTCTGTTAATCGCTTAATCAAAATAATGCTAGAACCAAAGAAAAACCACTTACCGAACAAGGGAAGCAACTGATTGAACGAGGAACAAAAAGGAGAAAAGGTGGATTTCGGCACAAAAGAAGAGAGGGAAAAATCTAATGGAATAGTCAACAGTAAGGGGAGGTAAAAATATGGAGAGGAGAGTAACAAAGAAAAACGTCAGATGGGGAAAGTTGGGAAAAAATCAAAACTGATTGATACTCTCAACTACCCACTACACCACAACTCAAACACTCTATCATTTAAATTTCAATCAGACTCTACTACGCCACATGCCCAAAGCAAAAATATTGCCTATCCAGGGATTCGAACACAGGACCTCCATCACACCTACACTCCACTTATCCACCAGACCAGCAGGCCCATTCTGTTAAGTATCTACAACAATTACTTAAAAGCCTACTAACCACAGTGAGAGCTTATTCATAAAAATGCTAAAATTTACCCAAGTTGTGACTTGAACCCTACACTTCTCAGACACTCCAAGAACACATAACCACTGAAGCAGATACGGATTTTGTGACAATTAATTTCAATAAACACATACAGATATATTTTTGTGCTCCAAAGTCACATAAGCTGAAATTAAAGAAATTTGGGGCATTACACACCCATAGGAACATCTCCATACAGACTTGTTAAGGGTTGTCACTCACCACTAGAACTCAAACCCAAAGCGTTTTGGCAATAAAATTTCTTAACTACGACCCTAAACTTGCAGGTGAAATGAGATTGTTACAGTTGAATAAGCTAGATGAATGGCGAGCAACTGCTTATGAAAGCTCGAGAGTGTACAAATAAGTAACAAACTGATGCTACGACACTAGGTTAAAGCAGCCAAAGCAATTCATAGTTGGATATTACTGTTGGAAAATCATGTTTGGAAAACGTAACGGAAAATAAATTTATGGAAAAACCAAAGTTTTTAAAAAAAAAATCCAAAACAAGAACTTGGTTGTGATATCTAAAGTAATAAACACTTAATTAAAATTGTACCTTTTTTATTCGTCTAGGATGAACACTTCGACCGAGTAGTCTTCTTTGCTATCCTCAAGCTCACGTCTGCCGAGTGTGAGCTCGCTTCGAATCAGAAAATTTTTCATAAAAATTATCAGTAGGGTAATTTCACAATTTCTCTAAACTTTTGGGCCAAGTTGTAAATATAAAAAATATCTCTAAAACTTTTCTGAAATAATTTCTTCAAAGAATTTTCTTTGTACAACTTTCTCTTGAACTCAAGTGTGTAAAAAATAATGGCCAAGGCTCTCTTTATATAGGGAGAGTTTAAATATTAAATATTAAGATAATAGAATATTTATCTACAATATAAACATTAAATTAAATTTAATATTAAGATAATCACTTTAATATTAAATTAATAAAATACTATTAAGATAAGTATTAAATTTAATTTAATATTAAATATATTAAAATAATATTATTTTTGGCATTGTTAACGTGAAATCAAATTCTCTGGTAGAGTCCCGATAGAAGTGTAATTCTTCCACTACTCATCCACCGACAACCCACCGCCGCCAATCATTTATCAGCCATCGAAATACCGTCGTCGCAGCTGCTGGCTCCCCGAGTTGATTTGGTTATTGCCGGTTCGGTCCAGGCCAGTGACGACCCGACCGGTCTAATCCAGCCACTAGTTAGACTGTTGGCCCGGTTTTACATACCAGTCCCAGTTCAACCAATTTTTGGGTCTTGATCTCGTTTTTTGGCTTCCAAGCCAAATTTACGATCTTAGGTCCAAATTTCAAGTTCAATTACCCATTAGGCCAATTGTCTGACTTGAAAATTAATTTCCAAAAATATCATATTAATTTTAATTAAATTGATTAATTTAATTTTACTTAATCAAAATTAATTTTCCCAAAAATCACTTAGATTTTTCAAATTAATTTTTCAAGAAAATTCTTTAATCAAATTCTCTAGTTGAACAATTCTTATGATCGCCCCATTCAATTCCACATCGAACAAATTGGCTCAATTAAATTATTTCCAAAGTCATAGAGTTTTCTTCTAGTCCAAATGTAGCCCGCTCGAGCTTTTGTTGAGCTAGCAGAGAGACCAATCGGACATATACAATTAGGCTCTAGTAATTGCAATTATGTCCAAAAACATCGTTCTGATCATTCTCAATTAATTAATCATAGAGTCAGTGCACAAGAAGTACCATGATTGAAAACTCCTTATTGTATACTCTTTACGAAAGCAATTCATCTAACTGTTTTGTCCAATGACCTCATCATATGTGTGTTACCCTCATATGATATCCTTGATTCATTTGAGTTAAATCCGTTCACTCAAGAAAATCCTATTTTATCTCATTATCACCATTATCTCTTCTTAATGATTAATATGTTCACTGTCAACAAATGACTATGATAAATTGCTCGTTCAGGAACAAGAAACCCATTGCCACGTACCATATTTATCAATCCACACAATCCCAATAGGAGCATTCGTTAACTTTTTAATTGAGCTATGAATTCCACTGTTGCTAGTAAAACCATGCCATACACAAGTCATGTAACCAACATACTGGTTATTGACTCAATTATCTTTAGAGCATAAGCCTCCACTTATATCAAAACACATGAGTTACATACGCGTGATCAGTTACTAACTCAGGATTTAGGTAAGTCACACTATGAATGTCACAAGTGAATTAATTCACAAATAGATTCAGAATCAATTCATCTTGGTCCAGTCCAATGTATCATTCATTCAATAAATACATCTATGTATCTACCAGTGGAATCAACTGCTCTGATAGCCAAGACTAACGATCTCCTTAATTAGAATTGTAGACGACATAATAATCCTTCTTAATATTTGAATCAAATGCTCACTTTGATTCTTTTACAAGATTACAAATTTCTCGCAATGTAAATGTTCTTACAGTGCCACTTATCATCAATTTGAACTTAGACAATGAATTAGCTAATATTTGCTTGTCACAATTTTACTATGCATGCAAAATATAAAATAAAAAAATACAAAAGACATAATAGTGAAATATGAAATTAACTTTATTTATTTATTTATCGCTCAAATAAATATAAAACAATTACATGTTTACTACAATATGTGCATATTTTCTAACAGTTATACAATTTGAGGTTCAAACTATTTCCTAGCAAGTTAAAGTCAAGATGGTTGGGCCCATTAGTGGTAAAAACCATCTTTCCATATGGCACAATAGAGGTACCACATCCTGAATACAGCACATTCAAGGTAAACGGTCATCGACTCAAACTTTATCTTGGTGGTGATATTGATAACGAGAGAGAGGAGCTCCAGCTCCAAAATTCAAATTAACTAGGTGCGTGAAAAAGAAATTTGAGCTTAGACCCTAAATAAGAGCTTTTCGAGAGACAAGTTTTTTTTTATTTCATTTAATTTTGTTGTATGCTTAGTTTCTTATTTACCTAAATTTTATTAAAAAAATAAAAAATAAGAAAAAAAGGTCTACACGATTTGGGGCCGACCACACGGCTTGGGGACAAGGTTGTGTGGCCTACACGACATGGGCACATACTTATGTGCGTACAGGGAATAAAAAAATTAAGAGCCACATGACCCTAAAAAGTCACACGACCATGTGACCTACACACCCCTATACACGGCCGTAGGAAAAGCGGACAATTAACCTACACGGGCCTAATGAATACACACGGCCTGCCGACATGGCTGCGTGGTACACTTAGCTTATACACGCGAGCGTGTGAAGGACCGTATAAATACTGGAGCCAATTTTTTAATTTTTTAATGACACACATGATCGTGTGATCCATACGCCCCGTTACACGGCTATGGGAAAAGTGAATGACAACCACACACGGTCTAGGTGATGCCACACGGCCTAGAAATATAAGTGTGTCCTAGTCTATATAAACATTGGAGCAATTTTTAAAAGTTCTTTTATAGACCACACAGTCTCAGAGAGGTACACAGTCGTGTGACCTACATGGCCTAGCATATGGTCGTGTACCCTTTTTTTAACTCTAGGGTTTTTTATTTTTGTTTTCTTTTGTCCTTTTCACTACGTTTCACCAAGCCTTTACTTTCCTACTATTGTTCAAGCATCCCAGCCACCAACTCCTATTGACGTCACCATCACCCTATCTTTTCCTCAATTTTTTTTGCCCCAAACACCTCTAAGCCCTCATTACCGTTTGTTCGTGCTTCATTCCCCTCCTTTGCTCATCCTCCGTAGTCCATTCTAGCCACCGATATTTCCCGTCTCTTCTCTTTTTCCCATATTAAACTCACCACCATTTTAAAATCGTTCCCTCATTTCCTCACTCTACCCTCACCATCGTTTACTCTCTACTCACCGTACGCCCTTCCCCTTCACAACCCAAAGTCAAAACCTTAATTGTCATGCCTCAGATCTAGCGAACCCAATTTGAAGGCATGTAAGTGTGAAATTATTTATTTGGCATAGTGTAGTCCGCCCATTTATAGCCTTTTGGAAAATACGACTTGGTGTAGGTAGTCACTGGATAAGTAATCAAAGATTCTATCTCAGGTTATTCTACTATTTAAAAAAGCGTGTTATAAGCAAAGAGTAAGTTTGGTAAGGGATATCACCAAATGCATAATATGCCTAGTTTGTTTGGGCACTGTGCTAGTTTGGTTTCGTAATCTGAATTGGTTAAGAGCCAACTAAATTGATTGGTCAAATAATATTTGTACAGGATATTTATTTATATTTCTCTCAGACTACGTAGGCTATTTATTAGGACAAGCTCTGGATACAATTGGCACTTGTCAAATTTCACTAAGGGATCTGGACATATATATGTATAATGAGAAAGTTTGAGGAGGGACGGTTCTTCTTCCTATAAGTTTATCCTTTGGTTTTTCTTCTTTATTAAGTTGGAAGCTAAGGTTTTTAATTGATTAGTGGAATATCTACTTCCTGGTAAGCCTAATAGCTTTGTATGTTAAGCTTTTTAGAGAATAAATGTATTAGGAAACATATAAGCAATGAATTGTGAAAAAGGGATTTTGAATGAGGGTTGTATGTAATTGAATTGTTAGTCAGTTGCTTGTAAATGGATTTTAGTGGTGGATTTATGTTCTGTAAGCAGTTGATACTGCTGATTCGACAAGGATGTTCGAGTTGTGAAACTCCAAGCTGCAGTCTTGGTGAGTATTAGGTGAATCTTTAATCTGATTCTTTCGTATGAATTATTTTAATAAAGAAATATACATAATGTTAACACCTCAGATATTCGGTAAACATGTAAAGCATAGTAGTTGTTACATGTGCAATGATAGCATGTTGAAAGTATTGTCTGAATAGGGAGTTAAGCAGTAAGTATGGAGGTAAACTTTGATATGGGATGAGTATGAATTGATCAGGTGTGTATAAACAAATCAGGGTAAGTGAATTCCAAGTAAAATGTTCCTTTCTGATACCTCTGGTAAAGCAGTTATATTGCTAACCAGATTGGCAGATCACGATATGAAATAATTGTATGACTATGTGGCTAAGACCCATGGAATTTTGTGATGTGAAGACACTCATAGTGATGCCTCTAGTAAAATGAAAGTTGGACAGGCAGATCATGATATAAGAATGTGTAAGTCCATGTGGGTGAGACCCATGGCATGATATGATAGGTGATGCCTTCGATAATATATAAATGGGACTGGCAGATCACGGCGTGAAAATATGCATAAGTTATGAGGAAGAAATCCATTGTACTTTCTGTGAAAGTTCATCGGGACAGTAAACGTGTGATTCTATATGTTGTCTCTGTGGCATGATCTGCTATTCCTTTTTTTCATATTCTGTATGACCTTTGAGTCAAATTTTGTATTGTATCATTAGCGTGTTTATTGATGTTCACGTGGTAGAATATGGTTATTCGCCTTTATGATAAGTTCTGGGTAAGCCTGAGAGTTCTTTTATAAATAATTCTATGATAAAGATATGATACGTCTAAAGTTAAATTGATTTGATTAGTTCTATGATGTAGTCGAATGTGTTTTAAGGAAAATTCCTAGATGAAAATATGTATTTGTATTGTTAATGAGGGTATCCGCCATAGTAACATACAAGTTTATAATATAAGTGTATTTGTAGATATTAAATATATAAGAATTCGTCTGTTTGAGTTTGTCTGTGTTAAATAGAGTTGAAATATGTATCATCTGGTATTCTTCATATCTAAATAGTAACATGCCTCGTTTTGGAACTTTATGGAATCTAAGTTATTATCATCTTGGGTTTTCTTATGTCTTGTAATAAAAGTGTTTGGAATCCTTTTGAATGATCTAGACAGTTTAGAATTAGTTTGAGCATATGTTGGGCTTTGTACTAAGATATGACCTGTTTGGTAAACTGATAGTATCAAATTCAGTATGAAAATCTGCCAAAATTTGAGTTCAACTAGTAAGTATCCGCTAGTGAGCAGTATCTGTAAACGTCCATTCTGGAAAATGTCTATATGAAGAGTAAATCTATATAAAGAGGGCTCGATAGAAATATTCCTTTGAGAAGTATCTTTGTTATTCTATGAGAAAAAAAGATAATAATATATTGTTAGGTAAGATCTGAAGGCAGCCAAGTAGTGAAAAGGAAAGTTGATATATTAAGTATGGTAGTTGGAGTAAACGTCCAAGACCGATGTTATGAAAGTGTTCGCCCTAAAACATATATGACAGGTGAAGTATGGAAACTAGTGTACGACATACATCCAAAAATATAAAAGTAACCACCGAGATATTCTATATTGAAGCTCAGTAAGTTTTCTTGAACTTACATATGTTTATTCTTGTTTCAGGTATTGATGACTACGCCAGGAAGGGCAAGCCAAGAATATGCCAAGAAAGTGGCAACCCGGGTTTTATGCATGCAGTGAACTATTTGGAAAAGTGGCATATAGTAGGATTACGCCTTAAAGGATTTATGTTTAGTAAAATTTTGTGTTGTAATTAGTCATGATAAGTCTAATGTATTACTTTATTTTTTAAAATACTTTTCTTTGTTCCTTTAATAATGACATTGGATAAAAAGAAAAGAAAATGTCACACCCCAAGTCTAGTGGATTCAAGATTAAATCATGTAGTAGAGAAATAATTTGTTAGGTGAAGTTTAATCTTCCCAATTGTTTCTTTTGGTGAATATGTGTGGGCGTTTAGTAACCACCGTGTAAGTAAGTAAAGATTCTATTTCAGGTTATTTTGTTATTCTAAAGAAAAAGGAATGCGTTAGAAAGAAGGGTATTTAAGGTATGAGTTATCGACAAATATTTATAGTACGCCTAGTTTGTTTGAGTATCGTGCTTGTTAGGTTCGTAAAATGATCTGGTGGGGAGCTAATTGGATTGGCCGGTCAAATAATATTCGTTCAGGATCCTCATTTATGTTTTTCTCAGAATCTGTAGGCCACTAAGAAGGAAAAATTATGAATTCAAGTGACATTTGTTAAGTTCCTTTAAAGGAAGCTGGTTATATATATGTGTGAGAAGGGTTCATGTGAATGTTTTTCTTCTTCCTTCAATATTGCTCTTTGATTCTTTTTCTTTCTTTTAAATGTCATCTTTCCTCATTAAACTAGAAGCTAATAATTTTGGGAATAAACAGAGGATGTTCCATCTCTTGGTAAGTTTGATAACTTTGCATGTTAAGAGTAAGGATATTATGAGTTATATAGGAAGTACATTATGAATAAGTGGTCATGTATAGGGGTTATCTGTAGATGAGATGCTAGCAATCTGTTTGTAAATGGGTTCTAATGGTGGATTCATGTTCTTTTAAGCAGTTGATGTTGCTGGTTCATGAAAGACGTTTAGAATTGAGAATTATGACCTACAACATGGTGAGTCTCATATGAGTCCTTAATATTAACTCCTACAAGTTTTTCTAGATAGATCTATTGTGATCGATGTTCCAGTAATGGTGTATGAGTACCTGAATAACTGCTAAAAATATGTATGTAATATTGGTTTAGTATCCTTGTGAGTCCTTTATGTAATGAGTTGTATGTATGGGTGCATAAGATTCTGTGAAGCAACTATGTGTGTGTGCTTAGGATTTATATTATGGTATGTGATCGTGTAGATGTGTTTGAAACATATATTGAAGTATGATTTGGTTAAGAAAATGAGTTTAGCCTACCTGAATGTGTACTTATGTTAGATATATGACGTGTGATTGAAAATGTTGGGGAAATAAGGTGTAACTAACTGTTGGAAGGTTGTGTGAGTTTTGACATCACGTTGGAATTCGATGAAGTTCATCGGGACAGTAAACACGAGTTTTAATATGACAATTCTGATGAAAGTCCATGGTCATGGCACATTCTAGAAATGAGCGGATGAGCCACATTTATCAACTAGGGTTTTTTTGCTTGTCCTAAGACGATGATGAGCAAACCCCATGCGATGTGAGTTTAGTCAAATCCATGGGTGGCATTCTGTATAGCCTTTGTGGCTTTTTTTTTTTTTTGCCCTTGTGGCATACTTTGATAAGTCTATGATTGTCTGAAATGATTTTTGGTTTGAAGAGTTTTGTGATGTAAACAAATAAGCCTTAAAGGAAGTTTCTCGGAAAGAAGTATGAACTATATGTTCAAAGAGGGTATCCATTGTGGTTATTTGTCAGTTTAGAATATAGGCGTGTTCTCAACTATAAGTGGTATATAAGTATCTATTGTTCTGATTTTGTTTGAGTTATGTAGGGTTAGTAATCTGAGTTACTAGTATCCGCCATATCTGAAAAATATTATGTTTCAACTATGGAACTATCTGGTATTTGCGCTAACTATCAGTTTGGTTATTGAGATAGAATATGGTTTTATTGGAATACTGAAGGCATTCAACTCTACATGGGAATTCACCAAAAGAGAAAGTATCTACCTGTGAACTGTGTCTGAGAACAAATGTTCTCGAATAAATGATACAAGTTATCTGAATAGAGAAGAAGAGGTAATATGGTATGTTAAGATCTGGAGTCAGAAAAGTAATTAGATGAATGATGATATGTTAAGAATGGTAAGAGGCGTATAAGCATGTAATTATATAACTGACAATGTGAAGGTATTTGCCAAAAATAGATATAGGAAAATCCAAATATTCAAAATGAATAATTTAGCAAGAAAGGTTAAAAGGTATGTTGTTTCTAAACTCACTAAGTTCCTCTGAACTTACGAATATTATGTTTATGTTTCAGGTTATTCAGTATAAATGAGTTTGCCAGGAGGGACAAGCCAGGAGTACACCAAAGGAGTGGCGAATAGGGATACTATGCACACAATAGACATTTTTGGAAAATTGGCGTTGAGTAGATTTATGCTTTAAAGAGTCTATGTTTTTATAAACCTTGTGTTCTATTAAGTTGTGACTAATTTGATGAAATATTTTATTTTAATTTTAAATATTTCTTTATATTTCTTAATGTTTCTTTAATAGTGGCATTTTTGATAAAATGTTAAGAAATCTGTTTAATATCATGAGATCAAGTTGACCATTTTGAAATTTTGCTAAGTTATGTGAAGTAACACCCAATGTTCAGATCCGATGAAATCGAGTCGGGTTGAGGGTGTTACAAAAAATGTTTCAAGTCAAGTGTATCTGATGACCATTTTGAAATTTTTTCTAAGTTTAGTTTAAGGATAATACCCAAGATCCAAACCCAGTGATTCGGGTGGGGTTGAGGCTATTACATTACTCACAACATTGTCCCCGTCATTCCAAAACTTCCCCTCCCTTCATCTGTCCCTCACGCTACCGTTATCCTCTTCACCGTCGGACAACCTTCCAGTTTCTTACCGTCCCTATTCCCTACCACCGTTTGTCCACATGCCCAATTTTTGTTTATGTTATTTATTATTTTATTATTATCATTTTGATAATTATTATTTTTCTACTATTATATTATTAGTTTGGTAGATTATTTTTATTTAATTAGTATTAATTTAGCTTTAGATTTTGTTCTATTTTTTTCAGTAATATTTACTGGTTAGGTGTTCATCATGTGGTGGATTGCATGCTGATTAGTTTTGCTTCGTATGTCAATTTGCTCACTTGCTAGGTTAGTTTTTATTGGTAAGGAGCCTATGTGTTTTGCAATATATACTGATTGGTGCTGATTTTTTTATGGTACTATTCATGCTAAATATCTATGGTTCATATTCAATGTTTTGGGTTAAATTATTTTTACCCTTTAACATCCTGTGTAACACCCCTTACCCGTATTCAATACCGGAACAGGGTACGAGTTATTACCGGACATAAACACAAGTAAACATACATTTCTAAGTCATAAATTTCCATTCAAAGTAAAACTCTTCATATACATTCATATCATCCCTAAAACGAGCCTATGAGGCTCAAAACATGCTTTGGAAGTGGTTCGGGACTAAACTGAGAACTTTAGAAAATTTTACAAAACTTAGAAAATTTTTCATGTTACAGGGCTCACACGCCCGTGTGACCCTTAGACACGCCCGTGCTGCAGGCCGTGTTCGAAATTAGGGTGCTCTCTGACTTATGCCACACGATCGTGCCACACGCTCGTGTGCTAGGCTGTGTAGCACACATGGCTGAGACACACACCTGTGTCTCTGTCTGTGTGCTCAATTCTGGACATTCTGTTTTGCAACAATTAAGGTGCAGGGGACACACGGCCGGAACACATGCTTATGGGGCAGATCATGTGTCACACACAGCCTAGACACACGCCCTTGTGTCTACCCGTGTGGAAAAAAATAAGGCTATTTACCAAGCCATTTTGCCACCCTCACTTGCACACTTCTACACAACATCTCATGGCACAAAATCAAGCATGTGAGAGCAACCAAATAACCACAACCAAGACAATAACATGTGATTCTCATTCCATTATTTATCATGCTTAAAACATCTAACTCTCTCCACACCAAATCATGCAAGATTCTACATTCATGGTTAAAACATATCAACCTTATAACTTTGTCTAACATATTCACTACATTTATTAAGCCCTAAATCAAACATACAAATTTCACATTCATTAGGCATACCATGATCATATCACTATAGACATTAACACATATATAAATATACTTAGGCTTACAACCATGTTAGCTAATATGAGCCAATTTACATGGCCAAATAGCAAAAGCCTTCAACAATCACAAACCAACACATTGGCTACAATCACAATGACACATTTAACAAAGTGAGTAAGTCCCTATACATGCCATAAACTTAAAATACTTGAATTCAATTATACCCAAAATGATAGCTTGATAATGTGATAGGATCTCCGGTGAACTCCAACCCGAGCTAGCTTAATAACCCTAAAAGACATGGGAAAGGAAGGGGATAAGTTATATAACTTAGTAAGTTCATGTGCAAATAATACAAAACATTATTCATACACTTGACATACAAATAACTTAACAAATATTAACATAAATGTCATTAAAATTCGCAAACACAACTTACACAATCTCAATCTTACCAGCAGCTTATCATATAAATAACACAACATATTTCCACATGAATGTCATTAAACTTCATGAGTGTAATTTACTCAATCACATTCTTGCCTATAGCTCATCATATGAATAACATAAAATATATTAATATAAATGTCATTAAACTTCATAAATGTCATATGAACATAAATGTCATTTGATATCAACATAATTGTCAGATACCAATAGCTCATCGTACGAATTACATAACAAGTATCACCATAAATGTCATTTAAGCTTCATACGCACAACTTACTCAATCACAGTCTTACCAATTGTTTATCATATACTGAGCTCATTTTCTTTGAGTTTTTCGTACATACCTGTACCATCTCATAACATATTCACATACTTTCTCATCTTTGACATACCTATTGAATTTCCCTTGAACCACTTGGAAAATTAAAGGATACTCAGGGATCTCGAACACACAGTACCGTACCAATGCCATATCCCAGATATGGTCTTACATGTAATCTCGTATCGATGCCAATAGCCCAGCTATGGTCTTACACGAAGTCCCATATCGATACCATATCCCAGATATGGTCTTACACGAAGTCTCATATCAATACCATATCCCAAATATGGTCTTACACGTAATCTTAGTGACCCTAATGTCATGACATTTATATCCTATCTATTCCCAAGGTTCAACCGGGATTTACTCTCTTGTCGAAACTTCGTCAATTTCATCCATAGAGTTAATCATACAATTCATGAAACAACAAAACATTGTAAATACAATTATAACATTGCATTATTTACATACAAACTTACCCCGACATAAAAATGGCGAAAAGGACTAAATCATCAAATACTTATTTTTCCCCCGTTCTAGGTCCAAACCTCATTTTTCTTAATCTATAATATAAAAATTAACTTATTCAATCATTATACAATTCAAATTAGTCCAAAATCACATTATGGAAAAATTACATTTTTACCCCTAAACTTTTGACATTTTACAATTTAGTCCCTAGGCTCGTAAAATGAAATATGTTTAATTTCTTCTAAACCCAAGCCTAGTTGAACCTATATCATGCTCATAAAAGCCCACATTCTTCATTCATTCATACTTTTACTACTCATTTTACAACTTTTACAAACAAGTCCTTTTTAGGCATTTTCACCAAAAATCACTTAGCAAAAGTCATTTATCATACACCAAACATGCATTTTCTAACATTAGACATCAAAATACACAAAAATCCATCATGGGCAAAATTTTAGACCTTGACATCTCTTCAAATTGATGGTAGAAATAGAAAGATCGAGTTACAACGACTTCAAAAATGTAAAGAGCATTAAAAACGGGGCAAGAACAGACTTACAATCAAGCTTGGAAGTGGAAAAACCCTAGATATGGCTTTCCCCTTGTGAATTTCGGCCATGAGGAAGAAGATGGACAACAATTGGCTTTTAATTTGGCTTTTTAATTCATTTAATTACCAAATTACCAATATACCCTTAATGAAAAACTTTGAAAACATATCAAACCATGTCCACTTTTGTCCATCAACTTAACCAATGGTCTAATTACCATTTAAGGACCTCTAATTTAAAATCTCGTAGCAATTGGACACCTCTAACATATAGGATTCAAGTTTTTCACTATTTGTAATTTAGTCCTTTTGACTAAATTGAGTGCCCAAACATCAAATTTTTTGAATGAATTTTTCAAAAAATCATTCCATAAAATTTTAGACCATAAAAATATAATAAAAATGAATTTTTCTTGATCAAATTTATGGTCCCAAAACCACTATTCCAACTAGACCCAAAATCGGGTTTTTACATCCTGAGATTGGGTCTGGATGTTTTGGCCTCGCAAGTTAGAGTTCTCCAAAAGAGTATCAATAAAGAGTTCACTAGTGTTTCAATTTTACAGTATACGCCAAAAGATGTGGTAAGGGGATTGCCAGATTCACTAAAAGTCGTGTTTGTCAGTCTATTTGTCAAACTAGTGTTCGCCAGTCTATTTGGCGAACCGAGGGTTCGCTAGTCAAAGTTAAAGTAAAACTCAAATTAGGAAATAAAGTTAAGGTGTATCTAGGAGAAAATTTTGTGCAAGTAACACCTTTCCTAAGTCAAGTAGGATATCCTAAGATTTCCAACACACTTAGGCCTCTAAATATGACCCTTACCCATGAGAATTCTCTCATCGATATTTTGTTGTCAAGTCTCTGCTCTGAATCAAGTTTGTAGCAAACAAGGTAAGCTTCTATCCTGTTAGGGTTGATTTTCTAGAAAGCTAGGTTCGCTTCCATGTGTGAATTCTGTAAGCTTGATTGTTTAAGTAATTTGTGTGTTTATGTATGTTGCTGTAACAGACCGAATTTGACCCTAATCGAAACGGTGGTTTTGGGACCACGAATCTGAGTCCAAGAAATAATTTAATATTTTATTTTGTGTTCAATATGTGTGAATTAAAATGTGTGAAAGTTTCGTAGAAAAATTTAATTGTTTGGGTGCTTAATTTGACAAAAAGGACTTAATCGCGTAAATTTTAAAAGTCTCAAACTATAGTGTAAAGTGCCTATTTGATGATGGCTTTTTAAAGTGGAGCATTAAAAGGGTAAATAACCCATTTTTGAGTTAGTGGGTGGCTTATGTCAAGAATACCCTTAAGTTATATGTTAGTTGTTATTTTATATTAAAGGTTAAATTAGTAATTGAATAATTACTTTTATAATATGTTAAAATAACATAAAAAAAAGCCACCATCTTTATCATTCTCTCATGGCGAATATTGAGAAAGAAAAGGGGTTTTTGTTCTTTGATTTTCGGCACTTGGAGGCTTGATTTCAAGGTTAGTTTGAATTTAGTTTTGTTAATTTTACGTTTTGAGATCGTTGCTTCACAATCAGAGTGACCCATGTTAAAAATTTTGAATCTAAGCATGTTTGAAGTTCGGCTATTGATAGGTTTATATGGTTTTTGATGTTTGATGATGTTAGATAAAAGATAAGTTAAAAATTAGCATATTATGTATTGGAAATTTTGATGAATTTTTGTTTTTGGGGCCAAATTGTAAAAATGAAATTTTAGAGGGGCTTATTTGCTAAATAATTGAAATAAAAGGACTTGTATAGTCCCTATACATATTCGGCCCTTAAGGAGTATTGAGAAATTTGGTGTATTTTGTGTTTTAGGCAAATAGGACTAAATTGTAAAAATTTGAAATAGTAGGGTAAAATGGTAAATTGCCTATTTATGTGCTTAGGGACTAAATTGAGATGAAATGTACTTGAATGAGCTAAATTTTAATGTGTTTTAGATCAAGAGCAAAGAAAAACAGATTTAGATCGGGGAAAGACGAAGGTTCTCGAATAGCCGATTTGCACGGTCTATCGACAGCCGAGGTAAGTCCTTAAGCTAGATTATATTAAAGAATGAATTATGAATGCGTTTAATGACAATGTTTGATAAATTTGGGCATATTTTTATGTGATAGCCGAATGTATGGTTATTATATTGAGTTAGATATGTTTTGTTAACACTCTGTAAAGGTGTATAATTGATATGATATACGGAGTATACACTGATGTAAGTGATTAAATTGGTTACGGTATTATTGAAGTGTGCATTGAAATGTTGAAAATGCTGATATCTCGGGCTATTAGCCTAGCAGGTCTTGTGCAGGTGTTACTTATCAGGCTTTAATGCCTAGCAGGCCTTGTGCCGGTGTTACTTATCAGGCTTTAATGCCTAGCAGGCCTTGTGCCTGTGTTACTTATCAGGCTTTAATGCCTAGCGTGCCTTGTGCTTGTGTTACTTATCGAGCTTTAATGCCTAGCGTGCTTTGTGCTTGTGTTATATTTCGAGCTTTGTGCCTAGCGTGCCTTGTCTTTGGTGATCATTTCAGAGCTTCTCGCCTAGCGGTGCTTCGTCTTTTGATTTATTTCGGGCTTTAATGCCTAGTAGGCTTTATGCCGGTGATATGTCATAAATGGAGATTTTGAGAATCAAACAAGGTGAGACACATATATAGTGCTATGTGCTAAAAGCTCGGGTAAGAATTAGCCTACTATATTAGCAAGGAATGAAGTGAGCTAAATTCTTATTGTTTTAGTTAAATATGATGTGATGAAATGGACAATTCAATAAGTATTTTATTTTATGATGTTGAGCTTATCATTAATGTGTATGAACATTTCTTATATGTAAACTCAGGTTATATACATGTATGTCACAGTGAAAAATCGGTTGTAAAATGGAAAGATCAGTGATGAATGAGACAAAAGTGTTTGCTTATGTGTATAAGTCAAAATAGAAGATCGATGCCTAGATTGGTTCATGTGATTTGATAATGTATATGGTCATGATGACATAGTAACGATATTTAAATTAAGAGCGTTACTAGTATTCAGCTATGTACATTTTACATATTGAAATATTTATGTTCCATATTATAAGCTTGGATATTAACATGTTTAAATGTATGTTCATTACATTTATATTTGCTTGAGACTTACTAAGCTAGCAAGCTTACTCTGTGTGTGTTCTTGTCTACCTCTGTTTTATAGATTTTTGATTCAAGCTACGGACTCGAAGGATCTTCAAAGAAGTCAACCACACTATCCACTCTCTTTTGGTACTGATAAACTTGGTTTTTGATTAAAAAGGCATGTATAGGTTAGACTAAGCTGTATTACTAATGATACTTAATCGTGTATATAATTATAGCCTTGCGAAAAGGGCTACTTATTTTGGGTTAAACTTCATCAATATGTTTGGATGAAATGGCTTGCTCATGATAGTAATGAATGTTTGTATTCGGTTGAAGTTTAGATATTATTGAAAATGTGGTAGGTGATATGAGTGTTATGTATTTAGTTGTAAAATCTTAACTTGGGATATTGAATGTTAAATATGGTTGTTACGGTTAGGCGATAATAATGATCTCATAATGAAAATTTGTATATGTAAGTTGATTTGTTAGATTCGTTTGTTAATCATAAGTATAGGTAGTTATAAATTATATGGATAAGTGGCATGGAAGGTTTGGTCCAGGCGTGATTAAATATGCTTATATTTCTATGTTAATTTAGTTTGAGATCTATGTTTGTGAATGGCCAATAGTGTACAAATTCGTGACATAGATTTCATGTATTGTGGAAGTTTAGTTAGTACATTCGGTCTTTGATCGTATGCATATAACATGCAAAGTTAATTTGTGATTATGGCATTAAAAGTTAAGATGATGTGCATTCTGTTATATGTATTTGAAAAAGGTATATTGTTTCTTAGTTTATAAGTGTGCAATCGGGTGACATATACATGTAACCATATGATGCTTATTAATAGTTCTAACTATAAAGTTTTGATGTGCATTGGTTCGAAACAAGATTGTACATGAGGTATGGTTGCATGAAATGAATGCGAAGGTGGTGGTGCTAAGTAGGTGTTTGTATTTGTTTTGTGGTATACTGTTAAAGAAATGTATATTGATTGATCATTCTGTATTCTTTGATGATTATATCGAATATACTTAGAATTTTAATCATACATATATGTGATAGATTAATAAAAAGGGTGTTACAGTTGCGAACAAGCCGGACCATTTACTAGAAAGGATAAAGGCAAAGTAAAAACTCGTTTAAATTCTCAAGCTTTTTTGATGAATGGTTAAGAATTGGCATAAGTGTGCTAAACTATCATGTTTCAGCATGAATGTTCAGGGTTCGTAACTTGTGTGCGAACTACTATGTTTTCCAAAAATCTTGTTTTTAAAACTAAAGTTCCAAGAATAAGCTTTTTCTACAAGAACTTTGTTTTTTTTTTAAATTTCTAAAACTCTATTTTTAAGATGTGTTTCCAAGTTATATTTTAAGCCATGTTTTAAAGCTATATTTTAAGTGTGCTTCTATATGAGCCTATATTCTAAAGTATGTTTTAAAAGTACAGTTTTATAACTTATGTTTTCTGTGAGTTCTAAATGCGAGCTCTATGTGATAAGTTTCTGTGCATGCTCCTTTGCGAGTCCTTATGTTGGATATATTGGTATACCAAAGGATTGTAAATACTCACCATAAGTTTTTTGTGAGTTTGAGCATTGAGGCCCTGAGATATGTGGAGAGATAAGGAAATGTCGAGCTATACTCCATACAATGGGACATGTTGGCATATAGGAGAGTGTTTAGCTTTATGCTACACTTACGAGACATGCTAAGGACTCTTTGAGGCATTTCGCATATCCAATAGATTCTGGTAAGATAAGTGTGTTAAGACAAGTGCGAGAACATATCTTATGTTTCTCAGCCGTTCTGAAAAGACAAGTAAGTGAGCATGTTTCATGCTATATAAGTTTTGTTTGCAAGCTAAGTTTTCAAGTATGATTTTTCTACCAGTACAACTAAAACTTTTTTTAGACTTATATGTTCTTTTTTCTGACGAACATGCAAAATGGCGAATTGGGTTTCACATCTTTACGGTGAAACTAACTTGCAACATGATTTTCAGTTTAAGTTTAATTTTTGTTTAAAGTATATACTGATAATTCCTGATTATTCACTGAGTTCTCAATGAACTCACCCACTCTTGTCTTACTTCACAGGTAAGTAGGTCGTAGAGTGCAAGAGGCGAGGTAAATGGTCTGAGCGAGGCTAAACCCTGAGTAGATATTAGCGAACTTAGGGAAGAAGCGATGAGATTTTATATATGTAGTTTTTGCTTAGGATTAGACTTGTTTGATTATTACTACAGCTATTAGATTTAATTTCTTTAATTTTATTTTTCTTTTGCAAACCATTCTTAAAATATTTAATTATCTTTTTATTATGAATAAAACTGATATTTTTCATGCATGAGTGTTACGTTGTATTACCTTAACTTTCATCAAAATATGCGAGTCAAATTTATTGGTAAGTACTATTTTCTACGACCCCTGTAGGTTTGCCACTTCAAAAAATTACATGTGTACCCTTGTTAATGATAGCCTTACTACTTAGCGAACCCATATATGTATGCGAACCTATGTGTTTATGCGAACCCTATTATAGTATGATAACCTATGATTGTACGATTCATTTTGTTGCGAAGTTTGTTTATTTAGCGAACCTATAATGAATGTTAGCATGCGAACCTATATTACTGTATGCAAACTTAGGTTGATGTGTGAACTCATACTTTATGTGTGATGTGAACTCACATTGAATGCTGCTATGCGAACTTATGTTAAGTGATGTTTACGAACCATTAAGATATTGTAGATTGATATGCAAACACTTCCTCTATTTGTTTTATAAGCTCACATGTTTTATATTATATGCATGATGTTATGACATTCCGCTGCAATGTGTGAAACTTAGCACAACTTCCATGTTTTGAATTTGTGGTGTGTTGGAGGTTAGGTTGGAAGTGAACGGAGAGTCACTTCAGTGGTTAATGTGGCATGCTAGATTTGGGTCGAACTTACTCGACCGGGTTTGGGGTGTTACAGGCACAATTTACTTGATTTGTTTTTATATATTTTTGTTGATAATTGTTGCCTATGTTGACTTTGTTTGTATGAGATTTATTTTATCGACGTCGATGATGCCTAATCAGTGATTCACTACTCCTTTAATATCTGATTTTCATATTTTATTTCAGTTATATTATGACAAATACGAGAGGAAAAACCAAGGTCGTTGTTCCCTCCTCTAAAAAGCGAAAGAAACTGGGTGCATCTTCATCATTGGCCTCGACTACAGTCACGAGACACTCGTGTCTCCTATTTGGTTTGGGTCCACATGAGGACCAATATCAGCACCTTAAGGAGCAACCATTAGGAGTGGGTTGATGCAATGATTGAGAGGCTCTACAGGCAGTCCGTTTATAGGCCAGGGTTCAGGTATTGGTTGACACCACACCGTGGGACCGGTTCTTTACTATCGTGGAGCCCACATATGTCAAACTCACATTGGAGTTCTGCTCTACCTTTTTCTTAAAGTCGACTATTTCACAGTAGGATGAGCATCGCACTATCTCTTTCCGACTTGGGGGTACGATGCGTTACCTTAGCGTCTTAGGCTCCGGAGTTGCCCTAGGATTATATTCCAAGGAGTTTATGGATACTCCCGAGTTCTCGACACTTTCCAGGCCCATCCATCAATCGCCCCTACTCTGTTGGTCCGACATCGCCGAGACTGAGTTGCAGTATAACTCGAGTCAGTCAAAGGCAACATGCTTACCTCCAACTTTGCACTATATTCATGCCATTCTGGCCCACACATTGACTGGTCGAAAGAAGAACATAAGGGTCGTCAGTACTTTGGACGCCTAATTCTTATGGAGTATGGTTATAAATTTATATTTTAATAAATTTTAATATTTTTTATAATTATTTTAATAAAACCTTAAATCATAAATATTTGTCTACAAATGAATAAAAAGCCCAAATTCAACGCAAACTTTCTTCATTTCATTTTGGGCTGGAGACATGTGATGGGCCGCCCCAATATTGATTAGGTTTTTACAATTTTTTAAATTTGCTTTTATTTTTCCCGCCTTCCCGCTTCCTCAATCAAAATTTGTTTATTTGTTCAAAAAGCATTTTTAGTTTCCAACAAAATACAAACAAATAAAGAAAGGGAATATTTGGCTGTCTTTCACTCTCTTCAAGCGCTGAGCCAGTGAGCTCTTAAAGCTTCCTGTCATCCTTCAAAGAGCGATGAAGATGTGGAAGCTTTGATGAAAAAAAATGGATACACCAGATAAAACCCAGATCACTCCAACTTCTAATCTTTCCAAAATTGAGGTATTTTTTCTTTTTTCAGTTTTTATTATGAAATTGGGTTTTTCTCGGTCATGTTTGTTTACTCAGAAAGTTATGTTAATAAGCATTATATTATGTGAAAGGATGTTGGCCTTTTGGGTCTTAATACTTAAATGTTATGTAGGATTTCTTCATGTGAACTTTTTTTTTTTTTATATAAGAAAAGTTAAAATTGTTTCCTCTTCCCTTTGTTTTTTTCTGTTAAATTTTGGATATTCAGTTTGAAATTTGACGGGTTTCTGCCTTCAATCTTGTTATCGCCCTTAACTGTTTTAGGATAGATGGCTGTTATGACTTTTGGCCTTTAGCTTGTTGAATTGAAAAAGAGAGAACAAAGTCCAGGAAGGGAAGGTCGAGATTTCCATTAATTTGACCAAACTTTTGCTGTTACCTGTTGGGAATATTATTTAAGGACTAAATTTGCTATTGGTCCATGTATTATGCACAATTTGTAGATCTAGTCCTTGCATTCTAATATGGTCATTTTTAATATTCTACTTTTTCAAATTTTAAATTTCAGTATTAACAAAACAATAATTGTTAAATTCCTTAAAATCAATTTTACTATTTCCAAAAGCTTATACAAAAAATATATTATCACATGTGTAATAACATGTCAACTTGCTATTTTCACATAACACTCGTAAAAGAACCCACATCATTTTAGTTAATGGATTTAATTAATACCATTTGAGACTGTACTTAAATTTCAAATTTTAAAAAGTCTAGGATTAAAACTGATTAAATTGAAGAACAAGGACTAAATCTGCAACTTCAGCATAATATGGACTAATAGCAGAAATTGACATAGCAAATTTAATTGGTATCATTTAAGTTAGGATTGAAATTTCAAAAATTGAAAAGCATGTATTAAAATTAACCAAGTTAGAGTACAAAGACTAAATTTTCAATTTATGCATAGTATAAGGACTAATAATAGAAATTGACCATTATTTAATCTCAAGTTCTCAGCCATTTATAGTGTTGGCGCCAACATGGATGTTATGCAGAGTCATAGGAACCCTATACTCTTGGATGGTCGAGATTTTGCAATTGAATTATCGTATGCAAAAGAATTACGGTTGATTTGCAATTAAAAAATGTTGGCAATGTTGGTATTTAGTTTTATGGGATAATATGAAAAGGATATGGTTTTAATAGTCAGGTTTTGATTGTTTGTTTTGTATCATGTTGTTTTGACTTTTCATTTTTCTGGAAGTATTATATGCCATGTGTATCAGGACACGAATATTGGATATGATTTTACAAAGACCTTCCAAATATGTGAAAAGCTTCAAAAAATTGAACATGCACATGATATACACATGCCTATTTGATACTCACACTCAGGTGCAAGTAACATGGCTTTCTAGTGCTACTTGAACATATGTTATTTAGGTTACTAAAGACTTGTGTGCCAGGTTCTAAACTTTGATTTCTCACTCTGCAGGATTCACCTGTCTTTAAGTACATTGACAGCCTTTCACCTATTGAGCTAGCCAAGTCCAGGCAAACAGATAATGGTTTCAGTTCACTAGCTTTTTTGTCCCCTTCATCTTTGTTTCCTTCCCCACAGATCACTTGCCATAGGGAATCCAGGTTTTCAGTTAAAAGGTAAAACTAATCATTGCTCTGTTTAGTTCATGATTTCATGTGTCCTAATTGAGGTTCGTTTCAGGCATCATTTCTTGGAACCTTTGAACTCTAGAGTTGCTCGGAGTGGTCATGAATCTAATACTAGTGAGGGAGCTTCAAAAGTTGAACATTTGGGATATCTCAATAATGGTAGTTCATCCAAAGAAACTAGCAGTGATCAAGTTGATGAGCAACCAAATCTAGCAACAGACTTGCCAAGAACTTTAAAATATGATTGTCGGAGTCCTGATGGTGACTTTGAGCCTTGTAATGAGATATTGCAAAAAACAAATGTGGAAGTGGCAGGACAAGAAAGATCTCCTTTCCAATGCAATAGGGATAAATGGGAAGAGAGGCAGCAGTCCTTTCAAAATGAAAGAGATTTGCGTAAAATATGTGGAATTAAGCGGAGTGAAGAATCAGCAGGGTCTGATTGGGTAGCAGTTCTTTCTGATGTTGCTGATATGTTGACAATGAATTCATCTATAATACATGAAAATACTGATGGGCAGGACTGGAGAACAACAAACTCTGGGACAACCTCTTTTATATCAAATATCCTGCAGTTCCCACTAGATAAAGCCAATAATTCAGAAAATGTGGAATCTGGTGATCCTAGTGGTTCTTGCAAACAAAGTGAATCGGGAGAGCCAGTGATGGATCAGATGCACAGCATCCTGTCTACTTGTCTACCAGATGAACTAGTAATCAATGATTCAGGTTTGAAAAAGGATGACAAGGAGGGGAACTGCAACCAGTCCAACCATCAGGTTAACTAAGAAAACTATAATTTTTATTTATGGAAGTACCTTACTGTTTTATGTTTATTAAGGATGTTTGCTATGAGAGATCATCTTCTGAAATGTTTATGCTATTTGTCCTCAGTGCATTGGCACTTTTCTATAATTGTACTTTATGTTATTCTATCAGCAGTTCAGCATACGTCGGCGCTGTTTGGTATTTGAGAAGTCACCTGGTTTTGGTTTGCACTTGAATTCTCTACCAAAAATCCCAAAAGGTGGTATATCTTTAGTGGGAGACTCTAGCTTCTGAAAAGCAATTGATATGCACATTCAGGTCCTTGACATTTTGTAGTTGTCACACTGCAGGTCAAAGTCCTCTTAGTAAATCAACTCTAAGCTCTAAGAACAGGGGTGAGGTTCCTGATGACAACAAAGGTGTGGTTACAGAAAATTCTTATGAGATGCCTGCTACTTTTGGTGGCAATGAGGCTGATCATAGTAGTCCTGAGAAGAAGAGGCATGTATAAGATTACTACTTTTCTAAGATTTGCATTCAAATACCTTGATATACAAATTGATTTGAGTTTAATATTAGTACAGGCAAAAGTTAGAACTTGTCGAGGAGAGTGTGGCATGCAAGCGATGTAACTGTAAGAGATCAAAATGCTTGAAGCTGTAAGTTTGACATATTTAAATATATATTTAGAGTCAGCTTGTCCATTTTCTTTTTCAAGTCTTCCTCTAAGTCTCTTTTGGGTTAATTCCTCCATTCTGAGAATTAAAACTCAAATGAAACAACCAACAGTTTGTAACTTCAGTTTTGGTGCTAAAGATTTGTAAAGCTTGGTTCTTACAAATCTCTATATGCAATGATACAAGGCTGTGCTGATGTTAAAGGGTTGTTAATTCTACCTTTTAAGGTATTTGTTTAAGTTTGTAATATCACGTTAAACTGTTTCAGTTGCAGAAATGAAAGTTTTAAAAGCTAGGAAATAGTGCTTTAACCAGAAAAATGTGGCTCACTGATTAGAAGCACAAACTTTTTCTGCTCCTACATTGATCTATGGTTGTTTAAACCAATGTTACACATTTTTCTTGAAGCATCTATGCTTGACGACACTTTTTGGACATAGATATGGGAATATAATCCTCCTAGGACTCTCCAAATACATTGAAAAACTTAGAAGAAATTCAATCCCCAAGTGAGACATACTCTTATCTAGCACTCACATCCAAGTCTGTGTAACATAGGTTTACACCTAGAAAAAGATTGAAGATTCTCAAAACATACAAGTATGAAAACCATAAAACTTGGTTCATTGTTTTTTGGAATAGGGCTATAATTGGACTTAAAGAACATCTGGGTTCATGGTTAAATGAATCTGTTTTATCTACCTTAGTAACTGGGGACTTCATTCTATTGCAGATGAGTTGAATGGTAGAAGGGTTTCGCATTGATTTTGATTTCTACAATTACTTAATGATCAATTTTCAGTAGCCTATTAGAATGAAATGTGATTTGATGATCATGTTTACCTTGTTTTCATCTTTTTATTTAAATATTTTTGTTTATGATGCAGTTATTGTGATTGCTTTGCTGCTGGTCTGTATTGTATTGAGCCTTGTTCATGTCAAGATTGCTTCAACAAGCCAATTCATGAAAACGTGGTTTTAGAGACTCGCAGGCAGATTGAATCTCGCAATCCACTAGCATTTGCACCCAAAGTGATTAGAACCACAAATGGTGTTTCAGACTCCATGGTTAGATTCTATTTTTATGATTAAGCTTTTGCATACTAAAGTTTATGTTGTTTTGGCTTTTCATTTTTCTTAAAATACTCATTTGACACATTTTTAGACAAGAGTATGGTTATAACTTTCCAAGGATCCTTCAAATATTAGGAAAGCTTGGAAAAAAAGTTAACATAGATTCGCGTAACATCAAAGTAATCAAGGTGCATTATCATCAGTTATTATGGTGTGTGGCCTTTTTCTAGGAATATTGATTAAGGCCACATGAGAGCAGGAGAGATGAACCTTGAGTATTGACACACCTTAGGATGGTAAACAACTATGTTGCTCCAACTTCTTTACTATTTTTCTTAAAAGTATTCATGCCCGATGTAAACCCTTATATGGGGACGGGGATACGTTCTTCAGAAAATTCCAAATACAAGAAAATCTTGGAAAAACTAATGTACTAATGTTGGAGGCATACCTGTATCTGAGACTCTCTTGAATCCACATTGAGAAAGGGGAGTTAGACCTTGGGCCTTGACACTCCTTTGTATGGTTAACAACTATGTTGCTCCAACTCTATTTTGCAAGTACCAGTGTCTAATGTATATCCAGACATAGGTATGAGGATATGTTTATCGGAAAACTCTCTAAATCTGACACTTGCGACCAAATCCAAGTTACTTCAGTTAACAATCACTTGGCCAAGTTTGGGTTCTTAGAATGACTTCATCTGACATGGCTTTATAATTTTCAGGTGCTTTGCTACATTTTGATGATGGTTTTATCAAGTTTAAATGAATAGTCTCTTCTTTTGGCCATTCTACTTTAATCACATAAAAAAATGGTGTTGCTGGTGCAGGGTGAAATTAACAAAACTCCGGCTTCAGCCAGGCATAAAAGAGGATGCAATTGTAAAAGATCAAGTTGCTTAAAGAAATACTGCGAGTGTTTTCAGGTTTGCCTCTTCAGCTCTTTCTGCATAAACGTTTTCTTCACCAATCTGACATGGCTGTTTTCTTTTGTGTATTGAAGGCTGGCGTTGGATGCTCCCTTAGCTGTAGATGTGAAGGTTGTAAAAATAGTTTTGGTCGGAAAGATGGTGAGTCTTTATTTTATTTTTTTTCTAATATACAAACAAATGATTTGTGTATCTGCATCAAGAGTTTATATATTCTATGTATTATCATCGTTATATATTTTGTTACATTAATAGGGTTTATTATTTAGATTTTGCTATGTTGTGTTATTTGAGTGCAACTATGGAAATGGGTAATGTAAATACAGATATGTTCAATTTTTAAATGTGTTTACAAGATCATATATTCATAACCATATGTCAAATATTGATATTTAAAAGAAAGGAGTAATTAAAGTAAAATAATATTTATGTTTATGACATATATTTTGAATAGGAGGTTGTGAATCTGAATCTGAATCTGATGGGGACAACTTAGAGGCGTGCGAAAAAAATGCATCAGAGAAAAGCTCACACGGCACTGTACTCAGTAAAGGTCAAGAGCATCCAGACCTTTCAGTGCCTTCTCCTGATATTTCAAGGTACTATTTCACTTTTTCTTATATTAATATTAGTTAGGCCTATTTATTTTGTTAACATAGGATATTGGTATTTAAATATATTCAAATATAAGTATTAATATTATCTTCTTCAGAAAAGTTGTGTTGGTATTGATAAGTTTGTTTTAAAGGTTTAGCGGGTTATAGTCTGGATCGGATAAATTTGTTGATTATTGATTATTAAAATTTATAATTGAATTTAATATACTTATTTTAAATATATATTATTTATAATATAAATATATCATAGGCCCTTGTACTCTTTACAAATTTAAAATTTAGTCTTTATATTTTTATTTTAAAAATTTAGTTTTTCTACTTTTGAATTTTAAAATTCAGGTTTAATTGTTAATATTGTTAATCTTTTTGTTAAATTTATTGGTGTGACATTTTAAATAAAAAATACTCATTTGATAGTAATATAATTAAAAAATATTGTAATGAACTTAAATTCATACAATAATTTTAATGGTATTAATAATTATACTTGAATTTTGAATGCTAAAAATAGAGGAATTAAATTTCAAATTTATGAAAAGTACAAAATTTATAATATATTTTAACTTATATAAAAATAAATCACTTGATTGAATGAATTGATGGTTGTTAAATTGTTAAGCTTAAGTGGATGGATGGATTTGGTTGCTGTGGGTTAAGTTAGGAAAATCCTTGGAGAAAACTGAAATCTCACTTATCAACAAGGGCGTGGCTACTATCTAATATAGGACAAGTTTTAAAAACATGTTGAAAAGCTATGTTAAAATATGATTTAGACACAAGTATAAGGAGGTTATTTGAGATAGAATTTTAAATATTTGTCAGACACATCGTATATAAGTATAAATATTTAAAAAAGCTTTAAAAGATTTTAGGGAGATAATAGATTTTGAGTAACGTGGGGAATGGGGATATCCTTGTACTAAGATTCCTTAAGTCCTCCATTTTGCAGGCTGCCATTTGCATACAGTGGGAAGCTTGCAGCATTTTTTCCCCATTTCATTAAATCATCTCCTCAGTTGTGCAGTACTCAAGAACAAGGTTCATCAGATACTTCGTCATGTAAGCCCAAGTTGGAGTCAAATCTTGATGGAATTCCAGAAAATGGAACTCCTGAGATTCCCAAACATAAATGCTTCACACTTGTTTCAAATCCAACATCTCCCAACTGTAAAAGAGTTTTTTCAACTCCAAATCACGATTCCACTTCTTCATCCACTAAATGGCGTAGTAGGAAGTTGATTCTGAGATCTGTCCCTTCTTTCCCATCATTTTCTCCGCCATGAAAGCTCTTGAGTTTCGCCGGAAAACACCTTTAAGAGTTTTCATTTTCTTCATCTTGCTGGTTTCCAGTTTTCTCCAGCAATTGAATTTTGGAGGCAATTACTTTTCATATATAGGAATAATGTACACTTCCACTACTGTAGTAATAATACTATGTATTTATATCATGTTTGTGTATCCTGCAATGTCATAGTCGTTATTAATATATTTTATTTTTGTATGAATTTTGATTTGTTAATAGCTTGTACTACATAAATTTTGATAGCTTAGTGTATTCGTATTGGTTGTATCTTGTTTAGTATGTAATCAACAATCTCTTAATGATTTTTATTGTTTGAGTTTGTAATATTGACTACTGTGTGTTGCTTAATGTTTAACCTGAAAAACCGAGTAGAAAGGCTCTGTAGAATTAAGCTATGGCAACTTTGATGTTATTCTAATATTGGGATGGTTCATTGATTCAAAATTTAGGCTAAGCTTAATGAAATTATTACTTAAAGGGGTGGCAAGCGGTTTGTCTGAGCTTGGATTGGGTTGTTTTTGACTTTTTGTATTTGGATTAGTTTGGGTTTGAATATTTTTGGGCTTAGGTTGTTTTTATATTTGAATCAGTTTTAGTTTTCCTGAACTTAAATTTTTCAGATTTAAATTTTTTTGAGCTTAAAATTTTAGATTTGGGCCTTTTTCAAGTTTAAATTTTTTCGAGTTTTATCATGTGGGGTGGGTTTAAACAAATTTATATAATTTTGTATTTTATAAATTATATTTGGAATGTAATAATTAATTTTACTTTTAAACGATAATATCACAATATAAATTTGTTTTATGTATAAATGTTTTATTATATGTAATGTTTATGATTATAAATATATAAAATTTTATAAACACAATTAATATTATTATATAATATGTACATGAATTTGTATGTAATATTGTCAGTTTGTGTAGAATATTTATGGTTTTATGATATGTACATAAATTTTATTTATTTGGCATGAGTTAGGAAATATTATCTAAAAATATATATAAGATATGAGTTTGGAAAAATTTTTAATTGACGAATAATTTTATTACTTATTATATTACTAAAATGAGATTTGAATAAAATTTTATTTCATTATTAGATTTTGAATATTAAAAATATTTATTGTTTTAGGCATAAGGGCAAAAAAATCCTAGTAAAAATAAAAAAAATCAATTAAGTTCTTAAGAATGCACTCAATTGAGTCTTTAATGAAAAAAAATCAACTAAAATTTTTGATAATAAAACTGTCATTAACCGATTTGATTGTTAACACACTTACGCAACTAAAAAAAAATATACGTTTGAATGAACAAACCCAATTTATTAGTTTTTATAAATTCAAACCTATCTTTTAGTATCATAGAACATCTCTTTCTCTTAAAAATGAAATAAAAGATTATTTTGAAGAATAGAGAGTATCTTATTTCAGATTAAGATACTATTATGGGTTAAGATAGAAAATCGTTTGGCATTCTAGAATGAATGAATGGAAAAATTAGTTAAGGAGTCTTATTAGTACGATTTATTTCAAAATAGATAGCTTAAATTAGTACCAGGACAATGGCGAAATTGAGTCAATCAGCATTGGACAAATGAACTTTCAAATTTATTTGAATTTAGATATCTATTTGTCCAATTCATTCTAGATGTAGTTTAAAATATTATAAAAATATAAAAATATAATAATTACTATTAATTGATAAAAATTCTAACAAACTAAAAAATCATAAAATATTATAAAATGTTAAAATATAAATAAAATACTTTAAAAATAATAAAAAATCCAAATTTTGTCCATGTCATGTGCCCCTATATACACCATTTTGCCTTGCTATACAATTTTTGGAGGCTAATTTTTAGGTAAATACTGAAAAAAAAAACTTATTTGAGAAATTATGTTGTTTTTTTTAATTAATCGATCTATGCTGTATTTAGAGAGAGAAAGAAAAACTCGTCTTGTAGGATGCGCCACATCAGTGAAAATGCGCCCTGTAGGACGCGTTTTCCTTCCAACGGTAACCTTTCTAATTGCTACAAGGGCTCCAACAGTAATAAATTTTCCTATATAAACCCCTCCAAACTTCATTTTTTTCAGCTCAATACTCAATACTCAATACCCAATCCTAAATTCTCAATCCTCAATTTTCAATTTTCAATTTTTAATTTTTAATTTTCAATTCTTTTTTTGAATTTTATTCTCTTGAATTTTATTTTATTCGTTATAATATGTAAAATGGCAAATTAACTTATTCGTTTGGATGGCAAGTATAGCTCCGACATTCAATTACAAATGATGAGAAAATATTATTAAATTATTTAATTTTAAATAGTTAATTATTATGCTGTTAACATTGTTAATTTTGTGTTTATATACTCAGCCCAAAGATTAGATTTTAGAGACGTACATAAATAATTTAAGCGAAGGTGCACCGGATGTCATTTATGGACACTTGCGAGATGCAAGATTTTTATACGTGGCTCGCATGCTCGGGGGACTAAATTGGATCCCCACTTATTAGTGCTTTGGTCGAAAAATGGAGAACGAAAACACGTACATTCCATCTTCCCTGCGGTGAGTGTATAATTACACTCGAGGACATTAGTTTACAACTCGGTCTCCCAGTCAATGGGGAAGTCATTATGGGGCTAGTGATTAGTGCCGATTGGAGTGCATCATGCGAGTAACTACTAGGGAAGGTGGCGAACAAGTTTAGGGGTAGTTGGATCGAGATGGGATGGTTGGAGGACAACTTCCAAAATATCGAGGCTTCCACGAGTGACGTTGAAACAGAACAATTCACGCGTGTATTCATCTTGAGGTTGATCGGGGGTCTACTTATGCCAGATAAATTCGAAATCTGGTACATTTAAGGTGGCTACTATTATTAGCAGACTTAAAAGAAGTGGGACGACTTGGTTGGGGATCAGCGGTGCTGGCAACATTGTACTGAGAAATGTGTCGAATGACAGAACTTGAAAAAGGCCAAAATCGACGGTTGTATGCTCCTATTTCAATTAGGGGCATGATATTGACTACCATTTTTATGCCATCAAGTGGAACTCCCTTATGAATTTTCACTCCTAATATGGTAAAATTCATTTTAGAATATCATTATCTTTTTTATTTTTCATTGTTGTAATTTTGAAATAACATATTATTTGAATAGGTGAAACAACCCCGCGAGACACAACGGTATACCAACCGAGCTCGAGGATATTCGACTAGCATTTGAAATTAAATATTAGGCATATCCTAAAATTTATAAATTCGAACTGCAGTTTGTATGGATGTCATATGTGGAGTCGATAATTCAAGAACGTGTCCAGATCAAATTTTTGGCCAATTGCAACATCTAGCACATCAAAATGTCATTTATCATTTTTGCAACGGTCGAGATGCATGAATCCGATTGAGTGATATGACAATTCGAGTGTACGCAATGTATTCTGTTGCCACCAAGGAGTTCGATGACCTGCACAAGATCGACTTATGAGGGAGACTCGAAGAAGACTGCCTAAAATTCTACAAGAAGTATATTGAGATTTGGTAGTGTAGGTACGATTACTTGCCAACGCGTGAATCATTTCTCACATCGGAGTTGGCGATATCTTCGGATTACATGGATTGGTTCAGGCATAACAGTAAGCAGTATTTTTTGTTAGATTCAGAAAAGAGTAGGCAACGTCGCCATAGGAGGCCAAGATGACGGCCTATCAATCCTAGGTTAGGAGAAGATGCCACAGGGGGATCAACATCTACTCCAGCTCCATAAAGGACCCGATTGCAGTGAAACCTCTCGGTCAGTATGGTTCATATATTTTTGCTGCTAACCTAGTTTATTTTACACAAATACCATAACAAGCACAACCATTTCCTGCATCAGCACCTTTTTAGGGGTATATTTCACACAACCGTCACTCATCGTACTATATTACACACTAATGACTGATGGCCACTAAACTAACTATAAATCTGACAAAGGTAAGCGCACCTATCAAACAATAGTATAGCTATGGTGAGTAGAGAATATCGTATCCATGAGGACTAAAAGTACTAGTAATTACCTTTTTTCTATCATTTAGCCGACAAATTGGAGTGATTGCTTTTAATCTAAAATTACTAAACTAATTTATCTAAGAATGCAACAGAGAATGAATCGAGGAAATAATCAAATATTAACCAATGAGATAGACAATAACCAGGAAAGAATCCACCTAGACTTCACCTATTATTATGAATATGAATTAAACGATTTATTCACTTGTGACTTGATCTATAGAAATCCCTAAATTATGTTAATATCCCTTTTGAGAATAATAATTAATTGAAATCTCTTTCTAATTAAGACCCCTATCGTCGCATTAACTCGATCTATGGATTCCTCTATTGGATTTGACTCTAATCCTGTAGCTTTATGTAGTCCTATTTCTAGGATTGCATGCAACTCCACTCAATTATTCTAGATCTACTCTAAAACAGGGACTTTTGCTCTACTGAAATAAACACATTAAACATGAATTAATATCTAGGAAATATTAAAACAAGAAATAAGCATACATAATTCAGAACAAGAATCAAGTATTTATCATGTAAATCAGAAATCAAATAATAAGATTCATCATAGGTTTCATCCTCCCTAGGTTTCTAAGGAATTTAGTTCATAATCCTGAATAGAAACATCTCAAAGTTAGGATAGCCACAAGACATAAAGAAACTCAATAAAACTTCGAAAGAAATTAAAAGGAGATCTTCGATCTTGATGGAGATTTGCTTTCAAGTTGATTCTGATGGTGTTCTTCGAGTGTTTTCTTTAGTCTTCTCTGATTTCCCATTCTATCTTCTTCTAATGGGTATTTATGGACTTTAGAATGCTTAGAAAGCCTAAAAATTGGGTTTTTCCATGTATTTGTGAAGCAAGGTGCGATATCGACACGGGCTGGCACATAGGCGTGTGGCCAGCTCATGTGGATCCTGAAAACAACTCTTTTTGTCAAATCTTGGATCGTTTTTCACTCCTTTTGCTCCAGAATTCTCTCCTAAGTATAGAAACATGAATTTATAGGATTAGGAGCATCAAATTCACTAATTTGTATAATTAATCATCCAAAAACGCATTAATAATGGGATTAAAATATGTTAATTTTATAGCTTATCAAATATCCTCACACTTAAATGTTTGCTTGTCCTTAAGAAAAATCCTCAACTCACATTAAAGTTAATATTTCTCAACTTGTAATTCCCATCAATAATGCCTCAAAATAATTCACAAATAATCATGCATTGGCAATTCAACTAAAAGAGTATTAAAGTCTCAAACAATCCAATCTAACATTTTTAAACACGAAAACATAGGTGTCTCACCTTATTTAAGTAATTACCTTTAATTCAAAATCGACAAGAATCAACATCCTCACTAAAGATTCACTCAAATCACTCAAAGTGTTTAAGGTTCACGAATAAGCACTCAGTAGTCAAACAAGAAAGGTCATTACCATAGGCTTGCATGAAAACTAAATCTCCTCTACTATAAAATGAGATGATACACAAATCAAAAGGTCTTTAAGAGGTTGTAACGAGGCTTAGGTTAAGGGTGTGGAGAAAGGCCAAAAAAGTTGGTTATAATCAATATCGAATTGATAAGTCACCAAACTAGAAAAAATAAACAAGTGCTGAATTAAAAACATTTACATCAATCGAGAACTATTCAAGAATAAAAACGAGCTTTTTCTCAAAATATGAATTTAACTGTTTAAGCTCAATCAACATAGAACTAAATAATAATCAATATATATATTTTTGATTTTTTATCACAATAAAAAATAATTCAGCAAATCAAACAGAAGAGCATAGCCAAGCAATTAACCAAATCAAATCTTGACAAAAAGGGAGTCAATAAAATGGGAAAAAGTTTCAACGAAAAGATGAGTTATGGGTTAACGTTAATGGGTAAATCAAGAAATGGTGTGTTAGGCTCAACGAGGTTCACTAAGGTTTAATTAAAAAGGGAGGCTTTTTATGGGATAAGTGGGTTAAAACCTGAGTGTCTTCATCAGCTCAGTATATCAAATCAAAGGTGTGGTCTCGACATGTATAATTGACACAAGTTCTAGAATAACAAATCAAATTGACACACTCATAACCAATAATAAAATGAGCAAGAAAAATGTATGCTCTAAAGGCTCAAAATCTCACAAAAAATCATGGTTCTTGATGTCACTTACAATTCTCAAACTTCAAGATAATACTTCAATTTAGGGAAATAACCTAAAAAATATAATTTTTGAAAAATAGCTTATCATGTTTGATTCTCTCATGTATTCAAGTTTAAATCAACCAATACACAATTATCGGCAAATTAATCTAAAACACATCAACAAAAATCTCAAATTGATAAAAATTCATTCTAATCGAAGTGTGAGAAAATTACTTAAATACAAGACACAATTCAGAGATTTTCTAATATTTATATAAATAACCTCCCCACACTTAAGATGTATTGTCCTCAATGTACAATCAGATACAATCACAGTATCAGCAGAATATCATAAGAGAGGGAGGAAACTGGAACTGCCCTGAATATTGGATGAAATTGCCAGAATGGTGAAAAGCGAAATTGTAGGCAATTGAAAGTGAAGTGCATGATTATGTGCAAACTGATAAGAAAATAAACACAAATAATGAAGAAGATTAAGAGGTTACAACTCAATTAGAAACAACCATAAAAATAAAAATAAAAATATAGTTAAAAAGATAATAAATGAAATAAGTCTAAGAAAATAAAAATAAAGCGACTAAAAACAAAAAAAAAATTGAAAAAGAAAGGAAATAAACTCAATGATACCAATAAAATTAAAGGTAATTGTAAGAATAATAGTAAAAACAATACTAAAAATAATAGAAATATAACTAAAAAGCGAAATAAATTAAAATAAAATTAAAATCTAAGCATAAGAATAAAAAATAAGAAAATAGATTAGTAAAATAAAAATAAATAATATAAAAAATAATAATAATAAAGAAAGAAATAAAAAATAAAATAAAATAAAATAAAGAAAAAGGTAAAAGGGGAAGTCCGACGGAAGATCGTGGTTGGAGTTACGACGAGGGGGTGAGGTTGCACGTGGGAGGGGGTTAGTGCGTGGGTGGGGGTGGGGTTGGTCACTATGAGGAGAATTGGAGAGGAGGTGGGTGATGGGGGGGAGCGGGTCGCTTGTTTGGGGAAGAAGAATAAGACAAATTGAGAAAGAAATTTTAGGGTTTGGGCCACATGGCCATGTCACACGGTCGTGTGTGTAACACCCCTAACCCGTATCTGTTGCTAGAATAGAGTTACGGGGCATTTCTAGAACTTTCAGAACATTTACAGACATGTCATGTCAATCACTATTCATTAATTGAGATAATTCGTAACGTCCCGTAAATGGACTCTCGAGGCCCAATACGAGCATTAGAATCTAGTCGGGACTTAATCGAAAACTCTAAGAATTTTTCATGACATTTCAAAAATTTTCCAAGGTGTAGGGCTCACATGCCCGTGTGCTCCAAGGGACACGCCCTTGTGACCCTCAGACACGCTCATGCCTTAGGTCCTATCCGATTTAGGTTGCTCTCTGACTTGCGCTACACGGCCATACCACACGCCCCATTGTGCTAGGCCATGTGGTTAATTAATTCAATTCAAATTAGGTGCAGGTTTCAGACGGCCAAGACACACGTTCGTGTTCAAGGCCGTGTCTCCTACACGATTGAGACACACGCCTGTGTCTCTGCCCGTGTTTTCAATTCTGAGCATTCCATTTTCTCAAATTTAAGGTGCAGGGGACACACGGCCTAACCACATGCCCGTGTTAACAGGCCGTGTGTCACACACGGTCTAGACACACGCCCATGTGTTTGCCCATGTAGACAAAATAAAGCCATTCCTAGCTTCATTTCTCACCCCAATCTTTGCCATAATCCTACACCACATCTTGCATTCATAACCCAACAAATCCAAGCATTTTATTTAAGTTAATTCTATCATTTAACATGATATATCGTCACATACAATTACCAACCATATCAATCATTCTAATCAAGTATATTCCATCCATCATAATGACATATCATTTCATGCATACATGTTTACAATCTTACCTTGGCTATGTCCTCATGTTAGACATAATTTGATCAACTACTTAACATATATGTGGCTAATATAATATTACATTACAAGTATATCAAAGCAATCATTATTAGCCATTCCAATGGCTAGATTACAAGCATCATTTATGTTTACATGCCAAGATGGCCAACATATCCTATACATGCCATTACAACCATAATTGATTTACCATATTGTACCGTCATGGGCCGATGGATAGTGTGAGTGATCTCCGCCGAGCTTCCAATCCAACGAGCTTCTGATTTACTCTAAAACATGGGAAAATAAACAGGGTAAGCATAAAATGCTTAGTAAGTTCGTATAACATGGTACTTAACTTATTATTCATCCTATTTTGAGGTAACTATGTAAAGCATATTCACTTAATTTGACCTCAAGCCCTACACACATCCTCATTGCCCTTGTTAGTCATATAATCCATGATAACCTCAAGACATGTATAAGCTCAATCAACAATCAAGTTTCCATGCATATATGCTTTCCACAACATGTATTCATTTAACATGTATATATTATCTCTTATTATCACAAGTATAGTTTCATAGTAATTCTTTTCGAGTTCAGATCATTTCATGTCAGGACTTTACTCATTTTATTCGAGTATTAAGGTCACCAAGTAGTAGTACACTCAAGGTGTACAAATATGTAATTAAGGATGAACACTTTCATCAAATAATTTTCATGTACACTTATCATCTTTTTATATTTTTATACATCACTAGTCATAATTCATAATTTCCTTGTATTTCATGTAATATCCTTTTTCATGTCATATTTCATATCATATATATATCATTCCATGTCAATTTGTCTTAAATTCATATTTGCCCTTATCAGAGCTTTGCCCATTGAATTTATTCGAAATATTGATGGATACACAGGTAGTACACTCGAGGTGTATGAATTAGAATCCATCAATTCGTGTCCAATGGTACCCATATGGTACAATTTCAGAGAGTACACTCTCGAGCCACATATATGTAAACAACAAGATTACCAGTCTAGGCTAAATCCTTTTTACGTCATATGCTCTAAAGAGCTTGATTTGGATTACCCATCATCGATAACATATGCTCGAGAGGACTTATATCAGGATTACCTATCTGGGCTAAATCCTATCAAAATTGAGGTCGAAGGATTACTCATCCGAGCTAAATCCTATCCGCAACAAATGTATGACCTCTTTCATTTCGGGAAATCACATATCCATCGATTTTTCATTTATTCAACCAGGATTTAAACACTTTTCAATCATTATAGGGCATTTGATTATTTCATACCTTTGTAACATTTATGTAATTCAAGTAAAACACATTCATGTCAAGCATACAAGTAATATTTTATTCATTTACCATTTTATCGAGCATTTTCATTTATCGGGCTATATCGGGTAGGTGAACATTTCACATATTTATGACATTGATAAAATTCACAAACACATTATTTAAATCAAGCATAAAAACATATACAATTTAGTTACAAGAACTTACCTCGACAAAGGTTCGTGTACGTAAAAATCTACTAATCTGACATTTTCCTCATTCCTCGTTCTAACTCTGAATTTGGTCTATCCGTATCTATACGAGTAGATTTAACATCAATTTATCATATCTTAAATTCATGTGGACTAAATTTTTATCTTAGGCAAAATTACTATTTTGCCATTGACTTTTCCATAAATTCCATTTTAGTCCCTACGCTCGGAAAATGAAACTTGTGCAAATTATTCCATATTCCAAGCCTAACCAAAGCCCCATTACAAATTTTACAGCACATGTATTCATAAAATTTTAGAATTTTTCATCAAATTTTACAACTTTTCATTTTAGTCCCTAAATTATGTTTTCATCAAAAATCACTTTGTAAAAGTTGTTTATCTATCAATAATCTTTCATTTTCTACCATAAATTTCTAATTTCCAGCATATACATCCATGACCCATTTTCATACTTTAATAACTTTTCAAATTAATCTCCCAAATAGAGAGATTAAGCTATCCCGATTCCAAAAATATCAAAATTACTAAAAACGGGACAAGAAAACTTGCCCAATTTGGCCATGAAAGTCTCTTCTCTCTCTCCTAGGGTTTCCATGTTTTATTTTGGGGAATAAGATGAGAAAATAAGATAATATCTATTTTATCATCTTTTAATTAATTAAAATTTTCACTTTCCAATTTAGTTCCTAGCCTTTTTCTCATTTTCCATTGATGAATCATCCAAAAATATCTACATACTATTTATTAATGGTCTAATTACCATATAAGGACCTCTTGTTTTGAATTCCATAGCTATTCAATCCTTATAGCTACTAGAATCCAACTTTTGCATTTTATGCTATTTGGTCCTTCTTGTAATTAAGCACATAATAGGTAAAATTTTCTTTTCAAAATTTTCACACGACATTTCTAGTATAATATGGATCATATAATAAAATAAAAATAAATTTTATTTTTCAGCTTGGATTTGTGGTCCCAAAACCACTGTTCTGATTTCACCAAAATTTGGGCTGTTACAGTGTGGGGTGTTTTAAGCCCGTGTGCAATTAAAAATTAAGCTTAGTTTTCACACGGCCTAGGACATGCCCTTATGTCTAGGACGTGTGGCATACACAGCCGTGTGTGATTTCCTTCACTTCTCCCACGCTCATGTGAGATCCCACACACCCGTGTGGCTCGGCCGTGTCTTCTACCTATGTTGCTCTTTGACTTGGAATAAAAGTAAAAAAATTAGCTCCAGGTTTGACACGGCCTAGGACACTCCTGTGTGTCTAGGCCGTGTGTGCCACATGGCTGTGTGGACCATTTTAGGCAATGTAATCATCTAATTTTTAAAAATTTAAGTCCCAGTATCCACACGGCCAAGGACACGCCGGTGTGTCCAGGCCATGTGGGTCACATGGCCATGTCGCCATGTAACACCCCTAACCCGTATCCGTCGTCGGAACAGGATTACGGAGCATTACCGAAACATTCAGAAACATTAACATATAAATCATGCAAGTTACTTTTCAAATTTTGAAATAATTCGCAACGTCCCTTATTTGGGACAAAGCTCTAAGAATTTTTCACGAATTTCCAAAAATTTTCCAAGGTACAGGGCTCACACGCCCGTGTGGTCCAGGGAACACGCCTGTGTGACCCTAGGACACGCCCGTGCTGTAGGCCGTGTCTTACCCCTTGTAACTCTCTGACTTGTGCACACGACCATGCCACACGCCCGTGTGTTAGACTGTGTAGTTAATTAATTCATTTCGAAATTAGGTGCAGGTTTCACACAGCTAAGACACACGCTCATGTTCTAGGCCGTGTAGTACACACGTCCGTGTCTCTGCCCGTGTGCTAAATTCTGAGCATTCTGTTTCTCAAAATTAAGGTGCAGGGGACATACGGCCTAACCATACGCCCATGTATCAGGCCATGTGTCACACACGGTCTAGACACAAGCTCGTGTGTCTGCCCATGTGGACAAAATAAAGCCATTTCTAGCTTCATTTGTCACCCAAAATCACACCAATGTCTTGCACTTAAACTCACATCCAATTACCAACTAATTGAAACATTCAAATTAAGAAAATTCCATCATTCAACAAGGCATATCATTGCATGCATATATGTTTATAATCCTACCTTGGTATATTCTATATGTTAGACATAATTTGATCAACTACTTAACATATATTTAGCTACCATAGCATGGAATTACAAGAATATCAAAACAACAATTACTAGCCATTTCAATGACTAGATTACAAACATCATTATCAAGCCACTAGAGGTCAAGTTGTCCTATACATGCCATTATACCAAAATGATTTTCCTACATATACCAAAATAAGCTAGTTGATAGTGTGACGATGCTCCAATGATCTCTAACCTTTACGAGCTTTCGAGCACTATAAAATAGGGAAAAATAAAACAGAGTAAGCATTACATGCTTAGTAAGTTTGTATAATGGAAACTAAACTTACCAATCCCTTTTATTAAATCTAAGCATACAGTATCATGTTTTCCATCCATTTGGCAAAATTGTATAAACACATACATTCAATCAAACATGTTAGTGATCATGTCTAAACTAACTATGACAACGAATAAGGCAAGCGCACCTACCGTTTGATAGTATAGCTATGGCAAGACCGAAAATATCGTATCCTCAAGGACCAAGAGTATTAGTAATTACTATCTTTCTATTATTTAGCCTAAGAATTAAGGGAATTGATGTTTAATCTAAAACTAATTAATCACTAAGCTAAAGATGCTAAGACACAGAGAATGAATTGGGGAAATACTTTTGGAAAAACCAATTGATCAAGATAATACCCTAGGAAGAATCCACCTAGACTTCACTTATTATCTAACTCTGAACCAAACAATTTATTCACTTAACTTGATCCGTAGGATTCCCTAATTTATATTAATACCTCTCTCGAGGCTACTAACATCTAACCCTAGGTTGATTAATTGAAATCTCTTTCTAATTAAAACCACTAGAGTTGCATTAACTCGATCTATGGACTCTTATATTAGGTTTGACCCTAATCCGACAGATTTTTGTTATCCTATCTCTAGGAGTGTGATCAGCTCTGCTCAACTATGCTAGATCTACTCTTAAAGAGGGACTTTTGCTCTACTGCCTAAGCACATCAATACTTGAATCAATATCCTGAAATATAAAAGCAAGAATAAAGGACACATAGTTAAGAACAAATCAAATATTTATCATATAGTTCAGAAAAATAATAACAAGATCCATCTTAGGTTTCATCCCCCTTAGGTATTTAAGGGTTAGTTCATGTTTATAAAAGAATACATCTCAGAAGAAAGTATAAAACAAAACATAAGAAAAACCCTAAAACCCCCTGAAGGAAATTGAAGGGAAAATCTTCCGTCTTGAGTATGATTCTGGCTTTTTGAGATGAATCAACTGGCTGTCTTTGAGTAAATCCCACAATTCGGCCCACTCTGGCTTCGCTTCATGGCCTCCCCCCTTTAGGTCACACTTAGGGTGTTTATATAGGCTTTCAGAATGTCTTTCTTTGCCCGAAAGTATCCTAATCTGAATGAAATTCTTTGCTGTGGCAGGGACACACCCGTGTGAATCGAGCCCAGGCCGTGTTCGAGTCTGCTAAAGTGACACGACCGTGTGGTGAACTCCAAGCTGTGTTGATTTCTCACTTTGGTCCAATTTTTCCATTTTTGGCCCGTTTCTTGTTCTTTTCATCCTCCTATGCTCTTCTAAGTATAAAACATGAAATTAAGAGATTAGGAGCATTGAATTCATCAAATCTAATGAATATTCATCCAAAATTAAGCCAAACATGGGGTTAAAATTATGGTATATCAAATACCCCCACACTTAAGCATTTGCTTGTCCTCAAGCAAAATCCTCAACTTACAATTAGAATTAACTTCCCTCGATTCATAATTCTCCTCAACAATGTCTCATCATAATTCATAGATAATTTATACATGGATAATTTTAACTCAAAGAGTCTTAGATATTCAAACAATCAAAGTCATAAATTTTTGTAGCACTAAAAATATAGGTGTTTCCCCTTATCTAAATAATTACCTCTGATTCAAAACCGACAAGGATTGACATCCCCACTAAGGATTCACTCAAACTACTCAAAGCGTTTAAGGTACAAGATAAGCTATCATAAGTCAAATATGAAAAGTTAATCCCATAGGCTTGCATGAAAATCAAATCTCTACTACTATAAAATGAGATGATACACAAATCAAAAGGTCTTTAAAGGGTTGTAATGGGGCTTGGGTTAAACGTGTGGATATAGGCTGTATTAGAAGGTTAGAATCGAGATTGAATTGACAAATTACCTAACTAGAAACAATAAACTGATAATGAATAATTACATCAATAACTTGAGCTTCTTCTAGAGATGTGAATTTAACTGTTTAAGCTCATAGTACATAGAACTAATGATGAATAGATTTTCTAACATTTTTTTAAGAACAAATCAAATAAATAGAATTTAACAATAGAAATAAAGAATTTAGTTAGGCAATTGATCAAATCAACTCTCGATATAAGGGTAGTCAAAAGAAATGGTGATAACAAATACAAGATGAGTTTTAGGTTAATATTAATGGATGAGTCAAGAAACAATTTGTTAAGATCAAAAGGGTTCACTAGGGGTTAATTATGAGGGTAGGCTTTTAGTGGAGTAAGTGGGTTTAATCCTAAGTGCCTTTATCATCTCTGTATATCAAATCAAAGGTGTGGTCTCGAAATGCATAATCGAACCAAGTTCTAGAATAACAAATCAATATTGACACACTCATAGTCAAAAAAGTGAGTAGAAAAAGAATATGCTCTAAAGGCTCAAAACCTCACAAAAATTATGGTTTTTGATGTCAACCTTGCAAATTTCAAATTTCAAAGTAATATTTAAATTTAGGTTAACAACCTAGCCAATTTTTAATTCTGAAAATAGACTTATTATGCCTGATTTTCTAATATCTTAAAGTTTAAACCATCAATGCACAATTAACTATGACTTAATCCAAAACATATCAATAAAAATCATAAATCAACAGAAGTTTCATTCTAATTAGTAATATGAGAAAATTACTTAAGACAAGATATCATTCAGGGATTTGAGAATAATGCAAAAAGTTAGGAAATTTTGAAATTCACCCCCCACACTTAAGATGTACATTGCCCTCAATGTACAAAGATACATATTCAAAATATAGTAAGAAAATCATAAGGTAAAGAGAGAAGTGAAACTTCCTGAAATTTGGGTGGAGTCAAAGAAAAGAAATAGGGGAATTTCAGGCCAAGTTGGAGGAGGAGGTGTCGGTGGTGGTGGTTACTAGGGTCGTGGTGTGGTGATTTCTTAGCAGCCTAAAGAACCTAAATAAACAAAATTAAAATATAATAATATAGATTTAGAACAAGAAAGATAAAGAGAAGGAAAATAAAGGAAAAGAGAAAATAAAAAGAAAAAGTAAATGGACTCAAAGGTCCTTTTCTTGTCGAGTTAATGAAATAGTCGGCATGAACTTATGTAGATCGGTCTCGCCCAGGGAGATTGTGCTAGGATCCTTCCACTTCTTCGACATGGAGATGATGGTTTAGATGAGGAGTGAAGGGAAGGAAAAAAGAGGAAAATGAAAGGGAAAACTTTAAAGGGTATGGAAAAAGGGGAAATTGGGAAGTAGGTGAGAAGAGAGGGGTGGGTTTTAAATAAAAATCTGGGATCTGGTACATCCCCACGCCCGTGTGCCATGGGCGTGTTAAGTCACACGGCCGTATCGCATGGCTGTGTGACTATTCGTTCGCTTTTCCCATGCCTATGTGGAGGTTTCTATGTCCGTGTGGTTTAATCAGTGTCGGCCGTGGCTGCATCGCACGACCGTGTTTTAGGAAAAAAATTATCCTGTTGCCATATGTCACGGCCACACCCATTCACCTACCTGTGGTGCCCACATGGCCACAACCACAGCTGTGTACAAGGTGTATGGGTATGGAACCCTGCGCTTCATTAACTTGGTTAGTTTGTAGTTAGGTGCTAAAAGTATAAATAAAAATATGAAAATTAATGGGGTTAGTGTTTGGGTTGCCTCCCGAGAAGCGCTTGTTTAAAGTCTTAAGCTAGACTTACCTCTCATCGCATAATCATGGTGGTTTGAGGAGTTGAAAATCCTTTCTCATGCTATTAGTTCTATAATCAGTATATAGTTTGAGTCGAGTAGAGTTTACCTTAAAAGTGCCGGATATGGGATTACTTACCTCTACTGTTCCGTATGGGAAGATATTCAGTACTGTGAAAGGGATTTCTTCGTTCGTTTTAAGGTCTGAACTGGAGATTCGAGGGTCTTTCTTATCCAACAATACCTGATCTCCTATTTTGAAGTGATTTGCTGTTCCTATAAGCTTGTCTGGAGATTCCCTCGGTTTCGCTTCTTGTGTTCTCAGTTTTTACTTGAAATGTGTCTTCCACTCATTTAGTTCATCGACCTGAAGTCTTCGTTCCCCATGAGTTACTTCTTTATCGGCACGAGGTCTAGGATCAGGTTCAGTTGTGTAGCTTTGTGGTGTTTCCTGTAAAGAAGGTTGAACCAATTGGTTATCAATAGAATTTATGTTCTCACCTTTATCACTCGATGTCCTAGCCGAGTCAAAAGCCTGAAGAGTGATCGTTTCGTCACCTACACGAAGTGTGAGTTCACCTGTACCAACATCAATTTTAGATCTGGCAGTTGCTAGAAAGGGCCTTCCTAAAATTAAAGGAACCGTATTGTCTTCATCCATGTCTAAAACAACAAAGTCTACTGAGAATATGAATTTGTCAATTTTCACTAGTACATCTTCGATTATAACTCTAGGAATTCTAATAGTTTTATTAGCTAGTTGAATGCTCATCCTAGTTTGTTTGGGTTTCCCTAGACCTAGCTGTTTAAACATTTTATAGGGCATAACATTTATGCTTGCCCCTAAATAAGCTAAAGCATTATTAAAAGATAAACTACCAATTAAGCATGGAATTGTAAAACTCCCTGGATCTTTTAATTTTTGTGGTAGTTTATTTTGCAAAATTGCTGAGCACACTGCGTTTAGCTCTACATGCGATGCCTCGTCTAACCTCGATTTATTTTTCAAAAGCTCTTTTAAAAATTTCCTTGAATCTGGCATCTGTGAAAGAGCTTCAAGAAATAATAAGTTAATAAGTAATTTCTTTAGAAGTTTAAGAAACTTACCGAATTGTTCATCTGCGTTGTCTTTCTTCATCGCATTTGGGTATGGCACTCGAGGTTTGTACTCTGTGATTATTGGTTTCGGTTTATCATGGCTTGCCTCAACCTTACCCTTATTTACCACAAGCTCTTACCTTGGATCAGATTCAGATTCTACTAACCCTTCACTCTTTTGAGCGGTAATGACATGAAGTTTCTCCTTTGGGTTTGTTTCAGTGTTTCTTGGCAAGCTACCTTGCAGTCGTTCAGAGATGAGTTTAGCAAGTTGTCCCAATTGGTTCTTGATCCCTTGGATTGATACTTGCTAATTTTTGAGTGTTGTTTCGGTGTTTTGGAAACGAGTTTCTAACACTGCGATGAATTTTGTCAGCATCTCTTCAAGGTTAGGCTTTTTCTCTTGTGGGTAGGGTTGCTGTTGAAAGCCTGGGAGGGGTTGTTGTCTCTGATTTCCTTGGCCACCCCATGAAAAGTTTGGATGATTCCTCCAACCTAGATTGTAAGTGTTACTATAAGGGTTATTTTGGGGTCTAGAATTATTACCCATATAGTTCATCTATTAGTTTTCTATGCCAAGGTTGTAGGGTGAGTATCCTGTATTGTTTGTCCCTCCTGCGTATGTATTGCACTGCATCACTGGGTGTACCTACAAAGAACCACACAAACTATAAATCTTTTTATTTAACAGTTCTACCTGATTTAATAGCATGGTTACTGCGTCGAGGTTTAAGACACTGGCGGCTTTTCCTGGTTTTGTCCTCGTAACTTGCCACTGATAGTTATTCAGTGACATCTCTTCAATGAATTCGTAGGCAGCCTCAGGTGTTTTGTTGTTCAGGGTACTGCCGGCGGCTGAACCGATTAATTGCCTGGTTGAGGGGTTCATACCGTTGTAAAAGGTTTGAACCTGTAGCCATAATGGTAACCCGTGGTGAGGGCACCTTCTTAGTAGATCCTTGTATCTCTCTCATGTATCGTAACATGTTTCTAAATCCATCTGCACAAAAGAAGTGATATCATTCCTCAACTTAGCTGCTTTAGTCAGCGAAAAATATTTAAGTAGAAATTTTTCAGTCATTTATTCCCACGTAGTGATTGATCTCGTGGTAACAAATTCAACCACTGTTTAGATTTGTTCCTCAATGAAAAGGGAAACAACCGAAGACGAATGACATCATCAGAAACACCATTTATTTTGAAAGTGTCACAGAATTCTAGAAAATTTGCTAAGTGATTGTTTGGATCTTCATCGTTCAAGCCATCAAACTGAACAAACTACTGTATCATCTGTATAGTGTTAAGTTTTAGTTCAAAATTATTTGCAGTAATAGCAGGTCTAACAATACTAGACTCGGTTCCTGTTAAATTAGGTTTAGCATAATCATACATAGTACGAGGAGCAGGATTTTGATTCACCGGGTTTGCTGCCACCACAAGAGGTAGTGGATTATTATCATCCATCTCTTCGGTAGTATCAGGATCGTTTTCTTACTCTTCTTCTATGTACTGTAGGCTTTGCCTTATTTCTCTACGATTTCTACGAATGGTACCTTCTATATCACTGCTGAAAATCAAGGGTCCTGTCGGGTTCCTTCTAATCATAAACTAGAGGTACCTGCCAGAGACAAATAAAAGAAAAATTAGTAAAGTTAAGAATAAAATAAATATAAATTACAAATAAATAAAATGGATAAAGTAATAAAAATTTAGTTTTCCTAATATCTTAGTCCCCCGGCAACGGCGCCAAAAACTTGATTGTGTCTAAACTAACTATGACAACGAATAAGGCAAGCGCACCTATCGTTTGATAGTATAGCTATGGAAGACTGGAAATATCGTATCCTCAAGGACCAAGAGTATTAGTAATTACTATCTTTCTATTATTTAGCCTAAGAATTAAGGGAATTGATGTTTAATCTAAAACTAATTAATTACTAAGCTAAAGATGCTAAGACGCAGAGAATGAATTGGGGAAATACTTTTGGAAAAACCAATTGATCGAGACAATACCCGAGGAAGAATCGACCTAGACTTCACTTGTTATCTAACTCTGACCCAGACGATTTATTCACTTGACTTGATCTGTAGGATTCCCTAATTTATATTAATACCTCTCTCGAGGCTACTAATGTCTAACCCTAGGTTGATTAATTGAAATCTCTTTCTAATTAAAACCCCTAGAGTTGCATTAACTCGATCTATGGACTCCCATATTAGGTTTGACCCTAATCCGGCAGATTTTCATCATCCTATCTCTAGGAGTGCGATCAACTCCGCTCAACTATGCTAGATCTACTCTTAAAGAGGGACTTTTGCTCCACTGCCTAAGTACATCAATACTTGAATCAATATCCTGAAATATCAAAGCAAGAATAAATGATTCGTAACTAAGAACAAATCAAATATTTATCATATAGTTCAAAAAAAAAATAACAAGATCCGTTTTAGGTTTCATCCCCCTTAGGTATTTAAGGGGTTTAGTTCATGTTTATAAAAGAATACATCTCAGAAGAAAGTATAAAACAAAACATAAGAAAAACCCTAAAACCCTCTGAAGGAAATTGAAGGGAAAATCTTCCGTCTTGAGTATGATTCCGGCTTCTTGAGATGAATCAACTGGCTGTCTTTGAGTAAATCCTACAATTCGGCCCTCTCTGGCTTCGCTTCAAGGCCTCCCCCTTTTAGGTCATACTTAGGGTGTTTATATAGGCTTTCAGAATATCTTTCTTTGCCCGAAAGTATCCTAATCCGAATGAAATTCTTCTTTGCTGCGACAGGGACACGCCTGTGTGAATCGAGCCCAGGCCGTGTTCGAGTTTGCTAAAGTGACACGGTCGTGTGGTGAACTCCAGGCCATGTTGATTTCTCACTTTGGTCCAATTTCTCCCTTTTTGGCCCGTTTCTCGTTCTTTTCATCCTCCTATGCTCTCCTGAGTATAAAACATGAAATTAAGAGATTAGGAGTATCAAATTCATCAAATCTAATGAATATTCATCCAAAATTAAGCCAAGCATGGGGTTAAAATATGTGTAAATTATGGTTTATCAGTTAGTCACAAAATTATACATATACATCAAGTAAAGACAGATGAGCTCATCATACAATATTCTTTCATGCCATTATCATTTCTTCTTATAATTCTCATACCATGCCAGGAGTTTTATGTCCGTTGAATCATTGAAATTCTGATGGATGCTCAAGTGGTACACTCGAGGTGTACGATACAATAACCCGTCAATTGTTTTTCAAGAGTACCCATTAGGGCACTTAATTGAGGAACACACTCTCAGGCCACATATCGTATAATAGGTTTACCAGTCCAAGATAAATCCTTTTTGTAACATATGCTTAGAAGAGCTCAATTAGGATTACCAGTCTAGGCTAAACCCTAATCATAACGTATACTCGAGAGGTATTATATCAGGATTAGCCGTTTGGGCTAAATTCTTTCTATAATGAGGTCAATAAGATTACTTGTTCGATCTAAATCCGTCAGCAACAAATGCAAGACCTCATCCATTTCGGGAAAGCACACATATTCATCAGAATTCAATATTCAATCGGGACTTAACCCTTTTTCACAATTTCAAGCATGTATTAAATTTTTCATTATAACATTCAAATAATGTACATAGATATAAGTCACATTCCATACAAACACATCATTCAATTAAACATATTTACATGCTCGATTAAGTTACACGAACTTACCTCGACACTTGTTTGCGTATGAAATATACTAATCCATAACCTTTTCTTTTCCTCGATCTCAAATTTGAGTTGTCTGGATCTATATAAATAGCTTTAATAATCAATTTCTCATATTTCATACTCATTTGGACTCACTTTACATCCTAGGAAAAATTACCATTTTGCCTTTAACTTTTCCATAAATTCCAATTTTGTCCCTAGGCTCGGAAAATGAAACTTGTGCAATTTATTCCCTATTTCAAGCCTAACCAAAATCCCATTACAAAATTTACAGCACATGTATTCATAAAAATTTAGTATTTTTCTTCAATTTCACAACTTTACATTTTAGTCTCTAAATCATGTTTTCATCAAAAATCACTTTGTAAAAGTTGTTTATCTATCAACAACCTCTCATTTTCTACCAAAAATTTCTATTTTTCAGTATATACACCCATGACCCATTTTCCATACTTTGATAACTTTTCAAATTGATCCCCCAAATCGATAGATTAGACTATCTCGATTCTAAAAATATAAAAATTACTAAAAACAGGACTTGATTTCATACCTTTTTAAGCTTGGAAAGTTTTCTTCTGCTCTCCTAGAGTTTCCATAGAAATTTTGAGGAAGAAGACATGAAAATAAGATGATAATTTCTTTTTAATTAATTATATCTTTTAATTTTTGTGATTTCTAATTTAGTCCTTTGCCCTTTTTCTAAATTTCCTTGGATGTGTCACCAAAAATCTACATACTTTTCTTTAATGGTATAATTACCTTATAAGGACCTCAATTTTTGAATTTCATATCTATTTAATCCTTATAGCTACTAGAATTTAACTTTCACATTTTATGCGATTTAATCCTTCTCGGAATTAAACACTTAAGCGATAAAATTTTCGTATCAAAATTTTTACACGACATGTCTATCATAATACAGACGTTATAATAAAATAAAAATAAAATTTATTTTCAGATCGGATTTGTGGTCCTGAAACCATTGTTCCGATTTCACTAAAATTGACCTATTACACACCAAGCCTTGTAACTCATTATTGAATCTTTTATTGTGCATACGACCTGGGACACGCCCGTGTGTCCAAGTCGTGTGGGTCAAAAAACACATTTTTTAAAAATATTTCAAATTAGCATGCAATGGAATTAAAAGAATTAGAAAAAGTTAAACATTCGGGTTGCCTCTCGAGAAGCGCTTATTTAAAGTCAAAGCTCGAATTACCTTATAAATGCGTGGTCACGATGGTTCGTGGAGCTTGTAATATCTTAAACCCGGTCTAAATGTTATGACCAGATCTGGTATGTCACAGGGAAAAAGGTTGAAAAGAAACTTTGAAATCCTGATGGAAACCGTAAGTTTGAAACTTTTTATTTCAGGTGATGTTTTGAAAATAGTGGTTTGCAGCTTAAGAAAAATTTCCAGGTTGGATTAACCGTTCATTTACTATCTATGTTAGCACTTGTGAGAAAAACAGATATTTAGGTGCAGTTATTTAGAAAACTTCTTTTTAACAATTAAGTTTAAGTCGTAAAATAATGTTGTATCAAGTGGAATAATAATGTAAAACCAAATAGCAATTTGAAAAGGCCTTACTACATCAATTAAAATCCAAAATTAAAACGTCTTAAAAAGAAACTAAGTTTACTAAAAATAACAAGCTATGGCCTCCTCGAGTCTCTTCGGCTCCCAAGTCCACGTCTTACTGATCACCTGCAAGGTTAAGCAGAGGGGGTACGTCACCGAGACTCAGTGCGTAAATCCCCCGTAAGTCACATAAATGGCTCCAAGCCACAACCACATATTGGGCCTTAGCCCACTCAAAAATAGCATGTACAAGTATGGATGCAATGTACTCGGCCCAATCCTAGATTTCCATCCTCTACACACCCCCGTACCAGCCTATCACTCCATGCGGATTTCTACAATCAACCCTCCATCTGCTACACTCCGTATGTGGCACCTAGCCATTGGTGACATAGTCACAAAATACCATGTGTAGGGCCAACCCACTTGTGGTACCAAACCACTAGTGACAATCTCGAATAATCATATATGTGGGGCCAACCCACAGTGGTACCAAACCACTGGGACGAGTCATGAATTATACGTATATGTGGTACCAAACCACTGGTGGTTCCAAACCACTGAGACTTAGTCACGAATCAAGAACGTGGGGCCAACCCACGTGTGGTACCAAACCACTAGTGACAGTCTTACACTTCCCCTTAAACATCATATCCACCCCATGCATACAAGTGTCAAATGAATGCAGCAAGCTGTCAAGTGCACAATATCAATATGGCATACGATCATTAGTGCATACATAAACAACAGGGTACATGCCCATAGTGGCATAACGTCTATTCATCTAACCATTTCGGCTTTTCAGCCTCCAAATAATTATTAACACATCTTAATATTAAAGTGTGTGAGTTTTACACACCTAGTTACGCGCAACACTGTGCTATCTATGTCAACACTATCGCTTTTAGAAACTATTGCTATCTGCCTCCTATTGTGCTCAGAAGCCGGCCCACAACCTGGTGGCCAATCCCAAACAGCAGATACTGTGTGCTTCTTGAACTTAGGGACTGGGACTACGGGTCTAACCCCTCCTTTCACTTGGCTGACATTTGAGTCCATGAACAAAACCTTGGTCAATAGACCGGATTAAAATAGTGAAATCGAACAAAAGAGAATAACACTCAAGGCTAAGGGTCCTTACCTAGATCAACAAATCTCGGAGATCAAGAAGGTTTTGAATCCTGCACAGCTCGAGTACTTAAATCGACTAGAACCGGTTGTCCTTTAAACACTCTAAACGCAGACCAAAATTCGAAAGAACGTGAAGATAAAGCCCCCTACAATTGGCCAAGAGTTAAAGAATATGATTACTGCCTTCGGCACTCAAACATGAGAAAAGATGATTGAACCGAAAAGAAAACACTTACCCCAAACACTAGAGAAACTGATTGGGAGTGGAGGAAAATAGGTAACAGTCAATCCACTGAAATAAGAGCCGAAAGAAGAGAATATGAATGTCAAAGGGTTTCAGCTAACCAACAAATAAGAACTACCTAAACAAATGAGAAGTTTCGACTTCCTTCTTAAAGAAATCAAGAGAAGAAAGTGAATGAGTAGATGATTAGAGAGATTCGGCTAAGGTGTTTGAAAGAAAAGAGAAGAGAATGACAGAGTTTTGACAAAAGATGTGGCTTCAGAGGGTTTCAGCTTTGATGTTAATGGCAAAGAAAATAAAACAAAAGTGATGAGTGAAAGGCAATGTAGGTTTCAACCAAGCACAAAAGAAGAAGAAAATGAGAAGAGGATTAGAAGGTGTTTTGGTTTTGGTATTTGAGAGAAGGAAGAAAAATGCACCAAGTGGTATGAGGGTGTTTCGGTTTTAACAAAATAAATGAACAAAAGAATGCTCTTGGTCCTTTCTAGCTAGCTGAAAATGCTCACCACTCCCTCTAATGCTATCATTTAACATTTGGCCACCCCCTAACATCACTAAATCGAGCACACGCACTCACACACCCCACATTCGGCCAAACTCTCTCCCTCTTTCCCAATCCCATGATTCTCTCCACCGATCACTCTCCACTCTCCATTCAAACCTGTTGACTGATTCATTCTCCTTGAATTGCTCTCTTCCCTTCATTCAAATGTGTTGACCCATTCAACACTCATCCACCAGAGTGCAAGCTAAAAGCAACTCTCCCCTACCTTGGCGTCAAAAAGAAATCCCCAAAGGGGAATCCACGCAGCTCGAACCTGCTCACTGCCAGCTTCCCTGAGGTGTCACCTTCCTGAGTTTTAAGTGACGCCTCCTTGCCACTTTACTAAAGCGCTTCTTGAGTCTAAACATACAACCTGCCACCCTTAAGTCCTATCCCATTCAGCTCTCCCTTAAAGTGCCCAAAAAGTAAATTTTACTAAGGCTCCGGCTTACCCCTATGTCATTCCTGGACCCTAAAGTACCCTAAACTAGCATGTTAGACATAGCACACACACACAAACACATCAAATGCAAAGCCCCTAATTTAGGATGTTACAGAGCTGAAGCTCCTCTTTCTCGTTGAAAATTCTATTATCAAAATAAGGTTTAAGTTGAGTATTATTTACCTTAAATGTGCCAAATTTAGAAGAAGTTACCTCAACTGTACCGTATGAGAAGATGTTCAGTACCGTAAAAGGGTTTGATCCATTTGCATCAAGCTCCGAAGTGGCAATTCATGGATCTATTTTATCTAGTAGTACCTTTTTCCCAACCTTAAATTGGTTTGTTCCATCCACATGCTTATCATGGCGTCTCCTTAACTCTTCATCATGTTTTTTTGGTTTCTCCTTAACATGTGTTCGCCATTCATCTAGTTCATCAATTTGCAACATTTGTTAATCGTAAATCATTTTATTTTTTCGTAATGATTGGAACGTAGCTCCATTATGTTTTTTCGAAGGGTTTCCTACAAAGAAGGTTGAGCCACATGGTTACTCATATTAATAGAACTTGTAAAATCATATCGATCACTAGATGTCTTAACAGAATCACGAGCTTGAAGAGTAATCGTTTCATCACCTACATGAAGTACTAATTCACTGTACCAACATCAATTATAGTTCTAGCAGTTGCTAAAAAGGTCACCCTAAAATTAAAGGTACTTCATTACCTCATCCATGTCTAAAACAATAAAATCAACTGGGAATATGAAGTTATCAATTTTTACAAGAACATCTTCAATAATACCCCAAGGAAATCTAATGGTTCTATCTGCTAATTATATACTTATCCTAGTTGTTTGGGTTTCCCTTGACCTAATTGCTTAAACATTTTAGAAGGCATGGCATTAATACTAGCCCTTAAATCAGCCAAAGCATTATTAATATTCAAACTACCAATTAAACAAGAAATAGTTAAAACTCCCAGGATCTTTCAATTTTTTGGGTAGTTTATTTTGTAGTATGACTGAGCAAATTGCATTTAGATCTACAGTCGACAAATCATCTAACTTTATTTTGTTTGACAAAAGCTCCTTTAAAAATATAACGAAATTGGGCATCTGCGAAAGAGCTTCAATAAACGGTAAGTTAATACGTAATTTTTTCAGAATTTTAAGAAATTTACCAAATTGCTTGTTTGTGTGTTCTCTCTTCGTCACATTAGGATATGGCGTTCAAGGTTTATATTCTTTGCTAATCAGTTTTTGCTCATTCTGACTTACCTCAATCTTACCTTTACTTACCACACTTTCTTGCCTTGGTTCTGATTTAGATTCAACTAACCTTCATCTCGAATAGTAATTGCATGAAGTTGCTCCCTTGGGTTAGTTTCGGTATTGCTAGGCACACTACCTTGTGGTCATTCTGAAATTAACTTAGCAAGTTGGCCTATTTGGTTCTTGAGCCCTTGAATCGATGCTTATTTATTTTTAAGTGCTGCTTTATTATTTTGAAAGTGGGTTTCTGACACCGAGATAAACTTCGCCAACATCTCCTCAAGGTTCGACTTCTTCTCTTGCTGGTAAAGTTGTTGTTGAAAGCCTGGAGGGGGTTATGCTATCTGATTTCCTTGACCACCCCAAGAGAAATTGGGATGGTTCCTCTAATCTGCATTTTAGGTATTACTATAAGGGTTATTTTGAGGCCTAGAATTATTACCCATATAATTTATTTGTTCGTTCTCTGTGCTAGGAGCAAAGGGTAGACATTCTGGATTATTTATTCCTTTTCCATTCGTATCTTATTGCATCACCAAATGTACCTGTGTAGAAACATATAAACCATTAATTTTCTTATTTAATTGTTCTACCTGATTTGACAACATGGTGACTACATCCAAGTTGAAAACATTGGATGCTTTCATCGGCTTTGTCCTTATGACTTGCCACTGATAATTATTTAGTGCCATCTCCTTAATAAATTCATAAGCCGTTTCGGGTGTTTTATTTTTTAGTGTACCACCGATTGCTACGTCAATCAATTGCCTCGTTGAAGGGTTCAGACCTTGTAGAATGTTTGAACTTGTAACCAAGGGTAACCCATGGTGAGGGCACCTTCTCAATAAATCCTTATACCTCTCCCATGCATCATATAGCGTTTCTAAATCAATCTGCACAAAGGAAGAGATGTCGTTCCTCAACTTAGCTGTCTTAGTCGGTGGAAAGTACTTCAGTAGGAATTTCTCGGTCATTTGATCCCATGTAATGATGAAACCTCGTGGTAAATAATTCAACCATTGTTTAGCTTTGTTCCTTAACGAGAAAGTGAATAACCGTAAGCAAATGGTGTTGTCAGAAACACCATTTATCTTGAAAGTATCACAAACTTCTAGAAAATTAGCCAAATGAGTATTTGGATCTTCGTCTTTTGAACCATCGAACTAAACAAATTGTTGTACCATTTGAATGCTGCTCGGCTTCAGTTCAAAATTATTCGCAGCAGTGGTGGGTCTCACAATACTTGATTCAGCGCCAGTTAAAATGGCCTCGGCATAACTGTACATAGTATGAGGAACAAGGTCTGGATTTGTAGGATTTGCAGCAACTGTAGGAGGTAGCTGATTATTCTAATTATCACCCATCTCCTCAGTAATAATAATGTTCTCTTGCTCGTCTACTATATTCTGTCGACTCTGCCTTACTTCTCTATGGTTTCTACAAGCAGTACTTTCAATTTCACTGTCAAATAACAATAGTCCCGATGGGTTTCTTCTAGTCAAAAACTAAAGGAACCTATCGAAGCAAATAAAAGAAAAATTAGAAAACAAAAATGAAACTAAAAACAAAAATAAAATGAAATAAAAATAAATGGCTAAATTAATAAAAATAAAGTGTTCCTAATGTTTTAGTCCCAGGCAATGGTGCCAAAGGCTTGATGGTCACTAAACTAACTATAAATCTGACAAAGGCAAGCGCACCTATCGAACAATAGTATAGCTATGGTGAGTAGAGAATATTATATCCATGAGGACTAAAAGTACTAGTAATTACCGTTTTTCTATTATTTAGCCAACAAATTGAAGTGATTGTTTTTAATTTAAAATTACTAAACTAATTTCTCTAAGAACGCAACAGAGAATGAATTGAGGAAATAATCGAATATTAACCAATGAGATAGACAATACCCAGGAAAGAATCCACCTAGACTTCACCTATTATTGTGAATCTGAATTAAACGATTTATTCACTTGTGACTTGATTCGTAGAAATCCCTAAATTATGTTAATATCTGTTTCGAGAGTAAGAACAGCTAAATCTAGATTGATTAACTGAAATCTCTTTCTAATTAAAACCCCTATCGTCGCATTAACTCGATCTATGGATTCCCCTTTTATATTTGACTCTAATCCAGTAGATTTATGTCATCCTATTTCTAGGATTGCATGCAACTCCACTCAATCATGCTAGATCTACTCTTAAACAGGGACTTTTGATCCACTGAAATAAGCAAATTAAACATGAATAAATATCTCAAAAATATTAAAATAAGAAATAAACATACATAATTGAGAACATGAATCAAGTATTTATCATGTAAATCAGAAATCAAATAATAAGATTCATCATAGATTTCATCCTCCTTAGGTATCTAGGGAGTTTAGTTCATAATTTTGAATAGAAACATCTCAAAGTTAGGATAACCACAAGACATAAAGAAACTTAATAACACTTCGAAAGAAATTAAAAGGAGATCTTCGGTCTTGATGGAGATTCACTTCCGAGTTGATTTCGATGGTGTTCTTCGAGTGTTTTCTTCAATCTTCTCTGATTCCCCCTTATGTCTTTTTCTAATGGGTATTTATAGACTTTAGAATACTCAAAAAGCCTAGAAATTGGGTTTTCCCACGTATTTAGGAATCAGGTGCGATATCGACACGGGCTGGCGCATGGGCGTGTGGCCAGCCCGTGTGGATCTTGAAAATAGCTCTTTTTGTCTGATTTTGGCTCATTTTTCACTCCTTTCACTCCAAAATGCTATCCTAAGTATAGAAACATGAATTTACAGGATTAGGAGCATCAAATTCAATAATTTGTATAATTAATCATCCAAAAACGCATTAAGAATGAGATTAAAATATGTTACTTTTATAGCTTATCAATGCCTCCAGTAATACTAATGCATTTGGTATTACCGAAATTCCCAGCTTTTATCCGCAATCAGCCCATGCGACACCATACAATTAGCCATTGATAGTGTGCCAAACACCCTCAGCATCATTATTCTAATGATATAGGTTATCCTTGCAACTGCCAATTCATATAGGGGGATGTAGGATGGACGGCTAGGACATGATTGCAGTCAATCTTTGAGGAAGGAGATGAGTATGGTGATCAACCCTGACGTGCATGTGAAGAAGAAGACGAAGACGATAAGGAGCCTCCAACCCAAATAGTGCGATGGAACCCTAGGCGTGCTCGACGCCAACTTGGTTGTGGCACACATTTGGGAGGCTGATGATTATTTTATTTGTAATTTTCCCAAATTATATACTTTGTTTTACATCCCAAATATACACTTAATTATAATTTATGAAACATTTATTAAATTGGTTTGCTTTATACCATTTCGTATGATGAGTTTAAAATTTACAATTATTTCTGTTACTTTTTCATTTAAGTTTTTCTCCGTCCATTTTTAATTACAATATTTTCAAAAAGCAAAGATTTACTGACAAGGTACGAGAAAATATTAAAATTTTGGCTTGCTTATTGTAATATATTTTACTTCAATAATTAGTATTGATTTACAATTTACATAGAAAGTTAATGAATAAACGAATAAGTTAGTTTTTCCACTGCATGAGTTAGAGTTTTAATTAGCTTTTCTCCTTGATGCTCTCGGGAGGTGTGTACATGTTGGCCTCGTATTCTCTGGGTTCCTACAGTAATCATGTTGTAACATCCTGAATTACTTGGCCTTTGCATTTGATGTGTATTATGTTCAATGTGTTAATTAGAGTATTTAAGGGGCTCAGATTGGGCCAAGGCCTTGGGTAAATTTTTTGCTCGGACATTAGTGGGTTTAAAAGATGTTATCTGTGTTTCAATCACAAGTGGGCTTGTGGCCCAGTGGCAAATGGCGCCACTTAGAAAGCAAGGAGGTGGCATCAACTAAGGAGGCCCAAACGCGAGGGGCATGAAGCCCAATTCCTTCAATTGTAATTAGCTAAATTTTGACATATAGGTGGGTAAGGTTGGGCAGTAACAAGGCTTAAAAATAGGGAGATTTATCTGATGAATAATATAGATAATTGTGTTGATATTAGTTATGAGTAGATTAAGGAGAAAAGATGGGAGTTATCTGTTGTAGGCAGAGTTGGCCAAAATACCAACTCTGAGGGAAGGAGATGGCCAAAATTCCAACTCTAAGGGAAGGAAGAATCAGTTTTGAAGTGGCATAAGGGGTGCCAAAATTCCCCATGCTTGTCAATTAGTCTCGATTTTCAGAAGAGGGAAATTCTGGCATTTGATAGGTAAGTGCCGAAATCCCCCTATAAATAGGAGTGTATCTCTTCAAATTCTGGCATTTGAACTATAACATCTGAGATTTAGGGGTCTTGTATTTCTTTCTAAGTTACGTGTATGTGGTAGTGTGCTCTATATGCTGCTTGTATGTGTTTTGGGGGCTTCGGGAAATCTTGAGGCTAAGTGTTAACCTTGGGGTAAATTTTGGTTTAGAGCCTTTAGGGGAGTGCTACGGGAGATAGACCTTAAGGGTGCTTATGTGGAGTGTAAGACACAAGAAAAGAAGTGGTAAAGTGGCAAGGGTAACGCCTAGGAGCAAGGGGGGAAGTGTTGTGTCACAAGGGGTGTCAAGGGGGAGAGAGGTTCGAATCACGCCAGTTGCAGGGTAGCCTTGCTTTATTTTGCATTTTTGCGTCAGAAAGAGGGAAGTGTTGGACGGCAAGCAAACTTTGGGGGGAGACTTGGTCAGTGTTTTTGAATCGGTGGTGGAGAGTGATGCATGGAGTTTGAATTATTCAAACTAATTTGAAGTAGTGAAAGTGAGAGGTTTAAGGAGAGAATTAAGGGAAGGAGTGGGGGTGAGGTGAGAGAGTGTGTTAGCCGAATTTTTGTGGGTGATAGGGTGGCTAGGCATTCAGTTGGTTTAGGGGGGGTTTTAGGTGCCGAATTTAGGTGTGCTTGTAGCTTAGGGGTGGATGCATTTGTTTTGTCGTTTTTTTTCTCTTCTTTAGTCTCTTTGCCATGAGGTGTTAGTCAAAAAGCCATTCATTTCTTTTCTCCTTTTTCTTAGGTTCACAAGCCGAAACTGAGGTGACCATTTATGCATTCTTGCTCCATCTTCTTTTTCTCTCTACTCTTTCTCCAAAGCATTTCAACTGCAAACATCACACCCTTCTTTTGCAACCTCTTTGTTTTCCCTTCTTTCCTACTTACTCTGTAGGGCTGAACCTTGTCTTCCTTTCCATCTCTGAAGTTTTCAGTCCCTATTCTTTCCAAGCTGAATACTCCTTTCGGGTGGTGGCTCTTTCGGTTGATAATTTCTAGAGGGAGTGCCGTCACTCATCTTCTATCAATTCCACTCAATCGATTTTTGGTGATAGCGGTAAGGGGGTCCTCTTCTCCATGAATTTTCTCTTTTCTCTCTTTGATTTGCCGTAACCAAAAAGCCTAACTTTGTTCTTAAGTGTTGGCCGAACATGTGAAGGGCTTGATTTTTGTTTCTTTGTTGTAGCCAGCGTGGTGAGGAGTAGTAGGGATCCGTTGGTTTCAATTAATCAAGGTAGGGGGGATTATAACTTTCATTCGGCCGAAGGCCACTTTGTTTGGACCACAAGATGTTAGGCCGAATGTAATATGGGTTATGTAGGTACTTTGACGATCTTTTAGTTCAAGTGTAGACCTCCTGGGTTCTGTCAGTTTCGATAAGGGGTATTCTATTCTTAGTATTTCACGGTCGTCGCTATTATTGGATTTAATGTGTTAACCAGGTCTTTTGACCAAGACTTTATTTCATGGAGCCGAATGCCAGCCAAGGAGAGAAAGGGGTTGTCCCTACCCCTAAGTTCAAGAAACGTTTGGTTTTTGCAGTTCGAGATTGGCCACCGGGGTGTGGGCCAGCATCGGATAGAGACAAGCAGATCGCTGTAGTCTCTTCGAGTGAGGACACTAGGGAAATCGAGAGTCTAGTGCTTCGGGTTATCAGGTGTGTGGTTAATTCACTGTTTCTATGATTAGTCAATTAATTATATGTGTTATGCGTGATAAGAATGCAGATGGTTGTAGTGGATTTGTTACCCTTAATGGGGTATCTCAAGAACTGAGTTAGTACTCTATCTAAGGTGTGGTTGTGGTTGATTACTGTGGATATTTGTGAGCATGTTGTATATCTACCTAATATGTCCATGCATTATTCTATCATATCATTATAGCATGTTGCACATGTATGGGATCGGGATGTATATGTGAAATGAAGGACCGGGTGTACATTTATGTACGTGGTGGTGATTGGCTATGTGCCATATCATGACTTGATGTCGGCTGTGTGCCACATCGAGGGAATGATGCTTGCTTTGTGCTTCAACGTGGTTTGATGATGACCATGGGTCACATCGTGGATATCAAGATTTGGTCACGTAATGATCGGTGGCTAGGCCACAACATATTTGGTCACATGGTGATTGGTGGCTAGGCCACGATATATTTGGTCACATGGTGATCGGTGGCTAGGCCACGTTATATTAGCTTTGAGTAGCTTGACTGCCAAAGAGGTGTGTAGCGGATGGAGGGTCGATTTAGTAATCCCCTGGTGTGTAATGGCAGGATACGAGGGTGTGTAGAGGATGGATATTAGGATGGGTTGGGTAACATTTTTGCATCATCATGTGTGGAATGTGGATTGTGTGGTTTGGGCCAAGCCCATTTGGGAAACATGTGAAATAATTGCACACTGAGTCTATTCGACTCACCCTATTCTCTTAAACAATGTAGGTGATGTGTGATACATGGACCGGGCTGGAGTAGATTCGTGGTGGCCATGCAGAAGTTGTTTTAATGTTTTATGCATTAAATTCTTAGTTACTTTTGGGTTAATTTCTTTTTAATGTAATAAGGCCATTTAAATATTTGGGGATTTTTACTTTATTGTGAGTTAGATTGATTATCGATTAAAAACTGGGAACGATTTTGGAAACAATTTACAACTTAAAGATTAAACTTGAGTTTTTAACCTGAATATTTTAAATAACTCGATTTCACTTGAAATTTCCAAACGTACAATGTTTTAAACTACACACGACCTTCAAAGTTTTCGTTCTTTTATAAACTAAGTAAATATTTTAATCTCAAAACGTGTTTTCACCCATTAAATCAAATTTTTTCAAACATATTTCTTTGTAGCATTCTGAATTCGGCCGTGGTGTTTTGGGCCGGGTTTTGAGTGTTACAGTTTGGTATCAGAGCCCGGTACAAAAATCATATTTGAGGGCTTTTGGGCCCAAAACGTCTTTCGAAGGTGGGTTTTACTAAAACTTGTATTTTCACAAGTCGCTCGTGTTTTCCGGCATGGCACCGAGTCTCCTACCGATGTCCACCAGGTAAGTACTTCAAACCGTTGCATGATTTATATGTAAGGTGAAGGGTGATATGGGATCGTAGATTAGTAAGTTAGGAACTATTGAACTCTAGGATTAGCTTACCCCAACACTAAATTTCATAAGACTTAACTTATTTCACCAAACCCGGGAATAAGTCGTGGAGTTCAGGTGTGGTAACAAGCATGTGCATGTCTAGGCATGTATTCCGAATGAGCTTGGTATTTAAGCCGTCCTAGCGACTCACCTCCTCTTTTCTGGAATCCTACCTGGTGCGCAGTGATTGGTCACCTTAACCATGAGGACTTGTTAACGGGCCAAATCTATAAATAAAACCTGAAAGGGACCAAACACCCGGTTTTGCAAAACAATCAAATTACCTCGATTTGCAAAATTACCAAAGTACCCCGATTTATAAAAATTACTAAAATACACCTAGTTTATGAAATTACCATACTACCCTCGATTTTTACCAAAATACCCCTATTTTGCAAAAATACCAAAATACCCCTATTTTGCAAAATTACAAGATACCCCTGATTTGGAAAATTACCAAAATACCCCTATAGGACAAATTACGAAAATACCCTTGGGTTGGGAACGGACGAAAATGTTCAAAGTGGTGAGCATGTGTAGTGGATAGTATTGATGAATGAATGAGATTTTCTGAGTTAGGGTGAAGGACTTGAGACAAAAACTTTAAATGACCGAAAGAACTACTATTAAATGTCTTTACATAATATTGCTTGTAGGTAATCAGTGGAACAATAAGTAATGCATAAAATTTCTTAAACAGATTAAAATGCTACGATAGACATGAGTTTTAGGGGATGAGGTCGTGTCTGGCGTTGGCGTGGTAGAGGCGAGAATGTCAATATCGGAACCGGTTAGATGCAGTGATGGATTGGGAATGAAACGACAACGCCTGCGATGAAGCGAGTTCAAGATCGACGGTGGAGATGACGCAGATCTCGGGCTATCTTGAGTCTTGGAAAGAGTTACAGAGGCGAATGTAGATGCAGGGGCGAAAGTGCATTTACGAGAGACTTGAGCGAATGGAGATGAGATATTTAGAGGTGTCTCGGGGGTGGCTCCAAATGCAGTGGAGTATTGGTTGGAGGCAGTCGAGAGGATCATGGATGATTTGGACTGCAATGATGAGGAAAGGCTGAAAGGCGTTGTGTCTTTACTACGGGATGAAGCCTATCAATGGTGGCTTACCGTCAAAGAGGGTACTCCAACGGACCTAGTAGATTGGAGTTACTTCAAGGTAAAGTTTGAGGGAAAGTACATTGGAGCTAGTTACGTGGACGCACAGAGGAAGGTGTTCTTGAATCTGGTGCAAGGGGGTAAGTCAGTAGCGAAATATGAGGCAGAATTCTTGAGGTTAAGTCAGTATGCCAGAGGGATTATCACTACTGATTACGAGTACTGTGTGAGGTTTAAAGATGGGCTCTGAGATGAACTGCGGGTGTTGATAGCTCCTCAGCGTGAGAGGGACTTTGCCACTTTGGTGGAAAAATCTCGGATCACCGAGGAAGTTAAGCGAGCTGAAAGGCAGAATAGAGATAGAGACAGAGGCCGAAACAAGAGGGGTTTTGGATCATCAGGATCTTCGGGGGGTTTCCAGAAAAAGCCTAGGGTGGATAATTCTACTCGTACTATTATGCCGGCTGTTGGGAATCAGGTCCGTCCATGTGCTCAGTATGGGATGATGCATGTAGGCGAGTGCTGGGGAAGGATTAGGGAGTGTTTTAGAAGACTCATTTTGTGAGGAATTATCCTCAAAATGTAGATAGGGCTCAGACAGTAGGTCAGGGGTGGTCCACAGATGTCAGGAGGTCGTGGCCCGAACTGAGAAGGAAATGGTTTTGGTTAAGGTGTGGAGCACCGGGTAGAGGTTCTGGGAGCTTGAATGTAAGGCAGCCAGGGTTAGTGTATGTAGCCAGACGTCGTGAGAAGGGGGACGCACCAGATGTTATCACGGGTACATTTCTTATTTATGGGGTTCCCTTTACTGCTTTAATTGATGTTGGTTCAACACATTCGTACATTGTTAGCATGGTGTCTGGAACCTTGAATGTGAACTCTGAGACTGTCCCTAGGAAGATGACCGTACTTAGTCCATTAGGGCAATCTGTGGTAGTAGATAAACTCTTTAGAGACGTGCCTTTAGAGGTTCAGGGGGTGGTATTCCCAGCTGACTTGATGGAGCTGCCGTTCGGGGAATTTGACCTAATTCTAGGGATGGATTGGTTAGTAAGATATCGTGCGAACCTAGACTGTGCTGCTAAGCGCATGTCGATAAGGACTCCCGAGAGTTATGAAGTTGCGGTGATAGGTGAGATGAGAGACTACCTGTCTAACGTGGTGTCTGCTCCTAAGGCAGTGAAGATGGTGAATAAGGGGTGCTTGGCTTTTCTGATGTTTGTTAGTTCCTTGGATGCTAAGGAGGCAGCTGTGGGGGAGGTCAAGACAGTCAAGGAATTTGCGGATGTTTTTCCAGAGGAACTCCTAGGGTTACTTCCGGATCAAGAGGTGGAATTTGGAATTGACCTGCTGCCAGGAACAGTGCTGGTGTCCATCGCTCCTTATAGGATGGCACCAAAGGAGTTGGTTGAGCTGAAGGCCCAAATCCAAGAGTTGCTAGATCGCGGGTTTATTTGACCTAGTGTGTCTCCCTGGGGAGCACCGGTGTTGTTCGTGAAGAAGAAAGACGGGTCTATGCGTATGTGCATAGATTACCACCAGTTGAATAAATTGACGATCAAGAACAAGTACCCGATGCCAAGGATAGACGACTTGTTTGACCAGCTCAAAGGAGCTGCGGTCTTTTCGAAGATAGATTTGAGGTCGGGATATCACCAGCTTAAGGTGAAGGAGGCTGATATCCATACGACGACATTTTGAACTCGATACGGGCACTACGAATTCCTAGTAATGCCGTTCGAGTTGACTAACGCACCGACTGCATTTATGGACATAATGAATCGGGTTTTCCAGCCTTACTTGGATGTCGTGGTGTTCATAAACGACATCCTGGTGTATTCAAAGTCGGAGGAAGAACATGATGCACGTCTACGGGTGGTGCTGCGAATTTTAAGGGAAAAGAAGCTGTACGCCAAGTTTGGCAAGTGCAAATTTTGGTTAAGTGAAGTTACTTTTCTGGGTCACGTGGTATCCGCGGAAGGAATAAGAGTGGATCCCTGGAAGGTTGAGGCAGTACTGGAGTGGAAACCACCTAAGTCGGTAGTAGAAATTCGCAGTTTCTTGGGGCTGGTAGGGTACTATAGGAGGTTTGTTGAGGGTTTCTCTTCTATAGCGGCACCTTTGACTAAGCTATTGAGAAATGAGGTACCTTTTGTATGGTCAGATAAGCAGCAGGAGAGTTTCGAGAAGCTAAAGAGAGTTTTAACTGAAGCCCCAATTTTGATTCAGCCTGTAACGGGAAAAGATTTTGTGGTGTACTGTGATGCTTCTCACATAGGGTTGGGTTGTGTACTGATGCAGGAAGGAAAGGTGGTTGCTTATACGTCTCGGCAGCTGAGACCGTATGAAGTTAATTATCCGACGCATGATCTAGAATTGGCAGCGATAGTTTTTGCTTTGAAAGTGTAGAGGCATTATCTGTACGAAGAGAAGTCAGTGATCTATACGGACCACAAGAGCCTGAAGTATCTGTTGACTCAGAAGGAGCTGAACTTGAGACAACGAAGGTGGGTGGAGCTATTAAAGGATTACAACTATTTGATTGAGTATCATCCGGGTAAAGAAAATGTGGTGGCGGATGCATTAAGCCGAAAGGTTGTATCGGATCTGAGGGCTATGCTCTCACATCTTAGTCTCTACGATGACGGGAGTTTGTTAGCAGAACTGTAGGTAAAACCGAAGTGGTTAAGTCAGGTAAAGGAGAAACAGTTGGCTGATGAGGTTTTGAGTACTCGATTTCAGCAAGTTCAGAGTATGGAGTTAGAGGATTATAGTGTAAACGGTGACGGAGTTCTGTGTTTCCGTGGTAGGGTGTGCATGCCAGAGGATATGGAATTGAGGCAAAAAATTCTTCGAGATTCGTATAGTAGCCCTTACGCTATGCATCCTGGTGGAAGTAAGTTGTATAAGGACCTACGGGAACAATTTTGATGGCCTGAATTAAAGCGAGAAGTTACAGAATTTGTGGGGAAGTGCTTGACATGTCAGCAGGTCAAAGTAGAACATCAAGTACCTTCGGGGTTGCTGCAACCAATGAAGATTCTACTATGGAAGTGGGAGAGGATCACAATGGGTTTTGTGAGTGGGCTTCCCCTTACGCCTACTAAAAAGGACTCGGTATGGGTGGTTGTGGATCGATTGATAAAGTCTGCGCATTTCATACCAGTTCGAGTTGCTTACTCTCTGCAGAGATTAGCGAACCTGTACGTAGCAGAAATTGTGAGATTGCATGGAGTACCGATGTCGATCATATTGGATAGGGATCCTAGATTTACGTTGAGGTTTTGGAGGGCGTTGCATCAGGCTTTGGGTACCAGGTTGGACTTTAGCACGGTATTTCATCCACAGTCGGATGGCCAGTCTGAAAGGGTAATTCAGGTGTTAGAAGATATCTTGAGAGGTTGCGTTATCGACTTCAGGGGTAGCTGGGGGAATTCTTGCCTTTGGCGGAGTTTGCATACAACAACAGTTACCAAGTAAGTATTCAGATAGCACCGTATGAAGCGTTGTATGGACGGAAGTGTCGCACTCCTACGTGTTGGACAGAATTATGTGAACGTTATGTTTTGGGTCCAGAGATAGTTGCAGAATTAGAGGAAAAGGTTAAGGTAATATGAGCACGGTTGAAAGAGGCATCTGACAGACAGAAGTCGTATGCGGATCTTAAGCGGAAAGAGATAGAATTTGCTGTGGGTGATAGTGTATTTCTGAAAGTTTTGCCATGGAAGATGATGAGATTTAGACGCAAGGGTAAACTAAGTCCGAGGTTTATATGACCTTATAGGGTTTTGAGGCGAGTTGGACCAGTGGCTTACCAGTTGGAGTTACCGTCAGAATTGAAACAGATGCATGATGTGTTCCACGTATCAATGCTACATCGTTATCGATCAGATCCATCTCACGTAGTGCCAGTTGAGGAAGTTGAGTGGAAACCAGATTTGTCCTACGAAGAAGAACCGATTCAGATTCTGGAGCGAGATGTGAAGGTACTTCAAAATAAATCAGTTCCTCTAGTTAAAGTATTGTGGCGTAACCATGGTTCAGAAGAAGCTTCGTAGGAGTCGGAAGAAGCTATGCGACAGCAATACCCTCACTTATTTTGATCAGGTAATTTTGAGGTCGAAATTATTTTTAAGGGGGGTAGAACTGTAACATCCGGGATTTAGGGGTCTTCTATTTCTTTCTAAGTTACATGTATGTGGTAGTGTGCTCTATATGCTGCTTGTATGTGTTTGGGGGGCTTCGGGAAATCTTGAGGCTAAGTGTTGACCTTGGGGTAAATTTTGGTTTAGAGCCTTTAGGGGAGAGCTAGGCGAGATAGGCCTTAAGGGTGTTTATGTGGAGTGTAAGACACAAGAAAAGAAGTGGTGAAGTGGCAAGGGTAACGCCTAGGAGCAAGGAGGGAAGTGTTGAGTCACAAGGGGTGTCAAGGGGGGAGAGAGGTTCAAATCACGCCAGTTGCAGGGTAACCTTGTTTTATTTTGCATTTTTGCGTCAGGAAGAGGGAAGTGTTGGACGGCAAGCAAACTTTGAGGGGAGACTTGGTCAATGTTTTTGAATGGGTGATGGAGAGTGATGCATGGAGTTTGAATTATTCAAACTAATTTGAAGTAGTGGAAGTGAGGGGTTTAAGGAGAGAATTAAGGGAAGGAGTGGGGGTGAGGTGAGAGAGTGTGTTAGCCAAATTTTTGTGGGTGATAGGGTGGCTAGGCATTCAGTTGGTTTAGGGGGGTTTTAGGTGCCGAATTTAGGTGTGCTTGTAGCTTGGGGGTAGATGCATTTGTTTTGTTGTATTTTTTTCTCTTCTTTAGTCTCTTTGCCGTGAGGTGTTAGTCAAAAAGCCATTCATTTCTTTTCTCCTTTTTCTTAGGTTCACAAGTCGAAATTGAGGTGACCATTTATGCATTCTTGCTCCATCTTTTTTTTTCTCTCTACTCTTTCTCCCAAGCATTTCAACTGCAAACATCACACCCTTCTTTTGCAACCTCTTTGTTTTCCCTTCTTTCCTACTTACTCTCTAGGGCCGAGCCTTGTCTTCCTTTCCATCTCTGAAGTTTTCGGTCCCCATTCTTTCCAAGATAAATACTTCTTTTGGGTGGTGGCTCTTTCGATTGATAATCTCTAGAGGAAGTGCCATCACTCATCTTCTATCAACTGCTCTCAATCGGTTCTTGGTGATAGCGGTAAGGGGTCCTCTTCTCCATGAATTTTCTCTTTTCTCTCTTTGATTTGCCGTAACCAAAAAGCCTAACTTTGTTCTTAAGTTTTGGCCGAACATGTGAAGGGCTTGATTCTTGTTTCTTTGTTGTAGCCAGCGTGGTGAGGAGTAGTAGGGATCCGTTGGTTTCGATTAATCAAGGTAGGGGGGATTATAACTTTCATTCGTCCGAAGGCCACTTTGTTTGGACCACAAGATGTTAGGCCGAATCTAATATGGATTATGTAGGTACTTTGACGATCTTTTAGTTCGAATGTAGACCTCTCGGGTTCAGTCAGTTTCGATAAGGAGTATTCTATTCTTAGTACTTCACGATCGTCGCTATTATTGGATTTAATGTGTTAACCGGGTCTTCTGACCAAGACTTTGTTTCATGGAGCCGAATACCAGCCAAGGAGAGAAAAGGGTTGTCCCTACCCCTAAGTTTAATAAACGTTCAGTTTCTGCGATTCGAGATTGGCCACCGGGGTGTGGGCCAGCATTGAAAAGAGACAAGCAGATCGCTGTAGTCTCTTCGAGTGCGGACGCTAGGGAAATCGAGAGTCTAGTGCCTCGGGTTATCAGGTGTGTGGTTAATTCACTATTTTTATGATTCGTCAATTAATTATATGTGTTATGCGTGTTATAACCGGTACAGTGGTTGTGGTGGATTTGTTACCCTTAATGGGGTATCTCGGTAACCAGGTTAGTACTCTATATAAGGTGTGGTTGTGGTTGAATACTGTGGATATTTGTGAGCATGTTGTATGTCTACCTAATATGTCCATGCATTATTCTATCATATCATTATAGCATGTTGCACATGCATGGGATCGGGATGTATATGTGAAATGATGGACCGGGTGTACATTTATGTACGTAGTGGTGATTGGCTATGTGCCATATCATGACTTGATGTCGGCTATGTGCCACATCAAGGGAATGATGCTTGCTTTGTGCTTCATCGTGGTTTGATGATGACCATGGGTCACATTGTAGATATCGAGATTTGGTCACATAGTGATTGGTGGCTAGGCCACGACATATTTGGTCACATGGTGATCAGTGGCTAGGCCACGATATATTTGGTCACATGGTGATTAGTGGCTAGGCCACGTTATATTAGCTTTGAGTAGCTTGACTGCCAAAGAGGTGTGTAACGGATGAAGGGTCGATTTAGTAATCCCCTGATGTGTACTGGCAGGATAGGGGGTGTGTAGAGGATGGATATTAGGATGGGTTGGGTAACATTTTTGCATCATCATGTGTGGTATGTGGATTGTGTGGTTTGGGCCAAGCCCATTTGGGAAACATGTGAAATAATTGCACATTGAGTCTGTTCGACTCACCCTATTTTCTTAAACAATGCAGGTGATGTGTGATACATGGACCGGGCTGGAGTAGATTCGTAGTGGCCATGCAGAAGTTGTTTTAATGTTTTATGCACTTAAATTCTTAGTTACTTTTGGGTTAATTTCTTTTTAATGTAATAAGGCCATTTAAATATTTGGGGATTTTTACTTTTTTGTGAGTTAGATTGATTATCGATTAAAAACTGGGAACGATTTTGGAAACAATTTACAACTTAAAGATTAAACTTGAGTTTTTAACTTGAATATTTTAAATAACTCGATTTCTCTTGAAATTTCCAAATGTACAATGTTTTAAACTACACAAACTTCAAAGTTTTTGTTCTTTTATAAACTAAGTATATATTTTAAACTCAAAACGTGTTTTCACCCATTAAATCAAATTCTTTTCAAACATATTTCTTTGTAGCATTCCGAATCTGGCCGTGGTGTTTTGGGCCGGGTTTTGGGTGTTACATGAACCCTAGTCTTTGTGCCGAAATTTTTAGTCCCTCTCTACACTTTCTATTCTCTTTTCTTTTCCAAAAATCGAAACCTCTCAACTTTCTTCTCATCTTCATAACTGAATACCTTTGATTATTCTTTCTTTTTTATCTCTGTCAATTACCCTACTAAAAGCCGAAACCTTTTTAATTCACTTTCTTTTTCCATTCTTTTTCTCTTGTACTGATTTCTCCATAAATCGAGATTTTCTTAAAGTGCCAATTTCTCTGTAAAGGTAAGAACCGAATTCTTTTCTCTTTCGGTTTTAAGACTATAGCTGAATGGCTAGTAGTTTGATAGGTTATCTTTGGTTTAACTCTTTCGTTAATCACATGTTCTTTTGGGCAGCACTCTCGGAAATCGTAGTAGATCGAATCATCTAGATCTCAAAAAGCCAGAAACCAATAATCTCTAGTATCCTATCGATTTTGGGATCTCAGGCAAATGAGAGGGTTGGGCCGGTAATCCCTAAGTTTAAGAAACGAGCAAAGATATACGCTATTCGAGATTGGCCAGCAGGGTTGTGGACCCGCTTCGAACGATATCTTGACGATGATAGCGATCGTATAAACTACGAGAATGTCGACATAGAGGTGTCGTCTTAACAATGTCAGTGTGTAGAATCTTAACACATAAGCATTTATATATTATATGTATGCTAAGGGCTAAAAGTCGGAAAGAAAGGCTGTATGAACAGTCGTATTACCCAGAAAGGGTAGGCATGGGATGCCAGGTATGTACCCATAGTAACTTTTTTATGTGATTTGTAGCATGTGAAAGTATGAAATCTGTTAGATGGCTTGATAACTTGTTTCTTGTATGTATGCATGAATGGGATGGGAATGATTGATGGATTTATGGTAGGGGAGCAAGGTCACGAGGCGATCATGGCTTTGCCACAGGCAGCATAGCTGTCGAATACTATAATGTATTTTTGAGGTTCTCGTAAGCGATCGGTCTATATGACAGGCAGTATAGCTGTCGAATACTATAATGTATTTTTAAGGTTCGCTTAATGGATCGGTCTATATGGCAGGCAGCACAGCTACCGATGTGGTGTGTAGCGGATGGCGGGTTATTGTAGAAATCCCCACGGTGTAAAGGTTGGTATAGGGGTGTTTAGAGGATGGACTCTTTGGTTTTGGGATGGGCCATGATGCATGACATAATCTGTTACCATTGTATGCGGGCCAAGGCTCATAATGTGTTTGTGGGTCCTAGGCTTTTATGTGTTATCAAGTTTTGCACACTGAGTCTTGGTGACTCACCCTTTTATTTTTTTCCCACTCTACAGTGAGCAGTAGACCGTGGACACGAGGGGCCATCAAGACTTTCATTACTATTATGGATTATTATTATTTTTGGGGAATATATTTTTGTAATAAGGCCCCATAACTTAGGTTTCGATTTATCTTCTTTCTTGTTATGTTGGTTTTTACAACTTATGTTTTGCTTCAAAATCTCAAATATAAAACAAAATGGAAAATGGGCTTTTCAAACCCAATCAACGCATTTAATGGATTATTTGGCTATAATAAACTAGTTTTTTTAAAACCCATCGAAGCAAAGTTTTCAAGATTTAAACCCGTAACATATCAGATCCGTTGATGACGTATAAATTTGGTTTGGGGTGTTACATTTTGGTATCGAGCCCGCCAAAACTCAAATGTGAAATGGGTCTAGTAGGAATTTATGAAAGTAATGTAAGTTGAGAAAAGTTTTGAAAGATATGGCCTTCGAGTCTACCGGCACCCGATCCACCCAGGTAAGTATTCTAACCTTTGATGTGATATATATGATGGGTTTGATGGGCCTTATGGACGTAGAATAGTATGATAGTGTTAATGGACCTTAGGCCTAGATTAAACAATTCTTCAAATCTCATAAGACTAAATTTTTCTTGATTAAGCAGGTCTGTGAACAAGTCACAGGGTTAGGGTGTGGAAACAGAATACGCATGTCTAGGATTGGATCCAGGAAGAGCTTGGTGCTTAAGCAGTCCTAGCGACTCACCTCCTCTTTTTTGGAATCCTACCTGGTGCGTAGTGACTGTTCGCCTTAGCCACAAGGACTTGTTGACAGGTCAAAATTCATAACTAAAACCCGAAAGAGACCAGTACCCTATTTTTGTAAAATGACTTGTATGTCCCTGATTTTGTAAAATTATCCGCAATACCCTAGGTTGAGAAACTTTACCAAGATACCCTTGATTTTGCAAAATGACCAAAATACCATTGTTTGAAAAATTACTAAAGTACCCCTGTACGAGAAATTATTGAATTACTCCTAATCTACGAAAATCATCGAAATACCCTCGGTTGACAAAATTACTGAAATACCCCTGGATTGTAAAATTAAAAAAATACCCTTATCTTGAAAAATCACCAAGAAACCTTATTTTGGAAAATTACGAAAATACCCCTATAGGATAAAATTACAAAAATACCCAGGTAGTGAAATGACGAAAATTCCCCTAGGTGATGAATGCAAGTTCGTGGATGTTTACTTGTGTGTTTCATGTATGTATGTCGTGCTCTGCTTGATGTTGATTGAATGTGAACTCTAGAATTAGGGAATATAGACTTGAGAACTGAACTTATAGCTAGAATGCGAATTCGAAAGAACAACTGTTAAAACTACTTTCCATAAGACTGTCCATTATTAATCAGTGGAAGAAAGAATTATTAATTCATAAAATTTTTAATCAGATAAATCACGAACGGTAGAATGAGCACTAGAGGACGTGGTGTGCATGGCCGAGGTAGAGGCGAATTGTCGTGTCGAAACGTGGGGTGCAGTCACGAGTCGGAGAATGAAGTTCCAGTGCCACCAACTGTGGAGGCAGAGTTTCAAGATCAGATGGCAGGAGATGATGCTGTATCTCAGGCTATGTTAAGGGTTTTGGAGAGAGTTGCTGGAGCAGGTATAGGCACAGGAGCCCGGGAGTCTGTTCTAGAGCGACTGAGAGCCAATGGGACGGAGGTGTTTAAGGGAATTTCAGGTGTAGCTCCTAGTACAGCTGAGTACTGGTTGGAAGCAATGGAGCAGATCATGGATGATCTCAACTTCATGGATGAAGAGAAGCTGAAGGGAGTGGTGTCTCTTCTTCGGGACGAAGCTTATCAATGGTGGCTTATGGTTAAGGAAGGTACCATAGCTGACCATATCACCTGGGATTACTTCAAAGCGGTATTCTAGAGTAAGTATATTGGAACGAGTTATGTGGATGTGCAGCATAGAGCATTCTTGAATCTGGTTTAGGGAAGTAGGTCGGTGGCGGCGTATAAAGTAGAATTCTTACGCCTTAGTCATTATACTCGAGGGATAGTGGCCACAGAGCATGAACGATGTGTTTGTTTTGAGGATGGCCTGAAGTATGATCTACGGGTGTTGATAGCTCCACAGCGAGAGAGGGAATTTACTGTGCTTGTGGAGAAAGCCAAGATAGCTGAGGAGGTAAAACGAATGGAGAAGCTGAACCGGGATAGAGATAGGGGTGGAGGTAAGAGAAACTTTGGATCATCAGGAACAACTAGGAGTAACCAGAAAAGACCTAGGTCGGATGGACCAAGACGGGCTAAAAGACTTGCTGCTAACCAAACACGAAGGTGTGCTCGATGTGACAAATTCCATGCAGGCGAGTGTAGGGCAGGCAGTGAGAAGTGCTTTAGGTGTGGTTCTTTGGACCATCAAATAAGAGATTGTCCTCAGCCACGGGATAAGGAAAGACCCATGAGGCGTGAAAATGCTCACCGGGTAGAGGAGGTCGGCAGACCACGAGAGGTCGTGGTCCCAGCCGGTGGTAATGGTGTTGGTCGAGGTCGAGGAGCGCCAGACTGAGGGGTAGAAAACACTGAGGCAAGGCAGCCGGGGTTGGTTTATGCTGCCAGACGTCGGGAGGAGGCTGATGCACCAGATGTTATAACCGGTACGTTTTTAATTTTTGGATTGCCTTATGTTGCATTGATTGACATTGGGTCAACATATTCATATGTTGCTAGTAGTGTGTCTGAAACTTTAAGTTTAGATTCTGAAGTTACCCCTAGGGCGATGATAGTAATTAGCCCATTAGGACAATCTGTGATAGTAGATAAACTTTATCGGAAGGTACCCTTAGAAGTTCAGGGAATATTTTTCCTGATGGATTTGATGGAATTACCGTTCGGGGAGTTTGACTTAATTTTAGGCATGGACTGGCTAGTAAAGTATCAAGCTAACTTAGATTGTGCAGCCAAGTGGATGGTGTTAACAACCCCCGAGAGAGGTGAAGTGTTGGTGATAGGAGAAAGGGGGAATTGTCTGTCAAATGTGGTAATTGCCCTAAGAGTAGAAAGAATGGTGAGAAAAGGTGCAAGGTAGTTCTAATGTTTGTACGGGCGTTGGAAGCCAATAACCTAACTGTTAAGGATGTTAGGGCGGTGAAGGAATTTTCTGATGTCTTTCCCGAAGAGCTTCCAGGATTACCTCTGAATCGAGAAGTGGAGTTTGAAATTGATCTTCTTTCGGGAACAGTACCGGTATCTATAGCTCCATATCGAATAGCGCCGAAGGAGTTGATGGAATTGAAAGCGCAAATCTAGGAGTCGTTTGATAGAGGGTTTATTCAACCAAGTGTGTCACCTTGGGGAGCGATGGTGTTATTTGTTAAGAAGAAGGATGGTTTAATGCGTATGTGTATTGACTATCGTCAACTGAATAAGTTAACCATCAAGAACAAATACCCGTTGCCAAGGATCGATGACTTGTTCGATTAGTTGAAGTGGGCCTCAGTCTTTTCAAAGATAGATCTTAGGTCTGGGTATCATTAGCTTAAGGTCAAGGAGGCAGACATTCATAAGACGGCTTTTAGGACTCGCTACGGTCACTATGAGTTCATGGTGATGCCATTTGGGTTGACTAATGCACCAGCAGCATTTATGGATATGATGAACCGAGTGTTCCAACCCTACTTGGATCGGTTTGTCGTGGTTTTTATTGATAACATCTTGGTCTACTCAAGATCAGAAGAGGAGCATGATTCACATCTACGCGTGCTTCTACAGATTCTGAAGGAGAAGCAGCTTTATGCCAAATTCAGCAAGTGCAAATTTTGGCTGAAAGAAGTTACTTTTCTTGGTCACGTGGTGTCAGCAGAGGGGATTAGGGTTGACCCTCAGAAAATTGAAACAGTGTTGGTTTGGAAGCCACCTAAGTCGGTAGCAAAAATTCAGAGTTTCCTTGGTTCAGCTGGGTACTACAGAAGATTTGTGGAAGGATTTTCTTTGATTGCGGCACCGTTGACTAAGTTGTTACAAAAAGGAGTTCCATTTGTGTGGACTAATAAGCAGCAAGATAGTTTCGAGAAGCTAAAAAGGATATTGATGGAGGCTCCAGTGTCGATTCAACTAGAGGCTGAGAAAGAATTCATGATTTACTATGATGCTTCACACACGGGATTAGGATGCGTGTTGATGCAAAATGGAAAGGTGGTTGCGTATGCATCATGGCGGTTGAGACCGCACGAAGTAAACTATCCCACCCATGATTTGGAGTTGGCGGCGGTGGTGTTTGCCTTGAAAATTTGGAAGAATTATTTGTACGGGGAGAAATCTGTCATTTACACGAATCATAAAAGCTTGAAGTACCTTTTAACTCAGAAGGAGTTGAATCTGAGGTAGAGAAGGTGGATCGAGTTGTTAAAGGATTATGACTGCTCGATCGAGTATCATCCGGGTAAGGCCAACGTGGTGGCAGATACTCTAAGCCATAAGGTGATCCCTGATTTGAGAGCAATGTTTGCTCACCTTAGCTTATATGATGATGGAAGTTTACTAGCTGAACTTCAAGTGAAACCCTCATGGGTTAGTCAAGTTACGGAGAAACAGCAGATCGATGGATTGCTTTGTGGAAAGTTGCAGTTGATTTCAAGTGATGAGCCAACGAAATTCAGTGTGAATGAGGAAGGATTATTATGTTTTCAAGGGAGAGTGTGCATGCTAAAAGACCCTGAGTTGAGGCGAAGGATTTTTCAAGAAGCGCATGGTAGTCCATACGCTATGCATCCTGGAGGGAGTAAGATGTATCCAGATTCTGAGGAGCGATTACGGTGGCGGGCTTAAAGCAAGAGGTGACTGAATTGGTAGGGAAGTGTTTAACCTGTCAACAAGTAAAGGTGGAGCATTAGTTACCATCAGGATTATTGCAACCGGTAAAGATTACCCAATGGAAGTGGGAAAGGATCACAATGGACTTTGTTAGTGGGCTACCTCTCACGCCTATTAGGAAAGATTCAGTTTGGGTGATCGTTGATCGGTTGACGAAGTCCGCTCATTTTGTATCAGTTCGGGTTAATTATTCCTTACAAAAGTTGGCTAAGCTATATATAGCGGAGATTGTAAGGTTGTATGGAGTACCTGTGTCGATTATCTAAAACCGAGATCCTAGGTTTACGTCAAGGTTTTGGAGGTGTTGCATCAATCGTTGGGTACGAAGTTGGATTTTAGTACAGCGTTTCATCCTCAGACCGATGGACAATCTGAGCGGGTGATTTAGATCTTGGAGGACATGTTAAGGGGTTGTGTCATTGATTTCAGAGGTAGTTGGGAAGAGTTTTTGCCATTGGCAGAGTTGTTTACAACAATAGCTACCGGTCTAGTATTCAAATGGCGCCCTATAAAGCATTGTACGGTGGAAGTGTTGTACTCCTACCTATTGGACGGAATTAGGGGAACGTTAGATTTTGGGTCTAGAGTTGGTTACCGAGACAGAGGAGAAGGTTGAGTTAATTCGGGCTCGACTAAAGGAAGCGTCGGACAGACAGAAGTCCTATGCTGATCTGAAGCGTAGGGACATAGAGTTTGCCGTGGGTGACAAGGTGTTCTTGAAAGTGTCGCCATGGAAGAAGGTATTAAGATTTGGACGGAAGGGTAAGTTAAGTCCCAGATTCATCGGACCTTATCAGGTGCTGAAACTAGTTGGATCAATAGCGTATCAGCTAGAGCTACCTCCTGAGCTAAGCCAGATTCACGATGTATTTCACGTCTCCATGTTAAGACGATATCGTTCGGATCCATCTCATGTGGTACCTGTGGAGGAAATCGAGGTAAGACCTGACCTATCCTTTGAAGAGGAGCCAATGGAAATCTTGGATCGTGATGTCAAAGTGTTACGAAGGAAGAAGGTTCCGCTGGTGAAAGTTCTATGGCAGAATCACGGCTCTGAGGAGGCTACGTGGGAACCGGAGGAAGCAATGCGACAGCAATAACAACATCTATTCGGATCAGGTAATTTCGAGGACGAAATTTCTCTAAGGGGGTAGAACTATAACATCCTGAATTAATGGGCCTTTGCATTTGATGTGTATTACGTTCAATGTGTTAATTAGAGTATTTAAGGGGCTCAGATTGGGCCGAGGCCTTGGGTAAATTTTTTGCTTGGACATTAGAGGGTTTAAAAGATGTTATCTGTGTTTCAATCACAAGTGGGCTTGTGGCCCAGTGGCAAATGGCGCCACTTAGAAAGCAAGGAGGTGGCGTCAACTAAGGAGGCCCAAATACAAGGGGCATGAAGCCCAATTCCTTTAATTGTAATTAGCTAAATTTCGGCATATAGGTGGGTAAGGTTGACTGAAACAAGGCTTAAAAATAGGAGATTTATCGATGAATAATATAAATAATTGTCTTGATATTAGTTATGAGTAGATTAAGGAGAAAAGATGGGAGTTATCTGTCAGAGGCGAGTTGGCGAAATACCAACTCGAGGGAAGGAGATGGCCTAAATTCCAACTCTAAGGGGAGGAAGAATCGGTTTTGAAGTGGCATAAGGGGTGCCAAAATTCCCCATGTTTATCAATTAGTCTCGATTTTCAGAAGAGGGAAATTTTGACATTTGATAGGTAAGTGCCGAAATCCCCTATAAATAGGAGTGTTTCTCTTCAAATTTCGGCATTTGAACCCTAGTCTTTGTGCCGAAATTTATAGTCCCTCTCTACGCTTTCTATTCTCTTTTCTTTTCCAAAAACCAAAACCTCTCAACTTTCTTCTCATCTCCATAACCGAATACCTTTGATTATTCTTTCTTTTTTCTTTCTGTCGATTACCCTACTAAAAGCTGAAACCTTTTTAATTCACTTTATTTTTCCATTCTTTTCCTCTTGTACTGATTTCTCCATAAACCTAAATTTTCTTGAAGTGTCGATTTCTCTGTAAAGGTAAGAACCGAATTCTTTTCTCTTTCGATTTTAAGACTATAGCCGAATGGCTAGTAGTTTGATAGGCTATCTTTAGTTTAACTCTTTCGTTAATCGCATGTTCTTTTGGGCGGCACTCTGGGAAATCATAGTAGATCGAATCATCTAGATCTCAAAAAGCCGAAAACCAATAATCTCTAGTACCCTATCGATTTCGGGATCTCAAGGCAAAAGAGAGGGTTGGGTCCGTAATCCCTAAGTTTAAGAAATGAGTAGTTCCACTGTTCGAGATTGGCCGCCGGGTTGTGGACCGGCTTCTGAACAACATCTTAGGCAGATATCAATCGTATCGACTTACGACGATTAATCGACATAGAGGTGTTCTTAATAAAATAAGGTGTGTAGAATCTTAACACATAAGCATTTATATATTATATGTATGCTAAGGGCTAAAAGCGGGAAGAAAGGTCAGATGAGCGATCGTATTACCCGAAAGGGTAGGCATGGGGTGCAAGGTACGTACCCATAGAAACTTTTCTATGTGATTCATAGCATGTGAAAGTATGAGATCTATTAGATGGCTTGATTGTTTCTTGTATGTATGCATGCATGGGACGGGAATGATTGATGGATTTATGGTAGGGGAGCAGGGTCGTGAGGCGATCGTGGCTTTGCCACAGCGACATAGTCATCGAATACTATAATATATTTACGAGGTTCGCGTGTTTATCGGTCTATATATGATGAAAGATAGTCATCGAATACTATAATGTATTTCTAAGGTTCGCGTAATCGATCGGTCTATATGACAGGTAGCACAGCTGTCGATGTGGTGTGTAGCGGATGGAGGGTTGATTGTAAAAATCCCCACGGTGTAATGGTTGGTACGGGGGCATTTAGAGGATGGACTCTTAGGTTTTGGGATGGGCCATGATGCATGACATAATCTGTTACCGTTGTATGCAGGCCAAGGCCCATAATGTGTTTGTGGGTCCTAGGCTTTTATGTGTTATCAAGTTTTGCACACTGAGTCTTGGTGACTCACCCTTTTATTTTTTTCCCACTCTACAGATGAGCAGTAGACCGTGGACAAGGAAGCCAAGGCGGACTCGAGGGGCCATCAAGACTTTCATTACTATTATGGATTATTATTATTTTTTTTGGGAATATATTTTTGTAATAAGGCCCCATAACTTAGGTTTCGATTTATCTTCTTTCTTGTTATGTTGGTTTTTACAACTTATGTTTTGCTTCAAAATCTCAAATATAAAACAAAATGGAAAATGGGCTTTTCAAACCCAATCAACGCATTTAATGGATTATTCGGCTATAATAAACTAGGTTTTTTAAAACCAATCGAAGCAAAGTTTTCAAGATTTAAACCCATAGCATATTAGATCCGATGATGACGTATGGGCCAGGTTTGGTGTGTTACACGTGTAACCCCAGTGTGTCTCCCTGCTCCTTAATATCCATATTGCCTCGTATCCGAGGTGATTCAATTGACCTTTCAGTTTGCACCACGAGTTCTTTTCTGGTACCAACTCGAAAGGAGCGTGCGAGTTAGGCAGCCACATACTTTCATTTGGGAAAGGTGGGAATTCAGATTTCCAAGTATTATATGTGCATTCAAGTTTGTCATATTTTCAACGTAGGTCACATAATCTACATGTCCCGAGGTACATGCTGCAATTACATGTGTGCATGGATAACAAAGTGGTTTAAATCTTCCATAGTTGAAGGTCATTTGTCTCAGGTCTAAGTGGTATGCTCCTTAGATAACTCCTCGGTCAGGTCTATGAGGTAGCGTAACTCGGAATATTAGTTTTGGTCGTGAGTGACACGCTGAATTCATTAAGTTCACTATTTCTATATTTTCCCCAATATCTTTCAACACGACTCACACCAAACGTGACTGTTCTTTATCTGTCCCGCTAATGTCTCAGCCCGCTTTGGAAACAAGACTGCTAATAAAAAATACGTTTCCTTGACCACTAATATTACCAGGAAATGACGTATCCCCTTCAGTATAGAATTAATGCATTATGCTAGGTTCGTTGCCATGTGCCCGTATCGTAGTCCTCCATCATACGATTGCATTCACTACTCTTTGGGTATCCCATTGAGGTACTCCGCACCTTGTCAGTTTATAGCCCGTAGTCTCTCCAACATTTTATGGAATTAATGTTTGAAGAGCTTGTACCATGTCGATGACAATTGATATTGTATTTAAGAAACACGACCCATATGTATATGTTAAACTATTATACAAGAAATAAATACTATACACAACGTACCCATGTTAATGACATATTGCTACTCTAGATCCTTATCGGCCCATGCAGTTAGACCCTATATGATGTAAACAATACCAATGATCTGCAAAATCTCACAAATTTGAATGCTGATTGAATGCAACCTGTATTTCGGTGCCCCTATCGAAAATGATGCATACATCGGGTTGTGGCACAACATGCCTTCTCATGTTAGTTAAGAAGAAATCCTAGTAATCTCCGGTGAGTTATTGCAAAAGCTATTGGCAAGATTTTCGAATACCATCCTGTGCATTAGCAAAAAACAACCAATGCTCGTATCTTCCATGGAGGAATGTGCCATCAATTTGGACAAGTGGCTTACAGTATTGGAATGTAGTATGCATTGCTTGAAAGTGTAACACCCTAAATTTAGCCTAGACATTATGGCCGGATCTAGCATGTCACATCAAAAGGTAGTTGAAAAGCTAAGCGATTGTCAAAATGTTGCATCTCTTTTTGAACTCCGAGTTTCATTGTTTGTTTGTCAAATCCACATTTTGCTTAAAGTCTATTTTTGTAAAGTAGTTATTATTTTGAAAAAACTATTTTTTTCTTGTGAAAGTCGAACTTCAATAGTTGCAGAAACGTGATATTTTGAAAAATGATTATTAACATTTTAGGAGAAACCTAGTATTAAACGTTTAACAATTTGAAATAGCAGAAATGAAAGTTAAATAGTAAAACAAAATCCAAAGGCCTTATTACAATTTATTAAACCCAAAATAATTAATCTTAAATTAAAGTAAATACTAGATTTACTATGTTTCGCGAGAAATAATTCCGATGCATGAGTCCTCCATAGCTCCAAATCCTCTAACGTTGGGGATTACCTGCAAGATTAAGGGAAAGGGGGTGAGTTACGAGAACTCAGCGTTTAATCCCATAAACGATCACTAATTGGGCCGGAGCCTTTACAGCATCAATCTCTGTCTAAGCCCTATAACCATGATAATGCAAATAATAGGATGCAACCCAACCCAATCCAACCAATCACACCCCCGTACCAACCAATCGTCACCTGTGGGGATCAAGTCAACCCACCCTAGCAATCACACCAATATTGCAGAAAAGCTGCTAATCACAGTATTTGTGGCTGAGCTACCAGAGTAATAGTATATAAATATGTGGCATAGCCACCAAAACAGTATGTGGCAGAGCCACCAGGCTACACTTCTCTTCAGTCATTAAACCCAACCCATGCAACATGGTATAAATGCAATGTATCAAACATATAAACAGTATAAATAAAATCACATACACGATATTCAACCATAATCAGGGGTATAACGGTCATTTTAACATATAAGGGTACAACGGTAATTTACCCTCTAGGGGTATTTCGATAATTTCGCAACCCAGGGGTATTTCGATAATTTCACAACCCAAGGGTATTTCAGTAATTTCGTAACCCAGGGGTATTTCGATAATTTCGCAGCCCAGGGGTATTTCGATAATTTACCCTTCAAGGGTATTTCGGTAATTTCACAACCTAGGGGTATTTCAGTAATTTACCCATCAAAGGTATTTTGGTAATTTTGTAACCCAGGGGTATTTCGATAATTTACCCTTCAAGGGTATTTTGATAATTTTGCAACACAGGGTATTTTGATAATTTACCCTTCAAGGGTATTTCGATAATTTTGCAACCCAAGGGTATTTCAGTAATTTACCTTTAAAGGGTATTTCAGTAATTTAGACATTTAACGGCATTTCCAAAGGCCTACTGTTGCCTCGAGCCACTCGGGGCCGCTTTTTGGGTCTCTACAGTACTATTGGGCCTAAAATCCATTTCAGGCCCAAACGAGCCCACACGCTCTTGTGGCCCATTTAGCCCAAACCTAGCCACAGATATGAGATTCACATAGATGGCATTTACCGCTCTATAGCTAGAGTTTAAATCCAGCACAAACTCTGGCCGTCCCAACTTAGCAAAATAAAAGCCTCCAATTTGCCTTCTGTGGGATTCGAACCCCTTCCCTCTATGCTCTCCACTTGATGCCACAACCACCCTACCACATGGCCAACTTGTGTCTAAAATCATGCGCAACTAAATATAAGTCTATGGGCCAAAGACTAAGTTCACTGAAAAAAATAAATCAAAATGAAATGCAAGCGCCAAGACTTGAACCTTGGACCCCTTGCTTTCTTGTGTGGCGCCATTCCCTTGTCTCCCATGTGGCGCCATTTGCCACTAGACCACAACTCCTTTTGTGCCATTTTTCTCCACATTTTATTCTTAAAGCCTACCTACAACTCCCAAGGTTTAATTGACCTAAAACCAAAATTTACCTAAAGCCTAGATTTGATCTCGGGACTTCATAGAATCCCCCTAACCTTCCAAAATCACTCACCTGAATAAGTTCCGTTCTCTTGTTCTCAAAAATTTTTAAACGCTCCCATGGCCAAGTTCCAATAAGCCCAATTCTATTAGGCTCAAATTCGGGTCGTTACAGAAAGTCTAGAAAAAATGATGGAAAACCTTTTTTTTCGAGGACCAAGTGATAGTCCGAATAGTGGTTGCGAGACCAAAAATTCGAAGTAGAAATATGTGTTTTAAGGTTTTTATGAGGTCTATGACATGTTTGCATGATTGTGTGAAAATTTAATGAAGAAATTTTATAAATTAGTGATCAATTTATTCATGAGCACTAAATTGCAAAGATTGAAAAATATGAGATTCTAGAAGATTAAAGTATGAGATAGCAAAATAAAATTTATTAGAGGTCCTTATTTAGTAATTAGACCATTATATTTTATGATGGACAAAAATAGGCATGAGAAGGAAAAATATCAAGAAAGGGGCTTTAAGGGCATTTTAGTCATTTGGTTAATAAACTAATTAAAAGGGAAAAAGAAGTCAAAAATGGTGTCCATCTTCTCCATGCTAACCGAAATTCTTAAGGACACCATAGCTAGGGTTTCTTCAACTTTCAAGCTTGACTGTAAGTTTTTAATGTTCTTCGTATTTTTGAGATCCTCGTGGCTCGATTTAGCTATTTCTAGCTATATTTTGAGCTAGGGTTCGTGTTAAAAAATTTACCCATGCATGACATGCATGTATTTTGATGTTTAATGGAAGGATATGAAAGTTTGATTTATGGTAAACATCTTTTTCTAAGTAATTTTCATGGAAAATTCATAAAAAAGACCAAATTGTAAAAGTGATAAAATATGTAGTAAAAATCAGTTTTGAAGGAAAGTGTGAGCTGTTATGAGCTCAATAAATATTCGGCTAGGCTTGGGTAACTAAGGAAATGAATGTATTTGATTATACGTGTAACATCCTAGAATTAGGGGTTCTGCGTTTTATGCTATTGCTTGTGTTTGGCTCGTTAAGCAATCAGCAATCTCAGCTCATCCCTCAGTCCGTCCTCGAACCTGACGCCACGATACCTCGAGCATACCAGCTCAACCTTAAGAATTACGCCTCGTGCTTGATCTGACTTACTCCCTGAACCAAATCGAAAACGCCTTCCTCTGTGCATCAATATAACTGGTCCCAACATACTTCTTCTGATAAGCCGCTTTAAAATAATCCCCAGTGAGATCATCCGCTGTAGCACTATCCCGAACCGTGAGCCACCACTAGTATGACTTATCTCAGAGAAGCGACACTACCCCTTTCAGTTGCTCCTCGGCCGTCAGATCCAAATCGTCCATGATTCGCTCCGTCGCCTCCAACCAATACTCAACCGTATTGGACGCCACACCAGAAACACCTCGGAATACCTCAGCTCAATTGGCTCAGAGTCACTCAGACATGGATTTTCGAGCTCCCGTACATCCACCTACTCCAGCCACTCTTTCAAGAACTCGCAAAGATCGCCTCGACATCGCATCATCCCGTCGATCTCGGTACTCAACACCGGCAATGGTGGTGGGGGCATCTCATTCTCGACCCTTGACCGGACTGATCGGTTCCGATCTGATCGTTTCGCTCTACCACTCCTCGCACATTACGACCACGTCCTCTAGAACTCATGTCTATGATCACGACTTAATCTGCTTTAAAAATTTTATGCATTAGCTTCTGTTCCACTGATTACCCACGAACAAGTTTTACGTAAAGAAGTTTAGTAGTAGTTCTTTCGATCATTACAAAGTTTTTTTTTCAAGGCTTCTACCCTAATTCAGAGAATCACATTCGTTCTTCAATAACATCCTCCACACATACTCACCACATGTAGGGGTATTCTCGTCATTTCACTACCCGGGGGTATTTTCGTAATTTAACCTATCAGGGTATTTCAGTAATAAATCAGGGTTAATTCAGAAATCTTTACAAATCATAGGTATTTCAAAAATTCTAGAAATCGGGGGTATTTCAGTAATTTCATAAACTAGGGGTATTTTTGTAATTTTCCAAAATATGGTTCCAGGTGATTTTATAAAATAAGGGTATTTTGGAAATTTTCAATTCGAGGTACTTCTGTAATTTTCCATACTGAGGGTATTTCGGTAATTTTACAAGTCAGGGGTAATTTGGTCAATTTGCAAATCAGGGGTATTTTGGTTTTTTTTTTCAAATCGAGAAATTTTTACGAATCAAGGGTACTTTAGTAATTTCAAAACCAAGATTTACTTCAAGGTTGTACAAAACTAGGTGGCTGGTCCCTTTCAGGTTTTAGTTATTGAATTTAGCCCGCGATTAAGTCCTCTTGGTTAGGGTGAACCATCACTACGCACCAGGTAGGATTCAAGCAAAGAGGAGGTGAGTCACTAGGACTGCTTAAATACCAAGCTCCCCCTGAATCCAATCCTAAACATGCGCACAACTGTTGCCACACCCTTATCTCGGCGACTTACTCACAGGTTTGTTTGATTGGTCTTTAAGTCTTATGTAATTTCGTGTTGGAGTAAGCTAATCCTAGGGTTCAATAGCTCCTAATCTACTAATCTACGATCCCGTAATACTTATTTCTTCCACATACAAATCACACAATGATTAGGGGTACTTACCTGGGCGGATTTGTGCCGGAGACTTGGTGCCATGCTGCTCAAACCATGTATATTTTCCAAAAAACTTTTTGAAACCCTACTTTTAAACATTTTGGGCCTTGGGCCCACAATCGAGCCTTTGAACTTGGCTCTGATACAAAAAATGTAACACCCCAAACCCGATCAACACAGCACGACCTACTCTGGCATGTCACAGAGTGAAAACATTTTGAAGGAAACAAGTCACCGGTTTATTTTCAGCGAAAAGCTCTTTGTTTTTGTGTTTGCGAAAACCCGGTGCATGTAAAGTTGAAACCGTTAAGTTGCTTTGAAATCCTGAAAGGCTTCTTAAAACTCGTTTATCATTCGTTACTTAAGAAAACGTTAAAATCTATTAAAACCCGAGTGAGTTCTTACTTAGTTAATTTAAAACCGTTTGATTTTGAGCATGAAAAACTTAGATTTATTAAATCATTTGAGCTAACCTTGTTATCCTCTTGAAAATATTGTTACCCGATGGTAAGATTTGAGAAAAACCCGTTGTGTAGTATACTTTTTAAAAACTTTGGTTATTAGGTTATTTAAAACACGTTAATCAGTTTACTTAGCAACATTTAGAAAATTAAAGCAGATATAATAAAACCCTAAATAAAAATACTAATGGCCTTATTACAAACCCAAATAAAATCAGAATTTAAAATGGAAGTACCCAAACTGAAAGCCTAAGTAAAACCGAGAATAGATGTAGCATGGCTACCTCGAGTCCACCCGGCTCCTCATCCGCGATCTACGAGTCACCTAAAAAGATAAGGGAGAAGGTGAGTCACCAAGACTCAGTGCATAATCCCCCTCTCGATTATAGTAATTCACTTACACAGGTCATAATTAAGCAAACATATCATGCACCCAAACCTAGCCATCCACAACTCCTTTTTCTACCCCGTGTGGTACCAAACCACTGGTGGTGCCAAACCACTGGTGACCCAAAGTCACTAATATCAATAATAATGTGGTTCCAAACCACTGGTGACCTAAAGTCACGAATAATCCATATGTGGGGCCAACCCACGTTGTGATACCAAATCACTGGAGACGATCCTATTTTATCAAATGTGAGGCCAACCCACTGTGGTGCTAAGCCACTGGGACGAGTTGCTATGAGGTGCCAAACCTCTGGTGACCCAAAGTCACGAATATCAACTGTGGTACCAAACCACTGGTGGTGCCAAACCACTGGTGACCCAAAGTCACAGATATCAATCTTCCCCCTCCTTTCATATCACCCACATAAATGCTCATGCACATACAAATCATGCCATCATGCTTAATCGTTAAACATATATCAAACATGACATATATAATATCATCAGAAATTGTGTGCCATAATCTCAACCAAGATGGACTTACCCGAAATCTTTGCTCAGACCCATAAAGGTACCATATCGAAATCTACATAGTTTTCGGCTTTTAACATGTTTAAGTTATTAGCACATTTACAACAATTATGAAGTGTGAAAGTTACACACCTGGTTACTAACGTGACTATCGAATCCCAAAAACCAAGATCTAACACACTAAATTCCCCCTCCTACATTCGGCCAATGACAATTGTTAGGAAAAAGCCATTCGGCTACACTTGTAAATCCCGAAAAGTTAACACATCGAATAATACTCCTTACCTTAACGCTTTTAATCACAGTCACAACTCGAGATAAAGCCATCCCCTACAATCGGCCAAGATCTTAAATCATAATACTCACAGCCTTCGGCTTTTCAAATCATTAAAGGAAAGATTGAGTCTGCATGAAACCTTACCACTTACTAAGACCGATTGACAGAGAATCGATGATCACAATCCACTGCTTCAAAATCCTGAAGAACCTAAGAGAAACCAATTCTAGAGATGATTAAGAATCATAACAAATGCCGAAATTTGGCTTTTGTTCTATGTATGCCGACAGAGAGAAAAGAAAGAGAGAATAGAGATTCGACCAAGAGCACTTACCCCTTCCAAAACTGATTAGAGATGAAGATCAAAGGGATCTACCCTTGCTTGATATTCGGCCAAAGTTTAGAAATAAGAAGAGGAGAGTAAAGAAGAGATCTTCAATGGTTGAGAGGGGTTTCGGCAATGGCCTTTGAAAGAAGAGCAAAAGAGATTCGGCTTTGAAAAGAATCAAGAAAAGGGTGATGAACTTTCGGCACAAAGGAAGATGAGGAGAAGAAGAGATGTTGATGGGGTTTTGGAACAAGTATGAGGGAAAAGAAAAGAAAAGAATGGGGGAGAGGGAGATTCGGCTAGATGCTTAAGAGTCAAATGGTGCATTCAGGGAAGAAATCAGCAAGTCTAAAGGGGGTTTCGGTTTAGCTCACAACCGAATGCTCTATGACATAGGCTAGCCAAAAATGTCATTAGAAATTTCGGCACTCCCCTTAGTCTTCCAACCGATTACTTTTCCTCACACTAGAGTTCAGATTTCGACAAACTCCCCGAATCACTCCTGGCCAACCATTCAAATGAGTTTGAATTAATCAAACTCCTAAATTCTCTCTTCTCCACTCATTTAAATCTGTTGACTTGTTCAACAGTTATCCATCAAAGTTTGAGCTAAGCACAACTCTTCCCCTCTCTTGCGTAAAAAATAATTACACAAGGGGAGATTTCTACAGCTCGAACCAAGGCTCCCTTTCCCTGCATGTGGCGTCACCTCCTTTATACCTTAGTGGTGCCTCCCTTGCCACTTTACCACTAGGTTATTTACATCAAGACACTCCAACAACTCCTTTTAACCCCTAACTTCCCTAACTCCCCCTTCCAAACACCTAAAACAGAAAATTTAGCCATGACTCAGGCCTAACCCGAGGTCATGCCTGGACTTCAAGACACCTTGATTACCAACAATGTCAAGCCATTCACATGAAATTAATGTAAACATAATAGTCCCTAATTAAGGATGTTACAGAGTGGCATCACAAGGGAACAGAAGGAGGGACGAGTTTCTTCAGCAGCATGTGGGGGCTTTATTTTTTGTGCTCAAGATGGTGGAGCATTGGCATTCAGCTTGGACTCTTCAAAGGTGGTTATTGACTTGGTCAATACATTTGAATGGAAGGTGTGGATGAGTTTGTAGAGGAAGACTTGGTCTTCTAGTTCAAACGGTGGATAGGGAGTAAAGCAAGGAGCAAATCAAGGGATTTGAGAGGGGGTTGAGAGTTGGCCAAATGTTGAAAAGTTAAGGGGGAGAATTTTGACTATGTGTGTAGTTGGCTAGGAAATTCAGCATTTGGAGGTGTGATAGCAAAATCGAGCCATAGAGTGTTGTGCCAAATTTTATAGTATTTGTTTTAGCTTTCTTTGTGACATTTTGTGGATTGTTGCTCATTTAGTGTTTGTACCGAATCTCTCAGCTTCCTCTCTATTCCTTCTCTTCATTTGTGTGTTAGCCAATTGCAACTCTTCTCTTATTTTCCTCTCTTTTTCTTCTTTGCACTCCTACTTTCTTATTCTCTTATCTTGGCCGAACCACTCTCTTCCACCCTTCTTCGACTTCTTTTATCTTTTCTCTCCTTGCTCCTCTATTTCTTGCTTCACTAGTCGAACCTCTATCCCTTCCCTTTGTTTCTCTACTTTCTCCATTTAACCGAAACCCCAATCCTTTGGTTTTGGCTAGTCTTTCTTTCATAGACCGAATTTCCTTTGTGCATCTTTACAACTTGTTTTCTTCACCATAACCGAACCTTTCTTTATTCCTAACACCTCTCTTTTCATTTTCATTTCCCTTCATCTTCTCGCCCTTTCTGATTATGTTCTTCTCTCGTAGTTGTGTGAGTAGGTTGGCCGAATCTCTTTTCTCCTTCAACTCATTCATTATTGCAAGGTAAGAGTAATCGTGCTAATCTTTGTATTTCTCTTTTGGTCTTAAGTTATTTTTAGCCGAAGTGGCTATCTATTTAACGTTGAGATTTCAGCTAATCCCTTTTTTTCTTCACTCGTTTTGGAACGTTCACTCCGGGATACCCCAGTAGCTGAACAGTTGTAGTTCGAAGCCTGAAGGTCTATTTGTTGCTGAGCCTTATCTTTCCATTCAGGTTCTTGAGGTAAGGAGATTCTCTTGATTTTAGTTTGTCTATTTCCCTTTTCCCTTTCGTTGCCTTAGCCACAAGTTTTTCTTTAAGTACTGATCAAGACTCTTACCATGGATATGAGTGCTAGTCGATCCAAGGAGGGTGCGTCTAAGGAGCCTGAAGAAAGTGAACCCGTGGTCTTTGCTCTTAAATTTAAAAGACGTGCTATGTCGACGATTCGAGACTTTTCGCCGGGCTGTGGTAGAGAGCCGACGTCTGCTTAGGATAGACAAATCGCAGTTATCCCTGCTAGTGAGAGTGTCGACGTAGAGGGTCTAGTCTTACGCGTAATTAGGTGTGTAAGGTTCACACTTTACTTATTAATCCGTGTTATTAACTGTGATGGCTGAAAGCCGAAACGACTGTATACATGTCGAGATACCCTTGTGGGTAAGGTTGGAGACGTCGGGTAAGTTCCGCTATGATAATTACTTTCGGATATATGTATGTGTGAATTAATTACTTGTTGTACATTGAAAGTATGCTGCATTCATCTCAGTATGATAATATGTTGCATGGGCCTTGGGAAATGATTGACAGGGGAAGTGAGACTCAGTGGCTTCTGTCACAGTGGTCTGGGACCACGGTGGTTTGGAACCACGTATACATATGATTATCAGTGACTTGTCTCTGTGGTCTGGGACCACAGTGGGTTGGCCCTACATATACTTATCAGAGATTGTCACAGTGGTGTGGGACCACAGTGGGTTGGCCCCATGTTTATAGATTCTGTGACTTTGTCACAAGTGGTCTGGGACCATAGTGGCTTGATGCCACGGATGTTTGGCTGATTCAGGAGACCTAGAGGATGGAAAACTAGGTTGGGATGGGCTGCATTGCATTCATGTTAATATGCTATAGTGTGTGGGCTAAGGCCCAATGGGCATCTGTGGGCTTGAGGCCTAGATTGTGTTATAGGGGGATTTACACACTGAGTCTCGGTGACTCACCCCTCTCCTTAGTTTTGCAGGTAACCCGTAGATCGCGAATTTGGAGCCGAGGCGGACTTGAGGTGGCCATGCAATATTTTTTTCGTAAATTCATTTTTTTAGACTATTTTTAATTGTGATTTTGTTATGTAATAAGACCTCCTAATCTTTAATTTGGGTTTTGGGATTTTATGCTGTTATAACATATCTTATGAGATGTCGAAAATGAGGGTTTCTAAAATAAAAATCTAAACAATCATGTTTTTTTAGGATAAACAAAAGATGGCAAACAATTAATCAATTAAAATTCAGAGATTTTATAAAAATCGCAACATTGTTTCCAGCTGTCTCATTTATGAAATTCCTCAAATTCGGGTTTTCAAAAAATTAAGATTATTTTCGGTTTTTAGCTCAATCTAACAAGAAATTGGTAAGAAACTCATGAGCGAAATTTTAAATTATTTTCAAGACAGAAACACAAAACGAAAAGTTTTCACAATGGCGAGGTTTCTTTAAAATTTCAAATTTCGTTTAAACAACTTTTCCCTGTGACATACCAGATCCGATCGTGTCGTTTAGGCTGAATTTAGGGTGTTACAATACGAGCCTAGGGACCATTTTGTAAGTATGAGATAGTATAAGGGCAAAATGTAATTTTTCCAAAGTCTAATTCATGGTTCGATTTAGTCAATGTGATCATTAAAAGAGTGAAACTGTCATTATGGATTAAGAAACACGAACTCCAGATCGAAACCGAGGAAAGAACAAGGTGGTGGACTAAATCGAACAATTATACACATTTTGATAACAAGGTAAGTTTGTGTGTAATAAATTAATTTTATGTCATTATGTATTGAAATACTTGAGATTACATGAAATGTGCATTATTTTTATGAAAATTGATCAATGACATTCAATGATAATATGATGAAAATTTATGATGTGAAAGTCCTGGTTGACCTTCGGAATAGAAAGGATACCGTCGTCAAGAAATGAGATTATAAGGTCCCATATAAGACCATGTCTGGGACTTAGCCTCGGCGCCAAGTTGAAATCCCGTATAAGGCCATATCTGGGATATGGCATCGACATCGAATAAGAGATTTCGGGTAAGACCATGTTTGGGACATGGCATCAATATATGATCTCGTATATGACCATATCTAGGATATGACATTGATATCGATATGAGATCCCGTATAAGACCATATCTGGGATATGGCATCGACATCGACATGTGATCCCATATAAGACCATATCTGGGATATGGTGTTGGCATCTTATTACATGTAAGACAAATTCCGAGTATCTTTTGAAATTCCAAGTGGTTCAACAGGTAAACAGCTAAGTTTATGTTAAAGACGATAAAGAGCTAAGTTTATGTCAAAGATGATAACGAGCTAAGTTTATATTGAAGATGGAAAAAGGGCTAAAGCCATGTGATGAAGTGATACAGGTGCATATGAGATACCTACAAGAAATAAGTTCGATATGAGATATGTGATTGGTAAGAGTAAACATGAGTAAGCTATGTCGATAAGCTTGAGAACTTGTGTTATTACTTAAAGTAAAGTATGAATGTATCATAAGATTTTATGTTATTATCTATTGCATGCAAGCTTACTAAGCTTTATTATTACTCCCCCTCTTTTCCTTTTCCTTGTAGTATCGCCAAGCTAGCTCGAGGATTGAAGGACGTCGGAGTTCGATTCACACTATTAAGTTATTCTTTTGGTATAGTAAAGTTCAATTATTTTGAGTATGGCATGTATAGGTACTTGGTCATTTTGATATGTCATATTGGTTTGCCAAGGTGTTGGCTATTAATACTACTTAATTCATTTTGTAAATGGCCATTGGAATTGGCCAATACTAGTTAAGTTATATCTATTCAATGATGATGAAATTCATGAAGTGCAAGCTCGTGCAATTGAATGAGTAATGTGCAAAGTATATGCATGATGAATTAGTGAATGTTCATAGTGTATTATTGCTATGTTATGTGTTGCTTGAGATGGTATAAGTGTTGTTGTTTTTCAGGTTGGCAATTGGCTTGGCAAATAGCCTTATAATTGTCCATACGGGTAGACACACGGGCGTGTGTCTAGGCCATGTGTGACACACGACAGGCCCCGATGGCATATTGATAGGCTGTGTGTCCCCTGCATCTAATTTGCAAAAAGTTCAGTTCTTCACACGGGTGATCATGTCAAACAGTCGAGTTTTAATATTTATAAAAGAATGATCGAACCTGTAGACTAACTATGACAACGATAGAGGCAAGTGCACCTATTGAACAGTAGTATAGTTTAGGCAAGAATATCTTATCGAACCCAAAGGAACCTAAAAGTACTATTACTCACTTTCTTTCTATTATTTAGCTTGAAATATGGAGTGATTGGTTTATTAAACTAATGAAAAACTAAACTAGATGCAAAGACAAAAAAATGAATTGGAGAAAGACTTTAGGAAAACTCAGTTGATGAAGATGATACCCTCAGGAAGAATCCACTTATGACTTCACTTATCATTTATTCCCCAAACCATATGATTTCTTTACTTAGCTTGATCTGTGAGACTCCCTAACCTATATTAAACCCTCTCTCGAGGCGAATAATGTCTAACCTTAGGTTAATTAGTGGAACTCTCGTTCTCTTATAATAACCCCCTAAGGAAGCAGTAAATTGATCAATGGATTCCCATATTAGGTTTCACCTTAATCCGACAAAATCTCGTAACCCTATCTCTAGGCGCCCGATCAACTCCGCTCAATTATGCTAGATCTACTCTTAGGTAGGGTCTATTCCTCCTCTACCTAAGCACATCAGATTAAATTAAGCAACGTAATTAAGAACAAACTAAGTACTTATCATATAATTTAGAAATCAAATAACAAAATCCCTCATAGGTTCCATCCCTTTAGGTATCTGAAGGGTTTAGTTCATAACAAAGTAGAAAAACATCTCAAGAGAAAATACAAAACAAAACAAAAGAAATCCCTAAAACCCCCTGAAGGAATTGAAGAGGTGATCCTCCGTCTTGAGTAGAACTCCGGTTTCTTGAGATGGATCAACTGGCTATCTTCGAGTAATTCCCTGAATAAAAGCTCGCGAAAACTCGCCTCTGTTTGCTTTCATCAACCCCTTTTAGTTGATACCTTGGGTGTTTATATAGGCTTTGAGATGCTTTACTTGGCTCCTAAGTATCCTAATTCAAGTAGAATTCCTCCTAGGATGTTTAAGTGGACTTAGGAGTATGTTTCTTTAGGTTCAAGCATCCAAATCCGAGTGCAATTGCTCATTCCCGTAGCAGGGGCACGACCATGGCACACGCCCGTGTAATTCAGGGTTGGGCCGTGCCTTGATTCTGTCGTTTTGGGCACGGCCGTGGCACGACCGTGTAAGTCAGGATTTAGGCCGTGCTTCAGGTCTGTCGATTGGGACACGACCATGTAGATCACCAGGCACGTTTGTGTGTGGTAAATGGATGATGCATGGCCGTGTGTGACGGAGTTGAGGCCGTGCTCTAGGTAATCAGTGAGGCACGGTTGTGTGGGCTTTAGGCCAGGCCGTTTTGAATTCTTGGGTTGGCCCAATTTAGTCTGTTTTAAGCCCGTTTTACGTTCTTTTTATCCCTAGGTGCTTTCCTGAGTATAAGACATGAAAAGAAAGGATTAAGAGCACCTTTTTACATAAATCAAGGATAATTCATCCAAAAGCATACTAAATGTGGGATTAAAATATGTTACTTTTATGGTTTATCACCCCCACACTTAAGCTTTTGCTTGTCCTCAAGCAAAATTCTTAACTTATAATTAAAATGAACTTTTCGTAATTTATAATTCCTATCGACAATGTCTCATCATAATTCATAGATAATTTATACATGGATAATTCAACTCAAAGAGTCCTAAAGATTCAATTACGATAAGTCATACCTTTGCAGTATGAAAACATAGGTGTCTCACCTTATCTGAATAATTACCTTTAATTCAAAATCGACAAGGATTGACATCCTCACTAAAAGTTCACTCAAATCACTCAAAGTGTTTAAGGTTCAAGAATAAGCACTCATAAGTCAAACTTGAAAGGTTAATTCCATAGGCTTGCCTGAAAATCAAATCTCCACCACTGTATATGAGATGATACACAAATCAAAAGGTCTTTAATCAGGGTTGTAACGGGGCTTGGGTTAAAAGGTGCAGATACAAGCCGAAATTAGAAGGTTAGAATCGAGACTTGACTGACAAGTTGCCTACTAGAAATATGGACTAATATAAGTAATCACCTGAATCGAAAGCTAATAGTACTTTTACTTGACAATACTTATACTTAGAGCTCTTCTTCAACAATTGGGATTTTAAAAGTATGAGCCCATTTAATCATATAGCTAATATTGAATATGCTTTTTTTTAAGAACAAACTAAAAAAACATAATAGAAGGAACTTTGATAATTGAAATAACCTAATTCGACAACTGATCAAATCAATTCTCGATAGAGGGGTAGTCAAAAGAATGTTGATAACAAATACAAAGGGTTTTGGGTTAATATCAAACGGGTAATTCAATAAAAAGGGTTGTTAGGATCAAATGGGTTCACTAGGGGTTATTTATGTAGGTAGGCTTTGTAGTGGAGTGAATAGGTTAAAACCTAGGTGCCTTTATCATCTTTGTATATCAAATCAAAAGTGTGGTCTTGACATGTATAAACGAGGCAGGTTCTAGAATAACAGTTCAAAGTTGACACACTCATAATTAATAAAGTGAGCACGAAAAAGAATATATGCTCTATAAGGCTCAAAATCTCACAAAAAATTATGGGTGTTTTTGACATCAATCCTTATAAATTCCAAATTTCAAGGTAATACTCAAATTCAGTTCAACGACCCATCAATTTTAATTTTTAGAAAGTAGACTTATCATGCTCGATTCACTAGTATCCTTCAAATTTAATCATCAATGCACAATTAACTATGACTTACTCTAAAACATATCAATAATAATCATAAATCATTAGAAATTTCATCCTAATAAGTAATATGAGAAAAAATACTTTTGAACAAGTTTAAAATTCAGGATTTGAGAATAATGCAAATTTTGAGAATAATGCAAAAAGTCAGGTACTTTTACCCCCCACACTTAAGATGTACATTGCCCTCAATGTACAAAGATAGATAAACAATTATGTAATAATAAAATCAAAAGAGAAGGGGAGAAGTAACACTTCTTGAATTTTTGGAAGAAGTCTATGAAAAGAAACTGGATAAGATTGGAGGTGAACGTGGGGAAGCATCTTGAATCGTTTAAAATTGAATCCTCGAAGTGGTCGGCTTGGTTTTATTGTATCCTAAGCTAAATCTAAATGCCAAAAAGAATAAGAAGAAGAAAATAAAATAAAATAAAATAAAGTAAAAAAATAATAATGAAATAAAACAAAAATAAATAATGGAAAATGAAAGACAACTAGAAAAATTAGGAATGAGGTTTAAATAGAGATGTAGCCCGTGTTTTGGGATTTTGAATTTTGAAAGCATTCAGGGTGTTCGGGCATGGCCGTGGGTGTCATGGCATGCCCGTGTCTTTCTCCACATGCTCATTTAATACGGGCGTGCTCCTCCCGTGTTCGATAAGTTAGAATGTTGGCATGGTTGGGAAGCACGGCCATGTTTAGCCCGTGCTTGACAAGTCAAGAAACCTCAAGACAGTATGCCAAGACGGGCGTGGATCATATCGCCACCGTGTTGGGAAAAGAAATTTTCTATGTCATGCACTGCCATCGGCAGCCCATGGTTCATCCTCTGCTTCCACATCGCCACTGCATGCTCATGTGTAGGGCCGTGGGCCTAGAAATCGCTCTTTGGTTAGTTTATGGTTAGGTGCTAAAAAGAAAAAAAAAAGAAAAAAGAAAAAATGTAAAAATGGGGTTAGTGCTCGGGTTGCCTCCCGAGGAGCATTCGTTTATAGTCTTAGCTAGACTTTACCTCTCATTCGTATGGTCATGGTGGTTTGAGGAGGTGAAAATCCTTTCCCATGCGATCACTTCGGTTATGGATATATAGTTTAAGTTGAGTGATGTTTACCTTAAAAGTGACGAATTTAGGATTGCTGACCTTGACTGTGCCGTATAGGAAGACATTAAGTACCTCAAAAGTGATTTCTTTGTTTGTCTTGAGGTATGAGTTGGTGATTCGAGGGTCTTCCTTATTCAACAATACCTGATCTCCTAATTTGAAGTGTTTCGTTGTTCCTATCAGCTCGTCTGGGGGCTCTTTTGGTTTCACTTCGTGCGGTTCTTGTTCCTCTTTGATTTGTGTTTCCTGCTCTTTTAGTTTGTCATCCCTAAGGCTTTGTTCCTTATGTATTTCTTCTTTATTGGCACGAGGTCTAGGATCTAGCTCAGCTAAGTGATTTCGTGATGCTTCCTGTAAAGAAGGTTGAACCAAATAATTATCAATAGAAATAACGTTCGTACCTTTATTACTCGATGTCCTAGCTGAGTTAAGAGCTTGAAGAGTGATTGTTTTGTCGTCTACACGAAGTGTGAGTTCACTGAATTCTTCCTCTGTGTGGTTTTTCTTTATTGCATCAGGATATGGCACACGAGGTTGGTACTCTGTAATTGTCGATTTTGGTAAATCATGGTACACCTCAACCTTACCTTTTCTTACAACAGGTTCTTCCCTTGGGTTTGGATCCACTAACAATTCACTGTTATGAGCTTGTACAGCTTGAGGCCCATGATTCGGCTCAAGTTTGTAGCCTTGTGGTGTTTCCTATGGTGAAAGTTGAAAAATTTGATTATCAACTGAATTTACTTTCTCACCTTCATCACTTGATGTCCTGGCCGAGTCAAAAGCTTGTAGACTGATTGATTCGTCACCTACACGAAGAATGAGTTCTCCTGTAGCAACATTAATTTTAGTCCTGGCAGTCGCTAGAAAGGGTTTTCCTAAAATTAAAGGAATCGAATTGTCCTCATTCATGTTTAAGACAACAAAATCTACTGGGAATATGAATTTATCAATTTTGATTAGAACATTTTCTATTATACCCCTAGGAATTCTGATAGTTTTATCAGTTAGCTGAATGCTCATCCTAGTTTATCTGGGTTTCCCTAGACCTAGTTGTTAAACATTTTATAAGGCATAACATTGATGCTTGACCCTAAATCAGCTAAAGCATTATCAATAGATAAACTACCAATTAAACATGGAATTGTAAAACTCCCTGGATCTTTTAATTTTCGTGGCGGTTTATTTTGTAGAATTGCCGAGCACATTGCATTTAGCTCCACGTGGTGCTCTTCGCCTAATTTGCGCTTTGTTGGTCAAGAGTCGCCTTAAAATTTCCTCGAGTCCGTATCGAAAAAGAGCTTCAAGGAGAGGAAAGTTAATATGTACTTTCTTTAAGAGTTTAAGAAACTTACCGAACTGTTCCTCTGAGCCGTCTCTTTTCATTGCTTCAGGATAAGGTATGTGAGGTTTGTACTCCTTGATTACCGGTTTCGGCTTTTCTTGTGTTACCTCTACCTTACCTTCGTCTACCTTGTTTTCTTGTATTGAGTTTGGTTCATCTAACCCCTTACTGTCTTGAGCTGAGATGGCTTGAATTTGCTCCTTTGGGTTAACCTTGGTGTTACTTGGTAGATGTCCTAGCGGTCGTATTAGCTTTACGAGATGTCCCACTGACCTAGTAAGTTCTCCAACTTGATTCTCGATCCCTTTGATCGATTTTTGTTGTTCATCAAGTGCTGCTTCAGTCTTTTGGAGACGAGAATCTGTGGCTGCCATGAAATTCTTTAGCATCTCTTCAAGATTTAGCTCCTCTTCTTATTGGTGAGGTGGTTGTTGAAAATTTGGAGGAAGTTCTGATCTTTGGCTATTTTGATAATCCCACGAGAAATTGGGATGGTACTTCCAACCTGCATTATAAGTGTCACTATAAAAATTATTTTGATATCTAGAATAGTTACCTGTATAGTGAGCTTGCTCGTTTTCCATGCCATATCCGTAGGGTGGGTACTCAGGATTCACCACGCCTCCTAGATTCAAATCATATTGTATTTTTGGATGTACCTACGAGGGACTATACCAATCATCAATCTTTTTATTCATCATCTCTAACAGATTAGATAACCCGGTGACCACGTCGAGGTTGAAAACACTGGTTGCTTTAGTAGGAATTGCCCCTATGCCTTGCCACTGATAATTATTCAGTGCCATCTTTTCCATAGACTAAAATTTTCTGCCAAAAGCAAAATAGAGAAAAAATTAGCAAAGTAAAAATAATAAAAATAAATAATAAATAATAATAATAAATTGTAATAAAAAAATTAGCTAAAGTAATAAAAATAGAGCTTTCTTAATATTTTAGTGTTCCCCGGCAATGGCGCCAAAAACTTGATCGTGTCAAACAGTCGAGTTTTAATATTTATAAAAGAATGATTGAACCTGTAGACTAACTATGACAATGATAGAGGCAAGTGCACCTATCGAACAATAGTATAGTTTAGGCAAGAATATCTTATCAAACCCAAAGGAACCTAAAAGTACTACTACTCACTTTCTTTCTATTATTTAGCTTGAAATATGGAGTGATTGGTTTATTAAACTAATGAAAAACTAAACTAGATGCAAAGACAAAAGAATGAATTGGAGAAAGACTTTAGGAAAACTCAGTTGATGAAGACGATACCCTCAGGAAGAATCCACCTATGACTTCACTAATCATTTATTCCCCAAACCATATGATTTCTTTACTTAGCTTGATCCGTGAGACTCCTTAACCTATATTAAACCCTCTCTCGAGGCGAATAATGCCTAACCTTAGGTTAATTAGTGGAACTTTCCTTCTCTTATAATAACCCCCTAAGAAAGCAGTAAATCGATCAATGGATTCCCATATTAGCTTTCACCCTAATCCGGCAAAATCTCATAACCCTATCTCTAGGCGCCTGATCAACTCCGCTCAATTATGCTAGATCTACTATTAGGTAGGGTCTATTCCTCCTCCACCTAAGCACATCAGATTAAATTAAGCAACATAATTAAGAACAAACTAAGTACTTATCATATAATTTAGAAATCAAATAACAAAATCCCTCATAGTTTTCATCCCCTTCAGGTATCTGAAGGGTTTAGTTCATAACAAAGTAGAAAAACATCTCAAGAGAAAATACAAAACAAAAAAAAAAAGAAATCCCTAAAACCCCCTGATGGAATTGAAGAGGAGATCCTTCATCTTGAGTGAACTCCGGCTTCTTGAGATGGATCAACTGGCTATCTTTGAGTAATTCCCTGAATAAAAGCTCGCGTAAAACTCGCCTCTGTTTGACTTCACGAACCCCCCTTTTTAGTTGCTACCTTGGGTGTTTATATAGGCTTTGAAATGCTTTACTTGGCTCCTAAGTATCCTAATTCAAGTAGAATTCCTCCTAGGATGTTTAAGTGGACTTAAGAGTATGTTTCTTTGGCTTCAAGCATCCAAATCCGAGTGAAATTGCTCATTCTCGTAGCAGGGGCACGGGTATGGCACACGCCCGTGTAATTTAGGGTTGGGCCGTGCCTTGATTCTGTCATTTTAGGCTCGTCCGTGGTCAGGATTCAGGCCGTGCTTCAGGTCTGTCGATTGGGACACGGCCATGTAGATCACCAGGCACGTCCGTGTGTGGTAAATAGTTGATGCACGACCGTGTGTGACGGAGTTAAGGCCGTGCTTTAGGTAATCGGTGAGGCATGGTTGTGTGGACTTTGGGCCAGGCCGTGTTGAATTCTTGGGTTGGCCCAATTTAGTTGTTTTAAGCCCGTTTTACGTTCTTTTTATCCCTAGGTGCTTTCCTGAGTATAAGACATGAAAAGAAAGGATTAAGAGCACCTTTTTACATAAATCAAGGATAATTTATCCAAAAGCATACTAAATGTGGGATTAAAATATGTTACTTTTATGGTTTATCAACGGGCCAGCACATGGGCGTGTGACTAGGTCGTGTGCCCCTAGATGTTTGCTGATGTCATAAATAGAGTGCTAAGGTTTTCACACACAGGTTAGTACACGGGCGTGTCATGCCCGTGTGAGGGACACGGGCCATAGACACGGGCATGTGTTAGGCCGTGTGAAAACCCTTGCAGGTTCGAAATGAAAAATAAAATCCACACGAACTAGGGACATGGGCGTGTGTGACCACATGGTCTGCCCATACGGGCGTGTCCCTATCCACACGGGTGTGTGGCCCTATTTTGATTAAAAATTTTCTAAGTGTTCGTAAGTTTTCGGTTTAGTCCTGGATCACTTCAAGTGTAAGTTTCAAGTATCGTAGACCCATAATAAGGATGTTGTGAATACGAATGAAAGGTTTTAAGTTTGAATGAAAATTTATGGTCCAATATTACATGATGACATATGTTAAGCCCGGTAATGCCTCGTACCCATTTCTGGTGTTAAATACGGGTAAGGGGTGTTACATAGGCTCCGTTTGCAGCTCGATTTCGAAACCTGGTACGTACTGCTCTAGTACTTGACACCATTGCCACAATTCACTGTAGGATTTCTCGCACTTATTATGCATATTCTCCTATGCTTCTGTTTGTCAACCATGCCTTGTGGTAGGACATAATAGTAATCGAACTCATTACAAATGTTTATGATCAAAACAGGGACCGAAATCCTAGGACTTGCTTTGACCATAGGTAATATAAAGTTATATATCATGTCTAAATCCAATTTCAGATGACCGTTCGACATGCTTGAAAAACAATAAATTTGGTCACCATAAGTAATAGAATGTTGAAAAAAGATCAGAATCCGAGTCAATGTTAACCATGATACATACCAGCCACAACACATGTATTTGGTGTGGTAAAATTCCTAACCATCCAGAACACTGACTTTTCCTCATAAATGCCATTATTTTCCACCGACATCTTGTTCCACGTATTACGCACTTCACCTCATATTTCTAGGATCAAGAGCATGTAATAATGAAGTTAATGCCAAGATGTATGCTATATCGCTTGAATGCAACTACAAAAACATCTTTGGAGTCAAACTCCACCCCAACCTCTAAATGGTCGAAATTTGTTGATGAAGTCTCATGCCTTGGTATTTTATGAGGGAGGTCTAGGAATTCTAAGCCACCTGCACCAGCAACATAGAGAGTATATATGTAGGGCGGGGTTCGTACATCGTAAAACCCAGATCATCGTATCGAACAATGTCCAAAGCTTTACTATCAAATTCACCGTCTTCTAATTCATTAGGAATGGGATCTGGTTATGAAATTACCGCAATTTCCACACTATCAGGGCTGACCTCCATTATTGGGTCATTATCTATTTCTTCATCTTCTTCGAGCTCTTCATTCTTTTCTCCTCTTCATTATCAACCCTGATTGTAAGTCCAGTGTTGGATGTGCACTCGCCAGTCGAGTTTGTCAGGAGTAGATTATCCGTTCTTGTAAATCCAATGTCAATCCCAAAATCACTTACACTTGGCCTACCCCAGTAACTTGGTTGCATACTTGTGTGAGTGTTACTGGTGTTGAACATCGGTGCACCGATGTTAAAATCTAAGGCACTGGCAGAATGTTGTGGGGGTGTGTCGAAGACCTAGTGACCAAATATGCCCAACTATCCCCCGAAGTTGAAATCGAAGGGTAAAATCGATTAATGCCTTGCCATTGATGACAATTCCGAGTGCCTTGGTATGAGTTTTGCAACAATGATGTGAATCCACTGCACAACCATGTGGTGGGACTTTTAGCTTTTTAATTTGGCATGCAATTTGGCAGACACAGTGTAATCGAGCTCTGGCTACCTTCGTCCTCTTCCATGAAGTCAACATATAACTCTAGTATAGCATTCCTACTAGAGTAATAGAATTTGATCACCATCTCCAAATCATTGTCCACTATGATCTAAAAAATGACATATCTAATGGGGTCCAATGATGAAAGATATCTACATTTCAAGCCCAAAATTCTTCTGCGAATCCCCACTTTATGCCTAATCCTTATCCGAAGCTCTTTTAATGTTATGCTCCAGTTGAATGCCAGATCTTCATATTGGGATAATACAAAAACGAGCCCAATTTTGGTCTCACAAATTTGACCATTGTAATGGATAACTATCACGTATGAAAAGATATGCGATTTGGGCATGTATACGCGTCGAATCAAGTAATAAAGTGATGAGTGAGTATAGTTCCCACGATGATCGAATTGACGCACGAAAAGTATAGTTCCCACGATGATCGAATTGACGCACGAAAGGGGTCAAGTTATTATAATAAAATGCGATTAATGATATGGCAAAAACAACGATAAGTATACAATGTCAATTAAAGGAATATTGATGTATGCAATATTCCTTTAATAATGAATACTTGGAAGTGATATGGCAAAATGAGAGTAGAAATATAATGGCAATTATGAGAATTACTACGGGAATATTATTTAAATGAACAAATAAATAATTAATAATGATGTGGCAAATATAGTACGACAAAGAATAAGGATAGAGTGGTGTTGATTTGGAAGGTTGGGATTACCTAGAATCGACCATTACTGTCAATAATACCTTGGAAAAATCTTATCTACTTTACTGCATAAAAGAGTTTTAAAAGGACATGCCTCTTGCGAAAGCAAAACCTCAAGTTAGCTTGCCCGTGTCTATAGGCTTCTTGGATATCTTGCATGGGTTCCTTTTATATGATCGTGATTCTATATCTAGAGTTGACTACAAGTGTCTATCGAATACTTACTCATTTAATTTAATTTTAATCCAACCAATCCAACCCTTTCGAAATTAGAATAAGTTTATAAGTATGTGAACAATCTTCTATGTTTAGAGATCATTTGCATTTTAATTAAGAAATAAGAACAATCAAATGAAATAGTAAAATAAATTAGAGATATACTGCATCAATACAAATAGTTTAAGGTTTCATCGAAAGCAATCCCAACCCTATGAGATTTAGCTCATGGGCTAGGCAATAAATTTTCAAACCAAAATATTATTGGACATTGTGTTCAACTACTTCAATTCAATCTTTCGAAGGAACACTAATTGAAATAATTGAAGAACTTAAGGAAACAGCTTTAGCTTGCCCAATCCACACTTTGGTAGTACAGCATCCTGTGATGGCTAAGAAGGACTACCTTCGACTTCATTTCGTTTGCGCAGCCGAACCCTTCTTCACGCCTAAGGATCTCTTCCTCTTTTGTTCGTTGTTAAGGATTTCCTCCTTTGGCTTTTTATATATTTTTCCTTAGTGTAAATCCAACAACCTGTGTTTATCTTCACATCTTTTTAAATTCTTTTTTCAACAATCCAAGATTATTTTCTCCTCTTTTTAAATTAGTTTTTCAACAACCCAAGATTATCTTCTTTTTAAATTCTTTTTTTCTAGGATAAAAACCAATAGCCCAAGATTTTCTTCCCTCTTTTTTAGGTTTATTTTTCTGGTACAAGTACAATTGGGCTGGGACTGATACGCGTAAAGTGCTAACTCGGTCTTCCCGGTATTGCCACAACATTCGTACTAACAAAATATCCAACTCTTTTCCCCAGTAAACCTTCACTCCTTTATTTCTCGTTCCTCAACCTGCACCTACCAAACCACCAAACATAGCCTTACCAAAAGCGATTAAAAGTACCTAATATTTAAACATAGTCCATGTAACACCCCAAACCCGACCTAGAAGTTTAGACTGAATTTTAGATGTTACATTGACCACCGAAGTGATTGTAGGTAAATTTTCTTTTTACAAGTAATTTATAATGACGAATCAAAACATTTAATCATCTAAAAATATAGACAGTTAAAAAAACGTTAAGTTTAGTATATAATAAGCGAAATTAGAACAATTTAATACTTATCTCGAAATTTGTACCATGGTATTATAAAACCTTACATTTCAAAACTCTGAATGATAAAATAAAAACTGAACATATAATGTTTACTAAATTTTCTCCGAGACTGTCTGAGACTTCTGCATATCGAGCCCAGCGTTAGAATTCAAAAGAGTACCTGAAAACGAAACACTAAGAGGGGGTGAGCTACTCGAGCTTAGTGTGAGTATGAAGCAAAACAAGAGACAAAAATAGGGTATTCACATCAAAAGCGCAACAGAATTTCAAACACACACAGAACGATAAATCACATCGGAAATAGTGTCCAAACAAAGCTTAACAATCAGAGCACGTTAGGTTCACATAGAAGTCTCAGCATAAATGCTAATCAGATAAACAGATCACAGACAACTAGTCTTCTAGTCAGAACTCACTGACAGATGCGAATGTATGCAGTTTAATAAAAACCCACCCATCCAGCAAACACACCTATCTGTTCCCGAATCACACTCCAAAAGAGCTGTTAAAGCTCATCCAACCAAAAACATCAATTAGGACCAAGTAGGCCTATCCAACCCTACACACTATATAGAGTCATCCCGAGTTGCCCGAAACAATGATTTATCAGAATGCAGTTGAACTGCCAAATCAAATAAATATAAGCAGCAAGGCTAACATATGTGATGTACAGTGCAGTGTGGAAATCCACAGTATAGACAAAATGCAGTTTGAACTGCCAGATCAAATATATATATGTATCATAGCTAACGTACATGAGGTATAGTGCAATGCGAGAAATCGCTATACCGGTGAATTTGCAGTTAAACTGCCAGATCAGATCAAAATCAGTCTCCCTTCTCTTCACAACCCCATCCCAAAATATTTTATGCAGATGTATGTATGCATACAATCTTACAGAACAGAGACAAAATATTAGACAGTAAACAAAACAACTGAGCAGACATACCCAATAGAACAGATTCAAATTCAAATTCAAGCACTTCACATGACAGTCACATAGATACACTCAGGTCGAAGCCCAGATCAGAATTCTTAACTACACTTGTTTAAGCTTAGACAAGGGTTTAAGCGCACAACACATTTTGTGATCAGTAAGGCACACCAAACCAATATAAGTGTCTTAAGACCACACGCCCGTGTACTCTGGCCATGTGGAAATGCCTAGGCTAAGTGGGAGGACACAAGCCCATGTAAAAAGAGGCTCACGGCTATGTGACTGAGGCATACGCCCCAGTGAAGAGACGCACACGACCGTGTGTCTAAAGCACATGCCCGTGTGGACTAGTTCCATGGTCGTGGGAATGGGCTGTGTAACTCTCTGTCCATTTGCATTAAATTCGAGTAAAGGGTTGACATGGTCATGTGAGGGTCTCACACGCCCGTGTGCCCACCCGACATGGCCATGTGACATCAAATCACTCAAACCCTAATCCCTAAACTCAAATGCCCATATGCTCAAGGGACACGACCGTGCGAGAAACGATAAAATCCCCAAGTCGGCCACACAGCCAGGTGGCCAGGCTATGTGGCACCAAAATTGGCCCGGAAACCCTAATTCTCAAAGGCACATTGCCGTGTGAACTGGCACACACCTATGTGGAAACCCTAGTGGCCACAAAACCACCTCAGAACAGGCCAAAATCGCCATTCTAGCCACCCAAATTGATCCCTAACCTTTACAACAATAAGAGTATAGCAAAATATGCCATATACCCTGTATTATTCAACCTTTAACTCCCAAAATCGACGGAACTAAAGCACACTCAAGAGATGCCGAAACGAATAATAGTAAGGTAAAATAGAAAAGTTCCGTATCCCACACCTATTTCGCGAACGTAAATGTTTAGATGTCGACCTGACGACCAGTAAATTAAAGTCCCTTGAAAACCACCACTTTTCCCCAAAAAGAAAAGAAAAAAAAAGAAAACCACAAAGCAGAAAAAAGAAAACCTCCAGAAGAGAAAAGAAAAGAAAAGAAAAATAAAAAGAAAAAGAAAAAGAAAAAGAAAAAAGAAAAAAGAAAAATATAAACTTAAAACTAAATAAAATAAAACACAATAAAAAAGACTCGCAAAATGCGTACGCAACAACTCGAACCCAGAACCCAAAGGTTCACTAACAGTCACTCAACCACCAGACCAGCAGACTCATTTGGTACTCTGAATCACTAGTCAATTCACTTTGCACTCTTTTAGCTTGTAATCCACCCTCCCATTTCTGAGCTTCGAATATTTGCTGAAGAAATAACGGTCTCACTTTCAACTCAGCTACAATCGAACCGTCATTATACAAAGCTAATGGTGTGCTCATCGCACATAAAGCAAATAATGACTTTCTGCTCAGAGCATAAGCAACTACATTTGCTTTCCTTGAGCTATAATCAATTACTAGTTCATAGTCTTTCAATAATTCAAGCCATCTTCGTTGTCGCAAGTTCAAGTCTTTCTGAGTCATTAAATATTTCAAGCTCTTATGATCTGTATAAATGTGGCAGTTTTCACCAAACAAGTAATGTTGCCAAATCTTTAATGCGAACACTATCGCATCCAATTCTAAATCGTGCGTCGGATAATTCTTTTCATGCGACTTCAACTGTCTAGAAGCATAAGCTATAACTTTGCCTTCCCGTATTAATACACATCCCAGACAGTTCAATGATGCATCACTAAAAATTACGAACTCTTTACTTGACTTAGACTGTACTAACACTGGTGCCTCAATAATGCTTTCAACTGTTTGAAACTTTGTTGACACTTCTCAGAACATTCAAACTTTATATCTTTTTAATGTACTTTAGTCAGCGATGTTGCAATCATAGAGAATCCTTTCACAAAACATCGATAATAACTATCTAGTCCCAAAAAAACTTTGGACTTCAGATACATTTCTCAGAGGTTTCCAATCAGTCATTGCAGAAATCTTGCTCGGATCAACTCTAATACCTTCAGCTGAATCAATATGCCCCAGAAATCCAACCTCTCGTAGCCAAAACTCACATTTATTGAATTTTGCAAACAATTACTTATCTCTCAAGGTCTGTAACACTATTTTCAAATGCTCAGCATGCTCAGATTCATCTTGAGAATAAATCAGAATATCATCAATAAATACAACCACGAATCTGTCTAAATATGGTCTGAAAATCTGATTCATCAAATCCATAAAAATGGCAGGAGCGTTAGTCAATAGAAAAAGCATAATAAGGAATTCATAATGTTCATACCTAGTTCTGAACACTGTCTTCAGTGCATCTGAGTCTTTAACTCGCAACTGATAATAACCAGATCTCAAATAAATTTTTGAAAACACTGTTGCACCTTTCAACTGATCAAATAAATCATCAATTCTCAGTAGAGGATATTTATTCTTGATTTTCACATTGTTGAGTTGTCGATAGTCTATACACATTCTCATAGAACCATCCTTTTTCTTTACAAACAACACTGGTGCACCCTAGGGCGAGAAAATTGGTCTTGTGATTCTCTATTAGTTAATTCTTAAAATTGAGCTTTCAACTCTTTTAACTCTGTCAGAGCCATTCTGTACGGAGCTATCGATATTGGTGAAGTTAATAGAAAATTCAACCTCTCTGATCGGTGGCAAACCCGGTAACTAGTCTGGAAACACATATGGATACTCGAAAAAAATTGGTGCTGATTCAATCCTTGTTTCTGACACTTTTGTATCAAGTACATATTCAAGATATGCATTGCATCCCTTTTTCACATATTTTTGAGCTAACATCGACGAAATTACAGTTGGTAAACCCTTCAAATCATTTGATTCGATTCGGAGAGTTTCATTATTCTGACATTTCAACTCAATGGTCTTTCGTCTACAATTTACTACTGCATCATGTAACGTTAACTAGTCCATGCCCAGAATAATATCAAACTCGTCAAACGAGAACAACATTAAATCAGCCATAAAACAGTAACCCCGAGTCATTAATGGACAATTTTTGCAAACTTTGTCAACCATAACATATTTGCGTAAGGGGTTCGACACTTTTGTAACAAATTGTGAGCTTATCCAATCTAAATCTTGTCAACTTCATTGTATAACACTATATTGGTGAGGGGGTGAATAATGTAAAGCCTCAAAATTTGACGACATCATTTGTTCGACGAAAAATGGCACATACTTACTGATCACAAGAGTTTAAAGGAGCTAGTATCACAAAAAGATTTGAATCTGAGATAGTGTTAATGGCTCGAGCTATTGAAAGATTGTGAGTTAGTTATTGATTAACATTTAGGAAAAACAAATATAGTTGCTGATGCTTGAGTGGAAAATTTTTGTTTACTTTGTGAATGATAGTTACATTATTCACCTTGAAAAGATGGTGGGATCTTAGCTGAGTTAAAAGATAAACCGATGTTTTCATTGCAAATCTGAGAAGCTCAGAAATGTGATAGAGAATTGCAAACGAAATGAGTACAGTGTGAATAGACTTTCGATTATAAATTACAGGTTGAACCTGATGACTGTTATTATTATTATTCAGAGATAGAATTTGTGTATTGAAAAATCTAGAGCTTATATAGAAAATTTTGCACTAGGCTCACAGTGGTATGCTTGTGAAATTAGGCTAAACAATGCATACTTGAGTTTAGCCAATTTGATGTTTAAAGATGTAAAGTTTGGTACAATTGGTATATTATGTTTTGGTGATTTATATATATGTAAAAATGGAAGTATGGAATGTGTATATTTTAGGTTTGAATTGGTTGGTTTAGATGATTAGATATGCTATGTGCTTTTTACCATACGAGTGGTATAAGTGTGCACAAAATAGGGTGGCAAAATAACTTGGTAAATAGCCTATTTTTGTCCACATGGGCAGAAGCATGGGCGTGTGTCTTAGCCGTGTGTGACACACGGTTAAGTACACGGTCGTGCACCCCTGATGTTGAAATTGAAATGAAGTCAGTATGCTCCACACGGTCTCACACACGGGCGTGTGATCAGCCGTTTGGCATAAGTCAGTATATCTTAAGTTTTGGCACGACCTAGCACACGGCCTGGCACACGGGCGTGTGTGTTGACCGTGTGACCCAAGTCAGTAAGCTCACTTGTTTGGACACTGGGTAGGAACAGGCTAGGATACGGCCTATGACACGGGTGTGTCTGGTGGCCGTGTGAGACACACAGCCTGGCCACACGGGCGTGTGTCCCCTATTTTGAGAAAAATTTTCTAAGTGTTCTGAATGTTTTAAAAGTTATTGGTTTAGTCCCGAACCACTTCTAATGCATATTTAGGGCCTCGTAAGCTCGTATTAGGGACATATTGATTGAGATTGAATGATGAATCTTTGAATTGAGAAAATGTATGCTAGAAGTATGTATAAGTGTGTTGTAATTTTGGTAATGCTTTGTAACCCTATTTCGGCGTTGAATAACACCCTTCACTCGTATTCAACTCCAGAATAGGGTTAAGGAGCATTACCAGACTTACAACACACTTAAACAAATGTTTCTCATACATTTATTCAATACATACAATTATCAATCAATCTCAATCAATATGTCCCTAATACGAGCCTACGAGGCCCTATTCATGCATTGGAAGTGGTTCGAGACTAAATCGATAACCTTTAAAACAATTTGAGCACTTAGAAAATTTTTCTCCAAAACAGGGGACACACGCCCGTGTGACCAGGCCGTGTGTCTCACAAGGCCACCAGACACGCTCGTGATTTTTCTCCAAAACAGGGGACACACGCCCGTGTGACCAGGCCGTGTGTCTCACAAGGCCACCAGACACGCTCGTGTCACAGGCCGTGTGGACATTCGAAATGGAATCACATGGCCGTGTCCCAGCCCGTGTCCTACCCCGTGTCCAAACAAGTGAGCTTACTGACTTTGGTCACACTGCCAACTACACGCCCGTATGTCTAACCCGTGTGCCTTTTGAAGTGGCCACACACGCCCATGTGCCAGGCTGTGTGCTAGACCGTGCAAAACCTGTAGGGTATACTGACTTATGCAACATGAACAAGTCACACGCCCGTGTGCTAGGGCATGTGCCAATTAGGGGGTATACTAACTTGTGCCACACGGCCAATCACATGCTCGTGTGTGAGACCGTGTGGAGCATATTGACTTCATTTCAATTTCAACACTAGGGGACAAACGACCGTGTAACATAACTGTGTGTCACACACGGTTGAGACACACTCCCGTGTGGACAAAAATAGGCTATTTACTAAGCCAATTTTCCACCCAAATTTGCATGTACCTACATAACTCAAATGGTACCATTTCAAGATACAATAAGTAGCCAAATATCATCAACCAATATTCAATTCATACCATTTCATTATTAACCATACAAGTCACAAATATGTCACAATTTGCCATCTAACTATGTACTTAATTCACATATACCATTCAAATTACCTAATATCATTAAGCATCATAAACCCAGCTTCAAACATACCATATAAATCATATACCACAATCAAAACAATACTATTAGCACATCTAAATACATTATCAAATTCATCATCAGAAGCCAACTCAAAAGGGCCAAAGTACATATTTATCAAACATACCAAAATGACCAAAGCCTATACATGCCATATACCATATATACACACTTCAAAAGTACCAAAATAGATTTCTGATAGCGCGATAAAGTCATTGACGATTCCCGGATCTGAGCTAGCTTTGAAATACTATAAAACACAGAAGAAAATAAACAAAGTAAGCTATAAAGCTTAGTAAGTTCATATATAAATATAAAATAATCTCATCATTCATTAACATTTCAAATAGATAACATATACTGCATTAAAGCATCAATCACTAAGTTAACATAAAATTTAGCCACATAGTAACTCATAAGTTCTCAAACTCCTTTAACTTGTGATGGGAGCTCGAAACAACTATTATTTCGACAAAGGCAAGCACACCTATCGAACAGTAGTATAGCTGTGGTGAGTCTGAAATAACTATCTTTTTATTATCTAGCCTAATAATTAAAAGGGATTTATTTTAATCTAAAATTTAACTAACTAATTTAACTAACTTATGAACTTGACGGGGAGTAAACTAGGAAAATACTTTGAACAACTTATATGAGATGGTCGACACCTAAGGAAAAATCCACCTAGACTTCACTTATTACTTTTGATTCATGTGATTTATTCACTTGACTTAATCTGTAGAAATCCCTGAATTATATTAATACCTCTTTTGAGGCTATTAACAACTGACTCTAGGTTGATTAATTGAAATCTCTTTCTAATTAAAACCCCTATTGTCGTATTAAATCGATCTATGGATTCTCTTATTAGGTTTGACCCTAATTCGACAGTTTTTCGTCGCCCTATTTCTAGGATTGCAATCAACTCCGCTTAATTGTGTTGATATACTCTTAAACAAGGACTTTTGCTCCACAGAATAAGCACATTCGACTTGAATCAATAAGCTGAATTATCAAAACAAGAATAAAACTCACAATTAAGAATAAGCACAAGTATTTATCTCATAAATCAAATAATAATAAGACCTGTCATAGGGTTCATCCCCTTAGGTCTCTAAGGGATTTAGTTCATACTAGAAGAGGAAAACATCATAAAAGAGGAAAAACAACAAAACATAAGAAAAACCCAAAAACTTCTAAATAATTTGATGGGAGATCCTCAGTCTTGATGGAAATCCTTCTCTTAAGATGTTCCTAATGGCTGTCTTGGAGTATTTTATCCTTTCTACTCAGCGTCTATTCGACGTCCTGTCGAACCCTCCTTATAAGTTGCCTCCTAGGGTGTTTATATAGGCTTCGAGATGCCTTTCTTGCCGCGAAAGTATCCTAATCCAAATGAAACTCTTCTTTGCTGCTGCAGGGACACGCCCGTGTGACACGTCTGTGTGAATCAAGCCCAGGCCATGTTCGAGTCTACTAAAGTGGCACGACCGTGTGGTGAACTCCAGGTCATGTTGATTTCTTACTTTGGCCCAATTTCTCCATTTTTGGCCCGTTTCTCGTTCTTTTCATCCTCCTATGCTCTACTGAGTATAAAACATGAAATTAAGAGATTAAGAGCACCGAATTCATCAAATCTAATGAATGTTGATCCAAAATTAAGCCAAACATGGGGTTAAAATATGTGTAAATTATGGTTTATCAACTCGTTACTCGAATAGTTTTTCGTAGTACCTGTACTGATACTTATCTATTTCTCAACAATTCTCTTATCAAACCACTCCGACTTATAAATGCTTATGAAACAAATATGTCAATTTTCTGATGCCATAGTCCAACTAAGGTCTTACACATACATTGCCAAGGCCCTACCATGGTCTTACATTCACACGCCATAATCCGGTTATGGTTTTTTTTATTTGAATGCCATAGCACATCTATGGTCTTATTTAGCGTCTCGCCTTACTCAAATCATACATTTTAATTCAATGTCTCTAAATTTAACTAATAGAATAAATACTATCTCAATTTCATCCATCAAATAAAGAGATGCACATTTAAATTCAATTATACGAACTTACCTCGTATACGAAAATAACGGAACAGATCGACTATTCAATTACTTTGCTTTTTCCCCGATCTAAGTCTAAATTCCTCTTTTCTTGATCTATAAATAATCAAAGTTAACTTATTTAATCAATTATTCATTCAATTTAGTCCAAAACATACTTGAGGGCTATTTTACACATTTACCCCTAAACTTTCACATTTTTTGCAATTTAGTCCTTATTACACAATCAAAAATTAAAGAAATTCAAAATATACCCATGCTAGCTGAATTACCAAAATGCCCCTAGCAACCCATATTTTTCATTTATTTCACATTTTTACCACAAAGTTTTAACATTTTTCAATTTAGTCCCTATTTTACATTTTCACTAAAAATCACTTTACAAAACTTGTTTAACTAACTTCAAATATTCATAATCTATCATTAAACATCAAAACTCATACATATTCATCAATTTCAACTTACAAAATCTTTAACAGTTTTGCAAAATAGTCCTTGGGCTAGTTAGTACTAGCTGCAACGATCCAAAAATGTAAAAATAATTAAAAACGGGACAAAAATCTTACCTTAATTGACCAAATTAGCTTGGCCAAATGAACCCTAGATAATAGACTTTTCTTCTCTTCAATTTTCAACTATGGTGAGAAAGATGGAAACAAAATTGATTTTGTTTTGTTTTAATTAACCTTTATAATTAAATTACTGTATTAACCTTAATTAATCAACATCAAAACACTTTAATAGATGTCCATATATGTCCACTCATGACATTAATGGTCTAATTACCATTTAAGGACCTTAAATTTAAGGTTCTATAGCTATTAGACACCTTTAGCTATTAGAACTCAAGTTTTATGCTTTACGCGATTTAGTCCTTTTTATCAAATTAACTATTCAAACGATAACATTTCTTCATGGAACTTTCACACGTACATAGTATCATGCTGTAAACAGTTAAATTAATATTAAAACAATTTTTTTCAACCTCAGATTTGTGGTCCTGAAACCACTATTCTGAATTGACTAAAAATGGGCTATTACACGCACCACTATCAGCACCCTCTGTAAAACCACCATTGCCACTCAAATGCATTCTAACACGCTTCACAGAATGAGGCTCAAACCTCGGAAGACTGCGATCTCTTTTCTTCCCACAATCCACACACCTAGCTTGAAGAGTTTCACTAGTCTTCCTTATGCTAGCCTCGAACACTTTCTCTAATACTTCATTCAATACCCGAGCCAATGCCTTAGTACCAAGCTCTGGGTTACTGCTACCCAAAGTTGGCCGAATCGCACTGTCCTCCAACTCCTAAACAGACACTGTAACACCCCTTACCCATAACCGATGCCGAAATCGAGTACGAGGCATTACCAAACTTAACATACATCATCATACAGTATCAGGCTATAATTTTTCATTCCAACTTAAAACTTTTCATTTGAAATCATAACATCCCTATTATAGGTCTATGAGACCTAAAACATATATATGGAGTAATTCGGGACTAAATCAGAAACTTACAAACACATAGAAAATTTCTGCTCAAAACAGGGCCACACGCCCGTGTGGAAAGGAACACGCCTATGTGGGATGACCGTGTGGTCACACACGCCCATGTTCTTAGCCCGTATGGATTTTATTTTTCATTTCGAACCTACAGGGGTTTTCACATGGCTTGGCACACACTTGAGTCTATGGCTCGTGTCGCTCACACAGCCATGACACGCTCGTGTCTTCACCCGTGTGTGAAAACCTTGACATTCTGTTTGTGGCGTCAGTAAACCTCTAGGGACACACAGCCCAGTCACATGCCCATATGCTAGCCCGTGTGACGAACTGAATTTTTTGCAAATTAAATGCAAGGGACACACGGCCTATCAACACGCCTTCAGGGTTGATCGTGTGTCACACACAGTCTAGACACACGCTCGTGTGCCTACCCGTATGGACAATTATAAGGCTATTTACCAAGCCCATTGCCACTCTGAAAAACAACCACACTTATACCACCTCAATGCAACACAAATCATGACAGTTAGGCACCTCTAATATCCAAAATCAAGACATCCCTACCTTAATTCTACACTACATTCATCATGTATATCCTTTACTCATTACTCATCCAATTACACAAGCTTGCACTTCATGAATTTCATCATCATTGAATATATATAACTTGGCAAATATTGTTCAATTCTAATAGCCATTTACAAAATGAATGAGTAGCATTAATAGCCAACACATTGGTTAACCAATATGACATATAACAAAATGACCAAGTTCCTATACATGCCATACCCAAAATACTCAAACTTTACTATACCAAAGGAATAGCTTGATAGTGTAAACTGAGCTCCGACGTCTTACGATCCCCAAGCTAGCTTGGCGATGCTATAAGGAAAAGCTAAAAGAGAGGGAGTAAGCATAAAGCTTAGTAAGTTTGCATGTAATTGATAACAACATAAAATCTTATGATATATTCATACTTTACTTTAAGAAATAACACAATTTCTCAAGCACATTGACATAGCTTACTCATGCTTACTCTTACCAATCACATATCACATATCGGACTTATTTCTCATGAGTATCTCATAAGTACTTGTATCACTTCATCACATAACTTTAGCACTTTTATCATCTTGAACATCAACTGAGCTCTTTACCATCTTTAACATAAACTTAGCTCTTTAGCTGCTGAACCACTTAGAATATCAAAAGATACTCGAAATTCATCATGCACATAGTAAGATACCAATGCCATATCCTAGACATGGTCTTACATGGGATTACATGTCGATACCGATGCTATATCCCTAATATGGTCTTATACGGGATCGTATATCGATGTCGATGCCATATCCTAGATATGGTCTTATACGAGATCGTATATCGATTCCATGTCCCAAACATGGTCTTACACGATTTTTCCTTATTCGATGCCGATGTCATATCCCAAATATGGTCTTATACGGTGCTGAGGCCATATCCCAGATATGGTATTATATGGGACCTTATAAATCTCATGTCTTAACAATGGTATCCTTTTATTCCCTAAGGTTCAACCGGGACTTCAAAAACATAAATTTTCATCATATTCTCATCGAAACATCATTGATCAATTTCATAGAAATAATATACATCTTCACAAAATGTCAAGCATTTAAAACATAATAACAAGATGTTGGATTATTACACACAAACTTACCTCGGTACCAAAATATGTATAGTTATTCAATTTAGTCCACCACCTCGTCCTTTCCTCGGTTTCAGTCTGGACTTCGTGTTTCTTGATCTATAACGATAATTTCACTTATTTAATTATCACATTGACTAAAATAACCCATGGATCATACTTTGAAAGAATTAAAATTTTCCCCTAAACTTTTACATATTTACAAAATGGTCTCTAGGCTCGTATAATGAAATATACCCATTTCCTTGGTTACCCAAGCCTAGCCGAACATTTATTGAGCTTATAGCAGCTCACACTTTCCTTCAAAACTAATTTTTACCACATATTTTATCATATTTACATATAGGTCTTTTTTATGTGTTTTCCATGAAAATCACTTAGTAAAAGATGTTTATCACACATCAAACTTTCATATTCTTTCATTAAACATCATAATATATGCATGTCATACATGGATAAATTTTTGAACATGGCCTCTAGCTTAAAATATGCTAGAAATAGCTAAATCGAGCTACGAGGATCTCAAAAATACGAATAACATTAAAAACGGGACTAGGATGCACTTACTTTGAGCTTGAAAATGAACAAACCCCTAGCTATGGCTTCTCCTCCAAATTTTGGCACTTAGGAGAAGATGGATATCCATTTTTTACTTCTTTTTCTCTTTTTATTCTTTTATTATCCAAATGAAAAAAATGCCCTTAAGGCCCCTTCCTTGAGATTTTCTGTAACACCCTAAACCCGGCCCACGCGCTTTGACCAGATTTGGTATGTTCCTCAGGTAAACTGGTTTTCAAATTCTTTTGTTACTTAGAGAAAAACTTGTGTGATTTTAAAAAAAATATATTGTTTGGGTTGGGCTTGTGTTGAAAACAAACTGGATTTTTATATTAGAAAACCCTTTTTTTTAATTTTAAATAATAAACATATCGAGTATATTTTAAAAGAAAATATTTAGTCTTTAACCTAATCAAAATTTGTAACACAATAAAACAACAAGTAGAAATAAAAAAAAAAAATCGTTCATCATGGCCTCATGGCCTTATTACATCAAATAGTTTCCAAAATATTTCAAAGTGCTAAAATAAATTCAAGAGTCCATAAAAATATAAACTTCATGTTGAGCATGGCCACCACAAGTACTGCCGTCCCGGTCCATCACTGTTCATCACCTGGAACATGGTCCCACAACGGGGTGAGTCAAATAGACTCAATGTGTACACGACACTAAATCATAATAGAATCAGGCATACAATAGTTACACATTCAAAACATAAAATACAAGTTATGATGCATTCCCAAACCCAATCCTAATTGTCCATCCGCTACACACCCCCGTACCTGCCAATCACACCGTGGGGACTACTAAGTCGACCCTCCTTCTGCTACACTCTAAATTGCGGTCTTAGGTCACCGCATTCGTGGTCTTAGGTCACCACGTTCAGATTACTGTGGTCTTAGGTCACCACTTTTAGATTACTGTGGTCTTAGGTCACCACTTTTCACTTCCCCTTTCAAACAAACCCATATGCCCCTAACATACTATGCAATTACATGCCCAAGTTCACATTCTTATCATATTCTCATGTTACGAATAACATTTTCATATTCCTAGTAGAAGTAGGAAATGTACTGAGTACTTAGTACCATATCATGGTACCTTAGCCACTTTCATATTCTTAATATCACATATATTATTTAACACGACCATAAAACGATTATGAAATAGTGTGGGTACACACCGATTCGCTAATGATTCCTTGAGATCTCGAGATCCGATCTATCGCCTTAGATCTCAAGTTCCTACAATTGATTAATCACTTTTACCTTAATAAAAAGCCATTCTACCAAAATTCCAAATCCTAGTAGGATTAGTATTCTTACCTTGTTGCCTGTTGGATCACCAACAAATCCAAAACTGCTTCCTTGTTTCCCTAGGAATGTCAAAATCCTTAAAACCTTACGTTAGACTTAATCTTAATCATCAAATCATAAATCAAGGCCTTTGGCAGAATATTCACATGTCTTACCTTAATCTTAGAAATCCCGATTACTCCTCCTTTTAGTTGACTACTCTGATAATCCCAAAAGATCCTTCCATATTCGGCAACCAAAATATGTATGGGGTTAGATTATCTCTCGGCTAATCTAAAAGAAAAGAATGGAAACCAAACTTGCTCTTACCTTTGAAGAAATCGACAGCACCTATGCTTGAAGCCTTTCCAAGATTCGGCTTTTGAATAGATTGGTAAGGAGAAATAGGTAGAAAAGAAAGATGAAGAGATTGGCTTGCTTTACTAGGGTTTTTGGTTTTAACAAAATAGCAGAGAAAAGAGAGAATTGGCTAGGAAAATTTCGGCAGAGAGAGGGGAATGTCTTAGGGAATTTTCGGCAGAGAGAAGAGAAGGAAGAACAAATTGATGAGTAGCCCTATTTTCCCCCTTTTATAGCCGAACTACTACTCAGAATCCCTCACTTGGCCACCACTCTTCTTTATTTGATAGCTTTATCTCTTTAATTTAAAATAATTAAAGAAATATCCTTTATTATCTCTTATCTCTTAATAAAAATAATACTAATAATAATCTTCTTTTATCTCTTCCTTATCTATCAAAATAAAAGAAATAAATCCATATTTATCCATCTATTATCTCTTCAAAAAAAATAATCCAATTTAAATCCCTTATTTATCCCATTACTTGTCGAAATTTAAAGGGAATAAAACTCCCTTTTTCTAGAAGCCTTGCCATCCACTCCTCTGCTTCTGGAAGCAAAAATAAAACTCCTTTTATTTGCTTCTCAAGTGACTCGAACCCAGGCCCAACACCTTGCATGTGGCGCCATTTCCAGAGGCCCTAAGTGACATCTTCAGGCCACTTTTCCAAGCCCGATTGTGTGTCAAATTTCACAAACTTTTTCTTTTAAGGCCACCTTGCCTTAATTTCCTCTTTTAAACTTTAAAACTCGACATTTCTAAGTCATTTCTAAGTTTCCAAAATTTTCGTTCGGCTCAGAACTTGACATTTCCTTACATTTCCTAAAAATGTTCACTTTCCATTTTAAACTTAACATTTCTATACATTTTCGTGTTTCCAAAATGTTCATTTCCAAATCATTTCCATTCATTTCGGGTTTCGAAATGTTCAAATTTATTCCTAGTACATAAAACATGTCACTTCGTACAATTAAACCGAAAATGCATAGGCCCTTTCCAGGATGTTACATTTTCCCTTCCCATGTCCATTTTTGTCTATCTTGACATATAATGGTCTAATTGCTAAATAAGGACATATAATAATTTTTCTAATGCTATTTCATACTTGAATCTTCTAGAATCTCAAATTTTTTAATCTTTGCAATTTAGTCCTAATGAATAAATTGATCACTAAATTATAAAATTTCTTCATGAAATTTTCACACAATCATGCAACCATGCCATAGACTTCATAAAAGCCATAAAACACATATTTCTATTTCGAATTTGTGGTCTCACAACCACTATTCTGACTAGGCCCTAAATTAGGCCGTTACAATTTTCCCCTCTTAGGGATTTTCGTCCCCAAAATTCTTAATGGTAAAATGGTTGGGATATTGTTTTCTCATAGCCTCCTTGGGCTCCCATGTAGCCTCTTCTACCCCATGTATTTGCCACAACACTTGTGCAAGGGCTATACTTTTATTTCTTGGCTGTTTGACTTCTTGTGCCAAAATCTTAACCGGCTCTTCACCATAAGTCATGTCCGGTTGGATTTCTACCTCTGTTGGTACAATCACATGCGAAGGGTCTGATCGGTAGTGACGTAACATAGACACGTAGAATACATCATGAATCTTTCCAACTTAGATGGCAAAGCCAAACGATAAGCTACATGCCCTATCCTCTCGGTAATCTCATACAGTCCGATAAAGCGCGAACTCAATTTACCTCTCCGGCCAAATCTGAGAACTTTCTTCCATGGTGACACTTTTTAAAAATACTTATCACTAACTTGAAACTCAATCTCTTTCCGTTTCAAATCTGTGTAGGACTTTTGTCTATCAGAAAAAACTTTTAAATAATTACGTATTACTTTTACTTTCTCTTCGATTTCTCTGACCAAATCAACCCCGTGAATCTGATTCTCCCTAAGTTCAGTCCAATACAGGGGCGTTCGACACTTATGCCCATATAATGCCTCATAAGGAGCCATTCTCAAACTCGTCTGGTAACTGTTATTGTAGGCAAATTCTACTAATGGTAAGTACTTTTCCCAATTACCTTTGTAACAGCCCGATTTAGGGGCTAGTTGGAACAGTGATCTCGAGATCACTAATTTAGGGTTAGAGAAAATTTATTTTAATGTTATTTTATGAATTAGAGCATGATTATATAAGTGCATGAAAATTTTGGTGCTTTAATTTTAGCAATTTCAAGCTTAATCGCAAAAAAAGACTAAATTGCATAAAGTGCAAAAGTTCTATTTTATAAGCTAAAGGTGCCTAATAGCCATAGAATATTAATTTGGGGTCTTTAAAGTGAAATCAGACCCCTAAGAATAGAGTGCCAGCCATAGGAGACAAAAATTCACAAAATTGGTCAAAGTTGGAAAAAGTTGGTTACTAAATTGACTTGTATTACTAAAATAAATAAAGAAAAGATATCATCTTTTCTTCTTTCCATAACCACTGAAAAATTAGCAGCAAAGAAAGGTTTGAAAACTCAAAAATTTTATCAAGCTTTCTTCCTAACAAGTAAGTGATTTTAATGATTTCTCTTGAAGATAGTTGTACTTTTAGAACCCATAGAGCTTAAGCTTTCTAATGAAGGGGCTATCTTGCAATATGGTGAAAAGATTAAAGTTTTTCCATGAGAGCTATCAATGTTATTTGCTGTATTTTTATGGAAGAAAATGATTCTTAGTTGATAGATGAACAACTTTTGTGAAAGGTTGTAACACCCCAAACCTGGCCTAAACGTTACGACTGGATCTGGTATGTCACAAGGAAAGGTTGCTTGAAAGAACTTGGAATTTTAGGGAAACATCGTAATTTTGAAAGCTTTTTGTTTCGTGTTTCTATCTTGGGAATAACATTTAGTTTAAGGACTCTTATTTCAAGGAACGATTAGTCGAGAAAGGTTTGTTGATACAAAAAATCGAAAACTAGTGGTAATCCGAAACGTGTCATTTTGAAAATGGTGCTTACGGTTTTAAGTAAATCTCCGAATTGAGTTGTTAATTAGCTTGTTATCCGCTTGTTAATATTTTGGAAAACGTTTATTTATATTTTAAGGAAAACCTTGTGTTTAGCAGTTCATAATGTAAAATCAACCCCATTAAGAGCAAAAACCCAAATTAAAGTTATGGAGGCCTTATTACATAACAAAATCCCAAATTTAAATAAGTTTAAAGAAAGAAATGAAATTACGTAGGAAGTAATGCATGGCCACCTAGAAGTCCACCTCGGGTCCAAATCTGCGGCTAAGAGTTACCTGCAAGAATAAGCAGAGGGGTGAGTCACCAAGACTCAGTGTCTAATTCCCCTTAAAAATGCAATCTGGCCTGAAGCCTACAGATGCACATTGGGCCTTAAGCCCCCACAACCCAACAAAATACAAGTGTATGCAATGCAACCCAGCCCAACCTAGTTTTTCCATCCTCGACGTCACCGGAATCAGCCAAATGCCTATGGCACCAAGCCACTGTGGTTCCAAACCACTGTGATACCAAATCATTGTGACAGAGTCACGAAATATAATATGTGGGGCCAACCCACTGTGGTACCAAACCACAATGACAATCACTGATAAATATATGTGGGGCCAACCCACTGTGGTACCAAACCACTGTGATAATCACTGATAAATGTATATGTGGTGCCAAACCACTCTGGTACCAAACCACTGAGACATAGTCACGAAATATAATATGTAGGGCCAACCCACTGTGGTACCAAATCACTGTGACAATCACCAAATCGTACTTCCCCTTTCAAGCATATCCCAAAGCCTGTGTAAGCATGTTATCAATATGTGATGTATGCAATCATATTTCCAATGTAAGCAAATAACTAAGTTATACATGTACTTAGATTATGCTATTCGTAAAACAGAGTCATACAGGTACTTACCTGGAATCTCCAACGTTACCCACAAGGGTATCTCGACTGTCTACGCAGTCATTCTGGCTTTCAACCAACATAGTTATTAGCACAAGATAATAAAGAGAAGTGTGAGCCTTACACACCTGATTACGTGCAAAACTAAACTCTCTAGATCGTCAACGCTCTTACTAGAAGGAATGAGCACGATTTGTCTATCCCAAGCAGATGTCGGCTCCCTACCACATCTTGGCAGAAAGTCTCGAACCGCTGACACAGCACGTCGCTTAAACTTAGGAGCAGAGACTACGGGTCAACTCCCCTCCTTAGATTGACTGGCACTCGCATCCATGAAGAGAGCCTTGATCAGTACTCAAAGAGAAACGCTGATTGGCTAATAAGGAAATTTGGTTAAGGAAGACTACAACGCAACTGGAATAATAGCAGAAAACCCGAAAAGAAATGATTCCTTACCTTGATAAGTGATGAACCGCACAACAACTGATTCATTCCCAAATCAGAGATGAGTTGTGAAAGAAGCAGAAGTTTGACCTAATAGTCAAAGATTGCCTTGAGTATTCGACAAAAAGGAAACTTAGAGAAGGAAAAGGTATTGCACAAAGTTACCTTGCAATAATAATGGTGGTGAGAAGCCAAAGTAGATTTGGCAGAAAAGATAGCCCTTCACGCCCTAGCCTACTCGAGCAGCATTGATTCGAGATGAAAAAGAAATATAGATTCGGTTAGTGAAGAAGGAGATAGAGGAGCAGAGCAGAGAAGAAAAGAGAAAGAAGATGAAAAAAATAGAAGGAGAAGGAGATTCGGTTTCTATGAAAAGAGAGAAAAGAAGAACGCAATGCCAAACAAGATATAAACGAGATCATTACCTTCAATAATCAAATAGACAAGGTGAATCCGATTCACTTGGGACCAAAGGGATTATTCGGCTTAAGAAGAGAAGTAAAAGGATGACAATGAAGCTCCTTCAAGGTTTCGGCTATGACAAGAAAAGAGAAGACAATTGGTAGGTATAGATGAAGAGAAGAAAAATGAACAAATGGTCACTCTCAGGATTCGGCTAACACCAGGAAGTCAAGAAGAAAAGAAGAAATGAATGGAAGAAAAACCACTCCAAAGACTTAAGTTTCGACAAAAAGGAAATGTGACTAGAATTCACCCCAATCGACAAAGAAAAAGAAAGCTCAAACTTGCACTAATGTTCAAAAACTATGCTCCAAAATTTGGTACACACTCCCCAAAACTGAAACACTCCCACCAACCCCCTTACATGACCGGAATTCTCCCATCGAAAGCCCCACATTCGGCCAACACTTCCACCACACTCCAATCCCTTATTTTTTTCCACAAATTGCTCCCCAACACCTATTCAAACCGATTTGACCACTTCAACTCCCCCATCTCCTCTCATCCATCCATTTCAAATTCAATTGACCCATTCAAACTCCTCCTAGAAGAGTCCCACCTGAATGCTACCTTCTCCTCTCCTTTAGCACAAAAATTAAAGCTCCACCTGTTGAAGATGAGACTCGAACTCCTTCCTCCTCCTGCTCTATTGTGATGTCACTCCCTTTCTCCTTAAGCGGTGTCACCTTGCCACCACACCACACTTCTTTTTGTGTTGACAAACACAAATAAATATACTTAAAGCCTATTTCAACCAGCTCTCCCCCTTAAAGTGCCTAAAAAAAAATTTTCCTAAAGCCATGGCTCAAACCCGAGCCTCTCCAAGGCCCCCAAACACACCAAAATAACATGCTAAACAAACCAAAGACATAGAATAACATAAAATGTAAAACCCCTAATTCTAGGATGTTACAGTTCTATCCCCTTAAAGAAATTTTGGCCTCGAAATTTACCTCGCATAACATCTTTTGGCTCCCATGTGGCTTCTTCTGCATCGTGATTACGCCATAATACCTTGACAAGAGGAACTAACTTCCTTCTCAATACCTTGACATCTCAATCTAAGATCTGCACTGGTTCTTCTTCAAAAGATAGATTAAGTCTTACTTTAATTTCCTCTACCGGCACTATGTGAGATGGATCCGAGCGATAATGCCTTAACATTGAAACATGGAATACATCATGTATCTGTCTCAACTCTGAAGGTAAATCAAGCTAATAAGCCACTGGTCCCATGCGTTCAATACCCGATAAGGCCCGATGAATCTGGGCTTAACTTGCCTTTTCGTCCAAATCTTAGGACTTTCTTCCAAGGTGAAACCTTTAGGAATACCTGATCACCCACTGAGAACTCTATTTCCTTACGCTTTAGATCCGCATATGATTTCTTCCTGTCGGAAGCTTCTTTCAGCTGAGCTCGAATCAACTTAACCTATTCCTCTGTATCTGAAACCAATTTTGGACCCAAAAACTGTCGCTCACCCTGCTCTGTCCAGCAGGTAGGAGTACGGCATTTACGACCATACAATGCTTCATAGGGAGCCATTTGAATACTGGATTGATAACTATTGCTGTATACAAATTCTACCAATGGTAAGAAGTCCTCCCAACTACCCCTGAAGTCGATAACACAGCCTCTCAACATATCTTCCAGAATCTAAATTACCCTCTCTGACTGACCATCAGCCTGTGGATGAAATGCCGTGCTGAAATCTAGTCTTGTACCCAATGCTTGATGTAACGCCTTCCAGAACTACGATGTAAACCTAGGGTCTCTGTCTGATATAATAGACACTGGTACCCATGTAACCTCACAATCTCTGCTACACAAAGCTTGGCTAACTTTTGAAGTGAGTAATCCACATGAATTGGTATAAAGTGAGCGGACTTCGCCAACCGATCAACAATTACCCACACTGAATCTTTTCTAGCAGGCGTAAGAGGTAGCCCACTAACAAAATCCATCGTTATCCCTTTCCACTTCCAAAGTGGAATCTTCACTGGCTGTAGCAACCCCGAAGGCAATTGATGCTCTGCCTTTACATGTTGACATGCCAAACATTTACTCACGAACTCGGTAAATTCTTGCTTTAGACCAGGCCACCAAAACTATTCATGCAAATCACGATACATCTTTCTCCCACCAGGATGTATAGCGTATGGGATACTATGCGCCTCCTACAGAATCCTTTGTCTCAACTCGGTATCCTTTGGCATACAAACCTTTCCATAAAAGCACAATACTCCCTCACTATTCAGGCCAAAATCTTCTGTCTCACCTCCTTCCACTTGCTGAAGTCGAGAACTTAACAATACATCTGACAACTATCTCTCCCTAATCTGACTTACCCATCAAGGCTTCACTTGAAGTTTGACTAATAAACTCCCATCCTCATACAAACTGAGATGAGCAAACATTGCCCTAAACTCCGATATCACGTTACGGCTCAACGCATCCGCCACTACATTAGCTTTGCTCGGGTGATACTCAATCGAGCAGTCATAATCTTTCAACAATTCAATCCACCTCTGCTGCCTTAAATTCAACTCCTTCTGGGTAAGGAGATATTTCAGGCTCTTATGATCGGTGTAGATAATTGACTTTTCTCCATACAAGTAATGTCTTCAGATTTTCAGAGTGAACACCACTGTATCTAACTCCAAATCATGAGTGGGATAATTCACTTTGTGCGGTCTTAATTGCCAAGATGTATACGCTACCACCTTTCCTTCTTGAATAAACATACATCCTAACCCTATGTGTGATGCATCACAATAGACGACAAACTCCTTTCCCACTTCAGGCTGAATCAACACGGGTGCCTCAGTCAAGATATTCTTCAACCTCTTAAAGCTTTTCTACTGCTTATCAGCCCAAACAAATGATACTCCTTTCCGTAGCAACTTGGTTAATGGTGCAGCAATCAATGAGAATCCCTCAACGAACCTTCTATAATACCCAGCTAACCCAAGGAAACTTCAAATTTCAGCTACTGTCCTCAGTGGTTTCCAATCCAAAACAGCTTTAATCTTCTAGGGATCAACCCTAATCCCCTCGGTAGACACAACATGCCCCAAGAAGGTAACTTCCCTCAACCAAAATTTACACTTACTGAATTTGGCATACAGTTGCTTCTCTCTCAAAATCTGCAGAACTACCCAAATATGCGAATCATGCTCTTCTTCCATCTTTGAATACACCAAGATATCGTCTATGAACACTACGAAAAATCGATCCAGGTAGGGTTGAAATACTCGGTTCATCATATCCATAAATGCATCTAGTGCATTCGTTAACCCGAACAACATCACTGAGAACTCGTAGTGACCATAATGAGTTCGAAAAGCAGTCTTATGAATACCCGCCTCCTTGACCTTAAGCTGATTATAACCTAACCTCAATTCTATCTTCGAGAAGACTGAAGTGCCTCGCAGCTGATTGAATAGGTCGTCAATTCTTGGAAATGGGTACTTGCTCTTAATCGTCAACTTGTTCAATTGTCTGTAGTCAATGCACATCCGTATTGACCCATCTTTTTTCTTAACAAATAACACCGGTGCTTCCCATGGAGACACACTTGGTCGGATAAAACCCCGGTCCAACAGTTCCTGAATCTGAGTTTTAAGTTGTACCAGCTCCTTCGGTGCCATCCTATATGGGGCAACAGACATCGAAGCTATTCCCAAAAGTAGATCAATGCTGAACTCCACCTCGCGATTCGGAGGTAACCCTGGAAGCTCTTTTGGGAAGACGTTCGTGAACTCTTTCACCGTTCTAACATCTCTTACAGACAAGTCTTTGGCCTTCAAAGCACTGATGAAGGCTAAGAACACCTCACACCCTTTCACACCATCCTCTCAGCCTTTAATGCATACACCACATTGGACAGTTAATTCTTTCTCTCCCCTATCACCAGTACCTCCTTATCCTTAGTAGTCTTCAAAATCATACACTTAGCAGCACAATCTAAGTTTGCTCGATACTTAACTAACTAATCCATGCCCAAAATCAAATCAAACTCACTGAATAGCAATTCCATGAAGTCAGCTGAGAAAACAATCCCTTGTACTTCAAAGGCACATTCCTAAAGAGTTTATTCACCACTATAAATTGTCCTAAAGTGCTAATCACTATCATTTCTCTAGAAGCAATCTCAGATTCTATACTTAAAGTCTCAGACACAGTACTAGCAACATATGAATGTGTAGACCCAATATCTATCAAAGTTATAAAAGGCACACCAAAAATATGTGTAGACCCTCTCGTCGTCTAGCTGCATAAACCAATCCAGGCTGTCTTGCATCTGTACTCCCAGCACCTCTGCCCAGTGCTCCACGACCTCGACCAAAACCATTTCCTCCCCTGACCGGACCACAGCCTCTCGACGACTGCTGACCACCTCTTTCAAACTGTACAAAACCTTGACCTACTGGTCGCGCCCTGTCTGGCTCTCGTGGACAGTTCCTTATCCAATGATCCATAGATCCACACCTGAAGCATCCTATATTACCTGCCCAGCACTCCCCCGCATGAAATTTTCCATATCGAGCACACTGTTGAGATCGACCAACTGCAACAGGCTTCGTAACTCGACTCGGCCCATCAGACCTAGGCCTCTTTTGGAAACCCCGAGCAGATCCTGACGACCCAAAGTTTCTCTTATTCCTACCCCTATCCTTGTCCCGATTCTGCCTCTCAGACTGCTTTACCTCTTCAACTATCTTTGCCTTTTCCACTAGAGTGGCAAACTCTCTTTCCTGTTGCGGAGTTATCAGTACTCGCAACTCTTCCCTTAGACCATCCTCAAATCGAACACAGTACTCGTAATTAGTTACGATGATAACCCGAGCATAGCGACTTAGACGCAGGAACTCTGCCTCATATTCAGCCACTGACTTATTCCCCTAGACCAAATTTAGAAATGCCTTCCTTTGAGTGTCCACGTAACTCGTTCCAACATACTTCCCTTGGAATGTTGTCTTAAAGAAATCCCAGGTAATACGGTCCGTTGATGTACCATCCCTTACCATGAGCCACCACTGGTATGCCTCATCTCAAAGAAGGGACACTATTCCCTTCAACTTTTCTTTCGTGGTGCAGTCAAGATCATCCATGATTCATTCGACCACTTCCAACCAGTACTCAGCTACGTTAGGAGCCACACCAAAAATACCCCTAAATATTTCAGCACCATTAGCTTAGAGTCACTCAAAAATATATTTTCGAGCCACTGATCTCGTGCTTGCTCCAGCAACCCTCTCCAGAACATGCAGTATAGCTTGGGACAAAGCATCGTCCCCTCCAGTTCGATCCTGAGATCCCGCTTCCACTACTGGTGATGTTGGCACTTCACCTTTCGGCCCATGTCCTGATTCCGAGGGTTCAGCCTCAACATCCCGGCCTCTACCACGGCCACGCATACCACGTCCACATCCTCTAGTGCTCATGACTACTAAATCGACTTAATCTAATTACAAGTTTTATGAATTAGTGTATCTTTCACTGTTTATTAATGGATGGTTTATGCATATAGAATTTAGAAGTAGTTTTTCGCAAAACATATTTCTAAAAGTCTCAATCTCTAAAGTTGAATCTCTTAAAACTATAAATCCCAACATAATATAATATTTCCATAAGAAATCAAGTAATAAAAAACAACTTATAGTACGGATTGGTGCTGGAGACTCGAGTGCCATACTTTTAGAAAATATGTATTTTTCTAAACCATATTTCAAACCTATTTTGAAAATATTTTGGAACCCATGCCACAGTCGAGTTTTGCAACCTAGGCTCTGATACCATAATTTTAACACCTAAACCTGGCCTAAACGTTATGACCAGATCTGGTATGTCACAAGGAAAGGTTGTTTGAAAGAACTTGGAATTCTAGAGAAACATCATAATTTTGAAAGCTTTTCGTTTCGTGTTTTTATCTTGGAAATAGCATTCAGTTTAGAGGTTTCTTACCAACTCTTATTTAAAAGAACTATTAGTCGAGAACGGTTTGTTGATCGAAAAATAAAAAATTAGTGGTAATCCGAAACGTGTCATTTTGAAAACGGTGCTTGCTGTTTAAAGTAAATCTCTAAATTAAGTTGTTAATCAGCTTGTTATCCGCTTGTTAATATTTTAGAAAACGTTTATTTATATTTTAAGGAAGACCTTGTGTTTAGCAGTTCATAATGTAAAATCAACCCCATTAAGAGCAAAAAACCCAAATTAAAGTTATGGAGGCATTATTACATAACAAAATCCCAAATTAAAATAAGTTTAAAGAAAGAAACGAAATTACGTAGGAAGTAATGCATGGTCACCTCGAAGTCCACCTCAGCTCCAAATCCGCGGCTAAGAGTTACCTGTAAGAATAAGCAGAGGGGTGAGTCACCAAGACTCAGTGTGTAATTCCCCTTACAAATGCAATCTGGCCTGAAGCCCACAAATGCACATTAGGCCTTAGCCCCCACAACCCAACAAAATACAAGTGTATGCAATGCAGCCCAGCCCAACCTAGTTTTTCCATCCTCTACGTCACTGGAATCAGCCAAACGCTTGTGGCACCAAGCCACTGTGGTTCCAAACCACTATGATACCAAATCACTATGACAGAGTCAAGAAATATAATATGTGGGGCCAACCCACTGTGGTACCAAACCACTGTACCAATCACTGATAAATATATGTGGGGCCAACCCACTGTGGTACCAAACCACTGTGATAATCACTGATAAATGTATATGTGGTGCCAAACCACTAAGACATAGTCATGAAATATAATATGTGGGGCCAACCCACTGTGGTACCAAACCACTGTGACAGTCACAGAATCGTACTTCCCCTTTCAAGCATATCCCAAAGCTCGTGTAAGCATGTTATCAATATGTGATGTATGCAATCATATTTCCAATGTAAGCAGATAACTAAGTTATACATGTATTTAGATTATGCTATTCATAAAATCGAGTCATACAGGTACTTACCTGGAATCTCCAACCTTACCCACAAGGGTATCTTGACTGTCTACTCAGTCTTTCTGGCTTTCACCCAACATATTTATTAGCACAATATAATAAAGAGAAGTGTGAGCCTTACACACCTGACTACATGCAAAACTAAGCTCTCTAGATCGCCAACACTCTCACTAGTAGGAATGACCGCGATTTGTCTATCCCAGGCAGATGTCGGCTCCCTACCACAACCTGGCAAAAAGTCTTGAGCCGCCGACACAGCACGTCACTTAAACTTAGGACCAGAGACTACGGGTCCACTCCCCTCCTTAGATTGACTAGCACTCGCATCCATGAAGAGAGCCTTGATCGGTACTCAAAGAGAAACACTGATTGGCTAATAAGGAAATTTAGTTAAAGTAGACTGCAACGTAACGGGAATAATAGTAGAAATCCCAAAAAGAAATGATTTCTTACCTTGATAAGTGATGAACCGCACAACAACTGATTCATTTCTGAATCAGAGATGAGTTGTGAGAGAAGCAGAAGTTTGGCCTAATAGTCAAAGATTGCCCTTGAGTATTCTGCTAAAAGAAAACTTAGAGAAGGAAAAGGTATTGCATAAAGTTACCTTGCGATAATAATGGTGGTGAGAAGCCAAAGTAGATTCTGCAGAAAAGATAGCCCTTTATGCCCTAGTCTACTCGAGCAGCATCGATTCGAGATGAAAAGAAATATAGATTCAGTTAGTGTAGAAGGAGATAGAGGAGTAGAGCAGGGAAGAAAAGAGAAAGAAGACGAAAGAAATAGAAGGAGAAGGAGATTCAGTTTTTATGAAAAGAGAGAAAAGAAGAACACAAATGCCAAACAAGATATAAACGAGATTATTACCTTCAACAATCAAATAGACAAGGTGAATCTGATTCACTTGGGACCAAAGGGATTATTCAGCTTAAAAGAGAAGTAAAAGGATGATAATGAAGCTCCTTCAAAGTTTCGACTATGAGAAGAAAAGAGAAGCCAATTGGTAGGTATGGATGAAGAGAAGAAAAAAAATGCACAAATGGTCACTCTCAGGATTCGGCTAACACCAGGAAGTCTAGAAGAAAAGAAGAAATGAATGGAAGAAAAACCTCTCCAAAGACTTAAGTTTCAGCAAAAAGAAAATGTGACTAGAATCGACCCCAATCAACAAAGAAAAAGAAAGCTCACACTTGCACTAATGTCCAGAAACTAAGCTCTAAAATTTGGTACACACTCTCCAAAATTGAAACACTCCTACCAACGCCCTTACATGACCGAAATTCTCCCCTCGAAAACCCCACATTCGGCTAACACCTCCACCACACTTCAATCCCTTATTTTTCTCCACAAATTACTCCCCAACACCCATTCAAACCGATTTGATCACTTCAACTCCCCCATCACCTCTCATCTATCCATTTCAAATTCAATTGACCCATTCAAACTCCTCTTAGAAGAGTCCCAGCCGAATGCTACATCCTCATCTCCTTGAGCACAAAAATTAAAGCTCCACCTACTGAAGATGAGACTCGAACTCCTTCCCCCTCTTGCTCCCTTGTGACGCCACTCCCTTGCTCCTTAAGTGGCGTCATCTTGCCACCACGCCACACTCTTTTTTGTGTTGACAAACACAAATAAATATACTTAAAGCCTACTTCAACCAGCTCTCCCCCTTAAAGTGCCCAAAAAGTAAAATTTTCCTAAAGCCCTGGCTCGAACCCGAGCTTCCCAGGGCCCCCAAACACACCATAATAACATGCTAAACAAGCCAAACACATAGAATAGCATAAAATGCAGAACCCCTAATTCTAGGATGTTACAAAGGTGTTGGCATGAAAACACCTAAATGAACCTTTTTGTAAAGGTTATAAAATTGGTAGTAAAATGTGTGAAATGTTGGGTTTTGATGATAGCTATAAGAGAAATAAATGTTCACCTAGGCTTAATAAAGGTAGAAATTTGATTAGAATTGATTTCTGAGCCTATGGGTAAAATGGTCATTTTGCCAAAGTGTAAGGGCAAAATAGTAATTTTGCCAAAGCATGATTATTAAAATGCTTTTATTTATGTGATGATTGAAACGAGCTAATTTGCTATTATAGAGCAAGAAGAACCAAGAATCAACCTTGATCGGGGCAAAAATAAAGTCTCAGACTAGATTGAAGATCTAGCTCAGTTTGAAATCAAAGTAAGTTTATATGTGATAAATTCAATGTTGTTTGAGAATGTTTTATGTTATAATGATACATGATGCTCTATGAAATTAAGTATTTGGTATTGAATGAGAAAGTTGAGATGGATGAGGTCTCGTGTAAGACCATTATGGAGACATGGCCTCTACACTAAATTGAGATCCCGTATAAGACCATATCCGGATATGGCATTGATATTGATGTGAGGTTTCGTATAAGACCATATTCAAGATATGGCATCGGTATTTAGAGATGGTTCATGTAAGACCACATCCGGGATGTGGCATTGGCTTCGTGTTTATGCTAATGATAATGAATATGCATCTATCAGTATCCTTAGTGATTTATTAGGATAAATAGATTTGCTTGAAATAGAAATGAGAATTGTATTAAAGTCATGTGAATGAGTGAATACAGGTATCCGTAATAAAATTCATGAAGAATGTTTACGATATGTGGCATGGTATATACTAGATAAGAACAAGTATGAGTAAGTATGGAAAAGTGCTTATGACTTTTCATGGTTTTCTAATGCTATTGATTGATATCATTATGAAATTATTGTTGCTATTTATTTTCATGCAAACTTACTAAGCTTTGTGCTTACCCCTTTATTTCCCTTTTTCTTGTAGTATTGCCAAGATAATTCAGGGATTATGGGACGCAGGAGTTCAAAAATCACACTATCAACATCACTTTGGTATAACAATTTAGACATATTTTGAGTATGGCATGTATAGGACTTGGTATTTTGTTAGGTCGTAAATGTTAGCCAAAGTGTTGGTTATGTATGTTATCAAAGTCATTTTGTAAATGGTCATCGAAAATGGGCCACTACTTGTTAAGTTTATATATATTTAATGATAATGAAATTATGAAGTTTATGCTTCTGTGAATGCTTTGAAATGACTTCTTGGATGTGCCTTTAGGTCATGAATGATGTTTATATGAGTTGGAGTTAGTATGTCTACTATGCAGGATGGCATTTGGCTTAGTTATAGCCTTTTTATGTCCACATGGGTAGACACACGGGCGTGTGTCGAGGCCATGTGGGACACATGTCAGCCCCATGGGCGTGTCGATCAACCATGCATCCCCTGTATGCTAGGTTTACAAAGTCAGGATGCTCAGTAGTAAACACACAGGCAGAGACACGGCCATGTGTCTCAACCATGTGGGAGGCTTGGCTTTGGACATAGGCGTGTGCCTAGGCCATGTGAAGTCTGCACTTTAAATGTGGAATTTAATTCGACACACGGTCTAAGGACACGAGCGTGTGCCTTGCCGTGTGACCTTTGTGAGGTGATGATGTCATAAACAGAATGCCAAGGTTTTGGCACATAGGGTAAGACACGGACATGTCATGGCAGTGTGAGGGACATGGGCTAAGAGCATGGGCATGTGTCTGGCCGTCTGAAATAAGTCAGTGTCAACCACGGGTGAAAAACACGAGCATGTCTCAAGGGTACACTAGCGTGTGGCCCCTGTTTAGGCAAAATTTTTCTAAGTGCGTAAAAGTTTCTGATTAATTCCCAAAACTTTCTGGAAGTATGTTTAAGGCTTCGTAGGCTTAGGATGAGTATGTTTTGGGTTTGTATTGAATGTTTTTAAGACAAAACAAAATTTTTTAGACCGAAATGTCATGTTTAAGCAAGTTGAGTTATGTAATGCCTTGTATCCGGCTCCGAATTTGAACATGGGTAAGGGGTGTTACATTTTGTGTTATCAGAGCTACGGTCTAGTCGATTCTAGGACTAATGTAGCGTAAGCATGAGTCTAGCTGTACATGTCATATGTAAGAGAACTTGAGTAATGATAGTGTGGCAACTCCTAACGTTTTAAATTATGTTTTATATATAGTCATGGATCCCTATTAGACTGTAGCTAATGATGTTGTGAGTAATGAACCGGCTCCTACGCAAGGGACCATACCAGTAGAAAGTACACTCGAGACCTTGGGTTAGGAAGAAGAGGCCCGAGAAGCCTTTTTACATATGATGAGCAACTGGTACATTGAGTACGTTCGAGCAAATCCTAATGCTCAACCCCCTCTACCCCCACCTATTCCTCAACCTTCTCCGATAGGTCCTCAAGTGGTTGAGGTAGTGAGAAGAGAAAGGCCTCCGGTCGATAAGATTCAAAATAATGAGCTGAGGAATTTTGGTCTAGTAAGGACGATGATCTGAAAAGAGCAAAATTCTGGCTCGAGAATACAATCAGGGTATTCGATGAATTGTCATGTACGCCTGAGGAGTGCCTAAAATGTGTGGTATCTCTCTTGAGAGATTCAGCTTATCGATGGTGGAACACCCTTGTGTCGGTGGTACCAAGGGAGAGAGTTAGTTAGGAATTCTTCCAAGAGGAATTCCGGAAGAAGTATATCAGCCAGACATTCATCGACCATAAGAGGAAATAGTTTTTGGAACTAAAGCAAGGCCGAATAATGGTGACTGATTATGAACGGGAGTTCGTAAGGCTTAGCAAGTATGCTTGGGAGTACATGTCTATCGAGGCTATCATGTGCAAGAGATTTGAGGACAGGCTAAATGAGAATATCCTTTTATCTGTCAGAGTTCATGAATTAAAAGAATTTGTAGTGTTGGTAGATAGAGCTTGTAAGGCTGAAGAGTTGGCTAAGGAGAAAAGAAGAGCTGAGATTGAGTCTCGTGACTCGAGGAAAAGATAACTAAATAAGTCACTCCAATCTTCATCTAATGAATCGAGGGATTTTTCTACTCAACCAGCTACTTCGGTCGGGTTTTCAAATTGAAGTAAGGACAAGCAGTTTTCGGGGTCTAAAGCGCAGACCACATCAGTTACTAGTGTGGGCAACGTTCGACCGAGTATATCAGAATGCTCGTAGTGTGGCAGACGTCATTCTGGTTAGTACCGGGCAAATGAGAAGGCTTGTTTCAGATGTGGGTCCTCAGACCATTTTATCAGAGATTGTCCCATGGTGGGCAAGAAAGAGGAGGCTCAGAATGCAAGACCGGGAAGTGCCGCTAGAGGAAGACCACAGAGGTACCCAAAAAATGAAATGAGTAATAAGAATTCATCTAGAGAGCAGACTGCAAGAGTTGAGGGTAGAGCACCAGTGAGAACATATGCCATTCGTGCTTGTGAAGAGGCATCTTCCCCTGGCATAATCACTGGTACATTTTCTCTTTATGATACTCGTGTTATAGCTTTAATTGATCCAGGATCTACCCACTCTTATATATGCATAAAATTAGTCTCTAGCATGAGCATGCCTATAGAGTCTACTGAATCTGTAATAAGAGTGTCTAATCCCCTAGGCAAGTATGTGTTGGTTGATAGAGTATGCAAAGGTTGACCTTTGACAATTAGGGGTCATTGCTTTCTGGTTGATCTTATGTTATTACCGTTTGATGAGTTTGATGTCATCCTTGGGATGGATTGGTTAGTTACTCATGATGTAATCGTGAATTGTGGAAAGAAGTTTATTGAGTTGAAATGTGAAAATGGGGATTTTATTCATGTTGAATCAGACGAGCAAGACATATCACCAGTAGTAGTGTTATCCTTGTTGACTCAGAAGTATTTAAGAAAGGGGTACGGAGCTTACCTTGCCTTTGTGATAAATACTAAAGAGACTAAGTTGAAAATTGAGTTGGTACCCATAGTATGCGAGTATTCAGATGTTTTCCCGAAAGAATTTCCAGGGTTACCTCCGGCTAGAGAGATTGAATTCGAGATTGAGTTAACTCCGGGTACTGCCCCCATCTCTATTGCTCCATATAGAATGGCCCCAACAGAGTTAAAAGCATACTTGCAAGAACTAACAGATAAAGGTTTTGCAAGACCGAGTTTTTCTCTGTGGGGTGCTCCAGTGTTATTCGTGAAGAAGAAAGATGGTTCTATGAGATTATACATAGATTATTGGCAACTTAACAAGGTAACTGTAAAGAATAAGTACCCGTTCCAAGAATTGATGATTTATTTGATCAATTGAAGGGAGCCACAGTATTTTACAAGATAAATTTGAGGTCCAGGTACTATCAGTTGAGAGTCAAGGACTCGAACGTATCGAAAAGTGCATTTAGGACTAGGTATGGCCACTATGAATTTTTGGTCATGCCTTTAGGTCTAACGAATGCCTCTGCCATTTTCACCTGATAAATCATATTTTTAGCCCATATTTGGATAAATTTGTCGTGGTTTTCATCGATGATATATTGATCTACTCTCGGGACGAGAACGAGCATGTCGAGCATTTGAGAACGGTTTTGCAAATTTTGAGGGATAAACAATTGTATGCCAAGTTTAGTAAAAATGAATTTTGGCTGAAGGAAGTTGGATTTTTTGGGGTACATTGTCTCGGGAGATGGAATTAGAGTCGGCCCGATTAAGATTTCAGCAATAGTGGATTAGAAACCATCAAGGAGCGTAACTGAAGTAAGGAGTTTTCTAGGCCTAACTTGCTACTATAGGTGTTTTGTCAAGGGGTTTTCCATGATAGCTACCCCGATGAAGAGATTATTGCAAAAAGATGTGAAGTTTGAATGGATGAGAGGTGTCAACAGAGTTTTGAGAAACTAAAGGCGTTGTTGACTGAGGCTCCTGTTTTGGTTCAACCTGAACCAGGAAGAGAATTTTTGGTTTATAGTGATGCATCCCTAAATGGGTTGGGTTGTGTACTCATGCAAGAGGGAAAGGTGATAGCATATGCTTCTAGATAGTTAAAGCCGCACGAGAAGAATTACCCAACCCATGACTTAGAGTTGGCTGACATTGTGTTTGCATTAAAGATTTGGATGCACCATTTATATGGTGAGAGCTGTCGGATTTTTACCGATGATAAAAGCCTAAAATATTTGATGACTCAAAAAGAATTAAATTTGAGGCAACGAAGGTGGTTGGAGTTGATCAAGGATTATGATTTAGTGATTGACTACCATTCGGGAAAGGTGAATGTAGTCACCGATGCTCGCCGATGCTTTGAGCAGAAAATCATTGTTTACGCTGAGAGCTATGAATACTAAGATGGCTTTGTTAGATGATGGTTCTATTCTAACCGAGCTAAGGGCTAGACCATTGTTTCTCTAAGAGATTTGTGAAGCTCCAAAAGGTGACAGTGATTTACAAGCCAAAAGAGTTTTATGTGAGTCAAATATTGAGTCAGACTTTGGGATAAGTCCTGATAGATGTTTGATGTTCCGAGGTAGGGTCTGTGTACCAGAAATGAAGAGCTTATTCGGAAGATTTTGCATGAAGCACATAGCGGATGTTTAACTGTGCTCCCTGGTAGCACGAAGATGTACAATGACTTGAGGAAGTGGTATTGGTGGCCTAGTATGAAGAAAGACGTTTCCGAGTTTGTGTCGAGATGCCTAATTTTTCAACAAGTGAAGGCTGAACACAAAGAACCTTAGGTCTACTTCAGCCCATTATGGTTCCTGAGTGGAAGTGGGACCGTATTACCATGGACTTCATGACTGGTTTACAGTTGACACCGAAAAAGAAAGATACGGTATGGGTCGTGGTTGATAGACTCACGAAGTCAGCCCATTTCATACCAGTGCGGGTTGACTACTCACTTGATAAATTGGGAGAATTTGTACGTGACAAAGATAGTAAGACTTAATGGAGTACCATTATCGATCATCTCGGATAGAGATTCAAGATTCGTGTCACGATTTTGGAAAAGTTGCAAGAGGCTTTAGGCACAAAATAGAGATTCAGTACAGCTTTTCATCCACAAACCGATGGGCAGTCAGAAAGAGTAATACAAATACTCGAAAACATGCTTCGGTATTGTGTTTTGGAATTCCAAGGTAATTGGGAAAAATATTTACCGTTGGTGGAATTCGCTTACAACAATAGTTTTTAGTCAAGTATTAAAATGGCGCTTGATGAGTCATTGTACGAGCGTAAGTGCCGAACGCCTTTATATTGGATAGAACTTATGGAGAATCAGATACATGGGGTCGAATTTAGTCAGGGAAACTGAAGAGAAAGCAAAGGTGAACATGAATGTTTGAAAGCGGCCTCAGATAGACAAAAGTCCTATTTGGATTTAAAAAGGAAAGAGATTGAGTTCCAAGTAGGTGATGAAGTGTTTCTAAAAGTATCACCGTGGAGAAAACTCCTCAGATTTGGCCGGAAAGGCAAATTGAGTTCGCATTTTATCGGACCTTATGAAGTTACTGAGAGGATAGGACCAGTAGCTTATCGTTTGGCCTTGTCACCCGAGCTAGTAAAGATTCATGATGTTTTTCACGTATCCATGTTACGACGATACCGTTCGGACCCTTCACATGTGATTGTGCCATCAGAGGTAGAGATTCAACCAGACATGACTTATGGCGAAGAGTCGATTCAAATTTTGGCACTGGAGGTCAAACAATTGAGAAACAAAATTATAGCTCTTGTGAAAGTGCTATGGAAAAGACATGGAATAGAAGAGGCTACATGAGAGCCCGATGAGTCCATGAGAAACCAATATCCCAACCTTTTCACCAGTAAGATTTTTAGGGACAATGATCTTGAGATCACTAATTTAGGATTAGAGAAAATTTATTTTAATGTTATTTTATGAATTAGAGCATGATTATATAAGTGCATGAAAATTTTGGTGCTTTAATTTTAGCGATTTCAAGCTTAATCGCGAAAAAGGACTAAATTGTATAAAGTGTGAAAGTTCTATTTTATAAGCTAAAGGTGCCTAATAGCCATAGAATATTAATTTGGGGTCTTTAAAGTGCAATTAGACCCCTAAGAATAGAGTGGCCGGCCATAGGAGACAAAAATTGACAAAATTGGTCGAAGTTGGTAAAAGTTAGTGACTAAATTGACTTGTATTAATAAAATAAATAAAGAAAAGATATCATCTTTTCTTCTTTCCATCACCACAGAAAAATTAGCAGCAAAGAAGGGTTTGAAAACTCAAAAATTTCAGCAAGCTTTCTTCCTAACAAGTAAGTGATTTTAATGGTTTTTCTTAAAGATAGTTGTACTTTTAGAACCCCTAGAGCTTAAGCTTTCTAATGAGGGGACTATCTTGCAATATGGTGAAAAGATTAGAGTTTTTCCATGAGAGCTTTCAATGTTATTTACTGCATTTTTATGGAAGAAAATGAGTCTTAGTTGTTAGATGAACAACTTTTGTGAAAGGTGTTGCCATGAAAACACCTAAATGAACCTTTTTGTAAAGGTTGTAAAATTGGTAGTAAAATGTGTGAAATGTTGGGTTTTGATGATAGCCATAAGATAAATAAATGTTCACTGAGGCTCATTAAAGGTAGAAATTTGATTAGAATTGATTTCCGTGCTTAGGGGTAAAATGGTCATTTTGCCAAAGTGTAAGGGCAAAATAATAATTCTACCAAAGCATGATTATTAAAATGATTTTATTAATGTGACGATTGAAACGAGCTAATTTTCTATTATAGAGCAAGAAGAACCAAGAATCAACCTTGATCGACGTAAGAATAAAGTCTTGGACTAGATTGAAGATCTAGCTCATTTTGAAATCGAGGTAAGTTTGTATGTGACAAATTCAACGTTTATGCTAGAATGATTGAAAATGTTTGATGTTATAATGATACATGATGCTCTATGAAATTAAGTAATTGGTATTGACTGAGAAAGTTGAGATGGATGAGGTCCCGTGTAAGACCATGCCGGGGACATGGCCTCAGCACCGAATTGAGATCCCGTATAAGACCATATCTGGGATATGGCTTCGGCATTGAATATGAAAAATTGTATAAGACCATATCCGGGATATGGAATCGATATTAATGTGAGGTTTCATATATGACCATATCCGGGATATGGCATCGGTATTCAGAGATGATCCATGTAAGACCACATCCGAGATGTGGCATTGTCTTCGTGTTTATGCTAATGATAATGAATATCCATCTATGAGTTTCTTCAGTGATTTATCAGGATAAATAGATTCGGTTTGAAATAGAAATGAGAATTGTATTAAATGAGTGAATACAGGTACCCGTGATAAATTCACGAGGAATGTTTATGATATGTGGCATGGTATGTACTAGATAAGAACAAGTACGGTAAGTATGGCAAAGTGCTTATGACTTTGTATGGTTTTCTAATGCTATGGATTGATGTCATTATGAGCTTATTGTTGCTATTTATTTTCATGGAAACTTACTAAGCTTTGTGCTTACCCCTTTATTTCCCTTTTCCTTGTATTATTGCCAAGACAATTCAGGGATCGTGGGATGCAGGAGTTCGAAAATCACACTATCAACATCACTTTGGTATAACAATTTAGACTTATTTTGAGTATGACATGTATCGGACTTGGTATTTTGTTAGGTCGTTATTGTTAGCCAAAGTGTTGGCTATGTATGTTATCAAAGTGATTTTGTAAATGGTCATCGGAAATGGGCCACAACTTGTTAAGTTTATATATATTCAATGATAATGAAATTATGAAGTTATACTTGTGTGAATGCTTTGAATTGAGTTCTTGGATGTGCATTTGGGTCATGAATGATGTTTATATGAGTTGGAGTTAGTATGTCTACTATGCAGGGTGGCATTTGGCTTGGAATACAGCCTTTTTATGTCCACATGGGTAGACACACAGGCGTGTGTCTAGGCCGTGTAGGACACACGGTCAGCCCCATGGGCGTCTCGATCGACCGTGCGTCCCCAGCATGCTAGGTTTACAAAGTCAAGATGCTTAGTAGTAAACACACCGACAGAGACACGACTGTGTGTCTCAGCTGTGTGGGAGGCACGACCTTGGACTTGGACATGTGCCCAGGCCCTGTAAAGTCTGCACTTTAAATGTGGAATTTAATTCGACACACGGTCTAAGGACACGGGCATGTTCCTTGGCCGTATGACCTTAGTGAGGTGATGATATCATAAACAGAATGCCAAGGTTTTGGCACAAGGGCTAAGACGTAGGCATGTCGAGGCCGTGTGAGGGACAAGAGCTAAGGGCACAAGCGTGTGTCTGTCTGTATGAAATAAGTCAGTGTCGACCACGGGTGAAAAACACGGGCATGTCCCAAGGGCATACAGGCGTGTCCCTTGAGCAACATGAGCGTGTGGCCCCTATTTAGGCAAAAATTTTCTAAGTGCGTAAAAGTTTTCAATTAATTCCCAAAACTTTCCGGAACTATGTTTAAGGCCTCGTTGGCTTAGGATGAGTATGTTTTGGGTTTGTATGGAAAGTTTTTAGGACGAAACAAAATTTTTTTAGCCCGAAACGTCATGTTTAAGCAAGTTGAGTTAGGTAATGCCTCGTATCCGATTCTGGCTTTGACCACGGGTAAGGGGTGTTACAACCTAGAACTTCCAAAACATAGCATCGGAACATGTCTTCAAGTATCTGTATTATCCTCTCTGACTGGCTGTTGGTTTGTGGATGGAAAGCTGTACTAAAACTCAACTTTGTACCCAAGGCTTCTTGCAACTTTTTCCAAAATCGTGATCTAAATCTTGAATCTCTATCCGATATAATCGACAACGGTACCCCGTGAAGTCCCACAATTTCTAAAACATACAACTCCGCTAGCTTGTCAAGCGAATAGTCAATGTGTACCGGTATAAAATGGGCTGACTTCGTGAGTCTATCAACCACGACCCGTACGACATCCTTCTTTTTCGGTGTTAAAGGCAAACCCATCAAAAAGGCCATAGTAATACGGTCCCATTTCCACTCGAGAACCATAATAGGCTGAAGTAATCCCGAAGGTACTTGGTGTTCAGCTTGCACTTGCTGACAAATCAAGCATCTCAATACAAACTCAGATATATCTTTCTTCATACTCGGCCACCAATACCATTTCTTCAAGTCATTATACATTTTTGTGCTGCCTGGATGTACAGATAAACATCCACTATGTGTTTCGTGCAAAATTTTTCGAATAATTTCATCATCTCTCAATACACAGACTCTGTCTTGAAACTTTAAACATCCTTCAGAATTAATCCGAAAGTCTGACTCAACACCCGACTTACACTGAACTCTTTTGGCTTGCAATTCACTGTCGCCTTTCTGAGCTTCACAAATCTCTTGGAGAAACATCGGTCTAGCTCTCAACTCAGCTAAAATAGAACCATTATCTGACAAAGCCATCTTTGTATTCATGGCTCTCAATGCAAACAAGGATATCCTACTCAAGGCATCGACGACCACGTTTGCCTTTCCTAGATGGTAGTCAATCACTAGCTCGTAATCCTTTATCAACTCTAACCATCTTCTCTGACTTAGATTCAATTCCTTTTGAGTCATCAAGTACTTTAGGCTCTTATGATCAGTGAATATCTGACATTTTTCACCATACAAATGGTGTCTCCATATCTTCAATGCAAACACAATAGCGGCTAACTCCAAATCGTGGGTCGGGTAATTCTTCTCTTGCGACTTTAACAGTCAGAGGCATATGCTATCACCTTGCCGTCTTGCATAAGTACACAACCCAATCCATTCAAGGATGCATCATTATAAACCAAAAATTCTTTTCTCGATTCAGGTTGTACTAAAACTGGAGCCTCAGTCAAAAATGCCTTTAGTTTCTCAAAACCCTGTTGGCACTTTTCTGTCCATTCAAACTTTACATCTTTTTGTAATAGCCTCGTCATTGGAGTAGCTATCATAGAAAATCCCTTGACAAACTATCTGTAATAACTAGCTAGGCCAAGAAAACTTCTAACCTCGGATACATTCCTTGGTAGCTTCCAATCCACAATTGCTGAAATCTTACTCGTGTCAAAATTCCATCTTCCGAGACAATGTGCCCCAAAAATCCAACTTCTTTAAGCCAGAATTCACTTTTACTAAACTTGACATATAACTGATTAACTCATAAAGTTTGTAAGACTGTCCTCAAATGTTCAGCATGCTCGTTCTCATCACGAGAGTAAATCCATATATCATCAATGAAGACTACAACAAATTTATCCAAATATGGCCGAAAGATGCGGTTCATTAAATCCATAAACACGGTAGGGGTATTTGTTAAACCGAAAGGCATGACTAAGAACTCGTAGTGACCATACCTTGTCTGAAATATGGTATTTGGCACATCTGAGTCTTTGAATCTCAACTGGTAATATCCAAACCTCAAGTCTATCATAGAAAACACAGTGGCTCCCATCAGTTGATCAGACAAATCATCGATCCTTGGTAAGGGGTACTTGTTCTTTATGGTTACCTTATTAAGTTGCCAATAATCTGTACATAACCTCATGGAACCATCTTTCTTTTCACAAATAATACGGGAACACCCCACAAAGAATAACTCAGTCTCACGAAACTTTTATCCGTTAACTCTTGTAACTATGCCTTCAATTCTTTCAACTCGGTTGGAGCCATCTTGTACGGAGCAATTGAAATGGGGGCAGTACCAAGGGCTAACTCAATTCTAAATTCAATCTCTCTAACCGGAGGTAACCCGGGCAATTCTTCTAGAAATACATCTGGATACTCAACTACTATCGACACTGATTCAATTCTTAACTCAGTCTCTTTGGCATTCATCACAAAGGCAAGATAAGCTCCATATCCCTTTCTTACATCTTTTTGGGCAGACATATGAGAAATCACTACAGGCAATATGTCTTGTTCATCTAATTCAACATGAAGAATATCCCCATTTTTACATTTTAACTCAATAAATTTCCTTCCACAATTTACTATCACATCTTGAGCAGTTAACCAATCCATACGAAGAATTACATCGAATTCATCAAATGGCAGTAGCATGAGATTTGCCAGAAAATAATGACCTCTAATCATCAAAGGGCAATATTTGCATACCTTGTCAACTAGCACACATTTTCCTAGGGGATTTGACACTTTTATCACAAATTCCATAGACTCTACATGCATGTTCATACTAGATACTAATTTCATGCAAACATATGAGTGGGTAGATCCCGAATCAATTAAAGAAATAATATGAGTATCATAGAGAGAAAATGTACCGGTGATCACATCAAGGGATGACGCCCCTTCGCGAGCGCAAATAGCATAAGTCTTCGCAAGCGGTCTACCCTCGGATCTTGCAGTCTGCTATCTAGGTGTATTCTTACTACTTGTTTCATTTCTCAGATTTCTCTGTGACCTTCCTCTAGCAGTACTTCCCGATCTTGCACTCTGAGATTGCTCTTTTTTGACCATCTCGGGGCAATCTCTAATAAAATGATCTGGGGATCCACACTTGAAACAAGCTTTCTCTTTTGCTCGGCACTCACTGAGGTGACGTCTACCACACTATGGAAATTCTGGTGTACTTGGTCGAGCGTTACCAACACTAGCAATTGAAGTTATCTGAGCTTTAGTCCCTGAGTACTGTTTACCCTTACTTTTATTTGAAAACCCAGTTGAAGTGGTTAATCAAGTAGTGAAATCTCTTGATTTCTTGGATGAGGATTGAAATGACTTGCCCAATTGTCTCTTCTTCGAGTCACGAGACTCAATTTCAACCTTTCTTTTCTCTTTGGCCAACTCTTCGGCCTTGCAAGCTCTATCTACTAATACAAAAAAATCCTTTAATCCTAAGACACCAACAAACAATCGGATACCCTCATTTAACCCATCCTCAAACCTTTTGAACATTATGGCTTCAGTGGATACACACTCTTAAGCGTATTTTTTGAGCCTTACAAAATCACGCTCGTATTCAGTTACTATCATTCGACCTTGCTTTAGTTCAAGGAATTCTTTTCTTTTCTGGTCGATGAACCTTTGGCTAATATACTTCTTTTGAAACTCTTCTTGGAAAAAATCCCAATTACCTTTCTCCCTTGGTACAACTGACACAAGGGTGTTCCACCACTGGTAAGTTGAATCTCTTAAGAGAGACACAACACATTTCATGCACTCTCTAGGTGTGTAAGACAGTTCATCAAATACCCTGATGGTATTTTCAAACCAGAATTCTGCTCTTTCCGGATCATCATCTTTATTAGCTCGAAACTCCTTAGCTCCTTGTTTCCAGATTCTATCAACAGGGGGCTTTTCCCTTCTTACTACTTCTACAACTTGGGGAGCTACAGGGGAAGGCTGGGGAATAGGTGGGGGTGGAGGGGTTGCGTGTTCGGGTTCGTTCGAACGAGCTCCATATACCACACATTCGTCATGTGGAGAAAGGCTTCCCTAGCCTCTTCTCCTCCTCTCTGACTCACATTGGTCTATTCTCATTTTCATTCGACACCGTCCCTTGGGCGAGAGCCGGCGCGTTACATTCTACATCATATGCCATTGCTCTATCGGGATCCATATTCTACATGAAGACATAATTTAAGTTTTCAGGAGTCGTCAGACTATCATTATATAAATACTCATACATATGGCATGTATAGCTAGACTCGTGCATATGCTATGTTAGTCTGAGAATCGACTAAACCGTAGCTTTGATACCACTAAATGTAACACCCCTTACCCGTAGCCTACGTCGGAACCGAGTACGAGGCATTACCAAACTTAACATACATCATCATACAGTATCAGTCAAAAATTTTTCATTCCAACTTAAACCTTTTAATTTGAAATCATAACGTCCCTATTATAGGTCTACGAGACCCAAAACATACATATGGAGTAGTTCGGGACTAAACCAAAAACTTATGAACACTAAGAAAATTTCTGCTCAAATCAGGGCCACACGCTCGTGTGGAAAGGAACACACTTGTGTGGGCAGGCCGTGTGGTCACACACGCCCATGTTCCTAGCCCGTGTGGATTTTATTTTTCATTTCAAACCTACAAGGGTTTTCACACAGCCTGGCACATGCCCATGTCCCTCACACGACCATGACACTCTGTTTGTGACGTTAGCAAACCTCTATGGACGCATGGCCTAGTCACATGCCCATGTGCTAGCCCGTGTGACAAACTAAATTTTTTGCAAGTTAAATGCAGAGGACACACGACCTATCAACACGCCCTCAGGGTTGACCGTGTGTCACACACGGCCTAGATACACTTCCATGTGCCTACCCATGTGGACAATTATAAGGCTATTTACCAAGCCAATTGCCACTTTGAAAAAAAAAAACACACTTATACCACCTCAATGCAACACACATCATGATAACTAGGCACCTCTAATATCCAAAATCAAGACATCCCTACCTTAATTCTACACTACATTCATCATGTATATCCTTTACTCATTACTCATCCAATTACACAAGCTTGCACTTCATGAATTTCATCATCATTGAATATATATTTATAACTTAGCAAATATTGGTCAATTCCAATGGCCATTTACAAAATAAATGAGTAGCATTAATAGCCAACACATTGGCTAACCAATATGACATATAACAAAATGACCAAGTTCCTATACATGCCATACCCAAAATACTCAAACTTTACTATACCAAAGGAATAGCTTGATAGTATGAACCGAGCTTTAACATCCTACGATCCTCGAGCTAACTTGGCAATGCTAAAAGGAAAAGGGAAAAAAGAGGAAGTAAGCATAAAGCTTAGTATGTTTGCATGTAATCGATAACAACATAAAATCTTATGATACATTCATACTTTACTTTAAGTAATAACACAAGTTCTCAAGCACATTGACATAACTTACTCATGCTTACTCTTACCAATCACATATCACATATCAAACTTATTTCTCATGAGTATCTCATAAGTACCTATATCACTTCATCACATAACTTTAGCACTTTTATCATCTTGAACATAAATTTAGCTCTTTACCATCTTTAACATAAACTTAGCTCTTTACCCGTTGAACCACTTGGAATATCGAAAGATACCCGAAATTCATCATGCACATAGTAAGATGCCAATACCATATCCTTGATATGGTCTTACATGGGAATAAATGTCGATACCGATGCCATATCCCTGATATGGTCTTGTACAGGATCGTATATCGATGTCGATGCCATATCCTAGATATGGTCTTATACGAGATCGTATATCGATGCCATGTCCCAAACATAGTCTTACACGATTTTTCCTTATTCGATGCCGATGTCATATCCCAAATATGGTCTTATAAGGGATCTCAATTCGGTGCCGAGGCCATATCCCAAATATGGTCTTATACGGGACCTTATAAATCTCATGTCTTAACAATGGTATCCTCTTATTCCCTAAGGTTCAACCGGGACTCCAACAACATAAATTTTCATCATATTCTCATCGAAACATCATTGATCAATTTCATAGAAATAATATACATCTTCATGAAATGTCAAGCATTTAAAACATAATAACAAGATGTTGGATTATTACACACAAACTTACCTCGGTACCAAAATATGTGTAGTTATTCAATTTAGTCCACCACATTGTCCTTTCCTCGGTTTCGGTCCAAACTTCGTGTTTCTTGATCTATAATGACAATTTAACTTATTTAATTATCATATTGAATAAAATAACCCATGAATCATACTTTGCCAAAATTATGATTTTGCCCCTAAACTTTCACATATTTACAAAATGGTCCCTAGGCTCGTATAATGAAATATACCAATTTCCTTGGTTACCCAAGCCTAGCTGAACATTTATTGAGCTTATAACAGCTCACACTTTCCTTCAAAACTAATTTTTACCACACTTTTTATCATCTTTACAAATAGGTCATTTTTATGTGTTTTCCATAAAAATCACTTAGAAAAAGATGTTTATCACACATCAAACTTTCATATTCTTTCATTAAAAATCAAAATACATGCATATCATACATGGATAAATTTTTGAACATTGCCTCTAGCTTAAAATATAGCTAGAAATAGCTAAACCGAGCTACGAGGATCTCAAAAATACAAAGAACATTAAAAAGGGGGCTAAGATGCACTTACTTTGAGCTTGAAAATGAACAAAACCCTAGCTATGGCTTCTCCTCTAAATTTCAGCACTTAGGAAAAAGATGGATATCCATTTTTGACTTCTTTTTCCCTTTTTATTCTTTTATTATCCAAATGGCAAAAATGCCCTTAAGGCCCCTTCCTTGAGGTTTTTCCTTCCTATGTCCATTTTTGTCCATCTTGATATATAATGGTCTAATTTCTAAATAAGGACTTCTAATAATTTTTATAATGCTATTTCATACTTGAATATTCTAGAATCTCATATTTTTCAATCTTTGCAATTTAGTCCTAATGAATAAATTGATCCTTAAATTATAAAATTTCTTCATGAAATTTTCACACAATCATGCAACCCTGCCATAGACTTCATAAAAGCCATAAAAAAGATATTTCTACTTCAAATTTGTGGTCTCACAACCACTATTCTGACTAGGCCCTAAATGGGGCTGTTACAAACACACACCCTAGAGAAGTAGACAACTCCTCATGATGTTGCTTACCTTCAGAATCCATATCAGTCTCTCCCCTAACTTAGAATATCTACATTTTCAGAGAACAACCATAGAATAAATACAAAATTCTACATTTAAAATCTTATACTTTTGAATTTTACCTGTAACACCCCAAACCCGACCTAGAAGTTAGGCCCGAGTCCGAAATGTCACATTAAAGGCACAATCCAAAAAGATTTTATAATTTAACAATTTAAGGCCCAAAAGCCCAAAATCTAAATATATCTTGTTAAGTTAATAGGAAAAACCCAAAATTTAAGAAAACGATCATATGTTGAGTTATCTCGAAAACCATGCTAACTTTAGAAGTTGTATGAAATCTATTACGCGGATAGTTGAAACAATAATAATAACCCGAAATCTAAAGTCAATTAGGAGTTACATGGCCTTATTACAATCCAATGATAAAAAAATTAATAAAAAAACTTATTCTTTTGAACAAATTAAAACATTTGATCAGCTTGTAGTGTGGCTATCTCCGAGTCCTCTCCCACGTCAAGCCATCTATTCAGGATTACCTGAAACAATAAATTAAAGGGTGTGAGTTTTGAAACTCAGTGTGTGCAACCCTTGGCAATAAAATCACATACAAATATTCACATTGGGCCTAAGTCCTATTAAAATCGGTGGTCTTAGGCCATAGCCCATATTGACCTCATATCATATCATAATGCATCATATACACACAAGGTAATGCAAAACCCACCCCAAAAATCCATCCGCTACACACACAATTTCCCTTCCAACCTTATGACTCCTGTGGGGAATTCTAGCTTGACCCACCCCTCCGCTACACACTAAGGGTAGCCCGGTTGCGGTACTACCGAACGTTGCTAATCATATATTGGGCTTAAAGCCTCCGGTAGATCCATACCATACGGCCATGCGATTCTCAAATCTTCCTCCGTACTATAATTCCTACCCAAATGCATCCTAAGCAGAATATTGTATGAATGCATCAAACACACGAGTAACATCCATAAACTCATATTCGTCACATAGGGGTATTCTCTTCATTTCACTACCCAGGGGTATTTTCATAATTCTACCCTACAGGGGTACTTTGGTAACTTGGCAAAATAGGGGTATTTTGGTACTTTTACAAAATAGGGGTATTTCAGTAATTTATAAATCTAGGGGTATTTTGGTAATTTTACAAATATAAAGGCATTTTGGTAATTTTACAAATATAACGATATTTTGGTAATTTTACAAATATAAGGGTATTTTAGTAATTTTACAAATGTAAGGGTATTTTAATAATTTACAAATATAAGGATATTTTAGTAATTTTACAAATATAAGGGTATTTAGTCCCTCTCAGGTTTTAGTTATGAACTTTGGCCCATCAACAAGTCCTGGCGACTAAAGTGAACAGACACTATGCACCATGTAGGATTATAGAGAAGAGGAGGTGGGCCACTAAGACCGCTTAAGTACTGAGCTCTCCCTAGATCCAATCTTAGACATGCGTATGCCCGTTGCCGCACCCTAACCTAGCGAATTGTTCATGGACAAGTTTAATTAGATTAAGTCTTATGAAATTTAAGAGTTGTTCAAACTAGGCCTAAAGTCCATAAACCCTAGCATACTTGTCTACGTCCCCATAAGCCCATCAAGTCCAAACCACATCCTTACGGCCCATTAGGCCCAAATCTCATCATATGGCCTATTAGGCCCAAAACAAATCCAGATCATGTATCATGCATGACGTATAACCAACCAAACCATTTCATCAAACTCAACCTCAGGGCCCACCGAGCCCATTTAGCCACTTTCGACTTTTTAGCTTTTTGGTATTGCTGATATCGTGTGTGTAGTGTTTGTACACACCTGGTAACCTTGCATGTTGCAAAACCCTTAGTCACGAACCTACAATCGACATTACTAGTGATTAACCAAAGCTTTAACACATACTTATCAAAAACTGAAACCTCACCGTACCCTTACTGTGTACCTCACGTTCTAGTAGCCCTTCCTTTGCTACTATTGGCGTTTATCCTCTAGATCTGCACCCAAACACCTATATCGTCAAAACCAAGTGACCCATATTAATCATAAGTCACCCCTATGAGCCACAATATATTCGGCCATTTACTAAACCATGACTGAGTCTAGAATACTTACTGCCTTGATAACCATCCTTACCTACCACGCTTGCGATTGTTGAGCCACACCCTTGTTAATACATGTTAACGGAAAAGATGGGTTAGATAGCACTTCGGCTTAGAATAAAACACACTAAAAAGTTTAACTAAGCACTTACCAAAATTCTCCTTTGATCCTGCGGCTTAGATATCTACTTGAACAAGATTCGGCTTCCAAACGTGACTAAGATTAGATCACAATCAGTTTGTGATGGAGGAAACAACAAGGGTTTGGTAAAAATAGGAATTTCGGTAAGAGAAGATGTTGGTAATTCGGCAATAGAGGGGTTTGGCTAAGAGAGAATTCGACAGAAAGGGATTCGACAAATAGGGATTTTGGCAAATAGGGATTTCAGTAAAAAAGGGTGGTGGTAATTCGGCAATGGAAGAAATCGATTGAGAGGGAGAGAAGAAAATGAAATTACGAAAACTCAAAGAACCTCTCAAGGGAATTCGGTAAGGAAAAAAAGACTGACCTAATTGCAAAACTCTCCAAATGCCGAAAGCCACAATGAAAATTTGTAATACCCCCTGAAAGACCCAAAAACGGCACTCATCTACCCTCCTAAGATGAATTTATACACTCTCCACTTCCTGAAACGGCACCAACTCTTCAAACTTCTCAGCTCCTAACTTTTCTCCCTGATAACACCTTAGCCTTATCTGAAATCTCCTCCACATCCATCAGTCCCGCTTACTTCAAACTCTCCACAGCAAGAGTTCAAAATCCACACAACTCCTACCGTCCACCTATGCAAAATAAAACACTCCAAAATGCACTCCTCCTGCTCGAACCTTGGACCTCTTCAACTTTCACACACGCCACCTCATAGCTCCTAAGTGACACCACTTCCACCTGGACCACAAGCCCATTTGTGTCCTATTTTCTCTTAATCTACTTAAGAGGCCTACTGACTGAAGTCACAGTTCCTTTGGGGGCTAAAACCAAAATTTTTCCTATACCCTTCCTTAATCCCAGAACATCTCCAACACCCTTAAACACTCCAAATTCATTAATCCTCAAGCCTATATGCCAATTTTCATTTTTCTCGCTCACTTAAAAAAATTTTGAGATCCAAAGCCCAAAGCCCAATAGGCTCAATTCTTCTAGGCCTAAATTTGGGGCTTTACATTACCTGGACCAGCATCGGAGTCTCAGACAGTTCTTTCCTGTAAAACTTTTCCCAAAACACAAATCGTTTTAGCTTACTGTGGTAAGATTTTCTCAAAAATTCCTTTTTAAAATAACTACGTGCAGACAGGAATATGTAAATACACAGGCTAAGTTTTTGCAAACCTGGATTTGATACCAATAAATGTAACACCCCAAACCCGGCCTAAAAGTTTAGATCGAATTTTGGATGTTACATTGACCACCGAAGTAATCGTAGGTAAATTTTTTTTCTACAAGTGATTTATAATGATGAATCAAAACATTTAACCATCTAAAATATGGACAGTTAAAAAAAAGGTTAAGTTTAGTATATAATAAATGGAATTAAAACAATTTAAAACTTATCTCAAAATTTGTACTGCAGTATTATAAAACCTTACATTTCAAAACTCTAAATGATAAAATAGAAATAGAACATATAACATTTACTAAATTTTCTCCGAGACTGTCTCAGACCTCCGCATACCAAGCCCAGCGTCAGAATTCAAAAGAGTACCTGAAAAGGAAACACTAAGAGGGGGTGAGCTACTCGAGCTCAGTGTGAGTTCGAAACAAAATAAGAGACAGAAATTGGGTACTCACATCAAAAGCGCAACAGAATTTCAAACACACACAATAAGAAATGACACTGGAACTGGTGTCCAAACAGAGCTTAACAATTAGAGCACATTAGGTTCACATAGAAGTCTTAGCACAAATGCTAATCAGACAACTAGTCTTCCAGTCAGAACTCACAGATAGATGTGAATGTATGCAGTCTAATAAAAACCCACCCATCCAGCCAACACACCTCTTTGTCCCCTGATCACACCCCAAAAGAGCTATTAAAGCTCATCAAACCAAACACACCAATTAGGCCCAAGTAGGCCCATCCAACCCTACATACCATATAGAGCCATCTCAGGTTACCTGGTAATAATGACTTATCAGAATGTAGTTGAACCGCCAAATCAGATAAATATACGCAGCAAGGCTGACATATGTGCTATATAGTGCAGTGCAGAAATCTGGAGTACAAACAAATTACAGTTTGAACTGCCAGATCAAATATATATACGTAGCATAGCTAATGTATATATGGTACAGTGCAATGCGGTAAATCCCTATACCGATGAATTTACAGTGAAATTGCCAGATCATATCAGAATCAGTATCCATTCTCTTCACAATCCCATCCCAAAATATTTCATACAGATGTTTGTATGCATACAACCTCACAGAATAGAGACACAATATCAGACAGTCAGACAGAACAGCTGAGAACACACACCCAACAGAACAGATTTAGATTCAAGCATTTCACATGACAGTCACACAGATACACTCAGGTCGAAGCCCAGATCAGAATTCTTAACTACCCTTGTTTAAGCTTAGCCAAGGGTTGAAGCGCACAGTACATTTTGTGATTAGTAAGGCACACCAAACCAATATAAATGTCTTAAGACCACACGCCTCTGTGCTCTAGCTGTGTGGAAATGCTTAGCCATGTGGGAGTACTCAAGCCCGTGTAAAAAGGGGCACACGGCCGTGTGACTGAGGCACACACCCGAGTGAAGGGAGGTACACAGTCGTGAGTCTAAAGCACACATTCGTGTGGACTAGTGCCATGGCCATGGGAACGGGCTTTGTAACTCTCTGTCCATTTACACTAAATTCGAATATAGGACTGACACGGCCGTGTGAGGGTCTCACATGCCCGTGTGCCCACCCGACATGGCCATGTGTCCCGTATGGAATCCCTAAATCCCCAAATTAACCACACAACCATGTGGCCAGGCCGTGTGGCATCAAATCACTCAAAACCCTAATCCCTAAACTCACATGCTCGTGTGCTCAAGGGACACTGCCGTGTGAGAAACTATAAAATCCCCATGTCAGCTACACGATCGTGTGGCACCAAAATTGGCTCGAAAACCCTAATTCCCAAAGGCACACGGCCGTGTGAACTGGAACACGCCCGTGTGGAAACCCTAGTAGCCATAAACCACCTCAAAACAGTCCAAAATCGCCATTCTAGCCACCCAAACTGGTCCCTAACCTTTACAACACGAGAGTTTAGCAAAATATGCCATATACCCCGTATTATTCTACCTCTAATGTAAAAAATCGACGAAATTAAAGCACACTCAAGAGATACAGAAACAAATAATCACAAGGTTAAATAGAAAAGTTTCGTATCCCACACCTGTTTCGCGAACGTAAACGTTCAGATGCAGACCCGACGACCAATAAATTGAAGTCCCCTAAAAAACACCACTTTTCCCCAAAAAGAAAAGAAAAAAGAAGAAAACCAAAAAGCAAAAAAAAAGAAAACCTCCAGAAGAGAAAATAAAATAAAATAACAATACCAATAACAATAAATAATTAAAAATATTAACTTAAAACTAAAAAAATAAAACACAATAAAAAGGCTCTCAAAATGCGTACGCAACAACTCGAACCCAGAGCCCAAAGGTTCATTAACACTTACTCAACCACCAGACCAGCAGACTCAGGCTACGTTCTCCATTGCTTTTGGGATGAACTTTTCCACAAAAAAGTGCTTTTCTCTGAAAAGAAATGCAGAATAGATATCAGTGGAGCAAATTTTATAACTTCTTTGAAGTGCTTTTTCACAGATGAAAAAGTAGTAAATTTTAGCTTTTCTCAAGCCAAAAGTGCTTTTGGCTGGTATTTTACCTTTTTAACCTTACACTTTTTCTCCACGTTAGATTTTTTTCCCCTTTTTCCTTTGTCTGAACTTGTACTCTGGTTCTTTGTTCCTCTTCTCTTTTCTACGGCGAGTTTTTTTGTTCTTCTCTTCTTCTTCTAATTGTTCATTATGCTTTAGTTTTTTTTGATTGTTTGATTTTATGAAATAATTATGAAATATAGTTTAATTTTTTCACATTTCTTTCATTTTTTCTTTTTTGCTTGTACCCCTTTTCTGATTGTTTGCTTTCATATGGGAGAAATTAGAAGGTCTTCCTTTTTAAGTTCACTATCTGCTCTTAACTTCCATTTTTAAGTCCACTCATTGATCTTCAGGATCTGCTAAATGATGCATCAGTAAACCAATTGTTGAAGTTTGAATCCCGAAAAATTCAAACAAAGAGAATGCTTTTTACATTGACATTTAATTTATTGCATGCTGATAATTATTTTCTACTTGTTTCCAGTGGATTCCTGAGCTAAAACATTATGCCCATGGTGTACCAATAATTCTTGTTCGAACAAAGCTTGGTAAGTTAACACATTTTCTTTTAAATAGCTTTGCTTCTGTCTTTATGCATATAATCATGCGTGAGAGGTATTAGAGAATAAATTTATTTGAGTTGTTTGCATGACTTTTTTAATAAGAGATAAATTTAATTATATGTCTTAAGATTATTGATATCAATAATGCTGATGTAACGATTTGAGATATACATATTAGAAGAATTAGCAATAAATTGTTTCGAATTTTTATGTGGTCTCTACAAAAATTTACAATTCTAAAATTTATCAAGTTATGGTTTAGCTAGTTGTGGGTTCATGACATTAATGGTTTAATTGGAAGACGCATGTGAAGTTTTTTTATGAATCTTGTTTGAGGTTTGCAAAGCCCGCTATCTAAGGTATAGCAGTATATATATTATAACAGCTCCTTTGTTAATGGACATTGCCTTCAAAGGCCAAACCAGATGAAACAAACCACTATTTGATATTAAAATAACTTGGCAACTTGCTAGATAAAACCAATGACTGATAATTGCAATGCTAAATTTGAGAAATGATTAGTATTGTTTCATTACTTAATATTAATTTAAAGGTAAATGGATGGCCTACTACTTTATCTTTAATTATACGACGTTCTAAGTTACTATTTTACTATGGCTGTCCCTTATTATTGTTGCAATGGAACATTTGGGGAGGGAGAAATGAAGGTTTAGCAAATCCCATCCAAAACTCTACTCAAAGTAAAACAATCTAAATAAGTTTTGGTATGTCTTTCTTGTCCATCTTCTTCTACCCATTTTTTTAAATACTTTCTATATGTTGGTTCTGGATCTCAGGGACTTTGTATTTTTTGTTTTATTTTGGGGGGAAATTCCTTGACTCTAAGTCTGGGTGGGTTTTCTTTTGTATCTGGGATTTTTATGGCTTACCAAAAGGTAGTGTGTGGTTTATAAGTCTTCCTTTTGTTTTATAAGCATTGTTCAATGTTTTCTTTTACCCTTTTCTGTTACTAGCTTTGTGGTTATTACTTGACACTGTTTAATAGCAACAAAATTTGAATTGTAGTCGCAGGAATTGGTACTAAAGTAATTCTTTGCAGGATCTTATGAAAATATTGTTGCATATTACTCTTCTTAGTTTGAAATCAAGCAACTTTATATTCAAATGGAGCTATGTGATTACAGCTTGTCTAGAAAATCGTCTACTCAACTGTTCACAGAAGGAGAAATACATGAAAAAAGAATAGTTCATTTGGATGTAAAACCTGATAATGTATATGTGAAAAATAATGTTTATAAGATTGGTGATTTTGGATGTGCAACTCTCCTAAATAAGAGCCTGCCAGTTGAAGAGGGTGATGCACATTATATGCCTCAAGAAATCCTAATGAGAACTATGATCATCTTGACAAGGTTGATATATTATTTTTAGCGGTTACTATTATGTAAGTGGTCATAAATTAAAAAAATGCAAGGCAAAACCGATCTGGTGTTGTGAGGAAGAGCTTGTCAAACAGAGAAGCTCTATACTACAATATAGAATCTGATTGGATTATTACATGTAATGAATCTTAATTCGTGAGATTAGTATAAATAAATCCCAAATTGTAACCCTATGACATATGAAACATACAGATTCCATACCATATATAGATGCAAGTTTCTCTTTGGTTCATCCTTGGCTGGTCCATGTTGATTTTTTTCATCTGATGGGTCTAATAATTGTTATCAGGTCATGGTGGATCATGATCCAATACGGCGGCCTTCCGCAAAGAATTAGTTGAAAATATAATTTTTGACAAGGTTTCGGAAAATATAAAAGCCTGAGAATATTTATTATATGTGTCGATGCAGCTAGCTAGAAAGGCTGTTGAGTGGAAGTGGTGAGACCTTGCAATTAGCTGATCCCGGTTTCCTGATTGTTGAATCAGTAGATTTTATGGAATACGAAGATATTAACTGGGCATATTAGAATATTATTGATTCAGAAAATGCGCATGGTCGAGAAAGTGATGATGATGACGACTACGATGATGATGGTGATGATGACGGTGAATCAAACAATTCAAGTAGTTTTGAAATGGAATTAACAACAGATGCTATAGCATTTAGTTTAATGAATTCACTTTAAATTGTAAATGCTATTGTAAAATTTTTAGTATTTATATTTTGTATATAAATATTATCCCTTTTGAAAATTTAATACAAATATATGTTATATTTTAATTTATTAAGTTTATGTTTTCTATGTTATGTTAATATCTAAAATGAGTTATATATTCAAATACATTTTAAAAATAAAATAAAACAAATGTGATAAAAGCATTAATTAAAAATAAAAATAATTTTTAAAACAATATAATTGTGTCAATATCTAATTACAAATATTTAATTATTATATTTAAATATTTAAATATTTAAATATAGTTTATATATTCTAATTAAATTTAATAAATAATTAATATTAATTAATTAGAAATATTTAAAATTAATACTATATATTAAAATATTAATAATAAGTTGTAATAAATTATTTTTATATTTTTGCTAAAATATCATAATATTAACTAATTTGAACATTATTTAAATACATATTTTTACTTTATAATATCATGTCTAAAATGGACATTTTATTTCTCAAAAGCACTTTTTGACAGCAATACCAAATACTCAAATTTTCAAAAGCACTTCTTAAAAGCATTTTTCCACAGCACTTTTCAAAAGCATTGCCCAACTAGCCCTCATTTTGACACTTAAACTCGCCACTAAACTCAATAGCACCATCAACTCACTAACTCTAACCACAAAACCCAAAACTTCTAGCCCCAAAATTCAGGGCGTTACAGTCCAAGATCCTAATGTCCTAAAATTCAACTAAATTTACCTAAGTACAAGCAAATAGCTAGGTCTAAAGGCATGAAATACAAAACTTTTCAAGAGTTATCAATGACAACTCTGACTCGTCTACTCATTTGGAACCAAATATCCTATTCCACATGTTTAAAATCAAGAAAATAGTAAAAAAATTAATTCTCATCACCCAAATCCCTAAACTTACACATAATTTGACGAATTACCTTTGCTTGGACAACAACATAGGAACAAAATTCAAGTTTTTCACGATAACGCTGATAACTCCTAATGTTAAGTATCCTTAATATCAACAATCTGCTTCAAAGGTCGGTATGGAAACTCAAGGGATTGTATTGAGTTTATTTTATAGAGATTTACCCCGACGCATATAAAACAATTCTAGCTACTACACATGCCCCGAGCATCACATGTTTTTGAGGTATACACTTGAGGTTGAAATTTGTAAGGGGAGAAAATCCCTCCCCCCGCAATGACGTTTTTCAGCACTCGAGTTGCAATGTATGAAATTTATCCCAGGAATCCCGGGTTGTAGAGGCTTTGAGGTAGAAACAATCAAGTTGGGTGGAGGTTGAAATGCCTGAGAGAAAATGCCCCCTACAAGAAGAGTAAAGTGAAAACGCCTCCTGCAGGATAGGTTTTCCAGCCATATGTCTGACATGTCAGTGGAAAGCTCGCCCTACAGGAAGTGTTTTCACTACCATGTCAAGTCAAAACGCACATTGCAAATCAACTTGCTTTCTTCTTCCTTTAAACCCTTACAACTAGGGATTCCTAGGATAAATTAAAAAATTCCCATTTTTACCTCGTGCTATCCCCAATATAAATGGCCTTTCTCATCCCCTACTCACCCATACCTCAATCTCTTTTAAATTGTTTTTTTTTCTTTTTCTTGCGTGTTGAAGTTTTTGGGTTTAAATATTTATTTCTTTCTTGCTTTAAAGGAGATATAGTCATAGTTTTAAGTTGTGTTTGGGTTCATAATGATGTCGTGGAGCTCGATAACCTGCAAATTTCACTTGCCGTGTACGTATGGAGCCATCACTGGAGAATCCAGGATCTATTTTCAACTTGAGGTCCAAGTTGGCAGTGATTATACTATCTCGGGTTGAAGTGTAACTAAGGCTTCAAGTTTACAAATGTTATGTTGTTAAAGGATGGAGCATAACTAGGGCGCTAGTTGATGGTGGTTATGCGGGTACAATAACAAATTTCTCCTCGTCAGAGGAGCATACTTAATAAAACCCATACGAAAGTGCAAGGAAGGAAAATATAAAGGGCCTTCCAATATAATCAAGTACTTTGTGTTGCCCATCTCCACCGAAGGTGGTCACCTTCTTAGTATAACTTGTTACGCCCTAATTTTGTCACAGATTATAATAATAGGGTCACCACCTTTGGTGGTGAAGAATAAGACGCATTGCTTTATTATACTGAAATGCCACTGCGTTTATCTTCCTCTTACTTCTGTTTGGGTTTTATAAAGCATCCTCCACTGACGAGGAAAAACTCATTGTCATGCTCATATAATCACTGTCAATTGAAACCCCATTTATGCTCCATCCTTTGACAGCATAACATTTGTAAACTTGAAGCCCTAGTTACAATTCAAACCGAGACCGTATAATCACCATCAACTGGGACCTTAAGTTGCAATGCGATCTGACTTCCCTGGTGATGGGTCCATACTCACATAGAAGATGAAATTTGTAGGTCACCCAACTCCACGACACCTCCATAAATTCAAACATTCCTTAAAGCTATAACCATGTCTATCTCAAACACGAACAAAAATAAATCTAAAATCTTCTAATTTCTAACAGTAAATATTTTTTTACCAAAGTGAAAACGCATCCTAAAGGGTGCATTTTCTCTGATGTGGAAGTGAAAATGCACCATGTAGGATGTGTTTTCCTTTCTCTCTCCAAAAAAAACGTAAATTGGTAAATTTTAAAAAAATGGCATAGTTTCTCAAATAAGTTTTCTTTTCAGCACATATATAAAAATTAGCCATTTTTTGGAACTTAAAAAAATGGACACAAAAGTCATGTTATTTGATCAGTTTTCTAATTCAAGCTGGTATTCATCAAAATGTCTCAAATTATCAAGAAAAAAATATTTTAAGAGATTTTTGTGTTCATTTTTCATATGAATTATGAGGACAATGAGTAGATTTTTTTCATTAGCTAAAAGTTTAATAAATTCAATAAATAAGTTTTTTCATATGAATTGTGAGTAATGAGTAGATTTTCATTAACTAAAAGTTTAATAAATTCGATAAATAAGTTCTTTAAGCTTAATTTGATTTTCTTGTCATTAAATTAATATATTACATCATATTGTATTTTATACCATCATTAAATTTGAAATTTGTAAATTTGAATAATTACTATTTTTGAATATTTTTATACATATATGACAATTACATTAAAAATGATTTATGTTCATAATTAATGTTTTAATTATTTGATTTATAATTTGACATAAAGATGTATTGTGATTTATGTTATAAAATAAATAGATAAAGAGTAAAGAATAAAGAAAATAAAAGAGCAAAAGAGAAAGAGAATTTTATTTATTACTCGAGATATTTACAAAACTTCTCCAAAATATCTATTTATAGGCATAAGAAGTAAAAATAAAGTAGAGATCTACTTCTAATGGCAATTAGAATTTAAAGTACATCAAAACTTATCTTGATCTTGATGGACATCCACTTAATAAGATATTCATAACACTCCCCCTTGGATGTCCATTGGTAGATAATGTGCCTCGTTAAAACCTTACTAAGATAAAAATCCTGTGGGAAAAAGATCCTAGAGAAGGAAAAAGAGTTCACATATCTATAATATGCATAATATGCTATCTCATTACAAACCTTATCAGGAAAACCGAATGGGACAAAACCTTGGTTAACAGAAAAAGAGTACAACGCGTATTTACTCCCCCTCAGGAAAACATCACATACTTTCTCATATTCTACATATTCAATCCTGAATACTAGTCTTTCAAATGATTATTTGAATGTATTTGCTAAGCATTTATATCACCATTTTTTTAGAAAATCATGAGTGAGGGAAAATTTTGGAGGAAATATATTTTGATCTCTTAAAGAGTTTCTGTAACATTCGAGATTTAGTGGTCTCGCATTTTAATTAATTTCTATGTGCTAGTATGGTCTGTATGTTGTTTGAGTGCGTTTGGGGGTTTCGAGAAACCTTGGGGTTAGGTAGAAGCCTTAGTAAAATTTTGGGTTCCAAGCTTTTAAGGGAGAGCTAGTGACGTTAGGCCTTAAGAGGTTTTATGTGGGATTTATGGCACAAGGGAGCTAGTGGTGGAGTGGTAGGGTAACGCCTACGTGCTAGGGGGGAGTGTTGCGTCACAAGGGGTGTCAAGGGGGCAGAGGTTCGAATCACGCCAGCAGCAAAAGGGAGCTTTATTTTTTTGGTGTTTTGCATCAAGGAGGGGGTGTTGGACGGCAAGCAAACTCTGGGGAAGACTTGGTCAAGGTTTTTGAATGTGTGGTGGAGAGTGGAGTTGAAGGTTTGAATGAGTCAAACTCATATGAATGGGTGAAGGGGAGAGTTTTTGGGAGGAAAAGAAGGGATTTGGGAGAGAGGCAAGGGGTTGGCTGAATGTGGGATGCTATGAAGGGTAGCATTTTCGGTCATGTTTAGGGGGGTTAGGTGCCGAAATTTAGTTCTTTTTCTCCTCATTCTCTTTTGTGCCGAAAAATATTTTTAGTATATCAATTTTCTTCCTCTCTTTTTGACTCTCTCTAGCCGAAACTTAGAAGGCCAGTTAGGGTCACTTTTACTCATCTTTTCCTTCTCATCTTCAAAAGCCGAAAGTGCCATATCTTCTCCCTTTTCACTTCAAGTTTCATTCTTTCTTTCTTAAAATCTCTCTAGCCGAATCTCTTAACCTTAAACTTTCTCTTTTCTTTCACCAAGTTCATCATCATCAGAAGCCGAATAACCTTTTCTTACCTAGGCCAAATCTGTCAGAGCCTGTAGAGGGGGTGTCATCATTCGTCTCCTATCAATCTTCTCAAATCGGGTTAGTATTCGTTGGTAAGGAGTTCTCTTTTATTTGGATCGCTCTCTTTTCTTTCTTTGGTTGCCGAAACCAATAGCTAACTTAGTTGCTCATGTGTGGCCGAATCCATGGAGGGTTGGTTTTGGGATCTCACTTGGGCTAACGTTAAGGGAGTAGAGATCTTTCAGGATTTTAGCGATCGAGGTAAGCAGGGTATATCGTTGGGTCGAAGGACATTTCATGTGTTCATATGTGTTAGAGCCGATTCTAACATGACTTATGCAGGGGTTTTCGGCAGACTGTTAGGTTCAAACGTATAGTTTCAGGATTTAGTCAGTTTCGGTAAGGAGTATTCTATTCTCAGTATTTTATGGTCGTCACTATTATTTAATTTAATGTGTTAATCGGGTCTTCTGACCAAGACTTTATTTTATGGAACCGAATACCAGCCAAGTGGAGAAAGGGGTTGGACACGTAGTCCCTACCCCTAAGTTCAAGAAACGGTCAGTTTCAGCGGTTCGGGATTGGCCTCTGGGCTGTGGGTGAGCATCCGACATCGATAAGCCAATCACTGTGATCGCTTCGAGTGAGGACGTTAGGGAGGTCGAGAGTTTAGTTCTTCAGGTTCTCAGGTATGTAATTAACACACTGTTTGCGTATTTACTTTAGTTATAAAATGAAACATGTGTGGTAGCCGAAATAGTGGTTGTGGTGATGTTATTACCCATATTGGGGTAGTCCAGTACCAGGTTAGTAACTCTCTGATATTGAAATTTTGGATGGATATATGTATGTAATGTGAAATTGTGGTAAGCATGTTATGTATGCATATCTGATATGTTCATAATGATTATGTTGTCATTTCATGTAATGCATATGCATGGGATCGAGATATGTATAAAGAAGGAAAGGGTGTACATTTATGTACGTGGTTGATGTTAGCCTTGAGCTGCATCGTGGATTGATGTTGGCTTCATGCCTCATCGTGGATTGGTGATGACCTCGAGTCACATTGTGGATATTTGTGATTTTAATCACGTGGACCAGTGGCTAGACCACTAGATGAACTTTGAGCAGCATGACTGCCAAAGAGGTGTGTAGCGGATGAAGGGTCAATTTAGTAATCCCTTGGTGTGTGGTGGTAGGATACGGGGGTGTGTAACAGTTGGATACTAGGTTGGGGTGGGTTAACATGTTGCATCTTTATGTGTGGTGTGTGGATTAGTGTGGTTATGGGCCAAGCCCATTTGTGGAACATGTGGAATAATTGCACACTGAGTCGGTTTGACTCACTCTATTTTCCTAAAACAATGCAAGTGGTACATGATTCTTGGACTGGGCCGGAGGGGTCTCGAGGTGGCCATGCAGAAGCTGCTTTTATTTCTTTAAGTTTATATTTTAGATTTTCAAGTACTTTTTGGAATAGATTTTATTGTAATAGGGCCACTGTAATTTTTTTGAGATTTTATTTATGGTTTTAAGTTAGAGTTACTATTAAAATATTATCTAAAAATAACTATAAAGCTTTTATGACTCAAACATCGAAATAAAGTTTTCAAGTCCAGATTTCTCATAAACAACTCATTTCCCACGGAACTTCCATTTCCAAATATCGACTTAAACGTATTTAAGACCTATGTTTTAAAACCCCTAAGTTGTTCTTACTTCCAAATTAAATTCTTCTATTTAACAACTACTCTAGTGACATTCCGGATTCGGCCGTGGTGTTTTGGATCGAGTTTGGGGTGTTACAATTTGGTATCAGAGAGAGGTTCAAAACTCGACTTTGAGGGTTTTTGGTCTCAAAACGCTTTCCAAAGATGGGTTTTACTAAAACATGGATTTCTATAAACTAATCAGGTTTATTCTGGCATGGCACCTGCGTCTTCGGCCCGAAGTCTGCCAGGTAAGTACTTCAAACTATTGTGTGATTTGTATGTAGAAATTGTAACAGTCCGAATTTGACCCTAATCGGAACGGTGGTTTTGGGACCACGAATCTGAGCCTGAGAAATATTTAAATATTATATTTTGTGTTTATTATATGTGAATTTATGTGTGTGAAAGTTTTGTAGAAAAATTTTATCGTTTAAGTATTGAATTTGATAAAAGGGACTAAATCGCGTAAAGCGTAAAAGTTGCATTCTTTAGTGTAAAGTGCTAGAATGATGATGTCGTCTTAATTTGAGGTATTAAGTGGGTAAATATCCCATTTTATAAGTTAGTGGATGGCTTTTGACTAATATGCCATTATTATATGTAATAGTTTATTTTATATTAAAGGTTATATTAGTAAATTAGTAAATAACCTATTATATACATAATAAAATAAAAAGAAAAAGCCATTATCATCTCATTTTGTTCTTTGGCCGAATGTGGGAGAAAGAAAAAGGGGTTTTTGTTCCTTTGATTTTTGGCAATTAGAAGTACAAAATCAAGGTTAGTTTGATTTCGGTTTTTGTTAGTTTTTACGTTTTTGAAATCGTTGCTTTAAACCGTAGCTAACCCATGTCTTAATTTGTAAATCTATGCATTATTGATGTTCGGCCATTAATAAACTTATGTGGTTTATGATATTTGATGATTTGAAATTTAAGATAGGTCAAAGATTGATATGTTTTGTATTGGAAGTTTTAGTGAAATTGAATAAATAGGGCTAATTTGTAAAAATAAAATTTTAGAGGGACTTAATTACAAAATAAATGAAATGAGAGGGCTTATAAAGTCCCTAGGAATATTCGGCCCTTGTATAGTCTTGGCAAATTGTGTGTATTTTGTGTTTTGTACAATTAGGACTAAATAGTAAAAATGTGAAACCTTAAGGGTAAAATGGTAATTTGCTTAATTATGTGCTTAGGGACTAAATTGAGATGAAATGTACTTGAATGAGTTAAATTTTTATGTGTTTAGATCAAGAACAAAGAAAAACGAGCTTGGATCGAGGAAAAATGAAAGTCGTCGACTAGCCGGTTAATGTTGTCCGTCGATAGTCGAGGTAAGTCCTTAAGCTGAAATATGTCAAAGAATTATTTATGAATCTATTAAATGATGATGTTCGATAAATTTGAAGGTAAATTATTGTAGTAGCCAAATGTATATGGTTAGATTGGCTTGAATGCATAAATTGACAATGTGATATGAATATGTATCTTTGATATATTATTTGGGAAAAATGTGAAGTATGTGATTGGTTTATGAATTATTTCGGGCTTATTGCCTAGCAGGCCTTGTGCCGGTGATTTGATTCAGGCTTAGTGCCTAGTAGGCTCGGTGCCGGTGACATATTCGGGCTTAGTACCTAGCAGGCTTAGTGCCGGTGACATATTCAGGCTTCGTGCCTAGCAGGCTTAGTGCCGGTGACATATTCAGGCTTCGTGCCTAGCAGGCTTAATGCCAGTGATACTTTAAAACGAAGAAACTATAAATTTTTCGAGTGTAATATAGTGAACTTATTGAGTTAAAAACTCAGGTAAGCTTAAATCTCAGTGAATTCATCAGAAGTAAGGTAAGTTGTGATTAATGTTATTTGAGTTGAAGTATCATATTAAGATTGGTGTTTTGTGTGATTGAGTTTATTTAGCGATATGTATGAATGGTATAAGATAGAATTTGAGCTTAAACGTGCTATTTTTGGTATGTTTGGTTACTAGTAGAAATGCTAATAGTGGAAAGACTTTGAATATGATAATATAGTTGATATGAATGTTGCACCTATGTGACAAGGAGCATGTGATTCATGCAAAATACGTTTATACTATGGTTCGATGAATTATAGGATTATGGTAATGAAGTGTAAATGCTATGATTAACAAGCTGATAATATTCAGCCCTGCATAAATATAGATGTTATAAGTTTAAAGAAATAAAATTTAATCGTTTGAATGTTATATTAAAGTTGCTTAGGACTTACTAAGCTATTGAGCTTACTCTGTTGTGTTCGTATTTCTATTTTATAGATCGTTGATTCAACTACGGGCTCAGGGGATCATCAAGAAAGTCGACCACACTATCACTCTCTTTGGTATATATATGTTTTGTAAACTTTTTGAATCAAAGGCATGTATAGGCTTTATTTTGATAAGTAATGAATGATGTTCGGTTTGTAAATATAAATATGGCCTTGCAAATAAGGCTGTTGCTTTTGGTTAAGTATGAGTTATATGTTGATATAATGGTTTGTTTTAAGTCCTTGATATAATATGTGTATATATCATGTTTAGGAGTTAAATGTGGTTTTATAGAATTGGTCATTTATAGGTAATATATATGTATAAGTATTGCCTATTTAGTTGTGAAAATTTTCTATTGAGATTATTACGTGCTTAATTATAATTTCAAAGTTGATCATGGAAATGTTTATATTCATGTTTAGGTTGAAGATTTTGAGTTATAATTAGTATGGCCATTCGAATATAGCTAAAATATGGATGCTTATATACGATTATAGTTGAGTTATGTATGAAAAACAAGTGGGTATTGGATAGGTATTAATATAAAATTTTGTATGTGCGTTGATCTAAATTAGTTTATGAAACATGAAACATGTTATGCAATATGTTTTGGTATATTTGGCCAAAGCTATCAACTGCATTTTTGATAATGTAATGAACTTGTATATCTTGACCATTTAGCCTGAAGTTTTGTTCATAAGGTTTGTTTTCTTAGTACTTAAAATGAATTGACTTTTGAAATGGGGTTACTTTATTAATTAGTTAAGTATGGTTTACTTGTTTATAAATTTCATATGCTAAGACCAACTTGTCGAGTGTGGTATATGGAATCAGGATTGTTGTATGACAATTGTCGCATTGTACTTTCGTGGTCTTTTGTGTTCTTTGATGATTATAGTGTATATGATTTGAATTAAAGTATTAAGCATATATTATACAAGTGTAATTTGTAATCATTTGAGTAGAAGTTATGACTTATCTGGTAATGCCCGTAACCCTAATCTGGTGACGGGTAGGGGTTAAAGGGTGTTACATTTTATTGGTATCAGAGCTACGGTTTAGTCGATTCTAGGACTACCGTAGTATGTATGAGTCTAGCTATACATGCCTTTGAACCGTATATATGATAGTGTGGTGACTTCTGACAATTTCAATTGTATTTTATATAGTAAATGGATTCCGATCCCAATAGAGCCGTAGCTGATGATGTGGAGAGCGTTGCACCTGGTCTCGCACGTAGATCAGCACCATTAGACTCTCGACCAATTACGGGTTGCAACGAGGGAGAGGCTAAACAAGCCTTCTACCAAATGATGAATGAATGGTTTACCCAGTTTGTTCAGAATAATCCGGCTGTACAACAAACTCCACCCCCAAATAATCCAACTCCGGTACCTTCAGCACCCCCGATGATAGATCTGATGAGATCTAGCAGACCTCCCATTGATAAAATCAGGAAATATGAGGCCGAGGAATTCAAGGCCAATGATAATGATGATGCAGAACGAGCTGAGATATGGCTTGATAACACTATTCGGGTACTCGATGAGTTATCTTGTACTCTAGATGAATGCCTAAAGTGTGCTATATCTCTACTTCGGGACACTGCCTATCACTGGTGGAACACACTGGTATCCGTAGTTCTGAAAGAAAAGGTAACTTGGGACTTCTTCCAAATTGAGTTCCGTAAGAAATATATCAGTCAGAGATTCATCGATCAAAAACGAAAAGAATTTCTTGAACTAAAATAGGGGCGAATGACTGTGACAGAATATGAACGGAAATTTGTCAGACTTAGCAAATATGCTAGAGAGTGTGTTCCTACTAAAGCCATTATGTGCAAAAGATTTGAAGACGGTCTGAATGAAGATATAAAGTTGCTGGTCAGCATTCTTGAAATCAAAGAGTTTGTGATACTAGTCGAGCGGGCTTGTAAGGTCAAGAGCTTGGAAAAGAGAAAAGAAAAGTGAAATAGAAGCTAGAGATACTGTAAGAGATCAACGAGTAAGACTTACCATTGATTGCCTAAGAAATTGAGAGATGACTCCAACGGACATAAAGCTACTTGGACTTACCTAGACGTGATCGACCTCTAGGGAGTTATCGAGCTACTTCGATAGCTAGTGTTGGTAACATTCCACAGGACCGGGTCGAGTGTAAACACTGCGATAAATGGCATTCTGGAAGTTGTAGGGTTCGTGATTGGTCCTACCTTAAATGTGGATCGTCGGACCATTTTATTCGAGAGTGCTTGATGTTAGCCGAACAGAATACGGTTTAGAACATTAGATCGAGCAGCACACTAGCACGGGGTTGACCACCCAAACATTCCAGTAATGTAGGTGGTAGTCAGAGAGGGACGAAAGACACTGTAGTTCGATCAGAGGCCCGAGCACCAGCTAGAGCTTATGCTACACGAGCCAGAGAGGATGCTTCCTCCCTTGATGTCATTACTGATATTTTCACCCTTTATGATACTACTGTGATTGCATTGATTGATCCTGGTTCGACTCATTCATATGTGTGTGAAGCTCTAGTATTCAATAAGACTCTGCCAGTTGAGTCTACTGAGTTTGTGATTCGTGTGTCCAACCCTCTGGGTAGATGTGTACTTGTTAATAAAGTGTGTAGAGGTTGCCCGTTGATGATTCGGGATTATTGTTTCCCAGCTGATTTAATGTTGTTGCCTTTCGATGAGTTCAATATAATTTTGGGAATGGACTGGTTAACTTCACATGATGCAGTGGTGAATTGCAAAAGAAAGCTTATTAATTTGAGATGTCAGAACGGCGAGATCATCAGAATTGAATCTACTTATTTAAGTGGGTTTTCTACAATAATATCCTCGATATTGGCCCGAAAGTATGTGAGAAAAGGGTGCGAAGCTTATTTGGCATATGTACTGGATAATAAAGTGTCTGAAAAGCATATTAAATCTGTACCGGTTGTGTGTGAATGCCCAGATGTGTTTCCTGAAGAACTACCGGGTTTACCCCCAGTACGAGAGATTGAGTTTGGCATTGAATTAGCACCGGGAACGACTCTGATCTCGATAGCTCCATATCGGATGGCACCTCTTGAGTTAAAAGAGTTGAAAGCACAGTTACAGATTAACGAATGATAGGGGCTTTGCACGCACGAAGTTTCTCTCCTTGGGGTGCACCACCTTTTGTGAAGAAAAAGATGGAACAATCTTGATGTGTATTGATTATCGGCAATGAATAAGGTAACTATAAAGAATAAGTACTCGTTACCTCAGTTGATGATTTGTTTGATCGATTGAAAGGGCTTCAGATTTTCAAGATAGATTTGAGATCGGGTTATTATCGATTCTGAGTCGAGATACGGATGTGCCAAAGACGCATTAGGACGAGGTACGTACATTTTGAGTTTTTGGTTATGCCTTTTGGGCTTACTAATGCACATGCTATTTTTATGGATTTGATGAATCGAGTTTTTAGACAGTTTTTGGATCGATTTGTAGTAGTGTTTATTGATGATATACTGATCTACTTCAAAGACGAAATCGAGCATGCTGAGCATTTGAGATTAGTGCTACAAACTTTGCGAAATTAGTAGTTGTATGCAAAGTTTAGTAAGTGTGAGTTCTGGATGAAAGAGGTTAGCTTTTTGGGACATATTGTTTCAGCATCAAGTATTCGAGTTGATCCGAACAAAATCTCGGCTATACTTGATTGGAAGCCACCGAAAAATGTTTCTGAGATTCGAAGTTTTCTGGGACTTGCGGGCTACTACAGACGGTTTTGAAAGGTTTTTCAGAATAGCTACACCTTTGACAAAGCTACTACGTAAAAATGTCAAGTTCGAGTGGTCAAAAATTGTCGAAAAAGTTTCGATCGGTTGAAAGCCCTTTTGATGAAGCTCGGTGTTAGCTCGGCTGAATCGGGTAAAGAATTTGTTGTGTATTCGATGCTTCCTTAAGTGGTTTGGGCTGTATTGATGCGAGAAGGCAAAGTAGTAGCCTACGCTTGAGACAATTTAAGCCGCATGAAAGAAATTACCCGACGCATGATTTAGAGCTTGCAGCCATTGTGTTCGCACTGAAGATTTGGCGTCATTACTTATTCGACGAGAAATATCATGTTTACTCGGATCACAAAAGTCTGAAGTATTTGATGACTCAAAAAGACTTGAATTTAAGACAGCGCAGATGGTTGGAATTACTAAGAGATTACGAATTGGTAATTGACTATCATCCAGGAAAAGCTAACGTTGTTGCAGATGCACTAAGTCGAAAATCATTGTTTGCTCTTCGTGCGTTGAACGCACATATGGTTATGTCTGGTGATGGTTTGATCATAGCTGAGATGAAGGATAGATCGTTGTTTATTCAGCAAATTAATGATGCACAGAAAGTTGACAAAGATATGATTTCTGGACGAGCACAGTGTGAAAATAATACAGAGTCAGAGTTCCGAATTGATAAAAATGACTGTTTGAACTATAAAGGCCGATTGTGTATACCGAGAAATGCTGACTTGATTCAAATGGTATTGGATGAAGCTTATAATAGTCAAATGTCGATACATCCGGGTAGCACAAAGATGTATAATGATTTGAAACAGTTTTATTGGTGGCCGGGCATGAAACAGGATATATCTAAATTTGTTTCTAAATGCTTAGTTTGTCAGCAAGTAAAAGCTGAGCATCAAGTGCCATCCAGACTACTTCAGCCAATCATGATACCTGAATGGAAATGGGATAGAATTACAATGGATTTTGTATCTGGTCTCCCTATGACACCGAGTAAGAAAGATACTGTCTGGGTTATAGTTGATAGACTGACTAAATCAGCTCACTTTGTGCCAGTTCATACAGACTATCCACTCGATAAACTTGCTGAATTGTATGTATCACAGATTGTGAGATTGCATGGTGTACCGAGTTCTATTGTTACAGACAGAGACCCGAGATTCACATCGCGGTTTTGAAAGAAGTTGCAAGATGCTTTAGGTACTAAACTTCATTTTAGTACATCCTTTCATCTGCAGACAGACGGTCAATCCGAGAGACCTATTCAGATACTTGAGGATATGTTGAGATGTTGCGTTCTCGAGTTTAAAGGTACGTGGGAACAATACCTACCTTTGATTGAATTTGCTTATAATAATAGCTTTCAATCTAGTATCAAAATGGCGCCCTACGAAGCTTTGTACGGTCGCAAATGTCGAACACCATTGTATTGGACTGAGCTCAGTTAAAACAAAATACACGGGGTTGATTTGATCAAGGAAACTGAACAAAAAGTGGCTGTGATCAGAGATACTTTGAAAGCTACCTCAGATCGATAAAAGTCTTATGCTGATTTAAAATGTAAAGATGTTGAATTTCAAGTCGGGGATCGAGTATTCTTGAAAGTTTCTCCGTGGAAGAAAGTACTCCGATTTGGTCGGAAAGGCAAACTTAGTCCGAGATTCATTGGACCTTATGAAATCACTGAACGTATTGGGCCTGTTGCTTATAGATTAAAGTTGCCCTCTGAGTTAGAAAAGATACATGACGTATTTCATGTTTCGATGCTTCATAAGTACAGATCAGATCCGTCACATGTGATCACACCGTCAGAGATTGAAATCCAACCCGATTTGACATATGATGAAGAACCGATCCGTATCTTAGCTCGGGAAATGAAAGAGTTGAGAAACAAGAGGATTCCATTAGTGAAAGTATTATGGAATAGACACGGAGTTGAAGAGGCTACGTGGGAGCCTGAGGATTCAATGAAGCAACAATACCCAACCTTGTTTAACGGTAAGATTTTCGGGGACGAAAATCCTTAAGAGGGGGAGAGTTGTAACAGTCTGAATTTGACCCTAATCGGAATGGTGGTTTTGGGACCATGAATCCGAGCCCGAGAAATATTTAAATATTATATTTTGTGTTTATTATATGTGAATTTATGTGTGTGAAAGTTTCGTAGAAAAATTTTATCGTTTAAGTATTGAATTTGATAAAAAGGACTAAATCGCGTAAAGCGTAAAAGTTGCATTCTTTAGAGTAAAGTGCTAGAATGATGATGGCTTCTTAATTTGAGGTATTAAGTGGGTAAATATCCCATTTTATAAGTTAGTGGATGGCTTTTGACTAATATGCCATTATTATATGTAATAGTTTATTTTATATTAAAGGTTATATTAGTAAATTAGTAAATAACCTATTATATACATAATAAAATAAAAAGAAAAAGCCATTATCATCTCATTTTGTTCTTTGGCTGAATGTGGGAGAAAGAAAAAGGGGTTTTTGTTCCTTTGATTTTCGGCAATTAGAAGGACAAAATCAAGGTTAGTTTGATTTCGGTTTTTGTTAATTTTTACGTTTTTAAAATCGTTGCTTTGAACCGTAGCTAACCCATGTCTTAATTTGTAAATCTATGCATTATTGATGTTTGGCCATTGATAAAATTATGTGGTTTATGATATTTGATGATTTGAAATTTAAGATAGGTTAAAGATTGATATGTTTTGTATTGGAAGTTTTAGTGAAATTGAATAAATAGGGCTAATTTGTAAAAATAAAATTTTAGAGGGACTTAATTACAAAATAAATGAAATGAGAGGGCTTATAAAGTCCCTAGGAATATTCGGCCCTTGTATAGTCTTGGCAAATTGTGTGTATTTTGTGTTTTGTACAATTAGGACTAAATAGTAAAAATGTGAAACCTTAAGGGTAAAATGGTAATTTGCTTAATTATGTGCTTAGGGACTAAATTGAGATGAAATGTACTTGAATGAGTTAAATTTTTATGTGTTTAGATCAAGAACAAAGAAAAACGAGCTTGGATCGGGGAAAAATGAAAGTCGTCGACTAGCCGGTTAACGTTGTCCGTCGATAGTCGAGATAAGTCCTTAAGCTGAAATATGTCAAAGAATTATTTATGAATCGGTTAAATGATGATGTTTGATAAAATTGAAGGTAAATTATTGTAGTAGCCGAATGTATATGGTTAAATTGGCTTGAATGCATAAATTGACAATGTGATATGAATATGTATCTTTGATATATTATTTGGGAAAAATGTGAAGTATGTGATTGGTTTATGAATTATTTCGGGCTAATTGCCTAGCGTGCCTTGTGCTTGATTTGATTCGGGCTTAGTGCCTAGCGAGCTTAGTCTTAGGTGACATATTCGGGCTTAGTGCCTAGCGAGCTTAGTGCCGATGACATATTCAAAGCTTCGTGCCTAACGTGCTTAGTCTTGGTGACATATTCAGGCTTCGTGCCTAGCAGGCTTAATGCCGGTGATACTTTAAAACGAAGAAACTATAAATTTTTTGAGTGTAATATGGTGAACTTATTGAGTTAAAAACTCAGGTAAGCCTAAATCTCAGTGAATTCATCAGATGTAAGGTAAGTTGTGATTAATGTTATTTGAGTTGAAGTATCATATTAAGATTGGTGTTTTGTGTGATTGAGTTTATTTAGCGATATGTATGAATGGTATAAGATAGAATTTGAGCTTAAACATGCTATTTTTGGGATGTTTGGTTACTAGTAGAAATGCTAATAGTGGAAAGACTTTGAATGTGATAATATAGTTGATATGATTGTTGCACCTATATGACAAGGAGCATGTGATTCATGCAAAATACGCTTATATTATGGTTCGATGAATTATAGGATTATGGTAATGAAGTGTAAATGCTATGATTAACAAGCTGATAATATTCGGCTCTGCATAAATATAGATGTTATAAGTTTAAAGAAATAAAATTTAATCGTTCAAATGTTATATTAAAGTTGCTTAAGACTTCCTAAGCTATTGAACTTACTCTGTATGTGTTTGTATTTTTGTTTTATAGATCGTTGATTTAACTACGGGCTCAGGGGATCATCAAGAAAGTCAACCACACTATCACTCTCTTTGGTATATATATGTTTTGTAAACTTTTTGAATCAAAGGCATGTATAGGCTTTATTTTGATAAGTAATGAATGATGTTACATTTGTAAATATAAATATGGCCTTGCAAATAAAATTTGTTGCTTTTGGTTAAGTATGAGTTATATGTTGATATAATGGTTTGTTTTAAGTCCTTGATATAATATGTGTACATATCATGTTTAGGAGTTAAATGTGGTTATATAAATTGATCATTTATAGGTAATATATATGTATAAGCATTGCCTATTTGGTTGTGAAAATTTTCTATTGAGATTATTACGTGCTTAATTATAATTTCAAAGTTGATCATGGAAATGTTTATATTCATGTTTAGGTTGAAGATTTTGAGTTATAATTAGTATGGCCATTCGAATATAGCTAAAATATGGATGCTTATATACGATTATAGTTGAGTTATGTATGAAAAACAAGTGGGTATCGGATAGGTATTAATATAAAATTTTGTATGTGCGGTGATCTAAATTAGTTTATGAAACATGAAACATGTTATGCAATATGTTTTGGTATATTTGGCCAAAGCTATCAACTGCATTTTTGATAATGTAATGAACTTGTATATCTTGACCATTTAGCCTGAAGTTTTGTTCATAAGGCTTGTTTTCTTAGTACTTAAAATGAATTGACTTTTGAAATGGGGTTACTTTATTAATTAGTTAAGTATGGTTTGCTTGTTTATAAATTTCATATGCTAAGACCAACTTGTCAAGTGTGGTGTATGGAATCGGGATTGTTGTATGACATTGTCGTAATGTACTTTCAGGGTCTTTTTGTGTTCTTTGATGATTATAGTGTATATGATTTGAATTAAAGTATTAAGCATATATTATACAAGTGTAATTTGTAATCATTTGAGTAGAAGTTATGACTTATCTGGTAATGCCCGTAACCCTAATCTAGTGACGGGTAGGGGTTAAGGGGTGTTACAGAAATGATGGGTGATATGGGATCGTAGATTAGTAAGTTAGGAACTATTAAACCTTAGGATTAGCTTACTCTAACACTAAACTTCATAAGACTTAACTTATTTCACCAAACCCAGGAATAAGTTGCAGAGTTCAGGTGTGGTAACAAGCATGCGCATGTCTAGGCATGAATTCCGAATGAGCTTGGTATTTAAGAAGTCCTAGTGACTCACCTCCTCATTTCGAGAATCCTCCCTGGTGCGTAGTGATTGTTCACCTTAACCATGAGGACTTGTTAACGGGTCGAACCTATAACTAAAACCCGAAAGGGACTAAATACCCGATTTTGTAAAACTATCAAATTACCCCTGATTTTAAACAAATTACAGTACTACCCTCGATTTATTACCAAAATACCCCTATTTGCCAAAATTACCAAGATACCCTTTATATTTTGAAAATCACAAAAATATCCCTATAGGATAAATTACGAAAATACCACTGGGTTGGGAACGGACAAAAATGCTCAAAGTGGTGAATATGTGTAGTGGATAGTGTTGATGAATGAATGCGATTCTCTAAATTAGGGTGGAAGACTTGAGACGAAAACTTTGGATGATCGAAAGAACTACTATTAAATTTCTTTACATAAAATTGCTCGTGGGTAATCAATTGGAACAAAAGTTAATGCATAAAATTTCTTAAAATGCATTAAAACGCAGCGATAAACATGAGTTCTAGGGGCGAGGTCGTGTACGCATAGGCGTGGTAGAGGCGTAATGGTCATGTCGTAACCGGTTAGGTCCGGTCATGGATCGTGAATGAAACGATGTCACTGCGCTAGAAGTTGAGTTTCAAGATCAGACGGGTAGAGATGACGCAGTATCTCAGGCTATGCTACGAGTTTTGGAAAGAGTTGCGGGAGCGAATATGGGTACTGGGGCTGGAAGTCTATTTCTGAGAGACTTCGAGTGAATGGAGCTGAGATATTTAGAGGTGTCTCGGGGGTAGCTCCAAATGTGGCAGAGTATTGGTTAGAGGCAGTCGAGAGGATCATGGATGACTTGGACTACACTACAGTGGAAAAGCTGAAAGGTGCTGTATCTTTACTTTGGGATGAGGCCTATAAGTGGTGGCTTACCGTCAGAGAGGGTACTCCAATGGACTGAGTAGATTGGGGTTACTTTAAGGTAAAGTTTGAGGGAAAGTACGTCGGAGTTAGTTACGTGGACGCACAGAGGAAGGCGTTCTTGAATCTGGTGCAAGGGGGTAAGTCAGTAGCGGAATATGAGGTAGAATTCCTGAGGTTAAGTCGGTATGCTAGAGGGATTGTTGCTACTAATTACGAGCGCTGCGTGAGATTTGAGGATGGGCTACGAGATGAACTGCGGGTGTTGATAGCTCCTCAGCGTGAGAGGGACTTTGCTACTTTGGTAGAGAAAACCCGGATAGCAGAAGAGGTTAAGCAAACTGAAATGCAGAATAGTGATAAGGATAGAGGCAGGAATAAGAGAGGTTTTGGACCATCAGGATCTTCGGGGGGTTTTCAGAAAAAGCCTAAGATTGAGGGTTCTACTCGTGCTTTTATGCCAGCTGTTGGGAATCAGGTCCGTCTATGTGCTCGGTGTGGGAAGACTCATGTAGGCGAGTGCTGGAGAAGGAGTAAGGAGTGCTTCAGGTGTGGGTTCAAGGCTCACTTGGTTAAGAATTGTCCTCAGAATGTGGATAGGGCTCAGGCTGTAGGTCAGGCGTATGTGCAGCCAGGAAGGGGTGGTCCACAAATGTCGAGAGGTTGTGGTCCGAATCGTGGAGGGAATGGTTTTGGCTGAGGTCGCGGAGCACCGGACAGAGGTGCTGGGAGCTCAGATACAAGACAGCCTAGATTGGTTTACGCGGCCAGACGTCGTGAGGAAGGGGATACACTAGATGTTATCACGGGTACGTTTTTCATTCTTGGGTTACCCTTTACTGCTTTGATTGATGTTGGGTCAACTCATTCGTACATTGCTAGCACGATGTCTTGAATCTTGGATAGGAACTTGAAAATTGTCTCTAGGAAGATGACTGTGCTTAGTCCTTTAGGGCAATCTGTAGTGGTAGACAAACTCTTTAGGGATGTGCCTTTAGAGGTTCAGGGAGTAGTGTTTCCAGCGGATTTGATGGAGTCTGCTGCTCGTAGAATTTGACTTGATCCTAGGTATGGACCGTTAGTAAGGTATCATGCAAATTTGACCGTCTGCTAAGCGCATGTCATTGAGGTCTCCCGAGGATAATGAGGTGGTGGTGATAGGTGAGAGGAGAGACTACTTGGCTAACGTAGTGTTTGCTCTTAAGGCAGAAAAGATGGGGAAGAAGGGGTGCTTGGCTTTTCTGATGTTTGTTAGTGCTTTGGATGCTAAGGAAGTAGCTGTGGGGGAGGTTAGGACAGTGAAGGAGTTTGTGGATGTTTTTCCAGAAGAACTTCCAGGGTTACCTCTGGATCGGAGGTGGATTTTGGAATTGACCTGTTGCCGGGAACAGCGCCAGTGTCCATCGCTCCTTATAGGATGGCACCAAAGGAGTTGGTTGAGCTGAAAGCCCAAATCCAAGAGTTGCTAGATCGCGGGTTTATTCGACCCAGTGTGTCTCCATGGGGAGCACCGATATTGTTCGTAAAGAAGAAGGACAGGTCTATGCGTATGTGCATAGATTACCGCCAGTTGAATAAGCTGATGATCAAGAACAAGTACCCGCTGTCGAGGATAGACGACTTGTTTGACCAGCTCAAAGGAGCTGAGGTCTTTTCGAAGATAGATTTGAGGCTGGGGTATCACCAGCTTATGGTGAAGGAGGCTGATATCCATAAGACGGTGTTTTGAACTCTATACGAGCACCATGAATTCCTGGTAATGCCGTTCGGGTTGACTAACGCACTGGCTGTATTCATGGATATGATGAATCAATTTTTCCAACCTTACTTGGATCAATTCGTCGTGGTGTTCATAGACGACATCCTGGTATATTCCAAGTCGGAGGAAGAGCATGATACACATCTTCGGGTAGTGCTGTAAATTTTAAGGGAAAAGAAGTTGTACGCCAAGTTTAGCAAGTGCGAATTCTGGTTGAGTGAAGTCACTTTTCTGGGTCATGTGGTATCCGCGGAGGGAATAAGGGTGGATCCTCGGAAGATTGATGCAGTACTGGAGTGGAAACCACCAAGGTCGGTAGTGAAAATTCGTAGTTTCTTGGGGCTATCAGGGTACTATAGGAGGTTTGTTGAGGGTTTCTCTTCAATAGCAGCACCTTTGACTAAGTTGTTGAGAAAGGAGGTACCTTTTGTATGGTCAGATAAACAGCAGGAGAGTTTCGAGAAGCTAAAGAAGTTTTGACAGAAGCTCCGATTTTGATTCAGCCTGTAGCGGGAAAAGATTTTGTGGTGTATTGTGATGCTTCTCATACGGGGTTAGGTTGTGTACTGATGTAGGAAGGAAAGGTGGCTGCTTATGCATCTCGACAATTGAGACCGCATAAAGTCAACTACCCGACGCACGATCTGGAGTTGGCAGCAGTAGTTTTCACTTTGAAAGTGTAGAGGCATTATCTTATGGAGAGAAGTCAGTGATCTACACGGACCACAAGAGCCTGAAGTATCTGTTGACTCAGAAGAAGCTGAACTTGAGACAACGAAGGTGGGTGGAGTTATTAAAGGATTACGACTGTTCGATTGAGTACCACCCGGGTAAAGCGAATGTGGTGGCAGATGCCCTAAGTCGAAAGGTAGTATCGGATCTGAGGGCTATGTTCGCACATCTTAGTCCCTACGACGACGGAAGTTTGTTAGTAGAGCTACAGGTGAAGCCGACGTGGTTAAGTCAGGTAAAAGAGAAACAGTTGGTGGATGAGGTTTTGAGTGCTCGACTTCAGCAAGTTCAGAGTGGGAAGTTAGAGGACTACAGTGTAAATAGTAACGGAGTTCTGTGTTTCTGTGGTAGGGTGTGTATGTCGAAGGATATGGAATTGAGGCAGAAGATTCTTTGGGATTCGAATAGTAGCCCTTACGCTATGCATCCTGGAGGAAGTAAGTTGTATAAGGATCTACTGGAACAGTTTTAGTGGCCTGGATTGAAGCGGGAAGTTACAGAATTTGTGGAGAAGTGCTTGACGTGTCAGCAGGTCAAAGCTGAACACCAAGTACCTTTGGGGTTACTACAACCAGTGAAGTTTTCGCAGTGGAAGTGGGAGAGAATCACCATGGATTTTGTTAGTGGGCTTCCTCTTATGCCTACTAAGAAAGACTCGGTATGGGTGATTGTAGATCGGTTGACAAAGTCCACTCATTTCATACCGTGCGTGTTGATTACTCTCTGCGAAGATTAGCGAAGCTATATGTAGCAGAAATTGTGAGACTGAATGGAGTGCTGGTGTCGGTCATATTGGATAGGGATCCTAGATTTACGTCGAGGTTTTGGAGGGCGTTGCATCAGGCTTTGGGTACCAGGTTGGACTTTAGCACGGTATTTCATCCGCAGACGGATGGCCAGTCTGAAAGGGTGATTCAGGTGTTAGAAGATATGTTAAGGGGATGTGTTATCGACTTCAGGGGTAGTTGGGAAGAATTCTTGCCTTTAGTAGAATTCGCTTATAACAACAGTTATCAAGCTAGTATTCGGATGGCGCCGTATGAAGCACTGTATGGGCGGAAGTGTCAGACTCCTACTTGTTGGACGAAACTAGGTGAACGTCATGTTTTGGGTCCAGAGATAGTGGCAGAGTCAGAGGAAAAGGTTAAAATAATTCGAGCACGGTTGAAAGAGGCATCCGATGCATGTAAGTCGTATGCGGACCTTAAGCGGAAAGAGGTAGAGTTTGTCGTGGGTGATCGTGTGTTCCTGAAAGTTTCACCGTGGAAGAAGGTGATGAGATCTGGACGCAAGGGTAAACTGAGTCCCAGGTTTATAGGAACTTATCGGGTTTTGAAGCGAGTTGTAATATTTGGGATTTAAGGGTTATGCATTTTTACTTAATGTATGTGATTGCATGCTTGAGTGTGTTATTGGGATGTAGGTAGGAGCCTTAGAAGTTATTGGATTTTTAAGCCCAAAAAGGGGAACTAAGGGAGCTAGGCCTTAAGAAGATTATTGTGTGGTTTAGGACACAAATAACCTAGTGGTAAGGTGGCAAGGAGGCGCCACTTAGGGCCTTGTAAGGTGACGCCATAGGGAGTGAGAAGGGCCTAGGTTCGAGCAGCAAGGGAAGCGTTTTGGAGCTTTATTTTTTAGCAAGGAAGGGCAGTGGTGGATAGTACAAGGACTCTGATGGAGGAGGTATAGATTGGGTCTGACAGCTTAGAGATTCAGCTAAGGTAAAGTGAAAAGGGGGATTGAGTGGAGAGAAGCAGAGTTGGCCGGCCAAGGGATTTCTAGGATGACAAATTCGGTCACCTAGTAGCCAAAATCCCCTAAGTCGAATATGTGTCACCATCACTTTCTTTATTCTTTTCTTTCTCTCAATTCTTTCTTCTTCTTTCTCACTTTAGCCGAATCATAACTGAGCCTCCATATCATTCTTTTTCTTCTTCTCACAATCATCAAAAGCCGAATACCATTCATCCTTCTCATATCCCCTCCTTTCACTATTGGCCGAACCTCTATTATTTTCCTAAAGCCATTGCCGAAATCTTTCAACCTCATCCCTTCTCAGTTTTTGGACGAATAGCAACCAAGCAGAGATCTCCCTTGATCTCTTCTCAAATTGCTTTGGGGATAGGTAAGTCTGAATCTCCACCATTCTTCCTTATTTCCTCTCTGTCGACATGTGTAGAACAAAAGCTGAATTTTGGCATTTGTCTCGACTTTTAATCAACCATGCAATTGATTTTCTTTTAGGATTTTGGGATTTTGAAGCAGTAGATCAGGAGCATCTTTTCCTTGTCAATAGTTTCGATAAGTCAGTGGTAAGGTTTCGTACTGATTCAATTCATCTCTTAGTTATCTGAAAAGCCGAAAGCTAACCATTTGAATATACTAGTGTTTAGCCGATTTCAAGGAAGGCTTATCACGTAGTTTTGGGATTTGAGTGGTAACCAAATCGGCAGCAAGGTAAGGATTTTGGTCGCGTTAACCCTTCGGGATTTGCTGTGTAGCCGAATGGCTCTTTGCTAATATGCTTAGTGTTGGTCGAATGTAGGAAAAAGGGATCTAGAGCATTAGATTGGGATTTTTGGGATTTGGTAATCGCGTTAGAAATCAGGTATGTAACCCTACACTGAGTTCTCGATAGTTTAATAATAATTACGTTAATCATGTGTTAGTGAAGTGACGAATAAACATGGCTAATGGTACCATTTAATGGTACAGTGTATTCAGGTATGTTACCCCTTAACTCTCGTAAATAATGTTTAACAACATTGATGTGAAAAGAATGTGGAATTCCGTTATGATTTTGGGGTAAGGTAAATTGCATGATAAATAGCATGTTTTGTATGTTGCATGGGCATATGGGTGATTATGTTAAAGGGAAGTGATCTAGTGGTTTTACCACATTATCTCGGTGACTATGTCACATATTATGAATCTGGTGACTCATCACATGATCTCGTGGCAATGCCACAATTATAAGGGCGATGTGCGCTTATCGCAATGATCGCCTTCGATGGTGTGTAGCGGATGGAGGTCGATTTAGTAATCCCTACTGTGTGATTGGTAGGTACGGTGATGTGTAGAGGATGGATATCTTGGTGGGTTTGGGTTGCATCATTGTTTATATTGGCTCGTATGTGATATGATATGTTATGACTATTTGGGAGTCTGGGATGGTTGTTACACACTGAGTTTGTTGACTCACCCTTCGTGGGCTAACTTTTGCAGATGGCACTCAGTAAATAGATCGGGTCAGCAGGAACTTAGTGGTGGCCATGCACAACTCAGTTTTTTTAGTTTTTGTTTTTAAGTTTATTTTGATTTATTTTGGGTTATGTTTTGATGTAATAAGGCCCTTATAACTTAACTATTTTATTTATGCGTTTTAAATTTTTATTATGATACGAATAACATCGAACAAGACGATTAAACATTTTCGTAAAACAACATCAATTGTTTTAAAACCCAAACACCCACGGTTTTTAAGTTAATAATAATAAACTCTAAAATCTAGCATTTCTTTTAACTTGTAACTTTTGTAGTATGAAAATATTGTTTAGCACAAAACTAAATTACAATACGGTTTTAACTTGAGAACAATCCAAACCCATTTTCTTCAAAATCACCAAGATTTTCAAAATGTCATATGAGACGTAACTACGTTTTACTCAAGGAGCATGCCGATCCAAATGAGCTTGTGGGTTGGGTTTGGGGTGTTTCAATTTTGTATCGAGTCTTGCTCAAAACTCACCTTGAGGGCTTTTGGGCCCAAAATGTTTTTCTTATTTTAAAAGTTGGGTTTTACTAAAGAATGAGCAGGTTTTACGGCATGGCACCCGAGTCTCCTACCAAGTCCACCAGTAAGTACCCTAACCCTTGTGTGATTTGTATGTGGGAATTATAGGACGAGATTAGTAGATTAGGAGTTATTGAACCCTAGGATTAGCTCACTCCAACAATCAATTACATAAAATTTAAAGTCTAACCAAACAAACTCGTGAGTGAGTCATTGAGTTAAGGGTGTGGCAACCACAGCGCATGTCTAGGATTGGATTCGGGGAGCTTGGTATTTAAGCGCCCTAGTGACTCACCTCCTCTCCGTCGAATCCTACCCGTGCGTAGTGACGGTTCACCCTAACCAAGAGGACTAAATCACAAAGCTAAATTCAATAATTAAAACCCGAAGGGACCAATCCTTTGTTTTGTACAATCCTAAAATCAAACCTTGGTTATAAAACTTCCAAAGTACCATTGATTTAAAAATGACCAAAATATCCCTGATTTGCAAATTGACCAAATTACCCCTAACTTGTAAAATTACTAAAATACCCACGGTGTGGAAAGTTGCCAAAGTAACCCCGAATTGAAAATTTCCAAAATACCCTTATTTTGTAAAATCACTTGGAACCATATTTTACAAAATTATCGAAATGCCCCTAATTTGTAAAATTACAAAAATACCCTCAGTCTATAAAATTACCATATTACCCTCGAATCTTCTTATCAAAATATTCCTATTTTGCAAAAGAATACCAAAAATCCCTATTTTGTGAAATTTTCAAATACCCTAATTTAAAAAATTACCAAAATACCCCTATAGGACAAATTACAAAAATACCCTTGGGTAGTGGAGAACAACAACAATGACAACCACAACACTTCTCTGTAATGAACGTAAGTTCATGAATGGTGATGATCAAATGAATGAACTTAAAACTGTAGTGTGTATATGAATTCGAAAGAACTACTTTTTAGAACTATTAATCATAAGACTGTTTGCGATAAATCAGTGGAAAGAAATAATGATTCATAAAATTCTTAACCAGATAAACGCAATTCGAAAGAATGAGTTCTAGAGGGCGTGGTCGTAATGTACGTGGCCGTGGTAGAGGCCGAATGAACATGTTGGAACCCATTAGGTCTGGTCAAGGGTCCGAGAATGAAATGCCACCACCACCAGCTACTGGTGTTGAATATTAGGATCAGATGGGGGATGATGCAGTATCGTAGGCGATGCTGCGAGTTCTTGAGAGGGTGGCTGGAGTAGGTGGAGGTATGGGAGCTCAGAGATCTGTACCCGAGCGACTCCGAGCCAATAGAGCTAAGTTTTTTCGTGGTATATCTGGTGTGGCACCCAATACGGCTGAGTATTGGTTGGAGGCGACGGAGCGAATTATGGATGATTTGGACCTGACTGCTGAGAAGAAACTGAAAGGGGTAGTGTCGCTACTCAGTGATGAGTCATACCAATGGTGGCTTACGGTTCGGGATGGTGCTACAGCAGATGATCTCACTAAGGAGTATTTTAAGGCGGCGTATCAGAAGAAGTATATTGGGACTAGCTATGTTGATACGCAAAGGAAAGCGTTTCTGAGGCTGGTCTAGGGGAATAAGTCTATAGCGGAGTACGAGGCAAAATTCCTAAAGTTGAGCCGATACGCTCGAGGCATCGTGGCTACGAAGCATAAACGATGTGTCCGGTTTGAGGACGGACTGAGGGATGACCTGAGATTGTTGATTGCCCCACAGCAAGAGCGGAAGTTTACCGTGTTGGTAAAAAAGGCTAAGGTAGCCGAAGGAGTTAAGGAGTCTGTGAGACAGAACACGGACAAGAATAGGTAAAAGAGAGGTTTTGGATCATCAGGGTCATCTGGGAATGTCCAAAAGAGACCTAGAATGGATGGGTCGCAAGGTCAGCAAGTTGTTACGGGAGGACAGTACCGTACTTATGCTCAGTATGGAAAGATGCACTTGAGAGAGTGTTGGAAGAAGACGGGAGGATGTTTCAAGTGTAGGTCCAAGGATCACATGATTAGGGAATGCCCTATGAGAACAGACGGGAGCCGACCAGTAAGCCAGGGTCTTAATCAGGCTGGAAGAGGTGGATAGCAACCACCGCGGGGTCGTGGTCCGGCTGGCAGAAGTAATGGTTCTGGAAGAGGTCGGGGAACACCGGGCAGAGGTGTTGGTAACACGGAGGCGAGACAGCCAGGTCTAGTGTATGCAATTCGTCGGAGGGAGGATGGTGACGTATCTGATGTCATAACGGGTATGTTCCTATCTCTGGATTACCCTTTATTACGTTGATAGATATTGGGTCAACTCATTCATACATTGCTAGTAAGGTGTCTGAAACTCTGCATGTGAACTCTGAGACTGTACCTAAGAAGATGATTGTACTTAGTCCTTTAGGGCAATCAGTAGAATTGGATAAACTCTTTAGGGCAGTACCTTTAGAAGTTTAGGGGGCGTAATTTCCAGCTGACTTAATGGAGTTGCCATTTGAGGAATTTGATCTAATCTTAGGCATGGACTGTTAGTGAAGTACCATGCGAATGTGGCTTGTACTGCTAAGCGCATGTCATTAAGAACTCCTGACGACAAGGAGATTGTGGTGATGGGCGAGAGACAGAATTGCTTGTCAAATGTGGTATCTACCCTTAAGGCAGAGAAGATGGTGAGAAAAAGGTGTGTAGCTTTTTGATGTTGATCAGTGCCTTGGAGGCTAAGGAAGCAGCTGTAGGAGGAGTTAGAACAGTAATGGAATTTCTAGATGTCTTTCCAGAGGAGCTGCCTGGGTTACCCCCGGATAGGGAGGTGGAGTTCAGAATTGATTTACTGTCGGGTATAGCTCCTGTGTCAATTGCTCCATACCGAATGTCACCAAAGGAGTTAGTAGAGCTTAAAGCCCAGATCCAAGAGTTACTCGATTGTGGGTTTATTCGACCTAGTGTGTCTTCATCGGGAGCACCGATCCTATTTGTGAAGAAGAAGGACGGGACTATGCGCATGTGCATAGACTACCGATAGTTGAATAAGCTGACCATCAAGAACAAGTATCCATTGTCGAGGATAGACGACTTGTTCGATCAGCTTAAGGGGGCCGCAATATTTTCAAAGATAGATCTAAGGTCAGGATATCATCAGCTTAAGGTGAAGGAGGCAGATATCCATAAGACCGCTTTCTGGACAAGATTTGGGCATTATGAGTTCTTGGTAATGCCGTTCGAATTGACAAATGCCTCAGCTGCGTTCATAGACATGATGAATCGGGTTTTCCAACCCTACCTGGACCGGTTCGTTGTTGTGTTCATAGACGATATCTTGGTGTATTCCAAGTCTGAGGAAGAACATGATGAGCATCTCCGAGTTGTGCTGCAAGTATTAAGGGAAAAGAAGCTATATGCCAAGTTCAGCAAGTGCGAATTTTGGCTGAAGGAAGTTACGTTCTTAGGACATGTGGTGTCTGTTGAAGGAATAAGGGTGGATCCTCAGAAGATTGAGGCAGTATTGGATTGGAAACCACCTAAGTCTGTGGCGAAAGTTCGTAGTTTCTTGGGACTAGCAGGCTACTACAAGAGATTTGTTGAGGGATTCTCGTCAATAGCAGCACCTTTAAAGAAGTTGTTAAGGAAGGAGGTACCTTTCATATGGGCGGATAAGCAGCAGGAAAGTTTTGAGAAGCTTAAAAAAGTTTTGACAGAAGCTCCGATTTTGATTCAGCCTAAGGCAGGGAAGGACTATGTGGTATATTGTGATGCTTCCCATACAGGATTGGGATGTGTTCTCATGCAAGACGGGAAAATGGTCGCTTATGCGTCTGGGTAATTGAGGCCTCATGAGGTTAACTATTCGATGCATGATCTGGAGTTGACGGCGATAGTATTCACTCTAAAAGTATGGAGGCACTACTTGTATGGAGAAAGGTCGGTGATTTACACGGACCACAAAAGTCTAAAGTATTTGCTGACTCAGAAGGAGCTAAATTTGAGACAGCGTAGGTGAGTGGAGTTGTTGAAGGATTACGATTGCTCAATAGAGTATCATCCGAGCAAGGCGAATGTAGTGGCCGATGCCCTAAGTCAAAAAGTGGTGTCGGAGTTAAGGGCGATATTTGCACACTTGAGCCTCTATGATGATGGAAGTTTGCTAGCGGAATTGCAAGTGAAGCCGACGTGGCTAAGTCAGGTTAAGGAGAAACAATTGGTAGACGGTGAACTAAGTGCTAAGCTGCTACAAGTAGAAAATGGGGAATTGGAAAATTTTGGTGTAAACAGTGATGGAGTGCTGTGTTTTTGGGGCAAGGTCTGTATGTCGAAGGACGAAGAGTTAAGCCAGAAATCAGGAATCGCATAGTGGCCCATATGCTATGCATCCTGAAGGAAGTAAGTTATATAGGGATTTATGGGAACAGTTTTGGTGGCCTGGTCTTAAGAGGGAAGTTACAGAGGTTGTAGGGAAGTGCTTAAAGTGTCAGCAAGTCAAGGCTGAACACCAAGTACCGTCAGGATTGCTTCAGCCGATAAAGATTCCACAATGGAAGTGGGAGAGAATTACCATGGACTTCGTTAGTGGGCTTCCCCTTACGCCTACTAAGAAGGACTCAGTATGGGTGATAGTAGATCAGTTGATGAAGTTTGCACATTTCATACCAGTGCGGGTTGACTATTCATTGCAGAGATTGGCAAAGTTGTATGTAGCAGAAATCGTGAGGCTACACGAAGTGCCAGTGTCGATTATCTCGGATAGGGATCTGAGGTTTACGTCTCAGTTTTGGAAAGCATTACATCAAGCTTTGGGCACCAGATTGGACTTCAGTATGGCATTCCATCCGGAGTCGGACGGCCAATCTGAGCGGGTAATTCAAGTGCTAGAGGATATGTTGAGAGGTTGTGTGATAGACTTCAGAGGGAGTTGGGAGGAGTTCTTGCCTTAAGCGGAATTTGCATACAATAATAGCTATCAGGCAAGTATTCGGATGGCACCGTCATTTGTATCAGATGGATGTATGTCGCACTCCTACATGTTGGACAAAATTGGGAGAACGTCAGGTTTTGGGTCCAGAAATGGTGATAGAATCGGAAGAAAAGGTTAAGGTAATTCGGACACGGTTGAAGGAGGCATCTGACCGGCAAAAGTCATATACAGATCTTAAGTGGAATGAGATTGAGTTTGTTGTGGGAGATTATGTGTTTCTCAAAGTTTCGCCGTGGAAGAAGGTGATGAGATTTGGTCACAAGGGAAAGTTAAGTCCTAGGTTTATAGGACCTTATCGGATTCTGAAGCGGGTTCGACCAGTAGCGTATCAGTTAGAATTGCCTTCAGAGTTGAAGCAGATGCACGATGTGTTTCCCGTTTCGATGCTACGTCGTTATCGATCGGATCCATCTCATATAATACCGATTGAGGAGGTAGAGCTGAGACCAGATCTGTCCTATGAGGAGGAGCCGATTCAAATTTTGGAACGGGATGTAAAGGTGCTTCGGAGGAAATCAGTTTCTTTAGTCAAAGTGTTATGGCGTAACCATGGATCGGAGGAAGCTTCGTGGGAGCCAGAGGAAACAATACGACAGTAATACCCTCACTTATTTTAGCCAGGTAATTTGGAGGTCAAAATTATTTTAAGGGGGTAGAACTGTAATATCCGAGATTTAGGGGTTATGCATTTTTACTTAATGTATGTGATTGCATGCTTGAGTGTGTTTTTAATGTGTTTTGGGGGCTTCAAGAACCTTGGGATGTAGGTAGGAGCCTTAGAAGTTATTAGATTTTTAAGCCCAAAAATGGGAACTAAGGGAGCTAGGCCTTAAGGAGATTATTGTGTGGTTTAGGACACAAATAACCCAGTGGTAAGGTGGCAAGGAGGCGCCACTTAGGGCCTTGTAAGGTGACGCCATAGGGAGTGAGAAGGGCCTAGGTTCGAGCAGCAAGGGAAGCATTTTGGAGCTTTATTTTTCAGTAAGGAAGGGCAGTGGTGGACGGCACAAGGACTCTGATGGAGGAGGTATAGATTGGGTCTGACAGCTTAGAGATTTGGCTAAGGTAGAGTGAAAAGGGGGATTGAGTGGAGAGAAGGAGAGTTGGCCGGCCAAGGGACTTCTAGGATGACAAATTCGGTCATCTAGTAGCCAAAATCCCCTAAGTCAAATTTGTGTCACCATCACTTTCTTTATTCTTTTCTTTCTCTCAATTCTTTCTTCTTCTTTCTCACTTTAGCCGAATCATAACTGAGCCTCCATATCATTCTTTTTCTTCTTCTCACAATCATCAAAAGCCAAATACCATTCATCCTTCTCCTATTCCCTCCTTTCACTATTGGCTGAACCTCTATTGTTTCCTAAAGCCATTACCGAAATCTTTCAACCTCATCCCTTCTCAGTTTTTGGCTGAATAGCAACCAAGCAGAGATCTCCCTTGATATCTTCTCAAATCGGTTTGGGGATAGGTAAGTCTGAATCTCCATCATTCTTCCTTATTTCCTCTCTATCGACATGTGTAGAACAAAAGCTGAATTTCTGCATTTGTCTCGACTTTTAATCAACCATGCAATCGATTTTCTTTTAGGATTTCTGGGATTTTGAAGCAGTAGATCGGGAGCATCTTTTCCTTGTCAATAGTTTCGATAAGTTAGTGGTAAGGTTTCGTACTGATTCAATTCATCTCTTAGTTATCTGAAAAGCCGAAAGCTAACAATTTGAATATACTAGTGCTTAGCCGATTTTAAGGAAGGCTTATCACGTAGTTTCAGGATTTGAGTGGTAACCAAATCGGCAGCAAGGTAAGGATTTTGGTCGCGTTAACCCTTCAGGATTTGCTGTGTAGCCGAATGGCTCTTTGCTAATATGCTTAGTGTTGGTCGAATGTAGGAAAAAGGGATCTAGAGCATTAGATTGGGATTTTTGGGATTTGGTAATCGCGTTAGAAATTAGGTGTGTAACCCTACACTGAGTTCCCGATAGTTTAATAATAATTATGTTAATCATGTGTTAGTGAAGTGACGAATAAACATGGCTAATGGTACCATTTAATGGTACAGTGTATTCAGGTACGTTACCCCTTAACTCTCGTAAATAATGCTTAACAACATTGTTGTGAAAAGAATGTGGAATTCTGTTATGATTTTGGGGTAAGGTAAATTGCATGATAAATAGCATGTTTTGTATGTTGCATGACATATGGGTGATTATGTTAAAGCGGAAGTGATCTGGTGGTTTTTACCACATTATCTGGTGACTATGTCACATATTATGAATCTGGTAACTCTGTCAGATTATCTGGTGGCTATGCCACAATTATAAGGGCGATATGCGCTTGATCGCAAAGAATCGCCTTCGATGGTGTGTAGCAGATAGAGGGTCGATTTAGTAATCCCCACGGTGTGATTGGTAGGTACGGGTGATGTGTAGAGGATGGATATCTAGGTGGGTTTGGGTTGCATCATTGTTTATATTGGCTTGTATGCGATATGATATGTTATGACTGCTTGGGAGTCTGTGATAGTTGTTACACAATCGAGTCTGTTGACTCACCCTTCGTGGGCTAACTTTTGCGATGGCCCTCAAGAAATGGACCGGCCTCAGAACTTAGTGGTGGCCATGCATTTTTTATTTTTCTCTTGCTTATTTTTAAGTTTATTTTGATTTATTTTGGGTTATGTTTTGACGTAATAAGGCCCTTATAACTTAACTGTTTTATTTATGCATTTTAAATTTTTATTATGATACGAATAACATCGAACAAGACGATTAAACATTTTTCGTAAAACAACATCAATTGTTTTAAAACCCAAACACCCACGGTTTTCAAGTTAATAGTAATAAACTCTAAAATTTGGCATTTCTTTTAACTTGTAACTTTTGTAGTATGAAAATACCGTTTAGCACAAAACTAAATTACAACACGATTTTAACTTGAGAACAATCCAAACCCATTTTCTTCAAAATCACCAAGATTTTCAAAATGTCATACGAGATGTAACTATGTTTTACTCAAGAAGCATGCCAGATCCGGTCAGGGCTTGTGGGTCGGGTTTGGGGTGTTTCACGAATGGGGCCGGTGGCTTACCAGTTAGAGTTGCCTTCAAAATTAAAGCTGATGCATGATGTGTTCCACGTGTCAATACTGCATCGTTATCGATCGGATCCGTCTCACTTGGTGCCAGTTGAGGAAGTTGAGTTGAGACCAGATTTGTCCTATGAAGAAGAACCGATTCAGATTCTGGAGCGAGATATGAAGGTGCTTCGAAAAAAAATCAGTTCCTCTAGTCAAAGTATTGTGGCGTAACCATGGTTCAGAAGAAGCTTCGTGGGAGCCGGAAGAAGCGATACGATAGTAATACCCTCACTTATTTTGATCAGGTAATTTTGAGGCCAAAATTATTTTTAAGGGGGTATAACTGTAACATCTGGGATTTAGGGGTCTCGCATTTTAATTTATTTCTAGTGCTAGTATGCTCTGTATGTTGTTTGAGTGCGTTTGGCAGTTTCGGGAAACCTTGGGGTTAGGTAGAATCCTTAGTAAAATTTTGGGTTCCAAGATTTTAAGGGAGAGCTAGTGGATTTAGGCCTTAAGAGGTTTTATGTGGGATTTATGGCACAAGGGAGCTAGTGGTGGAGTGGTGGTAACGCCTAGGTGCTAGGGGAGGTTAAGGCACAAGGGGTGTCAAGGGGCGGAGGTTCAATCACGCCAACAAAGAAAAGGGAGCTTTGTTTTTTTTGGTGTTTTGCGTAAAGGAGGGGGGAGTGTTGGACGGTAAGCAAACTCTGGGGAAAACTTGGTCAAGGTTTTTGAATGTGTGGTGGAGAGTGGAGTTGAAGGTTTGAATGAGTCAAACTCATTTGAATGGGTGAAGGGGATAGTTTTTGGGAAGAAAAGAAGGGATTTGGGAGAGAGGCAAGGGGTTGGCCGAATGTGGGATGCTAGGAAGGGTAGCATTTTCGGTCATGTTTAGGGGGGTTAGGTGCTGAAATTTAGTTCTTTTTCTCCTCATTCTCTTTTGTGCAGAAAAACATTTTTAGTATCTCAATTTTCTTCCTCTCTTTTTGACTCTCTAGCCGAAACATAGAAGGCCAGTTAGGGTCACTTTTACTCATCTTTTCCTTCTCATCTTCAAAAGCCGAAAGTGCCATATCTTCTCCTTTTTCACTTCAAGTTTCATTCATTCTTTCTTAAAGTCTCTCTAGCCGAATCTCTTAACCTTAAACTTTCTCTTTTCTTTCACCAAGTTCATCATCATCAGAAGCCGAATAGCCTTTTCTTACCTAGGCCGAATCTGTCAGAGCCTGTAGAGGGGGTGTCATCGTTAATCTCCTATCAATCTTCTCAATTTGGGTTAGTATTCATTGTTAAGGAGTTCTCTTTTATTTGGATCGCTCTCTTTTCTTTCTTTGGTTGTCAAAACCAATAGCTAACTTAGTTGCTCATGTGTGGTCGAATCCATGGAGGGTTGGTTTCGGGATCTCAGTTGGGCTAACGTTAAGGGAGTAGAGATCTTTTGGGATTTTAGCGATCGAGGTAAGCAGGGTATATCGTTGGGCCGAAGGCCATTTCATGTGTTCATATGTGTTAGAACCGATTCTAACATGACTTATGCAGAGGTTTTCGGCAGACTGTTAGGTTTAAACGTATAGTTCTGGGATTTAATCAGTTTCAGTAAGGAGTATTCTATTCTCAGTATTTTATGGTCGTCGCTATTATTCGATTTAATGTGTTAACCAGGTCTTCTGACAAAGACTTTATTTCATGGAACCGAATACCAGCCAAGTGGAGAAAGGGGTTGGACACGTAGTCCCTACCCCTAAGTTCAAGAAACGGTCAGTTTTAGCGATTCGGGATTGGCCTCCGGGTTGTGGGCGAGCATCCAACATCGATAAGCCGATCACTGTGATCGCTTCGAGTGAGGATGTTAGGGAGGTCGAGAGTTTAGTTCTTCAGGTTCTCAGGTGAATAATTAACACACTGTTTGCATATTTACTTTAATTATAAAATGAAACATGTGTGGTAGCCGAAATAGTGGTTGTGGTGATGTTATTACCCATATTGGGGTAGTCCGGTACCAGGTTAGTAACTCTCTGATATTGAAATTTTGGATGGATATATGTATGTAATGTGAAATTGTGGTAAGCATGTTATGTATGCATATCTGATATGTTCATAATGATTATGTTGTCATTTCATCAAAATATGTAATGCATGTGCATGGGATCGGGATATGTATAAAGAAGGAAAGGGTGTACATTTATGTACGTGGTTGATGTTAGCCTTGAGCTGTATCGTGGATTGATGTTGGCTTCATGCCTCATCGTGGATTGGTGATGACCTCAAGTCACACTGTGGATATTTGTGATTTTAATCACGTAGACCAGTGGCTAGACCACTAGATGAACTTTGAGCAGAAGACTGCCAAAGAGGTGTGTAGCAAATGGAGGGTCGATTTAGTAATCCCTTGGTGTGTGGTGGCAGGATACGGGGGTGTGTAGCGGTTGGATACTAGGTTGGGGTGGGTTAACATGTTGCATCTTTATGTGTGGTATGTGGATTAGTGTGGTTGTGGGCCAAGCTCATTTGTGGAAACATGTGGAATAATTGTACACTGAGTCAGTTTGACTCACTCTATTTTACTAAAACAATGCAGGTGATACATGATTCTTGGACCGGGCTGGAGGGGTCTCGAGGTGGCCATGCAGAAGCTGCTTTTATTTCTTTAAGTTTATATTTTAGATTTTCAAGTACTTTTTGGAATAGATTTTATTATAATAAGGCCACTTCAATTGTTTTGGGATTTTATTTATGGTTTTAAGTTGGAGTTACCATTAAAATATTATCTAAAAATAACTATAAAGCTTTTATGACTCAAACATCGAAATAAAGTTTTCAAGTCTGGATTTCTTATAAACAACCCGTTTCCCATGGAACTTCCATTTCCAAATATCGACTTAAACGTATTTAAGACCTATGTTTTAAAACCCCTAAGTTGTTCTTACTTCCAAATTAAATTATTCTTTTTAGCAACTATTCTAGTGACATTCCAGATTCTGCCGTGGAGTTTTGGGCCGGGTTTGGGGTGTTACAGTTTCAACAATAATCATAGCAAACTTTAATCATGATTCTTCTATAAAAACACAAATAGGTATTTTGGATCTTTTTATAATCCTCCTTTAACTACCATTCACCAAGTCAAATTTACCACATATGTTCAAATTATTTCAATCCATATAAATGAACAATTTCCTGATAATTTCAATATGCTTCTAACATTCTAAATCCTTCAAGGATTTTAATATAAACTTTGCTATATAGTGATTCATAAAAAGTTGTAACAATAACTATTAGACGCAAATTAAATCTTTTATGAACTGTTAGTTTAATAATATATCTAAAGGTTATTGCATCCACCATAAAAGAATATTATATCTTTTCATAATTAATGCTAGGATTTAGCGAAAAACTTCATATTTATTCTGTTTTTGTAAAACTACTTCATGTGTACGTTCATTGGCTTTATACCTTTAGATATTTAGACTACTGGTCCAGAAACTCCACAAATCTAATTGTACTTGAGTTGTGTCTTTCTATTTTGAATAATCTATTCCATATCTGTATTTCTCAATAGATTTATTCAAGATTCTTATTTTATATCATTATTTCAATAATAATATTGCATGCAAAATCATTGTCGACCACTTTTATTATTCGATTCCACATTTTCTCGAATTGACATAACTTATCGAGATATATTATTTTCATTATTTCAATATTTAGTTTCAGGTACCTAAATATCTTCTGGAGTTTTACTTTTTAACTATGTCTTGGGTCTCTTCTGGAGCACCCGCCTCCACTATATGTCCATCTAGAAGAATTTTCATCTTTGGAACCGATCAATTTATTATTTATGCTAACTGATTTTCCTACTAGGACTTTGATTCAAGTTAAAATATTAGATGATATATAAAACTTGGTTATTCTCATTAAATTTGTAAATACATCTGACAGTTAACTTGTAATAAGTTATCCTTGTTGAACTTCCGATTCAAATTTTTCTCCCCCTAGCTCAATACAAGTTATTATTTCTCTCTCCCTAATGTCGGGAAAACTATTGAATTAAAATGGTAATCACAAATCATGTCATAATTGAATCTCTAATACATCCAAAACATCTAATAATACAAAGAGACTTGTAATTAATACATATTCCCAACTTTCTTTAAGGATTCACTCATCTTTGTGCATTGTGGTGGAGTAGTTGGAAACATATACACATATACAAAAATTCAAAGATGAGAGATATTTAACTCTTGATCAAAAACCAATTATAATGGGGAGTATTTATAACTTATTGGCTTGATGCGTACAACACGTAAATCAAAATAATCTCATGTTGAATTAGGAAGTTTAGTTTTTATAAGTAATGGTTTAGACATTAATCAGAGACGTTCAATCAATAATTTCTCTAAACCATTATGCACATTAATAACAAACTTTTACAAAAGTTTTTCAAACTCAATCAATAAAAGACTAAGATATAAACTCATCGGCATTAGCAAGATGAATTGTCTTAATTGCATAGTTTGAAATTAATTATTTAAACAAGCAATATTTCAAATGACAAGTTGCAAGTTGATAATACATACGTGATTATTTTGTAGGTGCATCTACCAAAATCATATAATATCAAAACTGTAACACCCCTTACCCATCTCCGATGCCGGGACCGAATACAAGGCATTGCCGTACTTAACCTTACTTGAACATGCATTTTCGGGCTATAAAATTTCGTTCCAACTTAAAATTTTTCCTTGTTAATCATAACATAAATACCTTGGGCCTACGAGGCCTTAAAATTACTTCCAGAAGATTCTAGAGTTTAACCGAAAACGTTTTCTCTTATTGAAAATTTTTGCCTAGACAGGGCCCACACGCCCGTGTTGTCCAAGGGACATGCCCATGTGCCCTTAAGACATGCATGTGTTCGTCACCCATGTTCGACACTAACTTATTTCACATGACGAAACACACGCTCGTGTCTATAACCCGTGTCCTTCACATAGCCTAGACATGCTCGTGTCTCCTGCCCGTGGAGCTCTCTATTTATGACGTCAACAATCCCTAATTAGAACATAGCCAAGACACACGCCCGTGTGCTGGCCCGTGTGATGAATTGTATTCTCGTAAATTAGTGCAAGGGGCACACAGCTTATCAACACACCCATATGGGTTGACCGTGTGTCACACACGGCCTAGACACACGCCCGTGTGTCTACCCGTGTGGACAATTAGGGGCCATTTTTCAAGCCTCTTTGCCACCCTGAAACTTAAACTCGTTCATTTCATCACAAGAAGCACATAATAAGACAATATCAAACTATGAAGAACCCATATATTATCACTCATTTCATCCACATTTTACTCAATATCTTGCATGAACATTCATTTCATTATATCCATCAAACTTGGAACATGAACTTGACAATATTGGGCAATTCATCATTGCCATTTTCAAAAATGAATGTGAAGCATTAATAGCAAACCCTTTGGCCTTCAAACGTAACATGACACAAAACGATCAAGCTCTTATACATGCCATACTCAAAATGAATCAACCTTACTATACCCAAAGAATGACTGATAGTGTGATCTGAGCTCCGATGTTCTATGATCCCCGAGCTAACTTGGCGAAACTACAAGGAAAAGGGAAAAGAGTGGGGTAAGCATATAGCTTAGTAAGTTTACATGAAATTCTAAAGCAATGTAATTTTTCAAACTAAATTCATCCATTTCATGAAACAATAGCAACATAATTCTCAATTGCTTAGGCATACTTATTCAAACTTACTCACACTTATTCTTACCATCTCATGTCACATTATGATTTCTTAACTTGTACTTATTCAAGGTACCTGTATCACTCAATCACGTAACTTAGCACATATGCTAACATGAACATAAACTCAAATCTTCATCATTCTTATCATGAATGAAATTCAAGGTCATCCGTAAATGGATTTGGCTCAATACTAGTTTACATACTTAGCTCTTTTGCCCACACTAATCAGATTATCATAGGATATTTGAACTTATCATGCATAAATCTTGATGCCAACGCCATATCCCAGATATGGTCTTACATGGGATCACCCCTTGATGCCGAAGCCATATCCCAGATATGGTCTTACACGAGATCTTATAGCTTGATGTCGATGCCATATCCCAAATATGGTATTATACGAGATCGTACATGAATGTCGATGCCATGTCCCGGACATGGTCTTATACGAGATCTTTCTTTAGTGTCGAGGCCATATCCCAGACATGGTCTTACATGGGACCTTCTTTATTCAATGTTAAACATGGGTAACCTCATTATTCTGAATCTTTATTCGGGATTTCACATAACTTATTTTCATTATTTCCTCATCGAGGCTTCATCGCTTGGTTATTCATAGAAATAACATACACTGTCGTGATATTTAGTGGTTTCAAACATTAAAACATTATGAAACTTCAACTTCATACAAACTTACCTCGATTCTCAAAATGTGTATCGATGCTCGATTTAGTCCTCGATTTTGTTCTTGCCTCAGTTTCGATCCGGGCTTCGCATTTCTTGATCTATAATAAAAATTTCATTAGTTAAATACACACATTGACTAAATCGACTCATAATTCATATTTTGGCAAAATTACAATTTTGCCCCCAAACTTTTACATAATTACACTTTTTCCCATAGGTTCGTAAAATGATTTTCATTCAACTTTCTTGTATTTCAAGCCTATCCAAATCATATTCTAAACTATAGAAACCTTCAATTTCTACTATTTCACCAATGTATGACCATTTTCATAACTTTTACAATTTGGTCCTTACATGCATTTTTCATGAAAATCACTTAGAAAAAGATGTTTATCATACATCAAAATTTCATATTCCTCCATAAAACATCAAAATACATACACGTCACACATGGGTAAATTTTTGGACATGAACCCTAGCTCACAATATAGATAAAAATAGCTAAACCAAGCTATGAGGGTTTCAAAAATACGAAAAACATTAAAAACGGGGCTAGGATGCACTTACTATCAAACTTGGAAGTTGAAGAAACCCTAGTTATGGCTCCTTGAAAATTTCAGCTGAGGTAGGGGAAGATGGACATGATTTTTGCTTCTTTTTTCCTTTTTAATCCATTTATTAACCAAATAACAAAAATGCCCCTAATGGTCCTTTCTTAAGATTTTTCCTTCCCATGTCCATTTTTGTCCATCATAAAATATAATGGTCTAATTTCAAAATAAGGACCTCTAGTAATTTCCATAATTCTATTGCATACTTAAATATTCTAGAATCTCATAATTTCCATTCTTTCCAATTTAGTCCTAATGGATAATTTAATCACTAATTAATAAAATTTCTTCATGAGGTTTTCACACAATCATGAAATCACCTCATAGACCTTATAGAAATCATAAAACTCATATTTTTACATCAAATTTGTGGTCTCGCACCACTATTCCGACTAGGCCCTAAGTCGAGCTGTTACAAAAACTATCTATATGGTGGATGAATGAGCCCATATTCATTTCAAAAATGTAAGACATTAAATCTCAACTTTAGCTAGTGAGTTTCTAATAGTAAGTTTTCATTGAGAGCAGCAAGCAACAAATGAGAATTCTTTAAATTAAAGAATCTTCTAGTTCTTTAATGAATGTCCCTATGAATTCTTAATTAATTTTCGCATCATATGTAATAGTCCAGTTTAGACCCTAGTCGGAACAGTGGTTTTAGGACCACAAATCTGAGTCATAAAAATATTTTAAAATTATTTTTTGTGTCTATGATATGTAATTAAGCATGTGTGAAATTTCTGTGAATTAAATAGATCATTTGTGTATTTAATTTGAGAAAAGGGTTAAATTGCATTGAATGCAAAATTAGCATGCCTTATGTAAGGGAATCTATTTGTTAATGTCTTTATTCTATGAGGTCCTTACAAGGTTATTATGCCACTATTAGGAAGTGGAAATTTATATCCATGCATTATAAAATGATAAAATTGTTTCATTAAAGGTATATTAGTAATTTGCAAATTACTTGATGATTAATAAAACAAAAAGCTAAAAATAAGCCATTCATATCATATTTTTGACTAAAACTATCAAAGAAAAGAAAGGAAAGATTAAGAAAGGGTTTCGGCCATGGTTTTGGCTTGATTCAAGGTGAGTTTTTAATCCGTTTTGATAATTTATACGTTTTTGTAACCGTTGCTTCGAACACTTTGAAACCCATGCTTAAATTTTGAGAATTGATGATTTTTTTAAATGTGTCTTTGATGAAGACATGAGCTTTGAAATATTTGATGATGAAATATGGAATATATGTGTTTGATTAGCATATTTTGTATTTGGATTTTTAGTGAATTTGAGTATTTTGGGGTTAATTGAGAAAATGAAATTTTGAAGGACTAAATTGTGAAATAAAAGAAATGTATGGATTTGTATGAGCTACATGAGCATTCGACTAGGCATGGGTAATAAGAAATTTGGTGTATTTTGTGATTTTATGAAATAAGGACTAAATTGTCCAAATGTGAAAATGTGGGGGCTAAATGTAAATTGCCCTAAATATGTGTATTTGGGTTGAATTAAATGAATTAGTGAATAAATTAGTTATATTTGAATATGTATAGATCAAGAACCGAAGAAAACGAACTTAAATCGCGGGAAATCGAAAGTAGTCGAATAACTGAATCCGATCAAATATTCGAATCTGAGGTAAGTCGATATACAAATAAATGTAGTTGAATTGAATTATTTGATATGAGATTTGAATTGCTATGAATATCCATTGAGATGGAATGTACATGAAATCTAGGTTTATGCATATATCGACAAGTTATCAGTGTCCGAGAAGTCCCGTTTGAACCTAGGGATATAAAGGATAGTATATGTCATGACATAGGTGTCTGATATTCGATATCATATAAGACCACGTCTGGTACATTGGCATTGATTTGAGATTTCATGTAAGACCACATTTGGGACATTGGCATCGATATAAGATTTACGTGTAAAACCATGTCTGGGACATTGGCATCGTATTGATTCTTATAAGACCCTATCTGGGACAGTGGCATCGATATCTGGTTACATATAAGACCATGTCTGGGACGTTGACATTGTACAAGTATTCTGAGCATTCTGAGTATCCTATTTAGTTTTGAACGGTTCAACGGGCAAGTCTAAGAAACGAATGACTATGAGATTTGTATATCCATTTTAGGTACGTTTGATATGTACACATTGTGTGTATAAGAAGGTAAGTATATTCATGAACTTACCTAGCTGAGTTACTATTTGGATTTGAGAAAGTAAAATGTGTTACATGAATGAACAAGCTATGATCTAATAATGTATATGGTGATATGCAAGATTGATAGATGAATGACTAAGTGAATGTGCCAAGAAGAACCATGGCTATGCAATTGAGCTATTAGTAAATTCATATTGATTATATGTTTTGAATGCTTATATGTTAAGTTTATTTGTATATGACTTACTAAGCTTTTGGAAAAATTATTTTGTGTGTATTTGTTCTATTTTATAGATCGTTAAAGCTACAAGAGGCTCGGGACCATCAAGGATTATCATCACACTACTTAAACTCATTTTGGTACCTTTTTGGAAATGTATGTAGTTAAATATGGCATGTATAGGCTAGTTGGTTTGGAGTATGTTTAAGACATGTATATATGTAGCCATGTGATGATGCTAGATAAATGTTGGTAATGTGCATGAGTGATATGGTATATGATGTTGATTTTGGTATGATTATATGCTTATGAAATGGTTAAAATTGTGGTGAGCAAATTGATGTTATAAAAGCACATATGTGTAATTAATGAAATAGATATATGAAAGGTAAGATGTGGATGTATTGTGCTTGGTTATACATGTGTTTTAGTTGTGCAATTATTTGGTGTACAAATTGGCATGATTAGAAATGAGATTGAATGGGATGATATGTTGATCATTTAACATGATATTGGTTGCCAATTTTGTGTATGGAATATTGATTTTTTGAGCTTGTAGGGATGACCCTTGTGTGGGTGGAAATTTGGCCTTGAAAATGGCCTATAACTGCCCACACGGTTGAGCACACGGGAGTGTGGCTCGACCGTGTCCCTCGTGGTTGTAATTCAAAACAAATCAAGATCGACCACGGATTGAACACACGAGCATGTGACTGCCCGTGTGGTGAAGTTAGTAGCGACCACGGGTGAGGCACACTGGCGTCTCCACGGCCTTGTGGACAAGTCAGTATGTATGCCCTGTTTTGACACGGCTTAGACACACGGGCATGTCTGAGGTCGTGGTAGGCACACGGCCTATCCATACGGGCGTGTGACCATTATAACTTAGAAAAAAAATTTAAAATTTTCAAGAATTTTCGTATGTATTCAGTTTAGTCCCAGACCTATTCTAAAGCATGCTTGAGGTCTCGTTGACCTATCTAAGGGACACTTTGATTGGATTTGATGAATTATACCATCATATGTCCGTAAAAGATTTTGTTTGTCTAGTAATGCCTTTTAACCCTAATCCGGTGACGGATCATCAGAACACCCCAAACCCAAATTTCAAACGCTACAACCGGATCCGATGTCACTTAAGGGATTTTACAAAACATGTCGATATTGGAAAACAATTACTAGGTTTAAACCTTTATTCCGAAAGCTTAAGAATTCATTAAAGTGTAAAATATTAAGTTATAAATTATCTTGGTGGATTTTAAATAAAAACTGAAATTTCGTACATGTCTTAACTTAATTGAAAACATAAAACTTAAAAGCCCAACATAAAACCCAAAACAAAAATAATAGTCTAGTGGCCCGTGGCCTTATTACAACCATTTTTAAAAATCCGCAAAATATAACAATAACAAACTAAAGTCTTTTAGTCAATCCAATTGCTCTTTGCATGGCCACCTCGTGTTCCTTTCCACCAAATCAGATGTACTAGGTGTCACCTGAAATTGTTAAATTAAAAGGGTGAGTCGTGAGACTCAGTGTGCAACCCTCGGGCACCATTAGATTTGGGCTTTAGCCCCATAAAACAGAATATCAAAAAGAAATTAATATACATAACAAAAATTATGCAAAACCCAACCCAAATCCTAGGTTTCCATCTGCTACACGCCCCCGTACTAGCCTTTCACAACGTTGGGGATTTCTACAATCAACCCACACCGCTACACACCTTGATGGCGGTCGTGTCGCTCATCATCGATCATGGTCAGTAGCCACTACAATGATCACAAATGACCGCTACAATAGATCACGACAAGGAACCGCTATAATGTATCACGGTAAAACCGCTACAACATATAACTTCCTCTTTCATCAAACCCAACCCATGCAATCACATAAAATCTATATTCTTATATCATTTAATCAAGACATTCACTAACCTCGGTGATTTGCCTTTACCTCTTTGGGTTTCCGTCATCATGCCGATTTCACATATATCAAAACATATAAGACTTATAATCATAAATTAATCAAATAGATCTAGATGGTGTGGAGAATTACACACCTGATATCGCAAAATCCAATATTCTTAGTCGATGTCCTTACTATCCGGATCTATTATCCTCAATCTATAGTCTTGCTCAAAAGCTAGAAAATACACAAAGATTTAGCCCTTTCAACAATCGGCCAAGGTTAAATAAGTCCCAAATCACACGTTTAAACTAATAGATCTCTTACCTTGGAATCCTGAAAATAATCACGACTCAAAGGTTACTGAATCCTTGACTTTAAGGATCTAGGCGTTGGACTCCTCTTCAGATCATACCGAAAAATAAGAAAAACCTTTAATTAGTCACTTGAATAGCAATTCGGCTAGAGACTTTGAAAAGCCAGAGAAATATTGGAAACTCAAAATCGACACTTATCTTAGCATAGGAGATTCGGCTAGCACTAAGAAGAGGATTCGGCAATGCCAATGGAAGATTTAAATGCCAGAAGTATAGAACTAATTCTCAAATAAGACGAATAAAAGAGAAGACTATGGATGCTTCAGCTTTTTAGAGAAATCGGCACAAGGAGAAAAAATTGGAGAAGAGTTTTGGCTTTTGAAGAAATTGGAGAAAAGAAATTGGAGAGGGAGAAGCTAGGGAAATTCGGCACAATGGTAGAGGAATTTAGGGTTTTCAGTTTCAGAATCAAGGAGCTAGCCCCTCTTATTTATAGATATTTCGGTGCCTACTGCTAAAAATCGAAAACGCCCTTAAATTCAAGCTAAAAGAGAGGGGAAATTCAGCACCCTCTTTGTCATGTTGTAGCCGAATTTTACACTCCTCTAGGTGGTGGATTTTTGGCCAACACTTCCCTTTGAAGATAAGCTCCTAACTTTTCTCCTTTTTATCTATGATATTATCACTTATAAAATCCACATAATATCTCCTATTTTCAAGCCTTGTATCTGTCCACCTCATTAAACCTAATTGCCAAAATTTAACTCACTTAAATTAAAAGATTTGGGCTCATTAAACTTAAATTTTGGGCCCCTAAATCCCTTGTGTGTGGCGTCACTTCTAATTCCCTTACAGTGCCACTTATTGTTAGGCCACAAGCCCATGCTGGCATTTTAAACATAATTACCACCTTTTAACTCTATAATGCCCAATCTAATAATTTAACCAAGGCCTTTGCCTAACCCTGAGCCCAATTTGGACCCCTATCACTTAAATTAACTCATTACACTTATTCACCCATTAAACGCATAGGCCCAAAAATTTAGTGTGTTACAGTTCTACCCCCACTTAAAATAAATTTTGTCCTCGAAGTTTACCTGATCAAGAGAGATGGGGATACTGCTGTCGCATAACATCCTCTGGCTCCCACATCGCCTCTTCTGCACCATGATTTTGCCATAGAACTTTAACTAAAGGGACGGACTTCCTTCTCAACACTTTTACGTCTCGATCCAAGATTTGCACTGGTTCCTCCTCAAAGGATAAATCGCCTTACTTCAATTTCTTCCACCGCACCACGCATGATGGATCGTAACGATAACGCCTTAGCATTGAGACACGAACACGTCATGTATCTGGTCTAACTCTGAAGGAAACTCCAACCGATAAGCTACTGGGCCAACACGCTCTAGCACCCGATAAGGCCCAATAAATCGAGGACTTAGCTTACCCTTCCGTCCAAACCTCATTACCTTCTTCCATGGAGAAACCTTCAAAAGACTTGGTCTCCCATCAGAATTCCACCTCCTTCCGCTTTAAATCAGATAAGACTTCGCCGATCGACGCTTCCTTCAATCGAGCCCAGATAACTTAACTTTCTCTTACATTTCAAACTAGTTCGACCCAACACCGACGCTCACCCAACTCCGCCCAACAAGTAGGAGTACAACATCTCCTTCCATATAATACTTCATACAAATATCATCCTAATACTAGCTTGATAACTATTGTTGTACGCAAATTCAGCCAAGGGTAAATACTCCTCCCAACTACCCCTAAAATCAATGATGCAACCCCTTAGCATATCCTCTAAGATTTGAATTACCCTCTCAGACTGACCATTAGTCTGTGGGTGACAAGCAGTACTAAAGTCTAACCTTGTTCCCATTGCTTGATGAAGAGCCTTCCAAAATCGTGACGTGAACCTAGGGTCCCTATCCGATATGATCGACACCAGACACCATGTAATCTTACAACCTTAGCTACGCATAACTTAGCCAACTTTTGTAGAGAAAGGTCCACTCGAACCCAGATGAAGTGAGCGTACTTCATCAACTCGATCCACAATCACCCAAATTGAATCTTTCTTAGTGGGCGTAAGGGTAACCCACTAATGAAATCCATCGTGATTCTTTCCCATTTCCATTGGGGAATCTTCACCGCTGAAACAACCTCAAGGCAATCGGTGTTCGCTTTGACTTGCTGACATGTCAAACACTTCCCCACATATTTCAGAATTTCTCGCTTCAAACCCGCCACCGTAATCGCTCTTGCAAATCTCGATACATCTTAACTCCTCTAGGATGCATAGAATAGGGGCTATTATACGATTCTCGAAGAATCATCTGCCTTAACTCCTTATCTTTTGGCATACAAACCTTCCCACGGAAACACAAAACTCCATCGTTGTTCAGACTGTAGTCCTCTACTTTACCCTCCTGCACTTGTCGGATTCGAGTACTTAAGACATCATCCAAAAGTTGCTTCTCCTTGATTTGACTTGTCCACATATGTCTTACTTGTAGTTCAGCTACCAAACTGCCATCCTCATACAAACTAAGATGAGCGAACATTGCCCTTAAGTCCACTATCGCCTTCCTACTCAACACATCTGCCACCACATTTGCCTTACCCAGATGGTACTCAATCGAGCAGTCATAATCCTTTAACAGCTCGATCCACCTTCTCTGTCTTAGGTTCAACTCCTTCTGAGTGAGGAGATACTTCAAGCTCCTATGGTCAGTGTAAATAACTGACTTCTCCCCGTACAAGTAGTGTCTCCAAATCTTCAAAGCAAACACTACTGCCGCCAACTCTAGATCATGCGTGGAATAGTTCAACTCATGCGGTCTTAGCTGTCGAGACGCATGCGCCACCACTTTTCCTTCTTGCATCAACACAAACCCTAAACCTGTGTGTGACGCATCATAGTAGACGGTAAATTTTTTCCTCGCCTCTGGTTGAATTAACACCGGTGCTTCTATCAAAATTCTCTTTAGCTTCTCAAAGCTCTCCTGTTGTTTGTCAGTCCATACAAATGACACTCCCTTCCTCAACAACTTAGTTAAAGGTGCCGCTATTGAAGAGAACCCCTCAACAAACCTTCGATAATATCCTACTAATTCTAAGAAACTTTGAATCTCCGCCACTGACTTTGGCTGTTTCTAATCCAATACAGCTTCTGTCTTTCGAGGGTCCACCCTAATGCCCTCTGCAGAAACCACATGCCCTAAGAAGGTCACTTCCCTTAACCAAAACTCACACTTGCTGAACTTAGCGAACAACTACTTCTCCATTAGAATTTGCAACACCACCCTAAGATATGCATCATGCTCTTCCTCCATCTTGGAGTAAACCAGGATATCATCGATAAACACTACGACGAACCGATCTAGGTATGGCTGAAATACCCAGTTTATCATATCCATGAATACCACTGGCGCATTCGTCAACCCGAACAGCATCACCAAGAACTCATAATGATCGTATCGAGTCTGAAATGTTGTCTTATGAATATCTCCTTCCTTAACCTTTAACTGATGATAACCCGACCTTAGATTAATCTTTGAAAAGATCGAAGCTCCTTTAAGTTGATCGAATAGGTCATTGATTCTCGGTAATGGGTACTTATTCTTAATCGTCAACTTATTCAGTTGACGATAGTCTACGCACATACGCATGGAGCCATCCTTCTTCTTTACGAATAGGATCGGCGCTCCCCATGGAGACACACTCGGTCGGATAAATCCTCGATCCAAAAGCTCCTAGATCTGAGCTTTGAGCTCCACCAGCTCCTTCAGCACCATTCGATAAGGAGTAATAGATACCGAAGCCGTACTCGGGAGTAGTTCTATTCCAAACTCCACTTCGCAATTTGGGGGTAATCCTGGCAACTCCTCTAGAAAGACATCTGTAAAATCCTTGACTGTTCGAACCTCATCGACAGTCACCTCCTTAGCATCCAAAGCACTAATAAAAGCTAGAAAGGCATTACATCCCTTCTGAATCATCTTAACAGCTTTCAACGCCAACACTACGTTGGACAGATAGTTGCTTCTCTTTCCTAACACAACCACCTCCACGCCTTCTGGGGTACTTAACACCATGCGCTTAGACCCACAATCCAACTTAGCACGATGCTTTGTCGACCAATCCATTCCTAAGATAAGGTCAAACTCTCCAAATGGTAATTCCATTAAGTCCGCCGAAACACTACCCCTTGAGTCTCTAACGGTACATCCTTAAATAGCTTGTCCACTACCCTAGATTGTCCTAGAGGACTAACCACAGTCATCTTCCTATTGGTTATTTCAGAGTCTAGACTTAGGTTCTCAGATATCAAACATGCAACATAGGAGTGGGTTGACCTAATATCAATCAAGGTAAGTAAAGGGTTATTAGTAATAAGAAACGTACCGGTTATAACATCCGGTGGTCACCATCCTCCTATCGACAAACTGCGTAAACTAGACCTGGCTGCCTCGCCTCTACATTACCTGCACCTCTACCAAGTGCTCCACAACCTCGACCAGATCCATTTCCTCCTCCGTTGCACCCCACCCTTGGTCCAGCCGATCACCTCTCTAACCCGATTCAACCTCGCCCACTGGTCAGACTCGATCCATCCGAGGCGCCCTTAATCAGATGTTTCATGGATCCACACCTAAAGCATCCACCAATTTTCATTCTGCACTCCCCTTAATGCGTCCTCCCACATGTAGAACATGCTCGATTCTGGCCCGTCGGAGCACGAGCTGGCCCATCAGTCCTAGGCCTTTTTTGAAAATTCCCTGATGCTCTTGATGGCCCAAAACTTCTCTTATTCCTACACCGATCCTTATCCCTTTATTGTCTCTCAGCCCGTTTCAATTCCTCAGCTATTTTAACCTTATCTACCAAAATTGTAAAAACTCTCTCTCTCTCTGCGGTGCTATCAAAACCCTTAACTCATTTCGCAACCCATCCTCAAACCGAACACAACGTTCATATTCCATTGCTACCATTCCTCGAGCATAGCGGCTCAAAGGTAGAAACTCTACCTCACATTCAGCCACAGACTTACTTCCCTGCACCAGGTTTAAGAATGCCTTCCTTTGTGCATCCATATAGCTGGCCCCAACATACTTTCCTTGGAATGACTCTTTAAAGAAATCCCAGTTAATCAGGTCTGCAGCAGTACCTTCTTTCACCGTGAGCCATCACTGATAGGCCTCGTCTCGAAGGAGAGACACGACCCCTTTCAACTTCTCTTCCACTGTGAAGTCTAAGTCATCCATTATACGTTCCACTGCCTCCAACCAATATTTAGCAGAACTTGGGGCTATACCAGAGACTCCCCTAAATACTTCTGCCCCATTGTTTCTAAGTCTCCCAGATCGATTTCCTGCCCTCGTGCCCAAACCACCTCACCACTCTCTAACACCCTTAGCACCGCCTGAGACACCATATCCTCTCCGCCCGTCTGATCCTGAAATTCTCCCTCCACGGCTAGCAATTCTGGCATCTCATTTCCTGACCCGTGGCTAGACCCTACTGGCTCTGACACGATCATCCTACCCCTACCACGACCACGTAGAGGACGTCTTCGACCCCTTTTGCTCATTCTTCTGACTCGTGTTTATCTAATTAGAAATTTTATGAGTTATTACTCTTTCCGCAGATTATCCACGAATAATTTTATAAAAAAGCAAGTTGATAGTCGTTCTTTTGATTTCAGATTCTATCTACCAGTTCAGTGCTCAAGTCTACTACCCTAATTCAGAGAATCTCATACATTCACAATCAGCATACAGAGGCATTCACAAACTTACGTTCATCACCTAGGGGTATTTTTGTCATTTCACTACCCAGGGGTATTTTCGTAATTTTATCCTATAAGGGTATTTTTGTAATTTTCCAAAATAGGGTTTCTTGGTGATCTCGTGAAATAAGGGTATTTTGGTAATTTTATAATTTGAGGGTATTTCGATAATTCTAAAGTTCAGGGGTATTTCGATAATTTTAAAATTCGGGCACTTTAGTAATTTTTCAAATTAGGGGTAATTTGGTAATTTTACAACCCAAGGGTATTTTGGTCATTTTGCAAAACAAGGGTAGTTTGGTAATTTTTCAAACTAGGGATATTTCGTTGTTGTTGTTGTTGTTGTTGTTTTTTTAAACAGGGATACTTTGGGGAAATCTAGTTTCATAGTCCGGGTTACTTTTGTAAACATGAGGTTTTTCGAGTAAAGTTTTCAAAACATGGTTGATTGGGAATTTTTCATAACTCAAATGTATTTTTGAAAATTTTACAAAACTTGGGGATTTTTTTTTAAAAAAATAAATAGGATGGCTGGTCCCTTTCGGGTTTTAATTATAAGGTTTAGCCCATCAACAAATCCTTGTAGCTAGGATGAATAGTCACTACACACCAGGTAAGATTCTAGTGAAGAGGAGGTGAGTCACCAGGACTGCTTAAATACTAAGCTCTCCCTGAATCTACTCCTAGACATGCATATGTCTATTACCACATCTTAACTCGGCTAAGGTGAACAGTCACTACGCACCAGGTAGGATTCCAGCGAAGAGGAGGTGAGTCACTAGGACTGCTTAAATACTGTGCTCTTTTGGATCCAAATTCCTGACATGCGATGCTCATACCACACCCTAGTCTTATGGCTTGTTCACGGGTTTGTTTAGTGGAATTAAGTCTTATGAAATTTAAGAAGTGTTTTAAGTTAGGCCTAGAGCCCATCAAGTTCTAATCTAATTAATCTACGTCCCAATATCCCATTAAACCCACATATATTTCACACAATGGTTTTAGAGTACTTACTTGGCGGATTTGGGCCGGAAACATAGGTGCCATGCCGAGAAAACCATCCTGTATTATTTATAAATATACATGTTTCAAAAACCCATTTTTAGAAAACGTTTTGAGCCCAAAAACCCCAGAGTCGAGTTTTGAACCGGGCTCTGATACCAATTTTGTAACACCCTAAACCCGGCCCAAACACTACAACTAGATTCGGTATGTCACTTAAGGGATTTTACAAAACATGTCGCATATTGGAAAACAATTACTAGGTTTAAACCTTTATTCCGAAAGCTTAAGAATTCATTAAAGTGTAAAATATTAAGTTATAAATTATCTTGGTGGATTTTAAATAAAAACTGAAATTTTGTACATGTCTTAACTTAATTGAAAACATAAAACTTAAAAGCCCAACATAAAACCCAAAACAAAAATAATAGGCTAGTGGCCCGTGGCCTTATTACAACCATTTTTAAAAATCTGCAAAATATAACAATAACAAACTAAAGTCTTTTAACTGAATCCAATTGCTCTTTTGCATGGCCACCACACGTTCCTTTCCAGCCCAGTCTGATGCACTAGGTGTCACCTGAAATTGTTAAATTAAAAGGGTGACTCACGAGACTCAGTGGGGCACCATTAGATTTAGGCTTTAGCCCCATAAAATAGAATATTAAAAAGAAATTAATATACATAACAAAAATTATGCAAAGCCCAACCCAAATCCTAAGTTTCCATCCGCTACACGCCCCCGGACCAACCTTTCACACCGTTGGGGATTTCTACAATCAACCCACACTGCTACACACCTTGATGGCGATCGTGTTGCTCATCATCGTGTCATGGTCAGTAGCCACTACAATGATCACTATGAAAGCCGCCACAATGCATCGTAAGGAACCACTACAATGATCACTGTAAAAATCGCTACAACATATAACTTCCTCCTTTCATCAAACCCAACCCATGCAATCACATAAAATCAATATTCTTATATCATTTAATCAAGACATTCACTAACCTAGTGATTTGCCTTTACCCTCTTTGGGTTTCCGTCATCATGCCGGGATTTCAGCATATATCAAAACATATAAGACTTATAATAATAAATTAATCAAACAGATCTAGATGGTGTAGAGAATTACACACCTGATATCGCGAAATCCAATATTCTTAGTCGATGTCCTTGCTATCCAGATCTATTATCCTTAATCTATAGTCTTGCTCAAAAGCCAAAAAATACACAAAGATTTAGCCCTTTCAACAATCAGCCAAGGTTAAATAAGTCCCAAATCACACGTTTAAACTAATAGATCTCTTACCTTGGAATCCCGAAAATAATCACGACTCAAAGGTTACTGAATCCTTGACTTTAAAGATCTAGGCATTGGACTCCTCTTCAGATCCCAAAATACCGAAAAATAAGAAAAACCTTTGATTAGTCACTTGAATAGCTATTCGGCTAGAGCTTTGAAAAGCCGGAGAAATATTGGAAACTCAAAATCGACACTTACCTTAGCATAGGAGATCCAGCTAGCACTAAGAAGAGGATTCGGCAATGCCAATGGAAGATTTAAATACCGGAAGTATAGAACTAATTCTCAAGTAAGATGAATAAAAGAGAAGACTATGGATGCTTCGGCTTTTTAGAGAAATCGACACAAGGAGGAAAAAGTGGAGAAGAGTTTTGGCTTTTGAAGAAATTGGAGAAAAGAAATTGGAGAGGAGAAGCTAGGAAATTCGCACAATGGGAGAGGAATTTAGGGTTTTCAAGGTCGTAATCAAGGAGCTAGCCCTCCTATTTATAGATATTTCAGACCTCATCGCTAAAAACCGAAAACGCCTTGAATTCAAGCTAAAAGAGAGGGAAATTCGCACCCTCTTTGCCATGCAAGAGTCGAATTTTACACTCTCTAGGTGGTGGATTTTTGCCAACACTTCCTTTGAAGATAAGCTCCTAACTTTTCTCCTTTTTATGATATTATCACTTATAAAATCCACATAATATCTCCTATTTTCAAGCCTTGTAGCCGCCCACATCATTAAACCTAATTGTTTAAATTTAACTCACTTAAATTAAAAGATTTGGGCTTTATTAAACTTAAATTTTGGGCCCCTAAATCCCTTGTTTGTATGCCACTTCTAATTCCCTTACAAAGGTTACTTATTGTTGGGCCACAAGCCCATGTTGGCATTTTAAACATAATTACCACCTTTTAACTCTATAATGCCCAATCTAATAATTTAACCAAGGCCTTTGCCTAACCTTGAGCCCAATTTGGACCCCTATCACTTAAATTAACTCATTACACTTATTCACCCATTAAACTCATAGGCCCAAAAATTTAGGGTGTTACAGACACGGGTTAAGGGTGTTACATTTGATTGGTATCAGAGCTACGATTTAGCCGATTCTCAGACTAACGTAGCATGTAAGAGCCTAGCTATACCTGCCATATATCTAAACTATGATAGTGTGATGAATCCTGACGTGTAAAAATGTATTTTTTGTATAGTAATAAATCCCGAAAGAGTCGTAGCTAATGATGTAGAAAGCAGTGCACCTGCTCACGTTTAAGGGACAGCGTCATCTGATTCAAGACCACTACGAGCGATCAAGAGGGAGAAGATAAACAAGATTTCTTCCAGATGATGAGTGAGTGGTTCACTCAGTTTGTGAGAAATAATCTGACTATTTCACAACCTTCGCCCTCGCTTAATCACCCTCAGACTTCTGCTATACCTCTGACAATAAATCTAAATCTATCGAACTAGCCTCCGATCGACAAAATTCGTAAGTATGGGGCTGAAGAGTTTAGGGTACTAATAACGATGATGCTGAAAAGTTGAGTTTTGGTTAGAAAACACTATCTGAGTATTTGATGAGATGTCTTTGACTCTAAAAGAAAGTACTAAATGTGCCGTAGCTTTGTTACGAGACACGTCCTATCAATGGTGGAAGACTTTGATTTCAGTGGTTGCAAAGGAACAGGTTACTTGGGATTTCTTCCAGTCTGATTTTCGAAAGAAATATATTAGTCAAAGATTCATTGGTCAGAAACGAAAGGAATTCCTGGATTTGAAACAGAGCCGCATGTCTGTTACAGAATACGAATGAGAGTTCATGAGACTAAGTCAGTATGCTCAGAAATGTGTATCAACGGAAGCGATAATGTGTAACAGATTTGAAGATGGCCTAAATGAAGACATCTGATTGCTAGTTGGTATCCTAGAGATAAAAGAGTTTGTTGTGCTAGTTGACTGAGCATGCAAAGCTGAGTCTAAAGCCAGAGATGTAAGAAAGAGATTTCTGAACAAATTATTTCAATCTGCTTCGAAGAAATTTCGAGATGAGCATAGCTATTCAAAGGCTAATGTGGGACATTCGGATAGAGATCGAGCTAGATCACAGTTGAGCTCCAAAGATCTAGTAACATTGATGGTTAATGTTGGAAATGTCCGATCTGATCGACCTGAATGTAAGCATTATGGTAAAAGACATCTGGGAAGTTGTAGATTGAATGATCGAGCTTGTTTCAAATGTGGATTGTTAGATCATTTCATCTGTGATTGCCCAGAGTCGTTGAGCAAAAGATTATTTAACACTCGAGGTCCGATAATGTCCCAACGAGAGGTAGAACTTCCCAAGATACAAGAAATGTCAATGGTAGTCAGAGGTCTACGAGGGATACTATTGTGTGATCTGAAGCTAGAGCACCTACTAAAGCGTATGCCATCCGAGCTCGTAAGGAAGCTCATCTCTAGATGTTATTACGGGTACATTTACTCTTTATAACACTTTTGTGATTGCATTGATAGACCCTAGTTCTACTCATTCGTATGTATGCATGAACTTAATAACCAGTAAGACTTTGTCTGTAGAGTTTACTGAGTTTGTTATAAAAGTATCGAACCCCTTAGGTAAAAGTATCCTAGTTGACAAAGTATGCAAGAACTACCCGTTGATGTTTCGAGATATATGTTTTTTAGCTGATCTGATGTTATTGCCTTTTGATGAGTTGGACTGGTTTGGACTGGTTGACATTACATGATGCTGTTGTAAATTGCAAAAGAAAGACTATTGATTTGAGATGTTAGAATGATGAAATAGTTTGGGTTGAGTCTAATGATTTGGCTGGATTATCTGCTGTGATATCGATGTTGAAAGCTCAAAGTTATGTGAAAAAGGGTTATAAAGCATATATTGCTTATGTGATTGATTCAAAAGTTTTTGAAAATAAAGTTGAATCAGTGTCAGTTGTTTGTGAGTTTCCTGATGTATTCCCTAAAGAGCTACCGGGATTGCCTCCGATAAGTGAAGTTGAATTTGGCATTGATCTGTTGCCAGTATGACTCCTATTTCGATAGCTCCATAAAGAATGGCACCAACAGAACTGAAAGAGTTAAAGTCATAGTTGCAAGAGTTAACTGATAGATGGTTTGCAAGACCGAGTTTCTCACCTTGGGGTGCTCCTATTCTATTTGTGAAAAAGAAAGATGGCATGATGCGAATCTGCATTGATTATCGTCAGTTCAAAAAAGTGACTATAAAGAACAAATATCCGTTGCGCAGAATTGATGATTTGTTTGATCAACTTAAATGATCTACTATGTTTTCAAAGATAGATCTGAGATCGGGATACTACCAGTTGAGAGTAAAAGATTCAGACATTCCAAAAACTGCTTTTAAATTGAGGTACGAGCATTATGAGCTTTTAGTTATGCCTTTCAGACTAAGGAATGCTCCTGCTATTTTTATGGATCTGATGAATAGAATTTTTAGACCGTACCTAAATCAATTTGTTGTTATATTCATTGACGACATTTTGATCTATTCTCGAGATGAAATGGAACATGCTGAACATCTGAGAATCGTGTTGCAAACTCTGCGAGAAAAGCAATTATATGCGAAATTTAGCAAATGTGGATTCTGGTTACGAGAATTTGGTTTTCAGGGACATATCATATCAGCTTTTGGAATACGAGTTGATCCGAGTAAGATTTCTGCTATTCTGGAATGGAAGCCTCCGAAGAATGTGTCTGAAGTTTGCAGTTTTCTAGGACTTGCTGGTTATTATCGAAGATTTGTGAAAGGTTTTTCGATGATAGCTACTCCGTTGACTAGATTGCTTTAGAAAGATGCGAGATATGAATGGTCCGATAAATGTCAAAAAAGCTTTGATCAGTTGAAAGCCCTTTTTACTGAAGCTCTAGTATTGGTACAGCCAGAATCGGGCAAAGAGTTCGTAATTTATAGTGATGCTTCATTAAATGGTTTGGGATGTGTTTTGATGCAAGAAGTCAAAGTTATAGCTTATGCCCCGAGACAATTAAAGCCTCATGAAAAGAACTATCCGACTCACGATCTTGAGTTAGTTGCGATTGTGTTTGCATTAAAGATTTGGCGTCACTACCTTTTCGGTGAAAAGTGTCATGTGTATTCGAATCACAAAAGTCTGAAATATTTGAAAACTCAGAAAGATTTGAATCTGCAACAGAGAATATGGTTAGTGCTGTTGAAAGACTACGAGCTTGTGATTGATTATCACCTGGGTAAGGCAAATGTTGTTCCGATGCACCGAGTCGAAAGTCACTGTTTGCATTGTGAGCTATGAATGCTCATTTAGACTTGTCTGATGATGGCTCAGTGATAGCTGAATTGAAAATGAAACCGCGGTAGATTTGTGAAGCTCAGAAAGTTGATAATGAAATGCTAGAAAAATGAGCTCAATGTGAATCAAACTCTGATTCTGAATTTCAAATTGATGTTGATTATTGCTTATGGTTCAGAGATCGAATTTTTGTTCCGAGAAACCTAGAGTTGATTCAGTTGATTTTGAATGAAACACATAACAGTAGCCTATCTGTTCATCCGGGAAGTACAAAGATGTACCATGATCTGAAGCAACACTATTGGTGGTCTGGTATGAAATGAGACATATCTGACTTTGTGTCGAAATGTTTAGTCTGTCAGCAAGTTAAAGCTGAACATCAGGTTCTGTCCAGTTTGTTACAACCAATTCTGATTCCAGAGTGGAAATGGGATAGAGTGACAATGGATTTTGTTTCTGGATTGCCTCTGACTCCGAGATTGACTAAATTTGCCCATTTTATTTTGGTACGATCAGATTACTCACTTGATAGATTAGCTGAGCTTTACATTTATGATATTGTGAGATTGCATGGAGTGCCATTGTCTATTGTGTCAAATAGAGATCCGAGGTTTACATCACGATTCTGGAAGAAATTGCAAGAAGCTTTAGGCACGAAAGTGCATTTCAGTACAGCTTTTCACCCACAAACGGATGGTCAATCTGAGAGGATCATTCAGATTCTAGAAGATATGTTGAGATGCTGCATTCTTGAGTTTGATGGTACGTGGGAACAATACCTGCCATTGGTTGAATTTGCGTATAATAATAGCTTTCAGTCGAGTATAAAAATGGCACCTTATGAAGCCATATACAAACGCAAATGTTGAACACCTCTGTATTGGACTAAACTCAGTGAAAATAAGATACACAGGGTTGATTTGATAAAAGACACTGAACAGAAAGTGAAAGTGATCCGTGATAGTCTGAAAGCAGCATTTGATCTTCAGAAGTCTTATGCAGATTTGAAACGAAAAGATATTGAATTTAATATCAGTGACAAAGTGTTCTTAAAAGTGTCTCTGTGGAAGAAAGTACTCCGATTCAGACGTAAAGTTAAATTGAGTCTGAGGTTCATCGGGTCGTATGAAATTATTGAACGAGTTGGGCCTGTTGCGTACAAATTATTGTTGCCCTCCGAGCTAGAAAAGATACATAATTTATTTCATGTGTCAATGCTCCGTAGATACTGATCTGATACATCACATGTGATTCCTCCGTCTAAAATTGCAATCCGATCCGAAATGAAAGAATTGAGAAACAAGAAAATTTCGTTAGTGAAAGTGTTGTGGCATCGACACGGAGTGGAAGAGGCTATGTGGGAGCCTGAAGATTCAATGAGACAGCAATATCCGAATCTGTTTAACGGTAATATTTTTGAGGAGGAAAATCCCTAAGGGGGAGAATTATAACAGTCCGATTTAGACCCTAGTCAGAAAAGTGGTTTTGGGACCACAAATTCGAGTCAAAAAATATTTTAATATTATTTTTCGTGTCTATGATAGGTAATTAAGCATGTGTGAAATTTTTGTGAATTAATTTGATCATTTTTTTGTTTAATTTGAGAAAAGGGTTAAATTACATTGAATGCAAAATTAGCATGTTTGATGTAAGGGAATCAATTTGTTAATGTCTTTATTCTATGAGGTCCTTAAAAGGTTATTATGCCACTATTAGTAAGTGGACATTTATATCCATGCATTATAAGATGATAAAATTGTTTCATTAAAGGTATATTAGTAATTTGTAAATTACATGATGATTAATAAAACAAAAGGCTAAAAATAAGCCATTTTTATCATCTTTTTGACCGAAACTATCAAAGAAATGAAAGGAAAAAATAAGCAAGGGTTTCGGCCATGGTTTTGGCTTGATTCAAGGTGAGTTTTTGATTCGTTTTTGATAATTTATATGTTTTTGTAATCGTTGCTTCGAATACTTTGAAACCCATGCTTAAATTTTGAGAATTGATGATGTTTTTGAAATGTGTGTTTGATGAACACATGGGCTTTGAAATATTTTATGATGAAATATGGAATATATGTGTTTGATTAGCAAATTTTGTATTTGGATTTTTAGTGAATTTGAGTATTTTGGGGTTAATTGAGAAAATGAAAATTTGAAGGACTAAATTGTGAAATAAAAGAAGTGTATGGATTTGTATGAGCTACATGAACATTCAGCTAGGCATGGGTAATATGAAATTTGGTGTATTTTGTGATTTTGTGAAATAGGGACTAAATTGTCCAAATGTGAAAATATGGGGGCTAAATTGTAAATTGCCCTAAATATGTGTATTTGGATTGAATTGGATGAATTAGTGAATAAATGAGTTATATTTGAATATGTATAGATCGAGAACTGAAGAAAATAGACTTAGATCGCAGGAAATCGAAAGTAGTCGAATAACCGAACCTGATGAAATATGCAAATCCGAGGTAAGTCGATATACAAATAAATGTATTTGAATTGAACTATTTGTACATATATGATATTTGAATTGCTATGAATATCCATTGAGATGGAATGTATATGAAATCCAGGTTTATGCATATATCGACAAGTTATCAGTGTCCGAGAAGTCCCGTTTGAACCTAAGATAGACAGGATAGTATATGTCATGACATAGCTGTCCGATATCCGATATCATATAAGACCACAGCTGGGACGTTGGCATTAATTCGAGATTTCGTGTAAGACCATGTCTGAGACGTTGGCATCGATATGAGATTTATGTGTAAGACCATGTTTGGGACATTGGCATCGTATTGATTCGTGTAAGACCCTGTCTGGGACAGTGGCATTGTACGACTATTTCGAGCACTCTGAGTATCTTATTTAGTTCCGAATGGTTCAACGGGAAAGTCTGAGAAACGAATGACTATGAGATTTGTATATACGTTTCAGGTACGTTTGATATGTACACATTGTGTGTATAAGAAGGTAAGTATATTCATGAACTTACCTAGTTGAGTTATGTATTTGGATTTGAGAAAGTAAAATGTGTTACATGAATGAACAAGCTATGATCCAATAATGTATATGGTGATATGCAAGATTGATAGATGAATGACTAAGTGAATGTGCCAAGAAGAACTATGGCTATACAATTGAGCTATTAGTAAATTCATATTGATTATATGTTTTGAATGCTTATGTGTTAAGTTTATTTGTATATGACTTACTAAGCTTTTGGAAAGCTTACTTTGTGTGTGTTTGTTCTATTTTATAGATCATTAAAGCTACGAGAGGCTTGGGGACCGGCGAGGATCATCATCACACTACTTAAACTGATTTTGGTACCTTTTTGGAAATGTATATAGTTAAATATGGCATGTATAGGCTAGTTGGTTTGGAGCATGTTTGAGACATGTATATATGTAGCCATGTGATGTGGCTAGATAAATGTTGGTAATATGCATGAGTGATATGGTATTTTATATTGATTTTGGTATGATTATATGTCTATGAAATGGTTAAAATTGTGGTAAGCAAATTGATGCTATATGACCACATATGTGTAATTAATGAAATGGATATATGAAAGGTAAGATGTGGATGTATTATGCTTGGTTATACATGTGTTTTAGTTGTGCAATTTGGTGTACAAATTGGCATGATTAGAAATGAGATTGAATAGGATGATATGTTGATCATTTGACATGATATTGGTTGCCAATTTTGTGTATGGAATATTGATTATTTGAGCTTGTAGGGATGACCCTTGTGTGGGTGGCAATTTGCCCTTGAAAATGGCCTATAATTGACCACATGGTTGAGCACATGGGCTTGTGGCTCAACCGCGTCCCTCGTGGTTGTAATTCAAAACAAGTCAGGTTCGACCACGAGTTGGACACACGGGCGTGTGACTGGCCATGTGGTGAAGTTAGTAGCGACCACGGGTGAGGCACACGGGCGTGTCCACGACCGTGTAGACAAGTCAGTATGTATGCCCTGTTTTGACACGATTTAGACACACGGGCGTGTCTGATGCCGTGGGAGGCACACGGCCTACCCACATGGGCGTGTGACCTTTGTAACTTAGAAAAAAATTTTAAATTTTTGAGAATTTTCGTATGTATTCGGTTTAGTCTCGGCCCTATTCTAAAGCATGCTTGAGGTCTCGTTGACCTATCTAAGGGGCACTTTGATTGGATTTGACGAATTATACCATGATATGTCCGTAGAAGATTTTGTATGTCCGGTAATGCCTCTTAACCCTAATCCAGTGACGGATACGGGTTTGGGGTGTTACATCATATATGATCCAAGATGGTCTAATTGGTCATGCCAACTAGTAAGTGCATTTGTATCAGTAAACTTTTGGTTTACTTTAACATGCGTTTCAATTGTACTAAATTGTAACAAATTGATAATTTTACTATCATTTCTTTTACTTTGTATCGACATATAAATGCTATTTTGACATTTACTATTGAAAATGTCTGAATCAATGTGATATCTATAATGCCACTAAATAAATAAATATAATTTCCAAATAATTATATGCAATATTTGCTTCAGAAAATATGCCAAAATCTTCAAATGCAAAGCATTTGGTCTAGTGGTATGATTCTCACTTCGGATGCGAGAAGTCCGGAGTTCGATTCAAAATACTTTTAAAACGTTTTTAATAAGAGTTTTGTATAATCAGTTAACTAGCAAGAATAACTGCCTTGGTCATATATAGAAACAAGCCTATACTAAATATATCATTAAACGTCACATCTCAAACATGAAAATATGACATAATGAAAAACTAGTAATTTTTTTTATAACCATCATCATAAACATGCATGAAATTTAATTCAAAATACAACTATTCAAGCTCATAGAAATTTTCATTTACAATTGCTCATGTCATTTCATTAAATAATTAACAAATGGAATAATATAAAACATATGAACTACTACCTTTAACAATTTTTTGAACTAAATCAAATCTGAATAATCATAAAATCCATTGGTTTGTTAGCATAAATTTGCATACTAGATATGTTTTAATCAAATATATTATTTGTGGCAGCCCGATTTAGGTGTTAGTCAGAACAGTGATCTCGAAATCACTAAACTGAGGAAAAAGAAAATTATTTTCACGTTATTTTATGTGTTATAACATGTTTATAAGGGTGCATGAAAATTTTGGTGCCTTAATTTTAGCAATTTCTAGCTAAATTGTGAAAAATGACTAAATCGCATAAAGTGCAAAAGTTTTATTTTATTTGCTAGAGGTGCCAAATAGCTATGAATTATAAATTGGAGGTCCCAAATGTGCAATTTGGCCTTGTTAAGTGAGTTGGCCGGTCAAGGAAAGTTAGGGGACAAGGGCATTAAATGTTGGTCATGTTAAGTGATTAAAAAGAATAAAATAAGATGAAATAAGCGAAAAGCTATCATCTTTTTATTTCTTCTCTCTTTCAACTGAAAATATCAGCCATGGGAGGGGTTTGAAAGCTTCAAATTTTCAGCAAGCTTTACTCTGTTCAAGTAAGTGATTTTGATGATCTTTCTTGATAATTTTTGTACTTTTGGAGACCCCAAAGCTGAAGCTAGCTAATGGGGGGACTAATTTGCAACATGGTTGAGAGTCTAGGGTCTTGCCATGAGAGATTTTATGCTATTTTTTGAGTTTTTATGGAAGAAAATGAATGTTAGGAAGATGAGAAACAACTTTTGTGAAAGGTGTTGTCATGAAAACACCTAATTTGGACTAAAATGCAAAAGTTGTAATTTGTTCATTAAGGCATGAAATAGTTGGAATTGTCAGTAGTTGTAAGAGGATTAAATGTTCAGCTAAGTTTGTTTAACAAGAAAGTATGATGAAAATTCATTTACGAGCATAGGGGCAAAATCATAATTTTGCCAAAGTGTAGGGGCAAAATACTCATTTTTGCCTAAAGTGTAGTTTATGGTGAAATATGAATTATAAGTGATTAAATTAGTAAATTTTAATGCTCTAGATCAAAGAAAACGAGATTCGAACCTAGAACGGGTGAAAAGAGAAATGTGGGCAAAAAGTCCCTTTCGGCCATTTCGACATCGAGGTAAGTTCATGTGTAAATGTGGCAATTATGTATAAGTTAATTTAGTATTCCAATGTTGTATGGAATGTATACCTACTCTATGATTGTATGAAATATCTTTCAAAGAGATGACAAGAGAATTGAATTTGGGAGTAATGGGAAATGGATATAGCATTATATGATGATAGTTATAGTTTCATGTAAGACCCTATTGGAGTATGATGTCAATGAGAACTATGTGTATGAAACTCAAGATAGTTGCTTAATAATTTGAATGATTCAATGGATATGTTGAATGTATGTGATTGTACCACGAGAAGCACAAGTATGTGTTAGAACTAAATTGATATGAATTCAATATATGATGAACCCTAGTGGGATATGTATAATTAATGCACCTTAGTTGCATGAGATAGATTTGTTAATGCATTGTGTGAATGCGAATGAGAATCATAGAAAGTTAAGCAAGAACGATAGTGAGTGAGGATGTTTACGGATGAACATTTGAATTAGAGAAATGTATGAGGATAGATATTTGTGAATGTATATATCGGTGGGCTGTGTGCGATACCACCTGATATATTATTATAGTTGATGGGCTGTGTGCGATACCATCAACCATATTACTATTGGTGGGTTGTGTACAATACCACCTGATTAATTAGAAATCGATGGGCTGTGTGCAATACCATCGCTTATGAATGATTGGTGAGCTAAGTGCGAAATCACCATAGGTATAAATGAATGGTGGGCTGTGCGCAATACCACCCTATAAGAGATTCAATGGTGGGCTAAGTGCATAACCACCGAGAGATTAGTAGTATGAGTGGCTTATTGAAAATGCTTGATGTGTTGTTTTTATATGATCATGTGGTGGTCAGTGCAGGAATGTATGTTAATTAAATGGGCATTTGGCTTGTGGCACGGTTAGAACGCGGTAAGAGATGAAGTGAGTAAGCCTTAAGAATGGTTAAGTAAGCAGCCATGTGTTAATAAGAAAAACTTGTTGAAATTCCCTGTAATTGTGTATATTTAATGAATATCAGTGCTTATCAGTTATATGCAGATGAACTTACTAAGCATTATTGCTTATTCCTTTCCCTTTTTCATCTCTTATAGGTTAATTTAGTTAGCTCGGGTTGGAGACTGCTGGAGATGTTTTCACACTATCTATCAAACACTTGGTATGAGGTTTCAAGTCCTTATGCGTCATGGCGTGTATAGGGCTAGTACTTAAGGTTGATTAAATCATTGTTGATGTAGCCAAATTGTGTTGGCCTAAGAGAACTTATGTTTTGTTAGTATATAGCCATAGATGAGGGCCTAAGTTGTTTGTAATTACACGGGAAATAGTTCTCCCTAATATATGGGATGAAGACTTTATTTCTTTTATGATTAAACATCTTTAATTCAAGAGTAATATCGATGTTATGTGTAGTTATGTGATGAGGTATGAAATGTATTGAATCGAGCATGAATTTGATCTTGATTTCAGGGTGGCATTTGGCTTGGTAAATAGCCTCTAAGTGCCTACACGAATGGACACATAGGCGTGTGTCTAGGCCGTGTGCACCCTGTACCTTTGTATTTTAAGTCAGAATAGACCATGGGTGAATCCCATGGCTGCTCATTTGGACCATGTGTAGTACACGACGGATAACACGAGCATGTCAAGGCCGTTTGAGTATACTCAGTAACTCCACACGGGTAGAAGACACGGGCGTGTCAAGGCCGTGTGAGTATAGTCAGTAACTCCCCACGGTTGGAGGACATAGGCGTGTCTAGGGGTACACGGGCGTGCCCCAAACCACATGGGCGTGTGACCCCTAGTTCCAAGAACGGTTTTTTGATTAAGTTCCAAAAGTTTCTAAACGTGAGTTTAAGGCGTCGTAGGCCCATGAGATGTATGAATTGTTTGAGAGAGAAAGGTTCTTAATCAGGAACAAAATTTTATGGCCCGTAATGCCATGATTAAGCAAGTTCTAGTATAGTAATGCCTCATATCCGCTCTAGGCCTCGGACTTGGGTATAGGGTGTTACATTATTTAATTATAAAACCTACAATAGCAACATAAATAAATCAATTAATATTCATTTTCATGAAAAAATAAATGCTTAAAACAATATGTAATCTATGTAATCAAAACTTAAAAAGAAGATCATCTCAAATCTTTAAACTGTATATCAAGTTGATTTAATATTTAAAGACGTACAATTTTTTTGTTCTATGTTGAGTCTTGATGATAAGAATTAAGCAAATTAAACTTCAGTAGTAGACTTTGAATTCAACCAAAATCTATTAATAGCAAACTTTGAGAGTGGATCTTATTGTCCAAGTGTACAATAGGTACATAACTAATTACTCTTCATAAATAAATTCTCTCTGTTCTTAAAAAATTCTTGGAAATTCTTGTTCTTTTCTTTCTTTCTTCATTTTTCCACTTCTGGTGGTGAGAAAATTTATTACGATCATTCCTCATGACTATTATTATAGTCCAATTTACTACATCCACATCAAAGATTATGTCTTTCAAATTTATTACATATTGTTACATTCTCTTTAGGGAATGGTTAGGTTTCGTGGTTAAAAACTTTTGTTCAATAATAAGTAAATATTTTTTCATTATATTGCTACCGTAGGAGCACATTTGAATCATGAAAAGTTGAATAAGTTCTCTCTTATAAGGTTCTTATCAGTAATATTTTTCCACGTAATTTTAATTGAAAACTTATCCTGAATACTATAGAGTTATACTCACAATAAAAAAAAAAAACTAGCAACTTCAGGTGTATCCAACCATAATGAGTTTTAGATAGATTTGCCATATTTTATGTCTCATAAGTAGATCTTGTAACAAACCCAATTTAGGGCCTAGTTGGAATAGTGGCTGCGAGACCACAAATATGAGGTAAAAATATGTGTCTTATGACTGTTATGAGGCCTATAGCATGTTTTCATGATTGTGTGAAAATTTCATGAAGAAATTTTATAAATTAGTGAAAATTTTGTTTATTAGGACTAAATTACAAAGATTGGAAAATATGAGATTCTAGAAGATTTAAGTATGAAATAGCATTATAAAAATTATTAGAAGTCCTTATTTAGCAATTAGACCAATATATGTCAAGATGGACAAAAATAGACATAGGAAGGAAAATTCTCAAGAAAGGGCCTTAAGGGCATTTTTGTCATTTGGTTAATAAAAGAATTAAAAGGGAAAAAGAAGTCAAAATTCATGTCCATCTTCTTCTTAAGTGCCAAAAATTTCAAGCTCTCCATAGCTAGGGTTTTGTCAACTTTCAAGCTTGATTGTAAGTACCTCCTAGCCCCGTTTTTAATGTTTTTCGTATTTTTAAGATCCTCGTAGTTCAATTTAGTTATTTCTAGCTATATTCTGAGCTAGAGTTTATGTTAAAAAATTTACCCATGTATGACATGCATGTATTTTGATGATTTATGGAAGAATATAGAGATTTTCATGAAAAATGCATAAAAAGGACTAAATTGTAAAAGTCATGAAAATGCTCATACATGAATGAATTAGTGGAAACTGGGGGCTGTTGTAGTTAAGAAAATTATTTGTCTAGGCTTAAAATACAAGGAAATTAAATAAAAAATCATTTTACGAGCCTAGGGGCAAAAGTGTAATTATGTGAAAGGTTAGGGGTAAAATTGTATTTTTTCCAGAATATGATTCATTGGTTAATTTAGTCAATGTGAGTATTAAACAAGTGAAATTGTTATTATAGATCAAGAAACACGAAGCCCAGACCGAAACCGAGGCAAGAACAAGGTTGTGGACTAAATCAAACAACAATACATATTTTAAGTACCAAGGTAAGTTTGTGTGAAATTAAAGCTACATAATGTTATTATGTTTTAAATTAATTTATATTATGAGAAATTTACATTATTTCCATGAAGTTGATTAATGATGTCTCGATGAAATTATAATGAGATCATGTTAAGTTGAAGTCTCGGTTGAACATTTAGAATAACAAGGATACCTATTTCACAACATGAGATAAGGAAGGTCCCGTATAAGACCATGTCTGGGACATGGCATCGGCACCAAATAAAGGAAGGTCCCGTGTAAGACCATGCCTAGGACATGGCATCAGCACCAAATAAAGGAAGGTCCCGTGTAAGACCATGTCTGGGACATGGCATCGGTACCAAATAAAGGAGGTCCCGTATAAGACCATGTCTGGGACATGGCATCGGCACCAAATAAAGGAGGTCCCGTATAAAACCATGTTTGGGACATGGCTTTAGCACCAAAGAATGATCTCGTATAAGACCATGTCCGGGACATGGCATCGACATCTATACACGATCTCGTATAAGACCATATCTGAGATATGGCATCAACATCGAGATATGAGATTGTAATATTCTAAAAATGGGCTTATGCATTTACGCTTAATTATATGAAATAACATGCTTGAATATGTTGTGAATGTGTATAATGGAATTTGTGAAGTTTAGAAAATAGGAGAAAGCCTTAGAAAATATTAAGTTTTAAGTCTAAAAGAGGAAGCTAAAAGGATAGGGCCTTAAGAGAAAATGTAAGGGAGATATGACATGGGAATGGGCTTGGCAAAGTGGCAACAAGGCGCTACTTAAGGGCCTAGCATGTGACGCCACCTACATGTGCAATTGGGCCAGGGTTCGAGTCGCATGGGAGGCAAAAGAAGGGTTTTTATTTCTTTTGCTTGTTGACGTCAAAATGGGGAGGTAATGGACGGCATCAAGGCACTTAAAAGATAAGTTTTATCCTTTTTAAAATTCGGCTAGATAAGGGATAATTGATGGATTTATTTTATTAATTTAAAGAGGTGATAAGAGATAAAATTGGAGAATAACAAAGTGAGGCTAGTGATTAAGTTTATAGTCGAATTTATCAACAAAGTGTTCATCTTTTTCCTTGTTTTCTTTTATTTTCTCACCTTTCTTCTCTAGCCGAATTCCCTTCCCAAAGATCACCATAGCCGAATTCTTTCAAACAACTCTTCTTTCCTTCTTTTAGTTTGTTAAAAATCGAAATACCCTGTGCTTCCCATCATAAATTCTTTTACAAATTCAATCGAAAGCCGAAACTTAAGTAAATAATATCTAGCCATAGCCGAATACTCTGTGGAATTCAAGCAAAGGTGTTGTCGACTTCAAGAAAAGATCTTTCGGGATTTTTAAGATTCAAGGTAAGATGATATTCGGCCATAGGTCATTCTTAATGTGTTTAAATGTTAGAAATTGATCTAACATGTATCCATGGGGATTTCGACAGACACCTAAGGCAAGGGATACTTTTCGGGATTTGAAAATCGCAAGGTAAGTGCATAAGTACAATCGGCCAAGGCCATATTTGATGTTCTAAGTCTATTCCTTATTTGTTTAAAAGTCAAACTAATCCTTTGGGTGATCTAGTGTTGACCGATTTCAAGGAGAAGCACAACAAAGTTTCGGACTTGATTAGTGGTGAAAATGGCAACAAGGTAAGGACTTTTGTCGCAAGGATCCTTGGATTTGGGTTTTAGCGAATAGGCCTTTTTGCTAATATGCCTAGTGTTGGCCGATTATAGGAACTAAAGGATCTAAGGCTTTAGATCGGGCTTTTCGGATTTAAGTGAACCGCTAAGTGTATCGTGTGTCTACCCCACACTATCTCTTAATAAGATTTATGGCAACGTTTAATAAATATAAATATATGTGTTATTAAGAATGTGAAAAGTATGGCTAAGGTACCATACCATGGTACAAAGTACTGTGCACGCTTTTCCTATTCCTATTGGGATTATGATAAGATCTGTTAAAACACAAATGTGAACCTATAAGAATGTGAATAGAGAATATGGCATAAAATGCATGATTTTGTATGACATAGGCATTTGGGTGAATATGAAAGGGAAGTGAATGTGGTGGCTTTTGTCACAATATCTCGAATGTGGTGACTTCGGTCACATTATCTCGAATGAGGTGACTTGGTCACATTATCTCAATGTGGTGTCTCAAGACACAAAATATTATCTGGTGGCTATGCCACGAATTTATAAGGGTGATGAGCACGCCACCGCAATGATCGCCTTCGATGGTGTGTAGCGGATGGAGGGTTGACTTAGTAGTCCCCACGGTGTGCAGGTTGGTACGGGTGATGTGTAGCGGATGGCATCGAGGTTTGGGTTCGGGTTTGCATCATATTATTTAAATGCTATACGTACATGTATAACTTGATATGTCTAAATTTGTTAAGGCTTAGTGTTGTGGTTACACATTGAGTCCTTTGACTCACCCCGTTGTGGGAACATTTTTCAGGTGACGAACAGTAATGGACTGGGTCGGCAGGAGCTTAATGGTGGCCATGCTCAGCAAGGAATTTTATGATTTTGACATTTATTTTCATTTAAGTACTTTAATTTATTTGGGTTTGTTTTGATGTAATAAGGCCATAGTGATAAACTGTTTATGCATGCATTTTAATTAGTTCAATACGTTACTAAATTTATCAAATTAAAGATCAAATGTTTTATTTGAAAATAGACCCTAAATGTTTTGACGCTTAAATTCACATGATTTTAATTAAAGATAAAACCTATATTTCGACATATCTTTTAATTTAAACGTTTTGAACTTAACAATGGCATCTTTATAAAAACTTATATTTCCAAAATAAATTGGTTTCCAACTTGAGCCCAACCCAAACCGAGTTTTTTCGAAATCACTTAAGGATTTTCAAACGAACCAACGAATTTGAACTGTTTTTACTCGAGGAACATACCAAATCTGGTCGAGACTCATGGGCCGGGTTTGGGGTGTTTCATTTAATATCGAGCTTGCTCAAAACTCAAATTTTGAGGGCTTTTAGGCCCAAAACGTTTTCTGTCTTTTGAAAGTGAATTTTTCAAGGAAATAAGTAGGTTTTCTGGCATGGCACCTGAGTCTCCGGCCCGAAGTCCACCAGGTAAGTACCCTATCCATTGTGTGAATTATGATATGAATTGTAGAAGGGTAGAAATGGAAACGTAGATTAGCATGATAAGTACTTGAACTATAGGACTAGTTACCCCAACAATTACATAAAATTTTAAATGCCTAATTAAACAAACCTGTGACTAAGTCACCGAGTTAGGGTGTGGCGACCATGGTGTGCATGTCTAGGATTGGTTTCGATGGGAGCTTGGTATTTAAGCAGTCCGCGTGACTCACCTCCTCTTCACTCAAATCCTACCTGGTGCGCAGCTACGGTTCACCCTAACCAAGAGGACTTATTCATAGGCTAAACCCAATAACTAAAACCCGAAAGGGACTAGCCATATTTTCATAAAACACCCTAGTTTTAAAATAACTAAATTATCCTTTTGATTTGTAAAGACTATTTTTATAAATTTTTCTGCAATATTTTTGATTTACAAAATTACTAAAATACCCCTAGTGGTAAAATTACTAAAATGCCATTGGTTTTAAAATTACCATATCACTCTCAATTTCAATAAAATCTTCTTATTTTGTAAAGTATCCAAAAAACTCTATTTTGTCGGAAGTCCAAAATACTTTGATTTGGAAAAAAAATTTTACGAAATTACCCCTAGTTTACCAAAATTACCAAAATGACCCTGCTTTCTAAAATTTTGACCATACCTTTGATTTGGAAAATCTTTCTTTTAAAATACTCATGAGTTTGGAAAATTTCGAAATGACTTTTGTAATTTTCAAATTGACCCCGAATTATTACTAAAATACCCTGTAGGACAAATTACAAAAATACCCCTAGGATAGAAACGGACAAAAATGTTCGAAGAGTGAATGTGTATGGAAGATACTATGGAATGGATGTGTTTTCTTTGAATTAGGATAGAAGACTTGAAACTTTGATTGATCGAAAGAACCCCTATTAAACTTCCTTCCATAAAACTTCTTCGCAGATAATCAGTGAAATAAAGGCTAATTCATAAAATTTCTTAAACCAGGCGACCGTAGATATGAGCTCTAGGGGACGTGGTCGCAATGTACGAGGACGCGATCGAGGCAGAATGACTGTGTCAGAACCCGTTAGATCGGGTCAAAGATCTGAGAATGAGGTACCACCGCCACCACCACCAAAGAATGCCGGTGTTGAGCAAAGAAGATCGAATAGGAGAGGATCTTTGACGCAGTCGTGTTATGAGTTCTTGAAATAATGGCTGGTGTTGGAGGGAATATGGGAGCTCGAAAGTCTGTACCTGAGCGACTCTGAGCCAACGGAGCTGAAGTGTTTCGTGGAGTATTTGGTGTGGCACCCAGTACAGTTGAATATTGGTTGGAGGCAACCGAGAAAATTATGGATGAGCTCGATCTGACCCCTGAGGAGAAATTGAAAGGAATGGTGGCGCTGCTACGCGATGAAGCGTATCAATGGTGGCTCACAGTTCGGGATGGTGCCACCGCTGAGGATCTAACCTGGGAGTATGTTAAGGCGGCGTATCAAAAGAAGTATGTGGGAACCAGATATATTGATGAGCAGAGGAAGGCATTTCTGGGGCTGGTTCAAGGGAATAAGTTTGTAGCAGAGTACGATGCTGAATTTTTGAGGCTGAGCCGGTGTGCTCGAGGAGTGGTGGCAACAGAGCATGAGCGATGTGTCCGATTTGAGGACGGACTAAGGGATGACCTGAGGTTGTTGATAGCCCCACACCAGGAGCTGGAGTTTGCCACATTAGTAGAAACGGCTAAGGTAGCTGAGGGAATTAAGGACTCTGCAAGGCAGAACTCTGATCGGAATAGAAATAAGAGAGGTTTTGGGTCATTTGGATCATCTGGGAATGCTCAGAAAAAGCCTAGAGTTGGTGGGCTGCGAAGTCAGCAAACTGGTACTGGAGGACAATATCGTACTTGTGAGCAGTGTGGGAAGAAACACTTAGGCGAATGCTGGAAGAAGACAAGTGGATGTTTCAAGTGTGGGTCAAAGGACCATATGATTAAGGACTGTCCGATGAGACCAGATGGGAATCAACCAGTAGCTCAGAATGTTAATCAGACTGGTAGAGGTGGACAATGACCTCGGTAGGCCGTGGTCCGAATAATGAAAAAATGGTACTTGGTAGAGGACGTGGAACACCGGCCGAGGTATCTTGCTATCTTGAGGCAAGGCGGTAGGGTTTGGTTTATGCGTTTCGTCGGAGGGAGGATGGAGACGCACCAGACGTTATAACCGGTACGTTCTTTATTCATGGCAAGCCTTTTGTTACTTTAATTGATGTGGGCTCGACCCATTCTTATGTGGCATGTAGAGTAGTTGAAACTCTAGACATAGCCTCTGAACTTTCTGATAGGGAGATGACTGTAGTAAGCCCACTAGGTCAAACTGTAGTGGTGAATAAGCTCTTTCGTAGTGTACCTTTAGAAATTCAAGGCGTAGTATTTTCTGCTGACTTGATGGAACTTCCCTTCGGAGAATTCGATCTCATACTTGGTCTGGACTGGCTAGTGAAACATCGGGCTGTGGTGGATTGTGCAGCTAAGCGAATGGAGTTAAGGAACCCAGAGGATGAGGTGGTCATTATGATAGGAAAAAGAAGAAACTACTTGTTTATTGTAGTTTCAGCACTTAAGGTGGAGAAGATGGTTCGAAAAGGGTGCAAGGCGTTTTTGACCTTTTTTAGTGCGTTGGATGGAAAAGAAGGGGGAGTTAGTGGAGTAAGAGCTATAAAGGATTTTGCGGATGTTTTTCCGGAGGAATTACTTGGAATACCCCCAGACAGGGAGGTTGAGTTCGGAATTGACTTGTTGTCGGGTACAGCTCCTGTGTCCATTGCCCCATACAGAATGGCACCAAAGGAGTTGGTTAAGCTCAAGGCCCAAATCCAGGAATTGCTAGACCGTCGGTTCATCCGACACAGTGTGTCTCCATGGGGAGCACTGGTTCTGTTTGTGAAGAAGAAAGACGAAACTATGCGTATGTGCATAGATTACCGTCAGTTGAATAAGCTAACTATCAAGAACAAGTACCCGTTGCCAAGGATAGATGACTTGTTCGATCAGCTTAAGGGGGCCGCAGTTTTCTAAAAGATCGACTTAAGGTCAGGATATCATCAATTGAAGGTGAAAGAGGTAGATATCCATAAGACGGCTTTTCGGACAAGGTATGGGCATTTTGAATTCGTAGTAATGCCGTTCGGTTTGACAAATGCCCCAGCCGCATTTATGGACATGATGAACTGGGTCTTCCAACCCTATTTGGACCGGCTCGTTGTTATGTTCATAGACGATATTCTGGTGTATTCCAAGTCTGAAGAGGAGCATAATGAGCACCTCTGAATAGTATTGCAAGTGTTGAGGGAGAAAAAGCTCTATGCCAAATTCAGCAAGTGTGAATTCTGGCTTAAGGAGGTTGCGTTCTTAGGACATGTGGTGTCTGCAGAAGGAATAAGGGTGGATCCTAGGAAGATTGAGGCGGTACTAGATTGGAAACCCCCTAAGTCTGTAGCTGAGATTTGCAGTTTCTTGGGATTGGCAGGCTACTATAGAAGGTTTGTTGAAAGGTTCTCATCAATAGCAGCGCATTTGACGAAGTTGCTAAGAAATGAAGTACCTTTCGTTTGGTCAGGTAAACAACAAGAGAGCTTTGAGAAGCTTAAGAGGGTTTTGACTGAAGCTCCGGTCCTGATTCAGCCTGAGGCGGGAAAGGACTTCGTGGTGTATTGTGACGCTTCTCATACAGGATTGGGATGCGTGTTGATGCAAGAGGGGAAGGTAGTTGCTTATGCGTCTCGACAATTAAGGCCTCATGAGGTTAACTACCCAACTCATGACTTGGAATTGGCGGCAATGGTCTTTGCTCTTAAGGTATGGAGGCATTACCTTTATGGAGAAAAGTCGGTGATCTACACAGACCACAAGAGCCTTAAGTATCTGTTGACTCAGAAGGAGATGAACCTGAGACAGCGAAGATGGGTAGAGTTATTGAAGGATTATGACTGTTCTATAGAGTATCACCCAGGCAAGGCGAATGTAGTGGCGGATGCCCTAAGTCGGAAGGTTGTGGCGGATCTGAGGGCGATGTTCACACATCTGAGCCTCTATGATGATGGAAGTTTATTAGTAGAATTGCAAGTGAAGCCGACATGGCTGAATGAGGTGAAAAAGGAACAGTTGACAGATGTTGATCTAAGTGATAAGTTACGACAAGTGCAGAATAGAGAGTTAGAGGGTTATGGTGTTAATGACGAGGGAGTATTGTGCTTCAAGGGTAAGATTTGTATGCCGAAAGACAAAGAACTTAGACGGGAGATTCTTCAGGAATCGCATAGTAGCCCTTATGCTATGCATCCTGGAGGCACTAAGTTGTATATAGATCTAAGGGAACAGTTTTGGTGGCCCGGTCTGAAGAAGGAAGTTACAGAATTTGTCGGCAAGTGTTTGACGTGTCAGCAAGTTAAGGTCGAACACCAAGTTCCGTCAGGATTACTTCAACCGATAATGATTCCACAGTAGAAGTGGGAGCGAATTGCCATGGACTTCATTAGTGGGCTTCCCCTTACGCCTACTAAGAAGGACTCGGTATGGGTAATAGTGGATCGGTTGACAAAGTCCGCGCACTTCATTCTCGTACTGGTTGACTACTCCCTACAGAAGTTGGCAAGGTTGTATGTAGTAGAAATTGTGAGGTTGCATGGAGTGCCGATGTCAATTATCTCGGATAGGGATCCGAGGTTCACGTCTCGGTTTTGGAAAGCCCTACACCAAGCTTTAGGCACCAGATTGGACTTCACTATGGCTTTTCATCCACAGTCGGACGGTCAATCCGAGCGAGTAATACAAGTGTTGGAGGACATGCTAAGAGGCTGTGTGATAGACTTCAGAGGAAGTTGGGAAGAATATTTGCCTCTACCAGAATTTGCATACAACAACAGCTATCAGGCCAGTATTAAAATGGCACCGTACGAGGCGTTATATGGTCGAAAGTGTCAGACTCTTACATGTTGGACGGAATTGGGAGAACGTCAAATTTTGGGTCCAGAAATTATGGCAGAGTCCGAAGAGAAGGTTAGTGTAATTCGGGCTCGGTTGAAGGAAGCATATGATAGACAGAAGTCGTACGCAGATCTCAAATGGAAGGAAATAGAATTTGATGTGGGAGATCAAGTGTTTCTTAAGGTTTCGCCTTCGAAAAAGGTAATGAGATTTGGTCGGAAAGGGAAGTTAAGTCCAAGGTTTATAGGACCTTATAAGGTTTTGAAGCGAATTGGACCAGTGGCATATCAGTTGGAGTTGCCACTAGAGTTGAAGCAGATGCACGACGTATTCCATGTGTCCATGCTACGCTGTTATCGATCTGATCCATCTCATGTAGTTTCGGTTGAAGAGGTGGAGCTAAGGCCAGATTTATCCTACGAGGAAGAACCGATTCAGATTCTAGAACGAGATGTGAAAGTGTTACGATGGAAATCAGAACCTTTAGTCAAGGTGTTATGGCGCAATCATGGATCGGAAGAAGCTTTGTGGGAACCAGAAGAGGCAATGCGACAGCAATACCCTCACCTATTTCAGTCAGGTAATTTCGAGGACGAAATTATTTCAAGGGGGTAGAACTGTAATATTCTGAAAATGGGCTTATGCATTTATGCTTAATTATATGAAATAACATGCTTGAATATGTTGTGAATGTGTATAATGGAATTTGTGAACTTTAGAAAATAGGAGAAAACCTTAGAAAATATTAAGTTTTAAGTCTAAAAGAGGAAGCTAAAAGGATAGGGCCTTAAGAGAAAATGTAAGGGAGATATGACATGGGAATGGGCTTGGCAAAGTGGCAACAAGGAGCCACTTAAGGGCCTAGCATGTGACGCCACCTACATGTGCAATTGGGCCAGGGTTCGAGTCGCATGGGAGGCAAAAGAAGGGTTTTTATTTCTTTTGCTTGTTGACGTCAAAATAGGGAGGTAATGGACGGCATCAAGGCACTTAAAAGATGAGCTTTATCCTTTTTAAAATTCGGCTAGATAAGGGATAATTGATGGATTTATTTTATTAATTTAAAGAGGTGATAAGAGATAAAATTGGAGAATAACAAGGTAAGGCTAGTGATTAAGTTTATAGCCGAATTTATCAGCAAAGTGTTCATCTTTTTCCTTGTTTTCTTTTATTTTTTCACCTTTCTTCTCTAGCCGAATTCCCTTCCCAAATATCATCATAGCCGAATTCTTTCAAACAACTCTTCTTTCCTTCTTTTATTTTGTTAAAAACCGAAATACCCTGTGCTTCCCATCATCAATTCTTTTACAAATTCAATCGAAGTCAAACTTAAGTAAATAATATCTAGCCATAGCGAATACTGTGGAATTCAAGCAAAGGTGTTGTCGACTTCAAGAAAAGATCTTTCGGGATTTTTAAGATTCAAGGTAAGATGATATTCGGCCATAGGCCATTCTTAATGTGTTTAAATGTTAGAAATTGATCTAACATGTATCCATGGGGATTTCGACAGACACCTAAGGTAAGGGATACTTTTCGGGATTTGAAAATCGCAAGGTAAGTGCATAAGTACAATCGGCCAAGGCCATATTTGATGTTTTAAGTCTATTCCTTATTTGTTTAAAAAGCCGAAACTAATCCTTTGGGTGATCTAGTGTTGACCGATTTCAAGGAGAAGCACAACAAAGTTTCGGGACTTGATTAGTGGTGAAAACGGCAACAAGGTAAGGACTTTTGTCGCAAGGATCCTTCGGGATTTGGGTTTTTAGCCGAATAGGCCTTTTTGCTAATATGCCTAGTGTTGGCCGATTATAGGAACTAAAGGATCTAAGGCTTTAGATCGGGCTTTTCGGGATTTAAGTGAACCGCTAAGTGTATCAGGTGTGTACCCCACACTATCTCTTAATAAGATTTATGGCAACGTTTAATAAATATAAATATATGTGTTATTAAGAATGTGAAAAGTATGGCTAAGGTACCATACCATGGTACAAAGTACTCAGGTACGTTTTCCTATTCCTATTGGGATTATGATAAGATCTGTTAAAACACAAATGTGAACCTATAAGAATGTGAATAGAGAATATGGCATAATAATGCATGATTTTGTATGACATGGGCATTTGGGTGAATATGAAAGGGGAAGTGAATGTGGTGGCTATTGTCACAATATCTGAATGTGGTGACTTCGGTCACATTATCTGAATAAGGTGACTTCGATCACATTATCTGAAAGTGGTGTCTCAAGACACAAAATATTATTTGGTGGTTATGCCACGAATTTATAAGGGCGATGAGCACGTCGACTGCAGCGACTGCCTTCGATGGTGTGTAGCGAATGGAGGGTTGACTTAGTAGTCCCCACGGTGTGCAGGTTGGTGCAGGTGATGTGTAGCAGATGGCATCTAGGTTTGGGTTCGGGTTTGCATCATATTATTTAAATGCTATACGTACATGTATGACTTGATATGTCTAAATTTGTTAAGGCTTAGTGTTGTGGTTACACATTGAGTCTGTTGACTCACCCCGTTATGGGAACATTTTTCAAGTGACGAACAGTAATGGACCGGGTCGGCAGGAGCTTAATGGTGGCCATGCTCAACAAGGAATTTTATGATTTTGACATTTATTTTCATTTAAGTACTTTAATTTATTTGGGTTTGTTTTGATGTAATAAGGCCATAGTGATAAACTGTTTATGCATGCATTTTAATTATTTCAATACGTTACTAAATTTATCAAATTAAAGATCAAATGTTTTATTTGAAAATAGACCCTAAATGTTTTGACACTTAAATTCACATGATTTTAATTAAAGATAAAACCTATATTTCGACATATCTTTTAATTTAAACGTTTTGAACTTAACAATGGCATCTTTATAAAAACTTATATTTCCAAAATAAATTGGTTTCCAACTTGAGCCCAACCCAAACCGAGTTTTTTTTGAAATCACTTAAGGATTTTCAAACAAACCAACGAATTTGAACTGTCTTTACTCGAGGAACATACCAGATCTGGTTGAGACTCGTGGGCCAGGTTTGGGGTGTTTCAGAGATTTCGTGTAAGACCATATCTGGGATATGGCATCGGTATCAAGATGTGATCCCATGTAAGACCATATCTAGGATATGGCATTGGCGTCATGATACATGTATGATGAGATTGAGTATCCTTCGATATTCCGAGTAATTCAATGGGCAAAGGGCTAAGTTTATGTACATATAACAAAGAGCTAAGTCTAGGTTTAAGAGAATAAAAGTGCTTAAGTTGTGTGATGAAGTGATATAGGTACCCATGAGAAATTTACGAGATATAAATGCAAAACGTGATGTGTGATTTGGTAAGATTGTGCATGAGTAAGTTATGTTGTTGTGTTTGAGATCTTGTGTTGCTATTATTCAATAAGATGAAAGGATGTTATCATAAGTCTTTATGTTGCTATTTATTTCATGCAAACTTACTAAGCTTTATGCTTACCTTTCTCTTTTCCCTTTTCCTTGTAGTATCGCCAAACTAACTCGGGGATCATAGAACGTCAGAGTTCGGATCACACTATCAACTATTCTTTTGGTATAGTAAAGTTGATTTTATTTTGGGTATGGCATGTATAGGAACTTAGTCATTTTGTTATGTCATATTTGTTAGCCAAAGTGTTGGCTATTATTGTTACTCATTCATCTTGTAAATGGCCATTGGGAATTGGCCAATACTTGTTAAGTTTCATATATATATATATATATATATATATATCCAATGATGATTGTATTCATGAAGTGCAAGTTCGTGTGACTGATCGAGTAAGATGTGAAGTGTATGCATGATGAGTTAGTGATTCTTCATAGTGTATTATTGCTATGTTATGTGTTGCTTGTGGTGGTATAAGTGTGTTTGTTTTTCAGGGTGACAATTAGCTTGGTAAATACCCTTCTAATTGTCCACACGGGTAGACACACGGGCGTGTGTCTAGGCTGTGTGTGTCACACGGTCAGCCCCATGGGTGTGTTAATAGGCCGTGTGTCCCCTGCATTAAACTTGCGAAAATTCAGTTCGTCACACAGGCCAGCACACGGGCATGTGACTAGGCCGTGTGCCCTTAAGTGTTTGCTAATGTCATAAACAAAATACTAAGGTTTTCACACACGAGTGAGGGCACGGGTGTGTGCCAGGCCTTGTAAGGGACACGGGCCATGGACACGGGCGTGTGCCAGGCAGTGTGAAAACCCCTGGAGGTTTGAAATGAAAAATAAAATCCACACGGGTTAAAAACATGGGCGTGTGTGACCACATGGCCTGCCCACACAGGCGTATTCTTTTCCACACGGGCGTGTAGCCCTGTTTTAAGCCAAAAATTTTCTAAGTGTGCAAATGTTTCCGGTTTAGTCTCAAACCATCCCTTATGTATGTTTAGGGTCTCGTAGACCCATAATAGGGATGTTATGAATATGAATGAAAATTTTTTAAGTTGAAACAAAATTTTATAGCCCGAAGTTATATGTTTGAGTAAGTTAAGTGCGGTAATGCCTCGTATCCAGATCCAGCATTGAATACGGGGAAGGGGTGTTACAGATCTTCACAGTCAAATATTTCGCTTTCAACCCCTTAACGGGGATGATGACAAAAGAATATCACAAAGATATTCATGATCAATACAATTTATAACAAGAATAATAAATATAAATCTATAACCCAATCCTTTTCTGATTCATATGAAATATAATCTTTTCCTCATTTGCAACCTTAATATGAGATCCATTATAAATATAATTTAAAACCAATGGATAAACCATCACAAGATATTAATATATTAACTCTTCTGGAGCTTTCAACTAAATTTGTACTATCAAATATTGAAATAATATTTATTTGTCTCAATACCAAATAAGATAAATATTTTCTATTTGTAATGATAGAATTTATTACTACATTCTCATATCATTCCTCAAAAATATTAATAGAAATAAAATATTTGGGCATGCACCACATATGTGGCCAATAATCTTTCATATCACATTGATAACATAGGTTATCTTTACCCTTTGAAGAGTTGTCTTGAAAACTCTCATTCTTCTCTTATTTATTACCATGTTCTCACTTTTAGTGGTCCATGATTATATCTTTTATTTTCTTTATGTTTGCATTCACTTTAGAGAATGCAACAAATCTGGTAGGACAAACTTCTAAGCGCCTCCATTGATTCTTTATTTCATAATCACCATCACAAAACATGCATGGATTTCAAATCAAAATCTATCTATTCATGTTGTCATGATTAGTCTCCAATTATAATAAACATGATATAATAAATAAATCATAGTAAAATATACCTGAGATTCTTTAACATCATCGTTATCACCTTGGTTATTATTATGAGCACTATTACAAGTAGTAAAACAACTTTGTTTTCGTAATAACATTTATAATCTAATAGTAAAAATCATTTAATAAACAATCAAAATTTTCATGTATGATGCTTGAAAGTTATCCAATACACATTGTACCAAATTTCAATACCACATATATGTTATAAAATCTTATGTAGCTCTAATCAAATATTTATAAATTCAATTTAAAATATAAAATACAATCATTCAACATTAGCAAGTTAACAAGACTCAATAGATCCTATCAAATTTCTCTTTAATCAACTACCGGTTAATAACACTTTCCACCATAATTTTAATCAAATTACAAGAATATTTAACAAAAATAATTTAATAATCAAATCTTTTAACATTTAAATATTATGCATACTATAATTTAATAAAAGAATCTTAATTTAAGAGAAACCTTAAAGTAATAATATTTTTTCATAAAATAATTTTACCAAAAATAATCAACAAAGGAGAAAAACATACCACATAAAGATTATATAAATTTCTTTGCATAAAAGGGTATAAAAAAATTTAGAGATTTATGTGTACCTAAGTGGTTAAAGGCTCTAATGATTACTCATAGTGCACAGGCCTCAATTGAAATAGCAACAGCTTTAGAAGACAATCGACAACAGTAAATTTTGGGATATTTTTGTGACTTATGGAGAAAAACAATTAAAAGTGAATCGTGTTGATAATGTGTTATAAAATAAATAGACAAAAAATAAACAACAAAGAATATGGGAGAGCAAAATAGCGAGCCTTTTTTTTTTTTTTATCAATCATGATATTTACAAAACTTCTTCAAAGTCTCTATTTATAGGCATAAGGAGTATAAATGAAATTGAGATCTACTTCTAATGACTATTAGAATTTAAAGTATATCAAAACTTATCTTGATATTAATCTTGATGGACATCCACTTAATAATATATTCATCACAATTTATACATTTTTAACATAATTATATAATATTTAAAATATATTTTCATAAATTCAAATTTTTTCGGGTTTTAGATTAGGTCTGTCTCAGGCCTAAGCTCAGACTAGTCTTGGGCTCGAGCTTTCTTGAGCTCGAATTAGTTTGAGCTTGGATTTTCTCGAGCCCAAGCTTTCTCGAGCTCAAATTTTCTCATATTCAAAATTTTTCAAGCTCAAATTTTCTCAAATTTAAATTGTTACGGGCTTGAATCAGTATGGACGAACTTTCAAGCTTGGACTTATTTTGTCATCTCTAAAAGAAACGCAATCAAATTATGCTGGATGAACCCATCTCCAATTGATGAAAGTTTCAATAAAAATCCTAAACTGCAAAAATTTTGCTTATTTGCTTTTCACATTTGAAATAAAAGGAAAAACATAAACTGAAATCTCAAATCATGTGTCTCACAGGACAAATTCTAGATTTAGATATTCGTAATTGATCAATATGGGCTTTTAAAATGTTGTAATGTTAATGGGTAGCTTTGGGCGGGCTTGAATTGGGGTTTTATTTTGGATTTAGATTAGTTTAGGTTTGAGTTTTTTTGGATTCAAATATTTTTAAGTTTAAATTTTTTGAATTTGGATTTAGATTGAGTTGGATGACTCTGATGGATTCAAATAATTTTAAATTTTTAAATTATAAATATTTTAATTTGAATGTAATAATTCATTTTACTTTTATATAATAATAACACAATTTAAATTTACCTTATAAAAACATAAATTATGTATATATTTAATAGAGTTATTTTATATAAAATAATTAAAGAGCTTATTGTATGTAAAGTTTATTATTCTATGATATTATATGAATTGAAGAAAATATCTTTTATTATTTATTGTTATATTACATTGACAATTGAATAATTTCTTATCTTTCTTATTAAATTTATAAACGTAATACTCATATTCTAAAATATTTATTTTGAAACTCAAATATATCATATTAAACCCAAACCCAAATAATAAAATCATTATTACCCAAACTCAAAGTAAACTAATTATAGTATGAATCTCAAGTCTTAAAAAAAAAAAAAAAAAAAAAAAAACTCAATACCCAAATATAATATGAAAAAAGCTGAAACCCAATTCAAAATTTAATTAATAAAAAATAATATTTTATTAAGATATTAAAATTTTAATAATATTTTATGTATTGTTAGTTATAATTATAAACATGTAATTCGTTTCATTGAAAATAGCTCATGAAAAATGATTTTTATAAAATGGCTGGATTTTTGGAAAATTAATATTTTCTAGTGTTTGGATGACTTTGTGTAAAATATTCTCTATTGTTTGACAAAATTTCTGAAATATTTTTTGAAAGTTTTTTCAATGAAATAAATACATATTAAATATTTTCCTAACCCTTTTTATCTTTTCATTTTTATTGAATTTATTTCATTGCTACAAAATTAGATTTTGATATATATGTTAGGATAGTTATCACTATCGGTCAAAAATCCATGCCGGCCCAAACCCACAAGGTCGTAGACTATGCTCGTAGGTAGAGCTCACTCGTTGAGCCTACTCCTCTGCGAAGTTATACATGCATGAGAATGTGTAATACAAGTTAAATCTAGAGAAGGGTACGTGTCTGTATGCATGGAGCCTACTTAGCATGTCATCTCAATGAATAGTACCCATATTATATAAATAGACAAACATACCAAGAAAAGAGGACGAAGAGAAAAATGCCTCAACAATATATATTGCAATGTTTAATTTTTTTTATAAATACAACAAATTGCATTCAATATTACTATTTTTTAAGGGTAAATTACACCAACAGTCACTCAATTTTGGGGTAGCTGACAAAACAGTCACTCAAGTTTCAATTTAGTCACTCAACTTTTGAAAAATAACAAAACAATCACCACTAACCATTTTCCATTATAGACAGTACGGAACTACTATTTTCCATCCCTTATCATTGCTCTCTTATCTCTCTCCTTCTTCCCCACCATCCCTCCCCCTGCTTCCATCAACTTAGCTTCCAAATACTTGTCTAGTCATGCCCCATCAACATCTCCACCTTGTCTGAACTCCGTACCGTATTGCTTCAACACAATTCCTTATCTGGGTCCATCCCATCTTTCGCCAACCTTTTCAACTAATAGAACATTTACCTCGACAACAACTCGTTCACCTCAGTTGCCCCTGACGCGTTTACCAAATTAAATAGTCTTCAAATATTGAGTTTAAGCGAAAACACGAAGTTGAGTCCATGGACATTCCCAAATTTATCCCAATCAACGAGTCTCGTCGAAGTTCAATTTGACAACACCAACTTATACGTCACTTTACCCGATGTGTTCCAATCTTTGAACAATTTACAAAGCATAAGGCTATCTTACAACAACTTGAACGGCACATTGCCGCCTTCTCTCGTTGGTTCAATGATTCAAAATCTTTAGATCAATAATCAGAATTTTGGGTTCATAGGTACTTTAGATGTTTTATCTAACATCACTGATTTGCTTCAAGTTTGGGTTCATAAAAACATGTTCACTGGTTAGATCCCAAATTTGTCTAAATATGTGGGTATTTTTTATATTAAGCTTGGAGAAAATGTAACACCCCAAACACGGCTTAAACTTTATGGCCGAATCTGGGAGTGTTACGAAGAAGGGTTTTGAAACTGTCAATACTTCGATAAAAACCATGTGTAGCTATTTGATAAAACGTCCAAGTTTTATAAAAAAAAAAATTTCATTTATATATTACTGAAACCATTATAAGTTGTTCTTTAAAGTTAACCATTTATTTCACAGCGAAAGTTTGAAAATCGTTTAAAACAAAACCTAGCTTGTGTTTCCAAAAACCATTTGTTAAATCCATTTGTTTGCATAAAGTGTTTTTGTTAATGTTGTGGAAAAGAAAGCAAAACAAAATCCAAAAGTTAAAACCCTACAATCCTAAGAGTTCAAAAAATTACAAACTCTTAAGAAAAACCAGATTTTAAAATAAAATCGTTACTATTAAATAAAAACAGTTCTATGTCAAGTGGTCACCGCTGAGCCTCTATTGTACCAACCTGCCTAAGTCTGTGGATTACCTAAACAGAACAGACAAACATATGTGAGTTTTCGTAAACTCAGTGTGTAACCCAATAGACATAGCCATGCAACATACTCAGTATTTCATGTATAGTCAGATACTAATTCGGACATAAGTCCATAATAGATACAAACATCAGAATCAGATAAACATAATAAATATACAGAATCCTACCCCCATCCTCTACACACCATCTCCTACCATCCCATCACACCATGTAGGGTTAAAAACACCCACCCATCCCAACACACTATATAGTGTTGATGCGACACAAAACAGAATAATATGCAGTCATGCTGTAAGAATATAGGCGAAAGGTCGCTGTATAGATCACTTTCTCCACATATGCAAATCCCACCCCAAACAAAAATACATAATTAACATGTTTAACATGCTCGTATACAGATATCATATATACTCAAACAAAACAGTCAGACATATCTATCAGTGTCCTACTTAGTTCAGACTATTAAAATATCATATCACATGAGTTAGGGTTTGGTTAGCCCTTATCGACCCTATGGTAGGCCCACAGTCGATCGGAACGACCCGTGAGACCTTAGGGAAAATTTCATAATCCTGGGCTCACATGCCCGTGTGGCCCATATGCCCAAATTGGCCTTTCCCATGTGGCCCACATAGCTTGGCCCAAAACCCATACGCCCGTGTGGCCTACACGGCCACACTCACACCGTCACACGGCCGTGTCTTTCACACGACCACACCTACGACATTGAAACGGTTGTGTCTCACACATGACGAGCCACACGGCTGGGCACACGTCCGTATGGCGTCGATAGTACCCTTTTTTGGCTTTCGTTGAACCTTGATTTTTTGTGTTTAAGGTACACACCTGGTACGGTTTTGATGCGAAAACACTTTCGAGACCACCAAAACCTAAAATTGACCATTAAAAAGCTGAATTAACTGCCTAAAATATGCTAAATCGAAACTATATCGAACCACACAACCCTTGTTCAACCAAAACCCTTACCTTTAAACAAACAGCTATGATTTCACGTAACTATGGCATCGATGGACAGCCCCAAGCCCCTTGATCTTCACCAAAATGAAAATAACGAAACCCCATTAACAAAAAATTCACCAACAAAAAACAAAAATCACACTTACCACACTTACCAAATCAAAATTGGCTACCAAAAACTGAAACACGGCAAATCGCGTGAAAAATTGATTACTGAATCAAAAAAGAGAAAAGAAGAGCAAAAATTTGAGGAAGACAGAATGTCAAAACAAAAAAAATTTGTGGAGAGAGAAAAAATAAAATAAAAAATAAATTAAACTCAAATAAATATCCCACTATATCCACATCCATAACCACCCAACTAACTCAGAATCCCACTACCACTGAACCACTATCAACCACCGTCGGCAAAAATTAACACCCACAATCACACGAGAATTCAAACACAGGACCTCTAGCAAGTTAACTCCTTACCACTCGAACTAGGAGGCTCATTATGATATGAGTTTACTGACAAGAAAATATAACCCAACGACCAATGATAGGGCTAGGGTCTAAAATAACAAAATTTGCCAAAAGTGGGACTTGAACCCAAAACCTCACACACACACCCAGAACACTTAGCCACTAAAACAAATACATATTTATGATAGGATTTACAAAAACAGAAACAAATTATTCAGGGCGTTATAGAAAACTTATTGACCGGTTCAGTTCTAGGATCTTTAATTAATCTCCCTAATTTGAAGAACATTTCATTGTCTAATAACAAATTATAGGGTCCATTTCCAAAATTTCCCAACACAGTTGAGAACATGGTACTAATAATTTCTGTAATAATAATGGTGATCCTTTTGATCCTCAAGTTATGACATTGCTTGAAATTGCTGGTGGTTTTGGGTACCCTATTTTTCTCTCCGACAATTAGTCTAGAAATGATGCTTGTCAATGGGTTTTTGTTACTTGTGATTCACAAGGCAATGTGGTTACTATGAATCTCGTAAAAAGAAACTTGGTCAGAACGATTTTTTCGGTGATTGCGAACCTCACAGAGTTGAAGAACTTGAATCTAAATAATTATAACTTAACATGTTCAATCCCTGATGGTGGGGAAGAGGGGGAGAGGGAGAGACAATTAGAGTAGGGGGATGGTGAGGAAGAGGGAGAAAGATGGGAGAGTAGTGATAGAGGAATGGAAAATGACAACTCCGTTAAGTATGTAACAAAAAATGATAGCTCCGTTACATCTGTAACGGAAAATGGTTAATGGTGACTGTTTTGTTGTTTTTCGAAAGTTGAGTGAGTAAATTGAAACCTAAGTAACTATTTTGTCAGCTACCTCAAAGTTGAGTGACTGTTGATATAATTTACCCATAACTTAAGTTTGATTTTGTTATAAATTCATTTCTTTATAATTAATTGTCATAATAATGCTTAATCATTGGTATTTTCAACATCATCTTTATATAATAGCTTGTGTCATTCTTGATTTTACATGTTTTAGGTCTATTATTCATCGGATTTATTTCTTAATAATTTATTAAAAATTATGTGTCTCTCCCATTCTTGCGTTCAAAAGTAACAAAGCTTGAATATTAAGAATTATAAATGCAAAACATACTTGAGAAATAGAATTTTGATTGTCTTACCTCAAAAGCATAGGTTGAATATTAATAATTTAATAATTACATTATCACAATTAATACTACATCACATTAAAATAACAATATTAATTAAGTGTATAATTAGTATTCTTTCATAATTTCGATTCCTCTCTACCTAAATAGTTTCAATACTAGTTTTTCAATGTCAATTTTTTCATCTAAACAATTTTGGATTTCCAACGTTTACTTTATTGAAGAGAAATTTTTGGGTGCCACAAAGCTTTGAAGAGTAGGGTTAAAATATTTTATAAGTTTACAATTGATGTTGGAGAGAATTTTAGAGATGGTGAAGGGAATAGACACACAACATGGAATGCATACTTTTCATATTATATTCTCTTTATCTCTCACTTTTTTACAATCATGTACAACTTTTATATCTTTACATGTGACTATTAATTTCAATACAATGCATCTAATAATTAATGAACACCTAGTACATACATGCATCTTAGATAAATATATTCATGCATAACTATTAAATTCCCTTGATTTATCCATTCTAAACACATTTATTACATGCACACATTCATGACTTCACATAATCCAACTATTTGGTAAGACATTTTACTCACTTTGACTTTAAAAATAACCAAATCATTTAAAAATATGAAAAATATTTTCTAAAAAACTTTTACATGAAACAAACATATTCTCGAATCTGTTAGAGTTGTGTGACTCAAATTCTATGAGGTTGCTTGCAAGTCAAGTTAAACAAAATATATTTTCTTTCTAGAAGATTTAGTATTTATTAGTATAATATATTTAGCATTTATTAGCATAATTTGTTTGACTTGACAATTTAGCCTATAAATAAAATCTTTTACAACCTTAGAAATACACACTCATTAGAGATTAGAACTCATAACACATTTAGAGAATTTTGTATTTACGTTTTGAGGGTTTTTTATTTTCGGGTTTTCGGGATTTAGTTTTTATCTCCATCTTTTGTACTCTTCGTTCTTTTGCCATTATAGTAAAATTATCTTTGCCCGTGATTTTTTATCCTCTTTGGAGGAGTTTTTCTACATTAAATTTGTGTGTTCAATTTCTCAATTTCTTCTGCTATTTTTACTTGTTTGTTGCTTAATCGGGATGATCCTAACAAGTGGTATCAGAGCTAGTTTAATTTTTTCATAGATCAGCCCATTCAGAGATGGCAGCAACAAGATTTGAAATTGAGAAGTTCGATGGTGAGACAAATTTCAATCTGTGGCAAGTTCGGATGATGGCAATTCTACTTTAAACCCGCTTGAAAAAGGTTGTTACCGGGAAAAAGCCTGAGAATCTAAATCAAACAGAATGGGACGAGCTTGATGAAAAGGCTTTGTCTGCAATCCAGTTGTGTCTCGTGAATAGGGCATTGCAGGAGGTATTGATAGAGAAAACATCATCCGCCTTCTGGAAAAGGTTAGAAACTCTTTATGCGATTAAGTCTCTGACTAACAGTTTAGTGTTAAAACAACGTCTATTTACGTTTCACATGAACGAATGTGAGCTTCTTAGAGATCACATTAGTCAATTCATCACTCTTTTAAATGATTCAAAGAATGTTGAGGTTCATATTGACGATGAATATCAGGCTATGCTATTATTGTGCTCTTTACCCCCTTCATACAAGTCTTTTAGGGAGACCTTGATTTATGGCAGAGACAAACTCTCATTCAAAGATGTGAATGGTCATTTGTTGAGTAGAGACAAACTCAACAATGAGTTTGGTTTGGATAGCAAGGCAGATAAGCAAGCTTCCGTTTTGGTAGCATCAAAGAAACGAGACAAAAGGTGTCGTTATTGTAAAAAGTTAGGTCACGTCAAAGTAGATTGTTATAAACTGCGAAATAACAGAGTTGCTGAGAGTAACGAGGAAGATGTAGCTGCTGCTAATTTGGCCGATGAAAGCGGTGATGATTTCTTGTTAGTGTCAACAAGCGATAACTCCAAGCTTAGTCCGAGTGGATCCTAGATTCGGGATGTTCTTTCCACATGTGTCCTATTAGAGAATGGTTCTCCACATATAGTTCGGTTGAAGGTGGAGTTGTGCGCATGAGAAATGATTCATCTAGTAAGGTAATTGGTATTGGTACTGTTAAAATAAGGATACACGATGGGACGATTAGGACACTCTCAGATGTCAGGTATGTACTTGATTTACGAAAGAATCTCATCTCCTTGAGTAATTTAGACTTGAAAGGATGCAAAATTAACATCGAGCCGAGCGGCATTAAAGTATCTCATAGAGCTCTTGTTTTGTTAAAAGGTAAAAGAACCAGAAGTCTTTATATTCTGAAAGGTTCTACAATGACTGGTGAAATCGGATGTCCCTCGTCCGTTACGGAGTCGAAGTCAACTCGTTTGGAGCGGAGGCAACTTGGTCATAGGAGGGAAAAATGTATGACCATTTCGTTAAAGAGAGGTTCACTTTTGGATGCAAGTTTTGAAAAGTTAGGGCATTGTGTTCATGAAAATCAGACCCGGGTTAATTTTGATTTGGCAGTGCACAAGTTGAAGGCTAGAAGTCTTCCAGCTTCTAAGCACAGATTCGACTCAGTTAATTCCCTGCATAGTTCAAGATAGGCCCATGGCGGGCTTTGGCAATGATGGCGTTCTAAGAATTCATGTCAAGGTGGAGATTATTAGAGTTGTATGACCCAAATTCTAAGAGATTGCTTGCAAGTCAAGTTAAATAAAATATATTTTCTTTCTAGAAGATTTAGTATTTATTAGTATAATATATTTAGCATTTATTAGCATAATTTGTTTGACTTGACAATTTAGCCTATAAATAGTTTCTTTTACAACCTTAGAAATACACACCCATTAGAGATTAGAACTCGTAACACATTTAGAGAATTTTGTGCTTACGTTTTGAGGGTTCTTTATTTTCGGGTTTTCGGGGTCTAGTTTTTATCTCCATCTTTTGTATTTTGGTTCTTTTGCCATTATAGTAAAATTATCTCTGCCCGTGGTTTTTTATCCTCTTTGGAGGAGTTTTTTCACGTTAAATCTGTGTGTTCAATTTCTCAATTTCTTCTGCTATTTTTACTTGTTCGTTGCTTAATCGGGACGATCCTAACATGAACTTTTATTATAATACTTATATTTCAGAATGTAAAATCATACTTATTGTAAAACCAGCATGTTTTAGTTTATTATACATCATCCAAATATCTGATGAAAGTATACAAAATGAGTGTTTCTTTGTGCTTAACAATATCAAATATTAACAAACAGTAGGAGGAAAAAACATTCAGATTAGCTTGTCCTTTCTTTTCCTTGGTAATCCATGAAGTTCGACAAACCCGTTTCTCGATTCTCACGTTGTTGCATTCTTGTATCATTCATTTCTTCAGCTGGAGCTCTTCTTTTGCCTTTAGCTTTGAAGTTGGATGCAGGTCGTTGTTTGGGTTCACTTTGTGACCGGACTTTGGCCCTTGAAGACTGTGTGTTAGCCATGTAATGATATTCATTAGAACTAAAAGAGGATCTTGCTGGTGTTGGCTTCGACTTTAATGGAGGACAATATCTTGGACTATTGTATGTTGTGAAGCTAAACTCTTTGTAATTTTGTTTTGAAAGCTCTACAAAATAATTTTTGGGGTCTCTTTGCTCCAACCTCTCAGCTTTCGAGCTCTTGAAAGTTCCATGTTGTTCATCCTATTGAAGTTCAGATTAAAACATAACAGTGAATTAGTTATTCAATTTGGATTCACTGTAGCTTACTACTTGCATTTCATGTAAGGCAGTAGGTGTTTGGTTGGTTAGAAAAGGGTGAAAAATGAAAGAAAACCAAAAAGGTCATCTAATACTTTAGGACATTGATCTCAATACATGATGGAAGAAACTGTAATTCGAACAACATCAAGGTACACGAAGAAAGGCATACTTTCTGTGCTCTTTTGAATTCTTTCTCCAGGGGAAACCTTCCATATCTCAACAGTAGACTTTTTGGAGTGAGACATGGCTCTGCAGCCATCTGGATTCTATGAATACGGGCTCGAACTTGTATCGCCATTAGAGCATGCATACTTCGGAGAGTTGAAGTTGCTTGTTTTCTCACCAGGTGACCTCTAACTAGTGCTTGCAACTTAACTAGTCCCTTCAGAGCATGCAATGCTGTCCTTGCCTGCAATGATACAGAATCAAGGCCTGCAACATTAATGTCCAAAAATGGAAGTCATCAATGGCTATAATAAATCCCAGGATTAGTAATTTAGTACCAAATACGATCGAAAGGCAGCTTGAATCCGCGTTGCAGCGACATCTTCTATTGCTTTAGATATTGCCACTGCAGAGACTCTGGTCTTGTCATGTTGATTCTCCATGTCCAATACAGCTGGTTTTGCAAGTGAAGTAGCAATCATTGAATCGAAAGACCTCGAACCTTTAAGAGCTCGAACTTCAGACGCGGCCACCGGCTTCCGAAAACTCCATAAGCACCTAAAAGGACTTGCAGGTGGAATTGCAGATGGGATTGCCATCAAACTTCCTTGATCTTCAAAAGATATCGAAATGTTCTTCCTTTTACCTTTATCATCTTTCCTTCCTAACAAGAAGCTTATCAGCCATTTGCTTGCTCTTCCCATGTCGATCACAGTAGTAAAGATCCAACTTCTTCTATGTTTAAAAGACTTGTATATAGGACTTGGGATTACTGTATAATTTAATAGTATAACTTGTTGCTCGACTCACTCGACTGGTATTTTAAATTCATGTATGTTGGTATAGCTTTTCTTGCCATTGAATTTATGTTTTTCCATTGTTTTATATTGGTTAAAACCTGCAACAACCTGATTAAGCCATTTGCCATTAAATTCCTCTTGTTGGAGCTCTCCTAACTGCTAAATTTTTACTCCTTTGTGTGTGTGTGTGTATATAACTAGAAGAGAAGTTTATATTATAAGTTATTCGGGGTCAGATTTGAGTATTTATAAATTATATAATACATAAGTATAGCCAAGATGCTACTTCCAAATTACGCCCCAACCTTAATATGAATATTTTTGCGGTCATTTCATGTAAATTTGTAATTTTAGAGTGAAAATACTTTGTAATAGAAAGCTCTGTGAATACGAAATTTTTTTATAAGATGTTTGTAATATTTATTTAAATGGATTGAGGTCCAACTGAAGAATATTTGTTGAAGGGCATTTGTCCAGAGTTGTTGTGGGGTAGCCTTCTCTTAAGTCAACTGGTTGAAAGCCTTTGTGCTGAGCCTCGTGAATGGAATGGCTTAACGGCATGAGATAAAGTTGCGAAAACTAGCTCTCGGGGCATTACCGGTTGCAACGCTGCTGAGTTACCCTCCTAATAAAGCAAGACGAGTCAGTCATGGATGTTGAAAATATTCTAATTCTTACAACCATATTCACTCCGTATTACATCACTCTTAACATTTTTTAATTTAACATTTATTATTATAAAATTATATAATATAAATGTAATGTATACGGTGGGATCTTTCTTCGATTGGATTTCATGAGATTCATTTTGAATTAACAGTTGTGGTTAAATGACACAAATGAAGAAATTGTAGCAGTTTGATCAAGCCTCGTCATAAACTAAGAAATTATGTTGGAGACCTGAAACCTACTAAATTGGCTACTGAAGAGAGAGAAGCTTTGTAACATTATAACATCCCAAAAACTTCCTAGGTCGCAAACAATATGTGATAGACTCTTAGTGAAATAAGGTATATGATCAATAAAAGTGAAGGCTGTTGGGTACAAAGGAAGTTGAATCAAGAAGTATGACATGACAAATTAATTTAGGATAGGAACTAAATCATAAAAATGTGAAAAGTGTTGTGCCCTTAGTGTAAATACTCAAAATTTTTGGGGCCAAAATATAAAAATGAAAAATTTAAAGGACCCAAAAGTGAAAATACCCAAAATAAGGGAAGGACTAAAGGGTAAAATAAATTAGTGAATGAGGACTAAATTGAATAAGTAGAAGAATAAGAGGGATTAAATTGTAATTTTGAAAGAAATGGCTAAATTTTGTTTATTAAACGCATTGTTTCATTAAAGTGGTGGTGATCCGAAAATGGGGTGTTGGTTAAAAATTGTTTGGGTGGGATTTGGTTATTTATTAAATATTTGAATTATTTGGGCGATGTTATAGTTATGGTGATTGAAACAAATACAAGTAACAGGTAAGTTGGTTGAAGCGATTTTGTTTTCAGGGGTAAAGCCAGGATAATTTTTTAGAGAGAGTCAGATAAAATTTTAATTTTTTATAGTTTATATATTTATAATTTGTAAATGATTAAATCGAATTTTTATAATTTTAGAAGAGGCAAAAATATAATTTTACCTTTATTAATTTAAAATTTTAAAAAATTTTAAGGACTTAAACAGAATTATTATATTTTAGGGGGGTCGAGGCCCATACCACTCCTAGCTTCGCCTCTGTTTGTTTCTATTGTTAATGCTGTTGCTAAATAAAATTAAATAGGATTGGAATAAATCCAATAATTAAGATTTTCCAAAAACTATATTCTATTTCAACCAGATAAGGTATTAATGTAGGTTTACCTATCCATCATAATTTTGCCATTAAAGAATTAGGGTCCTTAACATTGTATTCTCAGTATGCTTAACAATGCCCTCCTCTTTAAACCACCATTTTCAGCCTATCTTTACACATGTAATACTGATTTCGTTCAACTTTTTAAATTTAATGTTTATTCATTGTGCACTTAATCCAAATAACTTCACATTTACAATTTTGATGTTTAAATTATTAATATAATACAAAAAAAAAAAACAATCCTAAGACGACACTTTTAGACCGACATTTTCTTAAGTGTTAGGATAGACTTGCTAACATATGCTTTGGCCAACTCTTTATATAAGGGTTGGGAAATGCATGCTTAATGCAACACTTAAAGAAGAGTTGACTTTGTCTAATACTATGCCGACACTTTTGGGCCGATATTTTCCTAAGTGTTGGGATAGACTTACGCTTTGGCCAACTCTTTGTATAAGGGTTGGGATATGCATGCCTAAGGCAACGCTTAAATAAGAGCCGGTTTTGTCCAATATTATGCCGACACTTTACTAAGTGTTGGGAAAGACTTGCCGACGTATACTTTGGCCAACTCTTTGTATAAGAGTTGGGATATGCATGCCTAAGGCAACGCTTAAATAAGAGTAGACTTTGTCCAACACTATGCCGACACTTTCCTAAGTGTTGGGATAAACTTACTGACATATGTTTTGGCTAACTCTTTGTATAAAAGTTGTGATATGCATGCTAAGACAACACTTAAATATGAGTCAGTTTTATCCAGTATTATGTCGACTTTTGTTATACTTTTTCCAGCTATATAAAAATGTTGTCATATAAAAAACTCTCCACCTTAATAATTAACCACAAGCATTTAAATATATTAATAATTATGTTATATATATTTCAAAGCATTTATATATTCATGTAATGATTGCAGCATTATTTAGCATTATATTTTAATTATTTTTTTTCATATCTTATTTAAACGATGGCATCCTCAATTTAGTGTTTTTTGCTTGGGGATTAAAGTTTTGGGGTTAATGTTTAGGAAAATGAGTTAAGATTTTTTATGTGATAGAAATAAGTTTTTGTGTGATTTGAAAAAGATGTCAAGTTTAAGAAAAATCTCAAAGGTTTTTAGTTTATTCAATCCACGACTTTGGGGATTTACGATTTAAGGAGCTGGATTAATGTTTTTCAATGATACATGTAAACTTTTTATGAGTTTGTTTAAGCATGGTGACTAACAAAAATCATCGAGTTGTCTAATGTTTGGTTTAGGGGCATGGGTAAGATTTTCCATTGTAGTAGTTACAAGGGGGTCAATAAAAATTGTTTGATTTGAGGTAAACCAATACAATAGCGTAGTGGATGATTTAGTGCAAAAAAATGATATTGGTGTTTTGTGTTTGCCGCTTAGATTAACAAGTGGACACTTCAACAGTTATACACTTTGTTGAAGTTAGGGGTCTAGAGTTCAAAGGAAATGAGTTATTAGTTTTGACTATTGAGGTACACCAAAAAAACATATTTTTGAAAATAATTCCAAAACATACTTATTTTAAAAATTAATTGAAATGTAATAATTTATACTATTATTTAATTTTTTGGTTGAATTTATGTCACGAGTTAATTGGATATCACTCGATTAGAAAAATTGTAAAAATATTTTCCATATTTAAAATAAATTATATTATTAGAGAATGCTTTAAATTTTTTAATTTTAAGAAAAATTCACATATAATAATATTTAAACCCAAACCAATAAAGTTTCTAATTAGATATAACTCACTTGAGTTAACTTTTATCTAAACAAAAACCTCAACAAGCATGAGCAAAAATCTAATTATACTCCAAGTTAATTTAAAAAAATAGACACAAAATAAAAAACTTGAGAAAAATAGTGCTGTTAAAATCAGAATGAAAATGAGTTTTTTTTATAATTTATAATAAATTATTGTTGCAATGTGAATTTAATCCATTGAATTGAAAATCCCATTAAACTGGTTATAACTCTCCCACTGCTTATTACCTGAAAGACACGTTTAAAAAACCGGAAAATGAAAGGGGTTTGTAAATCTGGATCTAAACCTTAGTCTCCCTTTCTTTTATTCTCTCTTAATTAGTCCTGCAGTCTCTCCCGCTCCCTCTCGCTGCGACTTCGTCTTCAAGGTTCTTTCTTAATCCTTTCTCTCATTTTTATTCCTTAATGCATAGGAATCAAGTTCTCCTCTTTGAAGATTTTTCCTTATTCCTTTTATTTTATTCTTTGTTTTTCATTTTCCAGGTCTCAGTTCTCAAATCGTAGCGCTCTTTTCTATCAAGCCATGGCTCTGGTTGCTAGAAGGTACACTCAATTAATCTTTTAGAAAAAACAATATCAATGAAAACTGATATCAATTGTTTTAAAATGAATCTAGTCTTAGTCTCTTCTCTTTGTACATTATATTTATACAATGATTGTATTACTTAGCCTCTTTATAATAGAATAACAATTGCTAGCTGTACTAACAGCTCCTCCATAATTGTCTAACCGTAAGTACTTAGCATATACTAACTTTATCATGCACCCATCTTCTCAACCGATGAGACACAAAGAAGAGTTCGAAACCGCATAAAATATGTCATTGACAAAGGTTTGGTTAGTATATCTGCCACTTGATCACTGGCAGGGACTTCACCAACCAGGAGAGACCCATCCGCAACCTTTTCACGAACAAAAAACAAATCTAGTTCTACATGCTTGAATTTTGAGTGCATAACAGGATTAGCTGCTACGGCAACTGCACTGGAACTATCGCACCAGATGGTTGGAGTATCAACAGACGTAACCTGTAACTCACGAAGTAACTCACGAAGTAACGAAATCAACCAAGTCATCTCACTCGTAGCAGCAGTCAGACCTCTATACTCTGCTTCTGCTGTAGACCGAGAAACTACAGGCTACTTTTTAGAACCCCATGAAATAGGAGTATCACCAAAGTAAACACAGTAACCAGAGGTGGACCGTCGATCATCGAAATCAAGCCCCCAGTTAGCATCCGCATATCCCACCAAGGACAAACGAGCAAAAGGACGAACAACTATCCCAAAATCAAGAGTACCACATAGATACCGTAATATACGTTTAAGTGCTGTCATATGAGCAGTCGTTGGACTATGCATGAACTGACAAATTCTATTCACAGCATAAGTAATGTCAGGCCTAGTTAGAACAACATACTGAAGAGCACCAGCTAGACTTCTATACTCAGTTGGATCAGTCAACACATCACCATCAGTTTTAGACAATCTAGATGAACTAACCATCGGGGTGTGCACACTCTTTGCGGAAGCCATAGAACATCGATCAAGAATGTCTCGAATATATTTTCTCTGACAAAGATGAAGACAATCAGAAGAGTGAGTGACCTCAATCACAAGGAAATAATGCAGACTACCCATATCTTTCAACGAGAACTCACTGTTCAACAACTGAACAAACTAGTCGATCGTGACAGACTCATTTCCAGTGATTATAATATCATCAACATACACAAGAACATACAGAGTAGTCCCAGCCACCAACTGCACAAATAACGATGTATCAGACTTGGAAATAACAAAACCCACAGAAATCAGAAAATACTTTAGTTTCTCAAACCAGGCACGAGGCGCTTGCCGAAGACCATACAAAGCTTTCCTCAATCGACACACAAGGGGCCGTCCATCGGAACTAAACTGTTCATACCTAGGGGGCTGATGCATGAAAACTTCAGTGTCAAGATCTCCATTTAAGAAAGCATTATTCACATCTACTTGCCGTAACTGCCAATTGTTAGAGACCGCAATGGATAAAATAACCCGAACAGTAGCAGGTTTTATGACAAGACTGGACGTTTCTTTGAAATCGCACCCAGGGACTTGGGAATAACCCTTCGCTATAAGTCGAGCCTTCCGACGAACAATGGAACCATCCGGATTCCTCTTAATCTTGAAAAGCCATTTGTACCCAATAATTCTACGATCTAGTGGCCGTGGAACAAGTTCCCATGTAGAGTTCCAAAGAAGAGCATCATATTCGGCCTGAGCTGCTACATGCCATTCCGAAGACGAGAAAGCCTCCTTAATTGTAGAAGGTTCGGTAGCTTCGACTGCTAAAGCTTTAGGCTTGAAAATACCGACCTTTGACCTGGTCACCATTGGATGCACATAAATTGTAGACAGAGGTAGTGTCGGATTTCCAGACGAAGAAACATCACCTCCCTCACATGGAACACCAGAATCAGTGCCAACCTCACAATTTGTGCCAACCTCAGGTTGATTAGTGGCAGGAGAAGCAGACGAAGAGCAAACAGCTTATTATGAATAGGACTGTGACGGGAGAGTAGCAGGCAATGTATTAGCACTACTCCGAACAACGTGAACGAACATTGAGACATGCTGATTTGGAACTGCCAAAGTCTCCTTCTGTTTGAGCTCGGATGATAAGAACTTTGTCTCATCAAAGACGACATGTCGTGAGACAATAACCTTGCCAGTGGGAAGTAAACACAAATACCCTTTATGTTGAGTGTTATATCCCAAGAAAAGTAGATGGCTGAGACTAGAAATCTAACTTGTGTGTCAGAAACAGACATAGATAAGGGTAACAACAACACCCGAAGACCCGCAGATGATCATACGTAGGTGTGCATTCATAAAGAGCCTCAAACGGAGTTTGTCCTTTCAAGACTGGAGTGGGAAGTCGATTTATGAGATGAACAGCAGTACAGAAGGCATAACCCCAATATGTCATCGATAAGTTCGCCTGAGCTAACAGGGTGAGACCCATTTCAACGATATGACGATGTTTTCGTTCTGCCACACCATTTTGCTCAGACGTATGCGGACATGTCAGGCGATGAATAATTCTTTGTGATGCCAGAAGAGGCAAAAATGCTCGATACTCTCCACCTCAATCACTCTGAAATTGTTTTATACTCTTCCCAAACTGAGTCTTAACAAGTCGTTGAAACTGAATAAAACATTGCAAAGCTTGGGACTTCTGACGAAGAAGATAGACCCACGTAAAACGAGTACACATGTCAACAAACGAAATGTAATACCAGTAATCACCACATGCAACAGATGCAGGTCGCCAAAGGTCAGAAACAACCAATTCAAACGGAGTATTAAATGTAGTAGTAGAAAGAGAAAATGGCAACTTATGAGCCTTCCCTTTTTGACAGGCAGTACAGGCACTATCAAAAGATAAATTATTTCCTACAGCAATTTTACTATTGTCTAAGACACTTTTGAAAACAGCACTAGACAGATGACCAAGGCGATTATGCCACAAAGACACAATAATTCTGCTGATTATTAGAAGTAGCAATTGTAGCTTCTACCGATTGAGTGGATAAGACGGGTAGAGAGAACTGGTATAGACCATCACGTATGTGGCCCCTCAGCAGCGGTTCCCGGGTCTTGAGGTCCTTAACAACACAGTACGTTGGGTGAAACTCAAAGAAAACACCATTCTCATTAGCAAATTGTGAAACAGACATCAAATTTTTCTAAATTTTTGGCACACATAAGACATCAGATAACCGAAGTAATTTAGAACGTGTAGGAAGAACAGTCCTACCAATTGAAGATATCAAGGCGGGAGTACCATCTCCCATAAGAAGAGAAGACATACCTTTATATGGGGTGGTATCATGCAGTGCCGACGCATCACGGCATACATGGTTGCTCGCTCCCGAATCAGGATACCACGAGGTAGAACCAACTGGTACAGGTATGTATGAATCCGTGCCTCCATCATTCGAGCCGTACTGAGTAGTTTTAAGGTACGACCCAGACGAATCATAATAGTCAGAGGCATTCACATCACCCACTCTAGGAAGTCCTATGCACGGGGCGGAACCCGAGTAGACACGAGCCCGTGGTTTCGTCTGCCAAGGAATAGAGAGAGGCCCAAGTTGAACATAGTTATTCATAGGTCCATTATCTCCAAATTGACCAGACCTAGGAGGCCCACCATAATTATTTTCCATAATCGGCCTAGGGAGACCATTCGGCCTAGTAACATTAGCATCACATGCTCCAAAATTTGGGCTGGTTGGCCCACCATGATAACCTTGTCCATGCAAGGAAAAATGTGGCTAATTCAATTCTTGCCCACGTGTGTCAATATGCGGCCTAGTATGGAATCCAGCTGGAGGGCAGAATGAATTGAAATTAAATTCATGAGGAAACTAATTTTGACCAGAATTCCAATTTTGACCAAATTGATGAGTGGTTTTAATTCTTTGAGATAGCCACGCTTCACTGCCATTACCAGCGAAGGCTCTTTGTCGCGCCATAGGAAAGAAACCAGGGGAGTTCCCCGACGCTGGTGACGAATACACAACGCCAACGTCTGATGCATTATACCGTGGGCCATCAGAATCACGATTATACTGGTAAAAGCAACGCTGAGCAGTGTGCTCGAACCTACTACAGATTTGGCACTGAGTTCGTGGTCGAAACCCCCTCCCACGGCCACTGGACGGAGGTCGACCACCACGAGTTGAACCATCACGAGCTGACGAGTGTGCTCCCTCAACAAGATTGGCTTGGAGAGGCACCTCCTGCATCGCACGCATCTGACGACTCTCGCAATCAAGGAGGGCGTCTACTAATCGTTTGAACGGCACCAGATCCGATGAGATGGGCACCAATGAAACTATAGCATCAAACTCCACTGGGAGTCCAGCAAGCAGGACTTCAATTTTCTCTGCTTCTGAAATCTGAGCACCAGACGCATCCAACAAGGAGCACAAACGTTTAATGCATTCGACATAATTAGTAATGGAGAAATTACCTTTCCTTAAAGAATGCAGTTCGTGCCGAAGCTTTGACTGCTTGAGACCAGTATCTGCTGCAAATAAACTCGTCGCATTGAGCCACACGTCCGACGCGGTTCGAGCATCGGTGAACAATGAAAGAAAGGAAGAGTGAATCATGGATAACAACCATGAGGTAAGGAGTTGATCCTATTTAGAAAAAGCAAGAGCAGAAGGATTTTGTACCAGGGAGCCATCTGGCGACCTTACATATTGTGGCGGTGAAGAGAGAGTTCCGTCCAAAAATCCGAGCAGCCCATATCCACCAAGGATCAAACGAACTTGTTGTTGCCATTGAAGAAACGTTGACGCATCAAGCTTAACAACGTCGTGTCTAGGAAAAGCAGTAACAACGTTCTCACCAGTAAACTCACCACATCCACCGTCATCGGAGCTAGAAGTAGGAGAAGTCATGATGGCCACAGGTCCAAGGATTACACAGCGACTGATACCATGCTAGAAGGTACACTCAATTAATCTTTTAGAAAAAACAGTATCAGTGAAAACTGATATCAATTGTTTTAAAATGAATCTAGCCTTAGTCTCTTCTCTTTGTACATTATATTTATACAATGATTGTATTACTTAGCCTCTCTATAACAGAATAACAATTACTAGCTGTACTAACAACTCCTCCATAACTGTCTAACCGTAAGTAGTTAGCATATACATGGTAAGCTTTATATCTGTGTATATATATATTAGTTTTGTTTCTTGTGGTATTTTAACTCTCTGAAATGGCGATGAAAAATTAGCGTTTTCTTCTCTTCCTCGCCTTTTTCTTGATCTGTTTTTACTCGCGTTGTTATATTTAAGATCTATAATTAGGTATTTTTGCTTACCGATTCATTTCATTTTGTGGAGTTTCTATGTCGCTTTTGGGATTTCATGCTTAGTTGCTTACTGCGATTTCTCTGATCTATTTAAATGAGAAGCAATTCGATTCATTTTCCTTTAGTATCAATTTTTTCTCTTTATTAATTTGGGTATTTCTAGGAATTTCTTTACTGGATCTTTTTAAATTTGAAATTCATTTAATTGTTTAAAAAACATGTAACCTAATTAGTGAGCTGCTTGTATTTTCTTTAAAGACTGCAAAATATTTTTATTTCCTAATCTTTGCTACTAAGAATTGATTATATTATTACTATTATTATTCAATTTCAAATTCTTTCTATTTAAATAAATTCTAGGAATAAGAGTTGTGCTCTGGGATCTTAGAGATGCATTCCTATTTCATTTATATCGCGGCAATGTTGAAAGCACTCGTTTGGAGAATTTTCTTCCCGATTTTGACACAGTAAGACACTAAAGTAGATGGTTTATGCCTTCTCCCATATTTCTATTTCTCTCTTTTGTTGTGTGCGTGGTTGCACCTATGAATATTTGTAGGAACTTTTAAATATTTCTTTTCTATGTTCAGAAATTTAGCAGCTTATGATAATTGTCATGTTTTAGGGTATGTTCAAATGCTTTACATCATGAGAGTTGGAAGCCACAATAAACTGTTTGCATACTACATTGATGATTAATTCTTTGTTATCAATAGTTTTCATCTACTGAAATTTTGACTAATCAATTTTTGACTAGATTATGACAACACTACCTTAGGGGATTCGACCTCAAGATTGCCTCATATGTTAGATGTTCTTAAGCGAAGCACCTCAATTCGTTGGAACAAGAAGCGGTAAAGTAGTTTTAAATCGATGAAGAAGAAAATTCAAGGAGCAACAAATGAAATAAAAAATGTTACAAGGTAATGCAGCTGCAAAATCATGTTTGCATACAGGGCTTTATTTATATCTTCATCAAATCTCAATAGAGCATTTGAGCTGTCTCCTTGTGCTTATAAATTAAGTTTCATATCACACAAGCTACTAGTTTCATATTAAGCCTTTATGTCTAAGGAAATAGTTTCATACAACATAATAGCAAGGTTTATGTCTAAAAAAAAATGCTACTTATGAATGCAAACAATTTTTATTTTTTAACAATTAGTTTCACACAAGCTACCAGTTTCATATTAAGCTTTTGTGTCACCCAAAGGAACTTGATTTCAATTTCCTGTTTGAACACTTTATTGGGATATGAAAGGCTTGAAGTTGTTAATCTTATAAAGGAAGAGGTATGCTGTTCCATTTGATTTGCTATTTCCTATCTAAAGCACCATTGAATTTGCTATATTTTACTATAACAGTTTGAGGTTTAATAAGGTCTGCAATTGACTTACAACAAGGTTGGGGCTCTAGGAATAATGCTAAATATAGCCAAGAGCCGGGGAGAAATAATAGTGAACAGAGAGAAGACTGCATATGTTACAAGTACGTAGTAAACAAAAAGGATTGTTAGGGTATATGGTATACTTAGACGGGTCTTACTTTAGACAAGATCTATCTCAACCTTTTTTAAAGTTTGTTTTAGACAAGGTCTATCCCAACCTTTTTGAGGTTGTTTTAGAGGAGTTTATCCTAACATTTTTTAAAGGTTTCCTTAGACAATGCCTATCCCAACCTTTTTAATGTTTCCTTAAACGGGTCTATCTCAACCTTTTTAAGGTTTCTTTAGACGGTTTTATCCCAACCCTTTTTAAAGGATGCTTTAGACAAGGTTTTTCTCAACTTTTTCAGGATTGTCTTAGACATGTTTATCCTAACTTTTTCAAGGTTGTTTTAGACGAGTCTATACCAACATTTTTTAAAGGTCAGCCTTGACTAGGTCTTTGCTAACCCTTCAATAAAGGTCGGTTTATGTTGATTTAGGCCAACGCTTTTTCAAAAGTGTCGCGGCACCTATGCCAACTATACTAAAGACAACTTTTTTGGAAGCGTGGGCAGAAGCATCGTGAAACCTATGCCAACTTTTTTTTTGCGTTATCTTAGGTTAAAAAAAGTGTTGCAGTAAACTTTTTTTGTTGTAGTATAATGTCATTCTCGTCAGAGTTACTTTATAATAAATAAGTTATTCTATTCAAAGTTAGTTTTGTATATTATAAGTACTAATATTGGAAATGAAATTGAAGTTTTGAAATTTCTAAACAAAATTAAAATCAAAATTTAAAAATTTATCTAATGATGATACATATATTTGTTTTAATGCATATCATGTTGAAAGAGATGGATGCAAAGAAGCTCAAGAAACAAATTCTACTTATGGGTTTCAATTTACTTTGATCAATTGGGGGAAGACTTTTATAGAGAAAGAAATAAAGTCAAGAAATTCTAGGTCTTTTCCTTTATTTATTGTATGTAAAATTTTAGCTTTTGTTTTCAAACAGTACAAACTATTATTATTATTTGTTTCTGATCGTAAGCGTGGGTTGAGAAGCCGAGAATTCAGTTGTATATTTTATTTATTCAATAACTTTAGCTCCTTATTTTCCAAAAAAGAAAGTAATACATGAGTTAAGGGATAATAGTTTGTTATGAAGTCGAATTTTTGCTTCTGTCTGTCTGATGAGGTGGTGCTGCTAGATGCCTTGGTAGTTGCATTTTGATAAGTCGCATCATCTCCATCACTTTGAAACATGCTGCATTCAATTCCCTATCATCCACCATTGAAATAGGGCTTGATGAAAGCTCTATCACACGTTGAATTGTACATTTATCTTTTATGATTGATCGGTTGACAGATTATGGGGAGCCACAAGAGACATGAGCACAGATATTGATGAAGTTCTGTGAATGGGTAAGAATGTATTGTCATATGAGGCTAATGGGAATTTAACTATCATATCAATTCGAGGAGAGTTGACTAAAACATCCAGTGATTGTATGCATTGGAGAATACTTTTAAGTTAGGGAATTTTAGATTGATAATAAGAAAAGTTGATTAGAATTTATAAGATTACAAATAATAAGCTAAAAATATATTTAATACTTTTTAAATGAGTATCAAAAATGAAGATAAGAGAAAGAAACATTAAAAATAAAAATCAAGGCAAGAAATAAACTAAAATAATAAATAAATACTTAGAATAAAACGTGTTGAGGTTAGTAGATCCATTCTTAGTGTCATATTAAGATTAAAATACTCAATGTTATACTAAGTTAGAATCTGCATATAATGGAGGTTCGGATAATCTATTAATTAATGTCCAATAATTAAACACATAAATCCATAAGAAATGAATGGTCCATCAACGGAGTGTCCAATATGATTGTTTAACAATTCTAGTCTAAAAGTTTAGCAAATGATGGTGTAATATGAAATTTCAATTGTTTAAGTTTAATTAAAAATATAACATATGATATTATAATCACTTGATAACTTCAAAACTTTTAAAGAAAATGTTCAAATATTTATGTCATTCTTTATTTTTCTAAATAAACTACAGTTAATTTATCCAAGCATTTATTGTGCCATCTATTGTCTATGACAAATCAAAACTCTTATTTTACAAGTATGATTATAACAAGCGATTGATAATTAATTTTAACTCAAATGACGACTATAAAATTTACTTTAATATTTGCCAAGAGCTTCATTCTTTCACCGCAGCATAAAAAAATTTAGAATAACATAACAAGATAAGTAAATTTTGTAATATCCTATGTATGAACTGAAAAATGTTATGTATGGCCTGATATCCGATAAGCATGACTTGAGTTTGATTTTGAGCATACATGACATATACATATCTGACATATGATGTATTTGTACTTGCATTTGGGATGAGATCTGTGTATATGGAGGAAGTGTGGGCAATAAAATAACCTGTCGTATTTGGTGGCTCAGCCACACATATTTCTATAAACAACGATAAATCACCTAATGATTTGGTAGCTAAGCTGTAAATATTCTAAAAAGTGTCATACTGACACTAAGTGGTGTGTAGGGTTGGATGGGTATTTAATACCCTATATAATGTGTAGGGATGGTTGGAGATGGTGTGTAACGGATGGGGGTAGGATTGTAAATGTGCATCTGGTTCTGTTTCTGTATGTGATATTTGTTTTGTATCTGCTCTATTATGAATTATGTCTAAAATTTAATTTGTGGTACTGATTTAATAAGTTAAGACACTTAGTTTCAAAAACTCACCCTCTGTTTGCTTGTCGCTTTTAGGTAACCTTTAAATTTAGGTGGATCGGTGCGATAGGAGCTCAGTTATAATATTTTGGAACATTTTATTTATTTAAATTTGGAATTAAGGTATTTTGTAAATTTTGGACTGTTTGGACACTTGGGATTGTTTTGGTTTTAGACTTTATTATTGTTTTTCCTCTCAAAATTGATTAACCGTTTTTATTGATGCCGCTCGATTTTCCTACAAAACAATGAACTTTCAAACAACAAGTGGTGTTTTCCAAAATTTAACACGCTAAAGATTTCTGCTACAAATTTATATGTTTTAGAAACTGTAAACAGACAACCATTTCACAAATCGGTTAAGAAATATATATGTTCTCAAATACATCAAAATTTTAGGTAACCAAAGCTAATGGTTCCTTTTCAAAACCAACAAATTCTAGGTTTTCGAATGAACTTGCAGTAACATCTCCAAATCTAGCCATAACGTCTAGGTTGGGTTTGGGTTGTTACACTAAAGTGGTATTACGAGGTCGGTTTGTAGTACAAAAAGATAGCTTGTATTATTAGACGGATCTAAACATGTTCGGATTCTAATTGGAAATGAGCAAACCGATTAAAAGACTAATATATCATCTTTCAAGTCCAATTGAGAAGATGCATTGTCTTAGACATCAGTGTAACAACCCATTTTTAATGGTGTTGAAAACATGGTTTTGGGACCACGATTCTGATGAGGGAATAAATATTTTATTTATTTTTTAAAGCTTACGAGTGTTTATTAAGGTCGTATTAAATTTTTTTTAAGAAATTTTAAGGTTTAATTAGCTAATTAAGTAAAAAGGATTAAATTGTAAAGGTTGCAAAAGTGAGTTTCGATTAGTTAAATGGGTTAAATGGCTTTGGAAAGGTAAAATTATGGATCTAGATAGTAATTATACCATTTTTAAAGTTAGTGGACAATTATGGGTAGGATTTTGTCATTTTATAAGTTATTAACATAAGGGTAAAATGGTAAATAAATAAATAAATATTTAATTAATTAATAAAACCAAATAGTATCATCTTCATTATTTTGCTTCTTCACCAATTTTTAAGATAAGAAAATAACCATTTCTAAAGCTTTAGGGTTCAGCTGAGTCAAGGGCTTGCATATCAAGAAAAGAATCAATTAGACTTGAATCAGGGAAAGATGAAAGTATCGAATTAGCTGTCAATTTAGTTGTAACAGTTGTGGTGATCAAGGTAAGTTCGTATAGAGATAAAAAATTTTCATTTGATGTATTAAATTGAGTTTACTTATTCTAATATATTAGATTTACTTTGACTCAATGAATATGATAATATTTTGGAATGTTGACGATTAATTAGTCCTATTTGAACCTTAAGAATTCTTAGGATAAAAATGACATGTCATTAGGGATTTCATGTTTCGGGTGTTGGTCTTGAATGTTCCACCAGTATCGTGTAGCTCGTGTGAATAGGCCCATTTCATAGCTTGTGTGAGCACTATTAAAAAGGAAAGGTTACGGTTATATGGAAAGGCACACTATGTGTGAGCATTCCTGAGTATCCAATGTAATTCTAGACAGTTCAGTAGGTAAGAAAAAGGAAATCAAAAGGCTTGTATGCAATATCACATATATGTATGTTCATAAGATAAGAAAGTTAATATGTTCCATGGATAAAAAGACTATTGAATATTCATATGAGAAAGGTAAATGGATGTAATTCACTTCATGACATTTATTGTGTTTTATGTTGTTACATGGTTTAATCTTCTACTAATGGTGTGGATTATGTTGAATAGGAATATCAAGTATTTGTATGAACTACTAAGCATGATTAAATGTTTAAATGTGGGAGAAATGGTAAGTTTAAGTTTCTCTTTTACTAGCTTACTAAGCACAAGTTGCTTACATATTTATTTCTTCTGTTTCGTAGATTATTGGAAGCTTGACCGGTTGAAAGCTTGTCGGAGATATCACACTATCCATCAATCACTTCAGTAGTTTTTGAGTTATTTTGGCCAATGTTATAAATGGTATGTATAGTACTTTTTATAATGAAAGTTTTTGAGTTTGTTAATGAACAATTTAGTATGAGTATGTCTTTTATATATACATTTTGTTTGTGTGGACTTATGATGTTTTAGCAAGTTTATGTCATTTGGTTAATTTTAAGTACTTTGTAATATATGGTCCTTTTAGTATGTTTATTATGAAAGGTGGATGATTTATAATTGATTTCATTTGGTAGCTAAATTGACTAGGTTTTATGCTTAAGATGTGGCAATATAGCTTTGTTTTGATTGAAGTTGTTTTGGTATAAATATGGTGCCTTTTGAATGGCATATTAGTTAGGAGAAATATGTTGATTGAATTGGTATGTTTATATGTGTTTGAAGTGTGTTTAGGTCTATTGAATGTATGCATTAATGAAGTAGATTGTTGGGTAAGTTTTGAACTCTAAATGACTTATTTTAGGGACCAATTATGGAGCACACGGCCTGGGACATGGGCTATCACACGGCCTGACTACACAGCCGTGTGACACTTATTATTTCAGGTGTGAGTATCACATGGCCTAAGACACTGCCGTGTATATCAAGTTAGAGAGTTACACGGTCTAACACACGGTCTACGACACGGCCGTGTGACCCAATTCAATGAGTTACACTGTTTAAAACACAGGCTGGGACACGGCCATGTGTCCCATTATTCGATTACCACACGATCTGGGATATGTCACATGGCCGTGTAACCCTTATTTTCAAAATTTTTAACTTTAGCCAAATGTTTTGAATTATTTTAAATTAGTCTCGAATTTATTCTGAACTATTTTTAGGGCCTGATGGCTCGATTTAATGCCCAAATGTATATGTTTTCTAGGTTTGTAATGAGTTTTAGGTAATTATTATTAAATGACATTATTGATCTATTTTGAAGTTAATTGTTCTGATTTGTATAACAATGCTCTGTAACCTTAATCCGACGATGGAGACGGGTTAGGGGTGTTACAATCAGAACAGATGACTCCTAGAAGATAGAGACATAGATGTGATTGCCTGGACTGATAATACATCAGACATGACCCAAGGAGAATAGTTCCTAAATTTGTTTATGGATTTATTCACTTGTGACGTTTATAGTGTGGCATACGTAAATCTTGAGTGGATGGCTGAATTAGGGGCTTGGCATTATTCTATGTTACTGTGTGTTGGCATGTTTTGTATGTTATTTTGATGTGTTTGGGGGTCTCAGAAAGGCTCGGGGTCAAGCTTGAGCCTTGGTGGAAATTTTATTTTTAGGCACTTTAGGGGAGAGCTAGTTGAGGCAGGCCTTAAGGGTCTTTAATTGTGTTCTGTTAACAAAAGAAAGGAGATGGTAAAGTGAAAAAGAGGCACCACATAGGGTACTTGAAGTGGCGTCACAAGGGAGAAGCTGCAGGGAGAAGGGGTTCGACTCGCGTCGTCAGCAAGGGAAACTGAATTTTTGTGCCTAAGGAGCTTGGGTGGTGGATTCGACAAGGGCACTGCATGGAGGGGGTTGAATGAGTCAAATAATTTGAAAGAGTGGCCATGAGTGAAAGGGGGAGTTTGAATAATTCAAACTATTTTGAACTGGTGAACAAGAGTGAATGTAGGAGCAAAGTAAGGGATTTTCAAGTGGATGGAGGTATTGGCCAATTGTGGAGAGCTTGAGAAGGGGGAGAAATTTCAGTTGGGTTCTAGTGGGGTGTGTGTCAAAAATCAGTTAGGGTCTTAAGCTTTTTCTTTGTTCTCTTAAAGTGAATTCGATTATTAAGGAAGTGGATAGTGCCGAATCTTAGTAAGTCCTATTATGCTCTTTTATTTTCTTCTCCTTTAACCTTTAGTCGAAATTTGAGAGACCATTAGTGCATCCCTTTTCTTTGTCTTTTTCACCTAAGACTTTTTAGCCAAACCCTCTTTTACTTGGTAGCCGAAACCTCTTGAGCCCTTTGCCGAATCTCTTTTTCCTCTCTACTCATTCTCTTTAACCTCACAATCGAAAGCACCACACCAATTCTTTGTATTCCATCTTTCTTCTCTACTTTTCTTCTTAAGCCGAAATCATTCTCTTTTTCCTTCTTTTTTGTTTGATTTTCTTGGCCGAACCATTTACCTCACCCCTCTGCGATTTCTTTTCTTCTTCTTTTCTTGTTCCTCTATTTCCTCCCTTACTTGATCTAAACCTCCTAGCCTCATAAATCGTTTTCTTCTTCATCTTCTTCTTATTCTCTTTTTACGGTTTTCTTGTTGTTCTACTGAGCCGAACCCTGGATCATCTTTTGCAAGTGAGTTCCATCACTATACCGAATCTCCTTTGTTATCCTCCCTAAAATCGATTCCCATCTGGTGTGATCATCTTGGTCGAACTTGTACCTTTTTTTATCACAACCGCTTGTGCCGAATCTTCTTATGTGTCATTCGGATCTTCTGTGTTAAGGTAAAATTCTCTCTTTTGCTTTCCTCATGCACAATCCCTCTATTCTTCTTTTGGTATTTAGTAGCCAAAGCTGAATGGTTGATTGGCTTGGTGTTACAATTGAATTGACTTCTCTTCTTTTATTTTCTTCTCTCATTGGGGGCGCTTATTCCGGGAAACATCTCTAGCCGAACGATTTGAGTTCCAAGTCTGAGGATCAGTTAATCTCCTAGTCCTATCTCTCTATTCGGGATCTTAAGGTAAGGGGTTATCTAGTGAATCTTGGTTACTCATTTCTTTCAATCATAATATGCCTAAACCAAGTTCTGTTATTTAGTCAACCTACGCCTTCCTGTGTACTGGTCAAGGCTATTCATGGATGCAAGAAATGATCAAGCCAGAAAGGGGAGTGTGTCCATAACCCCTATTCTAAAGTTTAAGAAATGTACTGTGTCGGCGGTTCGGGATTTTTTGCCGGGCTGTGGAAGAGAGCCGACGCCTGCGTGGGATAGACAAATAGCGTTTGTCCTTGCTAACGAGAGCGTCGACGTAGAGAGTATAGTCTTACGTGTTATTAGGTGTGTAAATTTTACACTCTGTTATTAGTTTGTGTAATTAACTATTTGGGCTGAAAAGCCGAAGTGACTGGAAAGGCAGTCACAATACCCTTGTGGGTATAGTTGGGGACACCAGGTAAGTGTCTTTAACGTTCCATTTATGAGTATATAAATGTATGCTATAACCTGTTACTTTGCTTGATAGCATGTTGCATTCATTTGGTATGTTATGCATGGGTTTGGTTTATGATGCGAAAGGGTAAGTGCTAGTAAAGACTGTCACAGTGGTTTGGCACCACAGTGGGTTGGCCCCACATATCTGATTCAGTGACTAAGTCTCAGTGGTTTGGTACCACGGTGGTTTGACACCACGTATATATATATATGTGTGTGTGTGTGTTGATTCTGTGACTTGTCCCAGTGGTTTGGTACCACAAGTGGGTTGGCCCCACGTGATATAATTAAGGACTCTGTCACTAGTGGCTTGGTTCCACATATATGGCGTATAGCAAATGGAAGGTTGATTGTATAAATCCCCACGGTGTATTGGGCTGGTACGGGTGGTGTGTAGAGGATGGAAAATTAGGTTGGGCTGGAACACATTACATTCATATTTTGTGTATGTCATATTAAGTAGGCTAAGGCCCAATGTACGATTGTGGGCTCGAAGTCGTTGATGTGATATAAAGGGAATTGTACACTGAGTCTTGGTGACTCAACCCTCTACTTAACCTTGTAGGTAATCAGTAGATCGTGGATCTGGGAGCCAAGATGGACTCGTGGAGGCCATGAAATGTTTCTTTTCGTAAACTCGTTTCCTTTTTATAAATTATTTTTAATTGGGGATATTGTTATGTAATAAGGCCTTTTTAAGTTGATATTTGGTTTTTATTTATTTATTTATGATATGACATCAATATATATTTTGACATGAAAACTTTAAGATGAGGTTTTCAAAACATAAGTAACCTAAACAACCGTTTTCTCTCAAGTGCCAACAAAGATATCGAATACTCGATTAACTCAACTCGAAAATTTTTCTTAAATCTACAAGTCACTGTTTTTATAATATCACCTAAACGAAAAGTTTCAAAATTACGGTTTTTCCTTAAAATTCCAAAACCTTTTTATAACCTTTCCCTGTGACATAACAGATCTGGTCGTAACGTCTAGACCGGGTATGGGGTGTTACAATTTTGGTATCAGAGCCTAGTTTCAAAACTCGGCTGTGAAATGGGTTCAATAAATGTTTTATAAAGTCGATTTAAAATGTTATTTAAGGAAATGTTTTAGTTGGAGTATGGCACCCGAGTCTACTGGCACCCAATCCACGCTGTAAGTGTTTTAATTATTGGTTATTTTTGCATGAAATAATTATGTTGTGTTATGATTACTAGTATTAAGATATCCAAACTTTAGATATTGAAACCTTTAGGTATGGATATAAATTTGTGAGAATTACTTTTAAATGTTATTTTTCATAAGACTGCCCGGTAATAATCAATGAAAGAAAATACTATATCATAAAACTCTTAATAGATTAAATCGTATCAGTAGCCATGAGTACTAGGGGACGTAGACGTGTTGTGCGCGACCATGGTAGAGGCCGGGGTGTTGGGTCTGAACCTTTGGAATCAGGACATGGGTCGGAAAGTGATGTGCCAACACTGCTAGCTGTGGATGAAGATTTGCAAGATCAAACAGACGGAGACGATGCCGTGTCTCAGCCGATGTTACGTATGTTGGAGAGAGTTGCTGGAGCGAGCATGGGTTCAAGGGCTCGAAAATCTGTGTCTGAATGACTTCGAGCCAATGGAGCAGAAATGTTTAGGGGCGTTTCTGGTGTAGCTCCTAACATAGCTGAGTATTGGCTGGAAGCAGTTGAGCGTATTATGGATGATCTTGACTTTACAGTGGAAGAGAGGTTGAAAGGAGTTGTGTCTCTTCTTCGGGATGAGGTGTATCAGTGGTGGCTCACGGTCAGGGATGGTACAGTGGCTGATCGTATTACCTGGGATTTCTTCAAGACAGCATTCTAGAGGAAGTACATTGGATCAAGTTATGTGGATGCGCAGCGTAAGGCATTTCTAAATTTGGTTCAGGGGGTAAGTCGGTGGCCGAGTATGAGACAGAGTTTTTACGCCTTAGTCGTTATGCCCAGGGTATTGTTGCTACAGACCATGAGCGTTGTGTTTGGTTTGAGGATGGTCTGAGGGATGAGTTACGAATGCTGATAGCTCTGCAGCGGGAAAGAGAATTTGCTATTTTAGTAGAAAATGCTAAGATAGCTGAGGAGGTGAAGTAGTACGAGAAGCAGAATCAAGAGAGGGATAGAGACAGAAATAAAAAGAATTTTGGATCATCGGGGTCAGCTGGGGGTTTTCAGAAGAGGCACAAGTTGGATGGGCCGAGTCGTATTGCGAGACCTGTTGTTGTTAGTCGGCCTCAGAATTGTGCTAGATGCGGTAAATTTCATTCGGGTGAGTGTTGGACGAATAATAGAGGATGTTTCAGGTGTGGGTCTACGAATCATCGGGTAAGAGATTGTCCACAGGAGCTGGGCAGAGCGCGACCAGTGGGTCAGAATTATGTTCAGCCGGGTAGAGGTGGTCATCAACCATAGAGGGGTCATGGTTTCACTAGGGGAGGAAATAGTTTTGGCCGAGGGCGTGGAGCACCAGGCAGAGGTGCTGGTAACACAGATGCAAGATAGCCTGGGTTGGTTTATGCAGTCAGACGTCGTGAGGAGGGCGATGCGCCAGACGTCTTAACCGGTACGTTCTTAATTTTTGGATTGCCTTTTTCTGCGTTGATTGATATTGGGTTAACATATTTTTATGTTGCTAGTACTGTGTCAGGAACTCTGAACATAGACTCTGAGATTGCTTCTAGGAGATGACTGTACTTAGCCCTTTAGGACAATCTGTAGTGGTTGATAAACCGTAAAAGTAACATATTTTAATCCCACATTTAGTATGCTTTTGGAAAAATTTATCCTCGATTTATGTAAAAAGGTGCTCTTAATCCTTTCTTTTCGTGTCTTATGCTTAGGAAAGCACCTAAGGATAAAAAGAACGTAAAACGGGCTTAAAACAGGCCAAATTGGGCCAACCCAAGAAATCGACACGGCCTGGACTTCAAGCTACACGGCCGTGCCTTGCCATTCACTTCACACGGCCATGCCACGATTTACACGGCCATGCCCCAATTGACAGACTCGAAGCACAGCTTGTACCTCGATGTGCACGGCCGTGCCACAGCCATGCCTAGTTCAACATAATAGAGACACGGGCTAGAAGATGACTTACACGGGCGTGCCATGATCGTGCCCCTGCCACGGGAAAGAGCAATTTCACTCGGATTAAGATGCTTGGAGCCCAAGAAACACAATCCTAAGTCTACTTAAACACCTAGGAATGAATTATGCTTGAATTATGAGTATTTAGGAGCCAAGTAAAGCATCCCAAATGTATATATAAATACCCCAAGGCGGCTATTGAAGGGCGAAAAAGTTTTGAACAGAGTTTTCTGCCAGAGCTTTACTCATTTAGGGGATTACTCGAAGATAGCCAGTTGATCCATCTCGAAGAACCAGAATTTTACTCAAGACAGAGGATCTCTCCTTCAATTCCTTCAAGAGGTTTTAGGGATTTCTAATGTTTTGTTTTATCTTTGCTCTTGAGATGTTTTCTTATTTAGTTATGAACTAAACCCTTCAGATACCTGAAGGGGATGAAACCTATGATGGATTTTATTATTGTTTTCTGAATTTATATGATAAATACTTAGTTTTTTCTTAATTATGTTGCTTAATTTAATCTGATGTGCTTAGGTGGAGGAGGAATAGACCTTGCCTGAGAGTAGATCTAGCATAATTAAGCGGAGTTGATCGGGCGCCTAGAGATAGGGTTACGAGATTTTACCGGATTAGGGTGAAACCTAATATGGGAATCCATTGATCAGTTTACTGCTTCCTTTGGGGGTTATTATAAGAGAACGAGAGTCCCACTAATTAACCTAAGGTTAGACGTTATTCTCTTCGAGAAAAGGTTTAATATAGGTTAGGGAGTCTCACGGATCAAGCTAAGTAAAGAAATCATATGGTTTAGGGAATAAATAATAAGTGAAGTCATAGGTAGATTATTCCTGAGGGTATCGTCTTTATCAACTGAGTTTTCCAAAGTCTTTTCCCAATTTATTTGTTTATCTTTGCATTTTAGTTTAAAAGCATTTCATTAGTTTTAGATAAATCACCCAATCACTCCATATTTCAGGCTAAATAATAGAAAGAAAGTGAGTAGTAGTACTTTTAGGTTCCTTGGGTTCGATAAGATATTCTTGCCTTAACTATACTACTGTTCGATAGGTGCACTTACCTCTATCATTGTCATAGTTAGTCTACAAGTTCGATCATTCTTTATAAATTTTAAAACTAGACTATTTTGCAGCGATTAAGTTTTTGGCGCCGTTGCCGGGGACCACTAAAATATTAAGAAAGCTCTATTTCTATTACTTTAGCCATTATTTTTATTTTAGATTAAATTTTTATTTTTTTTACTAATTTTCTTTCTTTCGTTCTTAAACTTGCAAGGTACCTCTAGTTTATGACTAGAAGAAATCCGAAAGGGCCATTAGAATACGAAAGTGACATTGAAGCTACCGCTCGTAGAAATCGCAGAGAAGCTAGACGAGCTCTAGACTATCAAAGAGAAGAACAGCAAAGATCCAATCCTACTGAAGGGATGGCCGAAAATAATCCACCTGATGCACAAGAATAGAATACTCCGCGTACTATGTATGATTATGCTAAACCTAATTTGATAGGAGCAGGATCTAGTATTGTTAGGCACGCTATAGCTGCTAACAATTTTGAATTAAAGCCTAGCACAATACAAATGATTCAACAATTCGTTCAATTTGATGGTTTGCAGGATGAGGATCCAAACACTCATATATCTAATTTTTTAGAATTCTGTGATACCTTCAAAATAAATGGCATTTCTGATGATACCATACGTCTTCGGTTATTTCCTTTTTCATTAAGGAACAAAGCAAAGCAGTGGTTGAACTTGTTACCATGAGGATCAATCACCACATGGGATCAAATGACAGAAAAGTTTCTTTTAAAATATTTTCCACCAGCCAAAACGGCTAAATTTAGGAATGATATATCTTCTTTTGTGCAGAATGATGCAGAAACATTATATGATGCATGGGAAAGATATAAGGATCTCCTAAGGAGATGCCCACACCACAGATTACCTTTGTGGCTTCAAGTCCAGACTTTCTACAATGGTGTGAATTCTCCAACTAGGAAAATGACTGATTCATTAGCCGGTGGAACTTTAAACAACAAAACTCCTGAAGCGGCTTACGATTTTATTGAGGGGATGTCATTGAACACCTATCAATGGCAAATTACAAGGGCTAAACTGACAAAATCAGCCGGAGTTTTTAACATAGACGCAGTGACAATGTTGTCAACACAAATGGAGTTAATGAATAAAAAGCTTGATAATTTATGTTCTTCACAGGTACATCCAGTCATGCAATGCGAAGCAAGTGGGAATGTGGCGAATTCTGAGTACCCACCTTACGAACTAGAAGTAGAAAACGAGAAGACAAACTATATAGGCAACAATTTCAGATCTAATAATAATCCTTATAGTAACACTTACAATCCAGGTTGGAGAAACCACCCAAATTTTTCGTGGGGAGGACAAGGAAATCAAAGGCAGCAACCTCTGCCAAATTACCAAAATCAACCTTATCCAATCAAAAGATCTGAGTCTTGAAGAAATGCTGAAAAGTTAATGGCGGAACACGATGCCCGCCTCCAAAGAACGATACAACACTTGATAACCAAGGAATATCGATCAAAGAAATCAAGGAACAAGTCGGGGAAATCACTAGGTCAGTGGGACAACTCACAAATCTTGTTTCAGAACGTCAACAAGGACGTCTACCAAGCAACACAGAAATAAACCCAAAAGAACAGATACAAGCCATCACATCTCAAGAGGATGCAAGGTAGACAAGCCCACCTCAGTATAAGAAACCAAGGAAGAAACAGGTAAAATTGAGGTAGCACAAAAAAAATCGGTAATTAAAGAGTACCACCCTCGAATACCTTATCCCGAACCATTGAAAAGAGATAATTCAGAGGAACAATTCGGTAAATTTCTAAAACTTCTAAAGAAATTACACATTAACTTACCTCTTCTTGAAGCTCTTTTTCAGATGCCTGACTCAAGAAGATTTTTAAGATAGCTCTTAACAAACAAATGCAAAATAGATGAAGAGCAATATGTGGAACTTAACGCAACATGCTCAGCAATGCTACAAAACTGACTACCGCAGAAATTAAAAGATCCAAGGAGTTTTACGATTCTATGTTTAATTGGTAGTTTAACTATCGATAATGCGTTAGCTGATTTAGGGGCAAGTATAAATGTCATGCCTTATACACTGTTTAAACGACTAGGTCTAGGGAAGCCCAAACAAACTAGGATGAGTATCCAACTAGCTGATAAAACTGTTAGAATTCCTAGGGGGATTATTGAAGACGTTTTAGTAAAAATCGATAAATTCGTCTTCCCAGTAGATTTTTTTGTTTTAGACATGGATGAGGACAATTCAATCCCTTTAATTTTAGGAGGACCTTTTCTTGCAACTGCCAAGACTAAAATTAATGTTGCCACAAGAGAACTCATACTTCGTGTAGGAGATGAATCAGTCAATCTTCAAGCTCTCGACTCAGCCAGAACCACAGAAGATGAAGGTAAGAAAGTCATTTCAATAGATAATCAAATTATTCAACCTTCATCGCAGGAAACATCACAAAGCATCAAAACTGAGCCAACACAAAATCGTACGATCAATAATTTAGAAGAGCAGAAGATACACACCAAAGAAAAATCGAATCCACACGACATAAAACCTGAGGAACCACCAGAAGAGCTCATAGGGACATCAAATCACTTTAAAATAAAAGATCAAGTACTTTAGATAAAGTCGATCCTTACATCAGTTTAACAAAACTGAAGAAACAGGAAGAAATACTCCTTCAGGTACGCGAGGTTTTCCCACACAAAATAGTTGAGGTAAGCAATCCAATGTTCAGCAATTTCAAGGAAAACACTTTTCAACTTAAACTTTATCACGAAAATAAAACTGTCAGTAAGAGGGAAAATATTCAAACCTTTAAACCTCCCTAAATTTTCAAAGCCTAAGACAGTCTAGCTTAAGACTATAAATAAACGCTTCTCGAGAGGCAACCCGAGTGCTAACATTTTTTATTTCTCAAAATTATTTTTCTTTTCTTTTCTTTTCTATCTTCTCTCTCCACAATTAAAGCAAAGATGCAGATTTCTAGGCCACACGGCCTTACACACGGCCGTGCCCGTGGCTGTGTTGACCACCAGAACTACCACACTGATAGAGCAGAGCCGTGCAAGTCAGTCCAACCACCCCCCAACGTCACAGATCCAACCACCCATAGCACGGGAACCGACAAAAATAGCACGGCCCTGCCTCACAGCCGTGCTAAGATACTGACTTGTTTAGCATAGGCAGACCACGCCCGTGCATTCCAACCGTACTCCTATACTGGCTTTTTAGGAACGAGCGTGCAACCTAACAAAACGAGCGTGGAAGGACAACACACCCCACAACACGGCCATGCGATACGGCCGTGTGAATCGACACACCCATCGGTACATGGGCATGGGAACGTGTCAGATTTGAAATCCTAGTTAAATCCCCACAGCCCATCCTCTTTGTCCTATCTTCTTTCTTATTCCTTCTTTCTCTTTTCTTTCAAATTTTTCTTCCTATTCATAGAAAAGATCCAAGACACTTGAGCAACACAAAGATCATGCCGAAGAAACGTAAGCATCATCTCCTTAGAGGAGACCTCAACATGAGTTCATGCCGGTAGCTTCACTTAATTAACACGCCAAGGGTCTCGAAAACCTTTTCGGTTCTATTTTTCTTTTCTCGTTTCCTTTATTTTCCTTATCTATACTTCTTTTTTGCTTAATTTAAGTTATTTCATATTAGTTTCTTGGTTTTAGATTCTAAAGGCTGCTAGGAAATCACACACCACAGCCTTCGAGGTCACACCCACTTCGCAAACCATCCAACAATAAGGACTCCTTAGTCCATTAGTATTTTCTTTCAATTTCAGTTTTCTTTTTAGTCTCCTTCTTTTTATTTCCTTAATATTTAAATTTATTATTAGTATATTATTATTTCTCTAGATCTCTTGGCTATATCTTCACATGCTACCCAATTTCTTCATCTAGCAAATTGCTTCTCGGTAGCCACTCCACCAGGCCCATAGAAAACACCATCATCGCCACCAAAGACACTAGGGATCATTCAAATTTCAAGAAGTATTACTTTCCCCACTTCCCTTTTTGATTTGGCACATAAATTTCATTATCTATCTTTATACATTGAGGGCAATGTACATCTTAAGTGTGGGGGTAATAGTGCCTAACATTTTGCATAATTCTTAAAACCCTAAAATTAGTCTTGATCTTAAGTATTTTTCTCATATTATTAATTAGGATGAAATTTCTAATGATTTATGATTTTTTATGTTTTAGAGTAAGTCATAGTTAATTGTGCATTGATGATTAAATTTGAAGGATACTAGAGAATAGAACATGATAAGTCTACTTTCTAAATTTAAAAAAATTGATAGGTCATTGAACTGAATTTGAGTATGACCTTGAAGTTCAAAATTTATAAGGATTGATGTCAAAACACCCATAATTTTTGTGAGATTTTGAGCCTTGTAGAGCATATATATTCTTTTGCGTGCTCACTTTATTGATTATGAGTGTGTCAACCTTGAACTATTATTCTAAAACTTGCCTCGTTTATACATGTCGAGACCACATTAATGATTTGATATACTGAAATGATAAAGGGACCTAGGTTTTAACCCGATTCACTCCGCTAAAAAGCCTACCCATACAAACTAACCCCTAGTGAACCCCGTTGAATCCTAACAACTTTTTTATTGACTCACCCACTAATATTAACCTAAAATCCCTTTGTATTTGTTATCAACATTCCTTTGACTACCCCTCTATCGAGAATTGATTTGATCAATTGTCGAATTAGGTTATTTCAATTATCAAAGTTCCTTCTATTATATTTATTTTAGTTTGTTCTTAAAAAAAATCCAAGTTTATTCAATATTAGTAGTATACAAAAGAGCTTAGAGCATTTAAACTCCAATTGTTGAAAAAGCTCGTATTAAAGTATTATCAAAATACTCATTATTATAGAGTAATTATCAATAGTGATATTATTAGTTTTCATTCGAAGTCAATATTCATATTTAATTCAGTGTTTCTAGTTAGACAATTTGTCAAGTCAGTCCCGATTCTAACCTTCTAATTCAGCCTTTATCCACACCTTTTAACCCAAGCCCCGTTACAACCCTGATTAAAGACATTTTGATTTGTGTATCATCTCATATACAATAGTGGAGATTTGATTTTCAGGCAAGCCTATGGGATTAACTTTTCAGGTTCGATTTATAAGTGCTTATTCTTGAACCTTCAACACTTCGAGTGATTTGAGTGAATCTTTTGTGAGGATGTCAATACTTGTCGGTTTTGAATTAAAGGTAATTACTTAGATAAAGGGAGACACCTATGTTTTCGTACTACAAAGGTTTGACTTATTGTAATTGAATCTTTAGGACTCTTTGAGTTAAATTATCCATGTATAAATTATCTATGAATTATGATGAGACATTGTCAATAGGAATTATGAATTGTGGGAAGTTCGTTTTAATTATAAGTTGATAATTTTGCTTGAGGACAAGCAAAAGCTTAAGTGTGGGGGTATTTGATAAACCGTAAAAGTAACATATTTTAATCCCACATTTAGTATGCTTTTGGAAGAATTTATCCTCGATTTATGTAAAAAGGTGCTCTTAATCCTTTCTTTTCGTGTCTTATGCTCAAGAAAGCACCTAAGGATAAAAAGAATGTAAAACGGGCTTAAAACGGGCCAAATTGGGCCAACCCAAGAAATCGACATGGCCTGGACTTCAAGCTACACGATCGTGCCTTGCCATTCACTTCACACGGCCATGCCACGATTTACACAGCCATGCCCCAATTGACAGACTCGAAGCATGGCCTATACCTCGACGTGCACGGCCATGCCACAACCGTGCCTAATTCAATAGAATAGAGACACGGGCTAGAAGATGACTTACACGGGCGTGCCATGATCGTGCCCCTGCCACGGGAAAGAGCAAATTCACTCGGATTAGGATGCTTAGAGCCCAAGAAACACAATCCCAAGTCTACTTAAACACCTAGGAACGAATTATGCTTGAATTATGTGTATTTAGGAGCCAAGTAAAGCATCCCAAACGTATATATAAATACCCCAAGGCAGCTATTGAAGGGCGAAAAAGTTTTGTGCAGAGTTTTCTGCCAGAGCTTTACTCATTTAGGGAATTACTCGAAGATAGTCAGTTGATCCATCTCGAATAGCCGAAATTTTACTCAAGACAGAGGATCTCTCCTTCAATTCCTTCAGGGGGTTTTAGGGATTTCTAATGTTTTGTTTTATCATTTCTCTTGAGATGTTTTCTTATTTAGTCATGAGCTAAACCCTTCAGATACCTGAAGGGGATGAAACCTATGATGGATTTTGTTATTATTTTCTGAATTTATATGATAACTACTTAGTTTGTTCTTAATTATGTTGCTTAATTTAATCGATGTGCTTAGGTGGAGGAGGAATAGACCACATAAGAGTAGATCTAGCATAATTAAGTGGAGTTGATCGGGCGCCTAGAGATAGGGTTACGAGATTTTGTCGGATTAGGGTGAAACCTAATATGGGAATCCATTGATCGATTTACTACTTCCTAAGGGGGTTATTATAAGAGAACGAGAGTTCCACTAATTAACCTAAGGTTAGACATTATTCGCTTCGAGAGAAGGTTTAATATAGGTTAGGGAGTCTCACGGATCAAGCTAAGTAAAGAAATCATATGGTTTACGGAATAAATAATAAGTGAAGTCATAGGTGGATTATTCTTGAGGGTATCATCTTTATCAACTGAGTTTTCCAAAGTCTTTTCCCAATTTATTCGTTTATCTTTGCATTTTAGTTTAAAAGTATTTCATTAGTTTTAGATAAATCACCCAATCACTCTATATTTCAGGCTAAATAATAGAAAGAAAGTGAGTAGCAGTACTTTTAGGTTCCTTGGGTTCGATAAGATATTCTTGCCTTAATTATACTACTGTTCGATAGGTTCACTTACCTCTATCGTTGTCATAGTTAGTCTACAGGTTCGATCATTCTTTATAAATTTTAAAACTAGACTATTTTGTAGCGATTAGTGGTAAATAAACTCTTTAGGAATGTGCCTTTAGAAGTTCAAGGGGTAGTTTTTTTGGTTGATTTGATGGAACTGCCATTCAACGAGTTCGATTTGATCTTAGGCATGAACTGGTTGGTGAAGTATCGAGCAAATTTAGGCTGTGCTACGAAGCGCCTGGTGTTGAAGACGCCCGAGGAAAATGAGGTGCTTGCGTTGGGCGAAAAACGAAATTATCTGCCCAATGTGGTGTCTGCCCTTATGGTTAAAAGGATGGTGAGAAAAGGGTGGGAGCTTTCTTAACTTTTGTCAGCACATTGGAAGCCAAAGAGCTATCGGTAGGAGGTGTTAGAACGGTGAAGGAGTTTTCTGATGTTTTTTCAAAAGAGTTACCAGGGTTACCTCCAGATCGTGAGGTAGAGTTTGGTATTGATCTTTTTTTGAGAATAGTGCCAGTGTCCAGTGCTCTATATAGAATGACACCGAAAGAGTTGGTAGAACTTAAAGCCCAGATTCAGGAACTATTAGATAAGGGATTTATTTGACCAAGTGTATCTCCGTGGGGAACTCTGGTGTTATTTGTTAGGAAGAAAGACGGGTCGTGCGTATGTGTATTGATTACCGCCAGTTGAACAAGTTGACAATTAAGAATAAATACCCGCTGTCAGGGATAGATGATCTATTCGATCAGTTGTGAGGTGCTTCGGTCTTTTCGAAGATAGACATGAGATCGGGTTACCATCAACTTAAGGTTAAGGAGGCGGACATTCAGAAGACAGCATTTCGAACTCGCTATGGTCATTATGAGTTCTTGGTGATGCCGTTCGGATTGACGAATACACCAGCTGTGTTTATGGATATGATGAACTGAGTCTTCCAACCCTATCTAGATCGATTTGTCGTAGTATTTATAGATGATATTCTGGTTTATTCAAGGACGAAAGAGGAGCATGATTCGCATCTTAGGATGGTTTCCAGATTTTGCGAGAAAAGTAGCTGTATGCCAAATTCAGTAAGTGCGAATTTTGGTTGAAAGAAGTTGCCTTTTTGGGACATGTTTCTGCAGAGGGAATTAGGGTGGATCCCCGAAAAATTGAAGCTGTATTGGATTGGAAACTGCCTAGGATGTGGCAGAAATTGAAAGTTTTCTTGGTTTAGCTGGGTACTACAGAAGGTTTATGGAAGGATTTTCATTAATTGCTACACCGCTAACTAAGTTGTTACGGAAGGGGCTACCTTTTGTTTGGTCAAATAAGCAACAGGAAAGTTTTGAAAAGTTAAAGAAGATTCTGACTGAGGCACCAGTGTTGATTTAGCCTGAAGTAGGGAAGGAGTTTGTGGTCTACTGCGATGCGTCACACACAGGGTTAGGATGTGTTTTGATGCAGGATGGGAAGGTAGTTGCGTATGCGTCTCGGTAGTTGAGACCTTATGAAGTGAATTATCCCACTCATGATCTTGAGTTAGTGGCAGTTGTGATCGCTCTAAAGATTTGGAGACACTACCTATATGGGGAGAAGTCTATCATCTACACTGATCATAAGAGTCTAAAGTACCTCCTTACCCAGAAGGAGTTGAACTTAAGACAGTGAAGGTGGATTGAATTATTGAAGGATTACGACTGTTCAATTGAGTACCATCCGGGTAAAGCTAATGTAGTAGCTTACGCGTTGAGTTGTAAAGTAGTATCAGACTTGAGAGTAATGTTTACCCATCTCAGCTTGTATAATGACGGAATTTTGTTAGCTAAACTACAAGTGAAACCTTCTTAGGTTAGTCAGATTAAAGAGAAGCAATTGTCAAATGAATTATTGAGTTCTAAGTTTCAGTTAGTGGCAAGAGGTGAGACAGACGATTTCAGTTTAAACAGTGATAACGTTTTGTGTTTTCGTGGAAAAACGTGTGTGCCAAGGGATGCAGAGTTAAGGCAGATGATTCTTCAGGAGGCGCTTAGTAGCCCTTACGCTATGCATCTTGGTGGGAGTAAGATGTATCGGGATCTGCGTGAACAGTTTTGGTGGTCTGGTTTAAAGCGAGAAATTGCCGAGTTTGTGAGTAAATGCTTGACGCATCAGGAGGTGAAAGCAGAACATCAGTTGTCGTCGGGGTTATTGCAGCCGGAGAAGATTCCATAGTGGAAATGGGAAAGGATCACAATGGACTTTGCTAGTGGGCTACCTCTTACGCCTACTAAGAAAGATTCGGTATGGGTGATTATTCATCAGTTGACGAAGTCCACTCATTTCATACCTGTTTGTGTCAACTATACTCTACAGAAGTTGGCTAAGTTGTATGTGGCAGAGATTGTGAGGTTGCATGGGGTACTAGTGTCAATCATATCGGATAAAGACCCTAGGTTTACGTCGCGCTTTTGGAGGGCACTACATCAGGCATTGGGTACAAGACTAGATTTCAGCACAGCATTTCATCCATAGAATGATAGTCAGTCTGAGAGGGTAATTCAGGTTTTGGAAGATATGTTGAGAGGTTGTGTCATTGACTTTAGGGGTAGTTGGGAAGAGTTTCTACCATTGGCAGAATTCGCATACAACAACAGCTACCAGTCTAGTATTCAAATGGTGCCCTATGAAGCGTTGTATGGACGGAGGTGTCGTACTCCTACTTGCTGGACGGAATTGGGTGAGCGTCAAATCTTGGGTCCGAAATTGATTTTAGAAATAGAAGAGAAAGTTAAATTGATTCGAACTCGGTTAAAGGAAGCCTCCGATAGGCAGAAGTCACATGCAGATCTGAAGCGAAAGGAAATAGAGTTTGCAGTGGGTGATCGAGTTTTCTTAAAAGTTTCACCGTGGAAGAAGGTGATGAGGTTTGGACGGAAGGGCAAGCTAAGTCCCAGGTTTATCGGGCCTTATCGGATATTGAAACGTATGGGACTAGTGGCGTATCAGCTTGAATTACCTTCAAAATTGAAACAGATACATGATGTGCTCCATGTCTCGATGTTGAGGTGTTATCGTTCTAATCCGTCTCATATTGTGCTGGTCGAAAAAATTGAAGTAAGACCAAACATGTCCTTTGAAGAGCAACCAGTGCAGATCTTGGATCGAGGCGTTAAGATCCTAAGAAGGAAATTAGTCCATTTGGTAAAATTTTTGTGGTGGAACCACGGTTCAGAGGAGGCCACATGAGAGCCAGAGGATGTTATGCGGCAGCAATACCCACAACTCTTCTGATCAGGTAATTTCGAGGCCAAAATTTCTTTAAGGGGGTAGAACTGTAACATCCTGGAATTAGGGGCTTGGCATTATTCTATATTACTGTGTGTTGGCATGTTTTGTATGTTATTTTGATGTGTTTGGGGGTCTCGGGAAGGCTCGAGGTCAAGCCTGAGCCTTCGTGGAAATTTTATTTTTAGGCACTTTAGGGGAGAGCTAGTTGAGGCAGGCCTTAAGGGTCTTCAATTGTGTTTTGTTAGCACAAGAAAGGAGATGGTAAAGTGGCAAGGAGGCGCTACATAGGGTACTTGAAGTGGCGTCACAAGGGGGAAGCTACAGGGAGAAGGGGTTAGAGTCGCGTCGTCAGCAAGGGGAACTGAATTTTTGCGCCTAAGGAGCTTGGGTGGTGGATTCGACAAGGGCACTGTATGGAGGGGGTTGAATGAGTCAAATAATTTGAAAGAGTGGCCATAAGTGAAAGGGGGAGTTTGAATAATTCAAACTATTTTGAATGGGTGAACAAGAGTGAATGTAGGAGCAAAGTAAGGGATTTTCAAGTGGATGGAGGTATTGGCCAGTTGTGGAGAGCTTGAAAAAGCGGAGAAATTTCAGTTAGGTTCTAGTGGGGTGTGTGCCGAAAATCAATTAGGGTCTTAAACTTTTCCTTTGTTCTCTTGAAGTGCATTCGGTCATTAGGGAAGTGGATAGTGCCGAATCTTAGTAAGTCCTATTATGCTCTTTTATTTTCTTCTCCTTTGACCTTTAGCCGAAATTTGAGAGACCATTAGTGCATCCCTTTTCTTCATCTTTTTCACCTAAGACTTTTTAGCCGAACCCTCTTTTACTTGGTAGCCGAAACCTCTTGAGCCCTTTGTCGAATCTCCTTTTCCTCTCTACTCATTCTCTTTAACCTCACAATCGAAAGCACCACACCAATTCTTTGCATTCCATCTTTCTTCTTAAGCCAAAATCATTCTCTTTTCCCATCTTTTTTGTTTGATTTTCTTGGACGAACCATTCACCTTTACCCTCTGCGATTTCTTTTCTTCTTCTTTTCTTATTCCTCTATTTCCTTCCTTGTTTAGCCGAAACCTCCTAGCCTCATAAATTGTTTTCTTCTTCATCTTCTTCTTATTCTCTTTTTGCGATTTCCTTGTTGTTCTCCTGAGCCGAACCCTAGATCATCTTCTGCAAGTGAGTTCTATCACTACACCGAATCTCCTTTGTTATCCTCCCTAAAACCAATTCCCCTCTGGTGTGATCATCTTTGTCAAACTTGTAACTTTTTCTATCATAACCGCTTGTGCCGAATCTTCTTGTGTGTCATTCGGGTCTTCTGTGTTAAGGTAAGATTCTCACTTTTGCTTTCCTCATGAACAATCCCTCTGTTCTTCTTTTGGTATTTAGTAGCCAAAGCCGAATGGCTAATTGGCTTGGTGTTACAATTGAATTGACTTCTCTTCTTTTATCTTCTTCTCTCGTTGGGGGCACTTATTCCAAGAAACATCTCTAGCCAAACGATTTGAGTTCCAAGTCTGAGGATCAGCCAATCTCCGAGTCCCATCTCTCTATTCGGGATTTTAAGGTAAGGGGTTATCTAGTGAATCTCGGTTACTCATTTCTTTCAATCATAATATGCTTAAACCAAGTTCTGTTATTTAGTCAACCTACGCCTTCCTGTGTACTGGTCAAGGCTATTCATGGATGCAAGAAACGATCAAGCCAGGGAGGGGAGTGTGTCCATAACCCCTATTCTAAAGTTTAAGAAACATCTTTGTGCGCGCGATTCGGGATTTTTCACGGTCAGGAAGAGAGCAGACACTTGCGTGGGATAGACAAATAGCGTTTGTCCCTGCTAACGAGAGCATCGAAGTAGATAGTATAGTCTTACGTGTTATCAGGTGTGTAAATTTTTCACTCTGTTATTAGTTTGTGTAATTAACTATTTGGGCTGAAAAGCCGAAGTGACTGAAAAGGCAGTACCCTTGTGGGTATAGTTGGGGATACCAGGTAAGTGTCTTTAACGTTCCATTTATAAGTATATAAATGTATGCTGTAACCTGTTACTTTGCTTGATAGCATGTTGCATTCATTTGGTATGTTATGCATGGGTTTGGTTTATGATGCGAAAGGGAAAGTGCTAGTAAAGACTGTCACAGTGGTTTGGCACCACAGTAGGTTGGCCCCACATATCTGATTCAGTGACTAAGTCTCAGTGGTTTGGTACCACGGTGGTTTGACACCACGTATATATATGTTGATTTTGTGACATGTCCCAGTGGTTTGGTACCACAAGTGGGTTGGCCCCACGTGATATAATTAAGGACTTTATCACCAGTGGCTTGGTGCCACATATATGGCGTATAGCAGATGGAGGGTTGGTTGTAGAAATCCCCACGGTGTATTGGGCTGGTACGGGTGGCGTGTAGAGGATGGAAAATTAGGTTGGGCTGGAACACATTACATTCCTATTTTGTGTATGTCATATTAAATGGGCTAAGGCCCAATGTACGATTGTGGGCTCGATGCCGTTGATGTGATATAAGGGGAATTGCACATTGAGTCTTGGTGACTCACCCCTCTGCTTAACCTTACAGGTAATTAGTAGATCGTGGATCTGGGAGCCGTGATGGACTCATGGAGGCCATGAAATGTTTCTTTTCGTAAACTCGTTTCCTTTTTATAAATTATTTTTAATTGGGGATATTGTTATGTAATAAGGCCTTTTTAAGTTGATATTTGGTTTTTATTTATTTATTTATGATATGACATCAATATATATTTTGACATGAAAACTTTAAGATGAGGTTTTCAAAACATAAGTAACCTAAACAACCATTTTCTCTCAAGTGTCAACAAAGATATCGAATACTCGATTAACTCAGCTCGAAAATTTTTCTTAAATCTACAAGTCACTGTTTTTATAATATCACCTAAACGGAAAGTTTCAAACTTACGATTTTTCCTTAAAATTCCAAAGCCTTTTTATAACCTTTCCCTGTGACATACCAGATCTGGTTGTAACGTCTAGACCGGGTATGGGGTCTTACAAAACATGCATACAGAGGGTTTTGGAATTTAACTGGAAACTTTTGCACACTTAGAGAATTTCTACTTAAAACAGGGCCACATGCCCATGTGGAAGAAAGGACACGCCTGCGTGACATATCACACTCTCGTGGTCGACACTGACTTGTCTCACTCCCGTGTGTTTGGCCCATGGTAGACACTGACTTGCATCACACGGCCAGTCATATGCCCGTGCACTTCGACAGTGTGGCGAATTAAATTCCAAATTCAGGTGCAGACTTCACACGGCCTAGGCACACGCCCATGTCTGTGGCCGTGCCTTCCACAAGGCTAAGACACACGGCCGTGTCTCTTTTTGTGTGTTTACTACTGAGCATACTGACTTGCCAAAATAACATGCAGGGGACACATGACCTAGCCACACACCCATGGGGCTAAATGTTTGTCACACAAAGCCTATACACACGCCCGTGTGTCTACCCATGTGGACATTTGTAAGGCTGTCTACCAAGCCAAATACCACCCTACAAAGCAACCATACTTATACCAATTCAATTCAACATACATTATGACTATAAGACAATTCTAAGAACTCAAAATCAAGGCATCCACATAAGCATACACTTCATGAATTTCATCGTCATTGAATATGTATAAACTTGTCAAGTATTGGCCCAATTCCAATGGCCACTTACAAAATGAATTTGATAACATAAGTAGCCAACATTTTGGCTAACAAATTTGACATAACAAAATGACCAAGTCCTATACATGCCATATTCAAAACAAATCTAATTCTGTTATACCAAAAAGATGTCGATAGTGTGATTCCGAACTCCAACATCCACGATCCTCGAGTTATCTTGGCAATACTACAAGGAAAAGGGAAATGAGAGGGGTGAGCATAAAGCTTAGTAAGTTTGCACGAAAATAAATAGCAACATAAAGCTCATTATGTCATCCATTCATGACATTAGGCAACCACACAAAGTCTTAAGCACTTTGTCATAACTTACTGGTACTTATTCTTATCTAAGACATACCATGCCACAAATCGTAAACATTCCTCGTGAATTACTCACGGGTACCTGTATTCACTCAATCACATAACTTTGGTACTAATCTCATTTCTATTTCCAAGCTTATCTATTTGTCCCATTAAATCATTAGAGATACTCAAAGATGCATATTCATTTTCATTAACATAAACGCGAAGCCAATGCCACATCCCAGATGTGGTCTTACATAGGGTCACCTCTGAGTGCCGATGCCATATCCCAAGTATGGTCTTTTACGGGATCTCTAATCAATTATCGATGCCACATCCCTGATATGGTCTTATACGATTTTCTTATTCAATGTCGATGCCATATCCTAGATATGGTCTTATACGGGATCTCAACTCGGTGCCAAGACCATGTCTCAAACATGGCCTTACACGAGACCTTATCCATCTCATGTCTCGATGATAGTTTTAACACATTTATTATAGTCCAACTGGGACTTCAACATCTTAACTTTTATCAACTTCCTCATTCAACACCATTACTCAATTTCATAGAATATCATGCATCATTATAATATCAAATATTCTCAAACATACTAGCATGAATGTTGAATTTATCACATACAAACTTACCTCGGTTTCAAAATAGGTCACTTACCGATTTAATCCAATACCTTGCGTTTTCCTCGGTCAAGGTTAATCCTTCGTTCTTCTTGATCTATATAGTAGCAAATTATATCATTTAATAATTACATTAACACATGTATTTCAATAATCATATTTTGGCAAAATCACTATTTTGCCCTTAGACTTTCACAAAATGACCATTTTACCCCTAGGCTCAAAAATCAATTCTAATCAAATTTCTTTATTTAATGAGCCTAGGTGAACATTTATTTCTCTTATAGCAACCATAAAAACCCATTATTTCACATACTTACCTCTTATTATACAACCTTTACAAAAAGGTCCTTTAAGCTGTTTTCATGGAAACACCTTTCACATATGTTGTTTATCTAACAACTAAGACTCATTTTCTTCCATAAAAATGTAGCAACCAACATAATTATTCACATGGAAAAAAATCTAGACTCTTAACCATTTTGCAAAATAGACCCCTCATTAGTAAGATCATGATATAAGGGTTCTAAAAGTACAAAAATCATCAAGAAAAGTCACCAAAATCACTTACTTGTAAGGAGGACAAGTTGCTGAAAATTTTAAGCTTACAAACACTTATTTTGCTAGAAATTTTGGTGGAAGGGGGTGGATGAATAGTGTGATATCATCTTTTTATTTATTTATTTTTTCCTTCAATTTAATCAACCTAAACCACCTACTTGACCAAATTTTGACCTCATTTTGTCCCTTATGGCCAGTAAACCTTTATTTAAGGGGATAATTGCCCTTTAAATACCTCCAATTAATATTCTATGTGTATTAGGCACCTTTAGCTTATAAAATAGAACTTTTTCACTTTATGCGATTTAGTCCTTTTTCGCAATTAAGCATGAAATCGCTAAAATTAAAATTTTTTTTGCACCTATATAATCAGACTATAACTCATAAAATAACATTAAAATAATTTTTTTTGACCTCAGATTAGTGATCCCGAGATCACTGTTCTGACTATCCCCTAAATCGGGCTATTACACATTATATGGTTAATGAAAAGTAAACGTAGCCACGGGTCGTCCGTCTTTGTGATGGATGAATTTATCAATATTTGATAGTGATTGACTTTTCATGAAGGAAGATGTAATAGTTACCATGAGTTAAAATAGGATCATATAGGTAGAACAGATACTATCCCAAAAAGATCAAGGATATCCTATGAGAGTAACACACTTATGACAAGGTCATTGGACGAGCATTGAGTAGTTGCTTTCGTAATGGTATGTCGTTAGCGAGAGCTCAGTCACGATACTATAGTGGAATGACTTCGTCACTAAATGAGTTTATAATTAATAGGCGAAAAGTCAGAACTTAATTATAAATCATTTGAGCATCAACTACATATGTTCAATCGATCCCTCTGCTAGCTCGTTGAAACCAAAAATAAATTGTGTGTTTGAATAGAAATGAACGAAATGAATAGAAGAGATAGAAATGAGAAACATTCAAGAACGATTATAGTTTCTCCAAAATGGAGAAATGAAATCATTTGGAAATTAATGTAGGTTTTCAAAAATGGAAATGGAAATGATCCATTTGCAATTCTATATAGATTACATAAAAATGATTAGAAGAATAAGTTTCTATTTTTGAGTTGTTTTGAAGCCCAAAAATAAAAATAAACTATTCGGTCATAGGAACATGTTGAGTTGTGAAATATTGAATGAATTTTCTCAAAATTTTACCAAAGGTAAAATCATGAAAATTTTATCAGGGGTAAAATCTTTAAAATTTTACTAGAGGTAAAATCTTCAAAAAATTTTTGGGGGTAAAATTGGAATGAGAAAATTATTTAATATGTATATATTGAAGTTTGGAAATAGAAAAAATCAAAATTAAGTTGGATCAAATTACAAAGTACTTGGTCAAAAAGTTCAGAAAGTACTAGTAATTGGGCCCGATGTAAAAGAGGCCCAAAAAGCCTATCATGTAATAAGGTAGGATGGCAAAACCCTAGTATTATTAAGTAGGGTTGTTGCCACCTACATCCTAGTTGAATTGGGATATCTTTTTTCTAGTAGAGATAAACTTCTAAAGTTCTACAAGGGTTTTACTTTCTCTTCCTATAAATAAATGGCATCGGTAGATCTATTTACAGATTTTTGAGAGATTGCTATTCTGCCAAAAAATAGAGAGAATTTATTCTCAAATGTTATATATATTTTTCTAATATAACAATCCTACCGATTTCTATTAAAAAGAAAGAATTTTCGTTTTCACCCAAAAAAATGACAGAACATTTTCTAGTTTTGTGTTTCGATTTAATTGGTTTGAACCCACACTCGAAGCAGTTCGTGGTACAAAAATAGCAAAGAAAATTGTTTGGTTGAAAGCCAAGAACAATGAACATCAAGTATGAATTCGGTAAGGGTTTATTGCTATAAATATCACAAATCGGGTTGGTTTTCAAAATTTTAATTTTTCACTGTGTAAGAAAACCATTTTCAAACTGGATTTTTTCCAACAGATTACTCGCCCCCTATGCTTGAGAATGGTAATGATTCCTATTAGAAGGCTATAATGAAAGCGTACATTACGTTTGTTGATGAAAAGACATGGAGATCTGCTCTCACTTGTTGGCAAGCTCCTACTATTGATTCAGATGCTGGAAAGGTTCCTAAGCCTGAGGTTGAATGGATAACTAAAGAAAGGAAAGTTGTAAATGCAAACTCTAAGGCCCTATATGGCATATTTTATGGCATTGATATACAAGAGTTCAAATGTATTTTAAAGAGCACGGTTGCAAATGAACTATGGGAAATACTTCAAATTGTTCATAGGGAACTAATACAGTCAAGCAATCCAAGATGTAAATGCTTAACCACTAAATTTGAGACCTTGAGAATGCAAGATTCTGAGACAATTGGTGCATTCTATGCCAAGTAGTGTAACCTGTCAAATTAGGCTTTTGCTCTTGGAGAAGAGTATTCAAACTGAGCCTTAAATATCTCATTACCTAGAAGGATTTGAATCTAAGGAGTTATAGATGGATTGAACTGTTAAAAGACTATGATTGCGTGATTGATTATCACCTGGGTAAGGTAAACATTGTTATCTTTGAGTAAAAATTCATTAGTCAAGTTGAGATTGATGTTTGCTCACCTAAGTTCGTGTGATGATAAATAATTTGTTGGTCGACTTGAAAGTGAGACCATATTTAATTAAGCAGATTAGAGAGGCTTAATTGGCTAATACCAAGTTGTTGGGCTGAAGAAGGTTAATTGAGCAAGATGGTGCTAAAAAATTTGATATTTGCAAGAATGGATGTATACAATTTCATGGTTGAGTTTGTGTGCCTAATAATGATGAGTTGGGGCATTAGATTCTTCAAAAAGCCCATGATGGATCTTTTGCTATGAAACACCCCACACCCGGCCCACGAGAATAGACCGGATCTGGTATGTTCCTCGAAGTAACCCGGTTCAAATTCATTCGAATACTTTGAAAACTGTGTGTTCTGGAAGATAGTTTGTTGTGGGTTGGGCTCGAGTTGAAAACAAATTTATTTTATATCAAAAACCCATTTGTTTCAGGTGACAAAATGTTTTAACTTATTTTAAATTAAATGGGCCTATTCTTTAGAAAGCCCTAAATTCATAACATAGTAATTAAAACAGAAATAAAAATCGTCACGATGGCCTTATTACATAAAACGAAACCCAAAATAAAATTTGTACAGTACTTAAAATAAAATAAAGATTCAAATTAAATTAAACTTCAAGCTGAACATGGCCGCCACAAGTTCTGCCGTCCCGATCCATTACTGCTCATCACCTGAAACATGTTCCCACAACGGGGTGAGTCGATAGACTCAATGTGTAACCAACACCAAAACATAATAGAAATAGGCACACCATACATATCATGTTCATATATAAATTCAAGATAATGTTGCAAACCCGAACCCAAACCTATCTGCCATCCGCTACACTCCACCCGTACCAACCTGCACACCGTGGGGACTACTAAGTCAACCCTCCATCCGCTACACACCATCGAAGGCAGTCGCTGCAGTCGACGTGCTCATCGCCCACTTAAATATTGTGGCATAGCCACCTGATATTTGTGTCATGAGACACCACATTTAGATAATGTAACTGAAGTTACCACATTCACTTAGTGAGACCAAGTCATCACATATTCTTAGTGAGACCAAGTCGTCACATATTCTTAGTGAGACCGAAGTCGTCACATATTCTTAGTGAGACCGAATTCGTCACATATTCTTAGTGAGACCGAAGTCGTCACATATTCTTAGTGAGACCGAAGTCATCACGTTTCACTTAGTGAGAACGAAGTCATCACATTCACTTCACCTTTCTCAAATAACCCGAATGCCCCAAATTATACATATCATGCATATCATATTTAATTTCACTTTCACATCACTTTTCACATGTTAAATATAACATATTTCGAAATCCTAGTAGGAGTAGAAAAACGTACCTGAGTACTTTGTACCATAATATGGTACTTTAGCCACATTCTTACACTTTCATATTAACATATATATATATCATATTTAAGCCATAAATCTATTAAGATTAGTGTGGTGTACACACGGTACCTTATCCATATTCTTACACTTTCATATTAAAACATATATCAAGTTTAAGCCATAAATCTATTAAGATTTAGTGTAGGGTACACACCTGATTCACTTAGCGATTCCTTGAGATTTCGAAAAGCTTGATCTAATGCTTAGATCCTCAATCCCTACATTTGTTTTATCACTTATTACTTCAATAAAAAGCCATTCAGCCATAAATCCAAATCCTAGTAGGATTAGTACACTAAGGCTTACCTTGTTACCGATTTCCTATTATTCAAATCTCAAATTGATCTCTTGCTTTCTTTAAGGATGTCAAAATTCCTATAACCATATGTTAGATTTAATCTAACATTAAAACATAAACATGGCCTTTGGCCAATATACATATATCTTACCTTAAATCTTTTAAATCCCAAACTCTCTTATTGATTAATGGAGATGCCAAATACCTTAGATCTGAAATCCCAAAATTCACCTTCCATATTTCGATCAATAAGATATAGGAGGATTAGACTAACTTTCGCTTAAAAGAAAGGAATACAATTATAACTATAGATACTTACCTTTTATATTGAAATCGATAGATCCTCTTGACACCACTTCGTAGATTCGACTTAGAGACTTGATGAACAATGGCTATGATCCCTTATGTATTCGGTTTCAAAGATGAAAAAGAGAGGAATAATAGGCTTAGAAGGAATCGGCTAGGATGCTAAAAGAGAAGAGGAAAAGAATGGATGCTCAAGAAGAATTTCTACAGAGGAGAGGAGAAAGAATATTTGGCAAAAGAAAAAGAGGAGAGTGAATAATGAATAGCCCTAGTCTCATCCTTTTATAGCCAAAATTAGGCCAAGAATCCTTTGCTTGGCCACTACTCTTCCTTATGTGATAACTTTATCTCTTTAATTTTAAAACAAATAAAGTATAATTCTTATTATCTTCTAATTAGCCGAATTTAAAAGAAAGTGAAACTCCTCTTTTGCAAGCCTTGTGCCGTCCACCTCTTGGGCTTCTAGAAGCAAAAATAAAACTTATTTTATTTGTTTCCCATGTGACTTGAACTTAGGCCCAACACCCCTTGCATGTGGACCATTTCCTGAGGCCCTAACTGGCATCTTCAGGCCACTTTTCCAAGTCCGTTTTTGGGTCAAATTTCATGTGCTTTTTATTTTAGGGTCACCTAGCCCTAAGTTCCCTTTGAACTTTAAAATTCGACATTTTGGGGTCATTTTAAGTTTCCAAAAATTTTTATGCTGACTCAGTAACTTGACATTTCCTAGGTTTCCAAAATGTTTAGTTTCTCTTTTAGCGTAGTTTCCAAAATGGTCACTTTCCTAATTTACTTAGGTTTCAAATGGTCACTTTCCTATTTTTAATGTAACATTTCCAAGTTTCCTTACATTTCCTTACATTTCCTTACATTTCCTTACATTTCCTTTCATTTCCTTACATTTCCTTTTATTTCCTTACATTTCCTTTCATTTCCTTTCATTTCCTTACATTTCCTTACATTTCCTAGGTTCTAAAAATGCTCACCACACATCCATATCATAGTAAACATGCTATTTCATAAGATTAAGCAAAATGCACACAATGGGATTCAACCTCTTCCTCAAAGTACTTCACTTGATGCCATAACCCTTGCACCTTAGGTGGCGTCCGTGCCACTTTTCCATATCACTTCTTGTTTTAACTTAAAAACCAATAATTGTCCAAAGCTTTCTCTTCCATCCTAGGATTTTAAAAACTTTTAATTCACTTCCAAACACTGCCAAAACCTACTACTCATGAATTATGCACAAGCGCATAACCCCTAATCTAGGATGTTACAATTCTACCCTCCTTAAAATAATTTCGTCCTCGAAATTACTTACTAACAATGTACAATCTCACCAAGACTATACTTACTTACTGCAAGACTCGATCTTAATGAACCATCATACTTTTCAGGCACAATCTCTAAGTTCACGTCCCTTAGAACTCATTTCTAACGTCGCGATTTAATCTGATAAGAAGTTTCATGTATTTAAAAAAAATTTTGTTTCACTGATTAACCGCGAAGAAGTTTTATGGAAAGAATTTTTAGAAGTGGTTCTTTCGTATTCATACATGCACACAGTCTTTACATTCATACATCCATCAATCAATTTTGAACTTTCGTTCATTCAAAGAAATGTTGTAGTTCGCATTGTTGTTGTTTTTCCACTACCCAGGGGTATTTTCGTAATTTATCCTACAGGGGTATTTTTGTAATTTTTTTAAAAGAAAGAAAAAAGTTCCTTGGTGATTTTGTCAAAAAGTATTTTGGAAATTTTAAAATCCCGGGGCTTTTCGATAAATTTGAAAATTCTAGGGGTATTTCAGTAATTTTGAATTTCGGGGGTATCTTGGTAATAAACCAGGGTAAATTTGTAAAGTTTTAATAATTCAGGGATATTTCAAAATTTGCAAAACCTTGAGGGTTCTTTTTGAGAAATTTATTTTCCAAAACGATGAAGTTGCAAAAATTTTGGAAATCAGGGTCATTTTGGAAATTTTGGTAAGTTAGGGGCAATTTTGTAATTTTCAAAAATCAAGGTATTTTGTCATTTTGCAAATTAGGGTTTTTGAACATTTTACAACGTAATGAAATTTTGATAGGAACTGTGGGTATTTTGAAAATTTCATAAATCAAGGGCACTTTTGTAATTTTACCATTAGGGGTATTTTTAGTAAATTTGTAAATCAGAAATATTTCATAAAAATTTATAAAAATAATCTTTTTCAAATCAAGAGGGTAATTGAGAAATTTTAAAACTAGGGTTTCCATAAAAATACGGCTAGTCCCTTTCGGGTTTTAGTTAGGGGTTTATCCCGTGTATAAGTCCTCTTGATTAGGGTGAACCGAGGCTACGCACCAGGTAGGATTCGAGTGGAGAGGAGGCGAGTCACATGGACTGCTTAAATACCAAGCTCCCACCGAAACCAATCCTAGACATGCGTACCATGGTTGCCACACCCTAACTCGGCGACTTAACCACATGTTTGTTTGATTAGGCATTTAAGTCTTATGTAATTGTTGGGGTAACTAGTCCTAGGGTTCAAGTACTTAATCTCTATTCTACGTTCCATTCCATTTCTACCCTTCTACAAATCATAATATAAATCACACAATGGATAGAAATACGCACTGTGGATCATGGGTTTGAGACTTAGGTGCCATGTCGAAAACACAAAATTTTTCGAAAATTCCTTTTGGGCTTACTTTGGAAAATGTTTTGGGCCTTAAACCCAAGGCCGAGAGCTTAAAACTGGCTCGATACCAAATTGAAACACCCACACCGCCCACGAGAATGGACCGGATCGGTATGTTCCTCAAGTAACCCGGTTCAAATTCATTGAATACTTTGAAAGCGTGTTCGGAAGATAGTTTGTTGTGGGTTGGGCTCGAGTTGAAAACAAATTTATTTTATATCAAAAACCCATTTGTTTCAGTGAAAAATGTTTTAACTTATTTTAAATTAAATGGGCCTATTCTTTAGAAAGCCCTAAATTCATAACATAGTAATTAAAATGAAATAAAAATCGTCACGATGGCCTTATTACATAAAACGAAACCCAAAATAAAATTTGTACAAGATTTAAAATAAAATAAAGATTCAAATTAAATTAAACTTCAAAATTGAACATGGCCACCACAAGTTCTGCCGTCTCGATCCATTCTTGCTCATCACCAAACATGTTCCCAGCACGGGTGAGTCGATAGACTCAATGTGTAACCAACACCAAAACATAATAGAAATAGGCACACCATACATATCATATTCATATAAAAATTCAAGATAATGTTGCAAACCAGAACCCAAACCTATATGCCATCCGCTACACTCCACCCGTACCAACCTGCATACCGTGGGGACTACTAAGTCAACCCTCCATCCGCTACACACCATCGAAGGCAGTCGCTGCAGTCGACGTGCTCATCGCCCACTTAAATATTGTGGCATAGCCACTTGATATTTGTGTCATGAGACACCACATTTAGATAATGTAACCGAAGTTACCACATTCACTTAGTGAGACCGAAGTCATCACATATTCTTAGTGAGACCGAAGTCGTCACATATTCTTAGTGAGACCGAAGTCGTCACATATTCTTAGTGAGACCGAAGTCGTCACATATTCTTAGTGAGACCGAAGTCGTCACATATTCTTAGTGAGACCGAAGTCATCACGTTTCACTTAGTGAGACCGAAGTCATCACATTCACTTCCCCTTTCTCAAATAACCCGAATGCCCCAAATTATACATATCGTGCATATCATATTTAATTTCACTTTCACATCACTTTTCACATGTTAAATATAACATATTTTGAAATCCTAGTAGGAGTAGGAAAACGTACCTGAGTACTTTGTACCATAATATGGTACTTTAGCCACATTCTTACACTTTCATATTAACATATATATCATATTTAAGCCATAAATCTATTAAGATTAGTGTGGTATACACACGATACCTTAGCCATATTCTTACACTTTCATATTAAAACATATATCAAGTTTAAGCCATAAATCTATTAAGATTTAGTGTAGGGTACACACCTGATTCACTTAGCGATTCCTTGAGATTTCGAAAAGCTTGATCTAATGCTTAGATCCTCAATCCCTACATTTGTTTTATCACTTATTACTTCAATAAAAAGCCATTCGCCATAAATCCAAATCCTAGTAGGATTAGTACACTAAGGCTTACCTTGTTACCGATTTCCCTATTATTCAAATCTCGAAATTGATCTCTTGCTTTCTTTAAGGATGTCAAAATTCCTATAACCATATGTTAGATTTAATCTAACATTAAAACATAAACATGGCCTTTGGCCGAATATACATATATCTTACCTTAAATCTTTTAAATCCCGAAACTCTCTTATTGATTAATGGAGATGCCGAAATACCTTAGATCTGAAATCCCAAAATTCACCTTCCATATTTCGATCAATAAGATATAGGAGGGATTAGACTAACTTTCGGCTTAAAAGAAAGGAATACAATTATAACTATAGATACTTACCTTTTATATTGAAATCGATAGATCCCTCTTGACACCACTTCAGAGATTCGGCTTAGAGACTTGATGAACAATCGGCTATGATCCCCTTATGTATTCGGTTTCAAAGATGAAAAAAGAGAGGAATAATAGGCTTAGAAGGAATCGGCTAGGATGCTAAAAGAGAAGAGGAAAAAGAATGGATGCTCAAGAAGAATTTCGGCAGAGGGAGAGGAGAAAGAATATTTGGCAAAAGAAAAAAGAGGGAGAGTGAATAATGAATAGCCCTAGTCTCATCCTTTTATAGCCAAAATTAGGCCAAGAATCCTTTGCTTGGCCACTACTCTTCCTTATGTGATAACTTTATCTCTTTAATTTTAAAACAAATAAAGTATAATTCTTATTATCTTCTAATTAGCCGAATTTAAAAGAAAGTGAAACTCCTCTTTTGCAAGCCTTGTGCCGTCCACCTCTTGGGCTTCTAGAAGCAAAAATAAAACTTATTTTATTTGTTTCCCATGTGACTTGAACTTAGGCCCAACACCCCTTGCATGTGGACCATTTCCTGAGGCCCTAACTGGCATCTTCAGGCCACTTTTCCAAGTCCGTTTTTGGGTCAAATTTCATGTGCTTTTTATTTTAGGGTCACCTAGCCCTAAGTTCCCCTTTGAACTTTAAAATTCGACATTTTGGGGTCATTTTTAAGTTTCCAAAAATTTTTGCGCGGCTCTGTAACTTGACATTTCCTAGGTTTCCAAAATGTTTAGTTTCCTCTTTTAGCGTAGTTTCCAAAATGGTCACTTTCCTAATTTACTTAGGTTTCCGAAATGGTCACTTTCCTATTTTTAATGTAACATTTCCAAGTTTCCTTACATTTCCTTACATTTCCTTACATTTCCTTACATTTCCTTTCATTTCCTTACATTTCCTTTTATTTCCTTACATTTCCTTTCATTTCCTTTCATTTCCTTACATTTCCTTACATTTCCTAGGTTCTAAAAATGCTCACCACACATCCATATCATAGTAAACATGCTATTTCATAAGATTAAGCAAAAATGCACACAATGGGATTCGAACCTCTTCCCTCAAAGTACTTCACTTGATGCCATAACCCTTGCACCTTAGGTGGCGTCCCGTGCCACTTTTCCATATCACTTCTTGTTTTTAACTTAAAAACCAATAATTGTCCAAAGCTTTCTCTTCCATCCTAGGATTTTAAAAACTTTTAATTCACTTCCAAACACTGCCAAAACCTACTACTCATGAATTATGCACAAGCGCATAACCCCTAATCTAGGATGTTACAATTCTACCCTCCTTAAAATAATTTCGTCCTCGAAATTACTTACTAACAGTCGTACAATCTCACCGCACTATACTTACGCTGCGCACTCTGATCTTAACAGAACCATCATACTTTTCAGGCACAATCTCTAAGTTCACGTCCCTTAGAACTCATTTCTAACGTCGCGATTTAATCTGATAAGAAGTTTCATGTATTTAAAAAAAATTTTGTTTCACTGATTAACCGCGAAGAAGTTTTATGGAAAGAATTTTTAGAAGTGGTTCTTTCGTATTCATACATGCACACAGTCTTTACATTCATACATCCATCAATCAATTTTGAACTTTCGTTCATTCAAAGAAATGTTGTAGTTCGCATTGTTGTTGTTTTTCCACTACCGAGGGTATTTTCGTAATTTATCCTCTGAGGTATTTTTGTAATTTTTAAAAGAAAGAAAAAGTTCCTTGGTGATTTTGTCAAAAGTATTTTGGAAATTTTAAAATCCGGGGCTTTTCGATAAATTTGAAAATTCTAGGGGTATTTCAGTAATTTTGAATTTCGGGGGTATCTTGGTAATAAACCAGGGTAAATTTGTAAAGTTTTAATAATTCAGGATATTTCAAAATTTGCAAAACCTTGAGGGTTCTTTTGAGAAATTTATTTTCCAAAACGATGAAGTTGCAAAATTTTGGAAATCGGGGTCATTTGGAAATTTTGGTAAGTTAGGGCAATTTTGTAATTTTCAAAATCAAGGTATTTTGTCATTTTGCAAATTAGGGTTTTGAACATTTTACAACGTAATGAAATTTTGATAGGGCTGTGGGTATTTTGAAAATTTCATAAATCAAGGGCACTTTTGTAATTTTACCATTAGGGTATTTTTAGTAAATTTGTAAATCGAAATATTTCATAAAAATTTATAAAATAATCTTTTTCAAATCAAGAGGGTAATTGAGAAATTTTAAAACTAGGGTTTCCATAAAAATACGGCTAGTCCCTTTCGGGTTTTAGTTAGGGGTTTATCCCGTGTATAAGTCCTCTTGATTAGGGTGAACCGAGGCTACGCACTGGTAGGATTCGAGTGGAGAGGAGGCGAGTCACATGGACTGCTTAAATACCAAGCTCCCACGAAACCAATCCTAGACATGCGTACCATGGTTGCCACACCCTAACTTCGTGACTTAACCACATGTTTGTTTGATTAGGCATTTAAGTCTTATGTAATTGTTGGGGTAACTAGTCCTGGGGTTCAAGTACTTAATCTCTATTCTACGTTCCATTCCATTTCTACCCTTCTACAAATCATAATATAAATCACACAATGGATAGAAATGCGTACACTGTGAATTGCGGGTTGGAGACTTAGGTGCCATGTCGAAAAACACAAAATTTTTGAAAAATTCCTTTTGGGCTTACTTTGGAAAATGTTTTGGGCCTTAAACCCAAGGCCGAGAGCTTAAAAGCGGGCTCGATACCAAATTGAAACACCCACACCCGCCCACGAGAATGGACCGATCTGGTATGTTCCTCAAGTAACCGGTTCAAATTCATTGAATACTTTGAAAAGCGTGTGTTCGGAAGATAGTTTGTTGTGGGTTGGGCTCGAGTTGAAAACAAATTTATTTTATATCAAAAACCCATTTGTTTCGGTGAAAAAATGTTTTAACTTATTTTAAATTAAATGGGCCTATTCTTTAGAAAGCCCTAAATTCATAACATAGTAATTAAAATGAAATAAAAATCGTCACGATGGCCTTATTACATAAAACGAAACCCAAAATAAAATTTATACAATGCTTAAAATAAAATAAAGATTCAAATTAAATTAAACTTCAAATTTGAACATGGCCACCACAAGTTCTGCATAGTCTCGGTCCATTCTTGCTCATCACGAAACATGTTCCCTAGCGGGGTGAGTCGATAGACTCAATGTGTAACCAACACCAAAACATAATAGAAATAGGCACACCATACATATCATATTCATATAAAAATTCAAGATAATGTTGCAAACCAGAACCCAAACCTATATGCCATCCGCTACACTCCACCCGTACCAACCTGCACACCGTGGGGACTACTAAGTCAACCCTCCATCCGCTACACACCATCGAAGGCGTTCATTGCGGTCGGCGTGCTCATCGCCCACTTAAATATTGTGGCATAGCCACTTGATATTTGTGTCATGAGACACCACATTTAGATAATGTAACCGGTTACCACATTCACTTAGTGAGACCAAGTCATCACATATTCTTAGTGAGACCAAGTCGTCACATATTCTTAGTGAGACCAAGTCGTCACATATTCTTAGTGAGACCAAGTCGTCACATATTCTTAGTGAGACCAAGTCGTCACATATTCTTAGTGAGACCAAGTCATCACGTTTCACTTAGTGAGACCAAGTCATCACATTCACTTCCCTTTCTCAAATAACCCGAATGCCCCAAATTATACATATCGTGCATATCATATTTAATTTCACTTTCACATCACTTTTCACATGTTAAATATAACATATTTTGAAATCCTAGTAGGAGTAGGAAAACGTGCACAGTACTTTGTACCATAATATGGTACTTTAGCCACATTCTTACACTTTCATATTAACATATATATCATATTTAAGCCATAAATCTATTAAGATTAGTGTGGTATACACACGATACCTTAGCCATATTCTTACACTTTCATATTAAAACATATATCAAGTTTAAGCCATAAATCTATTAAGATTTAGTGTAGGGTACACACCTGATTCACTTAGCGATTCCTTGAGATTTCGAAAAGCTTGATCTAATGCTTAGATCCTTAATCCCTACATTTGTTTTATCACTTATTACTTTAATAAAAAGCCATTCGGCCATAAATCCAAATCTTAGTAGGATTAGTACACTAAGGCTTACCTTGTTGCCGATTTCCCTATTATTCAAATCCCGAAATTGATCTCTTGCTTTCTTTAAGGATGTTGAAATTCCTATAACCATATGTTAGATTTAATATAACACTAAAACATAAACATGGCCTTTGGCCGAATATACATATATCTTACCTTAAATCTTTTAAATCCGAAACTCTCTTATTGATTAATGGAGATGCCGAAATACCTTAGATCCAAATCCGAAATTCACCTTCCATATTTCGATCAATAAGATATAGGAGGATTAGACTAACTTTCGGCTTAAAAGAAAGGAATACAATTATAACTATAGATCCTTACCTTTTATATTGAAATCGATGATCCCTCCGACACCACTTGAGATTCGCTTAGAGACTTGATGAACAATCTGGCTATGATCCCTTATGTATTCGGTTTCAAAGATGAAAAAGAGAGGAATAATAGGCTTAGAAGGAATCGGCTAGGATGCTAAAAGAGAAGAGGAAAAGAATGGATGCTCAAGAAGAATTTGGCGGAGGAGAGGAGAAAGAATATTTGGCAAAAGAAAAGAGAGGAGAATGAATAATGAATAGCCCTAGTCTCATCCTTTTATAGCCAAAATTAGGCCAAGAATCCTTTGCTTGGCCACTACTCTTCCTTATGTGATAACTTTATCTCTTTAATTTTAAAACAAATAAAGTATAATCCTTATTATCTTCTAATTAGCCGAATTTAAAAGAGAGTGAAACTCCTCTTTTGCAAGCCTTGTGCCGTCCACAATATAACTTATTTTATTTGCTTCCCATGTGACTTGAACTCAGGCCCAACACCCCTTGCATGTGGACCATTTCCTGAGGCCCTAAGTGGCATCTTCAGGCCACTTTTCCAAGTCCGTTTTTGGGTCAAATCTCATGTGCTTTTTATTTTAGGGTCACTTGGCCCTAAGTTCCCCTTTGAACTTTAAAATTCGACATTTCGGGGTCATTTTTAAGTTTCCAAAAATTTTCGCGCGGCTCTGTAACTTGACATTTCCTAGGTTTCCAAAATGTTTAGTTTCCTCTTTTAGCGTAGTTTCCAAAATGGTCACTTTCCTACTTTACTTAGGTTTCCAAAATGGTCACTTCCCTATTTTTAATGTAACATTTCCAAGTTTCCTTACATTTCCTTACATTTCCTTACATTTCCTTACATTTCCTTACATTTCCTTACATTTCCTTACATTTCCTTTTATTTCCTTACATTTCCTTTCATTCCTTTCATTTCCTTACATTTCCTTACATTTCCTAGGTTCTAAAAATGCACACCACACATCCATATCATAGTAAACATGCTATTTCATAAGATTAAGCAAAAATGCACACAATGGGATTCGAACCTCTTCCCTCAAAGTACTTCACTTGATGCCATAACCCTTGCACCTTAGGTGGTGTCCCGTGCCACTTTTCCACATCACTTCTTATTTTTAACTTAAAAACCAATAATTGTCCAAAGCTTTCTCTTCCATCCTAGGATTTTAAAACTTTTAATTCACTTCCAAACACTGCCAAAACCTACTACTCATGAATTATGCACAAGCGCATAACCCCTAATCTAGGATGTTACATGCTATTCATCCTAATAGTACAAAAATATATTGTGATTTGTGAAAACTATATTAGTGGCCCAATATAAAGGAGATAGTTGAGTTTATTTCTAGATGTTTGACTTGTGAAAGGGTTAAGGACAAGCATCAAGTTTCGTTGGGATTGCTTTAGCCAATAGCGATTCCTGGATGTAAGTGGGAAAGAGTGACTATGGATTTCATGGTAGAATTACTGATTACTTAGAAAAAAGAGAGAATGTTATTTGGGTCATTATGGACCGACTGACTAAGTTAACTCATTTTCTGGCAGTACAAACAAATTGTCTCTTTGAAAACTTGTCGAATTATATATCAAAGAGATAGTAAGGTTGTATGATGTGCCAGTGTTGATTGTTTTGGATCGAGATCCTTGGTTTGCTTCAAGGTTTTGGAAGAAGTTTCATGAGTCTTTAGGTATGAGGTTGAGTTTTAGTACTGCTTTTCATCCACAAATGGTTGGTCAGTCAGAACGTGTTATTCATGTTTTGAAAGATATAACGTAGGCTTGTATTATTGACTTGGAAGGAAGGTGGGAACGTTATTTTTCGTTAGCAAAGTTCCCCACAATAATAGCTTTCAATCGAGTATTCAGATGGCTCCATATAAGGATTATATGGTTGAAGGAGTCGCACTCCATTATGTTGGATGGAACTTGGTGAGAGAAAAATGGTGGAACTAGAGTTAATAGCAAAAATGGAAGATAAGGTTCGACTGATTCGGGATCAGTTAAAGACGACATCACATAGACAGAATTCGTATGCTGATCTGAAGAGAAGAGAGATCGAGTATGTATGAAGTGGAAGAAAAAGTATTCTGGAAAGTGTTTTCGTGAAAAAGGTGATGTACTTTTTGATAATTTGTCCTAGTCTCGACACCTCAAAACATCAAAGCTAAAATAGTTGAAACTTAGGCTTAAGTCTTGAGACTTAAGACTAAGTATCGACACCTAAGGTCAAGTCTCGAGACTTAACTTTGCATTTTGATAATTTGTCTTAGGACTTGTAACTAGGCCCGTATTTGACCAACCCTAACCCTAACCTTAAACTTTCATAAATGGGCCCCATTAAAGTCTTGTTCATGCTTTTAACATATATTTCGCTCAATAATTACATGCCATGATTATTTGTCTAGCTTCGGTGTTTTGCATTTGTATTGTTTGAATTGTTCCAGGAACGAATGTGACATCCTGCATTTATATCCTTCGACTGGATCAATTATAGGATGTTACACGTTTGTCTGATTGTATCCAGAATAACACCTCCAAATGCCAAACTTAAATTTATGTAATAATTTCATTCATATGTAAAAATAAATAATAAAGAACTAAATCGATAATAAAAGTAAAGCTAAAAATATTATACACATTATTATTTATTAATGAAATTATGATTTAATTTTTTTATAATTTCATAAATATCAAATAATGTAAAATTTTCATTATATATAAATTTTAATTTAATATCTTTATTGGAGAATTTTATTCTTGTCTTATTTGTTTAAATCTAAATACAAATTTTAAAATTAATTTTAATCTCACTGCATTATTAACTTGGGATGACAGTAAGGTAGGGTGGAGGTTTTTTACTTGCCTCGACTTCAGCCTAGTTTTTATACCTTTTGCTTTAACTTATCATAAAACTAATCTTTTAAAAAATTTAATACCCGAATCCAACCACAAGAAAAACCCTCGATTCTTACTTGCCCTGTTCCAAAATATTAAATAATTTTTATATTACATTAATTGTTACAAGATAATTATGAAATCTTATAAAAATTAAAAAATTTAACTAAATATATAAAAGGTAAAAGTTTAGAAATCATTATAAAATTTAAAATTTTAATTAAAATATATAAAATTAAGTATTGGTTGAAAAAACAAGTATTAATAAAAAATTAAGTGTCGAATTTAAATTTTATAATCTACTTAGTATATTACTTAAAATTAAGTAAAAATGTAATTAGATTGTTTGATAAATTTAAAATTTAAATTATGACATATTTCATTTTAAATTTTATTGTTATTTCTTAAAAATATTTCATGTTTTTAAAAGGAGGTCAAATTTAAAAGTAAAGTGTTTTAAAAGATAATATGATGTTAAAAGAAATAAAATAAAATGAATTAAATTAAAAAAGTTTTTCTTTTAAGTGATAAGTAGTTGTTTATTTATTTATCATTTTACACTTTTTTTTATAAAAAATTCTATCACATAATTTTTATTATGTATTATCGAACGTGAGTAAAAAAATTAAATTTTAGTTGATTTATTTCTTTCAATAGCTTGTCGTAGTTATAAAATTAAAGAGGATGTTTTAGTAAAATTATCAAGCGGGATGGTGTGAGTTGATAAAAGAATATACTAATCTAACCCTATAAATTTTAATCCAAAAGTAGTCTCAATTTCTTTTAAATAAAAGGAGCCGTATAAAATCTGATCGCATTCCAGTTATTTTACCATCCTAACATTAATTAAAATCACCACAATTGTTGTTTTATAAATCTTGCCTTAAAAGGTAAGATGTTCCAGAGAAGTAAAACACAAGCTCTAATGTCTTGTCGAGCAGATATATTTACAGGCTGATTTATATGGTTGAATTTTGAAATATAGATTTTTCAAATTGGTTTCAATTACTCCTAATTCAAGTTAAATAAATAATTATAAAAATTATACAATGTTTTCTAGATAAATTCAATTATAATTTATTTAAGTATTAGTATTGTCGAAACCATTTTTTTTGTTTAACGGGCCGACTTTAAAAAGGAAAAAAACGGGAGTCGCCACCAATCTTTTTTGAAGTGTGATTGGGCCACTTATAAAACATTTTGGTCTACGAGTTTTAAGAAAACGGGCTCGAGTCGATTACATACGAGGAAGGTTAACACCCTCATAGCGCCCAAAATTGGTACCGTATTGATTGATTAATGTCCTTAGTATCGAAAGTTAAAAATATTTTAGAGTAGGTAAAAAATATTGAATGACTCGTATTGGATATCAAAACTTTCTTGTTCCGAAAAGCTGAAATATCATGTCCAACACGATAGGACACGATGCTTCAAACTCTCGATCCCAAGATCATTTTAGGATTTCCAAAATACGTGGAGTGCAACTGAAAAGGGGTATTTCACTATTTGGCTAAACTAAAACCAAACCCAAAGACGATTGGGTGCGATTCTTTGGATTTCCAAACACGAAATATCGCCCTTATTTAAGAAATATGATAAAGAAATCTGCGAAGGATATCTCTTTGTTTAGATGAACAGAAAATCGGAACCCAGCACGATTGGGCACGAATTTCTTGAACTTCCAAACACGAAACATTGCCTTATTTTAAGATCACGATAAAAATCTTTAAAGGTTATTTAGCGATTTAGGCGAACGGAAAATCGAAACCCAGCACGATTGGGCACGATTTCTCAGACTTCTAAATACGAAATATTACCTTCGTAAAAGCCCATCTTTATGCATTTTGGAAAATAAAATAAAAATAAAACCGTTAGAATGTAATTCAAAATCTTTGGTTGACATGGGATGATAAGAACAAAACATATAAATATAAATAGTAAATTACAAAAAAAGTAATAAATAAAAAGTAATAAAGCTAATGAAATAATGAAAATAGTAATATTAATATTGATAAAGAAACACAAAATAATGACCATAATAACGAAAATAAAAATAATAGAGACCTATAGATACACATAATTAATATGATAATAAAATAATAGTAAACATATTGGCAATAATGAAAATATAATAATAATAATAACGGATATAATACAACTTAATAATATTAATAATAATATATAATTAACAGAATTAAAGCAAACAAGAATATATATACACTAATAGTAATAATAATAATAAAAAAAGAAAATAAGGAAATAATAATTATTAATAAAATAGTAAAAAAAATATTTGTTAACAATATTTTAGTGGATATAATCAGAATATAAAAAAAAAATTAAAGTGAAACAATAATATATACATATACTGATGATAATAAATAAAAAAAATTAATTCAATGATAAAATAACAAAACAACAAAAGAAAGGACTGAATTGAGTAAAAAAACGAATATCTGGGGCTGATTTTTTTAAAAAAAAATGATAAAGGAGTGAATTGAAATGGGCGCGCAACATAGAGGGACTGAAAGGGCAATAAACCCCAATCTGGAAAACGCTGCGCTTAGCAGGGGACCAAATTGAAATCCAGGGCGAATTTCTGGGGCAGGATCGTGAATAAAAAATAATTGATTTTAAAACTAGAAAAAGCGGAGGGGCTAAACGCGCAATTAGCCCCTCCAAAGAAAACACGCGGATCCTAGCACTGGTGCGGGTCGGTCATGGTCGAGGACCAAACGACGTCGTTTGGCCTCGACCAAGGCTCAAAACTACTGTTTTATCTCGATATAAAAAGGAAAATTTTGGGTTTGAAGCTTCATTTTCATTCCAATGAGAAAAGCAGGGAAGAAAAAACTCTCTCCCAGGCCCGACGTCCGTGGATTCTCCGACGCCGCTCGTCCGTCCGTCCCAAGATCGTAAAACCCACCGCTCACGATGGTAGGAATCTGAAAAAAGTTAGTTTTTTTTTATAAAACCTTTGTATTCTTTTTTAAAAACCGAAAGCGGAAAAAAATAGAAATAAAAAATAAAATAAAAGTAAAATAAACCAAAGCGAAAAAAAACCTTTGTTCTTTTTGAATTTCTCGGACTATTCTTTGTTTACAAGTGTGTTTGCTTTTTTTCCGAAAAACCCTAATCCTCCTGACTTGATCTCTGTATGGCTTTTATAGCCCCTATTTTACAACTGTTTTGTTTCTGTTTTCTGTACGTGCTCAAGCACGTTTCTAAACAACTAACGTGGTGGAGTGGCGCGTCTCGGGGTGGCGTCCGTGCACGTTCTGGAAGGAGGAGTCTGGCTGGCGGCGCTAACCCATCTGCTAGGGTTTCTTCTTTGTTATTTACATTACGATTTGGGCTTTGCGTTTTATTGGGCCCTTGTTTTTTATATTATTGGGCCGTGTTTCTTTTTTTTAAAAATTGGGCCTTATAATTGCCCTCTTTGCTCATTGTCGTTAACGAGAATAGAGCAAAGACTTTAAAGGACCAATTTTGCCCGACTTGTTAGATCTTAACTTCTTGATGCTTCCTTTTTCGAGGTAGCTTTATTCCACCTACTGCATTCGAGAGGTATAGAAGTTTTGTTTCACTCTGCTATCTTTAGCTTGCTCCACTCCTGTTCAGTGGAGATAGGATTTGTCTTTTGATCTGCTCTACTCCTGCTCAGTAGAGATAAGATCTGTTATCTTCAATCCGCTCCACTTCTGCTCAGTGGAGATAGGATCTACTATTTTTAGCTTTCTTCCTCCTGCTTTCGGTGAAGATAAGGCTAGAATCCTCGATCTGCTCTACTCCCTTTCGAGAGATAAGATCTGTTGTCTTCAATCCGCTCCACTCCCTTTCGGTGGAGATAGGATCTACTATTTTTAGCTTTCTTCCTCCTTTCGGTGAAGATAAGGTGGAATCTTCAATCCGCTCCACTCGCCTTTCGGTGGAGATAGGATCTACTATCTTTAGCTTTGCTCCACTCATGATCAGTGGAGATAAGGCTTCTTCGATCTGCTCTACTCCTGCTCAGTAGAGATAAGATCTGCTGCTTCAATCCGCTCCACTCCTGCTCAGTGGAGATAGGATCTACTATTTTTTAGCCTGCTTCACTCCTGCTCAGTGAAGATAAGGCTGGAATCTTCAATCCGCTCCACTCCTGCTCAGTGGAGATAGGATCTACTATTTTTAGCCTGCTCCACTCCTGATCAGTGGAGATAAGGCTTCTTCGATCTGCTCTACTCCTGCTCAGTAGAGATAAGATCTATTATCTTCAATCCGCTCCACTCACCTTTCGGTGGAGATAGGATCTACTATCTTCTTTGCTTCCTCACCTTTCGGTGAAGATAAGGCTGGAATCTTCGATCTGCTCCACTCACCTTTCGGTGGAGATAAGATCTGCTATCTTCAATCCGCTCCACTCACTCGGTGGAGATAGGATCTACTATCTTTAATCTGCTCCACTCACCTTTCGGTGGAGATAAGACTTCTTCGATCTGCTCTACTCCCGCCGGTAGAGATAAGATCATTATTTCGATCCGCTCCACTCCTGCTCAGTGGAGATAGGATCTGTGGTCTTCAATCCGCTCCACTCCTGCTCAGTGGAGATAGGATCTACTATTTTTAGTCTGCTCCACTCCTGCTCAGTGGAGATAAGACTTGTATCTTCGATCTGCTCTACTCCTGCTCAGTAGAGATAAGATCTGTATTCTTCTGTAACTCCCATCAACTTTGCTACATTGTTCTCTGGGGAACCTACCTGTAGAAGTGATTTCATGGGATCTATGCGTATGTCAAATGATTAGGATGTCATGAAAGATGCTCCTAACCATATGTATCATGAATGTTATGAATGGATGCAAAATGTTATGAGAATGATCCATTTTAACGTTTGGGCTGTTATCACTTGCTGTTTATTAAGGTGACCCCTGCCGTACGTCTTCTCTGTTCAGCTGATACTTTTAACAACTAATCGAAGATGTAAATCACCGCTTAAACCCTTATCTCAAGTCTCGAGCCCTTTTAAGCTGGTTAGTTCTAAACAATTGTCTGTTTGATTCTTGTATTTTTAGAAACTTTCGAGTAGTGCATAAAACTTCTTTTGAAAGTATTATTGCTCAATAATCATTATTTCAAAGAAAATGCTTGAAACAAGACTGTAGAAATGAATAAAACTGAAATTTATTAGAGATAGAAACCCGTGAAAATGGGTTGAACAAGGAAAACAAATTCTATTAAGGTACAATATGAGTAAAATGGTATTGATGCCCCGGATATCACAAATCGGCGTTTACGTATGTACTTCTTGAAGACCACTCTGAGTTCAACATGTGTCTAGAAGATCCATGGTACTTTGTAGATGCCCCAAGACGTAACATATCTCCTCATTGTTAATGCAAGTATAGCGAAATTACCGTATGCCCCCTCACGAGTTGATCCTACTTTGAGCCGCCCTTTTTGGGTTTTCAACTCAAAGCCCCTTTGGTCTTAAAGCGCCCTTTGCGGGTTTTCGCTTTGGCCTCTCCAGGTTTCTTTTTTTTTTTTTTTTTTTTTTTTTTGAGCTCAAGATGCCCCTTTGTGCATTTTCGTCTTGGTCCACCTTCAAGCGAAGTACTTCTTGACTGAGTCTGCATTAATTGGATTTGGCAGACTTTTGCCGTCCATCTCGGCTAGTATCAGAGCTCCTCCAGAAAAGGCCTTCTTTACAACGTAGGGTCCTTCCCAATTAGGCATCCACTTTCCCCTGAAGTTCTTTTGCATAGGAGGATCTGTTTCAACACCAAGTCTCCCTCATGGAATACTGCAGGCGGACTTTCTTATTGTAAGCTCGCATCATCCGCTTCTGGTACAATTGACCATGGCGAATAGCTCTTAGCCTCTTTTCCTCAATTAGATTCAGCTGATCATATCGAGATTGAACCCATTCTGCCTCGTCCAACTTTAGCTCTGACAAAACCCGGAGTGAAGGGATCTCAACTTCAATAGGCAAGACTGCTTCCATCCCATAAACCAATGAGAAAGGAGTTGCCCCGGTGGAGGTTCTAACCGATGTTCGATAGGCATAGAGGCCAAGCGGTAACTTTTCATGCCGATCCTTGTAGGTCTCAACCATTTTCCCCACAATTCTCTTGATATTTTTATTAGCGCCTCAATCGCTCCATTCATCTTGGACGTCTGGCGACGAGTTATGGTGCTTAATGTTGAACCGACCATGAGACCTCTGCTATCGCTTTATTGTTCAAGTTTAGTGCATTGTCGACCACGATCCTTTCGGCATCCGTAGCGACATATGATCTCCTTCTTCAAGAACTTGCTAACTGCCGTCTTCGTGATATTGGCATATGAAGCTGCCTCTACCCATTTGGTGAAGTAATCAATGACCACGAAGATGAAACGATGCCCATTAGAAGCTTTCGGTGAGATCGGCTAATGACATCCATGCCCACATTGAGAAAGGCCATGGAGAAGTCATAACATGAAGAGGTGAATGAGGCACATGGATCTTGTCTCCATAAACCTGGCACTTATGGCACTTCTTGGCATAACGAATGCAGTCTCCTTCCATCGTGGACCAGTAATACCCGAATCTCATGATTTGCCTGGCCATTGTAAACCCATTGGCATGTGTTCCACAGACCCCATCATGAACTTCTTCTAGGATTTTCCTAGCTTCAACAGCATCCACACATCTGAGCAACACTTGATCCCTCCTCTTTTTATACAGGATCTCTCCATCTAGGACATAGTCGCTGGCAAGTCTTCTCAATGTCTTCTTATCATTTTCAGTCGCTTGATCGGGATATTCGCGGCTTTTCACATATTGCAGAATATCATAGTACCAAGGATGATCATCTCTCTCTTCCTCTTCGTCAATATTGAAACAATGAGTCGGAGTCTCGCAAACACTCATTTGGATAGGCTTCATACCCTCCTGCTCATTCACTTTGATCATAGAAGCCAGAGTGGCCAAAGCATCAGCCATCTGGTTTTCATCCCGCGGGAGGTAGAAGAATGTGATATCATCAAACTCCTCAATTAGTTCCAAAACTAACTTTCGATAGCTGATCAGTTTGGGATCTCTTGTTTCCCATTCTCCTTTGAGCTGATATATGACAAGAGCAGAGTCTCCGTATACCTCTAGCACCTTAACTTTGTGGTCTATGGCCGCTCGGATCCCCATGATACACGCTTCGTATTCTGCCATGTTGTTTGTGCAATCGAAGTCCAACTTGCAAGTGAATGGATAGTGTTCTCCATTTGGGGATACCAGGACTGCCCCAATTCCATTACCAACACATTTGATGCTCCATCAAAGTTCATCTTCCGGACGATCTTCTAAGATATCTTCTTCAATTGTAGCTACAAACATCGATCTTCATTAGGAAAATCGAAATTAAGGGCTCATAATCATCTAGCGCCTATTGGCTAAGAAATCGCTATTGCACTCCCTTCACCGCCTTACGGTTCACATAGACAATGTCAAACTCGAGAGCAAAATTTACCATCGGGCCATTCTTCCATTTAGGGCCATCGACTCCATCATGTACTTCAGAGGGTCCAATTTTGAGATTAACCAAGTCGTGTGGTACAACATGTACTGCCTCAACCTCCGAGTTGTCCAGACCAACGCACAACACAATTTTTCAATTAGCGAGTATCTCATTTCGCACTCGGTGAATTTCTTACTGAGGTAGTATATCGCCCTTTCTTTTTTCCCTGTCTCATCATGTTGGCCTAGCACACATCCCATTGCGTTATCGAACACTGTCAGATACAAAATCAAGGGTCTATCAGGACTGGGAGGCATTAACACTGGGGTGTTGGACAAATATTGTTTAATCTTGTCAAACGCCCTCTGGCACTCATCATCCCAAATGCCTGGATTGTGCTTCTTAAGAAGACGGAATATTGGATCACATTTCTCAGTCAATTGTGAAATAAACCGAGCGATGTAATTCAACCTCCTAGAAAACCTCGGACTTCCTTACGAGTCTTGGCGGAGGTAAATTTTGTCTGACCTTGACTTTATCTGGATCTACTTGATTCCTTTTGCATCGACCACGAAACCCAATAGCTTCCTTGATCGAGCCCCGAAGGTACATTTGGCTGGATTGAGCTTCAGCTGAAATTTTCTCAATCTCAGGAACAGCTTCCTCAACACTTGCACATGCTCCCCTTCCGTTCGAGACTTTGCGATCATGTCGTCGACGTAGACCTCGATCTCCTTATGCATCATGTCATGAAACAAGGTTACCATAGCCCTTTGGTATGTCGCTCCCGCATTCTTTAACCCAAATGGCATCACTTGGTAACAAAAGGTTCCCCATAAGGTTATGAAGGTAGTCTTTACCATGTCTTGGGATGCATCTTTATTTGATTGTATCCAGAAAACCGTCCATGAAGGAGAAAAATGAAAATCTCGCCGTGTTATCCACCAAAGTGTCAATGTGAGGTAGCGGAAGTTGTCTTTCGGTGGCCTTATTTAGGTCCACAGAATCGACACACATCGGACTTTTCCATCCTTTTGGGGACAGGAACCACGTTGGCTACCCATTACGAGTAATTTACTACTCGTAAGAACCCGACATCAAATTGCTTCTTGACTTCTTCCCTTATCTTTCTTGTGACATCGGGTCTCATTCTTGAAGCTTCATTGGGTGGCTTGCATTCTCTTTTTATGGGGATACGGTGTACCGCAATATCAACCTCAACCTGGCATGTCTTGATATGACCACGCAAAGACATCTTTGAACTCTAGCGAAGTCTAATGAGGTCTGCCTTGTTTCACGGGTTATCAGTACCGATTTTCACTTCTTTCCCATCCTCTGAAGTACACTTTCAATTATTTCTTCGTGAGGTAGAATCGGCTTCTCCTCCGCTCTACCATCCTTAACAAATCCGGGGATAAATCATAATCTTCGACATCACGTAAAGTCACGAGATCCCTCAGGCACGTGTCTTGCTCATAAGGGAATTCTGAGTTCATAGCAGCGTCACTCATGACGTCGATATCTGGGGACCTATGGTAGGTATAAAAGAATATTCAATGAAAATGGATTTAAGGACGACTTATTTATGCGTTATGATTATGAATGGAGTAGAACAAAAGTAGAAGAATTATTGCACGAAATGGAAAGAAAAATGCACTTCTTATTAAAAATAATGATGCGTGAACATGCCTATTTCACAAAAAATTCTTATTGTTCCTAGGCTTGAAACAATAAGTGTGTTTTGAACATTACTCTGTTTTATTCCTAAAAACTACAGGAATTTCTTCCGCAGTCCAGTTGTCCAGAACACTTCCAGGCTTGTAAGGGCGAATACCCGCCAAGTTTCCTCTACTCGAACTTTCTTCAGACACAGCGTTGATGTTCAAACTTCGCATCATGTCTTCAGCTGTCTCCTCATTCATGACCTCCTGTCCTGAATGAATAATCCCTCCTGACACGAATGAATTAGATATATGGGGAAAGGTCATTGAACCCCACTCAATCTCAGCACCATTCAATCGTGCCCTACGTCTTTCACGCTTCCTCTCTAACTCCTCTTTCCTCTGTCTGGTATCTGGTCTATACCCTAGACCAAAGCGATCCTGCTTTTCAACCAACCTTGGCACTCTGACTGGACCTTGGAGATATTTTCCAAGTCCCCTCCCAGGCATTGCTCCTTTCCCCATTGTCAACTGTAGGCCCATCTTCGTTGCTTCAGAGAGTTTGGGCACCGGGATCTTGCTTCCCTCATTTATAAAAGTCGCGTTTACAAATTCTAACGACCTGAAGGAGCACTCTATGGCCTCCGCATCATTCTCTATATCGATTGCATCACTAGTAACAGACGCGATGATATCTTCCTCTGCATTTATAGTTATCAACCGCCCTCTGTTACTAATTTCAACACGGTGTAATGACGATGGTACGGCTCATTGAGAGTGGATCCACGGCCTCCCAATAAGCAATTATAAGAGGGCTTGATGCTCATCACAAGGAAATCTACCTCGTCGTGTTTGGCCCAATTAGGAGGGTATCTCAATCCTCCCCATTACCTCTCTCTCGGTGCCATCGAATGCTCTCACTATATTTTGGCACGTTTTCATGTGAGAGCTGTCTCTGAGTAACTTGTCCAGTGTAGACAAGGGTAAAACATTCAGTGCCGAGCCATTGTCGATTAATACCCCTGGCAGTGTATACCCTTTGCATCGGGTAGTGATGTGCAAGGCCTTGGTAGATCCCCTGCCCCCCGGCGGTATTTCATCATCACTGAACGAGATAAAATTATCTGCGCTCATGTTATTTACGAGACGGTCCAGCTTATTTACTGAAATATCATCAGCAACATAAATCTGGTTCAATGCTTTCATTAATGCACTACGGTGCCCTTCTGAGTTTAGCAGTAAAGTCAATACCGATGTGCGTGTTGGCTGTTTGTGTAACTGTTCCACCACACTGTACTCACTGTGCTTCAGGAACTTCAAGAACTCCCCAGCCTCATCCTCATTCTTCGGTTTATTAACGGTGATCACATCTTCTCGTCTCTCCTTCTCGTCATAGAAGACTCAGCTTCTGGGTCGGGTATGCTGGCCGAATTCTTTTTCCCAAAAACTGTCATAGTACAATCGTAATTCCAAGGTACCCTCTTGTCATCTTTATAAGGAAAAGTCTCGAGTTTCTGAATTACGATCTTCGGTGCATTCTTAGGTGCAGAAATTATAGGTTTTCTGATTATGACCCTCGGTGCCACCTTCACCCTTACCTCGTCGACCCACGGCGCGATAATCACACGTGGGTGATTGACTTTAAGGATCCTTTCACGACCCTCCTACGTGGAACAAACATCCTCTCTTTCCACCAAGTCAAAGAACTCTAGCTCTTTATTATCCATTAACCCTTGTACTAGGGCTCAATTCGTTACATTCTTTGGATTTCATGACCTTCCTTGTCATGGAACTCACGATAGTTCCTTGTATCTGAAGACACTTACATTCTCTTGCGAACTAGTCCAACCTTCGCATTTCTTTCCAAACCATTCTCAGCGGGTTTTGACCTCGACAATCTCTGTTTGAACCTCCTCCCTTGTTTTCAACTATCGCGTTTGCCCATTATCGGCATGGTGGGTAGCGGTTTCCTCCACCAGGTGGGTCTTTGAAGTCTACGACCCCCGCCTTGATAAGTCGCTCGACTAGTCTCTTGAATGAAGTGCAGTTCTCTATCGAGTGACCTACTACATCCGCATGGTACTCACATTGTGCGTTTGTGTCATACCACTTAGGATACGGAGGTTGCAGCGGCTTCAAGTAAAATGGGGACACGACATGCGCATCGAATAAAGTCTTATATAACTCCTTATACGTCACCGGTATAGGAGTGAATTGGAATCTCTCAGCCCTTTGTCTCGTGTTGGGCTCTTGTCTTGGTCGGGCCTGCTGGCCCACAGCTACAGCTTTCGGTTGGGTGATCGTAACGGGTTTAGGATAACCCGAGCTTATATTCCCCACTTCAGCTTCCCTTTTCTTTGGATCGGCTCTTCTTGTGCTTTCTCCGGCCTCTATCTTCCCACACCTGATTGCGTTCTCTATCATCTCACCTGACATCACCATGTCCGCGAAACTCTTAGTCGTGCTTCCCAACATGTGGTTAATGAATGGTGCCTTCAGGGTATTGATGAAGAGCATGGTCATTTCCTTCTCTAGCAATGGTGGCTGGACCTGCGTGGCGACCTCCCTCCATCTTTGGGCATACTTTCTGAAGCTCTCACTTGGCTTTTTCTCCATGTTTTGCAATGTGATCCTATCAGGTGCGATATCGGTCACATGGCCGTAATGCTTGATGAAAGCCTGAGCCAAATCTCTCCACGATTTGATTTGGGTACAACTCAACTGGTTGTACCATTTTGCTGCAGCCCCAATCAGACTATCCTGAAAGCAATGGATCAACAACTGATCATTGTTGACATATCCTGTCATTCTCCGACAGAACATCGTAATATGGGCCTCAGGGCAGCTGGTCCCGTTGTACTTTTCGAACTCTGGCATCTTGAATTTTGGAGGAAGTACTAAATCTGGGACTAGACTCAGCTTCTTAGCATCCACTTCGCATTGGTGATCAGCACTTTCCAATGCGCGAAACTTCTCTTCCAGCCACTTGCATCGATCCTCGAACTCCTTTGGAAGTTCTGCTTTTACTTTCTCCCCTTCTGCCACCTCATCGAAGTCCGGGACCATTGGTTTTACTAGATTGACCTCGGGGTTAGAGCTCGAGCCACGGGAAATTTACGATCTTGGAGCACGGATTAGTCTTGAGGCTTGATATTGACCGACACTCTTGGCGGTTGCACCTGGGAACTTGTCGGGGCCAGGCCCGGAGGGCAAACGAAATCTTCATTATCCTCTCCAGTATCGACCATAGGCCTTTTTCCATTTCCAGGCCCCCCAGTCAACAACTGTGTTAGTTGGCTCATCATGCTTCTTTGGGATTCCAGCATTTGATCCCTCATATCCTGCTGGATCTTGGCTAACTGTTCTTGCATCTGAGCCTGCAGTTGGTCTTGCATCTCCTTTTGCATCTGTTCCAACTTTTCTATCCTTTGATCCATTGCCCTCGTCTTTTTAGAGTGTGATAGCGGTGTTCGGGATAACTATAGTATGACCTTTAGTTAATAGGGTTGTCTTATAATATTTAATGCAAATGTAGTGATGCGGTGCCAATGCATGAAATGTAATGCAAATGTATGAATGCAAAAATAAAAAGTCGATTCGATTCAATTTCTCTTAGAATACTCATTGAAAAAGACAAAATCCTTTACATAAAAGCAGAGTCACATATCGACCTAGCCCTTATGCCCAAAGTTTTGACTTTCTCAAGAAGAGGCTAGCTCTCGACCCTGATCTGATTTTGACTCATAAAATATACTTAACGCATCAGCCTGAACTCCTAGGGTTCGTAGATGATCGGCCACTTCTCGTATCTGAACCACAGCTTCGCCCATAAGGTAGTCTCTTTCTCTGACCTGATTCTGAGATTGTTGAAGTTGTTCTTTCCCTCGCTGGTTATCTGCCTCTAACAGTTGGATCCGGAGCTCACTGTTTTGCAGCATTGTTTCAAGTTGCACCACCTTTCCCTTCAATTCTTCAATCTGGCTCAGGCTTGATTCCAACTTCGCCGTAGGGTTGTGACTTTGACTCAATGCCTTCTCCAATTCTGCTACTCGAGCCCTTAGCATCTTATTTTCGCTTTGGCTCTCCCCCGCCGTCTTTTTCAGGGCATCCTTTTGTGCTTGAACCCCCTGAAATCTCTTCTTCCACTGGTCAACCTTGGTCTTCTCCTCCTGAAGTTCTTGACGCCATTGCTCCGAGGTCTTACCCAGCCCAGCAGTCCTCATCGATAGATGCAACTTCTTGTAGTCGGTTTTTAAGCTATCCAAATCTTCTTCGGCCTTCCTTTTTCCTTCCTTAGCTTCTCAGCCTCTGATTTCTGGATATCAACATCTAACATCAGATCCATTTTCTCTCCTTCCAGTTGTTCTATCTTTTTCCCTAACTCTGAATTTTTACTTTCAAAGTCTTGCTTTATGATCTCCAACTCGGAAGGACTACTTGCGGTATTCTTCTATCGAGCGAGCGGCATCACAGCCGGCATGGAAATATTGTCGTTCACTCTCCTACCCCACCATGTGTTATATTCGAGGGTTACCATTGGATTTATCGCAACTCTTTTCATTCGGTGAATCTGCTTCCACGCATCAGAAACTTCTCGAACTCTTTTCTTATAATTATTCCCACTATCGAGAATTGAATTGAGCTAACCCATGCGTTACGGTATGAACTGTCTCGATTGGTATTGCCTTAAATACGAGCAAAGGGCATACCCCACAACTCCCCAGATCCCTAACAGAGGAACCCAATCATAACTCCCACACCGGTAGAGGATTTCGTCGGGAGCAAACCAAGGAGCTTTCCATTCCACATCTTTTTCCTGAAGATTTTGAAGAAGCGCGATCCAGTTCTCTTCTGATATGTCATCCCTCCTAGGCACGGCGGCCAACTCCTTTAATGGGGAATAATTCGCAAAAAAGACCCGACAAGGATTTCTATCCACCTTCCAGAAATGGCTATGGAACCACCCCAGCAACAGTTGTGCGCATCCCATGAATCTTTCCTCACCGGCTCTTCGACACGAGCTCAAAGATCTAAATGTTTCGGCGAGAATTGCTGGTACCGGCGTAACCCCTTTGTCAAGACGGTCGAACAAATCAATAACTGCCTCGTCTACATGCCTCAAAGCCTTGGGAAAAATCACCAAACCATAGATACCTAAGGCAAAAATGTCGACTTTCCTCTTCATATCCGGGTGTCTGAGTCATCAGTCCTCAAGCTTACCCAAGGATGCATTTCCCTTCTCCCTTCTGCTGAATTCGTGCCATGACCCACTGTTCGCTCATCCCAGTGATGCTCATCAGCTTCTTTACAAAAGAAGGTGCATTAGCGGCCCTGAAGTAAATTTTGTCGACTTGAGCCCTTTGACTGCGAAGCAAAGCTGTATATTCCTCCACGGTAGGTACCAAGTCTACTTCCCCAAACGTAAAGCAGCTATAAGCGGGATTCCAATATTGAGTCATAGCCCGAAACAAGTGCTTGTCTACTCTGATGTCGAGTAAGTAAGGTAGATCACCATAATTAGTGTAGAACAGTTGCCTAGTTGCTTCATCCCAACCAGCCCATATATCTCTTAGTTCTTGTAGCTCATTTTGTGTCACGCTAATCTGAGTGAAGTCCAATAATTACGATGTGTAGCCTTGATTAGGCTATCCCCTTCTCAAGTGTGTCTTCTCGACCATATATGCACGCCGCATTATCCTCTACTTTATCAAGGAATCAGTCCCCATAACAAGTATTCTAACTTAGTAATTAAAAGCAGGAATCGGCGCCTTTTAAGTATGAAATGACATGCAAATATGACCAAAATAAAAGCGAGTCGATATCACATAAAAGTAACCAAAGCAAGTAAACAAAATGTCTAACCATTACATCGGTAGCTACTAAGGTTTAGCATGGCTCTACCTAGGGTGGGCTCTAAGGTTCACTATATGTGGTTCGATTCTAGAGAAAGAAAAGGTACACGAACCAGTGATTCCTCAATCCTCACCCATTATAGGCTCATATAGATCGAGTTCGGTTCGGGGAATACATTTCCCTATGGCCATGCGAGGTGAAAACCTCACGAAACCATAAATACGGATGTATTACGGAAGCGGTCCCCTAGCCCATGCGGAGGTGAAAACCTCACGAAGGCATAGTTTCTCGCTCCCACTTAAGGGTGTGACCACACGGTCATGCAATATGAATGCCAAAAATATTCCATGTCTCACAAACCAAAGCGAGACATATGGCGACACGGACTCATGCAAGCTGAACAACGAAAATTTTTGATAAAAGGACACTTAATCAACCAATTTTACTGACTTGACTCTCTTAACGTCCCGATGGAGTCGCCAAGTCGTCGAAACCATTTTTTTGTTTAACGGGCCGACTTTAAAAAGGAAAAAAGCAGAGTCGCCACCAATCTTTTTGAAGTGTGATTGGGCCACTTATAAAACATTTTGGTCTCTGAGTTTTAAGAAAAGCGGGCTCGAAGTCGATTACATACGAGGAAGGTTAACACCCTCATAGCGCCCAAAATTGGTACCGTATTGATTGATTAATGTCCTTAGTATCGAAAGTTAAAAATATTTTAGAGTAGGTAAAAAATATTGAATGACTCGTATTGGATATCAAAACTTTCTTGTTAGAAAAGTTGAAATATCATGTCCAAAGACGATAGGACACGATGCTTCAAACTCTCGATCCCAAGATCATTTTAGGATTTCCAAAATACGTGGAGTGCAAGCGAAAAGGGTATTTCACTATTTGGCTAAACTAAAACCGAAACCCAACCGACGATTAGATGCGATTCTTTGGATTTCAAACACGAAATATCGCCTTATTTAAGAAATATGATAAAGAAATCTGAAGGATATCTCTTTGTTTAGATGAGCAGAAAATCGGAACCCAAGCGATTGGGCACGAATTTCTTGAACTTCCAAACACGAAACATTGCCTTATTTTAAGATCACGATAAAAACCTTTAAAGGTTATTTAGCGATTTAGACGAACGGAAAATCGAAACCCAGCACGATTGGGCACGATTTCTCAGACTTCTAAATACGAAATATTACCTTCGTAAAAGCCCATCTTTATGCATTTTGGAAAATAAAAATAAAAATAAAAACCGTTAGAATGTAATTCAAAATCTTTGGTTGACATGGGATGATAAGAACAAAACATATAAATATAAATAGTAAATTACAAAAAAAAGTAATAAATAAAAAGTAATAAAGCTAACAGAAATAATGAAAATAGTAATATTAATATTGATAAAGAAACACAAAATAATGACCATAATAACGAAAATAAAAATAATAGAGACCTATAGATACACATAATTAATATGATAATAAAATAATAGTAAACATATTGGCAATAACGAAAATATAATAATAATAATAACGGATATAATACAACTTAATAATATTAATAATAATATATAATTAATGTAATTAAAGCAAACAAGAATATATATACACTAATAGTAATAATAATAATAAAAAAAAAGAAAATAAGGAAATAATAATTATTAATAAAATAGTAAAAAAATATTTGTTAACAATATTTTAGTGGATATAATCGAATATAAAAAAAATTAAAGTGAAACAATAATATATACATATCTTGATGATAATAAATAAAAAAATTAATTCAATGATAAAATAACAAAACAACAAAAGAAAGGATGAATTGAGTAAAAAAGCGAATATCTGGGCTGATTTTTTAAAAAAATGATAAAGGAGTGAATTGAAATGGTAGCATAACATAGAGGTGAAAGGGCAATAAACCCCAATCTGAAAAGCTATTGCGCTTAGCGAGGACCAAATTGAAATCGAGGCGAATTTAAGGGGGGATCGTGAATAAAAATAATTGATTTTAAAACTAGAAAAGCGGAGGGCTAAGCGCAATTAGCCCTCAAAGAAAACTGTGGATCCTAGCCTTTGGTGCGGGTCGGTCATGGTCGAGGACCAAAGCGACGTCGTTTGGCCTCGACCCAAGGCTCAAAAGCAGTAGCCGTTTTATCTCGATATAAAAGGAAAATTTTGGGTTTGAAGCTTCATTTTCATTCCATGAGAGAAAGCAGGGGAAGAAAAAACTCTCTCCCACCCGACGTCCGTGGATTCTCCGACGCTCGTCGTCCAAACACGTCGCATGACCACCGCTCACGAGTGGTAGGAATCTGGAAAAAAGGTTAGTTTTTTTTTTTTTATAAAACCTTTGTATTCTTTTTTTAAAAACCGAAAACGGAAAAAAAATAGAAATAAAAAAATAAAATAAAAGTAAAAATAAACCGAAACGAAAAAAAAACCTTTGTTCTTTTTTGAATTTCTCTGGACTATTGCTGTTTACAAGTGTGTTTGCTTTTTTTTCCCGAAAAACCCTAATCCTCCCTGACTTGATCTCTGTTATGGCTTTTATAGCCCCTATTTTACAACTGTTTTGTTTCCTGTTTTACAGGTACGTGCTCAAGCACGTTTCTAAACACTGCGTGGTGGAGTGGCGCACGTCTCGGGGGTGGCGTCCGGCGCACGTTGCGGAAGGAGGGTCTGCTGGCGGCGCTAACCCATCTGCTAGGGTTTCTTCTTTGTTATTTCTGTTCTGATTTGGGCTTTGCGTTTTATTGGGCCCTTGTTTTTTTATATTATTGGGCCCGTGTTTCTTTTTTTTAAAAAATTGGGCCTTACAAGTATAATACTAATTTCTACATTATTATGTTTTTAGCAATCTATTTATACAAACCAACGAGGCTTTGGCTTAATGGTAATGTTGAAGCCTTGAAAATTTTGATATCATAAGTTCAAGTTAAATGTTATGTAAATATGTAGATTTTCCCTTAAAATTGAATTTGTTGTTGAATTAATTATTTAATTCAGTATATGTAATAATTAATTCTATTTGAATTTGTTTTAACTTAGAGAAATTAATAATTTGTTAATACAAGATAAGATAAGATGTTGGAGGTAAGAGGTGGCTTTCACTGTGTGCAGTTACTAATGATTATCTAGGAGTGTTTGGAGAGCATTGATGAGATTTGGGCAGCAATGGATAAATAGCTTGGAGTCTTTGTAATGATAAAAGGAGGTTTATATGGAGGGGAGCTTGGTGTGGGCTCTTCTAAACATTTCTCCTACTGTGTAAGATTGGTAGTAGAGTTAATAGACAACTCTATTAAGATATGATGTAATTGGATCATATTTTGGAGGATCGGTAGTAAAATTACGAAGACTTTATTGCACCTGCACTTGATTCTGATAAGAGAAGTCTGTAAGTGAATCTGTATGTGATTTGGTAGTAATCCACATGGTAAGCATGCAAGAGTTATTAGTTGGGCAAGTCTTTTTATAAGCCAACCCTTTCATGGTCAAAGTCTTGACTGAGGTACCTTGGGTAGGGTAGTCATTAGTGGCAGAGCCACATTCAAGAAAAAAAAAAAAAATTCTAATTTTAAAAAATATATAATTAATGTATTGATCCCAAAAAAAATTGAAAATATTTGAAAATGACCCTAAAATTTGAGAACAACTTGCCAATTTTTTGGAAATGGGATTATTTATATAAAATAAATGAATTTCTTTACCCCACTAAAACTTAAAAATCCTAATTTTTTCCCAACTATTTTCTCTCAAATTTCTTTTATTATCTCACTCTCTCTAGAATTTTTATAAGATGTCAGTCTCCCTAATTTGATAACAACTCTTTTTTTATTTTTATATTTTATTGATTAATCTCATGATTGTGGCTTTTCTTATGATAAAAATTTTGTGATTTTGATTTTGTTTGATATTCCTAACATTGTGATTGGATAATAAACTTTAGAGGTTGATTAATACAAAATTTTGAAGAAATTAGGATTGTTTTATTTATATAATATTAAATTTCTTGAATATTGATTAGAAATTTAATTTTTATTTAGAAATTATTGTTGTTAGTGAGATTGTTGTGAATCTTTGTATTTGAAATTTTGATATCTTACATTCTCATGACATAAAAAGTAATAAGTAATTTTTATTTTGTGAAAGAAAATTACTAATTGTTCATTATATTTATGAAAACATTTATGCGTTTAAGACTTAGATTTGTTTGTTTAATGTTTAACTGAAATGAGAAAATATTTTAAAAGAAAGCCTGGAAGTGCCATAAAGGAAGAACAACACGAAAAAAAATATTATGTATTAGTTTATATGACTTTGTTAAACGTTTTAGTTTTTAAAAAATTGACTCCATAATCTAAAATTTTAACACCTTTCTAAAAATTGTTCCATCAAGGGTTAGATTATAAAATGATGTTCTCGAGACGATCTTTTTGGGAAGGTTTCTTCTGACGAAGGTGATACTGCTATTGGCGAGCCTAAAAGGATCAAAACGAAATCATGGTGGTTAAAGAGTTTTGTGCATGATAAAATTTAAATTTATTATCAAAACGATGCATGCAAGAATGTATGAAATGATTGTTTCGCTTATTTGGATATGAGTAATTTTCTAAATTCTTTTTAAAGTTAAAAGGATAAAACTTTGATAGTACAATACTGACAATAATAAAAAATAATATATTTACATGATGTTATAAGAGGATTAAAATTATATGAAAGAAAATCGAACCGAGTTCTAAGATACACCTTTCATTAAAAATATTGACTTTCTAGGCTTAATCTAGAACCGAAGCTAAAATTTTAAAAATTGAAGCGTTAGAAAACGAGAGATTTTTTTCTTTAAAAAAAGAAAACCACGTTTGAGAAAACAAGACAGAAGCAAAATATACATAAAATAAAACCAAAACAAATCAGGTGTGTGTTTTATTATATATATATATATATATATATATATATGTGAATTTGAGAAAAATGGAAGCTTCTAACTTGTATTCTACAATTACCAACTGAGACGGCAATCTCTTTGTTTGACATTTAGCATCAAACTTCCCACTTCACCTTTATACACAAATAGAAAAAATCCCATTTCCCCAAAGGTTAAGGTTACGTTACTCCAATTCTTTTACCTTCTGTTCGATTTGAGTGTATATTTCAACATCATAAGTACATTTATTTGTCTAGGAAAAAGAAAATAACGGGTTAGAATTTGATCAGTCAGACTAAAAATTAAAGTAAAAGCTCGACTGATTGTAAATCAATATAAACTGATTTATGAATTTTATATTTTTTAATAATATTATATATTTTTTAAATTTTATTAATTTATTTAATTTAAACCAAATAAATCGAGAATCGGTGGCCTAATCAATTTGCTTATTCATCCAATTCCAAAACATTGGCCATAACATAGTATAATCCAATAAGTTGGCTGATTTGATATTCTACTTTGTGGTTAAAGAAAATATTAAATGTTTTTATATTAATATTGTAATATTTTTATTCTTAAATTTTAAATATATATTTTAAAAATACTTTTCTTTCAGATTGGTTTAATCCGAATTTAAAATTTCTCTATCCACTTGATTCTCTTATTCTTATATAGGTCTAACCATATCTATATATGTTATATTTAAATAATATAAACATCAAACATATATTTTAAATAAAATAAACACGATGATTTGATTTAACGATAAAATCGAGATTCCCAAAAATTTGAGAAATTAAAATTAATTTTAACCTCTAAATTTTATTCTAATTAAAATTATTTCATATTTAGAATCTGTCTAACTTTGAATATATCACATGTGCACCACGATGTACATATAAAAGGGCTGCTTGCCTGCTTCCTCGAAAAAAAAAGCTGCTAATTCCAAGAGGAAAATTACTATAAAAGTAACCAACGACCATTACCAAACAAAAAAAAAAAAAAAAACAACGAATGCAGCCATATTGATAATATGATATCGCATACATATATATAGAAAAATGAAAAGAAATTCCAATAAAATATAATTTGAGTATTGAAAGCTAAAACTGATGAAAACGACTGAAATTAGATTTCAAATAAAAAAGAAAAGAGTAGAAAATGGCATAGGATTGTTGAAATTCAACCTGAACTATAGCATAATACACTATTTTAAGTCTTTAGATTGAATTCTTCTTCAGCCTGTAGAAGATTCTATTAGGTAAAATAAAAAATTGTTGTACCTTCTAATATTTATGTATATATTTTCTTTCATGTTTTTGGGTACCTAAGAAAATTTCAATCTATGATAACTTCTATATATAAATACCCCTTTAATTAAACGAAACACTAGCATCAGATTCTTGTGTTAGAAGTACAATCTGAGAAGTCTCCCTGTGAGAAAATGGCATCCTACCAAATCTTAGCTTTCGCAGCTTTGTTCTTGATCTTGTTACCCGTAGCTGTTAGTGGAGATTTAGGTGACTTATCTCCTGCTCTATCTCCTTTCTATGGTACTTTCCTCACATTAAGTTGCTTCATCTGTGACACAAACTACTGAAAATCTAGTATATGAAACACCATTTTTGTTTGGTTTTGAAAAACAGATAGGTTGTGTGATGATGTTGATTGTGGAAAGGGAACATGCAAAGCAGACATAAGCTACCCTTTGAACTACATCTGTGAGTGTGATGCTGGTTGGAAAAGAACTCAAGACGACAGTGATGATGATGATGATCATAAGTTTCTGCCATGCGTTATTCCCAACTGTAAACAAAATGTTATGTTTGGATCATGGAAGATTATATCATTCGATTTCATGCAGTTTAATTAAGCAAGTTTCTATTGTTTCTTGTTGCAGGCACTCTTGACTACTCTTGTCAACCAGCTCCTCCTCCAGTACCTCAGCGAGAAGTCCCTCGCAATTCATCTTTATTTGATCGTAATCACTCTACATCTTAATCTTTATTCATGTTTTTTTTTTTTATTGTTCTCCCCAAATCTGCCATAGTTGACAACTTTTTGGTTTAATAGCTTGCTATTGGGCATACTGTGGAGAAGGAAAATGCAACAAAACTGCAACATACAAGTACGTATGCGAATGCAGATCTGGGTTTTCCAATCTTCTCAATAGGACATACTTCCCTTGCTACAGTCAATGTATGAACTCTAACTCCAAATTCTTGTGAACACTAACTGAAGTTGAAGAACAGACTAGAAAGAAACTAATCAAGCTCATGGTTTTCTTGATTTCTAAGGTACCCTCGGATCCGATTGCTCCCGCCTCGGGATTACGGTCGAAAGTCAAGAAGTTACACCCGATGGTGGAGTAGGGAAAGGTGAAGTTCCTCTAATGATTAAATACTCTTTTGTTTAAGGCTTCAATAGACAGAAGTTCCAAATTCGATCTCTGAATAACCCCTACTTTAGAAGAACTAAACCCAACTTCATGGCATAAGAAAATATAAGTCAAACTAAAACCAATATCAGTTTTCAAGTCCTTATTAAAAATTATAGCTGCCTTTCAACATCATACTAGTGTTTTCAATTGTGCAAAATTGACTAAAAGGCTTTCTCATATATGACTTCCATGTTGTGATTCAAACTCTGATATTTTATTGTTTTTTCAGCCAACACATTCCTTCCAGGGAAGCTTCATTGGGTGGCTATTGGGATGATGTCCATGGCTGTAGTTCTATGGTAGTAGCTTAAAGTAGACCCTCAGTCACCAGTCTGCAGTTTCATCACTGAGAGTCGATTTTACTTGGATATTTGATGATTTATGTTTATTTGATTATTGTTCTGGGTTCTTCTTTATATATATATATACACACACATTATTCATTTCTGTATAAATAAGTCAGAACTGGTGAGGGATGCTGTTTTGTACTCAACTCTGTTTGCATTCTGTGGTTATTTTTGAGTATATACTTGTACACATTCTTTTTTTTTTTGGGTTACGTGCCGGAACACTTATTTTAGTTTGCGATTTCGAAATTGGGTTTGGTTTATGCAATTGCAATCTGATAAGGTTGGTTATCGATGGTGTTGTTAAAGTTGTTACAGCACAATCAACAACACTTGTCACTTACTCGTACACATACATCTTGAGAGAAAAATTCACTATCGATACAACCATCAGTTGTGATAAAATAATCTTAGAAATGCACCCGTAAAGAAAACTCCTTTTTGAGTAGATTTGATGCTCTTAAGTTGTGTTTTTCATCAAAATTTATGATTTTCTGATCAATCTCCACAAAATAATCTTCTAGATTTTCACCATGAAGGTCATCATCTTTCCGATTTTCATCCCAGGCTTTACTCATAAATAGTGATAAACTCAATCCAGTTTCTTATTACAAATAAAATCTTAATATTTGTTGTAATTAAATCAATGATTACAAGTCAAAATTGCCTTGCAACATATAAGTGACCGGAATGAGTGACAAAGAACTTTTCCTAAAATTTCGACTGAATTCAAATATTAAAATAGTCATTATTAGAACTTTACTTAAACACCACTTGGTCTAAATAAAATTAATCTTAAACTGTAAAATAAATAAAATACCTATAATTATATCAAAAATTAATATTACTCGTAGTATTACTTAAGATGTGTTGAGTTATTTTATCTTGTATCTCATCAACAGGAGCATTTAGGTATTTATACTATAACAACTCACCACCTGACCCCACTGTTTTGTCTTGATTCTATCGTTCTTAGGACTGACACTCCGTGTGGGCTTTAGCCCTGCCGGACACGTGTTTCACCCTAGGTCGCTTGCAGTGTACGCGGTCCTCTCTATTCCTAGAACTGACATTCTGAGCTAACTTTAGGCCTGCTGGACACGTGTTTCACTCTAGGTCGCTTGCAAAACACGTGATCTCCCTTCTGTGAGCACCTTGGGTATATGTGGATTGGGGCCGCGATCCTCACTTGATTCGTGTAAGCTGGATCCGTGAGCTCGCATTGCGAGCTAGATCTGCAAACTCCTCTACTGTCCTTTCGAGGTTTGCCTCGCACTCAATCGTTTGGTGGGACCTAATCGGGTCACGGGTAGGTGACTCAGATTTTATCTAGGACTCGGATTGGTGATCATTGATGTATAACAATAGTCCCCCTATTGGGCCTAAGGAGTGTTATAAAGTGGCTCTCCTTAGGACCGTCATTTCACATTTATTGTAGCTTGTGGGATACACATTGGTCGTTGGAATATGATGTATGTTTCGCCACGAGTTCGGACGGATCATGCTTACACGTATCTAACTGTTGGAACTTCTCGGCTATTTGAACCATCAAAGCGCGAGGAAATTTTTCTTTAAAAGAGGGGTTTTTTGGAGCCCTAGGATTTACGCTTACTCACTCTTGAAATCAAAATCAACTAAAGATCTTTCTCATGGTAAAAAAAAAAAATTCTTTGCCTTTTTCTTTTCTTTTTTTCGTCGAATATGCCTAGAATGAAAGGAGCCGACGGTCGATTATTGCCACGTTGTCCACCGCGAGGACATGTTTCCAAAACCTCCGTTGAGGCTAAATTTGTTCCATGCACCACCAAGTATGAAGAGGTGAGACAGAGTTTGTGTGTGTGGGGGATCAAAATTCCTTATTTCGCGTATGAGTTCTCTCTTCTCGAGAGGGAGCATAGCCTTAACGACACAAGTGATGGTGGTTTCCTACTTCCCCTCCACGTCTTGGAGGCTGGGTTTCATTTACCTCTACATCAATTTTTCTGTAGCCTCCTGCGCGAATATGAGATTGCTCTTGGGCAACTATGTGGGTTCTCTTGGTGGATTGCAGTATAGTATTTCATCGACTGCCATCGCCAAAATGAGGCACCAGAGCTTGTCATTTTCCAAAGTCTATATTTGTTGAAGGCTTAGAATCGAGGGGATTGGCTAAGCATCTATTATTTCTCTCCTTGTTTGAAATATGAAACAATAGTTGTGAACCAGTGATCTAAAATGGGAGAAATATATTAGAGTTAGATGCAAGGTTGCAGATGAGTTCGACTTTCCTACGGAGTGGTCTATGTCGAGCAATGATATGTGTTTGTTTAAGCGAACCATAGGGACATATTATAGGAAAGCTCAACTGAAAAGGCTTCGCACCGGGAGTCCCTCGATCATCGAGGACCTTATCAACGTGAGGAATGTGTTTCTGTATTCCGTGGAGGGTCACAGTCCTAATGGGTATAGGCCAAGTGATAGTAGAGAGGTCGCCGAAGCCTTAGGGTAGTTGCTGAAAGTCAGTCATGGTTACATGGAATTTATGACAGTATTAATAGTGATGACTTGGGCCGAATTTTGACCGGTCTTCGAAAGGAGCCTGCGAACTATTTCTACTATTATTGTGGGATAAAGCCTCGTCCATGGATGGTGGCCTCCTCATGGGTAGAAACGGTTAACTGCTCCCACTAATGTTAGGATTGTTGGTGGTGCACATACAACTCTGGCTTTAAGAAGTGACTCCGAGGAAACACTTAATGTAACAGCTCGGTTTTAGCTAAATCAGAATAGTGATTTTGGAACCACAAATCTGAGGTAAAAAAATTATTTTAATATTATTTTTGGTGTTTATAGCATGTGATTATATATGTGTGAAAGTTTCGTGATTTAATTTTATCGAATAGATGTCTAATTTGATAAAAGGGACTAAATCGCATAAAATGCAAAAGTTGTATTCTAATTGTTTAAGTGCTCATTTGCTATGAATAATTAAATGTGAAGTCCTTATGTTGTGAATAGACCATGGATAGTGAGAATTGACATGAATAGCCATCCATTTTATGTTTTATTAATGTTTAAACAAAGGTTAATTAAGTCATTTGTGATTTAAGTTTAATTAAAATAAAAAAAGCCATTTCATGCTATCATCTTCTCCAAGGCTGAATGTAAGAAAGGAAATAGGGTTATTAAAGATTTTAATGGTTCGGCCATTGATGTTCAAGCATGTAAGTCCGTTTTAGCTTGATTTTTGTTGATTTTTATATTTTTGAGATTGTTGCTTCGTATTCTAGCTAGCCCATGCCTTAATTTTAGAATTTGTTAATGATTTCATGAAGTTCCATAGATTAATGCTTGAGCTTTTGAATGTTTTATGATGAAAAATGAATATTTGTTGATAGTTATACAAGTTTAGTTAAGTGATTTTGAGTGAAAATGCCTATTAGGGATTAAATTAAGAAAATGTAAAATGTAGTGGTTAAAAGTGTGAAATAATGAAAGATATGGGTTTCTAGGGACCTATATGAAATTCTAATAGGCTTGGGTTTAATGAAATTTCATGAATTTTGTGTATTTGTGAAATAGGGACTAAATTGTAAAAATATAGAATTTTAAGGGCTAAAGTGTAAAAATGCCCAAATAAGTGTTTGTGGACTGAATTAAATGATTTGATGAATAAACGAGTTAATTTTGAATGTATATAGATCAAGAACGAAAGAAATCAGATTTAGATCGGGGAAAATTAAAGGTTATTGAATAGTCGATCCATTCTGTTTATCCCTAATACGAGGTAACTTCATATGCAAATAAATGTATTTAAATTGAATTATATATGTTTAATTGTTATTGAACTACTATGAATGTTGAATGATCAAATACGAGCAAGAATTGACAGGATTACAATATCCAAAAGTCCTATACGAACCTTAGGAATAGTATAGGATACGAATGTCATGACATTAAGATTAACGAGATGTGATTATGTGTAAGACCATGTCTGGGACATTGGCATCATTATGTGATTACGTGTAAGACCATGTATGGGAAATTGGCGTCGTTATTTGATTTCGTGTAAGACCAGAGCTGGGCTATTGGCATCGATATGTAATAACATGTAAGACCATATCTGAGATATGGTATTGTACGAGCTATATGTGATTTTTGAGTATCCTTAACAATTTCGAAAGATTCAACGGGCAAAGTCAAGTCAAGAAAGAATGTGTAAATGAGTTAAGTGACTCAGGTATGTACGAGATTCATACAAGTAATGAAAAGGGAAGTAGTTGATAAATTCACTTGTGATATTGAATATGTGTACATTGGGAAAGATTTGTGAACTTTCATGTGCTTATGCATAGTTTTCCTATTGAAGAAAATGATGTTGATTCATATGGTAATTTTATTTGTATATGGCTTACTAAGCTTTTAAAGCTTACTTGGTGTGTTCTTTCCCTGTTTTATAGATAATCAAAGCTAGCTCGGACTTAGGGATCATCAGGAACATCGTCACACTAACGATCAACTTGTTGGTACTTTTGATGCTTTGTGAATATGGTATATGGCATGTATAGGCTAGTGTTATGATGATGTGTTTTGAGATATGATATTAGCCATGAGATTTGGCTCATGAATGATGTAAATGTTGATGTGTATTTGGCCATTAAAGTTGGCTTAAATCATAAGTTTGATAAGTGATATATGATGTATATATTGCCTTGTGTTTTGGCATGTTTGCGATGGTTGTTGTGATGGTTATATGGTTGCTCAATTAGTTAGTTGTTAATTGGTGTATTATTTCTTGAAAAATGGCATGTTGTGGTTTGATTTTAAGATGATGATTTGGTATATTTTATGACATGAAATAGATGATAAGATGATGAGAAAAATGCATAGAGAAGATAGGTGAAATTGTTGATAATGACATATTGTTTTAGTATGTTTTAGATTATGATTTGAGTAGTGAAATGGATGGATTTTAAATGGCATGATTTGTATATGAAATAGCATGTCTTGGTTGCCTATAAATGTGTTGAAATGGTATTATTTTGGTTGTTTAGATGTGCATGAGAAATGGTGGCAAATTGGCCTTGCAAATGGCCTATTTGTAACACCCTTTACCCGTATTCTACGCCAGAACCTGGTACGAGGCATTACCACACTTAACTCACATGATCATACAACTTTGGGTTATCAAATTTTATTCCAAATTAAAACTTTTCCATTCACATATCTAACATCCTTATAATGGGCCTACGAGGCCCTAAACATACTTCCGGAAGGTTTCGGAAATAAATTGGAAACTTGAAAGCACTTAGGAAAAATTTACCCAAACAGGGCCATACGCCCGTGTGAAATGGGACACGCCCGTGCTTTGCACCCGTGGTCGACACTAACTTGCATCACACGGTCAGCCACACACCAGTGTGCTGTACCCGTGGTTGACACTGACTTATTCCACATGGCCTGTCACACGCCCGTGTGCTTTAATCGTGTGACGATTTAAATTCCAATTTCAAGGTGCAGACTTCACACGGCCTGGGCACACGCCCATGTCTGTGGCCGTGCCTCCTATACAGCTGAGACACATGGCCATGTCTCTGCCCATGCGTTTACTACTGAGCTTATTGACTTGCGATTCTAACATGCAAGGGGACACACGGCCTACTCACACACCCATGCAATTGACCGTGTGTCACACACGGCCTAGACACACGCCCGTGTGCCTACCCGTATGGACAAGAACAAGGCTATTTGCCAAGCTCTTTCATCACCCTAACTCACTCAAGCATAATTCACCCTCCACCATCAATTCAATCATGCATTTTCATAACCAAACAAACTAATCATATACTCTACACAATCATGAATAACCTCTTCTTATCATTGATTGATAGTAAAGAGCCATTTACTATGGCAATATTCAAAAGATTTCATCTATAAGGAGCCAACACATTTGGCCAAAATAACAAAACAATACCTAGTCTAGCCCCTATAGATGCCATTGCCATACTCAAAATGCTAGTTCTAAATATACCGAGTTGAGCTGATAGTGTAGGTTATCTTCCAATTATCTTCGTATCCTGATCCGACTCTTTGTCACTATAAAACAAGGGAAAAGAAAGGGGAGTAAGCTTAAAGCTTAGTAAGTTTACATGTAAACAATAAACATCATACTATATGCTAATCAATAAATAACATTGCATACTAAGCAAGAACAATCCACATCTCATGGTCATGCTTACTCATTTCATCCCTTCCTACAATCCAACCATATCACAAGCCAAATGCTCACATTATTTAGCATACAACCCAACACTTATCACCACATGTTCTCATTATACAACACTTAACAATTTCACAATAACCATTCAAATTAGTACCAAACACTCGGTGGTTTTGCACTTAGCCCACCATTTATCTTTAACAGGGTGGTATCACACATAGCCCAGCAACAAGATTATTTACGGTGGTATTGTACATAGCCCACCAAATGATAATACTAATGATGGTATCGCACACAGCCCATTATGAATAAGGGATAAGGTGGTATCGCACATAGCCCACCAAATGATAATATTCCACACCTACATATCTATTTTAGCATTCATATGGAAATTTATTCATTTTCTACCAAATTCCATCCATTTAAATCGTAAGTGTTCCCAATCATACAATACACCAATAATCTATTACATGTGTATTTAAGATGCACCGATTACACATAAACTTACCTCGGTGCAAAATACGTTAATTTGCGGTTTAATCCGAAACCTTGCCTTTTCCACGGTCAAGGTTAATTCCGTATTCTTCTTGATCTGTAACACCCCAAACCCAACCTAGACGTTAGGCTCGAATCTCGAGTGCCACATTGAAGTGTTTTTTGAAAACCAAGTTTTCATTGAAAACCCTTCTTAATTAAAAGCTTGAGTAAAATCCCAGTTACGTTAGTTTATTTTTTTATCGCCTTTTATTAAGGAGTTATTACCTTCAAAACCTTATTGTTGCGGAAGCTTAATTTAAAACAAATAATTTATGAAAACGTGATGTTTAAAAATTGCATTGTGGAAACGTAGTGTTTTGAAAACAGTAATCATTTTGGGAAAACCGCGTTCTACTTCTAGCAGATATAAATCGTGATAAACTGAAAATCCCAAATTAAAAACTAGAAATTAAAAGAGGCCTTATTACAATCCAATAAGAAAACGGTTTAAGTAATGAAAAATAGAATACTCAAATTTAAAGATGTTCGTAGTGTGGCCACCTCCGAGTACTCCAGTACGTCGAACCACTTACTGAGGATTACTTGAAAAATTTAAAAGAGGGGATGAGTTTACAAAAACTCAGTGTGTACAACCCTCATCGATCATAAAGCATGCATCACATCAATTCGGGCCTAAGCCCATTACGATAATCAATGTGGGCCTAAGCCCAACACAGTAACGGTGGCAATTGGGCCTTAGCCCATAATAGCCTCAGTTGGGCCTTAACCCATATCTCAATCAAATCAAATCATGCAATGCACAAATGCCCATACCAACCCTGCATTCCGTCTCCTGTCTAACCCTATAGTCCTGTAGGGATTTAATCGACCCACCCATCCCTTCACCCCTTATGTAGCACCGGTTGCGGCACTAACCAATATTGCAGCAGAGCTACCAATCACATAATCGGCTTAAAGCCATCGGTAGATCTACAGTCGTCAAGCGACCATGCGACCCTAACAAATCATACACTTCCTCCAAATCAATAATCCCATCCCCTATGCAACATAATATCACATGAATACAGAGATACTATAAATAGCATACAATAACAATCATATCACACGTAGGGGCATTTTTGTCATTTTACCCATTTAGGGGCATAACGGTTATTTTACCCTATGGGGAGATTTCGGTCAATTTACCCTACAGGGTATTTATATCAATTTACCCTACAGGAGTATTTTAGTCAATTTACCCCAGAAGGGTATTTCAATCATTTTGCGACCTTTCCGAAGGTCTACAGTCGCCTCGAGCGACACAAATAACATATATGGTCATAACGGTATAAATGGGCCCAAGGCCTATTATTCGACCTAAATGGGCCCACACGCTCGTGTGGCCTATTTAGCCCAAATTAGTTACGGCTATGCGAACACCATAGCCTAGTTCATTATTAGCCACTTACCGCAGATTTTATCCGTGTAGGGCCCATGAGCCCATTGGGCCCATACGACCCATTTCAGCCCATCAAGGCCCAAAGCGGCCTGTGCTATGAGAACACTCGCAGTAGCCCTAACAGTCTAACGCCCATGCTTGTGGGCTCGATCCACCATACAAGCATTCACACGCCCATGTGGCATCAATAGCCATATTTATGGTTTTTCGGCATTTCAGCTTTTACTATTCTACAACTTGAATAGTGTATGTACACACCTTCGACTTTACAACCGCCTATCAGGTACAGGGTAAAAATACACACCTATTAACGAAGTCGAGTGAACCGCTCACAAGCCCAAAGCCTACATTCAAATACATTTGACATCAATCCCTTTCTTGTACAACTAGACCAACATCCAATAAATCCTTACGTTATCATACTTATTAAAGAACTCTAAATCCTTACCTTGATCGATCGACAGAAGGCCACACCGCTACCAAATATTAACCACTAGGCCTATGGAATTTCCGAATTGCAAATTTACTTAAGAAGAAAGAAACAGTTGGCCCAAGCAATAAGGTGAAGAGAAAGAGTTGCTATCCCAAAAGAATTGAGAGAGAGGGAGAAAGACTATTCGGCCAAGACAAAACGTAGAGAACCGACAGAATAGAATGAGGGAATGAAAGTCGAATAACGAGGAGATGCTATAATCAGTCAAGGTAAAAATTGCCAAGATCAAGATTGAATTTTAACAGTTAGGGAGAGAAAGATGGGTTTAGTCAATTTGAGAAAAGAAGGGGAAGAAGATGAATTCGGCTGGAGTTTGAGAATAGAAGCAAAAAGAGAAGAACAAGATCGAGAAAAGGAGAAGAAAGGGAGAAAGGTTTCAAGAGAAAATTTGACACTTGGTTTTTGTGTTTTAGCAAAAATGAACAAACAATTGAGAAATAAAGTTGAAAAGAAAAGGACCCGAAGGGTAAAAAACGCACCAAAAGAATGAGAAAACAATAGCTCAAGAGGAAAACTTCAGAAACAAAAATGAAAAAAACACCTAATGTTCCTATACTAATTCGACACAACCACAAGAAAAAAATCCCAAAGTGTTCCCCCAAAGTGCCGAATGCACACCCCAAAGAACTTAATATTCGGTCAACACCTTCCCACCCAAAGTCCATGATTTTCTCCCCCTTATCTCTCTACAATTTTCTCCTTCAAATCCCTACCAACCTTCATCCAAATCTCTTTTGACCAAGTCTCTAACCTCCTCCGCAGAGTTTGAATCAAATTCCACCTCCCATGCCACAGAGATATAAAATAAAATCCCCTTTGCAATACCTAGGATTCGAGCTCAAGATCCCCTTGCCACACCATGACTCCTCAACCACTAGACCACATGCTTCATTGTGTCTCTTTTTAATCATAATTACTTAAAAGGCTTACAACCAGGAGTCATGGTTCCCCTAATGCTAAAAATAAAAAATTTCCATATAACATGGCTTAAACCCAGGACTTCATAGAAGCCCCATAACCTTCCAAAATCACTCACCCAACAGATCCAACATGCAATTGTGCCATTCTCTTATTCTCAAAAATCTTAAATGCTCCCATGCCCAAGGCCCGATTCTTTTAGGCCCAAAATTTGGGGTGTTACAGCTCTTCCCCCTTAAAGAAATTTCGTATTCGAAATTTCCAACTATCTAATAGTCGCACAACACAGGTTACACCACTACGCATTTTCTGCGCACTCTAATCCTAATTGCAAATTAAGTACATAGCACAGTATGGGCAAAGTACGTACCAGTATTCACATCTGGAGTGTCTCCGTCTTCTCGACTACGTGCTGCATAAACTAGAGCTAGCTGCCTCGCCTCTGCATGACTAGCACCTCTACCTGGAGCTCTACGACCCAAACCATTTCCACCCCTGGCCTATCCACGGCCTCTAGGTGGCTACTGTCCACCCCTAGGTGGCTGTACATCACCCCTACCAAAAACTTCTATTTGATCCGGTCTTTTGGGACACTCTTTGGGACAGTATTCCATGGAACCACAACTCAGACAAGCTCCTGTCCTTCTCCAGCACTTGCCCACATGACCTTTCCCACAACTAGCACAAGGTGGTAACTCAGTAGTAGCAACAGGGGGCCCAGCTCTGACTGGCTCATCCCCTCTGGCCCTTCTCTTAGGTCTCTAATCAGAGTTGGAGTGCTCAGAATCCCTCTTGTTTCTACCCCTTTCTCTTTCTTGGTTTAGGCGTTCAGAGCGCTTCACGTCTTCAGCGAGCTTAGCTTTCTTTACTAACGGAACAAAGTCCCTCTCTCTCTGTGGAGCTATCAACACTCAGAGACTGTCTCTAAGGCCGTCCTCAAATCGAACACAACGTTCATAATCTATTGCCACTATTCTTTTAGCATACCGACTAAGTCGCAAAAATTATGCCTCGTACTCAGCCACAGACTTGTCACCTTGAACCAGCTTCAGAAATTTTTTCCTATGAGCGTTGACATAGCTAGCGCCCACATACTTTCCCTGAAATGTGGACTTGAAGAATTCCAAGGTCAATCGATCAGACAGGGTACCCTCTTTTACCTAAGCCACCACTGGTAGGCTTTATCCCTCAGTAAGGACACAACACCCTTCAACTTTTGTTCCGGCGTACAGTCTAAGTCATCCACAATTCTTTCGGTGGGCTCCAACCAGTACTTTGCCACACTTGGGGCCACCCCAGAAACTCCCCTGAAGATCTCTGCTCCATTTGACCGGAGTAACTGACCTGCTGCCCACAGTAACGATATTAGAATCCTCAACATTGCTTGGTACAATGCGTTGTCCCTAGTCACTTGATCAAACGAATCTGTATCAGCTATCGGTGAAGATGATGCTTCCCTTGCCTCAGCGTTGGGCATGTGGCCTGATGCCGAAGATCCAGCCCTAGCACTTCCACGACCTCTACCGCGGCCCCTTGCACCTCTTCTAGTGTTTATTATCGCTTAGCGTATTATCTGAATTAGAAATTTTATGAATTTAGCTCATAGTTTCAATAATTAAATAGATGTTTTATGGAAGTAGCAGTTATGAGTTGTTTACGCATTCATAGGCTCACTACAGTTTTAGTCTCTTATGGGCTTCAGTTTTACTCTAACTAAAAGTCTCAATATAGTTTATCATCTAAAGTAAGCCCAGTAACTATCTACAGTACATCAATTTAAAACAGATTTCAACATCAAGAAAAACTCACTTGGTCTGGTGCCGGAGACTCGGTATGCCACACAATAAAATCTTTACTTCAAAAATGCTTCAAAATCGTTTGTAAGAAATTTCGGAATCCCCAAAGGCTAAAAGCCCATTTCACAGCCCAAGTTTTGAACTTGGCTCTTATACCACTAAATGTAACACCCCAAACCAGGCCTAGACGTTAGGCCCAAACCTAACGTGTCACATTGAAGTATTTTTTAAAAATCACATTTTCATTGAAAACCCTTCTTAATTAAAAGCTTGAGTAAAATCCCAGTTACGTTAGTTTATTTTTTTATCGCTGTTTATTAAGAAGTTATTACCTTCAAAAACTTATTGTTGCGAAAGCTTAATTTAAAACAAATGATTTACGAAAATGTGATTTTTAAAAATTGCGTTGCAAAAACGTAGTGTTTTGAAAATAATAATCGTTTTGGGAAAACCGCGTTATACTTCTAGCAGATATAAATCATAATAAACTAAAAGTCCCAAATTAAAAACTAGAAATTAAAAGAGGCCTTATTACAACCCAATAAGAAAGTGGTTTAAGTAATAAAAAATAAAATACTCAAATTTAAAGTTGTTCGTAGTGTGGCCACCTCCGAGTACTCTAGTGCGTCGAACCGCTTACTGAGGATTACCTGAAAAATTAAAAAGAGGGGGTAAGTTTACGAAAACTCAGTGTGTACAATCCTCATCGATTACAAAGCATGCACCACATCAATCTGGGCCTAAGCCTATTACAGTAATCAATGTGGGCCTAAGACTAACACAGTAACGGTGACAATTGGGCCTTAGCCCATAATAGCCTCAGTTGGGCCTTAACCCATATCTCAATCAAATCAGATCATGCAATACACAAATGCCCATACCAACCCTACACTACGTCTCCTGTCCAACCTTGTAGTCCTGTGGGGATCTAATCGACCCACCCATCCCTACACTCTCTATGTAGCACCGGTTGCGGCACTAACTAATATTGCAGTAGAGCTGCCAATCACATAATCGGCTTAAAGCCATCGATGGATCCACAGTCGTCAAGCGACCATGCGACCCTAACAAATCATACACTTCCTCCAAATCAGTAATCTCATCCTCCATGCAGCATAATATCACATGAATGTAGACATACAATAAATAGCATACAATAACAATCATATCACATGTAGGGGCATTTTTGTCATTTCTCCCATTTAGGGGTATAACGGTCATTTTACCCTATAGGGGGATTTCAGTCAATTTACCCCACAGGGTATTTTGATCAATTTACCCTACAAGGGTATTTCAGTCATTTTGCGACCTTTTTGAATGTCTACAGTCGCCTCAAGCGACACAGATAACATATACGGTCATAACAGTGTAAATGGGCCCAAGGCCCATTATTCGGCCCAAATGGGCCCACACGCTCGTGTGGCCCATTTATCCCAAATCTGTTACGGCTATGCGAATGCCATAGCCCAGTTCATTATTAGTCACTTACAATAAATTTTATCTGTATGGGGCCCACGAGCCCATTGGGCCCACACGACCCATTTCAGCCCATCGAGGCCCAAAATGGCCTGTGCCCACGAGAACACTCGCGGTGGCCCTAACAGTCTAACGCCCATGCTTGTGGGCTCGGTCCATCATACGGGCGTTCACACGCCCATGTGGCCTTAATAGCCGTATTTATGGTTTTTCGACATTTCAGCTTTTGCCGTTCTACAACTTGAGTAATGTGTGTACACACCTTTGGCTTTTCAGCTGACTATCAGGTACAGGGTAAAAATACACACCTATTAATGAAGTTGAGTGAACCACTCACGAGTCCAAAGCCTACATTCAAAAACATTTGACATCAATCCCCTTCTTGTACAACCAGACCAACATCCAATAAATCCCTACGTTATCATACTTATTAAAGAACTCTAAATCCTTACCTTGATCGATCGACAGAAGGCCACACCGCTACCAAATATTAACCACTAGGCCAATGGAATTCCCGAATCGCAGAGTTACTTAAGAAGAAAGGAACAATCAGACCAAGCAATAAGGTGAATAGAAAGAGTTGCTATCCCAAAAGAATTGAGAGAGAGGGAGAAAGACTATTCGGCCAACACAAAACGTAGAGGACCAACAGAACAGAATGAGGGAATGAAAGTCAAATTTCGAGGAGATGATATAATCGACCAAGGTATAAAGTTCCAAGATCAAGATTGAATTTTAACAATTTGGGAGAGAAAGATTGGTTCGGTCAATCTGAGAAAAGAAGGGGAAGAAGATGAATTCGGCTAGAGTTTGAGAATAGTAGCAAGAAGAGAAGAACAAGATTGAGAAGAGGAGAAGAAAAGAAGAAAGGTTTCAAGAGAGAATTCAACACTCGATTTTTGTGTTTTGGTAAAAGTGAACAAACAATTGAGAAATAAAGTTAAAAAGAAAAGGACCCGAAGGGTCAAAAATGCACTAAAAGAATGAGAAAACAATAGTTTAAGAGGAAAGCTTCCGAAACAAAAATGAAAAAAAACCTTAATGTTCCTATACTAATTCAGCACAATCACAAGAAAAAAATCCCAAAGTGTTCCCCCCCAAAGTGCCGAATGCACACCCCAAAGAACCCAATATTCAGCCAACACCTTCCCACCCAAAGTCCACGATTATCTCCCCTTTATCTCTCCATAATTTTCTCCTTCAAATCCCTACCAACCTTCATCCAAATCTCTTTTGACCAAGTCTCCAACCACCTCCGCAGAGTTTGAATCAAAATCCTCCTCCCATGCCACAGAGACATAAAATAAAATCCCCTTTCAATACTTGGGATTTGAACTCAAGATCCCTTTGCCACACTATGATGCCTCAACCACTAGACCACATGCTTCCTTGTGTCTCTTTTCAATCACAATTACTTGAAAGGCTTACAACCAGGAGTCATGGTTCCCCTAATGCTAAAAATAAAAATTTTCCATATGACATGGCTTGAACCCAAGACTTTATAGAAGCCCCATAACCTTCCAAAATCACTCTCCCAATAGATCCAACATGCAATTGTGCCATTCTCTTATTCTCAAAAATCTTAAACGCTCCCATGCCCAAGACCCAATTCTTCTAGGCCCAAAATTCAAGGCGTTACATGATCTATAACAACAAAATTCACTTATTCAATCATTTTCTAATCATAATACATCATAATCTCTACTTAGGCAAAAATGATCGTTTTGTCTATGGCAAAATTACGATTTTACCCCTAGGCTCGTAAATCATTTTCATTACATTTACTCATTAAACAAGCCTAGCTGAACATTTATTACTCTTACAAATACTCATAATTCCAACCATTTCATGCATTTATTACCAAATTACAACATTTACATCTTAGTCTCATTTAGGTGTTTTCATGTCAACACCTTTCACAAAAGTTGTTTCTCATCACCCTAACATTCATTTTCTTCCATATAAACTCAGCTAACAACATAAATACTCTTATGACAAGTCCCTAAACTTTCAATCATTTTGCAAAATAGTCCCCTCATTAGCTAGCTTAAGCTTTGGGGACTCCAAAAGTACAAAAATTATCAAATAAAACCACCAAAATCACTTACTTGCAAGGAGATAGCTTGGCTGAAAGTTTGGTCTCTAAAGTCCCCTATTTTCCCTTCAATTTCCATGGAAGAAGAAAGATGAATAGTGAAAGATGATATCTCATCTTTTTATCTTATTTTATTCATTTTTTATCACCTAAAGTCCCAAATTTTGATTAAACTTAATGCTCTTGTTCCCTTAAGCTAAATGGCCGGCCATCATACATCTAATGGCCTAATTTCACTTTAAGGACCTCTAATTTGATATTCTTCAGCTATTAGACACCTCTACCACTTATAATTAAACTTTTGTACTTTATGCGATTTAGTCCTTTTTCACAATTAAACATACAATTGCTAAAATTAAAGTACCAAAATTTTCATATAGCCATATATTAATGCCATAACAAATAAAATATTACTAAAATAAATTTTCTCAACCTCAGATTAGTGGTACCGATACCACTGTTCCGACTAGCCCTAAAATCGGACTGTTACAACTCTCCCCCTTAAGGGATTTTCGTCCCCAAAATCTTACCGATAAAAAGATTTGGATATTGTTCCCTCATGGCTTCTTCCAGTTCCTAAGTAGCTTCTTCCACACCGTGATTTTTCCATAACACTTTTACTAAAGCTATGCTCTTATTCCTCAACTGTTTAACCTCATTAGCCAATATCTTAATCGTGGCTCTTCTTCATAAGTCATGTTTGATCGTATCTCAACTTCTGTTGGAAGGATCAAATGCGAGGGATCTGAACGATATCATCACAACATTGACACATGAATCACATTGTGTATTTTCATTAACTCTACCGGCAAAGCCAACCAATATGCCACTAGCCCAATACTTTCGGTAATCTCATACGGCCCTATAAATCGTGGACTCAATTTGCCCTTTTGACCAAATCTCAATATTTTCTTCCATGGGGATACCTTTAGAAATACCTTGTCACCCACTCGAAACTCGATTTATTTCCTTTTAAATTCGTGTGTAACTTTTGTCGATCTGAAACAGCTTTTAGACTATCACGGATCACTTTCACTTTCTCCTTAGTTTCCTTAACCAGATCAACCCCATGAATTTGCTTCTCACTAAGATCTATCCAACACAAGGGAGTCTGACACTTGCGACCATATAAAGCTTCGTACGGTGCCATTCGTATACTCAACTGATAACTGTTGTTGTAAGCAAACTCAACCAAAGGTAGATATCTTTTCCAACTCCTCCGAACTCTAACACACAGCATCGGAGCATATCCTCGTAACTCTATTCTGGTGATAGATACGGGTTAGGGGTGTTACAATTAGCACTTCTGTGGAGATGGAAGATGTTTTGGGTTTGAAAACTAGATTTTTAGCAGTACAAAAAAAGCGTAGACCTGGGACAAGAGCTATCAATGTGGTAATCAACAGTGAGGAAGAGACGGATAGTGAGAGATTGTAATATCATCAAAAAAGGATAGAAGATCTTGTTGGGGCTTCTATTATGGTGATTGTCATTACTGCCTCTCCTGCGAACTCTGTTCTCGGGTGAGTTCCCCCATTATTGTTGTTGATAACCCTCTTCTTCCTGCTTCAATTTGTGCTCCTACTCCTGCACCTCCTATTGAAGAATTTGCTACCGAAGAAAATAGCAAAATCCTTTCAACTCATAGGTCTCTGAATGCGAGAGACCTGCAAAGGGCGATAGAAGGTGTTAAAGTTTTGGTTCCTAGGACTGCTAAGGACCGAATGTGTGGTATTAGATCGTCGAGTGGTCACGAAGTGACTCTACTTACCCAGCTTACCTCTGTTTTACATAATTTTCTCGCTAAGGCTATCACAGTTAGCCTGGATGTTAAAAAAATGTCGATGGGGTTGAGGTTCATTATAAAGAGCTCGTAGCCTTACATGAAAGGGATCGCAAGTAATTTCCAAAATGAGGGGGTAGAATGAAGTGTTGTACAAGCAGAACTAGGATCTTGCTGGGAACTTGGAAGTATATCAAGTAAAAAATGATGAACTGCTTGCTGAGATTGCAGCCAAAAAAGATAAGAACAGGGCCCTAGAGGCCGAGCTGATGAGGGTTATTGAGAAGTATAGGGTAGCCAAAGATCACCCTTACTGTCGAACATGAAGCTTCCATGGTAAGGGCTGAGTAGAAGTGTGCTGAGGCCCTAGGGGGACTTAAGAAAAGTTCCATAAAGACCATGCTGGGCCTACTTACTGAAGTTAAGTCTAACATCCTTCTACATACCCAAGTTGCAGTTGGTCCCTTCGAGGCTCACCACATTGATTTTGATGCTCTCCATGAGGTGGAAATAGATAACTTATGTTTTGATGTTCGCTTCCCCTCGGGGACTGTTTGGGAAGAGTTCACGGTAAAATGGAAGGGTTCGACGAACTATTACCTTGAAGATTGTAATAGTCCGATTTATACCCTAGTTGGAACAGTGGTTTCGGGACCATAAATCTGAGTCTGTATAATATTTTAATATTATTTTTGTGCCTATGATATGTGATTAAGTATGTATTTAAGCTCTGTAAGTTAATTTATCTGTCTGTGTGTTTAATTTGAGAAAAAGGGATTAATCGTATAAAATGAAAGTTTGATAGTTAGTTACGAAAGTATCAAAATGTTGATGTCTTTATTATGGGAAGTCCTTGAAAGGCAATTTGCATACTATAATTGATAGTGGACGGTTATGGTCCATAATGTCATTGGGAAATATGTTTTATAACTTTATTATTATAAGGATAAAATTGGAAATTGGTTACTCAAGAAATTATAATAAAATATGAACATGAAATGCAGCTATTTTCTACTCATCTTTCACCGAAAATAAGAGAAAGAAGAAAGGGTTATGTTCTTTTGATTTTGTAACACCCCAAACCCGGCCCAAACACCACGGCTAGATTTAGCATGCTACTGGGGAAAAGTTTGAAAAGAATTTAACATAAGGGTGATAACATAATAATTTTCCGTCATTTATAAAACATTGTACCTTTGAAATTCTAAGTAAAATTATGTTGTTACAAATTTTCCGGATTTAAAACGTTAATATAAGTTTTAAGATGTAAATTGCTTTTAAAATAAAAACTTTCCCAAATATTAACTCAATCATCAATCCCACCTAGCACAATAAAAATCCCCAAATATTTTAAGTGGCCTTATTACAATAAATATTTACTCAAAAATACTGAAAATATAAAGTGCAAGAAATAAACAAAAAAAACATCTTCTGCATGGCCACCTCGTATCCGCTCCAGCCCGGTCCAAGATTCATGTATCACCTGCAATGTTTGTGAAAAATAGGGTGAGTCAAACCGCCTCAGTGTATAATTATTTCACATGTCTCCACAAATGGGCTTGGCCCACCTCCACACAGTCCACACATACAATCATGCAAAATGAATCCCAACCCAACCTAGTGTCCATCCGCTACACACCCCCATACGTGCCGCACACACCAGGGGATTACTAAATCACCCTCCAACCGCTACACACCTCCTCGGCAGACCTGCAGCCCAAGGTTGTGGCATAGCCACCGATCACCTAAGTGAACCCATATATTTGAATCCACAAGGTGACTCTAAGTCATCCTCAATCCACGGTGATGCACACAGCTATCATCCGTCCACGATGTGGCACACAGCCAACACCCCACCTTGATGAAGCACATAGCCAACATCCAGCGACGACGTAGCTCAAGGCTAACATCATCCACGTGCATAAATATGTACACCCTGTCCTTCATTAATCATATCCTAATCCCCATGCATATATATATATATATATTATGACAACATTAAAATGAGTATACATTACATGCTTACCACAACTTCACACATATACCACAGGTAGATTAATATCATGAAACACTGACCTGGTTAACCGATTACCCACCATGGGTAGCCGCCATCTTAGTCATTATTTTCGGCTACCATACACATCATATACACGTATATATATGTATAACAACAAATACACACAACAGGAGAACAGTGCGATAACTACACACCTTTTTGGCACAGTCGACTAGATCCCGAAACCCAAAGCCTACACAATTTGCACCTTGCAATTTGTTGAACTCCCTCCTACACAACTATGTTAGATTCAGCTCTTACATAAATGAGCAAAAGTAACGGCCTTTGGCCTACCACTACCATCATCTTACCTCAATTGATCAAATCTCAGAATCACACGTTCGAACCTAACAGTCTGCCGAAATCCCTGAATGGAACCATATTAGTTTCGGCCTCAACCTAAAGACATAAAAAAAATGTGGCCCTTGGCTGAATACTACTACATCCTTACCTTGATAGATCGAGCCCCCAATAGATCTCTACTCCTTTAACGTTAGCCTACAGAAATCCCGATATCTCCCTTCATAGATTCGGCAATAACAAGAAAATGGAGTTAGACTTCTCGATTTGATACCTTAATAAAATAACTGAGGCTCAAATAAGAAAGAATCCTCTTACCACAAAACTCGAAATTGGTTAGAAGATTGATGGAAGATGAATGTCGACACCTCCCTCTTTCACAAGCTCAAATAGATTCGGCCAAGGCTTCCCCACCAAGAGAGATTATTTAGCTTTCTAAAAGAGAAATAATAAATGAAATGAAGATTTTGCCAAGGTAAAGAAAGTTCAAAGGATGCCGATATGAAGAAAAGAAAGGAGAAGATGATATTGTTCGGCTTTTGAAAGTGCTTAGCAAAAGGGAAGAAAATAAAAGGCATTCCCACTTTCGACTTTGGTCAATTGAAGAGAGAAGAAAAGAACACAATTTGAATTCCTAGAGGTTTCGGCACAAATGAGAAAGATGAGAAGAGAACCAATTTCGGAACACCTATCCTACTATCACCAAAACTGAAAATGCACCCCCCTTAGAGTCCTATATTCGGCCACTTGCTTTTCTCTCTCTCTTATCCCTTGTTTCCCTCCTACTTAGCCAAATCTTCAAGCTGTCACACCCAATCTACACCTCATCCAACCAGAGTCCAAATGCCGTCCAACTCTCCCTCCTTCTTAACGTAAAAAGTAACTCAAAATGCTATCTCCACAGCTCGAACCTCCTCCCCCTTGACACCCCTTGTTGACGCACACTCCTCCCTTTCTACTAGGCGCTACCTTGCCACTCCACTGCTCCCTTTCTTGTGTCATGTTCCACATATAATTTCTTTTAAAGCCCAGCTCTCCTAGCTCCCCTTTGCTTAGCTTAAAACAAAAATTTTCCTATGACTTCTACCCAAGTCCAAGGTTTTCCGAAACCCCCAAACACTTCCAATCAACATGCAGAGCATATTAACACACATATATAAATTAAAATATGCACAACCCCCGAACCTCGAATGTAACACCCTTAACCCACATCTGTCGCCGAATCAGGGTTAAAGGGCATTATTACACATAATACGAATCCTATTAAATATTTACGACACTAATATTCATAATCAAAAACATAATGGGTAATGTAATATCATAATATCCTTAGCATTTTAAAGAAATAAAATAAAATATAAACATATATATATTATAACCATTTAGCCGAATTCACCTAGAAGCATGTTTCATTAAATAAATTTACTACTGTTCATCTAGTCACCCAATATACAATGACCGAATATGCACCTGTCCATTATTAATAAACCTAAAGAAATTAACTATCATTCAAACGAAATCCTGTGTAATTGAATTTAACATTTATCAACCATAGTCCCTTTAAAAGAAATTTCTAACATAACAATTTCCAAATGTAATATCTTTCAATTTAAATTGTATTATAAGATCTACTTCCAATTTGCCATCTATTAAACCAAAAGAAAAAGACATGGTATAATATACACGAAAGACATATATATATATATAAAAAATATATACGCAATTATGCATACATGCATTAGAGGTTGTGTTTTATAAAGACACAAGCATCCTGGTCAATTACTATCAAGATCCTATTACCATGACTTCACCAATTCATGATCAAACCACTTAAATCGAATTTGATACAAATGTACCAATGCCATTTATAACGAATATGCTATATGCATTATAACATTTTCTCTTTGATGTAAACTTGAGTATAACACTTTAATACCTCTTTTTCCTGAATTAATAAATCAAACACACTCACATATGTGCAATGGTTAATTATACATTCATTTACGCATACACATTTTGCAAATTATGCTTACGAAAGATCATGCATTATTACTTTATATATATATATATATTCAAGATAAAAGTATCTTAACTTAGCCATTTTCGCATGGCTATACTTATATACAAGACAAAATTCATGGTTTTAAAAACTTAGTCTAACCTATACATGCCTTTGATTTAAAAACCAAACTTATAAGTACCAAATAATATGATAGCGTGGATGACTTCATGATGATCCCCAGCTCGTAGCTAGATCGAATCTATAAAAGCAGAGTAAACAACACATGGAGTAAGCTACTAAGCTTAGTAAGCCTTAAGCAATTAGAACAATATAATCAACAATTCACCATTATACTTTATTGTTTACATAATCTTAGTTTAAACTCATAGCATACATTAATCATCGAAGCCATATATCACAAATTTAATAGGTACTAGCTTCAACCTAATTCCATGCATTCGAATATACACACAATTATGGGGTTAATTCCACATGACTAATTACCTATCTATAGAATTCTTAATTAGCTGAATATACTTGTATATTCATACTCATAAAATCATCAAATGCTTAAATGTTGATCAACGAACATCATCTAATCAATATCAAATTTCCACATATCCAAGATACCAAATGCATAATACTTTATTTAAAAATCTACTCAATCACAACTTCATATATATATAAACACACACTTAAGTCAATACATACCTTGTGGCCAAAATTATTTAATTTGCTTAATCAAGCTTTGACTTGCTCATTTACCACCATCACTTCCCCATTTTGTAAGTTTACGCTCGTATTATAAATCGCCAGCATTAATCCTGCTAGGCAATAAGCCCGAATATGTCACCGGCACTAAGCCTACAAGGCAATAAGCCCGAATATGTCACCGGCACGAGGCCTGCTAGGCAATAAGCCCGATTATATCAAACCACGAGGGCACGCTGGGCAATAAGCTGATTATATCAAGCAGACGAGGCACTGAGCAATAAGCTGATTATATCAAAGACGAGGCACCTGGGCAATAAGCCTGATTATATCACCGTGGTCAATCATTTCACACACATTTCATCACTATATTACATAACCAATTCAGCTAAGCTTATTTACTTTAAACAAATAAAATCGTTACGTCTTTGTAAATCCCACAATTCACATCGAGATACTTATTCAAATCACAATATCAAATTATACAAACAATCTAATGTACTTATATACATTCGGCTAAGACAAAATTATGTACTAAAATTTATCAAACATTACCATTTAATATGTTCATAACAATTCTTTGATCTAATTCAAACAGGACTTACCTCGATTGTCGATAGTCCGTATGAATCGGCTATTGAGAACCTTCGTCTTTCCCAGATCTAATTAGTTTTTCTTTGCTCTTGATCTAATACACATTAAAATTTAGCTAATTCAAATACATTTCATCTCAATTTAGTCCCAAAACACACAAATGGGAAAATTACCATTTTACCCTACTATTTGAATACTTTGCAATTTAGTCCTATTTGCATAAAACTCAAAATACATCAAATTTCCCCATACTCCTTAAGGGCGAATATGTATAAGGACTATACAAGTCTATTTCTTTCATTTATTTTGCAATTAAGCCCTCTAAAATTTTATTTTTACAAATTGGCCCTAAAACACAAATTCACCAAAACTTCCAACACATAATATACTAATTTTAACCTATCTTTCATCTAACATCATCAAACATCAAAAACCTCAAGAATTCATCAATGGCGATTCATATATACACACTAATCTTAGAAATTCTAGCATGGGTCGGGTAATATACTAAGCAACGATCTCAAAAACGTAAAAATTAACAAAAACCGAGCTAGATTTCTTACCTAATTAAGCTTGAATAAGGCCGAATGTTTCAAGGCTTTTCTCCCCTTTTTCTTTTGTGTTTTTCGGCCAAAAGATTAACAATGCATGGCTTTTTATTTTTTTTTGTTTTATTAACATATATTAATTAGTTTATTTTAACATATAATGTAATAATATATATTATAAAAATTCAAACACTATTACATGCATCAAGGTGGCCGGCCATTAACCTAAAAATGGGCTATTTGCCCTTTTAATACCTCACATTAAAAAGCCATGCTCAATTTAACACATTACACTTTAGTTGGCCACTTTTACTTTTTATGCGATTAAGTCCTTTTTATCAAATTCAATACTTAAACGATAAAATTTTTCTACGAAACTTTCACACACATAAATACATACATAATAAACACTAAATTTAATATCTAAATATTTCTTGAGCTCGGATTCGTGGTCTCGAAACAACCGTTCCGATTAGGGTCAGATTCGGTCTGTTACAACTCTCCCCCCTCAAGGATTTTCGTCCCCGAAAATCTCACCGTTAAACAACGTCGGATATTGTTGCCTCATTGAATCTTCGGGCTCCCATGTTGCCTCTTCAACTCCGTGCCGATTCCATAACACTTTCACTAAGGAGATCTTTTTGTTTCTTAACTCTTTCATTTCCCGAGCTAAAATACGGATCGGCTTTTCCTCATACGTCATATTAGATCGTATCTCAATCTCAGACGGAGCAATCACATGTGACGGATCGATCAGTATCTCGAGCATAGAAACATGAAATACATCGTGTATCTTTTCTAATTCAGAGGATAGCTTCAATCTATAAGCAACAGGCCCAACACTTTCAATGATTTCATACGGTCCAATGAACCTCGGGCTCAACTTGCCTTTTCGGCCAAAACGGAGCACTTTCTTCTACGGAGAAACCTTTAAAAATACTCGATCTCCAATCTGAAATTCAATATCTTTACGTTTCAAATCAGCATAAGACTTTTGACGATCCGAATCAGCTTTCAAATTGTCTCTAATAATAGCTACTTTCTGTTCAGTTTCTTTAATCAAATCAACCCCGTGTATCTTATTTTCGCTGAGCTCAGTCCAGTATAATGGCGTTCGACATTTTTGCCCGTATAAGGCTTCATAAGGTGCCATTTTGATACTAGATTGAAAACTATTATTATAAGCAAATTTAATCAAAGGTAGGTATCGTTCCCACGTACTTCAAACTCGAGAACGCAACATCTCAACATGTCCTCAAGTATCTGAATAGTTCGCTCGGATTGACCATCTAACTGCGGATGGAAAGCTGTACTAAAATAAAGTTTAGTACCTAAAGCATCTTGCAACTTCTTCCAAAATCACGATGTGAATCTCGGGTCTCTGTCTGAAACAATGGAACTCGGTACACCATGCAATCTCACAATCTATGATACGTACAATTCACAAGTTTATCAAGTGAATAGTGCATGCGTCTTGGCACAAAATGAGTGATTTAGTCGACCTATCAACTATAACCAGACGGCATCTTTCCTACTCGAGTCATAGGAGACCGGATACAAAATCCATTGTAATTCTATCCCATTTCCATTCGGTATCATGATTGGTCAAGTAGTCGAGATGGCGCTTGATGCTTAGCTTTTACTTGCGATGATTAAGCACTTAGAAACAAATTCAGATATATCCGTTTCATGCCGGGCTACCAATAGAACTGTTTCAAATCGTTATACATCTTCGTGCTACCGGATGTATCGATAGTCGACCACTATGAGCCTCACTCAAAATCATCATATCAAATCGAGTTCTTTGGAACACACATTCGGCTTTTAAAATTCAAACAATCATTTACATCAATCTGAAAATCTGATTCTGTACCCTTTTCACACTGAATTCGACTAGCAATCAAATCTTCATCAACTTTCTGTGCATCACAAATTTGCTGAATAAACATCGGTCTTACTCGTAACTTCGGCTATGATCGAACCATCACTAGACATAGCCATCTGCATTCATTGCACGAAGAGCAAATAATGATTTCTGACTTAACGCATCCGCAACAACGTTAGCTTTTCCCGGTGATAGTCAATCACCAATTCATAGTCTTTCAATAGTTCTAGCCACTGCGTTGTCTCAAATTCAGGTCTTTCGAGTCATTAGATACTTGGACTTTTGTGATCCGAGTAAACATGGCATTTCTCGCCAAATAAGTAATGACGCCAAATCTTGGTCACGAACACAATGGTACAAGCTCTAAATCATCGTCGGGTAATTTCTTTCATGCGGCTTCAATTGTCTTGATGTGTAGGCTACTACCCTACCTTTTTGCATCAATACACGCCCAAACCACTTAAGGAAGCATCGAATACACATGATTCTTTACCCGATTCAGCCGAGCTAACACCGGAGCTTTGGTCAAAGGGCTTTCAAGCGCTCGAAACTTTTACGGCACTTCTCGACCACTCAAACTTGACATCTTTCGTAGTAGCTTTGTCAAGGGTGCAGCTATCATAGAAAAACCTTTCACAAACCGTCTGTAATAGCCAGCAAGTCCCAGAAAACTTCAAATCTCGAAAACGTTCTTCGGTGGCTTCCAATCAAGTATAGCGAAATTTTGTTTGGATCGACTCGAATACGATCTTTGAAACAACATGTCCCAAGAAGCTGACTTCTTTCATCCAGAACTCACACTTGCTAAACTTCGCATACAACTGTTGATCTCTCAAAGTTTGTAGCACTAATCTCAAATGATCGGCATGCTCGGTTTCATTTTTGGAGTAGATCAGTATATCATCAATAAACACTACTACAAACCGATCCAAAAACTGTCTTAAGACTCGATTCATTAAATCCATAAAAACTGCAGGTGCATTAGTGAGTCCAAAAGGCATAACCAGAAACTCAAAATGTCCGTACCTCGTCCAAATGCAGTCTTTGGCACATCTGTATCTTTGACTCGCAACTGATAATAACCTGATCTCAAATCTACTTTCGAAAATACTGAAGCCCCTTTCAACTGATCAAACAAATCATCAATCCGAGGTAGCGGGTACTTATTCTTTATAGTTACCTTATTCAGTTGCCGATAATCAATACACATTCACATCGTTCCATCTTTCTTCTTCACAAAAAGAACTGGTGCACCCCAAGGGGAAAAACTTGGCCGTGCAAAACCCCTATCTGTCAACTCTTGCAACTGCGCTTTCAACTCTTGTAACTCTGTAGGTGCCATCCAGTACGGAGCTATCGAGATTGGAGTCATTCCCGGTACTAATTCAATGCGAACTCAATCTCTCGTCTTGGTGGTAAACCCGTAGTTCTTGAGAAACACGTCTGGTATTCACACACAATCGGTACAGATTCAATATGCTTTTCAGACACTTTATTATCCAGTACATAGGCCAAATAAGCTTCGCACCCTTTTCTCACATACTTCTGGGCTAACATCAAAGATATTACTGTAGGAAACCTACTTAAATCACTGGATTCAATTCTGATGATCTCACCGTTCTGGCATCTCAAATCAATAAACTTTCTTTTGCAATTCAACACTGCATCATGTGAAGTTAACCAGTCCATCCCCAAAATTAGGTCAAACTCATCGAAGGGCAACAACATTAAATCGGCTGGGAAGCAAGAATCCCGAATCATCAATGGGCAACCTTTATACACTTTATTAACAAGTACGCATCTACCCAAAGGGTTGGACACACGAATCACAAACTCGAGAGACTCAATGGCGAGTCTTACTCGATTACTAGAGTTTCACACACATATGAATGAGTCGAACCGGATCAATCAATGCAATCACGGTAGTATCATAAAGGGCGAAAGTACGGTAATGACATCGAGGAGGAAGCATCCTCTACGGCTCGTGTAGCATAAGCTCTAATCGAGCTCTAGCCTCGAATCGAATCGCGGTGTTCTTCGTTCCTCTCGACTACCACCTACATTGCACGAATATCCGGGTGGCTGCCTCGTCTTGACGCGTTGCTCGACTTAATGTTCGAATCGTATTCTCGCTCAACTAACATCGGACATTCTCTAATAAAATGATCGACGATCCACATTTAAAGCAAGACCGATCATGGAATCTACAACTTCGAATGCCATTTCCCACAATGCTTGCATTCAACTCGATTCGTGGAACGTTACCAACACCGCCATCGAGGTAGCTCGGGAGCCCACGGAGGTCGTTCACGTCTAGGTACATCTGAAGTTGCTTTATGTCACCAAATCATCTCGAACTTTTAGATGTGGAATGGAAATTCTTACCCGACGATCTCTTTCGAGTGTCTCTAGCTTCATCTCGACCTTTCTTTTCTCTTTCCCGAGCTCTTCAGCTTTGCAAGCTCGCTCAACTAATGTCACAAACTCTTGAATTTCAAGAATGCCAACAAGCAACTTTATATCTTCATTCAGACCGTCTTCAAACCTTTTGCACATAATAGCTTCAATAGAAACACACTCTTTAGCATATCTACTGAGCCTGACAAATTTTCGTTCATATTCTGTCACGGTCATTCGCCCCTGTTTCAGTTCAAGAAATTCTTTTCGTTTTTGGTCGATGAACTTCTGGCTGATATATTTCTTGCGGAATTCATTCTGAAAGAAATCCCACGTCACTTTTTCTTTCGGGACCACTGATACTAGTGTATTCCACCAGTGATTTGCAGTGTCCCGAAGTAAAGATATAACACACTTCAAGCATTCCTCTGGAGTACAAGATAGCTCATCAAGTACCCGAATAGTATTATCAAGCCACATTTCGGCTCATTCTGCATCATCATCATCATTGGCCCTAAATTCTTCGGCCCCAAACTTCCTGATTTTATCAACAGGAGGCCTACTAGATCTCATCGGATCTATCATCGGTGGTGCTGAAGGAATCGAAGTTGGATTATTCGGGGGTGGAGGTTGGGGTACAGTTGGGTTAGTCTGAATAAACTGGGTAAACCACTCGTTCATCATCTGGTAGAAGGCTTGTTTAGCCTCCCCCTCATGGCTACCCGAAACTGGTCGAGAGTCTACCGGCACTGATCCGTGTGCACGGTCAGGCGCTACACTCTCTACATCATCCGCTACGGCTCTCTCAGGATCAGTGTCCATTTACTATATAAAACACAGTTCAGAATGTCAGAAGTCACCACACTATCAATATATGAAAAAGGCATGTATAGCTAGACTCACATGCGCTACGGTAGTCCTAGAATCGACTAAACTGTAAGCTCTGATACCAATTAAATGTAACACCCTTAACCCACATCTGTCACCGAATCAGGGTTAAAGGGCATTATTACACATAATACGAATCCTATTAAATATTTACGACACTAATATTCATAATCAAAAACATAATAGGTAATGTAATATCATAATATCCTTAGCATTTTAAAGAAATAAAATAAAATATAAACATATATATATATATATTATAACCATTTAGCCGAATTCACCTAGAAGCATGTTTCATTAAATAAATTTACTACTGTTCATCTAGTCACCCAATATACAATGACCGAATGTGCACCTGTCCATTATTAATAAACCTAAAGAAATTAACTATCATTCAAATTACACATGCGTAAATATAAAAATATCTAAAGAGACGTGCGAAATCCTGTGTAATTGAATTTAACATTTATCAACCATAGTCCCTTTAAAAGAAATTTCTAACATAACAATTTCCAAATGTAATATCTTTCAATTTAAATCGTATTATAAGATCTACCTCCAATTTGCCATCTATTAAACCAAAAGAAAAAGGCATGGTATAATATACACGAAAGACATATATATATATATAATATATACATAATTATGCATACATGCATTAGAGGTTGTGTTTTATAAAGACACAAGCATCCCGATCAATTACTATCAAGATCCTATTACCATGACTTCACCAATTCATGACCAAACCACTTAAATCGAATTTGATACAAATGTACCAATGCCATTTATAACCGAATATGCTATATGCATTATAACATTTTCTCTTTGATGTAAACTTGAGTATAACACTTTAATACCTCTTTTTCCTGAATTAATAAATCAAACACACTCACATATGTGCAACGGTTAATTATACATTCATTTACGCATACACATTTTGCAAATTATGCTTACGAAAGATCATGCATTATTACTTTATATATATATATATATATATATATATATATATAGTCAAGATAAAAAGTATCTTAACTTAGCCATTTTCGCATGGCTATACTTATATACAAGACAAAATTCATGGTTTTAAAAACTTAGCCTAACCTATACATGCCTTTGATTTAAAAACCAAACTTATAAGTACCAAATAATATGATAGCGTGGATGACTTCACTGATGATCCCCTGAGCTCGTAGCTAGATCAGAATCTATAAAACAGAGTAAACAACACATGGAGTAAGCTACTAAGCTTAGTAAGCCTTAAGCAATTAGAACAATATAATCAACAATTCACCATTATACTTTATTGTTTACATAATCTTAGTTTAAACTCATAGCATACATTAATCATCGAAGCCATATATCACAAATTTAATAGGTACTAGCTTCAACCTAATTCCATGCATTCGAATATACACACAATTATGGGGTTAATTCCACATGACTACTTACCTATCTATAGAATTCCTAATTAGCCGAATATACTTGTATATTCATTCTCATAAAATCATCAAATGCTTAAATGTTGATCAACGAACATCATCTAATCAATATCAAAATTCCACATATCCAAGATACCAAATGCATAATACTTTATTTAAAAATCTACTCAATCACAACTTCATATATATATAAACACACACTTAAGTCAATACATACCTTGTGGCCAAAATTATTTAATTTGCTTAATCAAGCTTTGACTTGCTCATTTACCACCATCACTTCCCCATTTTGTAAGTTTACGCTCGTATTATAAATCACCAGCATTAAGCCTGCTAGGCAATAAGCCCGAATATGTCACCAGCACTAAGCCTGCTAGGCAATAAGCCCGAATATGTCACCGACAGGAGGCCTGCTAGGCAATAAGCCCGATTATATCACCGGAATGAGGCCTGCTAGGCAATAAGCCTGATTATATCACTGGCACGAGGCCTGCTAGGCAATAAGCCTGATTATATCACCAGTACGAGGCCTGCTAGGCCATAAGCCTGATTATATCACCGTGGTCAATCATTCCACACACAATTCATCACTATATTACATAACCAATTCAGCTAAGCTTATTTACTTTAAACAAATAAAATTGTTACGTCTTTGTAAATCCCACAATTCACATCGAGATACTTATTCATATCACAATATCAAATTATACAAACAATCTAATGTACTTATATATATTCGGCTAAGACAAAATTATGTACTAAAATTTATCAAACATTACCATTTAATATGTTCATAACAATTCTTTGATCTAATTCACAGGACTTACCTCGGTTGTCGATAGTCCGTCTTGAATCCGCTTATTCGAGAACCTTCGTCTTTCCTCGATCTAATTAGTTTTTCTTTGCTCTTGATCTAATACACATTAAAATTTAGCTCATTCAAATACATTTCATCTCAATTTAGTCCCAAAACACACAAATGGGAAAATTACCATTTTACCCCTACTATTTCAATACTTTGCAATTTAGTCCTATTTGCATAAAACTCAAAATACATCAAATTTCCCCATACTCTTTAAGAGCCGAATATGTATAAGGACTATACAAGTCTATTTCTTTCATTTATTTTGTAATTAAGCCCCTCTAAAATTTTATTTTTACAGATTGGCCCTAAAAACACAAATTCACCAAAACTTCCAACACATAATATAATAATTTTTAACCTATCTTTCATCTAACATCATCAAACATCAAAAACCTCAAGAATTCATCAATGGCCGATTCATATATACACACTAATCTTAGAAATTCTGGCATGGGTCGGGTAATATACTAAGCAACGATCTAAAAAACGTAAAAATTAACAAAAACCGAGCTAGATTTCTTACCTAATTAAGCTTGAATAAGGCCGAATGTTTCAAGGCTTTTCTCCCCCTTTTCTTTTGTGTTTTTCGGCCAAAAGATGAACAATGCATGGCTTTTTATTTTTTTTTGTTTTATTAACATATATTAATTAGTTTATTTTAACATATAATGTAATAATATATACTATAAAAATTCAAACACTATTGCATGCATCAAGGTGGCTGGCCATTAACCTAAAAATGGGCTATTTGCCCTTTTAATACCTCACATTAAAAAGCCATGCTCAATTTAACACATTACACTTTAGTTGGCCACTTTTACTTTTTACGCGATTAAGTCCTTTTTATCAAATTCAATACTTAAACGATAAAATTTTTCTACGAAACTTTCACACACATAAATACATACATAATAAACACTAGATTTAATATCTAAATATTTCTAGGGCTCGGATTCGTGGTCCCGAAACCACCGTTCCGATTAGGGTCAGATTTGGTTTGTTACATCGAATATTACAGATTTTCGACAACAATTAAGCAAAATTAAGATATGAGTTGAGTATGAATTTTGATGATTTTTATGTTTTTGAGATTGTTGCTTAGTCTACTATCAAGCCCATGTTGTAATTTGAAGAATTGATGATATTTGTGAGTTGTGCCATAGATGAATCAGTAAGATTTATGATGAGTTTAGTTGTTAAATGAAAGATGTGTGTTAGATGAACATATTTTGTTGAATTTTTGATGAATTTAGCTAAATAGGGATAAATTGAGAAAAATGATAATTTGAGGGACTACATTGTGAATTTGATGGAAAATAGGGGCTTGTATGATATACATAAGCAATTGGCTAAGCATGATTATGTGATGATTTTGTGTATTTGATGTTTTGAGAAAAATAGACTAAATTGATAAATTGTACAAATATGAGGGCTAATTTGTAAATTGCCCTAAATATATGTATTTGGATTGAATTGGATGAGTTAGTGAATAAAAGAGTTAAATTTGAATATGTATAGATCAAGAACCGAAGAAAATGGACTTAGATCACAGGAAAGCGAAAGTAATTGAGTAGCCGTATCCATTTCCGTTAAACTGAACTCGAGGTAAGTCATTATGCAAATGAACGCATTTGTATTGAGCTGTGTATGTTCATATGATTATTGACAACGATGAATGTTTACGAGATGGTGTGTACATGAGTTTCGAGATAAGAACGACATAGTAGTAATGTTCGAGAAGTCCCGTGTGAACCTAGGAATAGATAGTATTAGCTATGTCATGACATAGGTGTTTGTTCTGAGATATCATGTAAGACCACGTCTGGGGTGTCGCCGTTGATTTGAGATTTCGTGTAAAACCACGCCTGGGACATCGTCATCGATATGAGTTTTATGTGTAAGTCCATGTCTAGGGCATTGGCATCGTATTAATTCGTGTAAGACCCTGCCTAGGACAGTGGCATCGATATTTGTGTACATGTAAGACCTTGTAACAGTCCAAATTTGGGTCTAGTCGAAACAGTGGTTTTGAGACCACAAATCCGACGAGGAAAAGTTTATTTTTATTATATTTTTATGGTCCACAATTTTACGAAAAGATTTCGTAAAAATTTCGTTCAAAAATTTCGACGTTTGAGCACTCAATTTAGTCAAAAGGACTAAATTGTAAAAAGTGTAAAAGTTGAATCCTATATATTATAGGTGTCAAATTGCTATGATTTTTAAAATGGAGGCCCTTAAAAGGTAATTAGACCATTGAATAACTTGATGGAAAAAAATGGGCATGAATAGAACAAAATTGAAAGAAAAGCCTTAAGGGTATTTTAGTAATTTAGTGTTTTAAATGAATAAAAAGACAAAATACAAGAAAAAAATCTGCTCATCTTCTTCAAGTTGCTGCCAAAAATTTCTAGACTCCATGGCTAAGGGTTTCAAGCTTTTCAAGCTTCATAGTAACTGTTTTTGAGCCCCGTTTTTTAATGTTCATCGTATTTTTGAAATCCTGGTAACTTAGTCCAGCTATTTCTACCATTATTTTGAGCTAGAGTTTAATTTTTAAAATTTACACATGTTGAATAATTGTGAATTTTGATGAATTATGGTAGATTATGCATGTCTATGATTAGAGAAACGAGTTTTATTAGATGATTTTCGATGAAATTGCACAAAAGGGGTTAAATTGTAAAAGTTATAAGTTGGTGATAAGTGTGTGAATTAGTGAGAATTTATGTTGCCATAGAAGAGAAAAATGATCAGAATGTTATAAAACATAAGAATAAGGGCTGAAGTTTAATTTTCGAGTATTGGGGCAAAAGTGTAAATATGTAAAAGTTTAGGGGCAAAATTGTAATTTTGAAAAAGTTGAGTTAAGGACTGTTTTGAATGGTACATTAATTAAATAAGTGAAATGTGATGTTTTAGACCCTAAAAAATGAGATCTGGACCTAGAACGGGAGGAAAATTGAAAATCGGGAAAGTTGGTAAAATGGCCATTTTGGTATCGAGGTAAGTTCATATGTTTAATAAGCATTTAATGATGCAAGTTTGAATGTTAAATTGAAATTTTAGTTATGAATACTTTAGTATTGATTTTCCAATATAATTATAATGTTCGATATTGACTTGACATTTTAATGAGAATTGGTATAAATTTACATGTAAGACCAAATTAGAAAGATGGCTTTGTGTAGTATCAAGAAAGTATTGAATAGAATAATTTGGGGAGCATAAGTTAAATTGATGATGTGATGAGATTGAGAATGTAATTATGTAAGTCATGTGTAAATAATAGCGATATATTTTCATATAAATGGTGAATTATATTTGATATGTGAATTAATATTGAATGTGGAAGAAAAATTGTTTATGAATTATTCACGTGATAAAGTGTTTAAAATAAGTGTTAAGAGTAAATTACCGGTTGAAAATAGGAATAGAAGTGGATACTAGAGACCAATGTTACAGTGTTACAGTGAGTCCCGGGTGCTGGGCAATCTAGCATGTGTTGCAGACACCTGACAGCTTGTGTAAGCAGGCCCATGGACATTTCTAGTGTTATTGATCAGTGGTAGCTTCGGCTACATATCAGTGGTAGCTTCGGCTACATTACAGTGGTAGCTTCAGCTACATATCAGTGGTAGTTTCGGCTACATTACAGTGGTAGCTTCGGCTACATTACAGTGGTAGCTTCGGCTACATTATAGTGGTAGCTTTGACTACATATCAGTGTGGCACTTATGTGCTAATTCTTTACGTATCCGTGTATATTCCGAGTGTTCAACTGGAAAATCGATTAAGTGAAATTATGTGTGACTTTGTAGTGATAAGTGTAGGTATATACATGTGTAACGTATAAGCAATATGCTCGATATGTAATCAGAAATTGGAAAGATTGTTATAAGTAAGTAGTGAATACAACTAAAGGGAGAGAGAGAGAGAGAGCAAAAATTTACAATAAAACTGTTTTGGACAGCAGCAGGGACGTGAATTTGACAAATCACCAAAAATAGTAGAAATTGAATTATAAGTTAGATGAGATATTGATTTAAAGTTTATTGAGTCTATTTTCATATAAAAGAAACAGAAAACAAATTTGAGATATTTAAATTCTTGTGAGATTGGTTCAGAATGATTACGTAATTCCCTATTTTGCCTTGGAAAAATCATTAAAAATTGTAAAAAAATAATTATGGGATAAAAGTTATATTCCTGAAATCCTTAATGAGTCTAGTTTCAAATAAAACAAATTATAACATCATTTGAATTCTGTACAAGGAGAAAATTGATTCGTAGTGAAAAGTGGTCAGAATAGTCAAACAGTAAAATAGGAGAAATTTTAATGAATAAACTGTACTAAATGGCTAAGCCAAAAATTTTGAAAATTTTATGGTATTAAGATATGTGAGTCGAGTTTTAGGGAAAATTAGCAGTTTGAAATTCGGAGCTCTGTAGCTCATGAAATAAATAATTTAGTGACAGTGACTCAAGTAGACAGATTAATGTGAACATGAGTAATAAGGTATAAGCATGTGATTTAATGATTGTATCAATTTGAGAACTTGTTATGAGGATTTGTCATGTTGAGGCTTTGCTAAGGCTACAAATGAGTAAGTTGGGAAAGTAAGAACTTAGCATTATTTATGCAAGTTATGACAGCTTAGTAGTAAGCTAAATTCATTGCTAATGCTTATTATTTTTACATGTGAACTTACTAAGTTTTATAAGCTTACCCCCTTTTCTTTCTCATGTTACAGAGTCCTACTAAACAAGCTCAGGTTAGAGGTCGTCGGAGATCGCTTCACACTATCAAGCTATCTATATGTATCTTTATTTATAAATGATTTAAGTTATGGCATGTATAGGGGCTTGACTAAGTCATTTTGTATATGTGTTAATTAATTTAACCAAATGTATTGTTAAATCTGGTAATGCCTTGTACTCAGTTCCAGCATAGGATACGGGTAAGGGGTGTTACATTTAGTGGTATCAGAGCTGTGGTTTAGTCGGTTCTCGGACTATCATAGTGAGTGTGAGAGTCTAGCTATACATGCCATAATGAACTGTGATAGTGTGACGACTCCCGACCCTGATGTAAATTATTTTATTAGACAAATGTGCACTTCAACTGAGCTAAATTTGATAGTGCAAATAGTGTGTTTATGATGAGTTGAGACTCGTAAAAAGTAAGAATAATAGTTTATGATGTTTATGTGATGATGTATAAACTGTGGGTGGGAATTTCTTTTGAAATATGAAAGATGAGATGAAAGGAAAGTTTATACTATGATAAGTGTTCATGTTTGATTGGCATTTGTATGATGCTATGAGTATAACTTGTGAAATTAAGTGAATGTTATGAGTAATTTTACTTGAGATTTATGAACGAAAGTATAAGTGCATTTGTTTGTATAAGATGATAGGAAGGTTGTGTAAAATGAGTATGCATGTTAAGTTACTTGAAACAAAATATATATTGATGAGTGTTAAGTTATATGCATGGATATATAAGAGGCAAGTCAGAGGCGTTACAACTTCACCCCCTTCCAATAAGGTATGCTATGAAGAAATTTTATGAAATTTAGACCGAATGGGTTTACAAGTGGAAGACTAAAGAGTTGAGTTGTAGATTAACTGACAACGTGATCAGAGTTGAGAATGGTTTAGTAAATGAACACAGTTGCAGAAACGATGTCAGATTAATATGAAGATCATTCGGATTCTGAAATGTTATTGTTAAAGAAAGGTCAGGTTCAGTTAATTAACTCATCCAGGTGTGAGACCTAAGTATGTAATTGCTGGAATTTATTCTAAATTTATATCTGTTTGCAATTGGAATAATATCAGATTAGTAATGATAGAATTAGATAGTGCAATCATGATTGAGATGTATTAATGACTAAATGCAGTGTTTATAGTTGAGAAATTACAGCAATCCCTTCCGACTATTCTATGTGTTTATTTACTCTCAGAGGTATATATATATATATCTGCAAGATTTCGAATGAAATTCCTATAGTATGAGAATGTCAGCTAAATTTACAGGTAGATGAAAACATTGTAGTCTATTTGAGTTGTGATCGAAATTGCTCTATCTTTTCTGGTTTTCTGCATCATGCACAGATAGAAAGTTGACAGTAAGGTCTGTATGATGTTAGCATCTTGTTTTACTAGCTATTGCTCAATGAAAATAAAGGAAGATTGTGTGGCTTTTGTTAAGATTATTTTCAGTGCTTATGAGTATTTTTTGTGTAGCTACATGTTATGAGATTTTGTTATTTCTGTTTCCTTAATAAATTAATGTTCAAAGTATCAGCCATGAGATATCATTAGGAAATGTTCTATTGATGAAAATGATTTCTTCTTATTATTAAAATGCTTAGGATGATTATAAGTTTTGACTTGATGGTGAGAGTACTTTGATACAGTTACCAGGGGTATAAAGATTATGCTTTTGTATTTTTTATGGAAATTTGTGTTTAAATTTCTCCGATGATCGAGATATTTTGTTTTCATCCGGGACATTATCTACTAAAGTAATTGAGAAGTTAGTCTTATTATATCACTATGATTTTTAAGCTGTATGAGTATTGCGGCATCAGTATAATTAAGTGCTTCGACGAGTAACAGTTGAAGTAAATTCTACTATAAGTTTAATCTTTCTCTAGATTTCAGAAGAAATTGAAGTTGGCAAAGTGTGAATGATAGGAAGTTCAACTTAGACCTGTGTATTGGGTTTCAGTTTTCAAATGATCTTGATATATATATATATATATATGCGAGTTAAAGAAAGAATGTTATGATGTCTAGCAGAATGATAATTATCTGTTTATTTGAGAAGTACAGAGATGGATGATAATCCGAGGTAGTTACACTAGTAAGAGTATGAAATGTTATGTACCAGACTTTGAACCTGATGTCTAAACTTTCGATGGGTAAGAGTATTAAACTTAGATGAGTGTTAAGTGCTCCTGAAAGTATTTCATTAACAGAGAATTTTTCATCTGGATAAGTAAAGATAGGTGAGTTGTGGTTCATCGAAGAGTATGAGATTATTGATAGAATAAGGCCAGTTACTTTTTAGTGGGATTTTTCAGTTAGAATTTAAAAAGATCAGTAATATGATTTTTTTTATGTTCATGATAAGAGAGTACAGTTCCGAATCTTAGTTTAAGAAATAAGATGTTGAAGATGCTAAGACTATATGAGAAGATGAAAGTGTCTTGTGAAATAAGACCTAAATCCATTAACTGGTGAGATTTTCGGGGACGAAAATCTCTAAGGGGGGAGAGTTATAATAGTCCAAATTTGGGTCTAGTCAGAACAATGGTTTTGAAACCACAAATCCAACAAGAAAAAAATTATTTTTATTATATTTTTATGGTCTAAAATTTTACGGAAAGATTTCGTAAAAAAATTATTCAAAAATTTCGAAGTTTGAGCACTCAATTTAGTCAAAAGGACTAAATTGTAAAAAAGCGTAAAAGTTGAGTTCTATATATTAGAAGTGTCAAATTGCTATGAGTTTTAAATTGGAAGCCCTTAAAATAAATTAGACCATTGAATAACTTGATGGACAAAAATGGGCATGAATAGGACAAAATTGAAAGAAAAGCCTTAAGAGTATTTTAGTCATTTAGTATTTTAAATGAATAAAAAGACAAAATACAAGAAAAAAAATCTGCTCATCTTCTACAAGTTGCTGCCGAAAATTTCTAGACTCCATGGCTAAGGGTTTCAAGCTTTTCAAGCTTTATAGTAAGTGTTTTTGAGCCCCGTTTTTAATGTTCATCGTATTTTTGAAATCATGATAACTTAGTCTAGCTATTTCTACCATTATTTTGAGCTAGAGCTTAATTTTAAAAATTGAACCATGTTGAATAATTGGGAATTTTGATGAATTATGATAGATTATGCATGTTTATGATTAGAGAAACGAGTTTTATTAGATGATTTTCGATGAAATTGTATAAAAGGGGTTAAATTGTAAAAGTTATAAATTGGTGATAAGTGTGTGAATTAGTGAGAATTTGATGTTGCCATAGAAGAGAAAAATGATCAGAATGTTATAAAACATAAGAATAAGGGCTGAAGTTTAATTTTCGAGTATTGGGGCAAAAGTGTAAATATGTAAAAGTTTAGGGGCAAAATTGTAATTTTGAAAAAGTTGAGTTAATTACTGTTTTGAATGGTACATTAATTAAATAAGTGAAATGTGATGTTTTAGACCATGAAAAATGAGATCTGGACCTAGAACGGGAATAAAATTGAAAATCGAGAAAGTTGGTAAAATGGCCATTTTGGTATCGAGGTAAGTTCATATGTTTAATAAGCATTTAATGATGCAAGTTTGAATGTTAAATTGAAATTTTAGTCATGAATACTTTAGTATTGATTTTCCAATATAATTATGATGTTCGATATTGACTCGACATTTTAATGAGAATTGATATAAATTTACATGTAAGACCAAATTAGAAAGATGACTTTGTGTAGTATCAAGAAAGTATTGAATAGAATAATTTTGGGGGGATAAGTTAAATTGATGATGTGATGAGATTGATAATGTAATTATGTAAGTTATGTATAAATAATAGCGATATATTTTTATATAAATGGTGAATTATATTTGATATGTGAATTAATATTGAATGTGGAAGAAAAATTGTTTATGAATTATTCAAGTGCTAAAGTGTTTAAAATAAGTGTTAAGAGTGAATTCCCGGTTGAACATAGGAATAGACGTGGATACTAGAGACCAGTGTTACATTGTTACAGTGAGTCCCGGGTGCTGGGTGATCTAGCATGTGTTGCAGACACCTGACAGCTTGTGTGAGCATGCCCGTGGACATTTCCAGTGTTATTGATCAGTGGTAGCTTTGGCTACGTATCAGTGGTAGCTTCGGCTACATTACAGTGGTTGCTTCAGCTACATATCAGTGTGGCATTTATGTGCTAATTCTTTACGTATCCGTGTATATTCCGAGTGTTCAACGGGAAAATCGATTAAGTAAAATTATGTGTGACTTTGTAGTGATAAGTGTAGGTATATACATGTGTAACGTATGAGTAATATGCTCGATATGTAATCGGAAATTGGAAAGATTGTTATAAGTAAGTAATGAATACAACTAAAGGGAGGGAGAGAGAGCAAAAATTTACAATAAAACTGTTTTGGACAGTAGCAGTGATGTGAATTTGAAAAATCACTAAAAATATTATAAATTGAATTATAAGTTGGATGAGATATTGATTTAAATATTATTGAGTCTATTTTCATATAAAAGAAATATAGAAAACAAAGTATTTTTATATTTTAGATATTTAAATTCTTGTGAGATTGGTTCAGAATGATTACGTGATCCCCTATTCTGCCTTGGAAAATAATTAAAAATTTTAAAAAAATAATTATGGGACAAAAGTTATATTCTTGAAATCCTTAATGAGTCTAGTTTCAAATTAAACAAATTATAACATCATTTGAATTCTGTACAAGGAGAAAATTGATTCGTAGTGAAAAGTGGTCAGAATAGTCAAACAGTAAAATAGGAGAAATTTTAATGAATAAAGTGTACTAATTGGCTAAGCCAAAAATTCTGTAAATTTTATATTATTAAGATATGTGAGTCTAGTTTTAGGAAAAATTAGCGGTTTGAAATTTGGAGCTCTGTATCTCTAGAAATAAATAATTTAGTGACAGCGACTCAAGTAGACAGATTAAAATGAATATGAGTAATAAGGTATAATCATGTGATTGAATGATTGTATCAATTGGAGAACTTGTTGTGAGGATTTTTCATGTTGAGGCTTTGATAAGGCTACAAATGAGTAATTTGGGAAAGTAAGAACTTAGCATTATTTATGCAAGTTATGACAGCTTAGTAGTAAGCTAAATTCATTGCTAATGCTTATTATTTTTACATGTGAACTTACTAAGCTTTATAAGCTTACCCCCTTTTCTTTCTCATGTTACAGAGTCCTACTAAACAAGCTCAGGTTGGAGGTCGTCGGAGATCACTTCACACTATCAAGCTATCTATAGGTATTTTTATTTATAAATGATTTAAGTTATGGCATGTATAGGGGCTTGACTAAGTCATTTTGTATATGTGTTAATTAATTTGACCAAATGTATTGTTAAGTCTGGTAATGCCTCGTACTCGGTTCTGGCATAGGGTACGGGTAAAGGGTGTTACAGACCTCGTCTGGGACGTTGGCATTGTACGATTATTCTGAGCTTTTTGAATATCCTATTAGATTTTGAACGGTTCAACGAGCAAGTCTGTGACATGAAATGTTATGTGAATTGTAAATCTGTTCCAGGTACGTTTATTAAGTACACAAGGTGTGTATGAAAGGTAAGTATCTATATGAGCTTACTAGCATGAATATGAGCTATGAAATGATGAGATGATATGAAAGATTAGGCTATATGAGCTATGTACATCTGTGATGATGAGATGAAAAATGTGAGAAGTTATGGCTAAATAATTGAACCAAACTCTATGAACGATGTATATGCTATGTGTATTTTAAGTTAAGTTTATTGGTATATGACTTACTAAGCTTTTGAAAGCTTACCCTGTGTGTGTGTTTTCTCTGTTTTATAGATCGTCAAAGCTATTAAAGGCTCGGAGACCGTCGAGGAACGTCATTACACTACTCAAACTCATTTTGGTACATTTTGAAAATGTATATAGCTAGATATGGCATGTATAGGCTAGATATTTGGTTAAGAATGAGATGTGATCTTAGCCATGTGATTTGGCTAGTGATGTGTTGGTAATATGTTTTAAGGAATATGTTATATGTTGCATAACTCGGTATGGTTTGGTAGTATATGAAATGGTTGAGTTTTTGGATAAGTATATGTTTAACAAAAGAATGAACTCATAAAAGGTAAGTATGGATGAATTATGCTTGTGTTTACATGAGTTTTAGTCTTGTAATTTGGTATGAATGGAATTGGATTTGAATGTAAAGATTGAATGGTTATCTTAACATGTTTTTGGTGACTAATTGTTCATAAGTTGAATTAGTAAATTGCTTGTAGGTAATACCCTAACGTGGGTGGCATTATGTGTTTAGGGTTTAGGGTTTAGGGTTTAGGGTTTAGAGTTTAGGGTATATAGTCAGGATATGGCCTAAGAGCACACGGCTATGGTACATGGGCGTGCCTAGTGGCCGTGTGGAAAAGTCAGTATACATGCTTTGTTTTGGCACGGTCTAGACACATGGAGGTGTCTGATGCTCGTGGAAGACACACGGCCTGCCCACACGGGCGTGTGTCCTACATAACTTAGAAAAATTTTAAATTTTTGAGAAATTCTGTATATGTTCGGTTTAGTCCCGACCTTTCTCTAAAGCATGATTAAGGTCTCATTGACCTATTTAAAGGACACTTTGGTTGCGATTGATGAATGGTTGTATAAAATGTTGTAAAAGTTTTTGATCTGTTCGGTAAAGCCTTTAACCCTAATCTGGCGAAGGATATGGGATAGGGGTGTTACAAAGATGGTCCTGGTGAGACAAGCATTGTGGTTACTGGAAATATTGCTACTGAGTCTGCCATTGAAAATACTAAGGTTGTTGAAGAATAGGGGAGAGGTAATGTTACAATTGAGCCTGTTATTCGCAACATTGAAGTTGCCGAGGAGGGAGGGAGAGAGAATGAGACCTATGATGGTCTTGACTGATGTTTAATCTCTTGTAATCCTTGTAACCCTTATCTCCCTCTTTATAATGAAATGAAGTTTGATTTTTTTAGGAAATTTGCTTTTATTAACTATTGTTATAACCTTATAGTTTCTGCTAACTTATCACATTTATTGTATGATTTCATTACTATCAAATCTTTAACTTAAACAAATTTTAGAAAATCATCAATTGTGAATCCACAAGTTGTTTTAAGCTTAGGCTTATTTTTTTATATAATTAGTAGGGAATGTAAATCCTAGAGCTATTTTGAACTTAGGCATTTTTTCTGGAATACTTAGCTAGGAATGTAAATCCGCGAGTTGTTTTGAACTTAGGCCTATTTTTTGAAATAATTAGTTAGGAATGTAATTTCGTGAGTTGTTTTGAGGCTACGATGTTAAACTTGCGAGCCTTAAAATGACAGTTGGGAGCTTTTAACTATCACTAACTGTTTGGGGCTGCGGTATTGAACTTGTGAGCATTAGAATGATAGTTGGGAGCTTTTAACTCTCACTAACTATTTGAGGGTTGTGGTATTGAACCTGCGAGCCTTAGAATGACAGTCGGGAGCTTTTAACTCTTGCTAATCGTTTGGGTTTTCGATGAGTATAAGTATCAGCAAGAAAATATCTTTTATTTGAGGAGTAAAGAACTATATATAATATTTTTTTAGGTGTCTGGCGTTCCATATTCGCAGTACAATTGTGCCCTCCATCGTTGCTAACTTATATGCTCCATAACCAATTTTCTACGACTTTATATGGCCCCTCCTAGTTTGGAGTCATTTTTCCTTGCTGAGAAGTTGGTAAACTGGCTTTGGTATTTCTTAAAATAAGGTCGCCCACTTGGAACTGCTTGTTTTTAACCTTGGTGTTGTAGTAGCGAGCCACCTGCTAATCGCGTGCTGCATTTTTTACTTCAGCTATTTCCTTGAGCTCATCAATCAGATTAAGGGAGTATCTATCAAACATAGGATAAAAATATGTTGTTTTAATTCATTATGCGATTAAATGAGTTCGCAACATTCAAATATTTAATTCACACACTGTTTATGTAGGTATTTGTAATTTGTAATAATGACATATATTGTAGCTTTGCGTTGTAGCTTTGCGAGCTCCTTCTTGTCTTAGTTATCCTGTCTGCCTTGGAGACTATGAACTATTGGAGTCATCCAAGTTTCCTCTTGATCCATGCATTGTAACAGTCTGATTTATACCCTAGTCAAAATAGTGGTTTCAAGACCACAAATCTGAGTCTGTATAATATTTTAATGATATTTTTTGTGTGTATGATATGTGACATAGTCTGTGTGAAAATTCTGTGTGATAATTTGATCGTTTGTATGTCGAATTAAGAGAAAGGATGAAATTGCATCAAATGTGAAAGTTCTTGCTATTTGTTAAAATATCAATGTGCTGTGGCTTTGTAAGTTGTGGCCTTAATGGCAAATAGACCACGTTTAAGATAGTGGACATTAGAAGGACAAATGTGCCCTTGATGTATGTTTGTTTGAATTATTATGGAAGGGTTAAAGGATTAATTTGATTTAATAAAGGCTAATTAACCAAAATCAATTGAAAAAGCCATTTCATCTTTATTTGATGACCGAATAAGAGAAAAAGAACAAGGGTTTTGAGCTTTGGATGTTTCGGCTAGCTTTAAGCAAGATTAAGGTAAGTTTTGACTTCAGTTTTCGATAATTTTTATGTTTTTGTAATCGTTGCTTCGAATGCTTCTAAACCCATGCTTCAATTTTGAAGATTGATGATGTTTGTGAAATGAGACTTTGATGAACTCATGTGATTTGTGATGTTTAATAGTGAAAAATGAAAGATATGTGTTTGATGAACATGTTTTGTTCTTGAAGTTTTGATGAATTTAGCTAAATAGGGCTAAATTGTGAAAATAGTAAATTGAGGGATTAAATTGCAAGTTTGATTAAAAATGTGGGCTTATATGTGATGTATATGTATTCGGCTAAGCATGTGTATGTATGGATTTTGTGAATTTGATGTTTTGAGAAGAATAGACTAAATTGATAAAGTGTGCAAATATGAGGGTTAAATTGTAAATAGCCCAAAATACATGTGTATGGATTGAATTGAATGGAATAGTGAATAAAAGGGTTAATTCTGAATATGTTTAGATCAAGAACCAAGGAAAAAGGATTTAGATCGCGGGAAAGCTAAAGTTAACGAGTAGTCGTTTTCATTCCGATAAACCGAATTTGAGGTAAGTCACTATGCAAATAAGCTTATCTGTATTAAATTGAATATATGTATCCATATGTCTATCGATGAAAATGAATGAGTATGAGATGCTAAGTGCGTGAATTCTAAAATAAGTTCGATATAGAGATAAAATCGAGAAGTCCCGTACGAACCTAGGAATAGATAGGATTAGCTATGTCATGACATAGGTATCTATTCTATTTTATCATGTAAGACCACGTCCGGGACGTTGGCGTTGATTTGAAATTTGTAAAAGACCTCGTCTGGGACGTAGGCATCAATATGAACTTTATGAGTAAGACCATGTCTGGGACATCGGCATCATTTTGACTCATGTAAGACCACGCCTGGGACGTTGGCATCGTTATGATCTGCACGTGTACGACCCTGTCTGGGACAGTGGCATCGATATACTAGTGCATGTAAGACCTCGTCTAGGATGTTGGCATTGTACTACTATTCCGAGCTTTCTAAGTATCCTACTAGGTTCCTAAGGGTTCAACAGGCAAGTCTGCAATACGATTGGTATATCCGAGCTATGATCAATTAAGTGAATGAATATCCGATTCAGGTGCGTTGAATGTGCATTAAGTATGCATGAATGGTAAGTATGCATATGACTTTGATTTGAAGAAAAGTATGTTTAAATAAGATAATGCGAATGAGATGCAAGAAAGATTATGAATAAGCTATGTGTTTCAAATGAGTTTTGAATGGATAAATGTGACAAATGTAGTCATAAGTATGAATCAAGCATATACATGATAAATTGTTAAGTGAATGAGATGTGCAAATGTATCAAATTGCATATATGCTTTTTATGCCAAGTTTATTTGTATATGACTTACTAAGCTTTTGGAAAGCTTACTCGGTGTGTGTATTTTCTCTGTTTTATAGGTCGTCAAAGCTATTGAAGGCTCGGGATTGTCAAGGATCGTCATCACACTATAAAAACTTATTTTGGTACCCTTTTGAAAATGTATATGGCTAATTATGGCATGTATAGGCTAGATAGGTGTATTGTTTATGAAGTGAGCATGGCCATGTGTATTGGCAAGTTTTTGAGTTGATAAATGTTTGAATGAATGAGTTATGAAACATATATTTAGTATGTTTTGATGCAAATGAAATGGTTAAGTTTTGGTTAAGCAAATGAATGATACATTTTTGAAATGATGTAGGATTTAGTTTGTAATTTGGTATGAAAGGAATTGGTATTGAATGTATGGATAAAGTGAATCATTTGATATGTTTAGGTTGTCATATATGTATATTATGTTTTGGTATATAATGCTTGTAGGAAGACACTAAGTGGGTGGCATATTGGCCTTGTAAAATGGCCTATAATGTCACACGATTGAGGCACACGGGCGTGCCTAAGACCGTGGGTAAATTGGTAGAATGTGGCTTAAATTGAACACAGCCTCGACACGGGCGTGCTTGGTGACCGTGTTGATTTTGGTAGAATACTACCACGGGGAGGTCCGACGGGGGTGTCATGTAGCCGTGGGTGAGGCACGGCCTACACCCATGGCCGTGTGTCCCCTGTAAGTTGAAAAGTTTCAAATTTTTATGAAATTACTTATGTGTTTCGATTTAGTCCTGACTCAATTTATAAGCATGCTTAAGGTCTCGATGACCTACTTAAGGGACATTATGATTGATATTGATGAATGGTTGAGCGATTAATTCTGTATATGTTTTCGATCTATTTGGTAACGCCTTTAACCCTAATTCAATGATCGGACACGTGATACGGGTGTTACATTTTATTGGTATCAGAGCTACAGTTTAGTCGATTCTCGGACTAACGTAGCGTGTCAAAGTCTAGCTATACATGCCATATATTTGAACTGTGATAGTGTGATGAATCCTGACGTGTAAAATGTGATTTCTGTATAGCAATGGATCCCAAAAGAGCCGTAGCTGACGACGTAGAAAGTAATGCGCCTGCTCCCGCGCAAGGGACAGCACCCTCTGATTTGAGACCGGCTACGAGCGGTCATGAGGGAGAAGCTAAACAAGCTTTCGTCCAGATGATGAGTGAGTGGTTCACTCAATTCATGAGAAATAACCCGATTGTTTCACAACCTCCGCCCCCGATTAATCCCCTTCAGACTACAGTTGTGCCACTGATTATGTATCCGAATCTGTTAAATAAGCCTCCGGTTGACAAGATTCGTAAGTATGGGGTTGAAGAATTCTGAGCTACTAATGCTGATGATGCTGAAAAAGCTGAGTTCTAGTTAGAAAACACGATTCGAGTATTTGATGAAATGTCTCTGACTCCGGAAGAAAGTATTAAGTGTGTGGTATCATTGCTCCGAGATGTAGCTTATCAATGGTGGAAAACCTTAATTTCTGTTGTTCCGAGAGAATGAGACACATGGGATTTCTTTCAGACTGAGTTTAGGAAGAAATATATCAGTGAGAGATTCATTGATCAGAAATGAAAGGAATTTCTAAAATTAAAATAGGGCCAAATGACTGTCACTAAATATGAATGAGAGTTCGTGCGACTAAGTCAATATGCCTGAGAGTGTATATCTTCCGATGCTATAATGTGCAAAAGATTCGAAGATGGTCTGAATGAAGATATTTGTTTGTTAGCTGGGATTTTAGAAGTAAAAGAGTTCGTAATACTCGTTGACCGAGCATACAAATCTGAGGCACTCGGGAAAGATAAAAGAAGAGCTGAGTCTGAAGCTCGAGATACAAGAAAGAGATTTCAGAATAAATCATTTCAGTCTGCTTCGAAGAGATACAGAGATGATCAAAGTCGTTCCAGAGAAAATGCGAGACATTTAAACAGAAATAGAGCTAGATCGCAAATGAGTTCCAAAAACCCAGTAACTTCAGTGGCTAGTGTTGGTAATGTTCGATCTGAGAGAATCGGATGTAAACATTGTGGAAAAAGACATCCGGGAAGCTGTAGATTAAATGACAGAGCTTGCTTCAGATGTGGATCGCTTGATCATTTTATTCGTGATTGTCCTAAGCCTGTCGAACTAGAGACTGTTCAGAATTCGAGATCTGATAATGCACCTGCGAGAGGTAGACCTTCAAAGAATACAAGAAATGTTAGTGGTAGTCAGAGGTGAATGAGAGACACTGTGGTAAGATTTGAAGCTAGAGCGCCTGCCAGAGCATATGCTATCCGAGCTCGTGAAGAAGCTTCATCACCTGATGTTATAACGGGTACTTTTACTCTATATGATACTTCTGTGATAGCTTTAATAGACCCTGGTTCTACGCATTCGTACATATGCATGAATTTAGTTTATGGTAAGACTTTGCCTGTAGAGTCTACTGAATTTGCTATAAGAGTATCGAACCCCTGAGGTAAAAGTGTCCTGGTTGACAAAGTTGCAAGAACTGTCCGTTAATGTTCCAAGATATCAATTTTCCTGCTGATCTAATGCTACTACCGTTTGATGAATTCGATATTATTTTGGGAATGGATTGGTTGTTTATACATGATGTCTTTGTGAACTGTAAAAGAAAGACTATAAATTTAAGAAGTCCGAATGATGAGATTGTACGGATTGAGTCTAATGATTTAAATGGATTGCCTGCTGTGATATCCATTTTGAAAGCTCAGAGTTATGTGAAAAAGGGGTATGAATCATATTTTTCTTATGTAATTGATTCAAAAGTATCCGAGAAGAAAGTTGAATCAGTACCTATTGTTTGTGATTTTTTTGATGTGTTCCCTGAATAGTTATCGGGTTTACCTCTGATTCGTGAAGTTGAATATGGTATTGAATTGTTGCCTGGTACGACACCTAATTCGATAGCTCCGTATAGAATGGCACCAACAAAGTTGAAAGAGTTAAAGTTACAGCTACAAGAATTGACTGATAGAGGGTTTGCTAGACCGAGTTTTTCACCTTGGGGTGCTCCTGTTTTGTTTGTGAAAAAGAAAGAAAGCACGATGAGAATGTGTATCGATTACCGTCAGTTGAATAAGGTGACTATAAAAAAAAATATCCTTTTTCCAGAATTGATGATTTGTTTGATCAGTTAAAAGGAGCTACTGTATTTTCCAAGATTGATTTGAGATCGGGATACTACCAATTGAGAGTTAAGGATTCAGACATTCTGAAAACTGCTTTTTGAATGAGGTACAGACATTATGAGTTTTTAGTTATGCCATTCGGACTAACCAATGCTCCTACTATTTTTATGGACTTGATGAACAGAATTTTTAGACCGTATCTAGATCAATTTGTTGTTGTATTCATTGACGACATTTTGATTTACTCACGTGATGAGAATGAGCATGCTGAACATTTGAAAATTGTGTTGCAAACTTTGAGAGAAAAGCAAATGTACGCAAAATTCAGCAAATGTGAATTCTGGTTGAATGAGGTCAGTTTTCTGGGGCATATTGTGTCAACTTCTGGGATTCGTGTTGATCCGAGTAAGATTTCTGCTATTTTGAATTGGAAACCTCCGAAGAATGTGTTTGAAGTTCGTAGTTTTCTGGGTTTAGCTGGTTATTACTGTAGGTTTGTTAAAGGCTTCTCAACTATAGCTACTCCGTTGACTAGATTACTTCAGAAAGATGTCAAATTTGAATGGTCGGATAAATGTCAGAAAAGTTTTGACCAGTTGAAAAATTTGTTAACAGAAGCTCTAGTGTTAGTATAGCCAGAATCGGGTAAAGAATTTGTTGTTTACAGTGATGCTTCGTTAAACAGTCTGGGATGTGTTTTGATGCAAGAGGGCAAAGTGGTAGCTTATGCTTCGAGACAATTAAAGCCTCATGAAAAGAATTATCCAACACACAACCTTGAGCTCGCTGCGATTGTGTTTGCACTTAAAATTTGGCATCATTATTTGTACGGTGAGAAATGTCATGTGTTTTCAGATCATAAAAGTCTGAAATATCTAATGACCAGAAAGATTTGAACCTGCGTCAGAGAAGATGGCTTGAATTGTTAAAAGATTATGAGCTGGTGACAAATTATCATCCGGGTAAAGCAAACGTAGTTGCTGATGCATTGAGTAGAAAGTCATTGTTTGCGCTACGTGCTTTGAACGCTCAGTTAGATTTGTCTGATTATAGTTCTGTGATAGCTGAATCAAAAGCAAAGCCATTGTTCTTACAACATATATGTGATGCTCAGATATCTGATAATAAATTGCTAGCGAAATGAACTCAATGTGAATCGAATGATATTGAGTGAAACACATAATAGTCGTCTATCTGTTCATCCGGGGAGTACTAAAATGTATCATGATTTGAAATGACACTACTGGGGGTCAGGTATGAAACAGGACATTTCTGTATTTGTTTCAAAATTCTTAGTTTGTCAGCAAGTGAAAGTCAAACATCAAGTTCCGTCGAGATTGCTGCAGCCGATTCTAATTCCTGAATGGAAATGGGATAGAGTAACAGTGGATTTTATTTCTGGATTACCTCTGACTCCGAGAAAGAAGGATGCGATGTGGGCTGTTGACTGATTAACTAAATCTGCCCATTTTATTTCCGTAAGATCTGGCTACTTGCTTGAAAGATTAGCTGAGCTTTATATTTTTTAGATTGTGAGATTGCACGGGATGCCACTATCCATTGTGTCAGATAGAGATTCGAGATTTACATCGCGATTCTGGAAGAAGTTGCAAGAAGCTTTAGGCACGAAATTGCATTTCAGTACAGCTTTTCATCCGCAAACAGATGGTCAATCTGAGCGGATCATTCAGATTTTAGAGGATATGTTAAGATGCTGTATATTAGAGTTTAATGGTTCGTGGGAACAATACCTGCCATTGATTGAATTTGCGTATAACAATAGTTTTCAGACGAGCATTAAAATGGCACCATATGAAGCTTTGTACGGACGTAAATGTTGTACACCTCCGTATTGGACTGAACTCAGTGAGAATAAGTTATACGGGTTCGATTTGATAAAAGATACCAAACAGAAAGTGAAACTGATTCGAGATTGTTTGAAAGCAGCATTTGATCGTCAGAAGTCCTATGTAGACTTAAAAAGAAAAGATATAGAATTTGAGATCAGCGACAAAGTATTTCTGAAAGTGTCTCCGCGGAAGAAAGTGCTCTGATTCGGACGTAAAGGCAAGTTAAGTCCAAGATTCATCAGACTGTATGAGATCATTGAATGTGTTGGGCCTGTTGCATATAGATTGAAGTTACCCTCTGAACTAGAAAAGATTCACAATGTATTTCACGTTTCGATGCTCCGTAGATATCGGTCTGATCCGTTACATGTGATTGCCCCATCTGAAATTGAAATCCAATATGATATGACATACAAAGAGAAATCGATCCGTATTTTAGCTCGTGAAGTAAAAGAGTTAAGAAACAAGAAAATTCCATTAGTAAAAGTATTGTGGAATCGACACAGATTAGAAGAGGCTACGTGGGAGCCTAAAGATTCAATGAGACAACAATATCCAACTCTATTTAACGGTAAGATTTTCGGGGACGAAAATCCCTAAGGGGGAGAATTGTAACAGTCCGGTTTATACCCTAGTCAGAACAGTGGTTTTGGGACCACAAATCTGAGTCCGAATAATATTTTAATGATATTTTCTATGTGTATGATATGTGACATAGTCTGTGTGAAAATTCTGTGTGATAATTTGATCGTTTGTGTGTCGAATCAAGAGAAAGGATGAAATTGCATCAAATGTGAAAGTTGCTTTCTATTTGTTAAATTATCAATATGTTGTGGCTTTGCAAGTTGTGGCCTTAAGTGGCAAATAGACCACTTTTAAGATAGTGGACATTAGAAGGACAAATGTGCCCTTGATGTATGTTTGTTTGAATTATTATGGAAGGGTTAAAGGATTAATTTGATTTAATAAAGGCTAATAAACCAAAATCAATTGAAAAAGCCATGTTCATCTTTATTTGATGACCGAATAAGAGAAAAAGAACAAGGGTTTTGAGCTTTGGATGTTTCGCCTAGCTTTAAGCAAGATAAAAGTAAGTTTTGACTTCAATTTTCGATAATTTTTACGTTTTTGTAATCGTTGCTTCGAATGCTTCTAAACCCATGCTTCAATTTTGAAGATTGATGATGTTTGTGAAATGAGACTTTGATGAACTCATGTGATTTGTGATGTTTAATAGTGAAATATGAAAGATATGTGTTTGATAAATATGTTTTGTTCTTGAAGTTTTGATGAATTTAGCTAAATAGGGCTAAATTGTGAAAATGGTAAATTGAGGGACTAAATTGCAAGTTTGATGAAAAATGTGGGCTTATATGTGATGTATATGTATTCGGCTAAGCATGTGTATGTATGGATTTTGTGAATTTAATGTTTTGAGAAAAATGGACTAAATTGATAAAGTGTTCAAATATAAGGGTTAAATTGTAAATAGCCCAAAATACATGTGTATGGATTGAATTGAATGGAATAGTGAATAAAAGGGTTAATTCTGAATATGTTTAGATCAAGAACCAAGGAAAACGGATTTAGATCGTGGGAAAGCAAAAGTTAACGAGTAGCCCTTTTCATTTCGATAAATCGAATCTGAGGTAAGTCACTATACAAATAAGCTTATCTGTATTAAATTGAATATATGTATTCATATGTCTATCGATGAAAATGAATGAGCATGAGATGCTAAGTGCGTGAATTCCAAAATAAGTTCGATATAGTGGTAAAGCCGAGAAGTCCCATATGAACCTAGGAATAGATAGGATTAGCTATGTCATGACATAGGTATCTGTTCTGTTTTATCATGTAAGACCACGTCCGAGACATTGGCGTTGATTTGAAATTTGTAAAAGACCTCGTCTGGGACGTAGGCATCGATATGAACTTTATGAGTAAGACCATGTCTGGGACATCGGCATCATTTTGACTCGTGTAAGACCACGTTTGGGACTTTGGCATCGTTATGATCTGTATGTGTAAGACCCTATCTGGGATAGTGGCATCGATATACTAGTGCATGTAAGACCTCGTTGGGACGTTGGCATTGTACTACTTTCTGAGCTTTCTGAGTATCCTACTAGGTTCCTAAGGGTTTAACGGGCAAGTCTACAATACGAATGGTATATCCGAGCTATGATCAATTAAGTGAATGGATATCCGATTCAGGTGCGTTGAATGTGCATTAAGTATGCATGAATTGTAACAGCCCGGTTTAGACCCTAGTCAGAATAGTGGTTCGAGACCACAAATTTGAGGTTAAAATGTTAATTTAATACTATTTTTTGTGTGAATAGTATGAGACATAGTCTGCGTGAAAATTCTGTGTGATGATTTGGTCATTTTAGGGTCGAATTGAGAGAAAGGGCCTAATCGCGTTAAGAGTAAATACTATGTGCTGATTTATAATTATCTAAGTGTTGTTGTCTTTTAAATATGGAGGCTTTATGATGCAATTTAACCAATATGTACTTAGTGGATGGTGGATGGACATTTTAACCAACTAAAATGTAATATAATATGTTTTTATTAAAGGCTAACATGGTAATTGAATTAATAATAATAGATTAGTAAAAAAAATCAAGAAAGAAGATGAGTATTCATCTTATTACTCACCGAAAATAGAAAAGAAAGGAGGGCTAGGAAGCTTTGAAGTTTCGGCAAGCTTAGGCACAAATTGGTATGCAATTTTAGCTCAGTTTTTGATAATTTCTACATTTTCGTAATCGTTGCTTTGTGTTCTAGCTAACCCATGCTTAAATTTTAGAAAATGATGGTGATTTTGAGATATGCCATTGTTGAATATATGAGCTTTGTGATGATAGTTAGTGGATTATAAAAGTTTAATGTTGGGTTAACATAGTTTGTATTTGAAATTTTGGTGAAATTGAGTAATTTGAGCTAAATTGTGAAAATGAGAAATTGGAGGATTAAAATATGAAATAAATGAAATGTGTGGACTCTTATGAGACTAAGGAGAATTTAGCCTAAGCATAGGGTAATGAAATTTTGAGTATTTGATGATTTTGTGAGATAGGGACTAAAGTGTCAAAATGTGAAAATGTGAGGGCTATTTTGTAAAATGCCCTAAATATGTGTGTTTGGATTAAAATGAATGAATTGATGATTGAATGGAGTGAATTTGAATGTGTTTAGACCAAGAGAGGAGAGGTTCGGATTGAGATCGAGGCAAAGATAAAGTGCTCGATTAATCGACCGTATAGATAGTTCGACGTCCGAGGTAAGTTCTGATATCATACATGTATTTGAGTTATGTTTTATAAATATGAAATGAATATGTTCATGTGTATGAAAATGAGTTTCTATGTGCACGATTGTAGTTGATGGCACTAAGTGTGCGAAATTGAAATCGAAATAGAAATTAATGGCACTGTGTGTGCGATGTTATGAAAGCTTTAGCTTATTGAATTGGCACTGTGTGTGCGACACCGAGACGAGTCGGTTAAAAGAATAGGCACTAAGTGTGTGATAACAATTATACTTCGAATATGTATGTGGCACTGAGTGTGCGGTTACTTTGAATGAATATCAAATGAAGATCAACATGTAATATCGAGCATTGAATAGCTTAGAGGTAGAATAACTAAGTGTTAGCTAAGGTATGTAATTAATCTTTGTGGTTGATGAATTATAAACAAGCTATGGTGGAATGAATGCGTATTTTAGATATGAATGAGATGATATGAATGTGAGATAACTGATCTATGTGATGCTTAATACTTACTTTATTTTGGTTTGATGAGATATAGTATTGTATATAGAACTTACTAAGCTTTGGAAAGCTTACTGTGTGATTTGTTTCTCTTCCTTGCAGTGTCAGTAAAGCTAGCTTGAATCTGGGATCGTCAGCTTCTCAATCACACTATTGGCATTCTATTTTGGTACTTTTGGAAAGATGTATAAAACTAGAATATGGCATGTATAGGCTAGTTAATTGAATTATGTCTGAGATTGTAATTAGCCATGAGATGTGGCTAGATATGTGATAGGTTGGGCATGAATGAATGTGATATGTGTGATGCATCTTTTGGCATGATTAGTGGATTGATAAATTGCTATCAAGTGGTAACTTTGTGTTGATAAAGGCTAATAGGGGTTAGTGAAATTGGGAATGAATTATGCTTGTGATAGAATAAGTATTGGTATTGAATTTTGGTATAAATATAGTTGAAACTGGATGCATGAGAGGAATGACAATATTGGTATGTTTATGGTGATAATAGGACCATGAAATGTTTAGGTTGTATAGCTTGTAGGTTGGACCCTTATAGGTGGCATTTTGACTTTGCAAAATGGCCTATAATGTCACAGGGTTGGGGCACACGGGCGTGCCTCAGACCGTGGGTAAATTGGCAGATTGTGGCATAAATTGCACACGGCCATGGCACGGGCGTGCCTTCAGGTCGTGCGAGAAATGACATAATATGACCTTATAGGACATGGCCATAACACACGGGCGTGCTCGTTAGCTGTTTTGATTTTGGCATTAAGTAACCACGGGGAGGTCACACGTGTGTGTCATGTAGCCGTGGGAGATGCACGGCCTATCCCCACGGGCGTGTCTCCCCTGTATTCAAGAAAAGTTACAATTTTACATGAGATTTTATATGTGTTTTGGTTAGTCCCGACTCGGTTTATAAGCATGTTTAGAGTCTCGATGACTCATTTAAGGGGCACTATGATTGTATATAAATGTGTTTGATGATGATTGACTTTGTGTCATAAATGCGGTGTAAAATGATTTTATTGTTCGGTAATGCCTCTAGACCCTATTCCGGCAGCGGTCTCGGGTTAGGGGTGTTACATGAATGGTAAGTATGCATATGACTTTGATTTGAAGAAACGTATGTTTGAATAGGATAATGTGAATGAGATGCAAGAAAGATTATGAATGAGCTATGTGTTTCAAATGAGTTTTGAATGGATAAATGTGACAAATGTAGTCATAAGTATGAATCAATCATATACATGATAAATTGTTAAGTGAATGAGATGTGAAAATCTATCAAATTGCATATATGCTTTTTATGCCAAGTTTATTTGTATATGACTTACTAAGCTTTTGGAAAGCTTACTCTGTGTGTGTATTTTCTCTGTTTTATAGGTCGTCAAAGCTACTGAAGGCTCGGGATTGTCAAGGATCGTCATCACACTACAAAAACTTATTTTGGTACCCTTTTGAAAATGTATATGGCTAATTATGGCATGTATAGGCTAGATAGGTGTATATGTTTATGAAGTGAGCATGGCCATGTGTATTGGCAAGTTTTTGAGTTGATAAATGTTTGAATGAATGAGTTATGAAGCATATATTTAGTATGTTTTGATGCAAATGAAATGGTTAAGTTTTGGTTAAGCAAATGGATGATACTTGTTTGAAATGATGTAGGATTTAGTTTGTATTTTGGTATTAAAGGAATTGGTATTGAATGTATGGATGAAGTGAATCATTTGATATGTTTTGGTTGTCATATATGCATATTATGTTTTGGTATATAATGCTTGTAGGAATACCCTAAGTGGGTGGCATATTGGCCTTGTACAATGGCCTATAATGTCACACAGTTGAGGCACACGGGCGTGCCTAAGACCGTGGGTAAATTGGCAGAATGTGGCTTAAATTGCACACGGCCTCGACACGGGCGTGCTTGGTGACCGTGTTGATTTTGGCAGAATACTACCACGGGGAGGTCGCACGGGGGTGTCATGTAGCCGTGGGTGAGGCACGGCCTACCCCCATAGCCGTGTGTCCCCTGTATGTTAGAAAAGTTTCAAATTTTTATAAAATTACTTATGTGTTTCGATTTAGTCCCGACTCGGTTTATAAGCATGCTCAAGGTCTCGATGACCTACTTAGGGGACATTATGATTGATATTGATGAATGGTTGAACGATTAATTCTGTAAATGTTTTTGATATGTCTGGTAATGCCTTTAACCCTAATCCAGTGATCGGACATAGGATAGGGGTGTTACATGCATAGTACTTTTGGTATGTCATAACTCAAGGTCTCTCTATGATCGAGTAGGATTTTCCCTCTTTGTTCGATGAAAATAGAAGATGCTAACTTGGATAAAACATCAGCACGTATGTTGTCACTTCTTGGGAGTTGTTTAATCTAAACTTTGTCAAACCCTGTGAGCAACTGAGATGCAATTGTATGATATTTTTTTAGTAGCGCCTCTTGTACATCGTATTCGCTATTCATCTATTTTACCACCAACTATGAATCTGTGTGGACAATTAGGTCTTTCATTTCTAGTTGGCGTGCTAATTGCAGTCCTGATACCAAAACTTCATATTTAGTGGTATTGTTGGACTTTTGAAACCTAAATGACAATCCATACTACCATTTATTGCCATTGGGGTCAATTAGGAGTGCACTTGCTCCTGATCCTACTTTGGCTACGGAGCCATCGACATAAACTAGCCAACTTTTTGAATTATCAATTGCATGTACACTGTTTGGATGTAGGTTAACTATTAAATGGTGTACAACAAGTGAAAAAGAAATCTTCGCATAAAGTGCTGAATTCATCATGCCTCATCATAAAATATAATAGATTGAATTGTTAGTTTTCAACCACGTTCATGTAACACTCAATTTTTTTAGGATATTCATTATTCAATGTTCCAAATTGCAAACTATATTACCTGTTGTGTCAACAGCTTTCTCAAAAAAACACTCCATCGTAAAATAAACTAGCATTTGCTCTTTTATCATTGTTCGCAGAGTGAACTCTATTCCAAATTTAGCTAGCTCGACACCCCACATTGTCACCCTTCTTGAAGTGTCTACTTTGGACAATACCTCCTTCATGGGCTGATTGGTTACAACAACAATCATATGGGCTTGGAAGTACGGTAGTAACTTACGAGTTGCAATTATCAAAGAGAAAATACACATTTCTATTTTTAAGTACCTTAGCTCATCGTTTTAGAGTACTTTGCTTATGTAATACACTGGAAATTGATGAATGCCCTCTAATCTAATTAACACCGCTACAATTGTCTCCTCCAAGGTAGCCAAGTACAGATAGAGGGTTTCTCCTACTCTAGGTGATTTCAAAAGCGGAGGGGAAGTAAGATACAACTTCAATTCTTCAAAAGCTGCCAAAAATTCTTCAGTCCAAGAGAAAGAGGTTCTCAAGGCTTTGAAAAAAGGGAGGCACTTGTCTGCCATCCTGGAAATGAATCTGTTAAGTGCCACTTCTCTACCTTGAGGCACTGTATGTTCTTTATGGTTCGCAGAGGAGACATTTCCATGATCGCTTGGATTTTTTTGGGTTCATTTCTATCATTCTTTCTAAAATCAAAAAGCCCAAAAACTTGTCTGCTTGTACACCAAAGACACACTTCTCAAGATTTAGCTTCATGTTTGCAACCCTTAAGACTGCAAACATTTCAGACAAGCTACGCACATGTTCCCCCATTGACTCGCCTTTTACTAATATGTCATCCATATAGAATTTAAGCTCGTGACTTATTTGGTTTCTGAAAATTCTGTCCACTGACCTCTAATAGGTTGCTTCCGCATTCTTAAGGCCAAAAGGCATAACCCAATAGCAGAAAAGCCCATTTTCGGTGATGAAAACCATTTTTTCCTGGTCGCCTTAATCCAAAAGAATCTGATTATAGACCAAAAAAGCATTCATGAAGCCCATGAACCTATGACCTGTTCCGCATCGACTAAACAGTCAATCAAAGGTAGGAGAGAATTGTCTTTAGAGTATGCTTTGTTGAAGTTCGTGAAGTCTATGCACATTCTTCATTTTCCATTTGCTTTCTTTATTATGACCATATTCGATACCCGAACCAGATACTTTACCTCCCTAATTAAACCTACTGACAGCAACTTAGCTATTTCTTATCTTACTGTTTCCACCACTTGCGACGTGAATTTCCTTTTCTTCTACTTCATTGGCTTTGCTTCTGGGATGGCATTCAACGTGTGGACAATTACCTAAGGGTCCACCCCCAATATATCCTATCCACTGTTGACCAAGAAAAAATGACCAAATTTTCTTTTAAACATTTGACCAGTATGCTATTTTCTTCTGCTACCAACGCTGACGAGATTCTAATGGTTTTTTTCCTCATTATCACATAATAGTTCCAAAGTCTCGGTATACTCTAAAGCCTTAGGTTTTTTTACTTCTCTCATTGTCTTTACGTCAAAGCTATTTAAATGCAGGACCTAATTCGCTAAAAATGTCCCTTACGAACTCTGTCCTTCGGCAATAAGTCTTCGTGCTCGATTAACAGATAACATATGGCATTGCCTCGAAGTTCATCGATCTGAGTGTAAGAATTCGACCCCAGTTCTTGTCGAAAACTTGATCTTCATGCAGAATGCTGTGCGACCATATTTGTCGTCCTCATTATCGATTGCTCGAAGATAACATTGTATGCCATTAGGTGTTCTACCACGTAGAACTGAACATACTCTGCTATTGTGTGCTCGCTATCCCCTAAGGTGACTGGTAAGGTGATCGAGACTTTCACCTGAATGGGATGGTTCACAAAGCCATACAACAGACTAGCCTTAGACAACGCTTGCTCTTTTAGCCTCATCTTCTGGTATGCATCCCAAGACAACACCTCAACTGCACTCCTACTGCCTACAAGTATTCTTTTAACTTTGAAACCTACAATTTTCGTCGAGACAACCATCTGGTAATTACCCTCTTTATCACAGACTAAATATTTATCATCGCTACTGTATTCAACACTCCACCTTTATTGCTGATGCAACCTCTTGAGAGTGCTGAGCGACATCACATTTTTCATGTGTGCCCTCCACTTTGTGTTGGAACTTATCCATTTTTTATTTGTGCCTACAATTACATGGATGATACCTTTAACTTTCTATTTAGCCTTAGAATCATTATGTGAGCCTTGAACCTATTGAGGACCACTCTGATTTATGAACTCCGCGAGCTCGCCATTTCGCACTGCCTCCTCTATATCATCCTTCAGTGTTAAGTAATCCTTGGTTTTGTTCCCTATGTCATCATGGAAGGCACACATTTCTCTTGAATTTAATCTTCTTGCAGTGCTCCTCATCGTGGGTGGCTTAGGTAAATTTCCAAGGCTCTTGACTTGGCTGAAAATGTAGGTATAGGTGGCATTTAGGGGGTATAAGCTTCAAACCTGCCATCAAAAACTAAAAACTATCTCCTTGTCTGATCTAGTTGAGATACTTGAGATCTTTTCTAGATTCATCTACCCAACTGCGAGAAACTCTTAATTGAACTTTAGGGAGGGATAAATACCAGTCTTTGGCTCTTCCTTTAAGCATCATTGAAAAGGCCTTGCACTTTGCTACATCGATGCCGTAGTACATTCATGTAGTCTTTATATTGCATCAAGTGGGCTTGTGAGTCCCTTATTCCTTCAAACATATCCTTTAGGACCTTGAAGTCACATGGCAAGTTCACTACTGCAATATCAGGGGCCAATGAATTGTTGGAGCAGAGCAATCAATCCATGTCCTGAGATTCAGGGTGTAACGCCCTTACATCCCTTTGTAACTCATTTGTCTCATTTTGCCACTCTTTCATTTTTATGACCGGGACCTCATCCTGTGTGTTCATGTTGTCTTGAAAGCCAGCGTTATCATAATGCACCTTTCTTCTCAACTCCTTATTCTACTTTAGTAGCTCATACTGAAGAGCCTGTTGTTGCTTGAACCGTGCCTTCTGAGCGGCTATTTGCTCCCTCATGAACCTCATTTGCTCCTACAGAGCAAAGAACTATTGCGGAGGTGCCTCTTGGTTAAGAGGAAGTGACAACCCTTGGCTGGCAGAAACATTCAGGTCTAGAGGGTCAGAAACTCCCTGATGAACTACATTGCTGAAGTTCTTCGATCTATCAGTGAACCATCCGGCAAACAAATTCGCTTCATTATGCTGATCGCTAGAGCTAGCGACTTTAGCCTATTTTGACGAAAGATTAAAGGAAAAATTCTCATTTGGGTGAGCCATTTATATTCTTCAACTGAAGAAAAGAAAACCAAACATGCTAGAATCTAATGATCAGAAGTCTGTCTACGCTCACTGCACCAATTGTTGAGTCATTTTGTCTCGTATCTCATCAACAGGAGCATTTGGGTATTTATACTATCACAGCTCACCACTTACCCCACTATTTTGTCTTGAATCCATCGTTCCTAGGACTGACACTCTGTGTCGGCTCCAGGCCTGCCGAACACTTGTTTTGCCTTGGGTCGCATGCAATGTGCGGCCTTCTCTTTTCCTAGGACTGACATTCTGAGTGGGCTTTAGGCCTGCCGGACATATTTTTCACTCTGGGTCACCTACAGAACATGTGATCTCCCTTCTGTGAGCACCTTGGGCCTTCTACGACCACCATAGGTATATGAGGACTGGGGCCATGATCCTCACTCAGTTCGTGCAGCTGGATCTGCAAGCTCGCCTGGTGAGCTAGATCTGCGAACTCTCCTATTATCCTCTCACGGTTTGCTTCGCACTTAATCGTTTGGTAGGACCTATTCGGGTCACAGGTAGGTGACTCGAATCTTATCTAGGACTCTAGTTAGTGATCACTGATGTATAACAAGATGTAACACTTGGTACAAAAATCATTAACCAGTTCAACTCCACTTTTAGAAGCCCCCCAATCACTTAAAAAATGCCCTCTAAAAAGGAAAAAAAAACAAACAATAAAAATTCAAACATTTTACCATTTAATACTCAATCATAATGTCCAGACAAATAACAACAGAACCAAGTAGGGTGATTTTTTTGGTTTTGAGCTTGATATAATTCCTCTGATGTTCAAAACTTGATTTTATTTAAAACTTCAAAATCTCAACTAATAATTTCTTCGACTTTCATCTGACCTGCTGGACATATGTTTCATTCTAGGTCACCTGTAGAACATGTGATCTCCCTTCTATGAGCACCTTGGGCCTTCTACGAGCACCTTAGGTATATGCAGACTAGGCCCATGATCCTCACTTAGTTCGTGCAAGCTGAATCTGCAAGCTCGCTTTGTGAGCTAGATCTGCGAACTCTCCTACTGTCCTCTCGCGGTTCGGTTTGCACTTAATCGTTTGGTGGGACCTATTCGGGTTACGGGTAAGTGAATCAAGTCTTATCTAGGACTAAGGTTGGTGATCATTGATGTATAACAAGATGTAACACTTGGTACAAAAATCATTAACCAGTTCAACTCCACTTTCAGAAGCCTCCCAATCACTTAAAAATGCCTTCTAAAAAAAACACCAAACAATAAAAATTCAGACCTTTTACCATTTAATACTCAATTATAATCTCCAAACAGATAACAATAGAACCGAGTAGGCTGATTTTTTTGGTTCTGAGCTTGATATAATTCCCCTGATGTTCAAAACCTGGTTTTATTTAAAACTTCAAAATCTCAACTAATAATTTGACTTTCATCTGACCCAACTCAAAATATTAAACATTTTATATTATATTGAATTTTATAAGATTAAATAAAAATATGTATGATAAAAAGTAAAAATATTTAACTAAAATATAAAAAAATAATAGAATATTTTAAAATCTTATAAAATTTTTCAAATGTATAATTAAAGAATATATAGAATAATTATTAAATTGAAAAAAAAGTGTATTTTGGTGTTTTTTTTTTTCTAGGTGAGGTGATGTGGGTTTAATCAAAACCCAATCTTAACTCAATTCTAAAATTTTCAATTAAAAAGTTGTTTCCATCGCCCCTGAAATCGATTTTTTTAAAAAAAACCTCTCTATCACGTAAAATCCTTAGGATTTGGATTAATATACTCTCTCTAGTTCTTCGAGCAATAATAAAAATGGTAGCTATCCTAGGAGCAACCTATGTTCCACTACACATTCCAAAGCATAAATCTCTTTTCCATCTCTAAATCCATATTGGATAATCAAACTACAAACCAACGCTGTAATGTCCGTTATCATGATTACATTGTGACATGTGACGGCACATTACATTACTAGAATAATTCATATTAACTCGATTTTTTACGAAATAATTTAAGAAATAAATCATGGGTCATTTTCAATTTCGTATATTAGCAAATTGATGCAGCCTAAGAGGCATATATGCATATCAATTTCATGTATCATAACACGTATTCACTATGTTCTTTCAATTTGGTAATTTTATCCATATCTAATCACAAATACATTTTATAATAATTATTCAATTCAAAAGCATAGTTCAACATATTTTAGATCGAGTAGCCAATAACAATTTTCATACATGTGGCATTTATTAATTAATTCTAAACTCATGGGCAAATATGCGAATCATTATATCAATATACACTCATGAACCCTCAGGGCTCTAGAGCTAACATTAGTTCTCACAAACACTGTAACACCACTTCCCCGACTTGATCGTTGAGTCTGAGTTACAGGATACTACAATCGTTTTCGGAGAAACTACCAACAAAAGCACAATAATTATATCAATCAAACAAACAATTATAACTTAAGCACATTCATAATATGATTCACAACAAAGTCTAAGCCTTGATCGAGCTTACGAAACCTCTTTCGTTGACCCAAGCATGAATTAGGACCAAATTTGAAAAGTTTTGAAAATCTAGGGACGATGCTGTGACATCATCTTCTTTACGTCGTGACATCGCCAAATAGCTTTTCCTGTTGTGACGTTAGACCACTTGATGTCGAGACGTCACAAACTATTAAGCCAATGTTGCACGAGGATAGTTTCTCATCTCGTCTCAACGTGGACTCTGTTTTGGTACATTTTAGGCCATTTGGTACCTATTCCACACCAAGCTAACCTTTATCTCAAATGGTGCATAATGCACACTTATATCTTGCACCAAACCATTCCAAAATCATGTCTAAGCATTCATTCAACTATTTCTAAACTTTCATTCCATCATTTTTTACAATTTTAACGACAACAAATTAACCCACCATTCCTTGATTCATAATCATCTATTTTAACATGCTTATCACACTCAATAGCCATTCAAATATTATTCATTATAAATTAACACAATAATAATACATTCATATAACGTTTTACCATACCAAGAAAAAACATGATCCAAATATCAATTGATGATAGATCAAACATTACCATCTAAAACCAATATGTCACAATTGGCACCATTTCACAACAAATCATACCAAATATGTTAACATGAATGGAAGTTATTTATTACTATCGAATTCCTATTCCATTTGATGCTAATTATACACTATGAATGTCATACCTTACCTATTCACAATCACATTTTTATTTCAAATACATAACTTATCCATCAACCTCCAAACATACCAAAACATGTATTTTTAGATATATACACATAAAATTACAATATTAAGCATTAAATTAATCTCAACCCAAACAATCATTCACAAGAAACACATAAACAGACACCTATCCACATGCCACAATACCGAGTTACAGAATAAATAAAGTCTACCAAGTTGATAGGTGGATAGTGTGAGCTTCTATACGATCCGATCATCATGTCCCGCAAGCCAAAATATACAGAAAAAGGAAAGAAAGCAACGGATAAGCATTACTAATTCTTAGTAAGTTCATATGAAATAAACATTAACTTACCTTAACATACAAATTATACATTTCAAATTAATGGATCAATACAGTAAACCTAGCATAGCATTTCACAAGAATAAGGTGAGCTCCACGAATAACCTAGTTATATAATGTTATCGTAAGTAATATATCATTCAAGATATTATTATACACATACACTATACCAATTCAATTCCATTCATATAATTTATTCAACATATAACCATTTAAACACAGTCTCATAAGATGTAACAGTCATTTCCCTTGTCTATTAATCTAGTAGCCCGATAAATGCTAGTAAATAATTTTGGATACATGAGTAACTACACCACACTAGAAAGCACCATAGTGTTGTCGATAAGTGATAAAAGTAACATGTTTTAGTCTCATTCTTAATGAGATTTTGAAAGATTATTCGATGTTAATGGTGAATTTTATGCTCCTAATCCTTTAAATTCATGTTTTTATACCTCTGAGAGCATTTGGAAGCAAAAGGAGTGAAAACCAAAAAATTAGAGCAAGGTATAGGGGTTACACGAGCTGGACCATTCCATATGGCTTAGACAGACGACCGTGTGAGCCACATGGGCTACCACACTACCATGTGGCAGGCCGTGTTGATTTTGCGAATTGCTCTCCAAACAATAGAAAAACACGATTTTTAGGGTTTTTCGGGCATTCTGAGACCTATATAAGACAAAAATAAGAAGATAGGAGTGAGCCACATTGAATACTCAAGAAAGCAACTCAAAAAACATCATTGAAGCCAATCCTGAAGCAGATTTGCATCAAGATTGAAGAATCTCTTTTGATTTCTTTGGATATTATTGATATTATTATGAGTTTCTTTGTTTCTTGAGGTTATACTGTATTTTGGATGTTTTTATTTGCTAGCATAAACTAATTTTCTAAATACCTAGGGAGATGAACCCTATAATGAATTTTTTCGCTTGGTTTTTATTTTATGGAATAAATATTTAGATATTTTTATCAATTATGTGTGCTTAATTGTTTGTTTAATATTTCTAGATTATTAAGCCATGTTTGATGTGCTTAAATCAGAGGAGGAATAGACCCTATTTATGAGTAGATCTAGCATAACTGAGTGGAGTTGCATGCAATCCTAGAAATAGGATGACATAAATCTACTAGAATAGAGTCAAATCTAATACGGGAATCCATAGATCGAGTTAATGCGATAATAGGGGTTTTAATTAGAAAGAAATTTCAATTAATCAACTTAAAGTCAGTTCCTCTTATTATTGAAGAGAGATTTTAGCATAATTTAGGGATTCCTATGGATCAAGATACTAAGTGAAGAAATTGCATGATTTATATTGATAATGACAAATGAAATCCATGTGAATTCTTTCCTAGGTAATGTTTCACTTCTTGGTTGTTTACTCAACTATTTTCTTGATCCGTTCTTTGTCACGTTCATAGTTAATTAATTTAGTTAATTTTAGTTTTAATCAACCACTTAAATTTATCGGTTAAATAATAGAAAGACGGTAATTACTAGTACTTTTGGTCTTCATGGGAACTATATATGTGCTCACCGTAGCTATACTATTAATTGATAGGTGCACTTGCCTTAGTTAAATGTTTAGTTGGTTTCGTGGACATCAATTGTATAGAGGCACCAAAGTTAAATCAGAGACAATGAAGTGCAAACCCATGCAAGCATGCAACTAACCATATTTTCATGCCAATCATATCCTAATAGTTTACTAAGTTCACACAGGCATTAATATTGAAATCGTAACCTTTGTATCATTGTAGCATCATCATGTACATATCTTTTACTATAACACATTCCATATCCTATTAGTTGTAACACCCCTAACCTGTCTCCATTATCGAATTAGAGTTACGGAGTGTTACTGTAACACCCATAACTTGTTTTCATTTCCGTTACCAAATTAAATCACTCAAAGCATGCCAAAACGATCCACTTATGTGCCTAGCCAATGTGTCATCATTGACACCACAATTCAAATGCATACATTTCATTAAAGTTAAAATGCACAAGCCACAACACACTCAAATTGACTTACATTTAAACCCAAAAATACCATACCTAACTCATGCCAACTTACCATTTCATGCTCACCCACTTATGATTAAACTTAGAATTAGGCTTGCATATAACCATTAGTTATTCAAATCATTTAAATTAGAATCTCAATTCACAAGTATATAACCTAGTGATTAGCAATCACACAAGTATCATACCATATTGAATGTTAATACTTATACTTTCATATTTCCAATCAACCACAACTTGCATCATGCATGCACATATCAATAGCCATTTAACTTGTAACAGCCTGATTTAGGGGCTAGTCAGAACTGTGGTTTTGAAACCACTAATCTGAGGTCAGAGAAAATTATTTTTATATTATTTTATGTGTTATAGCATGATTACAAGATTGCATGAAAATTTTGGTGCATTAATTTTAGTGATTGCATGCTTAATTGCGAAAAAAGACAAAATCACATAAAGTACAAAAATTCTATTTTATAAGCTAAAGGTGTCTAATAGCTGTAGAATATTAATTAGAGGCCTTATTATGCAATTAGACCTTTAGAAGATGGAGTGGTCGGCCATAGGGGACAAACAATGTCAAAATTGATCAAAGTTGTTGGATTAGGTAGATTAAATTGACTTGTATTAATAAAATAAAGAAAAGAAAGATATCATCTTTCTCTCCATCTTTTCCACCTAAAATTAGCAGCAAAAGAGGTGTTTGAGAACTCAAAAATTTCATCCAAGCTTTTCCCCTTGCAAGTAAATGTTTTAATGGTCATTCTTTGATAATTTTTGTACTTTTGAGACCCTTGTAGCTTGAGCTAGCTAATGAGGGGACTATTTTGCAAAATGGTTGAAAACCTAGGGTTTTTTCATGAGAGCATTAGTGTTGATTTCTAAAATTTTATGGAAGAAAATGAGTCTTAGTTGTTAAATAAACAACTTTTGTGAAATGTGTTGCCATTAAAACACCTAAAGGACCTTTTTGTAAAGGTTGTAAAATTGGTGGTAAATGTGTGAAATAATGAGTATTGAGAGTTTCTATAAGAGTAATAAATGTTCATCTAGGCTTTCTAAAGGAGGAAATTTGAGTACAATTGATTTACGAGCCTAGAGGTAAAATCGTAATTTTGTGAAAGTCTAAGGGCAAAATGGTAATTTTGCCAAAGTATGATTATTGAAATGTATTAATTAATGTGAAATTAAATGAGATAATTTGTTATTATAGATCAAGAAGAACGAGGAATTAACCTTGGCCGAGGAAAAGGTAAGGTTTCGGACTAGATCGCAAAATACACATTTTGGTATCAAGATAAGTTTGTGTGTAATAAATTCAACATCATGTTATTAAGTTTTAAAATGTTTGATATTAGTGAAGATGTATATTATTTCTATGAAATTGAGTAATGATGTTAAACGAGAAAATGATGAAAATTTATGATGTGGAAGTCCTGGTTGGATTTTAAGAAGTGAGAGGATATCATCATCAAGACATGAGATTGGTAATGTCCCGTATAAGACCATGTCTGGGACATGGCATCGGCACTGAATTGAGATCCCATATAAGACCACATCTGGGATATGGCATCGGTATCGAATATGAAAATCGCATAAGACCATATCGGGGATATGGCATCGACATTGATATGAGATCCATATAAGACCATATCTGGGATATGGCATCGACATCGAGATGTGACCCCATGTAAGACCATATTTGGGATATGGCATTGGCGTCGTGTTTATGTGTATGATGATGATTATGTATCTTCGAGTATTCCAAGTGATTCATTGGGATAGATAGTTAAGCTTATAATAAATATGAAACTAGTGCTTACGCTATGTGATGAAGTGATACAGGTAAATGTGATAATTCACGAGAAATGTTTACGATATGTGACATGACATGTAATTGGTAAGAGGAAGCATGAGTAAGTTAAGGCAATGTGCTTGAGACTTTGTGTTATTCTTTATCCCATGCAATGGATGGATGACATTATGAGCCTTTATGTCACTACTTATTTCATGCAAACTTACTAAGCTTTATGCTTACCCCTCTCATTTCCCTTTTCCTTGTAGTATCGCCAAGCTAACTCAGGGATCGTGGGACGTCGGAGTTTGGAATCACACTATCAACTTCTCTTTGGTATAGCATAGTTTGATTAATTTTGAGTATGGCATGTATAGGAACTTGGTTATTTTGTGTTATGTCATATTTGTTAGCCAATGTGTGGCTATTAATGTCATTAAATTCATTTTGTAAATGATCATTAGAAATTGGCCAATACTTGATAAGTTTATATATTCAATGAAGATGAAGTTCATGAAGTGCATGCTTGTATGATGGGATGAGTAATTGAGTAAAGAATATGCATGCTGAACGTAGTGTAAACCTATGTATGGATGTCTTGATTTTGGGCATTAGAAGTGCCTTGTGGTCATGGTGTATATTGTATTGAAGTGGTATAAGTGTGGTTGCTTAGTAGGGTGGCAATTGGCTTGGTAGATAACCTTACAATTTTCCATACAGGTAGAAACACGGGCGTGTGTCTAGGCCGTGTGTGACACACGGTCAGCCTCATGGGCGTGTTGATAGGCCGTGTGCACCCCTGCATGCTAAGTTGGAAATTTTGTATGCCTAGTAGTTAACATACGGGCTGAGACACGGCCGTGTGTCTCAACCGTGTGGGAGGCATGGCCTAAGACGCGGGCATGTACCAGTGCTGTGTGAAGTCTGCACCTGGAATTAGTAATTTAATTTGACACATGGTCTAAGGACACAGGCATGTGCCTTGGCCGTGTGACCTTATTGAGATGATGACGTCATAAACAGAATATTAAGGTTTTCAAACACGGGTGAAGACATGGGCTTGTCATAGCCGTGTGAGGGATACCGGTTATGGACACGGGCATGTGTCAAGTTGTGTGAAAACCCCTGTAGGTTCGAAATAAAAAATAAAATCCACACAGACTAGGGACATGGGCATGTGTGATTACACGGCCTGCCCACACGGACGTGTCCCTCTTCATACGGGTGTGTGACCCTATTTTGTGTAAAAATTTTCTAAGTGTTCAAAGGTTTCAGGTTTAGTCCCAAACCATTCCATATGTATGTTTAAGGTCTAGTAGACCTATAAGAGGGACGTTATGGTTTCGAATGAGAAGTTTTAAGTAAGAATGAGATTGTATGTTTAAGTAAGTACGGTAATGCCTCGTACCTGATTCAGGTGTCGAATACAGGTAAGGGATGTTACATTTAATGGTATCAAAACTACAATTTAGTCGATTCTTGAACTAACGTATCGTAAGTATGAGTCTAACTATATGTGCCATACGTATTAGTATTTGCATAATGAAAGTGTGACGACTCCTGACGATTTAAATTTTGTTTTTATATAGTAAATTGATACTGACTGAGCCCTGGCTGATACTGCTGCAAGTAATGGGCTGGCTCCCCCGTAAGGGACCGTGCCAGTTGAAAGTTGACCTGAGACTTTGAGTGAGGGAGAAGAGGCTCAAGAAGCCTTTCTCTATATGATGAGCAACTGGTACACTGAGTTTATTCAAGCAAACCCTAATACTCAACCCCCTCTAGCCCCATATATTCCTCAGCCTACCCTTGTAGCTCCCCAAGATGTGAAAGTAGTAAGAAGAGAAAAGCCTCCGGTTGATAGAATCCAAAAATAAGAAGCTGAGGAATTTTGAGCAAGTAAAAATGATGATCCAGAGAGAGCGAAATCTTGGCTTGAGAATACCATTAGGGTATTTGATGAGTTGTCATGGCCACCTGAAGAGTGTATGAAGTGTGTGGTACCTCTCTTGAGAGATTCGGCCTATCAGTGGTGGAACACCCTTGTGTCAGTTGTACCAAGGGAGAAAGTTAACTGGGAATTCTTCCAAGAAGAATTCCAAAAGAAGTATATTAGTCAAAGGTTTATTGACCAGAAAAGAAAGGAATTCTTGGAGCTAAAATAAGGTCGAATGATGATGATCGAATATGAGCGTGAGTTCGTAAGACTTAGTGAATACACTTGGGAGTGCGTATCGACAGAAGCCATTATGTGCAAAAGGTTTGAGGACGGGTTAAATGAGGATGTCAGTTTATTTATTGGTGTCCTAGAACTAAAAGAATTTGTTGTTTTAGTGGATAGAGCCTGTAAGGCCGAAGAACTGGTCAAGGAGAAAAGAAAATCTAAAATTGAGTCTCGTGACTCGGGGAAGAGACGGTTGGGAAAATCATTTCAATCCTAATCCAAGAAATCAAGAGAGTTTACTACCCGATCGACCACTTCAGCTGGGTTTTCAAATAAAAGTAAGGGTAAACAGTACTCGGGATCTAAAACTCAGACCACTTCAGTTTCTAGTGTTGGCAACGCTCGACCAAGTAGACCGGAGTGTCCGTAGTGTGGCAGATGTCATCCCGAGAAGTGTCAAGGAAACAAGAAAGCTTGTTTTATGTGTAGGTCCCTAGACCATTTTATCAGAGATTGCCCCGAGGTGGGTGAGAAAGAGAAACCTTAGAGTGCAAGACCTGGAAGTACTGCTAGAGGAAGGCCACAGAGAAACTCGAGAAATGAAACAAGTAGTAAGAATACACCTAAAAGTAGACTACAAGATCTGAGGGTAGAGCGCCTGCTAGGATTTACGCTATTCATGCTTGCGAAGAGGCGTCCTCCCCCGATATGATCACGGGTACATTTTCTATTTATGATACTCATGTTATAGTTTTAATTGATCCGAGATCTACCCACTCGTATATTTGCATGAAATTAGTCTCTAGTATGAACATGCTTGTAGGGTCTACAGAATTTGTGATAAAAGTGTCAAATCCTCTAGGCAAATGTAGTCGATAGAGTATGCAAAGGTTGCCCTTTGATGATTTGGGGTCATTATTTTCCAGCCAATCTCAACTTATTTCCATTTGATGAATTTCATGTCATCCTTGGGATGGATTGGTTAACTACTCATGATGTGATAGTGAATTGTGGAAGGAAATTCATTGAGTTAAAATATGAAAATGGGGATATTCTTCATGTTGAATCAGACGAGCAAGACAGATTGCCTATAGTGATGTCTTCCATGTTGACTCAGAAATACCTAAGAAAAGGGTACGAAGCTTACCTTGCCTTTGTGATGAATGCTAAAGAGGCTGAGTTAAGAATTGAATCAGTGCCTATAGTATGTGAGTATCCAGATGTTTTCCCAGAGGAATTGCCAGGGTTACCTCCAGTTAGAGAGATTGAATTTGGGATTGAGTTGGCCCCTGGTACTACGCCTATATCGATTGCTCCGTATAGAATGGCTCCAATTGAGCTAAAAGAATTGAAGGCACAGTTACAAGAGTTGATAGACAAAGGCTTTGCAAGATCGAGTTATTCTCTATGGGGTGCTCCCGTATTATTTGTGAAGAAAAAGATGGTTCCATGAGGTTATGCATAGATTATCGATAGCTTAATAAGTTAACCGTGAAGAACAAGTACCCATTACCAATGACCGATGATTTGTTTGACAAATTGAAGGGAGCCATGGTGTTTTCCAAGATAGACTTGAGGTCTGGATATTATCAGTTTAGAGTCAAGGACTCAGATGTGCCGAAAATCGCATTTCGGACAAGGTATGGTCACTATGAATTTTTGGTCATACCATTCGGTTTAACAAATGCCTCTGCAGTTTTTATGGATTTGATGAATCGCATCTTTTGGTCATATTTGGATAAATTTGTTGTAGTCTTTATTGATGATGTATTGATCTACTCTCGGGATTAGAACGAGCATGCTGAGCATTTGAGAATGGTTCTGTAAATTTTGAGAGATAAACAATTATATGCAAAGTTTAGTAAAAGTGAATTTTGGCATAAGGAAGTTGGATTTTGGGGGCACATTATCTCGGGTGATGGTATTCGAGTTGATCCGAGTAAGATTTTAGCGATTGTTGAATGGAAGCCGCCAAGGAATGTAACCGAGGTTAGGAGTTTTTTGGGCCTAGCTGGATACTATAGATGATTTGTCAAGGGATTTTCCATGATAGCTACTCTGATGATGAGGCTATTGCAAAAAGATGTGAAGTTTGAGTGGACAGAAAAGTGCCAATAGAGTTTTGAGAGATTAAAGGCATTGTTGACTGAGGCTCCAGTTCTAGTACAACCCAAACCAGGAAAAGAATTTATGGTTTATAGTGATGCATCCTTAAATGGATAGGTTTGTGTACTCATGCAAGAAGGCAATGTGGTTGTAACATCCTAAATTGGGGGTTGTTTGTAATTTAATTATTTTTCCCATGTGTGTGCTTGAAGAAATGAATACTATGTTTGCTAGACATGATTTAGGGCCTAGTCATAGCCCCGAACTAGGTCAGACTTAGGACTAAAAAAATTTATTTTTAAGTGTTTAAAAGAAAGGAGCTAAGTGAGATAGGAGTTAAGAAAAATTTAAGAAGGAACATGACACAAGGATTTAATTGGCATGATTGGCTTGGGCGTCAAAGGGAGTTTTCAAGGGGGAGAGGTTCGAGTCGTGGGAGTTACAAGGGGGAGGCATTTTGTTTTTGGGCTTTTTGGGCTGTTAAGAAAAGGGCTGAAGTAGGAAGGCTTTAAAAATTAAATGGTGAGGTTTAAGAGCATGAAAGTCGATTGGGAAGAATGGCATGGGGCGATATAAGAGGGCTGCAGCAGTGAGGTCCTATGTTCGAACCAAGGGAGCAACAATTGGGGTTTTATTTTTTTTGAAAGCTGGCGTGAATGGGAGAGGGAGCTAATGATCTGATTTTTGGACTCTTAACTTGATAAGGATAAGTTTAATTTTTGCACTTAATTTCAGCTGGAAGGGTAAGTGTTAGTGGTTTATTTTCTTTTAAATTGTTTGTGGAGTGGCTAAGAAATACAAATAAAAGATAAATGTTATTTTTGAGTGATAATTAAAAGCTGAAATTATCACAAAAAGAGGGTGAGAGTTGGCCGAATGAAGGACTCATTAGGGCCATCCACATTCGGTTTTATCACCTAAAGAGAGGGGTCGAAATTCATAAAAAAATTCTTTTCTTTTCTCTACTTGTTGCTGGCCGAATTCTTCATAACCACAATTGCTAAAATTCTTCAAATTCCTTTTCTCCTCTTGTTTCTTCTTAGCAGAACCTACCCCCTCTTCTACTCAAGAATTTCCAACCCTTCCATCTTGTGTTAGCCGAATCTTTTAGGGGCTGTCAAGCGTTTCACTTGTAGTTCTCCAAGCAGCATAGTGGTAAGTATTTCTTCCTAAAGGTAATCAGTTTGTTTCTTCTCTTTTGGGATGGCCGAATGTTCATAGGATCACAAGATGGTATTTCTTTGTTGTAGCTAACAGCATGGTGCATTGACGGAGCCTATCGATAGTTGATTCTTCAAAGGTGAGGCACATACACTATTCAGCTATAGGCTTTGGTTATGTATAAGTGTACAAGTCGATTTTAACAAGTGTTTTGGTAGGGATCTCGGCAAGTCAAGTAATGATCTCAGGTTTTCAGTAAGTTTGGTAAGTGACTAGTAAGATTCGGCCAAGGGCCATTTGTTAAGAATTAATGCCTAAAGCGGAAACTAATATGTGTCATATATGGATTCGACGATTTCAAGAATAAGCGTAGTTTTGGGATTTGGTAAGGGACCAAATCAGTAACCAAGGTGAGTGTTATTACGAGTACAACATATCCTTCGGGATTAGTTGGTTTGGCTGAATAGGCCTAAGTCCCTAACCCTGTTGTTGGCCGATTATAGGGTCAAGAATCTAGCGTCGTAGATCGGATCTTTGGGATCTAGAAATTTCGGTGGTAACAGGTGTGTAAAACTCTTTACACACTTTATACACACTTTATTAATTAACATTGCCATATTGTTGCCTTTTAATCTTTTTGGTAGTGATTTGCTTGTGGGCGTAAGATTGGATTCCGAGTAAGTCCCCTATTTTGTGATCTATGATGTATGTTTGAGTATGCCATCACATGCTGTTAAATGCTATGCTATACATAAATGCATGATATATGATAATTGTTATGTAAGTATGATGATGGTGGGATTGATGAGAGGAGGGGGATGATTTTTATGGACTGTCACCAGTGGTTTTGACCACAAGATGGGTTGTCCCCATCAGTTTAATTGTGACTTTGGTCACCAGTGGTTTTGACCACACCGTTGATAAATCGTGACTAAGTCCTAGTGGTTTGGTACCACCAGTGTTTTTGACCACATCATGATAATTGTGACCTATGGTCATCAGTGGTTTTGACCACACGATGGGTTGGCCCCATCATTTGATTTGTGACTCTAGTCACCAAAGTGGTTTTGACCATCGCTGGTTTTGACCACACAGGCGCTTAAAGGAGTACGGATGGTTAGTGGGGTTGCATATTTGCATGTTATTAATAATTTGTGTATGAGTTACTTTTCCGGGTGGGGGATTTACACACTGAGTCTTGGTGACTCACCCCTTCCCATACTATTTTGCGATGAGTAGATCGCGAGATGGAGCCGAGAGGACTCGAGGCGGCCATGCTTGTTTCTCGATTTGAAACCTTATTTAAATCGGTTTTAGTTCATTTATTTTCTAAGTCTTTTTATTTTGGGTTGTAATAAGGCCGCTAATTATTATTTGGATGTTTATTTTATTGTTTTATTTTACTTATGTTATATTACAAATGAAATTTATAAATGTTAAGTGAACCGGTTAAAAGTAACTTTTTCAAACTTAATAACTTCTACGGGCTTTCAAAGATGTTACCATCGGGTAACAAAATACACTAAGTCAACTATAACCTTGACAAATTTTAAAATTTACATGATCAAACGTTTTCAAAAGGTTTATCAACACAACCATGTTTATAAAAATCCCAACTGAGTTTTATCAAACCCTGTTTTAATACCTTAGCCATATTTTAACAAGTTTCCGCCAGACACTCAAAATGTTTCAAATCATTTCACTCCGTAGCATACCAGATCTGGTCAAGACTCATGGGCCGGGTTTGGGGTGTTACATTTTTGGTATCAGAGCCCGGTTCAAAACTCGGCTGTGGGGGCCCAAGGCCCAAAATGTTTTGTTTATGTTAGTAGGCCTTATTGAAATGTTTTGGGAAACTGTTTTTGGCTTGAACAGCATGGCACTGAGTCTCCGGCACCTATCCGTCTAGGTAAGTAATTCTATCTATTTTTGTGATTACTTGATAGGGGTAGAAGGGTAAATTGGGAACGTAGACTATTAGAATAAGGAATTGTTGAACCCTAGGGTTAGCATACCCTAACAAACAATGCATAAGATTTAATAATTCCCTAAACAAACCTGTGAGTTGTCACTGAGCAAGGGATGTGGCAATCATTATACGCATGTCTAGGATTGGATTCGGTAGGGGCCTGGTATTTAAGCAGTCCTAGTGACTCACCTCCTACTCACTTGAATCCTACCTGATGCGTAGTGACAGTTCATCCTAGCTGAGACGACACACTCACAGGCTAAACTTGATAACTAGAACCCGAAAGGGACTAGCCGTTTTGTTTTTGAAGTAATTAAAACCTTGTTTAAAAAAAATGACCAAAAGACCCCTTAGTTTGAAAAATGGCCAAAATACCCCTAGCTTGTAAACTACCAAAATACCCTCCATATGAAAAATTTCCAAATAGAAAATTTTCAAAATGTCCTTCTTTTGTGAAATCAAGTAGAACCAAATTACTAAAAAAATTACTAAAATACCCTTAGTGGTAAAATTTCAAAATTGCCTCTAACCAACAAAATTACCAGAATAACCCTGATTTTCAAAATTTTGCAACATTACTGTTTTGGAAAATGCAATTCTCAAAAAGAACCATCAAAGTTTTACAACTTTTGAAATATCCCTGATTTGTTAAATTTTACAAATTCACCCTGATTTGTGAAAAATTACCGAAATACCCCTGAGGTCCAAAATTTCTGAAATACCCCCGGATTTTAAAATTTTTTCAAAATACCCCAGGAATTTAAGAGTTCCAAAATACTTTTTGACAAAATCATCTGAGAACTTTTATTTTTGAAAAATTACAAAAATACCCCTGTAGGACAAATTACGAAAATACCCCTGGGTAGTGGAAAAACGATCACAATGAAAACTACAACGTCTCTTTGAATGAATGAAGGGAAAGGCTGTGTGCTTGTATGAATACGAAAGAACCACTCCTAAAACTCCTATCATAAAATTTCTTCGTGGATAACCAGTGGAACAAGTACTAATGCATAAAATTCTTAAGCAGATAAACGCAATCATTAGAAATGAGTACAAGAGGTCGTGGACGTCTGCCCCGTGGCCGTGGTAGAGGTAGGATGACCTTGTCGGAGCCAGCAGGGTCTGGTCATGGGTCTGGAAATGAGACGCCGAATCTACCGACGGCGGAAACGGAGTTTCAAGATCAGACTGGTGGTAACGACGTAGTATCCCAGGCGGTGCTACGAGTGTTGGAACGAGTTGCAGAGGCAGACGCGGGTGTAGGAGCCCGCAAATCTGTGGTTGAACGACTCCGGGCTAATGGAGCGGAGGTGTTTAGAGGAGTTTCTGGAGTGGCACCCAGTGCGGCGGAATATTGGTTAGAATCAACTGAGAGGATCATGGGTGACCTAGATTTTACAGCTGAGGAGAAGTTGAAGGGTATCATCTCTCTGCTTCGAGATGAGTCATATTAGTGGTGGCTCACCGTAAGAGATGGAGCGATGGCGGAGGATCTCACATGGGAGTTCTTTAAGGCTGCTTACCAAAAGAAGTACACATGAGCTAGTTACGTGGATGCACAGCGGAAGGCTTTCTTGAACCTGGTTTAAGGCAATAAGACAGTGGCGGAGTATGAGGCTGAATTCCTCCGGTTGAGTAGGTATGCTAGTGGTATTGTGGGTACCGAGCATGAACGTTGTGTTAGATTCGAAGATGGGCTGAGAGATGAGTTGAGGATGATGATAGCTCCACAACAGGAACGTGAGTTCGCTGTCCTAGTGGAGAAATCGAAGGTTGCTGAAGGGGTAAAACAATCGGTTAGACGAAATCAAGATAGGAGTTGGAATAAGAAGAGCTCTGGATCTTCAAGGTTCTCTGGTAATCAGTAGAAGAGGACGAGGTTTGGTGGGTCGATCAAGTCGCTAGGCTCGCTGCTGCTTGCTAATCTCAATGGCCGCCACGGTGTGCCCGGTGTGGGAAGTCTCACACGGGAGAATGTTGGAATGGTAATCGGGGATGCTTCGAATATGGGTCCATGGAGCATCGAGTTAGAGATTGTCTGAAGAAGGCAGCTAGGTTGAGATTAGAGGGGCAGGATCGTGCACTGAATAGGCAGGATAATCAACAGCCAGCGAGGGGTCGTGGTGCAGGAAGAGGAGGTAATAGTGCTGGCAGAGGTCGTGGGGCACGAGGGGAGGTATCGGTGGTACTGAGGCTAGGCAACCTGGTCTGGTCTATGCCACGAGGTGTCAAGAGGAGGGCGACGCACCGGATGTCATAACCGGTATGTTCTTGATCTTTGGTGTACCCTATAGTACCTTGATTGACATTGGCTCAACCCACTCATACATTGCTAGTAGTGTAGTGGAAACTTTGCACTTAGACTCTGAGCTTACTTCTAGGAAGATGACTGTATTAAGCCCCCTAGGTCACTCTATAGAAGTAAGTAAACTCTATAGGAACGCACCCTAGAACTCCAAGGGTCGTGTTCTTGGTCGACTTGATGGAACTACTGCTTTGGGAGTTCGACCTAATCCTCAGGATGGATTGGCTAGTAAAGTATCAGGCTAGCCTGGATTGCGCGGCTAAGCGCATGGTAATAAAGACCGTGGAAGGTGATGAGGTGGTGATGATAGGTAAAAGGAGAGATTACCTATCTAATCTGGTTTCTGCGTTGAAGGCGAAAAAGATGGTGAGGAAGGGTTGCGAAGCATATGTGGTGCACGTCTGTGCTTTGGAAGCTAAGGATGTGGCTGTGAGAGATGTCCGGACCGTAAGAGACTATGTGGATGTGTTTCCAGAGGAACTTTCGGGTCTACCTCTGGACCGTGAGGTTGAATTTGGTATAGATCTATTACCCGGAATCGCGCCAGTATCTATAGCTCCGTATCGAATGGCACCGAAAGAATTGGTAGAGTTGAAGGCGTAGATTCAGGAATTGTTGGATAGAGGGTTCATCCGACCAAGTGTATCGCCTTGGGGAGCTCCAGTGCTTTTTGTCAAGAAGAAGGATGGGACAATGAGGATGTGTATAGACTATCGACAGCTGAACAAGTTGACAATAAAGAACCGGTATCCTTTGCCCAGGATTGACGATCTGTTCGATCAACTCAAAGGAGCATCGGTGTTCTCTAAGATTGACCTTAGGTCAGGGTACCATCAGCTTAAGGTGAAGGAGGCTGATGTCCACAAGACGACATTTTGTACTCGGTATGGACACTACAAGTTTCTGGTAATGCCTTTTGGTTTGACGAATGCACCGGCTGTGTTTATGGACATGATGAACCGGGTCTTTCAACCCTATCTGGATCAGTTTGTCGTAGACGACATTTTGGTGTACTCAAAGTCTGAGGAGGAGCATGACGCACATCTTTATGTGGTTCTACAAGTTCTAAGGAGAAAGCAAATTGACGCCAAATTCAAAGAAATGTGAGTTCTGGCTCAAGGAGGTAACTTTTCTAGGACATGTTGTTTCAGCCGAGGGAATCAGGGTGGATCCCCGCAAGATTGAAGCAGTATTAGAGTGGAAACCACCAAAGTCTGTTACGAAAATTTAGAGTTTTCTAGGGTTGGCAGGATATTATAGGAGATTCGTGGAAAATTTCTCCTTAATCGCAGCACCGTTGACTAAACTGTTGAGAAAAGGGGTTCCGTTTGTGTGGTCTGAGAAGCAGCGAGAGAGTTTCGATAAGCTGAAGAGGATTCTGACAGAAGCACCCGTCCTAATTCAGCCTGAGGTTGGAAAGGAGTTCACGGTGTACTGTGATGCATCGTATACTGGTTTAGGGTGTGTGTTGATGCAAGAAGGGAATGTGGTCGCTTATGCGTCACTGCAGTTGAGGCCTCACGAAGCTAACTATCTGACACATGATTTGGAATTGGCTGCTGTGGTTTTTGCCTTGAAAATTTGGAGGCATTACCTGTATGGGGAAAAGTCGGTAGTGTACACAGATCATAAAAGTTTGAGGTACCTCCTGACTCAGAAGGATTTAAATCTGAGGCAGCAGAGGTGGATTGAGTTGTTGAAGGACTACGACTGCTCAATCGAATACCATCCGGGGAAGGCTAATGTGGTAGCTGATGCATTGAGCCGAAAGGTGGTAGCAGATTTGGGAGCAATGTTTACTCACCTAAGTCTCTATGAGGATGGGAGCCTTTTGGCGGAATTGCAAGTGAAGCCGTCTTGGATTAATGAGGTCAAAGAAAGGCAGATGACTGATGAAGCTTTGAATACTCGGAGGTTGCAAGTACAGAATGGTGAGGCCGAAGGTTTCAGCTTGGGCAGTGATGGAGTGTTGTACTTTCAGGGGAGAGTATGCATGCCTAAGGATGATGAGTTGAGGCAGTGAATCCTTAAAGAAGCTCATAGTAGTGCGTACGCTATGCACCCGGGAAGCAGCAAGATGTATCGAGATTTAAGGGAACAGTTTTGGTGGTCGGGTCTTAAGTGGGAAGTAACCGAGTTAGTGGGCAAGTGTCTGACATGCCAGCAAGTTAAGGCTGAGCATCAATTGCCATTAGGGCTGTTACAACCGGTAAGGATCCCACAGTGGAAGTGGGATGAGATTACTATGGATTTCGTAAGTGGGCTTCCCCTTACGCCCAGTAAGAAAGATGCCGTTTGGGTGATAGTAGACCGGTTGATTAAGTCGGGCCATTTCATACCAGTAAGGGTTGACTACTCGCTTCAAAGATTAGCCAAGTTGTATATCGCTGAGATAGTGCGGTTGCATGGAGTACCAGTGTCCATTATCTCAGATCGAGATCCCCGGTTCACGTCGAGATTTTGGAAGGCTTTACATCAGGAGTTAGGCACGAAGTTGAATTTCAGCACGGCTTTTCATCTGCAGTCTGATGGACAATCTGAGAGGGTCATCCAAGTGTTGGAAGACATGTTAAGGGGCTGTGTTTTGGACTTCCGTGGTAGTTGGAAGGAGTACCTACCTTTGGCAGAGTTCGCTTATAACAACAGTTATCAAGCGAGTATTCAGATGGCACCGTATGAGGCACTATATGGTCAAAAATGCCGTACTCTTACATGTTGGACAGAGCTAGGAGAGCGACAGATGTTGGGTCCAGAGTTAGTGGCAGAGACGGAGGATAAAGTTAGAGTAATTGGGGCTCATCTTAAGGAGGTGTCGGACAGGCAGAAATCCTACGCTGATCTTAAGCGAAGAGAGGTTGAATATGCAGTGGGTGATAAGGTTTTCTTGAAGATATCCCCTTGGAAGAAAGTGCTGAGGTTTGGCCGGAAGGGTAAGCTAAGCCCTAGATTCATCGGACCGTACACGGTGTTGAAACGTGTGGGACCGGTAGCTTACCAGCTTGAGTTGCCAGCAGAATTGAGCCAGATACATGACGTCTTCCATGTTTCGATGTTGAGGCGCTATCAATCAGATCCCTCACACGTTGTGCCGGTTGAGGAAATTGAAGTGAACTCGGACTTGTCTTTCGAGGAGGAGCCGGTACAGATTTTGGATCGTGATGTCAAAGTTCTGCGAAAGAAGTCAGTGCCTTTGGTAAAAGTGCTATGGCGAAACCATGGCACGGAGGAGGCCACATGGGAACCCGAGGATGTGATACGCAAGAATACCCCAACTCTTGATCCGTAATTTCGAGGCGAAATTCTTTTTAAGGGGTAGAATCAGAACATCCTAAATTGGGGGTTGTTTGTAATTTAATTATTTTTCCCATGTGTGTGCTTGAAGAAATGAATACTATGTTTGCTAGACATGATTTAGGGCCTAGTCATAGCTCCAAACTAGGTCGGACTTAGGACTAAAAAAATTTCTTTTTAAGTGTTTAAAAGAAGGGAGCTAGGTGAGATAGGTGTTAAGAAAAATTTTGGAAGGAACATGACACAAGGATTTAATTGGCATGATTAGCTTGGGCGTCAAAGGGAGTTTTCAAGGGGGAGAGGTTTGAGTTGTGGGAGTTACAAGGGGGAGGCATTTTGTTTTTGGGCTTTTTGGGCGGTTAAGAAAGGGTCTGAAGTAGGAAGGCTTTAAAAATTAAATGGTGAGGTTTAAGAGCATGAAAGTCGATTGGGAAGAATGGCATGGGGCGATATAAGAGGGCTGCAACAGTGAGGTCCTATGTTCGAACCAAGGGAGCAGCAATTAGGGTTTTATTTTTTTTTCAAAGCTGGCGTGAATGGGAGAGGGAGCTAATGGTCTGATTTTTGGACTCTTAACTTGATAAGGATAAGTTTAATTTTTGCACTTAATTTCGGCTGGAAGAGTAAGTGTTAGTGGTTTATTTTCTTTTAAATTGTTTGAGGAGTGGCTAGGAAATACAAATAAAAGATAAATTTTATTTTTGAGTGATAATTAAAAGCTAAAATTATCACAAAAAGAGGGTGAGAGTTGGCCGAATGAAGGACTCATTAGGGCCATCCACATTCGGTTTTATCACCTAAAGAGAGGGGCCGGAATTCATAAAAGAATTCTTTTCTTTTCTCTACTTGTTGCTGGCCGAATTCTTCATAACCACAATTGCTAAAATTCTTCAAATCCCTTTTCTCCTCTTGTTTCTTCTTAGTCGAACCTACCCCCTCTTCTACTCAAGAATTTCCAACCCTTCCATCTTGTGTTAGCCGAATCTTTTAGGGGCTGTCAAGCTTTTCACTTGTAGTTCTCCAAGCGGCATAGTGGTAAGTATTTCTTCCTTAAGGTAATCGGTTTGTTTCTTCTCTTTTGGGATGGCCTAATGTTCATGGGATCACAAGATGGTATTTCTTTGTTGTAGCTAATAGCAAGGTGCATTGATGGAGCCTATCGAGAGTTGATTCTTCAAAGGTGAGGCACATACACTATTCGGCTATAGGCTTTGGTTATGTATAAGTGTACAAGTCGATTTTAACAAGTGTTTTGGTAGGGATCTCGACAAGTCAAGTGACGATCTCGGGTTTTCAGTAAGTTTGGTAAGTGATTAGTAAGATTCGGCCAAGGGCCATTTGTTAAGAATTAATGCCTAAAGCGGAAACTAACATGTGTCATATATGGATTCGACGATTTCAGGAATAAGCGTAGTTTCGGGATTTGGTAAGGGACCAAATCAGTAACCAAGGTGAGTGTTATTACGTACAACATATCCTTTGGGATTATTTGGTTTGGCCGAATAGGCCTAAGTCCCTAACCCTTTATTGGTCGATTATAGGGTCAAGAATCTAGCGTCGTAGATCGGATCTTCGGGATCTAGGAATTTCGGTGGTAACAGGTGTGTAAAACTCTTTACACACTTTATTAATTAACATTGCCATATTGTTGCCTTTTAATCTTTTTGGTAGTGATTTGCTTGTGGGCGTAAGATTAGATTCCGTAAGTCCCCTATGTTGTGATCTATGATGTATGTTTGAGTATGCCATCACATGCTGTTAAATGCTATGCTATACATAAATGCATGATATATGATAATTGTTATGTAAGCATGATGATGGTGGGATTGATAAGAGGAGGGGGATGATTTTTATGGACTGTCACCAGTGGTTTTGGCCACAAGATGGGTTGGCCCCATCAGTTTAATTGTGACTTTGGTCACCAGTGGTTTTGACCACACCATTGATAAATCGTGACTAAGTCCCAGTGGTTTGGTACCACCAGTGGTTTTGACCACATCATGATAAATGTGACCTATGGTCATCAGTGGTTTTGACCACACGATGGGTTGGCCCCATCATTTGATTTATGACTCTAGTCACCAGTGGTTTTGACCACCAGTGGTTTTGACCACACGGGGTAGTTAAAGGAGTACGGATGGTTAGTGGGGTTGCATATTTGCATGTTATTAATAATTTGTGTATGAGTTACTTTTTCGGGTGGGGGATTTACACACTGAGTCTTGGTGACTCACCCCTTCCCATACTATTTTACAGATGAGTAGATCGCGGAGATGGAGCCGGAGAGGACTCGAGGCGGCCATGCTTGTTTCTCAGATTTGGAACCTTATTTAAATCAGTTTTAGTTCATTTATTTTCTAAGTCTTTTTATTTTGGGTTGTAATAAGGCCGCTAATTATTATTTGGATGTTTATTTTATTGTTTTATTTTACTTATGTTATATTACAAATGAAATTTATAAATGTTAAGTGAACCGGTTAAAAGTAACTTTTTCAAACTTAATAACTTCTACGGGTTTTCAAAGATGTTACCATCGGGTAACAAAATATACCAAGTCAACTATAACCTTGACAAATTTTAAAATTTACATGATCAAACGTTTTCAAAAGGTTTATCAACACAGCCATGTTTATAAAAATCCCAACTGAGTTTTATCAAACCCTGTTTTAATACCTTAGCCATATTTTAACAAGTTTCCACCAGACACTCAAAATGTTTCAAATCATTTCACTCCGTGACATACCAGATCCGGTCAAGACTCATGGGCTGGGTTTGGGGTGTTACAGTGGTAGCATATGCCTCTAGACAATTAAAGTCGCACGAGAAGAATTACCCAACCCACGTTTTGGAGTTAGTTGCAATTGTATTTGCACTAAAGATTTGGAGACACCAATTATATGGTGAGAAATGTCAGGTGTTCACTGATCATAAGAGCTTAAAGTAATTGATAACTCAAAAGGAGTTGAACCTTAGGCAATAGAGACGGTTAGAGTTGATAAAGGATTACGAGTTAGTAATTGACTATCATCCGAAAAAGGCAAACGTGATCGCCAACGCCTTGAGCAGGAAATCCTTGTTTGCGCTGAGAGCCATAGATACACTATAACAACCCGATTTAGGGCCTATTCGAAATAGTGGTGCGAGACCACAAATTCAAAGTAGAAATGTGTATTTTAATTATTTTTATGAGGCTTACAAGGTATTTACATGATTGTGTGAAAATTTCATAAAGGAATTTTATTAATTAGTAAACAATTTGTCAATTAGGACTAAATTGCAATGATTAGAAAATATGAGAATCTAGAAGGTTTAAGTATGAAATAGCATCATAAAAATTATTAGAAATCCTCATTTAGCAATTAGACCATTATATGTTAAGATGGACAAAAATAGACATGGGAAGGAAAAATCTCAAGAAAGGATCATTAATGGCATTTTGTCATTTGGTAAATAAAAGATTAAAAAGGGAAAAAGAAGTCAAAATTATGTCCATCTTCTTCTCCTTGGCCTAAATTTCTTAAGGAAGACATAGCTAGGGTTTATTCATTTTTCAAGCTTGATTGTTAGTGTCTTTTTGCCCTGTTTTTAATGTTCTTCGTATTTTTGAGATCCTCGTAGCTCGATTTAGCTATTTCTAGCTATATTTTGAGCTAGGGTTTATGTTCAAAAATTTACCCATGAATGACATGCATGTATTTTGATGTTTTAAGGAAGAATATGAAAGTTTGATGTATGATAAACATATTTTTCTAAGTGATTTTTAATGAAAAATGCATAAAAGGACCAAATTGTAAAAGTTATAAAATTGGTCATACATGAGTGAAATAGTGGAAATTAAGGGCTGTTGTAGTTAAGAGAATAATTCAACTAAGCTTAAAATACAAGGAAGTTGAATAAAATCATTTTACGAGCCTAGGGGCAAAGTGTAATTATGAGAAAATTTAGGGAAAAATTATAATTTTTCTAAAATGTGATTCATGAGTCAATTTATTCAATGTGAATATTAAATAAGTGAAATTGTCATTATAGATCAAGAAATCTAAAGCACGGATCAAAACCGGGGCAAGAACAAGGTTGCGGACTAAATCGAACATTTATATACATTTTGAGTACCGAGGTAAGTTTGTGTGAATTTAAGGTTACATGTGTTACTGTATTTAAATTACTTATTATTTTGTGAAATGCTTATTATTTCCATGAAGTTGATTAATAATGTCTTGGTGAGAAAATGAATGAGAACATGTAAGTTGAAGTCCCGGTTGAAGACTCGAAATAACAAGGATACCTATATCATGCCAAGAGATAAGGAAGGTCCCGTATAAGACCATATCTGGGATATAACATCGGCACTGAATGTAGGTCTCGTATAAGACCATGTCTGGGACATGGCATCGGCACTGAACGTAGATCCTATATAAGACCATGTTTGGGATATGGCATCAACATCGAATAAGGAAGGTCCCGTATAAGACTATGTCTGGGACATGGCATCTGCACCATATAAGGAAGGTACCGTATAAGACCATGTCTGGGATATGACATCGGCACCATATAAGGAAGGTCCCGTGTAAGACCATGTCTGAGACATGGCTTCGGCACTAAAGGAAGATCTCGTGTAAGACCATGTCTGGGACATGGCATCGACATTAAGCTAAGAGATCTCGTGTAAGACCATATCTAGAATATGGCATCGGCATCAAGAGGTGATCCCATGTAAGACCATATCTGGGATGTGGCATTAGCATCAAGATACATGCATGAAGAGATTGAGTATCATCCGATATTTCGGGTAATTTATCGAATAAAAGAGCTAAGTATGTAAAGGTGACAAACGAGATAATCATGTAAAGATGATATAGAGTCAAGTTATACAAGGATGGCATTGAGTTTCATTTATGTTAAGGATGATGAAAACTTTGAGTTTATGTTTATAATTGCATAAGTGCTAAACTATGTGACTAAGTGAATACAGGTACCATGAGTAAAATACAGGTTATGAAATCATAATGTGATATGTAATGGGTAAGAGTAACTATGAGTAAGTATGCCTAAGCATTTGAGACTTATGTTGCTATTGCTTTATGAGATGGAAGAGTTTATTATGAGCAATGATGTTGCTATATAAATTTCATGCAAACTTACTAAGCTATATGCTTACCCCTCTCTTTTTCCTTTTCTTGTAGTATCACCAAGCTAGCTCGGGGATCGTAGAACGTCGGAGCTTAGATTACACTATCAAACACTATTTTGGTATAGCAAAGTTGATTTATTTTGAGTATAGCATGTATAGGAACTTGATCATTTTGAGTTATGTTATATTGGGAGCCCAAGTGTTGGCTATTAAGGTTACTCACTCTTTTTGTATATGGCCAATAGAAATTGGCCAATATTTGTCAAGTTTTATTCATTAATGATGATGAGTTTTATGATATGAAAGTTTATGCAATCAATGGAGTTATATGTGAGGAGTATGAATGATGATTTAGGAGGATCCTTCATAGTGCATGATTGTTATGTTATGTGTTGCTTGAGTTGGTATAAGAGTGTTTATGTTTCAGGGTGGCAATTGGCTTGGAAAATTGCCTCTAATTGTCCATATGGGTAGACACACAAGCGTGTGTCTAGGCCATGTGTGACACATGGTCAGCCCCATGGGTGTGTTAATAGGTCATGTGTCCCCTGTATCAACTTGCGAGAATTTGATTTGTCACATGCGCCAGGACACGGGCGTGTGCCTAGGCCGTGTGCTCTTAAGAGATTGATGATGTCATAAATAGAGAACTCCACGGGCAGAGGACACGGACGTGTCTAGACCGTGTGAAGGACACGGGTTATAGACACGGGCGTGTGTCCAGCCGAGTGAAAACGCCTGTAGGTTTGAAGGGAAAATAAATTCCACATGGGCTAGGGACATAGGCGTGTGAGACCACACGGTTCGACCACACAGGCGTGTGACCCCTATTTAGGTAAAAATTTTCTAAGATTGTAAAAGTTTCCGGTTGAACTTCGAAACTTTTCGGATGTATGTTTAAGACCTCGTAGGCCTATATTATGCATGTTATGATCAAGGATGAAAGGTTTTAATTTGAAATGAAATTTTATAGCCCAATAATACATGTTCAAGCAAGATTAAGTACATTAATGCCTCGTATCCTGTCCCGGCGTCAGACACGGGTAAGAGGGGTTACATACACAGATAGCTTTGTCAGATGAAGGTTCTATTCTAGCCGGGTTGAGAGCTAGGCCGATGTTTCTCCAAGAAATTTGTGAAGCTCAAAAAAGGCGATAGAGATTTGCCAGCCAAGAGAGTTCAATGTAAGTCGAGTGCTGAGTCAGATTTTTAGATTAATTTCGAAGTTTGTTTAATGTTCCGAGATAGAGTCTGTGTACCGTGGAATGATGAACTTATTCGGAAGATTTTGCACTAAGCACATAGTGGATGTTTGTCTGTACATCCAGGCAGCACAAAGATGTATAATGACTTGAGGGAATGGTATTGGTGTCCAAGTATGAAGAAAGACATTTCCAAGTTTGTATCGAGATGCCTATTTGTCAACAAGTGAAGGTTGAACACCAAGTACCTTCGGGTCTCTTCATCCTATTATGGTTCCCTAGTGGAAATGGGACCATATTACTATGGACTTTGTTTTGGGTTTGCCGTTGACACTGAAAAAGAAGGATCCTGTATGGGTCGTGATTGATAGACTTACGAAGTCAGCCCATTTCATACTAGTACGGGTTGATTATTCACTTGATAAGTTGGCCGAATTGTATATTTTTGAGATTGTGAGATTGCACGGAGTGCGTTTGTCGATCATATCGGATGAAGATCCAAGATTTACATCACGGTCTTGGAAAAAGTTGCAAGAGGCCTTAGGCAAAAAATTGAGCTTCAGTACAGCTTTCCATCTACAAACCGATGGGCAGTTGGAGAGGGTAATACAGATACTTGAAGACATGCTTCGATGTTATGTTTTGGAATTCCAAGGTAATTGGGAAAAGTACTTACCAGTAGTAGAATTTGCATACAATAATAGTTTTCAGTCAAACTTGAAAATGGTGCCTTACGAGGCATTGTATGGGCGTAAGTGCCTAACGCCTTTATATTGGACTGAACTCAGAGAGAATCAGATTCACGGGGTCGATTTAGTCAGAGAAACCGAAGAGAAGGTAAAAGTAATAGTGAATGTTTAAAAGCTACTTCTGATAGAAAAAAGTCCCATGCAGATTTGAAACGAAAAGAGATTGAGTTTCAAGTCAGTGATAAAGTGTTTCTGAAAGTATCACCATGGAAGAAGGTTGTCAGATTTGGCCGGAAAGGCAAATTGAGTCCGCGCTTTATCGGACAGTATGAGATTACCGAGAGGATAGGGCCGTTAGCTTATTAGTTGGCTTTGCCATCTGAGTTGGAAAAGATTCATAATGTCTTCCATGTGTCTATGTTGCGCCTATACCATTTTGACCCATCACATGTGTTTCACCAACAGAGGCTGAGATTTGTTCAGACATGACTTATGGTGAATAACCAGTAAAGATTTTGGCGCGAGAAGTCAAACAGTTGAGAAACAAAAGTATAGCCCTTGTAAAAGTACTATGGAAAAGACATGGGGTAGAAGAGGCCACATGGGAGCCAGAGGAGACTATGAGAAACCAATATCCCAACCTTTTTACCGGTAAGATTTTTAGGGAAGAAAATCCTTAAGGGGGAGAATTGTAACAGCTCGATTTAGGGGCTAATCAGAATAATGGTTTTGGAACCACTAATTTGAGGTCGAAGAAAATTATTTTTATATATTTTATGTGTTATAGCATGATTACAAGAGTGCATGAAAATTTTGGTGCTTTAATTTTAGCGATTGCATGCTTAATTGTGAAAAAAGACTATATCGCATAAAGTGTGAAAGTTCTATTTTATAAGCTAAAGGTGTCTAATAGCTGTAGAATATTAATTTGAGGCCCTTATTGTGCAATTAGACCTTTAGAAGATGGAGTGGCCAGCCATAGGGGACAAACAATGTCAAAATTGGTTAAAGTTATTGGATTAGGTGGATTAAATTGACTTGTATTAATAAATAAAGAAAAGAAAGATATTATCTTTCTTTCCATCTTCTCCACCTAAAATTAGCAGTAAAATAGGGGTTTGAGAATTCAAAAATTTCAGCCAAGTTTTTCCCCTTGCAAGTAAGTGTTTTAATGGTCATTCTTTGATAATTTTTGTACTTTTGAGACCCTTGTAGCTTGAGCTAGCTAATTAGGGGACTATTTTGCAAAATGGTTGAAAACCTAGGGTTTTACCATGCTGATTTCTGAAATTTTATGGAAGAAAATGAGTCTTAGTTGTTAAATAAACAACTTTTGTGAAAGGTGTTACCATGAAAACACCTAAAAGGACCTTTTTGTAAATGTTGTAAAATAGGTGGTAAATGTATGAAATAATGAGTATTGGGAGTTGCTATAAGAGTAATAAATGTTCAACTAGGCTTGCTAAAGGAGGAAATTTGATTAGAATTGATTTACGAGCCTAGGGGTAAAATTATAATTTTGTGAAAGTCTAAGGGCAAAATGGTAATTTTGCCAAAGTATGATTATTGAAATGTATTGATTATGTGGTAATTAAATGAGCTAATTATTTATTATAGATCAAGAAGAACGAGGAATTAACCTTGACCGAGGAAAAAGCAAGGTTTCGGACTAGATGGCAAAATTACATATTTTGGTACCGAGATAAGTTTGTGTATAATAAATTAAACATTATGTTATTAAGTTTTAAAATGTTTAATATTAGTGAAGATGTATATTATTTCTATGAAATTGAGTAATGATGTTAAACGAGAAAATGATGAAAATTTATGATGTTGAAGTCCCAGTTGGATATTAAGAAGTGAGAGGATATCATCATCAAGACATGATATTGGTAAGGTCCCGTATAAGACCATGTCTGGGACATGGCCTGTAATAGCCCAGTTTAGACCCTAGTCAGAATAATGGTTTTGAAACAAAAAATTTGAGTTAAAAATAATTTAATATTATTTTCTGTGCCTTTGATATATGACTAAGCATGTGTGAAAGCCTCGTATGAAAATTTGATCATTTGTGTGTTTAATTTGACAAAAGGATTAAATCGCATAAAGTGTAAAAGTGGCCTTCTAATTGATTAAGTGCCTATTTGATGTGGCTTTTAAATGTGGAGGCCTTTTGAGGCAATTATGCCAATATTTAGATAGTGGATAGTTGTTGGACTAATATAACCTTGATAAATATATGTATCAAATGTTATTTGATAAAGGGTAAATTAGTAAAATATGTGTTAATGTTATAATAATAAAAAAAAAAGATGAAAGTGATCATCTTTTATTCATTTATCTAGCAAAAAATTGAAAGAAAGAAGTAAGGGTTTGCGTTTTTCACATTCGGCTACTTTAAGGCTTAAATTCAAGGTATGTTTTACTTCAATTTTTTATAATTTTTACGTTTTTGCAATTGTTGCTTCGTATGCTATAAAACCCATGTTGTAATTTTAAGAATTGATTATGTTTGTGAGATGTGCCATTGATGAAATGATGAGCTTTGTGATGAGTATTGGTGTTAAATGAAAGATATGTGTTTAATGAACATGTTTTGTTCTTGAATTTTGGATGAATTTAGCTAATTAGGGCTAAATTGTGAAAATAATATTTTGGAGGACTAAATTGTGAATTTGATGAGAAATATGGACTTGTATGGTCCTTAGGGAATTTCGGCTATGCATGTGTGTAAATAAATTTTGTATATTTGATGTTTTGAGAAAAATGGACTAAATTGAGAAAATGTGAAAATGTGAGGGCTAATTTGCAAATTACCCTAAATATGTGTATTTGGATTGAATTGAATGAGTTGTTGAATAAATGGATCAAATTTGAATATGTATAGATCAAGAACCAAAGAAAACGGACTTAGATCGCGGGAAATCGAAAGTAATCGAGTAGCTGTATCTATTTTCGTTAATCGAATCTGAGGTAAGTCGATATACAAATAAATGTATTTGTATTGAATTATATATGTTCATATGACTTTTGATAATGATGAATGTATATGAGATGATGTATACATGAATTCCAAGATAGAATCGACATAGTGTCAATGTCCGAGAAGTCCCATTTGAACCTAAGGATAGATAGGATAGTATATGTCATGACATAGGTGTCTGTTAAGTGATATCATGTAAAACCATGTCTGGAACATTAGCATTGATTTGAGATTTCGTGTAAGACCACGTCTGGGACGTTGGCATCGATATGAGTTTTACGTGTAAGACCATGTCTGGGACATTGGCATCGTATTTGATTCGTGTAAGACCCTGTCTGGGACAGTGGCATCGATATCTGATTACATGTAAGACCACATTTGGGACGTTGGCATTGTACGACTATTTTGAGCACTCTGAGTATCCTATTAGATTCTGAATGGTTCAACGGGCAAATCCGAGATAAGATCGATCATGTGATTTGTATATCTGTTTCAGGTACGTTTGATATGTACATTAAGTGTGTATGAAAGGTAAGTGCCTTTATGAACTTACTAAGATGAATATATGCTTGAATGAGCTATGTGTATATGTGTTATTTGAGTTGCTATGAGAGTCATTAATGTTATTGTATCAATATGGCTATGTGCATTTTATGCTAAGTTTATTTGTATATGGCTTACTAAACTTTTGAAAGCTTACTCTGTGTGTGTGTTGCTCTGTTTTATAGATCGCCAAAGCTACTGAAGGCTCGAGGACTGTCGAGGATCGTCATCATACTATTCAAACTTGTTTTGGTACTTTGAAAATGTGTATATAGCTAAATATGGCATGTATAGGCTAGTCATGTTGGTATAAGTTTGAAATGTGTGTAAATAGCCATGAGATGTGGCTAGTTAAATGTTGATAATATGCATATGTGAATTTGATATATGATGCATGATTTGGTATGGTTTGATAGCTAATGAAATGGACAAGGCTATGGTAAGCATATGAATGTATTAAGAGTAAATATGTTTTCGCCAAGGAATGATCATTTGAAAGGTAAATGTAGATGAATTATGCTTGAATGTATGTGTGCTTTAGTTGTGCAAATTGGCATGTTTGAAAATGAGATTGGATGCAAAGCTTTGTTGATTAGTTTGATATGTTTTTGGATATCAATTGTGCATGAAATGAATTGGTGTGTAGCTAGTAGAGATGACCCTAGTGTGGGTGGCACTTTGGCATTGCAAATGGTCTATTTTGCCTACATGGCCGTGGGACACGGGTGTGCCTGGTAGCCGTGTGAATAAGTCAATAGATAGCATAATTTTACACGGTCGTGGCACATGGGCATGCCTGGTAGCCATATGAATAAGTCAGTAGCTAGCCTAAGTGTACACAGCCATGACACACGGGCATGTCTGGTGGCCGTGTGGATAAGTCAGTATACATGTTCTATTTTGGCACGGCCATGACACATGGGTGTGTCTAGTAGCCGTAAGAGCCATACGGCCTGCCCACACGTCCGTGTGACCTCTGTAACTTAGAAAAGTTTTTAAATTTCTAATAATTTTAGTATCTGTTCAGTTTAGTCCCGATCCTATTCTAAAGAATGATTTAGGTCTCATTGACCTATAAAAGGGACACTTTGATTGTGATTGATAAATTGTTTTATGAAATGTCTATAAAAATTTCCGATCTGTTCGGTAATGCCTTTAGCCCTAATCTGGCGACGGATGTAGGTTAGGGGTGTTACATGGCCTCGACATCGAATTGAGATCCCGTATAAGACCATATCTGGGATATGGCATCGGCATCGAATATGAAAATTGTATAAGACCATATTTAGGATATGGCATCGATATTGATATGAGATCCGTATAAGACCATATTTGGGATATGGCATCAGCATCGAGATGTGACCCCATGTAAGACCATATCTGGAATATGGCATTGGTGTCGTGTTTATGTGTATGATGATGATTGTGTATCCTCGGGTATTCCAAGTGATTCATCGGGATATATTGTTAAGCTTATAATAGAGATGAAACTAGTGCTAAAGCTATGTGATGAAGTGATACAGGTACATGTGAGTAATTGACAAGAAATGTTTAGATATGTGACATGACATGTAGTTGGTAAAAGAAAGCATGAGTAAGTTAAGGCAATGTGCTTGAGACTTTGTGTTATTCTTTATCCCATGCAATGGATGGATAACATTATGAGCCTTTATGTCACTATTTATTTCATGCAAACTTACTAAGCTTTATGCTTACCCCTCTCATTTCCCTTTTTCCTTGTAGTATCGCCAAGCTAACTCGGGGATCGTGGGATGTCAGAGTTCGGAATCACACTATCAACTTCTCTTTGGTATAGCATAGTTTGATTAATTTTGAGTATGGCATGTATAGGAACTTGGTTATTTTTTGTTATGTCATATTTGTTCGCCAATGTGTGGCTATTAATGTCATTAAATTCATTTTGTAAATGGTCATTGGAAATTGGACAATACTTGATAAGTTTATATATTCAATGAAGATGAAGTTCATGAAGTGCATGCTTGTGTGATGGGATGAGTAATTGAGTAAAGAATATGCATGTTGAACGTATTGTAAACCTATGTATGGATGTCTTGATTTTGGGCATTAGAAGTTCCTTACGGTCATGGTGTATATTGTATTGAAATGGTATAAGTGTGGTTGCTTAGTAGGGTGGCAATTGGCTTGGTAGATAGCCTTACAATTGTCCACACGGATAGACACACGGGCGTGTGTCTAGGCCATGTGTGACACACGATCAGCCTCATGGGCGTGTTGATAGGCTGTGTGCACCCCTGCATGCTAAGTTGGTAACATAGTATGCCTAGTAGTCAACACATAGGCTGAGACATGGCCATGTGTCTCAACCATGTGGGAACCACGACCTAAGACATGGGCATGTGCTCGGGCCATGTGAAGTCTGCACCTGGAATTAGGAATTTAATTTGACACACGGTCTAAGGACACGGGCATGTGCCTTGGCCGTGTGACCTTATTGAGATGATGACATCATAAACAGAATGTCAAGGTTTTCACACACAGGTGAAGACACGGGCCTGTCATGGCGTGTGAGGGACACGGGCGTGTCATGGCCGTGTGAGGGACACGGGCTTTGGACACGGGCGTATGTTAGGCTATGTGAAAACCTCTGTAGGTTCTAAATGAAAAATAAAATCCACACGGACTAGGGACATGGGTGTGTATGATTACACGGCCTGCCCACACGGGCGTGTCCCTCTTCACATGGGTGTGTGGCCTTATTTTGTGTAAAAAATTTCTAAGTGTTCAAAGGTTTCCGATTTAGTCCCGAACCATTCCATATGTATGTTTAAGTTCTAGTAGACCTATAAGAGGGACGTTATAGTTTCTAATGAAAAATTTTAAGTAGGAATGAGATTGTATGTTTGAGTAAGTTAAGTACGGTAATGCCTCGTACCTTGTTCAGGTGTCGAATACGGGTAAGGGTTGTTACATAACTGAACAACATGATATGCACACCAAGCTATATAAGATGAGTACTTATGGACTATTACAAAACAAATTCAAATCCCCTCCATTACATGCCATATATGCTAAGTTTGAATTCAAAATCTACCAAGATCCTCGATTCTGTGATTTTTTCAGGTTGATTCGATCTTCGACTTTCCCAAACAATATCTATAAGGAAATGAAACAATAACATGAGTAAGCTTTTATACAGCTTAGTAAGTTTGTTGATTACAACGATAAATCTTACCGAATAAAGATAATAAATCAAATGACGAGGTTACTAAACAGAGTTCCTATCAATAAAGTTATTCTCAAAAATCATGTCAATCATAGCTCACAACAGGTGAGTAATGCTCAGTATAATAGTACAAATCAGTTCAACAGTTTAATAATTTTCAGAGATCAATAAACATAGCCCGATAAATAATAAATGGATACGAGTACACAGTTAACCATCCAACACACTAGATGATCATAAGAGCCAGCACCATCTAGCACACCAGATAACACTGTAATATAACACAATAGTCTGCAACAAATGCAGGACCTTGGCATATCTAGTGAATAGAGAATATACAGAAATCATATTCACTACTCAAATACATCTCGTACCGTGCGGATAATAACCTATTGGCATGCCAATCATACTCTATCCTATGTTCATTGGTTCAAAGCATTCCATCACAGAACAATACGTGAATATCTCACTATCTCATATTCCATATGTAAGCATTAGTTCAACAACCAAACATTCATCGGCCTAGAATATCTCAATCTGTGATCGATGTCATATCAATTCATTATTTTCATTTTCAATACATGCATCAACATAATCCAACATTATACAATTAAGTTCATATAATACGTTTAAAAATGTATTAAAATTAAATAGAATGAACTCACCTGACTAAACTGCAACGATGACAAAGATATAGGGACTATTTTGAAATTTTCTCTTTCCCCTTGTTTTCCACTCGTTTTTTTATCTAAAATAATAATTTCATTCAATTAACTAATTTCAACAGAAAAATTACTCATTTTATGCAATTAATTCATTTTTGACATTTTTACAAAATTACCTCTAACATTTTACTTTTATGCAATTTAGTCCCTAAGTTCAAAACATGCAATTTAACCAATTTTAACCAATCTAAATTCAACTGAATTGTGTACTACTCCATTACAGCCCATACTTGATGTTATTTCACATCAAGGCCTTGTGATTTTATCACTTTAACATTTTAGTCCCTTAACATTAAAATTACTAAAATTTACTTTACAAAATAGACTTATTTAACAATCAAGCTTAATGATTTATCATAAAACTTTAAAAGAATACTAAACTCATCAATTACATAATCCATAACATTTGACAGTTTTACAAATTAATCCCCGGTTAGCTAGATCAAGCTAATACGAGTTCAAAAACATAAAAAAAAAATACTAAAAACGGGCAGGTTTGCTTACCGAATCAAAGGCCTAAGCTTGTCCAAATGTTTCCTTAGCTCCAACAATGGCTAATCGGGTTCTTTGGAAGAAACTTGGAAGATGATATCTTTTTCTTTCTTTTTATGTTTTATATTTACTTTATAAATTGATATTTACTAATTTGTCCTATTAAAACAATTAAGACTTAACACTTTTCATCACTTAAACCATCCAACATAAAGCAAAATGGTCTAATTGCCCTTCAAAACCCCTCTATTAGACCTTTTAAACTAATAATGATTAACTTTTGTTGTTTTTACGATTTAGTCATTTTTCTTTAATTACTAATTATAAGGATTTAATAGTAATTAACAAAAAAAATTAGAGAATTCTACATCATTCCCACCATTTGGACTTTTAAGGAAGGTCCAATTACACAATTGATCCATCAATTATTCTATTATTATTAATTAATTAAGCTTTATTTCAATGTAACCCTAAAGTATTAGGACCTATAGAACAAATAACCCAAAGGTTAGTGGAATAATTGACATCCACCATCGCTTGGACTTTTTTGGCAATGGTTTAATCACCATTTTGGTCCTTTTAGTATTTTACATCTATAGCAATTCACTTTTACCCTTTTTATAATTTAATCCTTTTACCTTAATTAACTATCTAAACATTAAAATTTCTGAACCAACCATTCACATACCAAAATAATTATTCTGTAAACATTTAATAAAAATATTCATGAGCTCGGTTTACAAAAACGGGGTCCCAATACCTCATTTTTCGAAACTAGTTGACTTTCAGGACAACCACTTATACTAATCATTAATTCAATTAATTAAAATTCTTCAAATCAAAATTCAATATAAAAATTATTATTGACTCGTATAATTTAAATACTAATTATACGAACTTACTCGTCGAATTTGTGGTTCCACAACCACTGCTTTCGATGCCACTGAAAAATGGGATGTTACAGTTATCAAGCAAACCAAAACATTTGACTTCATCACAAAATAGTTAAACAAATAAAATTATAAACATATAAAAATCAAATCAATCCAGGGTAAAAATACATTTATGGGCCTAAAATCGTGCTTCCGGGGCCTCAAAAATAGTTTTAGAAATAATCTGGGATCAAATCAAAACAAATCAAAAAATTGTAGAAAAACTTGAAAATTTGTAAAATAGAGGTCACACGGCCGTGTGACATAGGTCAGACCGTGTGAACACTCAAATTTAGGATACATAGTTGTATCCCAGCCCGTGTGAGTATTCGAAATAGGGCCACACAGTCATGTCGCAGGTCGTGTGCTAGACTATGTAACAAATTGTTTTGAGTTACACGACCGTGTTGTAGGCCGTGTGACAACTCGTGTCCCAGGCTGTGTGCTCTATTTCTAGCCCCTAAAATAAGCAAATTCATGCACCACTCCTTGCACAACAAGACATACCATAACTAGCTAATTTCCATGGTTCAAAAACAGATTCAAATCATCAATTACATGTTAAAATTTCATTCATCCTATGCTTAACTAATAGGTAATTTAAAGGCACCACAATCAAAGATCATTCATTCAACTATCCTAGCTAGGAAATCAAATGGCATTAATTATCTATTCATGCTCAAACTATCAACAAAATTGGTCAAAATATAAACATGCACATCAAGTTACCATACCAAGCATCGTGACCTAATCCATAGCATTAATGATTACCAAACCAAAACACTTCAAATACATACATTCAAAACTAACCATTTCACTAGAATTACCATTATAACATAACATTTACATATTCACAACAAAACACCTATATACATGCCACATCCCAAAATAGAAAACAACAACTACCAAAATAGTTGGATAATGTGAGCTTCTAATTGATCCATTCGGTTAGTTCGCGAACTTGATAACTATGAAAGAACGTAAATGAAACAAGTAAGCTAAACAAGCTAAGTAAGCTCATCGTATAAACATCAAATTAACTTACCTTATTCAAAGTAAATATTCAAAAAGATACTTTATAATTCCTGATAACCAAATACAAATTCACAAATTACATTAGTAATAGTTCACATATTCAAATATATCGTAACAAACCCCTTCTCAAAGAGCTTATGAAACACCCCAAACCCGGTCCACGAGCCTTGATCGAATCTGGTATGTTCCCCGGTGAAAACCGTTTCAAATTCTTTTGTACTTAGGAAAAACTTGAGTGTTTTGAAGGAAAGTTTGTTTTGGGTTGGGCTTGAGTTGAAAACAAGTTTATTTCGTTATTAAAAATCCTTTTGATTTAGGTGACAAAACGTTTGGGCTTTGTATTAAAATAATTTTACTTAATCTTTTAATAAATATAAAGATTGTAGGCTCAATAAATAAAAGTAAAGTAAATGCTACTACGACCTTATTACATCAAATAATTTCCCAAAATTTAAATTCAAAAAAAAAATACTTAAAGTAAATTAGTCCAAATAAAAAAAAACTGAACTTCACATGGCTCGCACTAAGCATCTGTCGTTTGGGTCCATCACTTGGTCGTCACCGAAAAGTAATCCCACAACGGGTGAGTCAACAGACTCAATGTGTAACCAACACTAAAATTTAATATTTCGGGCATACAATATCATTCATGTTCATAAAGCATTTAAACAATATGATGCAACCCGAACCCAAACCTATATGCCATCCGCTACACACCACCGTACCATCACACCTTTGCAGTGGGGACTACTAAGTCGACCCTCCTTCCGCTACACTCCATATCGCGATCTTAGGTCACCGCATTCGTGGTCTTAGGTCACCACGTTTAGATTTCTATGGTCTTAGGCCACCACATTCAGATTACTGTGGTCTTAGGTCACCACATTTAGATATCACGGTCTTAGGTCACCGTGTATATGGTCTTAGGTCACCACATTCACTTCCCCAAAAATAAACCCATATGCCCCATATAATAGTAATATGCATAAATATGCGAGTTCACATTCTTATTCTTATTCTCATGTTACAATTAACATATTTCATAATCCTAGTAGGAGCAGGAAGCGTGCACAGTACTTTGTACCATAGTATGGTACCTTAGCCATATTCACATTCTTATAAACATGCACATTTAATTTAAAACATAGCCATGAACATATTAAAACTTAGAGTAGGGTACACTTTTACCTTAGCCATATTCTTACACTTTCATATTAACACATATAATGAATTAAAACCAGTAAATCTATTGAGATTTAGTGCGGTACACACCGATTAAACTTAACAATTTCACTTGAAATCCCGAAAATCCAATCCAAGGCCTTAGATCTCAAGTCCCTACATTCGGCCAACCTTAGTATGTTAGCATAAAGCCTATTCGGCTATAAAACCAAATCCTAATAGGATTTGTACACTAAAACTTACCTTGGTGCCAAATCCCGAAATCTTCACTATACTCTTTCTTGTATTCGGCAAAGCTTTAAATCACTTTAACAAATTAGTTTTGGCTTTTGAATAAATATGAACTAGATCTAAAACACCAAAAATAGGCATTGGCCGAATATTCACATGTCTTACCTTGTGGATTTTAAATCTTGGAATTCACCGAATAACTAGGGAACATGCGGCCTATGGTGTACCTTCGGGAAAAGAACTTCTCCTTCTTGTAGTTGACTTAAACAAATCCGAAAAGATCTCTTCAAAGTTTCAACAACAAGATATTAATGGGGTTAGTCCTAGATTTCGGCAAATCTTAAAAGAAAAAGGATGAAAATCGAATGATAACTAGTTCTTACCCTTAATACAGAAGTCGACAACCCCTTGTTTGAAGTCTCAAAACTATTCAGCTATGGCCTTGATTTTAGCGAACTTTTGGCTTTTGGAAGATTATGAAAGAAGAAGAGAAAAGAGTTTGAGCAAATTGGTAATGAAGTTTCGGCTACACAAGGTGTATTTTCGGCTTGGCAAAACAATAAAGAAAGGAAATATTTGCTAGAGAGAATTTGGCAGAGAGAGAGTTAGAAGAAAGAATGAATGGCCCTCTTTTCCTTTTATAGCCGAAATTACTAACTTAGAATCCCTTACTTGGCCATCACTCTTCTATTTTGATAGCTTTATCTCTTTAATTAAAAAAATCAAAGAATAATCCCTCAATTATCTCTTTGAAAATAATCTAAAATAAATCATCATTTATCCACCTATTTAGCCGAGTTTTAAGGAGAATTAAACTCTTCCCTTAAGAGTCCATATTGCCGTCCATTGCTTTCTCTTTAAGTAATTAAATAAAAATTACTTAAAGTCTTAGCTAGATGCCGTCCACCCCTTCCCTTGATGAGCCAAATTTAAACTTATTCTATTGAACTCCTTGTGGCCATACGAGGCCCAAATTATCCACTAAGTGGCGCCTCCCTATGATTAGTTTAGCTTTAATAACGAATTGGGCCGCAAGCCCAATTCAGATGCAAAAACACTCTAAAAAATGCTCTCCTTGCTGCTCGAACCTAAGCTTGCACACATGCTGGTGGCGTCATTTACTAGGCTTTAAGTGGTGCTTCCTTGTCTCTTTTCCAAGCCCGTTTTTGTGTCAAATTTCTTCTATTAATTTTCTTAAGGCCACCTTGCCTTAAAACTTATCATTTCTAAGACATTTCCTTACATTTCCAAGTTTCCAAAAACGTTCGTTTCCCTCCTTTAAACTTATCATTTCTAAAGCATTTCCTTACATTTACAGGACATTTCCCTACATTTCCTTACATTTCCCTACATTTCCTTACATTTCCATACATTTCCTTACATTTCCATACATTTCCTTACATTTCCATACATTTCCATACATTTCCATACATTTCCTTACATTTCCATACATTTCCATACATTTCCTTACATTTCCAAGGTTTCCAATAATGTTCACTTTCCTATTTTAACTTGACATTTCCAAGTTTCCAAAATGTTCACTTTCCTATTTTAACTTGACATTTCCAAGTTTCCAAAATGTTCACTTTCCTATTTTAACTTGACATTTCCAAGTTTCCAAAATGTTCACTTTCCTATTTTAACTTGACATTTCCATACATTCCCAGGTTTCCAAAAATATTCAAAATACATTCATAACACATAAGACATGTCATTTCGCATAATTAAACCAAAATGCATAGGCCCTTTTCAGGATGTTACAGTTCTACCCCCTTAAAATAATTTCGTCCTCAAAATTACTTACTAACGAACAATCGTACAATCTAACTCACCACACTACGCCTTTGCTGCGCACTCTGATCTTAACAAAACTAACACATTTCCTACAAAAATTCACATCCAAGGTTTCATACACTTCACTAGCATTACAAGAACGAACTAACTCTATAACAAACAAGGCAATGAAGGGTATTCCAAATTCCACCTCCCCTTGAATTCATACTTTCGCTTGTGTTAATCTGATTAAAGAATTTTATAGATTAGTTTTTGTTCCACTGTTTATCCGCGAACAGTTTTATGAAAAGAATTTTAGGAGTGGTTCTTTCGTATTCATACATGCACACAGTCTTTACATTCATACATCCATCAATCAATTATGAACTTTCGTTCATTCAGAGAAATGTTGTAGTTTTCATTGTTGTTGTTTTTCCACTACCCAGGGGTATTTTTGTAATTTGTCCTACAGGGGTATTTTCGTAATTTGTCAAAATAAGGTTCCTTGGTAATTTTGTCAATAAGGGTATTTTGGTAATTTTGAAATCCTGGGGCCTTTCGAAAATTTTGAAATTCCAGGGGTATTTTGGTAATTTTTACAAACCAGGGAAAATTTGTAAAGTTTAATAAATTAGCGGTATTTCAAAATTTTGCAAAACTTTAAGAGTTCTTTTTGAGAATTGTACTTTCCAAAACGGTGATGTTGCAAAAATTTTGGAAATCAGTGTCATTTTGGTAATTTTGTAAGTTAGGGCAATTTCGTAATTTTTTCCAGAATCATGGTATTTTGATGTTTTGCAAATTAGGGTTTTTGGACTTGTTATAAAGTAATGAAATTTTGATAAGAACTGTGGGTATTTTGGGAATTTCATAAACCAATGGCATTTTTGAAATTTTACCACTAGGGGTATTTTTGTAATTTCATAAATAAAAAATTTTTCGGAAAATTTCGTAAAGATAGTTCTCACAAATTAAAAAAGGGTAATTTTAAGAGTTTTAAAACTAGGGTTTTTATAAAAACATAGCTAATTCCCTTTCGGGTTTTAGTTATTAAATTTAGCCCGTGACTAAGTCCTCTTGGTTAGGGCAAACCGAAGCTACGCACCAGGTAGGATTCCTGCGAAGAGGAGGTGAGTCACGCGGACTGCTTAAATACCAAGCTCCCACCGAAACCAATCCTAGACATGCGCACCATGGTTGCCACACCCTAACTCGGCGACTTAATCACAGGTTTGTTTAGTTAGGCATTTAAGTCTTATGTTTTTGTTGGGGTATACTATTCCTAGGGTTCAAGTACTTAATCTCTATTCTACGTTCCATTTCTACCCTTCTACAAATCATAATATGAATCACACAAAAGATCAGAGTACTTACCTGGTGTACTTCGGATCAGAGACTTAGTGGGCCATGCCAGAAAAACCTGCTTAATTCACAAAATCCCTTTCTGGGCTTAACTTTGAAAACGTTTTGGGCCTTAAACCCAAGGCCAAGAGTTTAAAACTGGGCTCTGATACCAAATTGAAACACCCCAAACCCGGCCCACGAGCCTTGACCGAATCTGGTATGTTCCCCGGTGAAAACCGTTTCAAATTCTTTTGTACTTAGGAAAAACTTAAGCGTTTTGAAGGAAAGTTTGTTTTGGGTTGGGCTTGAGTTGAAAACAAGTTTATTTCGTTATTAAAAATCCTTTTGATTTAGGTGACAAAACGTTTAGGCTTTGTATTAAAATAATTTTACTTAATCTTTTAACAAATATAAAGATTGTAGGCTCAATAAATAAAAGTAAAGTAAATGCTACTACGGCCTTATTACATCAAATAATTTCCCAAAATTTAAATTCAAAAAAATACTTAGAGTAAATTAGTCCAAATAAAAGAAAACTGAACTTCACATGGCCTCCACTAAGCATCTGCCGGCCCGGTCCATCACTGGTCGTCACCTGAAAAGTAATCCCACAATGGGGTGAGTCAACAGACTCAATGTATAACCAACACTAAAATTTAATATTTCAGGCATACAATATCATTCATGTTCATAAAGCATTTAAACAATATGATGCAACCCAAACCCAAACCTATATGCCATCCGGTACACACCACCCGTACCACCCTACACACCGTGGGGACTACTAAGTCAACCTTCCTTCCGCTACACTCCATATCGCGGTCTTAGGTCACTGCATTCGTGGTCTTAGGTCACCACGTTTAGATTTCTGTGGTCTTAGGTCACCACATTCAGATTACTATGGTCTTAGGTCACCACATTTAGATATCACGGTCTTAGGTCACCACATTTAGATATCACGGTCTTAGGTCACCACATTCACTTCCCCAAAAATAAACCCATATGCCCCATATAATAGTAATATGCATAAATATGCCAGAGTTCACATTCTTATTCTTATTCTCATGTTACAATTAACATATTTCATAATCCTAGTAGGAGTAGGAAACGTACCTGAGTACTTTGTATTATAGTATGGTACCTTAGCCATATTCGCATTCTTATAAACATGCACATTTAATTTAAAACATAGCCATGAACATATTAAAACTTAGAGTAGGGTACACACTTACCTTAGCCATATTCTTACACTTTCATATTAACACATATAATGAATTAAAACCAGTAAATCTCTCGAGATTTAGTGTGGGTACACACGATTAAACTTAACAATTTCAATTGAAATCCCAAAAATCCAATCCAAGGCCTTAGATCTCAAGTCCCTACATTCGGCCAACCTTAGTATGTTAGCATAAAGCCTATTCGGCTATAAAACCAAATCCTAGTAGGATTTGTACACTAAAACTTACCTTGGTGCCAAATCCAGAAATCTTCATTATACTCTTTCTTGTATTCTAAAAGCTTTAAATCACTTTAACAAATTAGTTTCGCTTTTGAATAAATATGAACTAGATCTAAAACACCAAAAATAGGCCTTGGCCGAATATTTGCATGTCTTACCTTGTGGATTTTAAATCCCGAAATTCACCGAATAACTAGGGAACACGCGGCCTATGGTGTACCTTAGGGAAAAGAACTTCTCCTTCTTGTAGTTGACTTAAACAAATCCCGAAAAGATCTCTTCAAAGTTTCGACAACAAGATATTAATGGGGTTAGTCCTAGATTTCGGCAAATCTTAAAAGAAAAAGGATGAAAATCGAATGATAACTAGTTCTTACCCTTAATACAGAAGTCGACAACCCCTTGTTTGAAGTCTCAAAACTATTCGGCTATGGCCTTGATTTTAGCAAACTTTTAGCTTTTGGAAGATTATGAAAGAAGAAGAGAAAAGAGTTTGAGCAATTTGGTAATGAAGTTTCGGCTACACAAGGTGCATTTTCGGCTTGGCAAAACAATGAAGAAAGGAGATATTTGCTAGAGAGAATTCGACGGAGAGAGAGTTAGAAGAAAGAATGAATGGCCCTTTTTTCCTTTTATAGCCAAAATTACTAACTTAGAATCCCTTACTTGGCCATCACTCTTCTATTTTGATAGCTTTATCTCTTTAATTAAAAAAATCAAAGAATAATCCCTCAATTATCTCTTTGAAAATAATCTAAAATAAATCATCATTTATCCACCTATTTAGCCGAGTTTTAAGGAGAATTAAACTCTTCCCTTAAGAGTCCCTATTGCCATCCATTGCTTACTCTTTAAGTAATTAAATAAAAATTACTTAAAGTCTTAGCTAGATGCCGTCCACCCCCTTCCCTTGATGAGCTGAATTTAAACTTATTCTATTGGACTCCTTGCGGCCATACGAGGCCCAAATTATCCACCTAAGTGGCGCCTCCCTATGATTAGTTTAGCTTTAATAACGAATTGGGCCTCAAGCCCAATTCAGACGCAAAAACACTCTCAAAAATGCTCTCCTTACTGCTCGAACCTAAGCTTGCACACATGCTGGTGGCGTCATTTACTAGGCTTTAAGTGGTGCTTCCTTGTCTCTTTTCCAAGCCCGTTTTTGTGTCAAATTTCTTCTATTAATTTTCTTAAGGCCACCTTGCCTTAAAACTTATCATTTCGAAGACATTTCCTTACATTTCCAAGTTTCCAAAAACGTTCATTTCTCTCCTTTAAACTTATCATTTCTAAAGCATTTCCTTACATTTCCAGGACATTTCCCTACATTTCCTTACATTTCCCTACATTTCCTTACATTTCCATACATTTCCTTACATTTCCATGCATTTCCATACATTTCCTTACATTTCCATACATTTCCATACATTTCCATACATTTCCTTACATTTCCATACATTTCCTTACATTTCCATACATTTCCATACATTTCCTTACATTTCCAAGGTTTCCAATAATGTTTACTTTCCTATTTTAACTTGACATTTCCATGTTTCCAAAATGTTCACTTTCCTATTTTAACTTGACATTTCCAAGTTTCCAAAATGTTCACTTTCCTATTTTAACTTGACATTTCCATACATTCCCAGGTTTCCAAAAATATTCAAAAATACATTCATAACACATAAGACATGTCATTTCGTACAATTAAATCGAAAATGCATAGGCCCTTTTCAGGATGTTATAGCTTACTCATACCATTAATCACATTTCCTCAATGTAGCAATCCATACATGTAACCAAGAAATTCATTGTAATATTTTTCACTTACTAGTACTATGAATATGCAATATACTTTAAGCACATAAATAAGTTGTAATTCAATTATTGCATAGCTCGATGAACTAGTAACTTGACTCAGATACTCGGGTGAGGCACAAATGTGCAATCAAAGTCACTGAAGTGCAAACAGAGGACCAAAGTGCAAACATGTACAAGTATGCATACTAACCCTAATGGCATGCCAATCGTATCCTAAGCGTTTACTACATTCAACAGGCATTATACATAAATTCGTTACCTTTATACACATTCACCATTCAGAGGCACTTCATCATTTCCATACACATACTATAATTCAATGTATTAATGTCAATAATATGCAATCACAAGAATTGCAACCATTAACGAGTCATTTTCATACATACTCAATTGCAATAATCGATATTATATAGGTAACCAATGAAATTTCTCATATATATACAATTAACTAGAAAACAATCACATAATAATAAATTTACATTTACGTATCAAAACACTATGAACTTACCTACAATCACTTCCGGTTAAAATGCAAGGACTACTCTGCAATTTTCCCCTTTCTTTGGTTATTGTCCTTTTGACTCTGTTCTTGATCTATATAATAATTAAATTAAATTTATTAAATTCACATACATCTCAAACTCAATTCAATGTATGAGACCCTCAAGTTTTCATTATTTAGACATTTTCACTAAACTTTTACATTTTTCACAATTTAGTCCCTAAACCCGAAATTTCCAACTTTAGCAAAATTTTACAATTTCCCAAGTTAACCAAATTTCATATGCTAGGGCAGTCAACAATTTACACCAATTCCATAAAACTTTAAATATTTTATTAATTTACTCCATTAACTAAAATTATCAAAAATCACTTAATAAACTAATTCAAACCAACAACTAACACTTCAACTTCATCACTTAACATCAAAATAAAAAATATTTATCAATGGCGACATCTAAAATCTTTGACAGTTTCAAAAACAAAGCTACGGGTTAGCTGGACCTAGTTGCAGCAATCTCAAAAACATAAAAATTACAAGAAACGGGTTTAAAACGAGCTTACATGCAAAGAGGTTGTGATAGTCGAACTCAAAGCTTTCTAACAATGGTGTTCTTCCCCAATTTTAGTTGCAATTCATTGTGGAAAATGACAATGTTTATTTTCTTATTAATTTACTTTAGTTTTATTATTAATTTACAATTCTACCATTTATTTTTAACATACTAATTCAACATGCAAAATTGTCCATTTGACTTTACTATGGTCTAATTACCACGTAAGTCCTCCCTCCTTTAATAATTAAACCACCTAATCCATATAATTTAATTATAACTAGATTTTTCCATGTTTTGCAATTTAGTCCTTTTTCTTAAATTAACTAAGTATACATTAAAATTTCTTCACCAAAATTTAACACAACCTCACATATCGGAATTGTGGCCCCGAAACCACCATTTTTGGCACCACTGACAAATGATATTTACATAAATACTTCATACAAGTTTATAATTATCACATTTGCAATACATTTACAAATTAATCAATATCTCACATTTTGTAATAAATCGTTAAGATTTCAAAGTATAACTAAACATTCATACATACATAATTTAATTTTATAACAATTTAAATATGATTTTACCATATGAACTTACCGACAAAATCGGTAAACAAGTTAAACTACAGGGACTAATCAGTAATTGTCCCTTTTTCCATGATTATCCTCGACTCGATTCAAATCTTGATCTATACGATAATAAATTTCAATTTATCACTCTCAAATGCGTTATATCAAATAATTATGTGCATATGAAAATTTAATTTTATTTTACAAAAGTTTCCTAAAGTTTCATAATTTATTCAATTTAATCCCTAAAACCAAAATTTCTATAACTTTCAAATTGGAGCCTCGATTTTGAAACTGATCTAAATTTCATCCTTCTAAAGCCCTCAAATAACTATATCACAGAAATTTTACACCAAATTCAAAATTACTGCATTTTAGCCCCTAAGTTCAAAACTAACAATTTTCACTTTACATTTTATCAAAAAAAATATAATTTTCTCTTTACAAACTAGTTCTTATTCAATTCTAACCTTAAAAACTAATTCTAACCTTAAAAACTAACATTTTAGCACAAAAAATTCGAGCATTCATCAATGACAATATTTTAAATTTTAACAGTTTTGAAAAATAACATACGGATTAACTAAATTGAGTTACCACGATCTCAAAAACATAAAATTTACATAAATGACTTCAAATAGCTTACTATGTAAGAGGGCCAAAAGTTGGGGCTTTTCTTGTTATTTTTAGTGTAAACGGTGTAGAAAGATAATGACTTTCTTTTTATTTTATTTTGTTTTGTTTTTAATTATAATTTTAACATAAAATCACTCAACTTTTATGCACTAACCATCCACCCATTTTAAAAATGGTCAAATTTCCATTTTAACTCTAATTTATTTACTATTTGAACCCTTTAACAATTAAAAATCCATAGCGATTAACTTTTAAGGCTTTTACAATTTAGTCCTTATACCTTAATTAATCATTAATTCGGCAAATTTACTTATTCAAATTTCAATCCATCTATAAAATAACTCCATAAAAATATTTACAAGAACGAGATCTCGATACCTCATTTTCTAAAATCAATGACATTAGGGTCGTTACACTTGTACCTTAATTAACTATAAAATCAATAAAATTCCTACACCAAAATTCAATAATATACTAAAATAGACTCAGCAATATTAAATAATAATAATTATAGACCTGATAATCAAAAATGGGGTTCTAAAACCATCGTTTTCGATCCCACTAAAAAATAAACTGTTACAAATACCTAGTGCTCTAGGGATACTAACTAATTCATCAATGCAAGCTTACGAACAACCAGTGCTTTAGAGCTAACAATAAGTTGTAATATCCTAGATTTAGGGGTTATGTGTTTAATGCATAATTCAAGTGATAGCATGCCTTAGTGTATGGTTGGATGAGTTTTAGGGGTTCCTAAAACCCTAGGGTATAGGAGAGTGCTTTAGGGAAATTTTGTTTTTAAGTGTTAGTTAAGGGGGAGCTAAGTTAATGAGGCTTTAAGGAAATTTGTGGGGGAGTATATGACATAAATAGCCGAGTGGTAAAGTGGCATGGGACGTCACCTAGGGTGCAAGAAAGCTTGCGTCAAAGGGAGTTCAGGAGGGAGGAGGTTCGAGCTGCAGAAATTGCATTGTGGGCATTTGTTTTTGGCGTCAAGAGGGGGGAAGTGTTGGACAGCTTTGGGGCTTTGGAAAGATGAGGATAAGCTTGGTTTATTTTAAATTTTTGTTAAAGACAGGAGAAAATTGTGACTTTATTTTATTTATTTTAAATGATAGGGTAAGAGATAAATGATGAGAGAATAATGGATATGATAGGAAAGAATTAAGGGATATGATAGGAAAGAATTAAGGGATATGATAGGAAAGAATTAAAGGATATGATAGGAAAGAATTAAGGGATATGATAGGAAAGAATTAAGGGATATGATAGGAGAAGGAAATGGGATTTGAGAGGGGGATGAGCAATGGCCGAATGTGGGACTCTTTAGCTTGTGAATTTTCAGTTTTGAAGGGTGTAGGAAATAGGTGTGCCGAAATTGTGTAGTATAAATAGGGGTGACCATCTTTTGGCTATTCTTTTCTTCATTTTATTTTCTTTTGCCGAAAATTCTTCCTCTCATTTTCTCTTTGTGCTGAATTTCCTCTCACTCTCTCTACCTATTCTTTTCTTTCTTTCAACCCCAATTCTACACCCTTTCTTGCATAGCCGAATATCCCTTGCCATTTAGAACCATAGCCGAAAATTGTATTTACTTGTGAAGCCATAGCCGAATCTCAAGGGGACTCTATTCTCTTCTCTTGGTCGCAAGTCTAATAACCCGAAGTAGAAAGCCGAAACCTCTCCACATTTGTTCTTCATTGTCGAATTCTCCTAACTTTCATCTACACTTCTTTTCTTCTTCTCAACCTCGGTTCTATACCTATTTTGTGATAGCCGATTATCCCATCTCCATTTAGGAGTTCTTGCTGAATCTTTTAGAGCCTTTAGCGGGGAGGTGTCGACATTCCTTTTCATCAATCTTCCAATCGGTTTCGAGTATAGTAAGTATTTTCTTAGCAATTGAATTCTCTTCTTCTTCATTTAGTATGCCGAAACCAATAGTTGGCCTTGGTTTCTAAGGGATGGTCGAATGTATGAAGAGTCATAATATTGTGTTTCTTTTGTGTAGCCAACGGTAAGGAGCCTTAAGGAGGATTGTAAGGATTCGATTCATCAAGGTAAGTGTTATGTGGTGATTCGGGATTTAGTTAAGCAAAGTAGGTGGTTTGTAGTATTCGGCCATAGGCCATTTTATGAGTTTAAGTGATGACCGATTTCTGACTTTGGTTCTTAGGAGCAAATCGACAGGAATAAGAGAGTTTCGGGATTGAGTAAACTGTACCAAAAAAGTGTGTAGTTGTTGCACTATTCTCTTGATTGTTTATGTGTGTATGTTGTTATATATGTGTGATATGATGTGAATGGTAGCCGAAATAATAGCTAAGATGGTGGATACCCATGGTGGGTGATCGAATAATCAGGTCAGTACTTTATGTTATTAAATTATCACTGATGAATATGTGCAATCGTGGTAAGCATGTGTTGAATACTCATTTAAATGATATTATTGTCATGATATATATGCATGGGAATTTGGGACATGAATATTGAAGGACAGGGTGTACATTATGTACGTGGTCTAATGTTAGCCTTGTGCTACATTGGCGCTTGATGTTAGCTATGTGCTTCATCAAGGTGGGGTGTTGGCTATGTGCCACCTCCTGGCAGATGATAGCTGTGTGCATCACCGTGGATTGAGGATGACCTCGAGTCACCTTATAGATATTGACATGTGGGGTCACTTAGGTGATCGGTGGCGTAGCCACGGCCTTAGGCGGCAGGTCTGCCAAGGTAGGTGTAATGGATGGACACTAGGTTGGGTTGGGCTTCATGATGCATATGTATGTATGTGGACTGTGTGGATATGGGCCAAGCCCATATGTGGAGACATGTGAAATAACTATACACTGAGTCTGTTTGACTCACCCAATTTTTTTTATCAAACCTTACATGTGATGCATAAAGCTCGGACTGGGTTGGAGTGGATGTGAGGTGGCCCATGCAAAAGAAGTTGTTTTCCTTATTTAATAAAATTTATATTTCCAGTATTTTCAGTATCCATTTATTGTAATAAGGGCCTTATAGTATTTGTTATTATTTTCATTATGGATTGATGATTAAACTACTATGTGGAAATGAGTTTATGATTTAGCAACTTACACTTTAAAATATATGTTAAAGTTTTTAATCGGAGAAATTGTAATAACTTAATTTTATTTGAAATTTTAAAATACACGAGGTTTTACAAACAACCACAAATTTTTAAGTTTTACTTTTAAGTCAAAAATTTTTCGAACGTTTTCCACAGTGGCATTCTAAATTCGACCGTGGCTCGTAGGCCGGGTTTGGGGTGTTACATAAGTTCTCACGGGGACCGAATGCTCTGGAGAACTATGGAATACATCGATATATGCTTACGAACACCCAATACTTTGGAGCTAGAAATATGTTCTCACTGACACTTAGTGCTTTAGAGAACTTATCAATTTACACTCATGGACACCCAATACTATAGAGCTCTAGTTACTTTTTTTATTATCAATTATACCAATACAACTCAATTGAGGTTTTCACATTTTATTCATATACCATTTCTTATAGTCATAATAGGAATATTCATACTTAGTCAAATTCAACTAGTATAACGCATAACTAAGTTTGATATTAACACCTTTGAATCCACAAGCTATAATACTTAACTATTTTTATAAATTGAAAATAATTTATGCTAGTACATATTGAAAAAATGGGTTTGAAAAATGCAGCAGAAAATAAATTTAGGAAAAACAAAGTTTTAAATTATTTTCCAAAATAAGATTTTGGTTGTGATATCTAAAGTAATAAACACTTACTCAAAATTATACCTTTTCGATTTGTCTAAGATGAGCGCTTCGACCGAGTAGTCTTCTGCGCTATCTTCAAGCTCTTATCTACCGATTGTGGGCTCGCTTCGAATTAGAAAAATTTTCACAAAAATTTTCAGTGGGGTAATTTCACAATTTCTCTAAACTTTTGAGTCAAGTTATAAATCAGAAAAATATCTCTAGAAATTTTCTGAAATAATCTCTTTAGAAAATTTTATCTCTTCAACTTTCTCTTGAATTCAAGTGTCTGTTAAATAATGACCCAAGACTCTCTTTATATTGGATTCAAATTAGAAATTTTTTCACAAAAATTACCAGTGGGGTAATTTCGCAATTTCTCTAAACTTTTGAGTCAAGTAAATCAGAAAAATATCTCCAGAAATTTTATGAAATAATCTCTTTAGAAAATTTTATCTCTTCAACTTTCTCTTGAATTCAAGTGTCTGTTAAATAATGACCCAAGACTATCTTTATATTGGAAGAGTTTAGAGTTCAACTATGATCAAACTTAATCACTTTAATATTAATTTAATATAATATTTATTAAGACAAATATCAAATTAATTTAATATTAAATCTTATTAAAATAATAGAAGATAAAGATTAAGTTAAATTTATTATTAAGATAATCACTTTAAATTAAATTAATAAAATACCATTAAGATAATTATTAAATTAAATTTAATATTGAACTCTTAAAATAATCTTATTTTTGAAATAGTTAATTTGAAATCAAATTCTCTGGTAGAGTCCCAGTAGAAGTGTAACTCTTCCACTGCTCAACCACCGAAGTCCAACCACCATCGGCCATCGAAATGTAGCCATCGCAGTCATCGGCACCGCCGTCTCTAGTGATGCAGGTGCGACACCTTTACGGCATCCTGAGCCGGTTCGTTCCGGGTCAGTGACGACCCGACTGGTTCCGTCTAGCCACCGATTGGACAGTCGGCTTGGTTTCATATATAGGGCCCGGTCCAACTAGTTTTTTGGTACAGTCTCAGTTTTGTGCTCCTAGGCCCAATTTATGATCTCAGGTCCAATTTTCAAGTTCAATTGCCCAATGGGCCAATTGTTTGACTTGAAAATTAATTTCCAAAATATCATATTAATTTTGATTAATTTAATTTTACGTGATCAAATTTAATTTTCCCCAAAAATCACTTAGATTTTCCAAATTAATTTTTCAATAAATTTTTTTAATAAAATTCTCTAGTTGAACAATTATCAAGACCACCTAATTTAATTTCACATCAAATAAATCGACTCAATTAAATTATTTCCAAAGTTGTAGAATTTTCTTCTGATTCAAATGCAGTCTGATCGAGCCTTTGTTGAGCTAGCGAAGGATCCAATCGGACATATACAATTAGGCTATAGTATTTGCAATTATGTACAAAAGTATCGTTCCGATAATTCGCAATTACTTAATCATGGACTCAGAGCACAAGAAGTACCATGATTGAAAACTCATTATTGTATACTCTTTATGAAAACAATTCATCAAACTGTTTTCTCTAATGACCTCATCATGTATGTATTACCCTCAAATGATATCCGTGATTCCTTTGGATTAAATCCGTTCACTCAATACAATCCTATTTTATCTCATTGTCACCATTGTGTCTTCTTAATGACTAATATGATCATTGTCAACAAATGACTATGATAAATTGTTTGTTCTAGAACAAGCAACCCATGGCCACGTTACATATTTATCAATCCACACAAAGCCAATGAGAGGATATCATTAACTATTTAATTGAGATATGAATTCCACTATTGCTAGGAAAACCATGTCATACACAAGTCATGTACCCAACATACTGGCTATGGGCTCAATTATCTTTAGAGCATAAACCTCCACTTATATCAAAGCACATGAGTTGCATACGCATGGTCAGTAACTAACTCAGGATTTAGGTAAATCACACTGTAACACCCCAAACCCGGCCTAAACGTTACGACCGGATCTGGCATGTCACATGAAAGGAATGTGTAAATACTGTGCGTTAGTTAAAAAGCTTGTATTCTTTATAATTGTTGTGAAAAATTGAGTTTAAGTAGAATAAGAAACGGTTTATTATCATTTTAGGAAAATCCAATATTGATCATTTAATAATAAGCAGTAACTAAATTGAAAGCCGAAACCAAGTAAAATACCCAATACCTTATTACATAACAAAAACCCAAATAAAAATAAGTCCAAATAAAAGAAACGAATTTACGAGTAAACATATGTATGGCCCCATGAGTCCACCTCAGCTCCCAAATCCGCGATCTAATGATTACCTGCAAAATTTAACTAAGGGGTGAGTCATCAAGACTCAGTGTGTAAATCCCCATCCAACGGGTGTTAAACCCTTACACAATTTCATATGAAAATGTGCATGTCATGCAACCCAAAACCTAACCATCTGAAACTCCCGATTCTACCCCGTGTGGTACCAAACCACTGGTGGTGCCAAACCACTGGTGACCCAAAGTCACTGATATCAATATAATGTGGTGCCAAACCACTGGTGACCCAAAGTCACGAATAATCCATGTATGGGGCCAACCCATCGTTGTGATACCAAACCATGGCGACAATCCGTTTATCAAATGTGGGGCCAACCCATCGTGGTGCGAAAGCCATTGGGATGAGTCGCTATGAGGTGCCAAACCTCCGTGACCCAAAGTCACGAATATTAACGTGGTACCAAACCACCGGTGGTGCCAAACCACTGGTGACCCAAAGTCACAAATATCAATCTTCCCCCTCCTCTCGTCATACCCATGCAATATGACATAATAATTCGTGTATGCAGTATGTCATGTATGCTAGACATATATCAAATAACGTATGAAACGAATTACCATCATAATCAGAATAATAATATACAACATAATCAAGCTAACCAACCTCTAAGGGTATAGCAGTAATTTTACCTACCAAGGGCATTTTCGTAATTTACCCACCAAGGGTATTTTCGTAATTTACCCACCAAGGGTATTTTCATAATTTACCCACCAAGGGTATTTTCGTAATTTACCTACCAATGGTATTTTCATAATTTACCCACCAAGGGTATTTTCGTAATTTACCCACCAAAGTTATTTTTGTAATTTCGCACCTGCAATGGCCTTCCCGAAGGTCTAATGTTACCCTGAGCGACTCGGCTACTATTTCCAGTCGTCACTAGATTATTGGGCCTAAAACCCAATTTTGGCCTATTCGGGCCCACACGCTCGTGTGGCCCACCTAACACAAATCTAGCCACGTATATAGGTTCTACCTAGTCTAGTTCACTATATACTATATCATCATACAATTTATTCCAATTAGGCCCACAGGCCCATTGGGCCTACTTCGGCCCATTGCGGCCCAAGCAGCCCCAACCCACAAGAATACTACTGATGGCCTTAACTATCGCGTCGAAGCCCCACATGTGCACTCGCACTCTCGTGTGGCTACTATTGCCGTGACCGGCACTTCGGCATTTGCCGCTCTACAACTAGAGTAGAGAGAGTTACACACCTGATAGGACTCTGGTGTTAAACCGCGCTGCGACCACTTCTGTGCCCAAACGCCCACCATGGTCTCTTAACTCTCCTCCTGGAATGCTCTTTGTATAGCTAGCTCTTCACCTTCCTTCTTTGTATCTTTCCGATGTGGGATCCCTCCGTCAGCAGAGTTTAAATTCAATTGAAACTCTTACCATCCAATCCGCAAAATAAATACTCCCTTGCTTCTCATGAGATTCGAACCCAGACTCTCCTGTAGCATAATCCACGCCGCTAGCCACTTTACCAACTAGCTCCTTGTGTCTTAAACCATGCGCAACTAAATATAACCCGATGTCTAAGGTCTAAATTCATTTAATAAAAATAATCTAAAAGGAATGCAAACGCTACAACTAGAACCTTGGACCTCCTTCCTTCCTTGTGGCGTCATTCCCTTGTCCTTAAGTGGCGTCACTTTGCCACTACACCACACACTCCACTTGTGTCACTTTTCTCCATATTTTATTCTTAAGGCCTACCTGCCAACTTTCAGGGTTTTTTTCACCTAAAACCAAAATTTCCCCAAAGCTAATATTTGATCCCGAGACTTCATAGAAGCCCCCTAACCTTCCAAAATCACTTATCTAAAAGGTCTAACTTGCACTTAAGCCGATCTCCTATTCTCCAAAAAATTTTAAGCCCTACTACGCCTAAGGCCCATTGGGCTCAATCCTACTAGGCCCAATTTCAGGATGTTACACACACCATGAATGTAATACCCCCTTACCCTTATCTGTCGCCGGAATAAATTTACAGAGCATTACTGGACTTTTCAGATTAAATACAAACATTTTATAATCACCTAACATACACATCATAAACTTAGTCATATAGTCCCTCTTTTGATCTATCGAAGCCCAAAATATGTGTTAAAAACAAATCGAATCTTCCGAAAATTTTTCGTAAAATTTCAAAAATTTTCCTAGGTGCAAGGCACACATGCCCGTGTGTTCAAGGGACACGGTCATGTGACTATAGGACACGCTCGTGTCGCAGGCCATGTCCGACCTCGTATAACTCTCTGAATTAGGTCACACGGCCAGTCACACACCTATGTGCTAGGCCGTGTGCCTCACACGGCTGAAACACACGCCCGAGACATAGGCCCGTGTCTCTACCCATGTGAAATTACCTGAGCATTCTGTTTTGAAATTTTAAGTTGCAGGGGACACATGCCAAACCACACGCCCATGTGTTAGCTGTGTGTCTCACACGATCCAATCACACGCCCATGTGTCTAGCCATGTGGACTCAAAATGAACCTTTTTCACCAAGTTTTCCTTTCCATGCAAACTTGAACATCATGCAACTCAAAAAACCAAATATTCAACCAGTATTCAACCAATCCAATAACTTAACCAATGTACCCTCATAGGTACTTCACATATACTATCCAAATCAATCCAATTAATTTCATTCAAGTCAAATATAATTTCATACCAAATATAAACTCAAATTTGCCTATGTTAAGTTTATTCATACTTCAACCAAAACATACCATTTATAGCATCAACATAACACATATACATTTATATAACCAATCAATTTCAACTTATAATATCATTTACATTCATTTCCCAAAATAACATACTTAAAACAACCTAGGTACATGCCGACACAAAAAGAAACATACGTCACTACGTTTTGATTTTGGTATTGCTGTGGATGTCGAATCAACAATCAACTTTAACACCTAACCTGCGCACGAAAAACTAACCATACGCTGAGTATGAACTCAGTGGTATTTCTATAATCTGAATGCTTAAAGGTAAATTAATATAACATATACATTTAAATCATACAATAATCATAGTTATACAATTAATCTCACCATAACAAAGATCATTCAAATAATCAATTTCATAAATGCATCATTCATGGCATTTCCAATTATCAACTATTGTTATTTCAAATAGCTTTTCTCAATATATTACACAATTCATTTCCATTCCACATTCAATGTTTTTCAATACCATTCAAAGTACCTCTTTCTCTATTTTCCCTATTAACATGACTCGGACTCTGACGGATTCATGGATCCAACCAAAACACACTAGTTTGGCACCCAGTGCCTCATCGGATAATTCGAAGCAATAAGTTGGCACCCAGTGTCTCATCGGCCATGTCGAAGTAAATTGGTACCAATACCTCATCGAATTTATCCAAAGTAATAATGTGACACCCAGTGTCTTATCGACTCAAAGTCAAAGCATCCCTGAACTCTTCCAATCCTATGGCATGCCATCTATATGTGACTCAGCTCGAAACAGTTAATAAGGTTTCAAATCACCTTTCATTTGCCACAATCATCAAATATTCAAATATCACATTAATCATAAATTCACATACATTCAATTCAATATCATAATACTATTTACTCACTTTATTCACTTACCATAAACATTAAATCAAAATACAACAATTAATATTTACTAGATTCGGATTATAGAAATACAAACCAGAATTTCCGAGTTATTCCTCGTCAACTTTTTCCTTTCCCTTCTTAGCCAAACTTTTTGGTACAACTTTAGCTATGGAAATTGAAACAATTGAAATTCATCAATACAATACAATTTCACATTGAATATTTCAATTTATATTCAACTTTTGCCTAAATTCCAATTTAGTCCCTAAATCGAGACTAACTTTATTTCTCCAAGACTAATCCCATATTTTCATTCAATTTCCACTTTAGACTAATTTCAAATCTCTAATTTCACTTAAATCCTAAATTTTGAAAATTTATCAATTTAGTCCCTATCACTCAAAAGTTATAATTTATTTTACAATTCAATCCCTTTTGATTTCTAACTTAAAATTCTATCAATTTAGTCCCAAATGCTTAAATTATTCAACATGAACATCATCTAAAAATCTAATAATCTAAAATTTCCACATAAATCAAGTAGTATTTAGTTCTAGGATTCTAAAATATAAAATTTACAAGAAAAAGGATTAAATTGACTTACCAATTTGAGATTGAACCTTAAAATCCCTAATTCTCCTTCCTTTCTTTTTTCTTTCATTTTCTTTTCTCTTTGTTTCGTTCCACTTTGTTTCTTTTTCATTGTTTTTCTTTTATTTAATTGTTTTATGTTTAATTATAATATAATATAATAATGTAAAATAATATAATAATATAATAACATTTACTTAATAAGTAAATATAATTTATTATTAAATATATGTTTATTATTTACACAAATGAAATTTATTTTACCACACACTAGTAAATTTTAAGTTTAATTGCTTAATTAGTCCCTTAACTTTTCTCTATTCTATAATTCAACTTTTACCCTAAATGCAATCTAGTCCTTATACCTAATTACTCTTAATTTAGACAAATTCACCTATTAAAAATCTAATTAGTCACACAACTAGCTTCGTAAATATTTTTAATAAATATTTATGAATTCGTTTTACAAAAACGGAGACCCAAAAACACACTTTCCAATACCCGTGACTATTGGGTCGATACAATGAACATCACAAGTGAATTAATTCACAAACAGATTCAAAATTAATTCATCTTGGGCCCAGTCCAATGTATCATTCTATCGATGAATACATCTATGTCTCTACTCGTGGAGTCAATTGCTCTGATAGCCAAGACTAGCCATCTCCCCAATTGGAATTATAGACGACATAATAATCCTTCTCAGTATTTGAATCAAATGTTCACTTCGATTCTATTACGAGATTATAGAATTATTTAGACTATCTACTGAAGTAATTTGTCTTTCTCACAATGTAAACATTCTTAGAATGCCACTTATCTTCAGTTTGAACTTAGACAATCAATGAGCTAATATTTGCTTGTCACAATTTTGCTATGCATGCGAAATGTAAAAGACAAAAATACAAAAGACATAATAGTGAAATGTGAAATTAACTTTATTTATTTATTCATCGTTCAAATAAATAGAAAACAGTTACATGTTTACTACAATATGGGCACATTTCCCAACAGTACAAATTGGGTTCGTTGCTCATTATTCGTTCTGTCAAAAATTTAGTACATCTTACATAAAATTATTTGTCTATTTTAATTTTAGTTTTTACTTAGTCAAATAATTCAATTACGTATTTTATGGGAGACTTGGTCAGTTCTTAGAGACTTGGCAGTAAAGAAAAGAATAATTTATTTTTAGTAGTTGCACTTTTTTAGGGGCAATCAGTTAGTAATTTTAGCCTATAAAATTGTTATGATTTGTTGTTTTTTAGTAGTTCAGAAGAAATAACAATCAGTCTTCCTCTAGGTTATTCCTACTACTATTTTATTCTATAGTGCAACAGTGTTATCTTTTGCTTTAAATTGCAAAGTTTTTCTTTTCTCTCTTCTTTTTTTTTTCTTGTTGTTAGTATCAACGCTTCGTTGAAGTTTTGATTTACTTACACTTTCTTTCTTTTTGTCTATCAAGTGTTGTTTGTTTTGTTGGAGGATATTGAAAGCTGGGGAAAAGAGATGGAGTTGGAAAATGGAGGAAGTAATTGAAACACACAATGCAGTGTTGAGAAGCTTTTAGGCACAAACTACAAGTACTAGAGAATTTGTATTGAAGCATACCTTCAAGGCCAAGACCTGCGGGATTTGGTTGTAGGAGCTGATGGTGAAATTCCTACAAACATTGTAAAAAATTCTAAACTACGTAGGAAATGAAAGATCAAATGTGGAAAAGCTCTCTTTGCATTAATAACTTCAATTAACCAAGAGTTTATCAACCATATCTAGGATATCAGCTCCCCGAAAGAAGTGTGAGAGACACTTTAAATGGTATTTTTCAAAAAGAATACAACAACATTGCAAATGTTGGAAAAAGAGTTGGCATCTTCAATTCAAGGGAGTATGTCCTGAATATTTCTTATGAATTAAAAATATTTGTTCAAACATTTCAGAACTAGATGTAGATGAAAAAATCAGTAATGCCAGGTTGCGGCAATTTCTCATTCGAGGATTGAAGAAGGGAGTGCATTCCTTTTGTCACCTCCATTCAAGGGTGGGCGAAGCAACCTTCAGTTGAAGAGTGAGAAATTTTTATTTCTAATTAGGAGGCTTTGGCAAAGAAAAAGGCTAAGAATTTAGAGATAAATTCTGCTCTCTTCTCCAAATGAAAGCATATTAAGAAAAACACATCAGTAGGAAATAAAAATAATGATAAAATGTCAAGTGATGGAAAAATAGTGGAAAACTTCTATTGTTGATCATTTTGATTGTAGCAATAAATTTTCCTTTTGAATTAAGGATTTTGCTCTCACGATTCTCAAAGGATAAAGAATAATCATGTAACACCCCTAACCATTCTCCATCGTCGGATTAGGGCTATGGAGCATTATTGTACAATATAGAACCTTTAACATCAGAACAGAGATCAACCTGCAATTTATATATTAACATTTGATAACATAAATTAAATATAGCATAAATCGAGCCTAAGGGAAAACGTATACTTACAATCAAGGACTTATTCGAAGCAAATTATAAATTTTGGGCCAAACTTGAAAATTTGCAAAATAGGGGTCACACAGTCGTGTGGCCAGGCCGTGTGGGATTTCAAACAATGGGACACACAACCATGTCCCAACCCGTGTGTCAAACCATGTAACTCACTGACTTGGGTCACATGGCCGTGTCGCAGACCATGTGTCGGATCATGTGAAACATGTACTTGAAAATAAGATGACACACGATCGTGTGGGGAGATCGTGTGTGTCACATGGTCATGTGAAAGCCTGTGTCTCGGGCCGCGTGCTCCAAATTTAGCCCTTAAAATAAGATAACTCAAGGCTTATGCTTATACACCAAGCCATACCTTCCTCCCATACATTCACATAACCTAACACACCTTAAACACACATAAACATACAATTTCAATCATCTTATATGTTCTAACCAATGTTCCATTCAAAGGCACCACAATTCATTCAACAAGACCATTCATGAATAAGACTTCAATATTACATTTTAACTATAAAACATAGATATATCATGAACACCTCCTTTTTAAAATAATACCACCACAACTTACCAAATTAGCTAGGTATAATCAAATGACTACATTCAAAAGTGCATAAACACAAACTAGCCAAACCAAACTACATATATACAAATGGTACCAACAAATCCAAACATACCATATGGCCTCATTGGCATCAAGCCCTATACACTTATACCATAAAAATTTACAAGCCAAAACAAAAAGGCATTAAACATATTCAAATTTGGCACAACTCATAACATTATCAAATTGCCATATAAACAAACAAGCTCTACATGTGCCAAAACACATATATCAATTAACCATATCTTTCCTAATGTCAAAGACTATACACAACCATTAACAAAAGATATTAGGGCATACACCAAAGCATACCAATTTAACATATAATCCTCTACATGCCATTTATAACCATTTCAATATATATTCAGAAGTTACCAAAATGGAACGATGGATAGTGTGGTCCTACTCTGACTTTGATTCCAACCGTTCAAGCTTTCTAATGATCTAAAAAATAGAGAAAACACATACATAAGTAACTAGTGCTTAGTAAGCTCGTATAAGGAACTTAAACTTACTGTATATATTAAATAAACAATCAAAGATAGTTTCATTTCATAATAGGCTAAACATCCTTTCCTATACACAAAAATTCGCAAGGTTAGTTGGTGAAATAAGGCACTTATAAGATCAACCAAGACATGGCATAAAACATATCAACATTTCAATTTCACCATCCAACACTAGTACATATATCATGCAACCTTATTCTCTCTATATTATGCATATCATTATAATCCATTTCATTATCTCTAATCATGATTCATTTTATATTTTCATATACCTATTTAAGCTTTATTTAGCCGTTCATATCATGGAAAGATTTTCACTATATAAGTCATTCATTCACATAATTCAAATGTTACATCTTCAATCCAAATACTTACAATACATTTTCCATTATGTATTCTCAACAACATAGTTTTTTTTATATACATACCTTTTCATTTTAACCCTTAGTTGCTCATTGAACCAAATAGAATAACATCGGCTAATGGAAATAATATTTTTAGTACAACTTATTTTTAGTACAACTTACTTGATACAATACAGTGGCACGAAGCTGCTAGACTCAAAACCTGATATAACACACTGATATGAAGCCTTCTAGGCACAAAGCGTGATATAATATACCAGCACGAAGCCTGCTAGGCGGAAAGCCTAATATAATACACCGGCAAGAAGTCTGCTAGGCATAAAGCCTAATATAATACATCGGCACGAAGCCTACTAGGCATAAAGTCTGATATAATGCATCGGCATGAAGCCTGCTAGACTCAAGGCCCCATACACTATCTCCAATACAACTCAATTTCATTATTAGTTTTCATCAACCAACATTCAATAATTACAAACATCACAATTATTAGAATAAAAACAATCAAGGAATCTAATATGATATATTACATATAATACGAACTTACCTGAACTCATAAACGACTTCTAACACAAAATGACCATTATTCCACTACTTTGACTTTTCTATCATTTGTATCCGCTCAAGTTGTTTCTTGATCTAAATAAATATTTTTATTCAATTAATCTCATTCCAGCATTTAAAATAAATAACTCAAACCTAAAACCCTTATCCATGTGAATTTACTAAATTAACCCCATTATTTTAACATTTATGCAATTTAGTCCTAAATCCCAAAAATTCATGAATTATCCACATTTAATCAAAATACTAGCCATCTAAATTTCATATAATTTATAATCAGCCCATATCTATTATCATTTCCCAATATTTACATAAAATTTTACTAAATTAACAAATAAGCCCTTAAACTTAAAATCATCAAAATTACTTAACAAAATATGTCTATTTAACAACCAAACTTAACAATTTATCAACAGACCTAAAAAGCATCACAAATTCATCAATGGTGTAAGTCAAAATTTTTAACAGTTTTACTAATTAATCTCTAGGTTAACTAGATTAAACTACAATGATCTCAAAAATATAAAAAATATAACAAACAAATTTAAAATTACTTACATGCAAAGGCAGCTTATGCTTCAAAAAGAAAGGGATATGCTTCTTGTTCTTTTATGGTTTTGGGTGGAAGAAAACCAAATGGGAAAGATGACCCTACCTTTTTTATTTATTATTAAATTAGCCTTTATTTAATTTAAACTTTAAAATAACATTATAATATAGTTAGAAAACATGCATTCACCGTCCAAAATTATGAAAGTGGCTAAATTACCACTTAAATCCATTAATAAAATTTAATTAAGTCATTAGATTAGGAAATCAAGTTTGATTTAGTCTTTTTTTTTTCTTAATTAACAATTCAATCGCTAAAATTTTTGAATCAAACTTCAATACACCTATATAGTCACTCTATAAATATTTTTAAAAAATATTTACAAGCTTAGTTTACAAAAATGAGGTCCCAAAATCTTATTTTTCAAAACCAATTGACTTTAGGAACAAACCACTTGAACTTAACTATTTGTTCACTTAGCAAAAATAATCAAATCAAAATTCAATATATTACTATAAATGACTCGTAAATATTAAATAATAATATTTACGGACTTACTCGTCAGATTTGTGGTTCCAAAATCACTATTTCTGACACCACAGAAAAACGGGCTATTACAAATAATGCTCCAAAAGTTGTCCAATGATTAACAAATTGTCATCTAATGTTGGCGCATAAAGAGTGTTATGGATGACCTTTCTTCCTTGCCTTGTTTCGACTCCAATGTTTTCTTTGCATTGAACTTCAACATATTCACCATTTTCCAATTTCACCTTCGAGAAAAATGTGGAGTCTAGATCGAGAAAAGCTTCTTTAACTTTCGTTATGTGTCTGTTGCAACTGTTGTCTAAATACCACTCATTCTTTTGCTCCTCAGATGCCTTATGGCAAGCAAATAACATATTCCCATCATTGTTTTCTTCTTCAATAAATGCTACTTTTTTTGAATACTAAGACGATAATATTTTTGAACATGCTTCAACTTTTTGCAATTATAGTTTTGTGGCTTGTCTTTATTCCAAAAAATTTTCTCTTCATGACTATTCTTTTTACAAATTCCGCACCATTTATTGAATCTACCATCATTGCCTTGTCCAACATTGTTGTTGTTTCTACCTCGTCCACATGAATTTCTTCCTCTAGCATGGTCTCTTCCAAATTTGCCACATCTAGAAGGCTCACTTTTATTTTGCATTGAAGATTTTTCAACATTATTGGAATCAATGGTAAGTGTAACACCCCAAACCCGGCCTAGACGTTATGACCAGATCTAGCATGTCACATAGAAGGGTTGCTTTAAAACTACGCGTTCGTTGAAAAGTTTGTATTCTTTTTAAAACTTCGAGCTTTGTTGTTTGAGAAATTTAGATTTGTTTTCATTGTTTTCTTGTAAAAACGTTATTATTATTATTATCTTTGTTTATAACAAAAATCAAATTCAATGAATTGCGAAAATGTGATATTTCAAAAACAATTATAGTCATTTTAAAAAAACCCAGAGTTTAATCGTTTATAGTTTGGATATAACTGAAATGAAAGCTTAAAAGAAAAATTAAAGTACAATGGCCTTATTACAAAATATTAAACCCAAATTAAAATAAATCTCAAAATAAAGCAAAATAGAAATTTACTAAAGTTTGGGAGAAGTACTCCGATGTATGGCCACCACAGAGTCCTCCGCAGCTCTAAATCCTCAATTACTCGGGATCACCTGCAAGGTTAAAGTAGAGGGGTGAGTTACGAGAACTCAGTGTGTAATCCCCTAATCGGTCATTAACTGGGCTTGAGCCCATACAAAAGCAGACTGGGCCAAAGTCCATACAGAAATGTCTAGGCCGATGCCCTATTTGGTAACAATCTGGGCCTTAGCCCTATAAACATGATAATGCAAACAGAGTATGTAGCCCAACCTAAAAATCCATCCGCTACACACCCCCGTACTAGCCCAACACACCTGTGGGGACCAAGTCAACCCACTCAGCCCAACACACCAATATGGCAGATAAGCTGCTAATCACAGAATTTGTGGCAGAGCCACCAAAATAAAAGAATATACGTGGCATAGCCACCAGACAGAATGTGGTAGAGCCACCAGAATACACTTCCTCCGATCATCAATATCCCAAACCCATGTAAAATGTCATGTATACAAAGCACATATCGAAATGATATATGAAACAAATTACCATCATGAACAGTTAAACAGAATACACACAATCATACTAATTAACCCCAAAGGGTATAACGGTAATTTACCCAACAAGGTATTTCGGTAATTTTACCCTCTAGGGGTATTTTGGTATTTTACCCTCCAAGGGTATTTTGATAATTTACCCTCTAGGGGTATTTTGGTAATTTCCCCTCCAAGGGTATTTCGATAATTTTACCCTCCAAGGGGTATTTTGGTAATTTCTCATTTAACGGCCTCTCTGAAGGCCTACTGTCGCCTCGAGCGACACAGGACCCCTTTTTGGGTCTCTACGGACTATTGGGCCTAAAATCCATTTTAGGCCCAATCGGGCCCACACGCTCGTGTGGCCCATTTTGCATGATTTTGGTTTAAGGTTTACAGATTTCGCAATCGAACCTATCGTTTGATAGTTTTCCAACAGTTTTGCTCTAGTGGGCCGGATAGCCCATTGGGCCCATTTGGCCCGTTTCAGCTTGATCAGGCCCGTTACATCCTCAGTTTCGCGAGAGTGCTCGTGACACTCTCAACGACTTACTGTCATTATTCGCATTTCAATTTACCACTACGAGCGTTCGCATGGTCGAGTGGTCACAGATGCAGTTTTCTAGCTTTTCGGCTTTTGGCCAATTCGCATAACATCACGTGCAATATTCAGAGGGGTGTGAGATTACACACCTGATCACGATTTGCGATACTCGGCCCTATTTCCAGAATACCTGAGATCAATACTGTCTAACAATTAGTCTAAATCCTTAATATAACATCTTCTAAGCATTGAGATTGATAAACAATCTACATCACTTACCAACAATCTAAGGGTTTTGCTACAAGGGAAGAAGGTAATAGATTCTTTGGTTTAAGCCCACCGAGTCCCTTACAATGTTAAAAATCGAGAAGAAATGTTAGCCATTACAACTCACATCCAAACTTAAAATCATAGAAAACTTTCAGCTTGAGTAAGAATAATCTCAAGAATAAAACCCCATCACCTACATTCGACCATTACCTTACTTACCAACCAACTCTCAGAAACTAAAGATTAGAAGAAGGACGAGAGGGTATACTAACCCTCCAACAGATTTGGCCTACCCCTAAAAGAAACAAGAGGGATTTGAGGTAGGAGAGAGTGAATCGATTAAACCTTAGTCAAAGAGAAACAGGGTGAAGGATTCAGTTTTAGAGAAAAGAGGAGAAAGAAAAACTAAAGGGAGAGCAAACCATACCTTAGGCCAAAAGTGAGCCGAATGGGTGAAGAGATTCGGCACCAGCAGTAGACACAAGAACCAAGATTCGGCCTTTGATCAAGGATAAGCCAAATGGGGAAGAAGGTTTCGAATAAGGAAAAATAAGAGAGAGAAATGAGAGGAAAGTAGAGGAGAACGGATGTAGAGAGGTGGTAAGAAGAGTTTTGGCCAACAAGAGAACTAAAGCTTCAGGCTATTTTGATGTTCGAAAAAAGGGAGTCAAATAGGAGTAGGGGCGGCTATTCGACTTAAAGAAGAAAAGAGAAGAAATGGATGCAACAAGAGGATAGATGAGTAGAAGAAGAAGATTCGGCTAGCACCAATTTAGGCAATTCAAAGAAACGAAAGAAAGCACGAAAGGTAAAAATGAAAAGAGAAAAGGAGAATGAGTGCACGAGATACTTCCCAAAGAAAATTCTGAAAGAACTCAGAAGAAAATGCCAAACACAGGGAGAGGTTTCGGTTTCTACCCCCAAACCAAAGCTGCCGAAAATGCTATCAAGCCATTTTTTCTACCGAATTTTTCCTACACAAGACCCCTCATTCGGCCATAACACTTCCCCCACTTGAAATCCCATGATTTCCTCACCTTTTTTCTCCTCAATTTGCTCTCCACCCCCCATTCAAACTTGATTGAACAAGTCTCCATCCACCATGTAGAGTTCCATTCCAACACAACCTTTTGTCTTCTCCTGAGCAAAATAATTACATTTTGCATGTAAGGGGTTTCGAACTCAGGCTCCTTTGTACATACTGCACGCCACTAGCCACCTTGCCAACTAGCTTCTTGTTGTCTAAAACATGTGCCACTAAGGATAAGTCTATGGCCAAAGTCTAAATCCATTTAAAAAGGAAGTCAAAATGAAATGCAAGTGCCAAGACTTAAACCTTGGACCCCTTGCTTCTTTGTGTGGCTCCATTCCCTTGTCTCCCATGTAGTGCCACTTTGCCACTACACTACAAGCTCTTTTTGTGTCATTTTTCTCCATATTTTATTATTAAAGCCTACTTATTAACTCTCAGGGTTTTATTCACCTAAAACCAAAATTTTCCTAAAGCCCAAGTTTGATTCTGGGACTTCATAGAAGCCCCTTAATCTTCCAAAATCACTCGCCTAATTAGGCCCATTATGCCTATTTCTCCTAGGCCCAATATTGGGGTGGTACAAATCTACCCCTTAAAGAAATTTCGTCCTCGAAATTTCTAGCTATTTAACAGTGGTTAACACAGGCTACTCTACCACGCTGCCGCTACGCACTATCATTTCAATAACACTAATACACTTCTAACCTAATCTAGAAACCTCTTCACACAACCAAATATCTAACCACAGAAGCAAACAGGTATTTATCACACATACATAAAATTTTCTACATTCAAACACCACATCCAACCAAAACATACTCGACTTAATGGTGATGGAACAATCCCGAGCCTTATGCTTCTAAGACCCGCATCTCAACCATGCTCCTGACCTCCTCCAGCATTCACCCGGATGACGCCTTTTGCAATATTTGTAACACCCCAAACCTGGCCCAAACACCACGACAGGATCTTGTATGTCACATAAAAAAGATTTTTTATAAAACTTCGCATTCGTCTAAAAATTTAAATTCTCTTTTGAAAACTTCAAGTTCGATAGTTCATCTAAAAACTCAGTGTTCATTTTATAAAAGATGTGATTACCTAAATCCTACTTTTAGGTGACATTTGAAAACACTAGATGTTGCATTAAGTTAACTTGAGATTGTTGTCTTGTTTCGGTTATAAAATCGTTGGTTAAGTGGTGAGAAAAACATTCATTCGCATTTTACGAAGAAAACGTCTTACCAATTAATGTATAGATTAAAGCGTTTAAAGTTCAAACCAGAAATAAACCCAAATAATTGATGGCCTTATTACATAACAAAATCCCCAAAATAGAAATGATAAATAAAGGAAAAGTTTAATTTAATAGAAACCGTGCATGGCCACCTCGAAGTCCACTCCGGCCCAAATCCCCTAAACTAAGAATCACCTGCAAAAGTTAAGCAGAAAGGGTGATTCAAGAAGACTCAGTGTGCAATTATCTCACCTGATCCATAACTGGGCCTAAGCCCTTATAATTCATTTGGCCGAAGCCCAAATACCATGGCATAACAGATGGCCAATATGATAAATCCAACCCATCCTAATGATCCATCCTCTTCACTCCGCTCCATATGTCCAACCTCAGCACAACTGTGGGGATTTCTACAATCAACCGTCCATCCGCTACACTCCTCTTTGGCAGCCATGCTGATAGTCATGCTGCTCAAAGCTAATATGATGTAGCCTAGCCACTGAATCAATGTGACTGAGTCACCGATATACATATATGGCACCGAGCCATCAGAATAGTGTGACAAAGTCACCGATATACACTGCCCCTTTACATCATTATCATTTCCCAACCCCATGCACATGCAATCATAGTGAATTGAATGTAACATATAACAGCAGTCATAGAATATTTAAAGCACATATAAATTCATGCTAACGAAAATGTTTATAGGACATAATCAGAGAATAACTAACCTGGTATTCTGATTTTACCCTCCAAGGATAACTCAACAGCCATTACTGAGTTTTCAACTTTCAAACAACACATATACTTTTTATAACAAACAAAAGGTGTGGGAATTACACACTTGTAAACGCGAAGGGCTAGACTCTCGATATCGTCGATATTTTCAATAGAAGAAACAATTACAATCTGCCTATCCCAAGCAGATGTCGGTTCCCTACCACAACCCAGTGGAAAATCTCGGACGGCTGACACTGTACGCCGTTTGAACTTAGGGCAGGAACTATGAGTCCAACCCCCTTCTTCACTTGACTAGCACTAGTATCCATGAAAGGATCTTGATCAGGAAACTAGGTTAAAGCAATCAAAAAAGAAAGATAGAATAGGTACCCCAAATTGAAAAAAGCTTCTTACCTTGATCAATGGAGATCGAATGCTAGAAGGTTGGCTTATGAAACTGTGAGTCCCTAGATAGTACCAATGTTAGAATCGATTCCCAAAACAAAATAAAGGAAACAACCTTCAGCCAAACAAACAAGGAAAGACCCTCTTACTACCCATTCGGCCAACAACCATACTTACCAGTGACCTCTCAAGTGCAGGCTAAATGGAGAAGAGAAGGTGAGAATAAGCCCCTCTACAGTCTGCCAACCCCCAAAAGAAAAAGTCAACACCTTTGGTTTAGCAAGACAATCAAGAAAAAGGTAAGAGATGAAAAGAAAATAGAAGAAGGAGGGTCCTTACCAAAGAACAAGAAAATGCCTATTGGAAAGACTATAATCAGCTTCTGGCAAAATAATGGAAGAAGATTCTGATTGAACAATATGCAGCTTAGGGAGAAGAGTAGAAGAAGGAAGGCGAAGGAGAGGGAATGTTTCGGCTAACACACAAATGAAAGGAAACAATGAAGAGGGAGACTTGAGAGATTCAGTACAAGTATAAAGTGTGAAGTGGAAGATGTCACAAGGTTGAGTAGGTTCAGCTACAATAAGAGAAGATTCAGAAGGGGTTTCGATTATAAGCAAAATATTTAGTGAAGAAGAGATGAAAGAACCAAGGAGAGTAGGAGTAAAGGTGCTACAGTTTTTGGTAATCCAGAGAAAAGAAAGCTGACCAAAGTGAAAAAGAAAAAGGAAGCTTCTCAAATGGTTTCGGTTCACTCTGCTCTCAAATGATAACTTAAGAAAATGGCACTCCCTTTCACTTATGACCGAAATTACTCACCAAAATTGCCTAAGTAACTCACTGAAATTTTGGCACACTCACACACACTCACTACTCGAAAATGCTCCCACAAAAGTCCTTTACATTCGGCTAACCTCTCTCCCTCTCTCCACATCCCCCTAATTCCTCTACCTTTCACTCTTCACTCCCCATTTCAAATGTGTTGACTGATTCTTACTCCTCTAAAACCTCTCCTCCTTCCATTTCAAATATGTTTACCCATTCCACAACTAACATACAGAGTCTTGGCCGAATCCACCTCTTCTCCCTCCTTAGCAAAATGAAACCCCCAAAAATGCAAGCTGTGAGACTCGAACATGCTCCCTTCTCCTCCATGCTCCTAGAGGCATCATCCCCTCTTACTTCCCAAGTGTCACTTACCACTCTTCCACACCCTTTTTTGTGTCATCAATTACACACAAATATACATAAGGCCTACCTCTACCAGCTTCCCCCTAAAGTGCCCTAAAACAAAAATTTAACCAAGACCTCGGCTTGAACCCAAGCCTTCCTAAGACCCCCAAACACATCCAAATAGCAAGCAGAACAAGCCAAACACATGGAAACATGAAATATAGAACCCCCCAACTTGGGATGTTACAGTTCTACCCTCTTAAAGAAATTTTGACCTCGAAATTTACCTGATCAAAAGAGATGAGGGTATTATTGTCGCATCGCATCTTTTGGCTCCTACGTGGCTTCCTCCGCACCGTGATTCTGCCATAAGACTTTAACCAATGGAACTAATTTCCTCCTCAATACCTTAACGTCTCGATCTAAGATCCGCAGTGGTTCATCTTCAAAAGACAGGTCTGGTCTCACTTCAATCTTTTCTACTGATACTATGTGAGCCCAATCAGAACGATAACGCCTCAACATCGAGACATGGAACACATCATGTATTTGACTCAGCTCCGGAGGTAGCTCAAGCTGATATGCCACTATTCCCACACGTTTCAATACCTGATAAGGCCCAATGAACCTGGGACACAACTTGCCCTTTCATCCAAACCTCAAAACTTTTTTCCAAGGCGAGACCTTCAGGAAGGCTTAATCACCCACCGAAAATTCTATTTCCTTATGCTTCAGATCAGCATAAGATTTCTACCTGTCAGAAGCTTCCTTCAACCGCGTCCGAATCAGTTTAACTTTTTCCTCTGTTTCTGAAACCAATTTCAGACCCAACAACTGTCGCTCACCTAGCTCGGTCCATCAGGTAGGGGTTCGGCACCCACGACTATAAAATGCTTTGTAGGGTGCCATCTGAATGTTGGATTGGTAGCTATTGTTGTATGCGAATTCTGCCAGTGGTGGAAAATCTTCCCAACTACCCCTGAAGTCAATAACACAGTCTCTCAACATGTCCTCCAAGATTTGAATTACCCTCTCAGACTGACTATAAGTCTGTGGATGAAACGCCATGCTGAAATCCAATCTTGTGCCCAATGTCTGATGCAACACCTTCCAAAATCGTAATGTAAACCTAGGGTCTCTGTCTGGTATGATAGACACTGGTACCCCATGCAACCTTACAATCTCTACCACATACAGCTTAGCCAGCTTCTGCAATGTAGTCGATATGAACAGGTATGAAATGGGCAGACTTCGTCAATTGATCACTAATCACCCATACCGAATCTTTCTTAGTAGGTGTAAGAGGTAGCCCACTGACAAAATCCATCGTTATCCTTTCCCATTTCTACAGTGGAATCTTCACCAGTTGTAGTAACCCCGAAGACAACTGATGTTTCGCTTTCACTTGCTGACACGTCAAGCACTTACCCACAAACTTGATAATTTCTCGCTTCAATCCAGGCAACCAAAACTACTCACGCAAATCCCAATGCAACTTACTCCCACCAGGGTGCATAGCATAGGCTACTATGCGCCTCCCGAAAAATCATCTGTCTCAATTCAACATCTTTCAGCATGCAAGCCTTTCCACGAAAGCACAAAACCCTATCACTATTTAAACTATAATCCTCTGCTTCACCATTCTGTACTTGCTGAAGTCGAGCACTTAACACATCATCCGATAACTACTTCCCTTTAATTTGACTTACCCACCTTGGCTTTACTTCAAGTTCAACTAGCAAACTTCCATCACCATACAAGCTGAGATGAGCAAACATTGCCTTGAAATCTGATATTATCTTTCGACTTAACGCATCCGCCACTATGTTAGCTTTACCCAGGTGATTCTCAATCGAGTAGCCGTAATCTTTCAACAGTTCAACCCATCTCTGCTACCTTAAATTCAACTCCTTCTGGGTCAGGAGGTATTTCAGGCTCTTATGGTCGGTGTAAATAATGGACTTCTCCCCATAGAGGTAGTGTCTCCAGATCTTCAGAGCAAACACTAACGCAGCTAACTCTAGATCATGCATGGGATAGTTTATCTCATGCGATCTTAATTGTCGAGACGCATACGTAACTACCTTCCCTTCTTGCATCAACACACACCTTGGCCCTATGTGCGAAGCATCACAATAAACAACGAACTCCTTCCCCGCCTCAGGCTGAATCAATACTGGAGCCTCCGTTAAAATCCTCTTCAATTTCTCAAAACTTTCCTGCTGCTTGTCAGCCCAAACAAACGGTACCCCTTTTCGCAACAACTTAGTTAAGGGTGCCGCAATCAAGAAAAATCCCTCCACAAATCTTCTGCAGTACCTGGTTAACCCAAGAAAAGTTTGAATTTCTGCTACAAACTTCGGCGGCTTCCAATCTAAAACAGCTTCAATTTTTTGGAGATCCACCATAATCCCCTCCGCAGAAACAACATGCCCTAAAAAGGTCACTTCCTTCAGCCAAAACTCACACTTGCTGAATTTGGCATACAGTTGCTTCTCCCTTAATACTTGTAGAAGAACCCAAAGATGCGAATCATGCTCCTCTTTTATTCTTGAGTAGACCAAGATATCGTCTATAAACACCACAACAAACCAGTCCAGATAAGGTTGGAATACCCGGTTCATCATATCCATAAACGCAGCTGGTGCATTCGTTAACCCGAACGATATCACTAAACACTCATAGTTACCATAACAAGTTCGAAACGCAGTTTTATGAATATCTGCCTCCTTGACCTTAAGCTGATGATAACCTGACCTCAAGTTTATCTTCGAAAAGACTGAAGCCCCTTTAAGCTGATCTAACAAATCGTCAATCCTCGGCAGCGGGTATTTGTTCTTAATCGTCAACTTATTCAACTGGTGATAGTCAATGCAGGTACGTATTGACCCGTCCTTCTTCTTCATGAACAACACCGGCGCTCCCCACAGAGATACACTTGGTCGAATAAATTTGCGATCCAATAACTCCTGGATCTGAGCTTTAAGTTCTATCAGCTCCGTCGATGCCATCCTATAAGGGGCGATGCACACCAGAGCCGTACCGGGAAGTAATTCAATTCCAAATTCCACCAAACGATTCAGAGGTAACCCCGGAAGCTCTTCAGGAAAGACGTCCATGAATTTCTTCACTATTCTAACCCCCTTAACAGTCACCTCCTTCGCATCCAAAGCACTGATAAAAGCTAGAAATGCCCCGCATCCTTTTCGTACCATCTTAACAGCCCTTAATGCAGAAATCACGTTAGACAAACAATCCTTTCTTTCTCCTATCACAACCACCTTTTTACCCTCTGGAGTTCTAAACACCATTCGCTTATTCGTGCAATCCAAATTAGCACAATTATTAACTAGCCAATCCATGCCTAAGATAAGGTCAAACTCGCCGAATGGTAATTCCATCAAGTCTACCGAAAATACTACTCCTTGAATTTCTAAAGGCATATCCCTAAACAGCTTGTTTACTACCACGAATTGTCCTAAAGGGCTAACCACATTCATTCCTCTGGCAGCAATTTTAGGTTCTATATTTAAAGTCTCAGATACGGTACAGGCAACATTTGAATGGGTCGATTCAATATCAATCAAAGCAGTAAACGGTTTATCAATTATAAGGAACCAGTTATGACATCTGGTGCGTCGCCATCCTCTTGCCATCGAGCTGCATAGACTAAACCCAACTGTCTTGCATCTACAATACTGACACCCCTGCCCAGTGCTCCACGACCACGACCAAAACCATTACCCCCTCTGATCGGACCACGACCTCTCGACGGTTGTTGTTTACCTCTTCCCGACTGCATATAACCCTGACTTACCAATCGTGCTCTAACTAACTCTTGCGGACAATTCCTTATTAGGTGATCCCTAGATCCACACTTGAAACATCCTCTATCTTTTCCCCAATAGTCCCCCAAATGTGATCTCCCACAATGAGCACACAGTCGAGACTGACCAACAGCAACCGGCATCGTAACTCGACCCGGCCCATCAAATCTAGGCCTCTTCTGAAAACCCTCAGCTGATCCTGACGGCCCAAAACTCTTCTTATTTTTACCCCGATCCTTATCCCTGTTTTGCCTCTCAATTACTTTACCTCTTCGGCTATTTTAGATTTTTCAACCAGGATGGCAAAATCCCTCTCCCGCTGCGGAGCTATCAACACTCTCAACTCGGCTCGCAGCCCATCTTCGAACCATATGCAACACTCATAATTGGTCGTAACTATCCCTCGGGCATAACGGCTCAAGCATAAAAATTTCGCTTTACACTCAGCCACAAACTTACCCCCTTGTACCAGATTTAAGAATGCTTTTCTCTGAGCATCCGCATAGCTTGCCCCAACGTATTTCCCTTGAAATGCGGTCTTGAAAAAATCCCAGTTAAGACGATCCGCTGGAGTACCTTCTCTTACTATGAGCCACCACTGATACGCCTCATCTCTGAGAAGTGACACCACTCCTTTCAACTTCTCCTCTACCGTGCAGTCTAGATCATCCATAATTCACTCAACTACCTCTAGCCAATACTCAGCTACATTTGGAGCCACACCCGAAATACCCCTAAACATTTTAACCCCGTTTGCTCGAAGTCGCTTAGGAATAGACTTTCAAGATATTGACCTAGTGCTTGCCCCAGCAACTCGCTCCAGCACATGCAACACCGCCTGGGACAATGCATCATCTCCACCAGTTCGGTCTTGAGATCCCGCTTCTGCCACGGGTGATACTGGCACTTCACCTTCAGGCTCACATCCTGCTTCTAAGAACTCAGCCTCAGCGTCGCGTCCTCTACCATGGTCGCGTGTACCATGTCCACATCCTCTAGCACTCATGTCTACCATATCATCTTAATCTGATTACAAATTTTATGAATTAGCATCTCTTTCACTGTTTATCACCGGGCAGTCTTATGATAGTAGAGTAAAAAGTAGTTTTTTGCAAAACATACGTATACCTAAAGGCTTTAATCTCTACAGTTGAGTTTCTTAATTCTAGCATTCATAACACAATATAGTTACTTCATGCAAATCATCCAATTTAGTCAGAAAGCTTACCGTACAGACTTGGTGCCAGAGACTCGGGTGCCATACTTTTCGAGAACATGTATACATATTTTTCAACCATTTTTCAAACCAATTTTTGGAAAACGTTTTGAGCCAAAAATCCATAGCCGAGTTTTTGTAACCTAGCTCCGATACCATAATTGTAACACCTCAAACTCGACCCAAACACCACGGGTGGATCTGGTATGTCACATAAAAAGATTTATATAAAACTTCACATTCGTCTAAAAATTTAAATTTTCTTTTGAAAACTTCAAGTTCAGTAGTTCATCTAAAGACTCAATGTTCATTTTATAAAAGATGTGATTAGCCTAAATCCTGCTTTTAGGTGACGTTTGAAAACACTTAATATTACATTAAGTTAACTTGAGATTGTTGTCTAGTTTCGGTTATAAAATCGTTGGTTAAGTGGTGAGAAAAACTTTCGTTCACATTTTATGAAGAAAACATCTTACCAATTAATGTATAGATTAAAGCGTTTAAAGTTCAAACCAAAAATAAACCCAAATAATTGATGGCCTTATTACATAACAAAATCCTAAAAATAGAAAATGATAAATAAAGGAAAAGTTTAATTTAATAAAAACCGTGCATGGCCACCTTGAAGTCCACTCCGGCCTAAATCCCCTAAACTAAGAATCACCTGTAAAAGTTAAGCAGAAAGGGTGAGTCAAGAAGACTCATTGTGCAATTATCTCACCTGATCCACAACTGGGTCTAAGCCCCCATAATTCATTCGGCCGAAGCCCAAATACCATGGCATAATAGATAGTCAATATGATAAACCCAACCCATCCTAATGATCCATCCTCTACACTCCGCTCCATATGTCCAACCTCAGTACACCTGTAGGGATTTCTACAATCAATCCTCCATCCGCTACACTCCTCTTTGGTAGCCATGCTGATAGTCATGCTGCTCAAAGCCGATATGATGTAGCCTAGCCACCGAATCAATGTGACCAAGTCACCGATATACATATATGGCACCGAGCCATCAGAATAGTGTGACAAAGTCACCGATATACACTGCCCCTTTACATCATTATCATTTCCCAACCCCATGTAGATGCAATCATAGTGAATTGAATGTAACATATAACAACATTCATAGAATATTTAAAGCACATATATATTCATGCTAATGAAAATGCTTGTAGGACATAATCAGGGAATAACTAACCTAGTATGCTGATTTTACACTCCAAGGGTAACTCAATAGTCATTATCGAGTTTTCGACTTTCAAACAACACATTTACTTTTTATAAAAAACAAAAGAAGGTGTGGGAATTACACACTTGTAAACGCGAAGGACTAGACTCTCGATATCATCGATATTTTCAATAGAAGAAATAATCACAATCTGCCTATCCCAACCAGATGTCAGTTTCCTGCCACAACCCGGTGAAAAATCACGAACGGCTGATACTGCATGCCGTTTGAACTTAGGGGCAGGAACTACGAGTCCAACCCCCTCCTTCACTTGACTGGCATTCATATCCATGAAAGGATCTTGATCAGGAAACTAGGTTAAAGCAATGAAAAAAGAAAGAGAGAATAGGTACCCCAATTTGAAAGAAGCTTCTTACCTTGATCAACGGAGACCGAATGCTAGAAGGTTGGCTTACGAAACCGTGAGTCCTTAGATAGTACAAATGTTAGAATCGATTCCAAAAAAAAAATAATAAAGGAAACGACCTTCGGCCAAACAAATGAGGAAAGACCCCCTTACTACCCATTCAGTCAACAACCATACTTACCAGAGACCTTCCAAGTACAGGCTAAATGGAAAAGAGAAGGTGAGAATAAGCCCCTCTACAATCGGCTTGTAACAGACCGGTTTAGACCCTAATCAAAACAGTGGTTTTGAGACCACAAATTTGAGGTCAGAATAATAATTTAATATTATTTTCTATGTGAAAAGTATGCAACATGGTCTGTGTGAAAGTTCTGTGTGATGATTTGATCGTTTTAGTGTCGGATTAAGGGAAAAGACTTAATCGCGTAAAGAGTAAAAACTATGTGCTGATTTATAAGTATCTAAATGTTGATGTCTTTTAAATATGGAGGCCTTTTGATGCAATTAAACCAATTTTTAAGATAGTGGGTGGTAATGGACAACTATAACGTTGGTGATTATATGTTTTAATTATTAATTGAAAGGATAAAATAGTAAATAGTTAAATAATATGTGCTTAATGAAATCAAAGCATGAAAATGGTCATTATTGTTCATCTTGGTGCTGAAAATAGCAAATAAAATAAAAGTAAAAGAAAGCTAGGGGTTTGGCCATTGTTAAGCAAAAATTTAGGTATGTTTTAGCTTAGTTTTTGATAATTCCTATATTTTTGTAATCGTTGCTTCGTACTCTAGCTAGCCCATGTTGTAATTTGGTGAATTGATGATGTTTTTGAATTGAGCCATTGATGAATGTGTGAGCTATGTGCTAGATGATAGTGATATATGAATACTTGGAATTTGGATTAACATTTTTTGTCTTTGGATTTTTGATGAAATTGAGTATTTTGGGTGAAAAGTGTAAATTGAGGAATTAAAATGTAAAATAAATGAAATATGAGGGCTTGTATAAGCTTGGGGAGAATTCGTGTAACACCCCTAACCAGAATCCGTCGCCGGATTAGGGTTACGGGGCATTACTATTTAAATCACAACTTTTAATCAATCACTTAATCGATCCAATGCAAACCTAAAATTTATTAATATATGCATAACAGAGCCACATAAATTTAAACAACTTATTTATTACTTTTGCATGCACTATTTATACCAAATGCTATTGCAACCAATGCTCATATATTTAAAATAACAAATTCTCATTCCACTTGCAAAACCAAAATGTCATTATATAACCAAATATAATACATCCATATGCTCAAACTCAATAATCATAATATAACATCATGTACATATATTACTTAGGTGGTAGAATATACATGGTCATATATATACATTTTTTTAAAATTCAATTCCACAATTTTCATATCATTATTTCATTAAGCGAATACACCTACCAAATTCACTAATCTACCACCCTTATTTACATATAAAAGGTTTAACAAATCTCATATAAGTAATCACATAACAAACATATCGTATCTAAACATCATTTGTTCGAACAATCAATAAACTAATCAAAAGTTCGAACATAATATACAACTAACCAAGAATAATATATGTATGTATTCACTTACACAAACCGAATCAAAATAGCTCAATACAACCATACATTATTGAACTTAATGCTTATCTATCAATGACCAATTCAAATATACACATACCATAACATTATTTAACACCTATATTTCACATATTATAACTTCAATATACATCCATCATTCACTTTATTGACTAAACCTAATATTAAACTCATAAACATGAACCAACTAATAAATCTTTCTTATCATAGTCTAACATGCACAAATAATAATACCACTCTCACACATGGTTAAACTATAATCAAGTATAAATAATAGTTCATAGCATGAGCAAATAATATCATCAAAACACGAAACAAATTATTCCAAAATAGATAGCCATTTTCGCATGGCTAGCATATTTACACTATTACAAAACATTAGTTATATGGTTCAATCTAGCCTATACATGCCCTTTTTTTATAACAAAATAAGTTTTCAATACCAAAAGGAAGTCGATAGTGTGGTTGACTTCACGGATGATCCTTCGAGCCCGTAGTTCGATTCAAGATCTATAAAACAGAGGAAGACAAAGACACACACAATAAGCTTACTAGCTTAGTAAGTCTCAAGCAAATGTCAATATAATGAGCATACATTTAAACATATTAAAATCCAAGCTTGTAGTATAAACACAATTATTTCATTTTAGGCATCGATATTCTTTTTCTACTTTTACGCAAGCACTAGCGCTTTTGTCACACTCGTCATTGATCTTTAACTATACAATAAAAAATTTTAGTTCACTTCATTCCTTACTAAAAATAGTAGGTTAGTTCTTACCTGAACTTGTACCACTTAACACTATATTCACATCTCACTTTATTTGATATTCAACATTTCCACTTATAGCGTATCAAGGCATAAAGCACGCTAGGCATTTAAAGCCCAAAATAAATCAAACAAGACGAAGCTCGCTAGGCACTAAGCCGAATAGATCACCTGAGACGAAGCACGCTAGGCATTTAAAGCCCGAATCACGAAGCCTGCTAGGCACTAAGCCCGAATATATCACCGTCACAAAGCCTGCTAGGCACTAAGCCCGAATAGATCACCGGCACGAAGCCTACTAGGCACTAAGCCCGAATAGATCACCGGCACGAAGCCTGCTAGGCATTTAAAGCCCGATACATAACACAATCAACATTTCCATGCACATTACTTAAGGCTATAATCACATCCATCTCATATGCTTTATTTTACAATATCATGTTAAACCGAACGTAAGTAAACACATCACATCCAACCAACAAATTTAATACTAATTCATGCCCCACATTCGCCTATATACATTATTATGCCTTAGTATACCAAATTTTATCATATACTACTTTTGCAATTAACTTCTCAATATAAATTTGTTTAGGACTTACCTCGGTTGTCGATAGGTAGTAAAATCGGCTATTCGAGAACCTTCGTCTTTCCCCGATCTAAATCTGTTTTCTTTGCTCTTGATCTAAAACACATTAAAATTCAGCTCATTCAAGTACAATTCATCTTAATTTAGTCCCTAAGCACATAAATGGGTAAATTACTATTTTACCCCTAGCATTTCACAACTTTACAATTTAGCCCTATTTGCATAACACACAAAATACACCAAATTAGCCAAATCTATGCAAGGGCGAATGTTCCTAGGGACCTTACAAGTCCTCACATTTCATTTATTTTGCAAACAGGCCCTCTAAAATTTATTTTACAATTTAGCCCTAAAACTCAATTTCATCAAAACTTCCAACACAAAACATATTAATCCTTTACATATCTTTCATCTAAAATCATCAAATATCAAAAACCACATGAATACAGCAATGGCCGAACATCAAGCATGCTTAGATTCAAAAATTACAACATGGGTCTGATTCTGTTCAAGCAACGATCTCAAAAACGTAAAATTTACAAAAATCGACTAAGAATTTACCTTGAATTTGGCTTGGATCTTGCCGAAATCTCAAAGAACTTAGCTCCCCTTGTGTTTCTTAATATTCGGCCAAAAAGATGAATGAAAATATCCTTTATTTCTTTTATGTTTTATTTAACATATAATATGGTTTTTTTTAACTTTTTACTATTTTAACCTTAATTCATAAAATTATATAATATAAAACTTATGGTTAATTTTGTCATATACCAACCCACTAACTTAAAATGGGTTATTTACCCATTTAACACTTCATATTAAAAGCCAAGCTCAAACTAACACATTACACTTTAGTATGCCACTTTTACCTTTTACGATTTAACCTTTTTATCAAATTAAGCACTTAAACAATAAAATTTTTCTCTGAAACTTTCACACGCATTAATTCACATATAATAAACTCAAAATATAATATTAAATTATTTCTCGATCTTAGATTCGTGGTCCCGAAACCACCGTTCCAATTAGGGTCAAATTCGATTACATTACAACTCTCCCCCCTTAAGGATTTTCGTCCCAAAATCTTACCGTTAAACAAGGTCGGATATTGTTGCCTCATTGAATCCTCGAGCTCCCACGTAGCCACTTCAACTCCATGACGATTCCATAGAACCTTCACTAACGGAATTCTTTTATTTCTCAATTCTTTTATTTCCCGAGCTAAAATACAGATCGATTCTTCATCATATGTCAAATCAGATTGGAGTTCAATCTCTGTCGGGGTGATCACATGAGACGGATCTGATCTATACTTATGAAGCATCGAAACGTGAAATACGTTGTGTATCTTTTCTAACTCAGAGGGCAATCTCAATCTATAAGCAACAGGCCCAATACGTTCAATGATTTCATACGGTCCGATAAATCTCGGACTCAACTTGCCTTTTCGACCAAATCGGAGTACTTTTTTCCACGGAGAAACTTTTAAGAATACACGATCTCCTACCTGAAATTCAATGTCTTTACGTTTCAAATCAGCATAGGACTTTTGTCGATCTGATGCAGCTTTCAAATTATCTTTGATTATGGCTACTTTCTGTTCAGTCTCTTTAATCAAATCAACCCCGTGTATCTTATTTTCGCTGAGCTCAGTCCAGTACAATGGTGTTCGACATTTCCGCCCGTACAAGGCTTCATAGGGCGCCATTTTGATACTAGATTGAAAGCTATTATTATAAGCAAATTCAATCAAAGGTAGGTATCGTTCCCACGTACCTTCAAACTCGAGAACGCAACATCTCAACATGTCCTCCAAAGATCTCGAATAGTTCACTCGGTGGACCGTCATGCATCTGCGGATGAAAGGCTGTACTAAAATGTAGTTTAGTACCTAAAGCATCTTGCAACTTCTTCCAAAATTGCGATGTAAATCTCGGGTCTCTGTCTGACACAATGGAGCTCGGTACACTATGCAATCTTACAATCTGCGATATATACAATTCAGCAAGTTTATCGAGTGAAAAGTCTGTACGAATCGGCACAAAATGAGCTGATTTAGTCAGTCTATCAACTATAACCCATATGGCGTCTTTCTTACTCGGTGTCATAGGAAGACCGGATACAAAATCCATTGAAATTTTATCCCATTTCCACTCAGGTATCATGATCGGCTGAAGCAACCCAGAAGGCACTTGATGCTCGGCTTTTACTTGCTGACAAATTAGGCACTTTGAAACAAATTCAGATATATCTCGTTTCATACCGTGCCACCAATAAAAGCTGTTTCAAGTCGTTATACATTTTCGTGCTACCCGGATGTATCGATAGTCGGCCACTATGAGCCTCACTCAAAATCATCTGTATCAAATCTGAGTTCTTTGGAACACATATTCGGCTTTTAAAATTCAAACAGTCATTTGCATCCATTTGAAAATCTGACTCCGCACCTTTTTCACATTGACTTCGTTTAGCAATCATATTCTTGTAAACTTTCTGTGCATCACAAATTTGCTGGATAAACATCGGTCTTGCTCGTAACTCGACTATGATTGAACCATCACTAGACATAGCCATCTGTGCATTCATTGCCCGAAGAGCAAATAAAGATTTCTGACTTAACGCATCCGCAACAACGTTAGCTTTTCCCGGGTGATAATCAATCACCAATTCATAATCTTTCAATAGTTCTAGCCACCTACGTTGTCTCAAATTCAGATCTTTCTGAGTCATTAGATACTTCAGACTTTTATGATCTGAGTAAACATGACATTTCTCGCCAAATAAGTAATGACGCCAAATCTTGGTCATAACACAATGGCTGCAAGCTCTAAATCATGCATCGGGTAATTTCTTTCATGCGGCTTCAATTGTCTTGAAGCGTAGGCTACAACTTTGCCTTCCTGCATTAAAATGCAGCCCAAACCATTCAAAGAAGCATCGAATAAACAACAAATTCTTTACCCGACTCAGTTTTGAACTAACACCGAGCTTCATCAAAAGGGCTTTCAACCGATCAAAACTTTTCGACATTTTTCGACCACTTAAACGGACATCTTTCTGCAATAACTTGGTCAACGGGGTAGCTATCATAGAAAAATCTTTCACAAATCATCGATAGTAACCCGCAAGTCCTAGAAAACTTCGAATCTCGAAAACATTTTTCGGTGGCTTCCAATCAAATATAGCCGAGATTTTGTTCGGATCAACTCGAATGCCCGATGTCAAACCACATGTCCTAAAAAGTCGACCTCTTTCATCCGAACTCACACTTACTAAACTTCGCATACAAACCGATGATCTCGCAAAGTTTGTAGCACTAACCTCAAATGTTCAAGTGTGTTCAATTTCATCTTTGGAGTAGATCAATATGTCATCAATAAACACCACCACAAATCGATCCAAAACCTGCCTAAAACACGATTCATCAAATCCATAAAAACAAAGAGTGCATTAGTAAGCCCAAAAGGCATAACCAAAAACTCAAAATGTCCGTACCTCGTCCTAATGCGCCTTTGGCACATCTATATCTCGACTCATAGAATCGATAATATCCCGATCTCAAATCTATCTTCGAAAATATGAAGCCCTTTCAACCGATCAAACAAATCATCAATCCGAGGTAACGGGTACTTATTCTTTATGGTTACCTTATTTAGTTGCCGATAATCAATACACATTCGCATCGTTCCATCTTTCTTTTTCACAAAAAGAACTGGTGCACCCCAAGGGGAAAAACTTGGCCGTGCAAAACCCCTATCTATCAACTCTTGCAACTGCGATTTCAACTCTTTTAACTCTGTAGGTGCCATCCGATATGGAGCTATCGAGATCGGAGTCATTCCCGGTACTAATTCAATAATGCCGAATTCAATCTCTCGTACTGGTGGTAAACCTGGTAATTCTTCAGGAAACACGTCTGGGTACTCACACACAACCGGTACGGACTCAATATGCTCTTCAGACACTTTATTTTCCAATACATAGGCCAAATAAGCTTCGCACCTTTTCTCACATACTACAGGCTAACATCGAAGATATTATCAGAGAAAACCCACTTAAATCATCGGATTCAATTCGATGATCTCACCGCTCGCATCTCAAATCAATAAGCTTTCTTTTACAATTCACTACTACATCATGCGGTTAACCACCCATTCCCAAAATTATATCAAACTCATCGAAAGGCAACAACATTAAATCAACTGGGAAGCAAAAATCCCGAATCATTAATGGGCAACTTTTACACACTTTATTAACAAACACACATCTACCCAAAGGGTTGGATACGTGAATCACAAACTCAAGAGACTCAATCGGCGAGTCTTCTCAATACCGTAGTTTCACATACATATGAATGGGTCGAACCAGGATCAATCAATGCAATCACAGTAGTATTATAAAGAGTGAAAGTACCGGTAATGACATCTGGAAAAGCAGCATCCTCTCTAGCTCGAGTAACATAAGCTCTTGCCGAGCTCTAGCCTCGATCGATCTGTTGTGTTCTTTGTCCCTCTCGACTACCACCTACATTGCCGTAATGCACGGGTGGTCCGCCTGTCTCGATGCACTACTTGGTCTAGAGTTACATCGATTCGACTCAGATAATATCGGGCACTCCTAAATAAAATGGTCTGAGGATCCACATTTAAAGCAAGACCGATCACGAACTCTACAACTCCCAGGATGCCATTTTCCACAATGTTTACATTCAACTCGGTTCTGTGGGACGTTACCAACACTGGTCATCGAGGTAGCTCGGGAACCCACTTGAGGTCGATCACGTCTAGGTAATTCTGAAGTAGCTTTATGTTGACTGTGGTCATCTCTAAACTTCTTGGATGTAGAATTGAAGACCTTACCCGAAGATCTTTTACGAATGTCTCTAGCTTCTGTATCAGCCTTTCTTTTCTCTTTCCCGAGCTCTTCAGCTTTGCAAGCTCGATCTACTAGTGTCACAAATTCTTGAATTTCAAGAATACCAACAAACATCTTTAGGTCTTCATTCAAGCCATCTTCGAATCTTTTGCACATAATAGCTTCTGAAGAAACACACTCTCTAGCATATCTGCTGAGCCTGACAAATTTTCGTTCATATTCCGTCACGGTCATTCGTCCTTGTTTCACTTCGAGAATTCCTTTCGCTTTTGATCAACTAATCTTTGGTGATATATTTCTTGCGAATTCATTTTGGAAGAAATCCCATGTCACTTTTTCTTTCTAACTCATCGATACTAATGTATTCCACCAAAGGATATGCAATGTCCCGCATAAGGATATAGCACATTTCGGGCATTCATCGGGAGTACAAGATAGCTCATCAAGTACCCAAATAGTGTTATCAAGCCACATTTCGCTCGCTCTGCGTCATCATTATCATTGGCTTTAAATTCTTACCCCAAATTTTAGATTTTATCAATCTGGGGCCTACTAGATCTCATTGGATCTATCATCGAGGTGTTGAAGGTACCGAGTTTGATTATTCGGGGTGGAGGTTGTTGTGCAGTCAGATTATTCTCAATAAACTGGGTAAACCATTCATTCATCATTTGGTAGAAGGCTTGTTTAGCCTCTCCTCGTGGTTACCCGTGAATCGGTTGAGAGTCTAGTGGCTGATCCATGTGCGAGACCAAGCGCAACACTCTCCACATCATCGGCCACGACTCTATCGGATCGAAATCCATTTACTATATAAAACAAAGTTCAGTCATCAAAGTCACCACACTATCAATATATGATAAAGGCATGTATAGCTAGACTCACACGTGCTACGGTAGTCCTAGAATCAACTCAACCGTAAGCTCTGATACCAATAAAATGTAACACCCCTAACCAGAATCCGTCGCCGGATTAGGGTTACGGGGCATTACTATTTAAATCACAACTTTTAATCAATCACTTAATCGATCCAATGCAAACCTAAAATTTATTAATATATGCATAACAGAGCCACATAAATTTAAACAACTTATTTATTACTTTTGCATGCACTATTTATACCAAATGCTATTGCAACCAATGCTCATATATTTAAAATAACAAATTCTCATTCCACTTGCAAAACCAAAATGTCATTATATAACCAAATATAATACATCCATATGCTCAAACTCAATAATCATAATATAACATCATGTACATATATTACTTAGGTGGTAGAATATACATGGTCATATATATACATTTTTTAAAATTCAATTCCACAATTTTCATATCATTATTTCATTAAGTTCTAATACACCTACCAAATTCACTAATCTACCACCCTTATTTACATATAAAAGGTTTATCAAATCTCATATAAGTAATCACATAACAAACATGTCATATCTAAACATCATTTGTTCTAACAATCAATAAACTAATCAAAAGTTCGAACATAATATACAACTAACCAAGAATAATATATGTATGTATTCACTTACACAAACCGAATCAAAATAGCTCAATACAACCATACATTATTGAACTTAATGCTTATCTATCAATGACCAATTCAAATATACACATACCATAACGTTATTTAACACCTATATTTCACATATTATAACTTCAATATACATCCATCATTCACTTTATTGACTAAACCTAATATTAAACTCATAAACATGAACCAACTAATAAATCTTTCTTATCATAGTCTAACATGCACAAATAATAATACCACTCTCACACATGGTTAAACTATAATCAAGTATAAATAATAGTTCATAGCATGAGCAAATAATATCATCAAAACACGAAACAAATTATTCCAAAATAGATAGCCATTTTCGCATGGCTAGCATATTTACACTATTACAAAACATTAGTTATATGGTTCAATCTAGCCTATACATGCCCTTTTTTATAACAAAATAAGTTTTCAATACCAAAAGGAAGTCGATAGTGTGGTTGACTTCACGGATGATCCTTCGAGCCCGTAGTTCGATTCAAGATCTATAAAATGAGGAAGACAAAGACACATACACAATAAGCTTACTAGCTTAGTAAGTCTCAAGCAAATGTCAATATAATGAGCATACATTTAAACATATTAAAATCCAAGCTTGTAGTATAAACACAATTATTTCATTTTAGGCATCGATATTCTTTTTCTACTTTTACGCAAGCACTAGCGCTTTTGTCACACTCGTCATTGATCTTTAACTATACAATAAGAATTTTAGTTCACTTCATTCCTTACTAAAATAGTAGGTTAGTTCTTACCGAACTTGTACCACTTAACACTATATTCACATCTCACTTTATTTGATATTCAACATTTCCACTTATAGCGTATCACCAAGCATAAAGCACGCTAGGCATTTAAAGCCCGAAATAAATCACCTAAGACGAAGCTCGCTAGGCACTAAGCCCGAATAGATCACCAACACTAAGCACGCTAGGCATTTAAAGCCGAATAGATCACCCAAGACGAAGCACTGCTAGGTACTAAGCCCGAATATATCACCGGCACAAAGCCTGCTAGGCATTAAGCCCGAATAGATCACCGGAGGCACGAAGCCTTCTAGGCACTAAGCCCGAATAGATCACCGGCACGAAGCCTGCTAGGCATTTAAAGCCCGATACATAACACAATCAACATTTCCATGCACATTACTTAAGGCTATAATCACATCCATCTCATATGCTTTATTTTACAATATCATGTTAAACCGAACGTAAGTAAACACATCACATCCAACCAACAAATTTAATACTAATTCATGCCCCACATTCGGCCTATATACATTATTATGCCTTAGTATACCAAATTTTATCATATACTACTTTTGCAATTAACTTCTCGATATAAATTTGCTTAAGGACTTACCTCGGTTGTCGATAGGCCGTGCAAATCGGCTATTCGAGAACCTTCGTCTTTCCCCGATCTAAATTCGTTTTTCTTTGCTCTTGATCTAAAACACATTAAAATTCAGCTCATTCAAGTACAATTCATCTTAATTTAGTCCCTAAGCACATAAATGGGTAAATTACTATTTTACCCCTAGCATTTCACAACTTTGCAATTTAGCCCTATTTGCATAACACAAAAATACACCAAATTAGCCAAATCTATGCAAGGGCGAATGTTCCTAGGGACCTTACAAGTCCTCACATTTCATTTATTTTGCAAGTAGGCCCTCTAAAATTTATTTTTACAATTCAAATTCTAAAACTCAATTTCATCAAAACTTCCAACACAAAACATATTAATCCTTTACATATCTTTCATCTAAAATCATCAAATATCAAAACCACATGAATACAACAATGGTCAAACATCAAGCGTGCTTAGATTCAAAAATTACAACATGGGTCGGTTACGGTTCGAAGCAACGATCTCAAAAACGTAAAATTTACAAAACCGACTAAGAATTTACCTTGAATTTGGCTTGGATCTTGCCAAATCTCAAAGAACTTAGCTCCCTTGTGTTTCTTAATATTCGCCAAAAGATGAATGAAAATATCCTTTATTTCTTTTATGTTTTATTTAACATATAATATGGTTTTTTTAACTTTTTTACTATTTTAACCTTAATTCATAAAATTATATAATATAAAACTTATGGTTAATTTTGTCATATACCAACCCACTAACTTAAAAATGGGTTATTTACCCATTTAACACTTCATATTAAAAAGCCAAGCCCAAACTAACACATTACACTTTAGTATGCCACTTTTACCTTTTACGCGATTTAATCCTTTTTATCAAATTAAGCACTTAAACAATAAAATTTTTCTACGAAACTTTCACACGCATTAATTCACATATAATAAACTCAAAATATAATATTAAATTATTTCTCAGTCTCGGATTCATGGTCCCAAAACCACCGTTCCGATTAGGGTCAAATTTGGTCTGTTACAATTCGACTAAGCACATGTATATTGAAATTTTGAGTATTTGATGATTTTGTGGGATAGGTACTAAAGTGTTGAAATGTGAAAATGAGAGGACCATTTTGTAAAATGCCCTAAATATGTGTGTTTGGATTAAAATGAATGATTTGATAATTGAATGGATTGAATTTGAATGTGTATAGACCAAGAGAGGAGAGGTTCGGATCGAGATCGAGGCAAAGATAAAGTGCTCGATTAATCGACCGTATTAATAGTTCAGCGTCTGAGGTAAGTTCAGATATATACATGTAATTGAGATACATTTTATCGATATCAAATAAATATGTTTATGTATATGAAATTGAGTACTTTGTGAATGATTTTTAATTTGATGGCACTAAGTGTGCGAAAGTGAAAGTGAGATACAAATAAATGGCCCTGTGTGTGCGATGTGATGAAAGCTTCGATTTATTATTGTGGCACTGTGTGTGCGATACTAAAATGAATTGGTTAAAAGAATAGGCACTAAGTGTGCGATAACCGTTATGAGTCGGATATGTATGTGGCACTGAGTGTACGATTTAAATAAAGAATGATCGACAAATAATATTGAGTATTGAATAGCTTGGAGATTTAATAGCTTTGTGTGGTTATGGTACGTATTGAACTTTTGTGGTTGATGAGTAAAACTAAGCTTCGATTGAGGAATAAGCATTGTGGCTATGGATGAGAAGGCACGAATATGAGATAATAGATCTAAGTGATTTTTTATTTTTGCATCAATTTAATTTGATATGATAATTGTATTGTATATCGAACTTACTAAGCTTTGGAAAGCTTACTGTGTGATTTGTTTCTCTGCCTTGCAGTGTCAGTAAAGCTAGCTCGAATCAAGGATCGTTAGCTTCTAAATCACACTATCGGCATTCTATTTTGGTACTTTTGGAAAGATGTATAAAGCTAGAATTTGGCATGTATAGGCTAGTTAATAGAATTATGTTTGAGATTGTAATTAGCCATGAGATGTGGCTAGATATGTGATAGGTTTGGCATGAATGAATGTGATATGTATGATGCATCTTTTGGCATGATTTGTGGATTGATAAATTTGCTATCAAGTGGTAACTTTGTGTTGATAAATGCTAATAGGGGTTAGTGAAATTGGGAATGAATTATCCTTGTGATAGAATAAGTATTGGTAGTAAATTTAGTATAAATAGAGTTGAAATTGGATGCATGGGTGGAATGACAATATTGGTATGTTTATGGTGATGATATGAGCATGAAATGTTTAGGTTGTATAGCTTGTAGGTTGGACCCTTATGGGTGGCATTTTGACTTTGCAAAGTGGCCTATAAAGTCACACGGTTGGGGCACACAGGCGTGCCTCAGACCGTGGGTAAATTGGCAGAATGTGGCTTAAACTGCACACGACTATGGCACGGATGTGCCTACAGGTCATGCGAGAAATGGCAGAATATGACCTTATAGGACACGGCCATAGCACACGGGCGTGCTTGATAGCCGTATTGATTTTAGCAGTATGTAACCACGGTGAGGTCACACGGGTGTGTCATATAGTCGTGGGAGAGGCACGGCCTACCCCCACGGGCGTGTCTCCCCTGTATTCTAGAAAAGTTACAATTTTTTATGAGATTTTATATGTGTTTTAGTTTAGTCCTGACTCGATTTATAAGCATGCTTAGGGTCTTGATGACCCGGTTAAGGGACACTATGATTGTATATGAATGTGTTTGATGATGATTGAATTTGTGTTGTAAATGCAATGTAAAATGATCCTAAGGCTCGGTAATGCCTCTAAACTCTATTCCGGCGACGATCTCGAGTTAGGGGTATTTTATTTTTTTGGTATCAGAGCCAGGTTTAGCCGATTCTCAGACTAACGTAGCATGTGTGAGTCTAGCTATACATGCCATATTGTGAAATTGTGATAGTGTGATGAAATCTGACAGTTGAAATGTGTTTTAATATAGTAATGGATCCCGATCGAGAAGTTGCTGACGATGTAGAGAGTAATGCGCATGCTCCCACTCAAGGGACAGCACCGGCCACATCTAGGCCGAATGATAGTGGTGAGGGAGGTGAGGCTAAGCAAGCCTTCTTTCGTATGATGAGTAAATGGTTTTCGAAATTTGTTAGAACAAATCCGACTGCTCCACAACTTCTACCCCCGCAAGTACCTGTTGTGCCCCAAGTTGTAGATCCGAACAGATTGAATAAACCACCTGTAGATAAGATTCACATGTATGGGGCCAAAGAGTTTAGGGCGCGGTGATGACGATCTTTGAAAGAAAGCGAGTTTTGGCTTGAAAATACAATCAGAGTATTTGATGAGATGTCGTTGAACCATGAAGAGTGCATTAAGTGTGCAGCTTCCTTGTTGAGAGACACGGCTTACAATTGGTAGAAAACGTTGATATCTGTAGTTCTGAGGGAGAGAATAACTTGGGACTTCTTTTAATTTGAGTTTAGAAAGAACTATATCAGCCACCACTTTATTGATCAGAAACGTAAGGAGTTTTTAGATCTGAAATAGTGTCATTTATCTGTTACTGAGTACAAGCGAGAATTCGTAAGATTGAGTCAATATGCAAGGAATGTGTTTCGACTGAAGCTACTATGTGTAAACGTTTTATAGAGGGATTGAATGAAGACATTAAGTTGTTGGTTGGAATACTGGATATAAATGAATTTGTTGTATTAGTCGAAAGAGGATGCAAAGCTGAGGAGCTCGGTAAAGAAAAGAAGAAAGCTGATTTTGAGGCTCGTGATGAAAGAAAGAGATCGATGAATAAGTTCTCTCAATCTTTAGCAAAGAGATATAAAGATGCAAGCAATCATTCAAATGCCTCGTTTGGACATCCAAATAAAGATCGTTCGAGACAGAGTACTGGTTTACGAATTCAAGCTCCGAATGAAACAAGTGCTAGCAGTGTTAAGAGTAACAAACCCGAATGTAAACAAGGTGGGAGACGACATGTAGGAGAGTGCTGGGGCAAGTATAACAATAGAACATGCTATAAGTATGGATCCTGAGATCATTTTATCCGAGATTGCCCAAAGATGGTTGAAGAAGAAAATGTTCAGAATGAAAGACCGAGTAATGTGACAACAAGGGGTAGACCACCCAGAAATATTAAAATTATGAGCGAAAGCCAGAGAGGAACAACTGATACAGCTATGAGGTCAGAAGCGAGAGCACCTATCTGAGCCTATGCTATACGTGCACGAGAGGAAGCATCATCTCCAGACGTGATCACTAGTACTTTCACTTTTTTTGATACTGATGTTATTGCATTGATAGATCCTCGATCAACTCATTCCTATGTGTGTATGAATTTAGTATCGAATAAGACTCTACCTGTTGAGTCTACTGAATTTATGATTAGAGTATCGAACCCCTTAGGCAAGTGTGCTTTGGTGAATAAGGTGTACAAGAATTGCCTGTTGATGTTTCGTGATTTATGTTTCCCAGTCAATTTGATGTTGCTACCATTTGATGAATTTGACATAATTCTGGGAATGGACTGGCTCACTTTGCATATTTCCATTGTGAATTGTAAGAGAAAGAATGTTGAATTAAAGAGTCAAAATGGTGAGATAGTTCGAATTGAGGCTAGTGATATGAAAGGACTACCAGCTATTGTATCTGTGATGAAAGTTATGAACTATGTGAGAAAAGGTTGTGAAGCTTATTTGGCGTATGTGATTGATACAAAGGTGTCAGAAAAGAAAATTAAATCTGTGCCTGTGATGTGTGAGTTTTCAGATGTGTTTCCTGATGAGTTACCAGGATTACCTCCGATTAGAGAAGTTGAATTTGGCATTGAGTTAGTGCCGAGAACTGCTCCTATTTCGATAGCTCCATATAGAATGGCCCCAACTGAATTGAAAGAGTTAAAATTTCAATTGCAAGAATTGACTGACAGAGGATTTGCACGATCGAGTTTTTCACCCTAGAGAGCTCCTGTATTATTTGTGAAAAAGAAAGATGGCACGATGAGAATGTGTATCGATTACCGTCAGTTGAACAAAGTGACGATAAAGAACAAATATCATTTACCTCGAATCGATGATTTGTTTGATCAGCTGAGAGGAGCTACAGTATTTTCTAAAATAGATTTGAGATCGGGCTACTATCAGTTGAGAGTTAAAGAGTTTGATGTGCCGAAAACTACTTTCAGAATGAGGTATGGACATTATGAATTCTTAGTGATGCCCTTTGGACTAACAAATGCCCCTGCAGTATTTATGGATTTGATGAATCGAATATTCAGACTGTATTTGGATCACTTCGTGGTGGTGTTCATTGATGATATTTTGATCTATTCGTGTGATGAGACGCAGCATGCTGAGCATTTGAGAATCGTGCTACAAACTCTGCGTGAGAAGTAGTTGTATACAAAGTTTTGCAAGTGTGAATTTTGGTTGCCTGAGGTCAGTTTTCTGGGGCATATTGTATCTTCTGCTGGGATACGAGTCGATCCGCATAAAATCTCTGCTAATTTAGATTGTAAGCCTCCGAGAAATGTGTCTGAAGTCCGTAGTTTTTTGGGACTAGTGGGATATTATAGACGATTTGTGAAGGGCTTCTCGATGATTGCGAATCCATTGACAAAGTTATTATAGAAGGATGTTAAATTCGAGTGGTCGGAAAAGTGTCATCAGAGTTTTGAGCAGTTGAAAGTGTTGTTGACAGAAGCACCAGTGTTAGTTCAACCTGAATCAGGCAAAGAGTTTATAGTTTATAGTGATGCATCATTGAATGGTTTGGGCTGTTTGCTGATGCCAAAAGGAAAAGTTATCGCTTATGCTTCGAGACAATTAAAACCGCATGAAAAGAATTATCCAACGCATGATCTTGAGTTGGCTGCGATTGTATTCCCGTTGAAGATTTGGTGTCACTATTTATTCGGTGAAAATGTCATATTTATACTGTTCATAAGAGTTTAAAATATTTGATGACTTAGAAAGATTTGAACTTGCGACAAAGAAGATGGTTAGAATTGTTGAAAGACTACGAACTTGTGATAGATTACCACCCGGGTAAAGCTAATGTTGTACCTAATGCTTTAAGTTGAAAATCATTATATGCCTTGCGAGCTATGAGTAATCAGATAGATCTGTGTGATGATGATGCAATTGTAGCTAAATTGAAAGTAAAGCCGATGTTTGTACAGTAGATTTGTGATGCTCAGAAGATTGATAATAAGTTGTTAGCAAAAAGAGTTTAGTGTGATTCTGATACCGTATCGGAATTTCGAGTTGATAATAATAATTGTTTGAGATTCAGAGACCGGATTTGCATTCTGAGAAATTTAGAGTTGATTCAAATGATTTTGACTGAAGCTCACAATAGCCATATAACTGTACATTCGGGGAGCACGAAAATGTATAATGATTTGAAACAGTTCTATTGGTGGTATGGTATGAAGAAAGATATTTCTGACTTTATGTCAAAATGTTTAGTTTGTCAGCAAGTTAAGGCTGAACATCAAGTTTCATCCGGTTTATTGCAACCGATTATGATTCCTGAGTGGAAATTGGAGAGGATCACAATGGACTTTGTGTCGGGTTTGCCCTTATCTCCGAGCAAGAAAGATGCGATCTGGGTGATAGTTGATAGATTGATGAAATCAGCTCATTTCATTCCGATGAGAACCGATTATTCTTTAGATAAGTTGGTTGAACTGTATATCGATGAGATTCTGAGATTACACAGAGTACCGTTATCTATTGCGTCTAATAGAGATCCGAGATTTACCTTGCAATGTTGAAAGAAATTGCAAGATGCCTTGGGCACGAAATTGCATTTCAGTACTGCTTTTCATCCACAAACGGATGGTCAATCCAAACGAATTATTCAGATTCTTGAAGACATGCTGAGATGTTGCATACTTGAATTTGAAAGCACGTGGGAAAAGCATTTATCGTTGATTGAGTTTGCGTATAACAATAGTTTTCAGTCTAGTATCAAAATGGCACCATATGAGGCTCTTTACGGTCGAAAGTGTTGAACTCCATTGTATTGGACCGAGCTGTGTGAGAACAAGATTCACGGATTGATCTTATAAAAGAGACTGAGCAGAAAGTGAAAGTAATTCGTGACAATTTGAAAGCAGCCTTAGATCTTCAAAAGTCTTATGCAGATTTGAAACAAAAGGATATTGAATTCGAGGTTGGTGATAAAGTGTTTTTGAAAGTGTCATCGTGGAAGAAAATACTTTGATTTGGCCGAAAGGGCAAGCTGAATCCGAGATTTATTAGACCGTAAGAGATTATTGAACGAGTTGGGTTGGTTGCTTATAGATTGAGATTGCCATCAGAGTTGGAAAGGATCCATAACGTGTTTCATGTGTCAATGCTTCGACGATATCGATTAGACCCGTCTCATATAATTGCACCTACTGAGGTTGAGATTCAGTCAGATTTGTCGTCTAGTGAAGAACCGATCTGAATTTTGGCACGAGAGACTAGAGAGTTGAGAAATAAGAAAATTTCTATTGTGAAAGTATTATGGCACAAACACGGATTGAAGAGGCTACGTGGGAGCCTAAGAACGCTATGAGAGAGCAACATCCACAACTATTCACTGGTAAGATTTTCGGGGACGAAAATCCCTAAGGGAGGAGAGTTGTAACAGCCCAGTTTAGACCTAGTCAGAACAGTGGTTTTGAGACCACAATTTTGTGGTCGGAATAATAATTTAATATTATTTTCTGTGTGAAAAGTATGCAACATGGTCTATGTGAAAGTTCTGTGTGATGATTTGATCGTTTTAGTGTCGGATTAAGAGAAAGGACTTAATCGCGTAAAGAGTAAAAGCTATGTGTTGATTTATAAGTATCTAAATGTTGACGTCTTTTAAATATGGAGGCCTTATGATGCAATTAAACCAAGTTTTAAGATAGTGGGTGGTAATGGACAACTATAATGTTGGTGATTATATGTTTTAATTATTAATTGAAAGGATAAAATAGTAAATAGTTAAATAATATGTGTTTAATGAAATCAAAGCATGAAAATGGTCATTCTTGTTCATCTTGGTGCTGAAAATAGCAAAAAAAATAAAAGAAAAAGAAAGCTAGGGGTTATGCCATTGTTAAGCAAAAATTTAGGTATGTTTTAGCTCGATTTTTGATAATTCCTAAGTTTTTGTAATCGTTGCTTCGTACTCTAGCTAGCCCATGTTGTAATTTGGTGAATTGATGATGTTTTTGTGATGAGCCATTGATGAATGTGTGAGCTATGTGCTAGATGATAGTGATATATGAATACTTGGTGTTGGATTAACATTTTTTGTCTTTGGATTTTTGATGAAATTGAGTATTTTGGGCTAAATTGTGAAAAGTGTAAATTGAGGGACTAAAATGTGAAATAAATGAAATGTGAGGGCTTGTATAAGAATGGGAAGAATTCGGCTAAGCACATGTATATTGAAATTTTGAGTATTTGATAATTTTGTGGGATAGGGACTAAAGTGTTGAAATGTGAAAATGAGAGGGCCATTTTGTAAAATGCCCTAAATATGTGTGTTTGGATTAAAATGAATGATTTGATGATTGAATGGACTGAATTTGAATGTGTATAGACCAAGACAGGAGAGGTTCGGATCGAGATCGAGGCAAAGATAAAGTGCTCGATTAATCGACCGTATCGATAGTTCGACGTCTGAGGTAAGTTCGGATATAATACATGTAATTTAGATACGTTATATCGATATCAAATGAATATGTTTACGTATATGAAATTGAGTACTATGTGCATGATTTTTAATTTGATGGCAGTAAGTGTGCAAAAGTGAAAGCGAGATACAAATGAATGACACTGTGTGTACGATGTGATGAAAGCTTCGGTTTATTTCTGTGGCTCTATGTGTGTGATGTTATGAAAGCTTTGGATTATTGCTGTGGCACTGTGTGTGCTATTCTGAAATGAATTGGTTAAAAGAATTGGCACTAAGTGTGTGATAACCGTTATGAGTCAGATAAGTATGTGGCACTGAGTGTGCGATTAAACTAAAGAATAATCGGCAAATAATATCGAGCATTGAATAGCTTAGAGATTTAATAGCTTTGTGTGGTTAAGGTACGTATTGAACCTTTGTGGTTGATGAGTAAAATTAAGCTTCGATTGAGGAATGAGCATTGTGGCTACGGATGAGAAGGCACGAATATGAGATAATAGATCTAAGTGATTGTAACATCCTAAAAATGGGCCTACGTATTTCTGATTTAATTATGCGAAATGGCATGACTTATGTATTATGAATGTATGATGAACATTTTTGGAAACTTGGGAATGTTAAGTTTAAAAGAGGAAAGTGAACATTTTGGAAACTTGGAAATGTTAAGTTTAAAAGAGGAAAGTGAACATTTTGGAAACTTGGAAATGTTAAGTTAAAATAGGAAAGTGAACATTTTTGGAAACCTGGAAATGTAAGGAAATGATTTAGAAATGTTAAGTAAAAGAGGAAACTAAAACAAGGTAGCCTTAAGAAAATTAATAGAAGAAATTTGACACAAACATAGGCTCGTTTAAGTGGCTTGGAGGCACCACTTAAGGCCCAGGTGGGTGACGCCACAAGCTATGCAAATGGGCCTAGGTTCAAGCAACATGGGAAGCAAAATTTTTAAGGTTTATTTTTGCTAAGTGACGTCAAGGAGAAGGGGGTAGTAGGATGTCACCATGGCTAAATTTTAGGAGTTTTTATCCTTTAATTTTCAAGAGATAAATGATAGATTATTTCTTTTATTTTATTTCTAGATGAGATGATAAGAGGAGAAAAGTGAGGAAGGGCTAGTGTTTGAGTGCTAGCCGAAATTCTTAGTTGAAGTATCCATATTTTTCTTCTTTTTGTTTTTCATTTAGTCTCTCATCTTCTCCCTAGCCGAATTTCCCTTTTTTCCTTCTCTCCCAATCTTCCTTGCTAGCCTAAACCATCTTCTTCCTATAGTCACCATAGCTGAAACTCACAAAGCTTCACACTCTCCCTCTCCACATTCTTAAAAGGCCGAACCCCAAAATTATTTTCCTTTAATTTCATTAAAGCCGAATTTTCATTAACTCCCTAAGCCATTGTCGAAATTCTTCTACCTCATCTCTTCTCAGTTTAGGCCGAATAGCAACCAGGTTAGAGATCTCTTTTGATCCCTTCTCAAATCGGTTTGGATAGGTAAGTATGCTATGGCCGAATCTCTTTATTTCTCTTTATTCCTCCTCTGTCGACATGTGTAGAACAAAAGCCGAAATACAACATTTGATTTGATACTTATTCAACCATGAAATTGGTTCTTTTAGGAATTTCGGGATTTGTTTTGGAGTAAGCCGACTTCTAGAGGAGAGCATTCAGGATTTGGTTATCTAAGGTAAGGCATGGATTTGGCCGGCCATTGATCATGTTTAAGTGATTGGAATCGAATCTAATATATGAGTCTATAGGTGATTTCGATAGATACCAAAGGGAATTAGCAATTTCGAGATTTAGATCCCTAAGGTAAGTGTACATGAATATTCAGCCAAGGCTTATTTTGGTATGAAGATCTAGTTCTTATTTCGCTTAAAAGCCGAAACTAATTAGTTAAGTGATTTTATTGCCTAGCCGATTGCAAGGGGAGAACTCTGCGAAGTTTCGGGATTTGACTATAGTCAATTCGACAGCAAGGTAAGCATATAAGTGTACTAATCCTACTGGGATATGGTTTATGGTTGAATGGTTCTTTTTGTTAAAATCCTAGTATTGGTCGAATGTAGAAGTTAAGAATCTAAAGCGTTAGATCGAGTTTTGGGGTTTTCAGGAAAGCGTTAATATCAGGTGTGTACCCTACCCTACCCTAAGTTTTAATACGTTCATGGCTATGTTTTAAATTAAATGTGTTATTAAGAATGTGAAAAGCATGGCTAAGGTACCATACAATGGTACAAAGTATTAAGGTACGTTTCCTACTCCAACTAGGAATATGAATATATGTTATTTTTAACATGTGAAAAGTGATAAGAATATGAAAAGTGATAAGAATGTGAATTAAGGTATGATATTGCATGATATGTATGATATGGGGCATATGGGTTATATGAAAAGGGGAAGTTAATGTGGTGACCTAAGAGCACGAAATCTGAATGTGGTGACCTAAGACCACGTAAAATTGAATGTGGTGACCTAAGACCACGATATCTGAATGTGGTGACCTAAGACCACTAATTTTATAAGAGCGATGAGCACGTCGACTGCAGCGACTACCTTCGATGGTGTGTAACGGATGAAGGGTTGACTTAGTAGTCCCCACGGTGTACAGGTTGGTACGGGGGACGTGTAGCGGATGGCATATAGGTTTGGGTTCGGGTTGCATCATTATTTTTATTTGTTTATGAATATGTATGATAATATATGACTGAATTATTAAATTTTAGTGTTGGTTACACATTGAGTCTGTTGACTCACCCCTTGTGAGATTATTTTTCAGGTGACGATCAATGATGGACCGGGCCGGCAGATGCTTAGTGGAGGCCATGTGAAGTTCAGATTTCTTTTATTTGGACTATTTTACTTTAAGTATTTTGAATTTAAATTTTGGGAATTATTTGATGTAATAAGGCCTTAGTAGAAATATTTTATTCTGTTTTTATTTGTTAAGCTTACAAACCTTTATTTTTTAAAAGATTAAGTAAATCAATTTTTTTAAAAACAAAGCCCAAAATTTTTTTAAAAACAAAGCCCAAACGTTTTGTCACCTAAAGTAAAGGATTTTTAATAATGAAATAAACTTGTTCTCAACTCAAGCCCAACCCAAAACAACCTTTCTTTCAAAACACACAAGTTTTTCCTAAGTAACAAAAGAATTTGAAACGATTTACACCGGAGAACATACCAGATCTGGTCAAGGCTCGTGAGCCGGGTTTGGGGTGTTTCAATTTGGTATCAGAGCCCGATTCAAAACTCGGCCTTGAGGGCTTTTAGGGCCCAAAACATTTTTTGTCTTTTGAAAGTGGATTTTTCTAAGTAATAAGCAGGTTTTTCTGGCATGGCCCACTAAGTCTCCGACCCGAAGTCCACCAGGTAAGTACTTCTATCCATTGTGTGAATTATAGTATGACTTGTAGGGGGTAGAAATGGAATGGAACGTAGGATAGAGATTAAGTACATTGAACCCTAGGACTGGTATACCCCAACAAAAACATAAGACTTAAATGCCTAACTAAACAAACACGTGGTTAAGTCATTTGAGTTAGGTGTGGTAACCATGGTACGCATGTCTAGGATTGGTTTGGTGGGAGCTTGGTATTTAAGCGATCCGCGTGACTCACCTCCTCTCTTTTCGAATCCTACAGTGCGTAGCTTCGGTTCACCCTAACCAAGAGGACTTATTCATGGGCTAAACCCCTAACTAAAACCCGAAAGGGACTAGCCGTATTTTTATGGAAACCCTAGCTTTAAAATCCCTATATTACCCTTTTAGGAGTAGCAAAAGATTTTCGCAAAAATTCTTCCAAAATATTTCCTACTTGCAAAATTACTAAAATGCCCCTAGTGGTAAAATTACAAAAATGCCCTTGGTTTATGAAATTTTCAAAATACCCACAACTTTTATCAAAATTTCATTACGTAATAAAATGTTCAAAAACCCTAATTTGAAAAATATCAAAATACCTTGATTTTGGAAATTATCGAAATACCCCCAAGTTACAAAATTACCAGAACGACCCTTAATTTTCAAAATTTTTACAACAGCACCAATTTGGAAAATAAATTCTCAAAAAGAACCCTCAAGCTTTGCAAATTTTGAAATACCCTTGATTTAGTCAGACTTATAAATTTACCCTGGTTTATTATTAAAATACCCCTATAATTTCAAATTTTCTAAAATACCCCCGGGATTTCAAAAAATTACCAAAATACCCTTATTAACAAAATCAACGAGGAACCTCATTACGAAAATACCCCTGTAGGGTAAATTATGAAAATACCCCTAGGTAGTGGAAAAACAACAACAATGAAAACTACAACATTTCTCTGAATGAACGAAAGTTCATAATTGATTGATGGATGTATGAATGTAAAGACTGTGTGCATGTATGAATACAAAAGAACCACTCCTAAAATTCTTTTCATAAAACTTCTTCGCGGTTAACCGATGGAATAAAGGCTAATTCATAAAATTTCTTAATCGATTAAAGCGCCGTTAGATATGAGTTCTAGAGGACGCGTCGTCATGGACGCCAGAGAGGAAGAATGGCGTGTCGTAACCCGTTAGATCGGGTCAGCGGTCGACAATGAGTTACCACCGCCACCACCACCCCTAGTTGTTGGTGTCGAGCGACAAGCTCGAGACGGGGGATGATCTTTGTATCGCAGAGCTATCTTTGCGAGTTCTTGAAATGGTGGCTGGTGCTGGAGGGAATACGGGAGCTCAAAAATCTATACCCGAGCGACTCTGAGCCAATGGAGTTGAGGTATTCCGTGGAGTATCTGGTGTGGCACCCAGTACAGCTGAATACTGGTTGGAAGCGACCGAGCACATTATGGATGAGCTCGGTCTGACCTCTGAGGAGAAGTTGAAAGGAATGGTGGTGTTGCTACGCGATGAAGCGTATCAATGGTGGTTAACGGTTCGGGATGGTGCCACAGTTGAGGATCGACTGGAATTTTAAGGCAACAGATCGGAAGAAGTATGTCGGCTACGTTATCTTGATGAGCGAGGAAGGCATTTTAGAAATGGTTCAAGGAACAAGTCGATGCGCAGATGAAGCTCAATTTCTAAGGTTAAGCCGATATGCTCGAGGAGTAGTGGCTACAGAGCATGAGCGGTGTGTGCGATTCAAAGACGGTTTAAGGGATGACCGAAGGTTATTGATAGCTCCACATCAGGAGCGAGAATTTTTTGCGTTGGTAGAAAAGGCTAAGGTAGCCGAGGGAATCAAGGATTCGGTTAAGCAGAGCTCTGATAGGAATAGACCCAAGAGGGGTTATGGGTCGTCAGGATCGTCGGGTAATGTGCAAAAAAGGCCCAGAGCTGATGGGTCGCGGGGTCAGCAAGTCGGTGCAGGAGGGCAGTATCGTCCATGTGATCTATGTGGAAAGAAACACTTGGATGAATGTTGGAAGAAGACAGGTGGAGGTTTCAGATGTGGGTCAAAGGACCATATGATCAAGGACTGCCCGAAGAAACCAGATGAGAATCGCCCAGCAGCTCAGAATGCTAATCAGGCTGGTAGAGGGGGACAGCAGCCTCAGTGAGGTCGTGGTCTGAATAATCGAGGAAACGGTAAAGGACGCGAAACACCAGGCCGAGGTGCTACTAATACTAAGGCAAGCCTATTTTGCTCTTATTGATGTGGGCTCGACCCATTCTTATGTTGCCTGTAGTTTAGTTGAAACACTAGGCCTAGACTCTGAACTTTCTGATAGGGAGATGACTATAGTAAGCCCATTAGGCCAGACTGTAGTAGTGGATAAGATCTTTCGGAGTGTATCCCTAGAAATTTAGGGAGTGAGCTTTTGGGCTGACTTAATGGAGTTACCCTTCGGGGAATTTGACCTCATACTTGGTATGGATTGGTTAGTAGAACACCGGGCCGTGTTGGATTGTGTGGCTAAACGAATGGAACTAAGGACCCCAGAAGATGAAGTGGTAGTAATGATAGGAGAAAGAAGAAACTACTTGTCTAATGTAGTCTCGGCGCTAAAGGCTGAAAAGATGGTTCAAAAAGGGTGCAAGGCGTTTTTAGCCTTCGTAAGTGTGCTAGATGGAAAGGAAGAAGGTGTTAGTAGAGTTAGAACTGTAAGGAACTTTGAGGATGTGTTCCCAAAGGAATTACCAGGAATACCTCTAGATAGGGAGGTGGAGTTTGGAATTGACCTGCTGCCGGGTACAGCTCCTGTGTCAATTGCCCCTTATAGAATGGCACCAAAGGAGTTGGTGGAGCTCAAGGCTCAAATTCAGAAATTACTTGACCGTGGATTTATTCGGCCCAATGTGTCTCCATGGGGAGCACCGGTTCTGTTTGTGAAGAAGAAGGACGAAACTATGCGTATGTGCGTAGATTATCGTCAGTTGAATAAGCTTACCATCAAGAACAAGTACCCCTTGCCAAGGATAGACGACTTGCTCGATCAGCTTAAGGGGGCGGCAATGTTCTCAAAGATCGACTTAAGGTCGGGATATCATCAGTTGAAGGTGAGGGAGGTGGAAATCCATAAGACAGCCTTTAGGACAAGATACGGCCATTTTGAGTTTGTAGTAATGCCGTTTGGGTTGACCAATGCCCCAGCCGTGTTCATGGATATGATGAACAGGGTGTTTCAACCTTACTTGGATAGGTTCGTCGTAGTGTTCATCGACGACATCCTCGTATACTCCAAGACTAAAGAGGAGCATGATGAGCATCTGCGGATTGTGTTACAAGTATTGAGGGAGAAGAAGCTTTATGCCAAATTCAGCAAGTGTGAATTTTGGCTTAGGGAAGTTGCTTTCTTAGAACACGTGGTGTCTACTGAAGGAATAAGGGTGGATCCTAAGAAGATTGAAACGGTGATGGATTGGAAACCACCTAAGTCAGTGGCGGAGATTCATAGTTTCTTAGGATTGGCAGGCTATTACAGAAGGTTCGTGGAAGGATTTTTGTCAATAGTCGCGCCTTTAACAAAGTTGTTGAGGAAGGAAGTACCCTTTGTATGGACGGATAAGCAACAGGAGAGCTTTGAAAAGCTTAAGAGGGTATTGACGGAAGCTCTAGTATTGATTCAGCCTGAGGCAGGAAAGGATTTTATGGTGTATTGTGACGCTTCCCATACAGGTTTGGGTTGCGTATTGATGCAAGACGGGAAGGTAGTCACTTATGCGTCTCGGCAACTGAGGCCACACGAGGTTAATTACCCGACGCATGACTTAGAATTAGCAGCTGTAGTCTTCGCTCTTAAGATATAGAGGCACTACCTTTATGGCAAAAAGTCGACAATCTACACAGACCACAAGAGTCTCAAGTATTTGCTAACTCAGAAGGAGTTAAACTTGAGGCAGCGAAGGTGGGTTGAATTGCTGAAGGACTATGACTGTTCGATAGAATATCATCCGAGCAAGGCAAATGTGGTAGCGGATGCGCTAAGTCGAAAGGTGGTGTCAGATTTGAGGGCATTATTCGCACACTTGAGTTTGTATGATGATGGAAGCTTTGCTGGCGTAATTGCAAGTCAAGCGACGTGATTAAATGAGGTGAAAGAAGGACGGTTGGTGATGAGGACCTAAGTGCTAAGCTACTGACAAGTACGTAAGCGGAGAGTTAGAGGACTATGGTGTTAGTCTTTGAGGAGTATTGTGCTTCAAAGGAAAGGTCGTATCTTTGAGGGACGAGGAGTTAAGACAGGATTCTTCTTGAGCGCATAGTAGCCCTTATGCCATGCATCCGAAGGCATCAAGTCGAGGATCTAAGGAACAGCTTTTGGTGGCCTGGACTGAAAAAGGAAGTTACTGAACTCATTGGCAAGTGTCTGACGTGTCAGCAAGTTAAGGCTGAACAACAAGTTCCATCGGGATTGCTTCAACCAATCGAGATTCCGCAGTGGAAGTGGGAAAGAATTACCATGGACTTCGTTAGTGGGCTTCCCCTTACGCCTACTAAGAAGGACTCGGTATGGGTGATAGTGGACCGTCTGACCAAGTCTGCGCATTTTATCCCGGTAAGGGTTGATCATTCTCTTCAGAAATTGGCTAAGTTATATGTGGCAGAAATTGTGAGGCTGCATAGAGTGCCAGTGTCTATCATTTCGGATAGAGACCCAAGATTTACATCTCGATTTTAGAGGGCACTTCATCAAGCTTTAGGCACTAAGTTGGATTTCACTATGGCTTTTCATCTACAGTCGGACGGGCAGTCTGAACGGGTAATCCATGTGTTGGAGGATATGTTGAGGGGTTGTGTGATGGATTTCAGAGGAAGTTGGGAGGAGTATTTGCCTTTAGCAGAATTTGCCTACAACAACAGCTATCAGGCAAGTATTCGAATGGCACCTTATGAAGTGCTGTATGGTCGGAAGTGCCGAACTCCTACATGTTGGACGGAATTGGGAGAAAGTCGAGTTTTGGGTCCAGAGTTAGTGGCAGAATCCGAAGAAAAGGTTGAGATAATTCGGGCACGGTTAAAGGAAGCATCGATAGACAAAAGTCGTACGCAGATCTCAAACAAAAGGAGATTGAATTTGATGTGGGAGACCAAGTATTTCTTAAGGTTTCGCCTTGGAAGAAGGTGATGAGATTTGGTCGGAAAGGGAAGCTAAGTCCAAGGTTTATAGGACCCTATCGAGTGTTGAAGCGAGTTGGACCACTGGCATACCAGCTAAAGTTGCCACCAGAGTTGCAGCAGATGCACGACGTATTCCATGTATCCATGCTACGTCGCTACCGATCGGATCCATCTCATGTGGTACCAGTTGAAGAAGTGGAGCTAAGGCCAGATTTATCCTACGAGGAAGAGCCGATTCAGATATTGGAACGAGACGTGAAAATATCACGGAGGAAGTCAGTTCCCCTAGTCAAAGTGTTGTGGCACAATCATGGATCGGAAGAAGCTTCGTGGGAGCCAGAAGAGGCAATGTGACAGCAATATCCTCATTTATTTTAGCTAGGCAATTTCGGGGACAAAATTATTTTAAGGGGGTAGAACTGTAACATCCTGAAAATGGGCCTATGTATTTCTGATTTAATTATGCGAAATGGCATGACTTATGTATTATGAATGTATGATGAACATTTTTGGAAACTTGGGAATGTTAAGTTTAAAAGAGGAAAGTGAACATTTTGGAAACTTGGAAATGTTAAGTTAAAATAGGAAAGTGAACATTTTGGAAACTTGGAAATGTTAAGTTAAAATAGGAAAGTGAACATTTTTGAAAACCTGGAAATGTAAGGAAATGATTTAGAAATGTTAAGTGTAACATCCTAAATTAGGGGTTGTTTGTAATTTAATTATTTTTCCCATGTGTGTGCTTGAAGAAATGAATACTATGATTACTTGACATGTTTTAAGGTCTAGTCATAACCCCGAGCTAGGTCAGACTTAGGGTTGGAATTTCTTTTTAAGTGTTTAAAAGTAGGGAGCTAGGTGAGATAGGGGTTAAGAGAAATTTCGGGAGAAACATGACACAAGGAATAATTTGGCAAAGTGGCTTTCATGCGCCACTTAAGAGCTTGGAGGTGACGATGGGCGCAGGTCTTGGGCTCGAGCTGCTGGAGTGGCGTTTTGGAGTTTTATTTTATTTATGTGATGGGCTAGGAAGGCCTTAAAAATTAATGGTGAGGTTATGGACATGAAAGTTGGTTTGGTGGAGTGGCTTGGGGCGCCACTTAAGGGTCTTGGCGGATGGACTCAAGTTCGAGTCACGCTAGAAGCAATGGGTTTTTTTATTTTTGTTTTAGGCGTTAAAGCAAAGGGAAGCTAGCGAAGGAGCTCTTAAAAGAATTTGTGATGAGGTTATGTCACAAAGACACGCCTTGGCAGAATGGTTAGAGGCGTTGGTGCAGTTTGCCTCCATCAGGTCCTGTGTTCGAACCAAAGAAGCTGCAGGTTGGTTTTATTTTTTTGTGCACGCTGGCGTGAGGAGGGTGAGTTAATGGCCTGATTTTGGACTCTTAATTTGATAAGGATAAGCTTAATTTTTGCTCTAAAATTCGATTAGAAGAGTAAGTGTTAGTAGTTTATTTTCATTTTATTTGTTTGATGAGGTGGTTAGGAGATTAAATGTAAGATAAATCTTGCTTTATTTTTGATAATTAAAAGCTGAAATTATCACAAAAAGAGAGGGGTGATGGCCGGATTTGGGACACCTTAGGGGCATCCACAATCGGCTTGAATATAGCAAGGAAGTGCCGAAAATTCATCGACATTATTTCTTTTCTTGTTGCTGGCCGAATTCTCTCTAGCCATTGCCCAAAAATCTTCAAAAATTCCTTTCTTCTTTTCTTCTATTTGGCCGAACTTACCCCCCTCTCCTACTAAAAATATCACCTTCCATTGGTGTTGCTAGCGGAATATTCCCTACCATAAAGGGCATAGGCCGAATCCCCCCTAACTAAGGTGCTGCCGATTTCAATAGTGTGGTAAGGACTCTCTCTGTGTTTAATCTTTTATTCTTATTTTGGCCAGCCGAAACCATGAGGCTTTACCCTGTATTTTTGTGTATGACCGAACCTATTCAAGGTCTTAGATTTGTAACCCTTTTTGGAACCCAACATTAAGGGGAATTGAGAGGTCTTTCGGGATTTAAGGTGAGCATGGTATGTAGGTTATGACATTCAGCCAAAGGCCATGTTATGTATTTTAAGTGGTGACCGATTTTTATTGTGGGTTGTTTAAGGAATTTCGGCAAAGTTTTAATCAAGTGACGTTTTCGGGATTTGTTTGGAAACCAAATCCGCTTAAGGTAAGTGCCGCAAATGAACCTTTGATATTAAGTTGTTAGGGCCGAATAGGCCTATGGCACTAATCTTGTTGTTGGCCGAATATAAGGTCAGAGGATCTAGCACAATAGATCGGATCTTCGGGATCTAGGAATTTCGTTAGTAACAGGTGTGTAAAACTCTTTACACACTTTATTAATTAACATTGCTATATTGTGCCTTTTATTCATTATGGTAGTGATTTGCTAGTGGGCTTAAGCATGGATTCCGAGTAAGTCCCCTACTACGTGATCTATGATATATGTTTGTGTATGCCATCATATGCTGTAGAATGCTATGCTACACATAAATGCATGATATGTGGGAATTATGATATTTGTTATGTAAGCATGATGATGGTGGGATTGATGAGAGGAGGGGGATGATCTCTATGGACTGTCACCAGTGGCTTTGACCACACGATGGGTTGGCCCTATCATTTGATTCGTGACTCTAGTCACCAGTGGTTTTGACCACCAGTGGTTTTGACCACACGGGGTAGTTAAAGGAGTACGGATGGTTAGTGGGGTTGCATGTTTGCATGTTATTAATAATTTGTGTATGAGTTGCATTTCTGGGTGGGGGATTTACACACTAAGTCTTGGTGACTCACCCCTTCCCAAATTATTTTGCAGATGAGTAGATCACGGAGATGGAGCCGGAGAGGACTCGAGGCGGCCGTGCTTGTTCCTTAGTTTTTGGAATTTTATTTGATTATGTTCATGTTTATTTACTTTCTACATTTTTAATTTGGGTTGTAATAAGGCCGCTAATTATTATGTGGATGTTTTAATTAGTTGTTTTAATTTACTTATACTATACTACAAAATGAAATTATAAATGTTAAGTAAATCGGTTAAAAGCAACATTTTCAAATTAAGTAACTTTTACGAGTTTTCAAAGATGTTACCATCGGTAACAAAATACACCAAGTCAACTATAACCTCGATGATTTTAAAATTTTACATGATCAAACGTTTTCAAAGGGTTTATCAATACAACCGTGTTTATAAAATAATCCCAACCGAGTTTTATCAAACATTGCTTTTAATATCAGTAGCCATATTTTATCAAGTTTTCACCGACACTCAAAATGTTTCAAATTGTTTTACTCGTGACATACGGATCCGATTAAAACTCATGGGCCGGGTTTGGGGTGTTACATTTTGGTATCGAGCAGGCTCAAAACTTCATTGTGGGGCCCAAGGCCCAAAATGTTTTGTTTATGTTAGTAGGCCTTATTGGAATGTTTTGGGAAGCTGCTTATGGTTTGAACAACATGGCACCGACTCTCAAACACCAATCCGCCTGTAAGTAATTCTATCTATTTTGTGAATATGTGATAGGGATAGAAGGGTAAATTGTGAGCGTAGAATATTAGAGTAAGGATTTGTTGAACCCTAGGGTTAGCGTACCCCAACAAACAATGCATAAGATTTAATAATTCCCTAAACAACCCCGTGAGTTGTCAATGAAAGGTGGATGTGGCAATCGTTATCACGCATGTCTAGGATTGGATTCGGTGGGGGCTGGTATTTAAGCGATCCTAGTGACTCACCTCCTACTCACTCGAATCCTACCTGGTGCGTAGTGACAGTTCATCCTAGCTGAGACGACACACTCACAGGCTAAACTTGATAACTAAAACCCGAAAGGGACTAGCCGTTTTGTTTTGAAGTAATTAAAATCTTGGTTTAAAAAGAAAAAGAAAAAAAGACCAAAATACCCCTGGTTTGTAAATTACCAAAATACCCTCCGTATGAAAAATTTCCAAATAAGAAAAATTCAAAATATCCTTCTTTTGTGAAATCAATTAGAGCCAAATTTTGGAAATCTTGTTATGAAAAAAAAACTACTAAAATACCCCTAGTGGTAAAATTACAAAATTGCCCCTAACCAACAAAATTACCAGAATGACCCTGATTTTTGAAAATTTTGCAACACCATCAACTTGGAAAACAAAATTCTCAAAAAGAACCCTCAAAGTTTTGCAACATTTGAAAATACCCTGAAAATTATCAAAATTTTACAAAGTTACCCTAGTTTATTACTAAAATACCCCCGAGCTTTAAAATCACCGAAATACCCCCGAATTTCAAAATTTTTCAAAATACCCCGGGAATTTAAAAGCTCCAAAATTCTTTCTAACAAAATCATCCGGGAACTTTTATTTTTGAAAAATTAGAAAAATACCCCTGTAGGACAATTGACGAAAATACCCCTGGGATAGGAACGGGTAGAAAAGTTTGATGAGTGAATGTGTATGGGAGATACTAAGGAATGGATGTGTTCTTGTACATTAGGATAGAAAACTCAAACTTTGAATGATCGAAAGAATCCCTATTAAGCTCATTTCATAAAATTCCTTCGCGGATAACCAGCGAAACAATCTCTAATGCATAAAATTTTTAATCAAATAAATGCAAACGAGAATAATGAGTACAAGAGGTCGTGGACATCCGCCGCGTCGCCGTGGTAGGGGTAGGATGACCTTGTCTGAGCCAGCAGGGTCTGGTCATGGGTTTAGAAATGAGATGCTGGATCTGTCGGCGGTGGAAACTGAGTTTCAAGATCAGACCGGTGGTAACGATGTAGTATCTCAAGCTGTACTACGAGTGTTGGAATGAGTTCCTGAGGCAGGCGCGGGTGCAGGAGCCCGTAAATTCGTGGTTGAGCGACTCTGGGCTAACGGAGCCGAGGTGTTTAGAGGAGTTTCTGGAGTGGCACCCAATGCAGCAGAGTATTGGTTAGAATCTACTGAGAGGATCATGGGTGACCTGGATTTTACAGCTGAGGAGAAGTTGAAGGGTATAATCTCTCTACTTCGGGATGAGTCATATCAGTGGTGGCTCACCGTAAGGGATGGAGCGATGGTGAAAGATCTCACGTGGGAATTCTTTAAGGTCACCTATCAAAAGAAATACATCGAAACCAGTTACGTTGATGCGCAGTAGAAGGCTTTCTTGAACCTGGTTCAGGGTAATAAGACAGTGGCGGAGTATGAGGCCAAATTTCTCTGGTTGAGCAGGTATGCTCGTGGTATTGTGGGTACCGAGCATGAACGCTGTGTCAGATTCGAAGATAGGCTGAAAGATGAGCTGAGGATGATGATAGCTCCACAACAGGAAAGAGAGTTTACTTTCCTAGTGGAGAAGTCTAAGGCTGCTGAAGGGGTAAGACAGTCAGTTAGGCGGAATCAAGATAGGAACTGGAATAAGAGAAGCTCCGGATCTTCAAAGTTTTCTGGTAATCAGCAAAAGAGGACGAGGTTTGGTGGGTCAGATCAAGCTGCTAGGCCTGCTGCTGCTGCCAATTCTCAATGGTCGCCACGGTGTGCTTGGTGTGGAAAATCTCACACGGGGGAGTGTTGGAATGGTAATCGGGGATGTTTCAAATGTAGGTCCATGGAACATCGAGTTAGGGACTACCCGAAAAAGACAACTAGACTGAGATCAGAGGGTCAGGGTCGTACACCAAATAGAAGGGATAACCAACAGCCTCTGAGAGGTCGTGGTACAGGAAGAGGAGGTAATGGTGTTGGCAGAGGTCGTGGGGCACCGAGGGGAGGTACCGCGGGTACTGAGGCTAGGCAACCTGGTTTGGTTTATGCCGCGAGGCGTCAAGAGGAGGGCGATGCACCGGACGTCATAACCGGTATGTTCTTGATCTTTGGTGTACCCTATAGTACCTTGATTGACATTGGCTCAACCCACTCATACATTGCTAGTAGCATCGTGGAAACTCTATATTTAGACTCTGAGCTTACTTCTAGAAAGATGACTGTATTAAGCCCTTTAGGTCACTCTGTAGAAATAAGTAAACTCTATAGGAATGTACCCCTAGAACTCCAAGGGGTCGTGTTCTTGGCTAACTTGATGGAACTACCGTTTCGGGAGTTTGACCTAATCCTCGGGATGGATTGGCTAGTAAAGTATCAGGTTAGCCTAGATTGCGCAGCTAAGCGCATGGTAATAAAGACCGTAGAAGGTGATGAGGTGGTGATGATAGGTAAAAGGAGAGATTACCTATCTAATCTGATTTCTGCATTGAAGGCGAAAAAAATGGTGAGGAAGGGTTGTGAAGCATATGTGGTGCATGTCTGTGCTCTGGAAGTTAAGGATGTTGTTGTGAGAGATGTCCGGACCGTAAGGGACTATGTTGATGTGTTTCTAGAGGAACTTCCAGGTCTACCTCCGGACCGTAAGGTTGAATTTGGTATAGATCTGTTACCCGGAACCGCGCCAGTATCTATAGCTCTGTATCGGATGGCGCCGAAAGAATTGGTAGAGTTGAAGGCTCAGATCCAGGAATTGTTGGATAGAGGGTTCATCCGTGTATCGCCTTGGGGAGCTCCAGTGCTTTTTGTCAAGAAGAAGGATGGGACAATGAGGATGTGCATAGACTATCGACAGCTGAACAAGTTGACAATAAAGAATAGGTACCCTTTGCCCAGGATTGACGATCAGTTCGATCAACTCAAAGGGGCATCGGTGTTCTCTAAGATTGACCTTAGGTCAGGGTGCCATCAGCTTAAGGTGAAGGAGGCTGATGTCCACAAGACGGCATTCCGTACTCGGTATGGACATTACAAGTTTTTGGTAATGCCTTTTGGTTTGACGAATACACCGGTCGCGTTTATGGACATGATGAACCGGGTTTTCCAACCCTATCTGGATCGGTTCGTTGTGGTGTTCATAGACGACATTTTGGTGTACTCGAAGTCTAAGGAGGAGCATGATGCACATCTTCATGTGGTTCTGCAAGTTCTAAGGGAGAAATAGTTGTACGCCAAATTCAGCAAGTGTGAGTTCTGGCTCAAGAAGGTAACTTTTCTAGGGCATGTTGTTTCAGCTGAGAGCATTAGGGTGGATCCCCGTAAGATTGAGGCGGTATTGGAATGGAAACCACCAAAGTCGGTTACAGAAATTTAGAGTTTTCTGGGGTTGGCAGGATATTATAGGAGATTTATGGAAAATTTCTCCTTAATCGCAGCACCGTTGACTAAGCTGTTGAAAAAAGGAGTTTGGTTTGTGTGGTCTGAGAAGCAGCAAGAGAGTTTCGATAAGCTGAAGAGGATTTTGACGGAAACACCAGTCTTGATTCAGCCTGAGGTAGGAAAGGAATTCACTGTGTATTGTGATACATCGCATACTGGTTTAGGGTGTGTGCTGATGCAAGAAGGGAAGGTGGTCGCTTATGCGTCACGGCAGTTGAGGCCTCACGAAGCTAACTACCCGACACATGATTTGGAATTGGTTGCTGTGGTTTTTGCCTTGAAAATCTGGAGCCACTATCTGTACGGGGAGAAGTCGATAGTGTACACAGATCACAAGAGTCTAAAGTACCTTTTGACTCAGAAAGATTTAAATCTGAGGCAGTGAAGATGGATTGAGTTGCTGAAAGACTACGACTGCTCAATCGAGTACCATCCGGGTAAGGCTAATGTGGTAGTTGATGCATTGAGCTGAAAGGTGGTAGCGGATTTGCGAGCAATGTTTGCTCACCTAAGTCTCTATGAGGATGGGAGCCTCTTGGCAGAATTGCAAGTGAAGCCATCTTGGATTGACGAGGTCAAAGAAAGGTAGATGACCGACAAAGCTTTGAGTACTCGGAAGTTGCAAGTACAAAATGGTGAGGCCGAAGGTTTCAGCTTGGGTAGTGATGAAGTGTTGTACTTTCAGGGGAGAGTATACATGCCTAAGGATGATGATTTGAGGAAGCGAATCCTTAAAGAAGCTCATAGCAGTCCGTACGCTATGCACCCGGGAAGCAGCAAGATGTATCGGGATTTAAGGGAGCAGTTTTGGTGGCCGGGACTTAAGCAGGAGGTAACCGAGTTAGTGGGCAAGTGTCGACATGCCGACAAGTTAAGGCCGAGCATCAATTGCCATCGAGTACATTACTGTGGTGAAGATCCCACAAAGGAAGTGGGAGGAGATTACTATGGATTTCGTAAGTGGGCTTCCCTCACGCCCAAAGAAGAAAGATGCCGCTTGGGTGATAGTAGACCGGTTGACTAAGTCGGCCCATTTCATACCGTAAGGGTTGACTACTCACTTCAAAGGTTAGCGGGCTATATATAGTCGAGATAGTGCGGTTGCATGGAGTACCGTGTCCATTATCTCGCATCGAGATCCCTGTTTACGCCAAGATTCGGAAGGCTTTACATCGGGAGTTAGGTACGGTTGAATTTCAAACGGCTTTTCATCCGCAGTCTGATGGACAATCTGAGAGGGTCATCCAAATGTTGGAAGACATGTTGAGGGGCTGTGTTTTGGATTTCCATGGTAGTTGGGAGGAGTACCTACCTTTGGCAGAGTTCGCTTATAACAATAGTTATCAAGCGAGTATTCAAATGGCACCGTATGAGGCACTGTATGGTCGAAAATGACGTACTCCTACATGCTGGACGGAGCTAAGAGAGCGTCAGATGTTGGGTCCAGAGTTAGTGGCAGAGACAGAGGATGAGGATAGAGTAATTCGGGCTCGTCTTAAGGAGGCATCGGACAGGCAGAAATCCTACGCCGATCTTAAACGCAGAGATGTTGAGTATGCAGTGGGTGATAAGGTTTTCTTGAAGGTATCACCTTGGAAGAAGGTGCTGAGGTTTGGCCGGAAGGGCAAGCTAAGCCTTAGATTCATCGGACCGTACACGGTGTTGAAACGTGTGGGACCGGTAGCTTACCAGCTTGAGTTGCCAGTGGAATTGAGCCAGATACATGACGTCTTCCATGTTTCAATGCTGAGGCGCTATCGATCAGATCCCTCACATGTAGTACCGGTTGCAGAAATTAAGGTGAACCCGAACTTGTCTCTCGAGGAGGAGCCAGTACAAATTTCGGATCGAGATGTCAAGGTTCTGAGAAGGAAGTAAGTGCCTTTGGTAAAGGTGTTATGGCGAAATCATGGTACGGAGGAGGCCACATGGGAACCCGGGGATGTGATGCGGCAGCAATACCCCCAACTCTTCTGATCCAGGTAATTTCAAGGCCAAAATTCTTTTTAAGGGGGGTAGAATTGTAACATCCTAAATTAGGGGTTGTTTGTAATTTAATTATTTTTCCCATGTGTGTGCTTGAAGAAATGAATACTATGATTACTTGACATGTTTTAGGGTCTAGTCATAACCCCGAGCTAGGTCGGACTTAGGGTTGGAATTTCTTTTTAAGTGCTTAAAAGTAGGGAGCTAGGTGAGATAGAGGTTAAGAGAAATTTCGGGAGAAACATGACATAAGGAATAATTTAGCAAAGTGGCTTTCATGTGCCACTTAAGAGCTTGGAGGTGACGATGGGCGTAGGTCTTGGGTTCGAGCTTTGGAGTGGCATTTTGGAGTTTTATTTTTATTTATGGTGATGGGCTAGGAAGGCCTTAAAATAAATGGTGAGGTTATGGACATGAAAGTTGGTTTGGTGGAGTGGCTTGGGCGCCACCTAAGGGTCTTGGCGGATAGACTCAAGTTCGAGTCACGCTAGAAGCAATGGGTTTTTATTTTGTTTTAGGCGTTAAAGCAAAGGGAAGCTAGCGAAGGAGCTCTTAAAAGAATTTGTGACGAGGTTATGTCACAAAGACATATGCCGAGAATGGTTAGAGGCGTTAGTGCGGTTTGCCTCCATCGAGTCCCGTGTTGAACCAAAGAAGCTGCGCAGGTTGGTTTTATTTTTTTGTGCACACTGGCGTGAGGAGGGTGAGTTAATGGTCTGATTTTGGACTCTTAATTTGATAAGGATAAGCTTAATTTTTACTCTAAAATTCGGTTGGAAGAGTAAGTGTTAGTAGTTTATTTTCATTTTATTTGTTTGATGAGGTGGTTAGGAGATTAAATGTAAGATAAATCTTGCTTTATTTTTGATAATTAAAAGCTGAAATTATCACAAAAAGAGAGGGGTGATGGCCGAATTTGGGACACCTTAGGGGCATCCACAATCGGCTTGAATATAGCAAGGAAGTGCCGAAAATTCATCAACATTATTTCTTTTCTTGTTGCTGGCCGAATTCTCTCTAGCCATTGCCCAAAAATCTTCAAAAATTCCTTTCTTCTTTTCTTCTATTTGGCCGAACTTACCCCCCTCTCCTACTAAAAATATCACCTTCCATTGGTGTTGCTAGCGGAATATTCCCTACCATAAAGGGCATAGGCTGAATCCCCCCTAACTAAGGTGCTGCCGATTTCAATAGTGTGGTAAGGACTCTCTCTGTGTTTAATCTTTTATTCTTATTTTGGCCAGCCGAAACCATGAGGCTTTACCCTGTATTTTTGTGTATGACCGAACCTATTCAAGGTCTTGGATTTGTAGCCCTTTTTGGAACCCAGCATTAAGGGGAATTGAGAGGTCTTTCGGGATTTAAGGTGAGCATGGTATGTAGGTTATGACATTCAGCCAAAGGCCATGTTATGTATTTTAAGTGGTGACCGATTTTTATTGTGGGTTGTTTAAGGAATTTCGACAGAGTTTTAACCAAGTGACGTTTTCGGGATTTGTTTGGAAACCAAATCCGCTTATGGTAAGTGCCGCAAATGAACTTTGATATTAAGTTGTTAGGGCCGAATAGGCCTATGGCACTAATCTTGTTGTTGGCCGAATATAGGGTCAGAGGATCTAGCACAATAGATCGGATCTTCGGGATCTAGGAATTTCGTTAGTAACAGGTGTGTAAAACTCTTTACACACTTTATTAATTAACATTGCTATATTGTGCCTTTTATTCATTATGGTAGTGATTTGCTTGTGGGCTTAAGCATGGATTCTGGGTAAGTCCCCTGCTACGTGATCTATGATATATGTTTGTGTATGCCATCATATGCTGTACAATGCTACGCTACACATAAATGCATGATATGTAGGAATTATGATATTTGTTATGTAAGCATGATGATGGTGGGATTGATGAGAGGAGGGGGATGATCTCTATAGACTGTCACCAGTGGTTTTGACCACAAGATGGGTTGGCCCCATCAGTTTAATTGTGACTTCGCTCTCCAGTGGTTTTGACCACACCGTTGATAAATTGTGACTAAGTCCCAGTGGTTTGGTACCACCAGGGGTTTTGACCACATTATGATAATTGTGACCTATGGTCATCAGTGGTTTTGACCACACGATGGGTTGGCCCCATCATTTGATTCGTGACTCTAGTCACGATGGTTTTGACCACCGTGGTTTTGACCACATGGGGTAGTTAAAGAATACGGATGGTTAAGCGGGGTTGCATGTTTGCATGTTATTAATAATTTGTGTATGAGTTGCATTTAGGGTGGGGATTTACACATGAGTCTTGGTGATTCACCCTTCCCAAATTATTTTGCGTATGAGTGGATCGCGGAGATGGAGCCGGAGAGGACTCGAGGCTGCCATGCATGTTCCTTAGTTTTGGAATTTTATTTGATTACATTCATGTTTATTTACTTTCTACATTTTTAATTTGGGTTGTAATAAGGCCGCTAATTATTATTTGGATGTTTTAATTAGTTTTTTAATTTACTTATACTATATTACAAAATGAAATTATAAATGTTAAGTAAATCGGTTAAAAGCAACATTTTCAAATTAAGTAACTTTTACGAGTTTTCAAAGATGTTACCATCGGGTAACAAAATATACCAACTCAACTATAACCCTGACGATTTTAAAATTTTACATGATCAAACGTTTTCAAAGGGTTTATCAACACAGCCATGTTTATAAAAATAATCCCAACTGAGTTTTATCAAACATTGTTTTAATACCGTAGCCATATTTTATCAAGTTTTCACCAGACACTCAAAATGTTTCAAATTGTTTTACTCTGTGACATACCAGATCCGGTCAGAACTCATGGGCCGGGTTTGGGGTGTTACATTAAGTAAAAGAGGAAACTAAAACAAGGTAGCCTTAAGAAAATCAATAGAAGAAATTTGACACAAACATAGGCTTGTTTAAGTGGCTTGAGGCACCACTTAAGGCCAGTGGGTGGCATACAAGCTATGCAAATGGGCCTAGGTTAGAACAACGTGGGAAGCAAAATTTTTAAGGTTTATTTTTGTTAAGTGACGTCAAGGAGAAGGGGTAGTAGGGCGACACCATGGCTAAATTTTAGGAGTTTTATCCTTTAATTTTCAAGAGATAAATGATAGATTATTTCTTTTATTTTATTTCTAGATGAGGTGATAAGAGGAGAAAAGTGAGGAAGGGCTAGTGTTTGAGTGCTAGCAAATTCTTAGTCAAGTATCCATCTTTTCTTCTTCTTTTTTCATTTAGTCTCTCATCTTCTCCCTAGCCGAATTTCCCTCTTTTCCTTCTCTCCCAATCTTCCTTGCTAGCCGAAACCATCTTCTTCCTATAGTCACCATAGCCGAAACTCATAAAGCTTCACACTCTCCCTCACCACATTATTAAAAGGCCGAACCCCAAAATTATTTTCCTTTAATTTCATTAAAGCTAAATTTTCATTAACTCCCTAAGCCATTGTCGAAATTCTTATACCTCATCTCTTCTCAGTTTAGGCCGAATAGCAACCAGGTTAGAGATCTCTTTTGATCCCTTCTGAAATCGGCTTGGATAGGTAAGTATGCTATGGCCGAATCTCTTTTATTTCTCTTTATTCCTCCTCTGTCGACATGTGTAGAACAAAAGCCAAAATACAGCATTTGAGTTGATACTTATTCAACCATGAAATCAGTTCTTTTAAGAATTTCGGGATTTGTTTTGGAGTAAGCCGACTTCTAGAGGAGAGCATTCAGGATTCAGTTATCTAAGGTAAGACATGGATTCGGCCAAAGGCCATTGATCGTGTTTAAGTGATTGGAATCGAATCTAATATATGAGTCTATAGGTGATTTCGACAGATACTAAAAGGAATTAGCAATTTCGGGATTTAGATCCCTAAGGTAAGTGTACATGAATATTCAGCCAAGGCTTATTTTGGTATGAAGATCTATTTCTTATTTCGCTTAAAAGCCGAAACTAATTAGTTAAGTAATTTTAGTGCCTAGCCGATTGCAAGGGGAGAACTCTGCGAAGTTTCAGGATTTGATTATAGTAAATTTGACAGCAAGGTAAGCATATAAGTGTACTAATCCTACTGGGATTTGGTTTATGGCCGAATGGTTCTTTTTGTTAAAATCCTAGTATTGGCCGAATGTAGGAGTTAAGAATCTAAAGCGTTAGATCGAGTTTTCGGGTTTTCAGGAAAGTGTTAATATCAGGTGTGTACCCTACCCTAAGTTTTAATATGTTCATGGCTATGTTTTAAATTAAATGTGTTATTAAGAATGTGAAAAGCATGGCTAAGGTACCATACAATGGTACAAAGTACTAAGGCACATTTCCTACTCCAACTAGGAATATGAATATATGTTATTTTTAACATGTGAAAAGTGATAAGAATATGAAAAGTGATAAGAATGTGAATTAAGGTATGATATTGCATGATATGTATGATATGGGGCATATGGGTTATATGAAAAGGGGAAGTTAATGTGGTAACCTAAGACCACGAAATCTGAATGTGGTGACCTAAGACCACGTAAAACTGAATGTGGTGACCTAAGACCACGATATCTGAATGTGGTGACCTAAGACCATGAATTTTATAAGGGCGATGAGCACGTCATTGCAATGACGCCTTCGATGGTGTGTAGCGGATGGAGGGTTGACTTAGTAGTCCCCACGGTGTGCAGGTTGGTACGGGGGACGCGTAGCGGATGGCATATAGGTTTGAGTTCAAGTTGCATCATTATTTCTATTTGTTTATGAATATGTATGTTAATGTATGCCTGAATTATTAAATTTTAGTGTTGGTTATACATTGAGTCTGTTGACTCACCCCTTGTGGGATTATTTTTCAGTGTGATCGGTGATGGACCGGCCTACAGATGCTTAGTGGAGGCCATGTGAAGTTGATTTCTTTTATTTGGATTATTTTACTTTAAGTATTTTGAATTTAAATTTTGGGAATTATTTTATGTAATAAGGCCTTTGTAGAAATATTTTATTCTGTTTTTATTTGTTAAGCTTACAAACCTTTATTTATTAAAAGACTAAGTAAATCAATTTTTTTTAAAACAAAGCCCAAACGTTTTGTCACCTAAAGTAAAGGATTTTTAATAATGAAATAAACTTGTTCTCAACTCAAGCCCAACCCAAAACAACCTTTCTTTCAAAACACACAAGTTTTTCCTAAGTAACAAAAGAATTTGAAACGGTTTACACCGGGGAACATACCAGATCCGGTCAAGGCTCGTGGAACGGGTTTGGGGTGTTTCAGTGATTGTTTATTTTTGCATCAATTTAATTTGATATGATAATTGTATTGTATATCGAACTTACTAAGCTTTGGAAAGCTTACTGTGTGATTTGTTTCTCTGCCTTGCAGTGTCAGTAAAGCTAGCTCGAATCAGGGATTGTCAGCTTCTAAATCACACTATCGGCATTCTATTTTGGTACTTTTGGAAATATGTATAAAGCTAGAATATGGCATGTATAGGCTAGTTAATTGAATTATGTTTGAGATTGTAATTAGCCATGAGATGTGGCTAGATATGTGATAGGTTTGGCATGAATGAATGTGATATGTATGATGCATCTTTTGGCATGATTTGGGGATTGATAAATTTGCTATCAAGTGGTAACTTTGTGTTTATTAATGCTAATAGGGGTTAGTGAAATTAGGAATGAATTATGCTTGTGATAGAATAAGTATTGGTAGTGAATTTAGTATAAATAGAGTTGAAATTGGATGCATGGGTGGAATGACAATATTGGTATGTTTATGGTGATAATATGAGCATGAAATGTTTAGGTTGTATGGCTTGTAGGTTGGACCCTTATGGGTGGCATTTTGACTTTGCAAAGTGTCCTATATAGTCACACAGTTGGGGCACATGGGCGTGCCTCAGACCGTGGGTAAATTTGTAGAATGTGGCCTAAACTGCACACGGCCATGGCACGGTGTAACACCCCAAACCTGGTTAGCACACCACAACCGGATCTGGCATGTCATAGAGTGAAAACCTTTTAAAACGAAAGTCTGTCGAAAAAATTTTCTTAGAAAACCCTTTTTAGAAATCTTTGCTTACAGTCTAATTATTGTTACGAGTTCTTAGAACCCATTCAAGTTGTCTTTGTTATCATATATTAAGTGGTCTTACCCGATGGTAACGTTCTTTTTAAAATAATACGGAGGTATGATAGTTTTGAAAACATTGCGTTTTGCCGGTTAATTAATAAAATAATTTATCTCATATAGTTAAAATAATAGCAATAATAAAAATAACCAAAACAAATCTTAGCTGCCTTATTACATAACCCAAAAACTGAAATTTAATAAAAACAAAATAGTAACTAAGAGAACAAGTCCATCGAACATGCATGGCCGCCTCGAGTCCTCCCGGCTCCATCCCCGCAATCTACTCATTTGCAAAATATAAGGGAAGGGGTGAGTCACCAAGACTCAGTGTATAAATCCCCAACCCAATAGTGCAACCACTTACACAAATTATCAGTAAAATCACGCAAACCATGCAAGACATGTAACCTATAACCTAGCCATCCAAACACCTTCAACGACCCGTGTGGTCAAAACCACTGGTGACTGTAGTCACAAATATATCGGTGTGGTCAAAACCACTGATGACTGAAGTCACAAATCAAGTGATAGGGCCAACCCATCGTGTGGTCAAAACCACTAATGACAATCCCGTAAGTAATCTCGTGGGTGCAACCCACTATGGTACCAAACCACTGGGACAAGTCACAAATCGATATGTGGTCAAAACCACTAGTGGTCAAAACCACTGGGACTTAGTCACAAATTAAAATATCAAGACGGGGCCAACCCGTCATGTGGTCAAAACCACTGGTGACAGTCCAAAATAAATTATTCCCCCTCCTCTCATCAAACCCATCATCATGTCATAACATACATGTCATAATATCGATTAATCATGCTAATATCATACACCATAGCATTTTTTAGATCACAATGATGTGTACCAAGAATCACATAACAGGGGACTTACCCGGAATCCAAGCTTATGTCCACAAGACAAAGTCACTAATATCAAGGGTTAAACAGTAACATAATAAGCAATCTTAAACTAATAAAGTGTGTAAGTGTTTACACACCTGACTATTCACAAAATCCCGAAACTATGCGTTTCTAGGAAATCCCAAAATGTATGTCCTCACTGCACCTACAATTGGCCAATACCACTTTTAGATTTAAGCCATTCGGCTTATTCACAAATCTCGAAGGATGAATCGTACAAGGTTATTTTCTTACCTTAGTGCCGTTTTGGTATCCTACCAAATGCCGAAACCACACACTAAGTCCTCCTTGTAATTGGCTACACTAGCACACTCAAAAGTTAGCCTTCGGCTTTTAATCAATTAAGGAATAGATCTTAAGATATTAATATGCTCACCTAGATCGACCACCAAATCCCAAAGGCTCTTTGAATTCGGCAATAGCCTCCCCTACAATCGATTTTATCACTTCATTAGAGAATTAAAGGCCATTCGGCCAAAACATAAATCCGAAACCAAAAGAGTTGACACCTTCTTACCTTAGTCAACAGATTCGACTTCTATACACCAAAGATCGGCACACTCCAAAAAGGAAGGATTAGATTCGGCTCTTAATCCCAAAAATCCCAGGAGAAATCGGTTTCCAACAAGGGTTAGGAACCTATGTGAGTCGACAGAGAAAAGAAAAGGAACAAAAGGGTATTCGGCCAAGGCACTTACCTTTTCTCAAAATCGATTAGTGAAGAACCCAAGAAGATCCACCCTTATTGCTATTCGGCCAAAACAAGACAAGAGGAAAACTAGGGGATTTCGGCACAGAGTATGGTGAAGAGAAGAGAAGATTCGGCAATGAGTTTGAGAGAAGAGAAAGACAAGATGAGTGTGGTGATTTTGGCTTTAAGGTTTCAAAAAGAAAAGAAAGAAAGATGAGGGAGATAAAGGTTTCGGCTAGGTACTTTGAGAGAAAAGAAAAGAGAAAAGTAACACTGATGAGCCTAGGGGGACATTCGGCTATACCAAATGCTCTCTAAAACTGATAGCCCCTTGCTCACAGTCCACTATTCGGCCAACTCTTCCAAGTGAGCCTGATACACTTCAAACTCCTCAATTCCCCTTATCTACATCCAATTGACTCCCTCTATCCTTATCCCGAAGAGTCTAACCTGAGCACTCCTCCTTCTAGCTTGTGGCATCAAAATGATTAAGAAGAAAAGAGATTTCTGCAGCTCAAACCTGAGCTCCCTCATCCATGCATGTGGCGTCACTCCTCTGACACCCTAGTGGCGCCTCCTTGCCACCTTTCCCATTAATTTCTTGTGTCAGCCTTCCCAAATAAAATTTCTTAACCCCTCTCTCCCTTAGCTCCATTTTCTTAAATGCCAAAATAAAATTCTCAAATTTTAACTCAGCCCAACTTAGCGTTATAACTAGACCCCAAACATGTTAAGTGAACATTATAATCAATTCATCACACGCAACACAAGCAAAACACAGAACCCCATTTTAAGAATGTTACAATTCTACCCCCCTTAATAATAATTTCGGCCTCGAAATTACCTGATCAGAAGAGTTGAGGGTATTACTGCCTCATCACATCCTTGGTTTCCCACATGGCCTCCTCCGTACCATGGTTTCGCTATAACACTTTCACCAAGGGTACTGACTTCCTACATAGGACTTTGACATCCCGATCTAAGATCTGTACCGGCTCCTCCTCGAAGGACAAATCTGAGCTTACCTCAATCTCTGCAACTGGTACCACGTGGGATGGATCTGATCGGTAGCGCCTAAGCATTGAAACATGGAATACGTCGTGAATCTGACTTAACTCTACCGACAGCTCAATCTGATAAGCTATCGGTCCCACTTGCTTCAACACTGTGTACGGCCCGATAAACCTAGGGCTTAACTTCCCTTTCCGTCCAAATCTTAACACCTTCTTCCATGGTGATACCTTTAAAAAAACTTTACCACCTACCGCATACTCTATATCTCTGCGTTTAAGATCGGCGTAAGACTTCTGCCTATCTGATGCTTCCTTGAGACGAGCCCGAATCACCTTAACCTTATCCTCTGTTTCTGCCACCAATTCTGGACCCAAAACATGCCGTTCACCCAACTCCGTCCAACACGTAGGTGTACAACACTTCCGTCCATACAGCGCCTCATACGGTGCCATCTGGATACTTGCTTGATAACTATTATTATAAGAAAATTTCGCCAATGGTAGATACTCCTCCCAACTACCACTGAAATCCAGAATACAGCCTCTCAACATATCCTCTAAACCCTAAATCACCATTTTCGATTGTCCATCGGACTGCGAATGAAAAGTTGTGCTGAAATCTAGCCTCGTGCCCAATGCTTGATGCAAAGCCATCCAGAAACTTGACGTGAACCTAGGATCCCTATCCGAGATGATCGACACTGGCACTCCGTGCAAGCTCACAATCTCGGCCACATATAACTTGGCTAACTTCTGGAACGAATAATCAACTCTCACCGGTATGAAGTGAGCTGATTTGGTCAGGTGGTCCATAATCACCCAGACTGAGTCTTTCTTGCTAGACGTGAGGGGTAGCCCACTGACAAAGTCCATGGTAATCCTTTCCCACTTCCACTAAGGAATCCTCACCGGCTGGAGTAAACCCGACGGCAGCTGATGCTCAGCTTTGACCTGCTGACACGTCAGACACTTACCCACAAACTCAGTCACTTTTTGTTTTAACCCCGGCCACCAGAACTGCTTCCGTAAATCCTGGTACATCTTGCTACCTCCGGGATGCATAGCGTAAGGGCTGCTATGTACATCCTGAAGAATCCTCTGCCTCAACTCCACATCCTTTGGCATACAAGCTCTCCCTTGGAAACTCAGTACTCCATCGTGAGTCAAGCTGTAACCTTCCAAACCATTACTCTGTACTTGCAACCTCCGAGCATTCAAACCCATATCCACTAACTGTTTCTCCTTGATCTGCTCAACCCAAGTTGGCTTAACCTGTAATTCTACCAAAAGACTTCCATCGCCATACAATCTAAGACAAGCAAACATCGCTCTTAAGTCCGCTACCACCTTATAGCTCAACGCGTCTGCCACCACGTTAGCCTTGCCGGATGGTACTCTATCGAGCAATCGTAGTCCTTTAATAGCTCAATCCATCTGCGTTGCCTTAGGTTCAGATCCTTCTGAGTCAGAAGATACTTCAGGCTCTTGTGATCTGTGTAGACCATAGACTTCTCTCCGTACAGATAATGCCTCCAAATCTTCAAGACAAAAACCACTGCAGCCAACTCTAAGTCATGCGTCGGGTAGTTACCCTCATGCGGTCTTAACTGTCGAGATGCGTACTCCACTAATTTCCCTTCCTGCATCAGTACACATCCCAAACCAGTATGTGATGTATCACAGTAGACCGTGAATATCTTTCCTGCCTCAAGCTTCCGTCAAAATCTTCCTCAACTTATCGAAACTTTCCTGTTGTTTCTCTGTCCATACAAATGGGACTCATTTCCTCAATAGCTTGGTCAATGGTGCCGCGATCAGAGAAAATCCTTCCACAAATCTTCGCTAATACCCTGCCAGACCTAGAAAACTTCGAATTTCAGCCACTGACCTAGGCGGTTTCCAATCCAACACCGCTTCAATCTTGCGAGGGTCCACTCTAATCCTTTCAGCAGACACTACGTGACCCAAGAAAGTCACCTCCCTAAGCCAGAATTCGCACTTACTGAATTTGGCAAATAGCTGCTTCTCCCTCAGAATTTGCAATACCACCCGTAAGTGTGCATCAAGATCCTCCTCAATCTTTGAGTACACCAATATGTCGTCTATGAATACTACGACAAACTGGTCCAAGTACTGCTGGAACACCCGATTCATCAAGTCTATGAATGCTTCCGGTGCATTAGTTAACCCGAACGGTATTACCAAAAACTCGTAGTGCCCATACCAAGTACGAAATGCCGTCTTGTGCACATCAACCTCTTTCACTTTTAGTTGATGATACTTCGACCTGAGATCTATCTTTGAGAAAACTAATGCACCCTTCAGTTGATCAAACAGGTCGTCAATCCGAGGCAATGGATACCTGTTCTTGATCGTCAGCTTATTCAGCTGGCGGTAGTCTATACACATCCGCATCGTACCATCCTTCTTCTTATCAAAGAGCACGGGTTCTCCTCAAGGAGATATACTTGGTCGGATGAAACCTCAGTCCAACAACTCCTGAATTTGAGCCTTCAGCTCTACCAATTCCTTTGGCGCCATTCTATACGGGGCTATAGACACTGGCGCAGTTCTGGGTAATAGGTCTATACCGAATTCCACTTCCCGATCCGGAGGTAGACCCGGAAGTTTTTCTGGAAATATATCAGTGAATTCCTTTACTGTTCGAACATTCTCCACTGCTAACTCCTTAGCTTCCAACGCATATACTCGAACCAGAAATGCCTCACAGCCCTTCCTAACCATTTTCTTCGCCTTCAGTGCCGAGACCACATTCGATAGGTACTCCTTCCTGTTACCTATCATCACCATCTTCTCACCTTCTATTGTCCTCAACACCATGCGCTTAGCTGCGCAATCCAAACTGGCTTGGTACTTCACCAGCCAATCCATCCCGAGAATCAGATCGAACTCCCCAAACGGCAGTTCTATCAAATCAGCCAAGAACACGACCCCTTGAAGTTCTAGGGGTACATCCCTATATAGTTTACTTACTTCTATAGAGTAACCTAAAGGGCTTATCACAGTCATCTTCCTAGAAGTAATTTCAGAGTCTAGGTTCATAGTTTCCACTATGCTACTAGCTACATACGAATGCGTCCAACCCACATCTATTAAAGCATTATAAGGACTTCCAAAGATTAGAAATGTACCGGTTATGACGTCCGGTGCGTTACCCTCCTCTCGATGCCTCACTGTATAAACCAATCCAGGCTGTCTAGCCTCTGCACCACCTGCACCTCTGGCCGGTGCTCCACGGCCTCTACCAGATCCATTACCCCCCTAGCAGCACCACGGCCCCTCTATGGTGCTGAACATGCCTCCTGTTCTGAGTACGGTTCTGATCCCTAGACTGCATTCTAGCTACCTGCTTTGGACAATCCCTCACTCAACGTTCCATCGACCTACACTCAAAGCATCCTCTATTTCTAGTCCAGCATTCCCCCATGTGAGACTTTCCACACCGAGCACATCGTGGTGGCCACTGAGTATTATCAGTAGTAGGCCTAGCAGCTTGATTCGGCCCACTATATCTACCCCATTTCTACTGGTTCCCGCTAGACCCAGATGATCCAGCATCCCTTTTATTCCATCCCCTATCCTGATTCCGCCTCACTGACTATTTCACCTCCTCGACAACTTTGGCCTTTTCCACTAAGACCATGAATTCTCTCTCCTACTGTGGAGCAATCAGCAGCCTCAAATCATCCCTTAATCCATCCTCGAATCTAACACACCGTTCATGCTCCGTAGCTATAATACCCCGAGCATATTGGCTCAGCCTTAAAAATTATGCCTCGTACTCTGATACAAATTTATTCCCCTGAACTAGCCTTAGAAACGCCTTCTTTTGCGCATCAATGTAGCTAGACCCCACATATTTCTTCTGATAAGCTACCTTAAAATAGTCCCAAGTGAGGTCATCCACTGCTGCACTATCCCAAACCGTGAGCCACCACTGGTATGACTCATCTCGGAGAAGCGATACTATACTCTTCAGTTTTTCCTCAGTTGTCAGATCCAAGTCATCCATAATTCGCTCAGTTGCTTCCAACCAATACTCAGCCGTATTGGGAGCCACCCCAGCAACACCTTGAAATACCTCGGCTCCATTGGCTCGAAGTTGTTCAGACACAAATTTTTGAGCTCTTGTACCCCACCACTCCACCACTCTTTCCAAAGACTTTCATGACATCGCTCGACACCTTGCATCTTCTCCTGTTTGATCTTGATACTCCATACCAGCAACTGGTGGTGGTGGTATTTCATTCTCAGACCCTTGACCCGACCTAACGGGCTCCGACACAGTCATTCGGCCTCTATCACGGCCACGCACATTACGACCTCATCCTCTAGAACTCATCCTTCTGGGGTGTATTTATCTGATTAAGGAAATTTTTATGAATTAGCTTCTGTTCCACTTATTACCCACGAATAAGTTTTATGAAGAGTAATTTGGTAGTGGTTCTTTCGATCATCACACAGTTTTAAGTTTAATTTCCTACCCTCATTCCACGAGCAGAGGCGTTCTCGTCATTTTTCTACCTGGGGTATTTTCATAATTTTAACCTATCGGGGTATTTTGGTAATTTGAATAGGGTTAATTTGAAACCTTTTACAAATCGTAGATATTTTCAAAAAAAATTTCCTAAAATCGGGGTGTTTTGGTAATTTCATAAACCAGGGGTATTTTCATAATTTCCATAATCCAAATTTTTTTTTAAGTATTGTTCAAGGTGATTTTACAAAATAAGGGTATTTTGAATATTTTCACTTTGAGGGTACTTCAAAAAATTTCCCATACTGAGGGCATTTTGGTAATTTTACAAGTCAGGGGTAATTTGGTCATTTTTTTTTCAAATCGGGGTATTTTAGTCATTTCTTAAATCAAAATTACTGTGGCCATTTCAAAACCAAGGTTTTAGAGCGTTTCAAAACAAAATGGCTGGTCCCTTTCGGGTTTTAGTTATGATGTTTAGCCTGTGAATAAGTCGTCTTAGCCAGGGTGAACCGTCACTACACACCAGGTAGGATTCGGGTTAAGAGGAAGTGAGTCACTAGGACTGCTTAAATCCCAAGCTCCTCCCTGAATCCACTGCTAGACATGCGCACAACGGTTACTACACCTTTGGCTCAGTGACATACTCACAGGTTTGTTTAGTGGATTATTAAGTCTTATGTACTTGAGTTGGGGTAAACTATTCCTAGGGTTCAATAATTCCTGTTTACTAATCTACGATCCTGGAATACCCATTTTCCACACATATAAATCACACAACAGTCAGAAGTACTTACCTGGGTGGATTGGTGCCGGAGACTCGGTGCCATGCTGTTCAACCTTCGTACCTTTTCCACAAAACTTTTCAAGTCTTAATTCAAAACATTTTGGGCCTCTGGCCCACAGCCGAGCTTTGGAACCTGGCTCTGATACCAAAATTGTAACACCCCAAACTCGATTAGCACACCACAACAGGATCTGGCATGTCACAGAGTGAAAACCTTTTAAAACAAAAGTTTGTCAGAAAAATTTTCTTAGAAAACCCTTTTTAGAAATCTTTGCTTACAGTCTAATTATTGTTACGAGTTCTTAGAACCCATTCAAGTTGTCTTTGTTATCATATATTAAGTGGTCTTACCCGATGGTAACGTTCTTTTTAAAATAATACGGAGGTATGATAGTTTTGAAAATATTACGTTTTGCCGGTTAATTAATAAAATCATTTATCTTATATAGTTAAAATAATAGCAATAATAAAAATAACCAAAACAATCTTAGTGGCCTTATTACATAACCCAAAAATCGAAATTTAATAAAAACAAAATAGTAACTAAGAGAATAAGTCCATCGAACATGCATGGCCACCTTGAGTCCTCCCAGCTCCATCTCCGTAATCTACTCATCTGCAAAATATAAGGGAAGGGGTGAGTCACCAAGACTCAGTGTATAAATCCCCAACTCGATCGTGCAACCACTTACACAAATTATCAGTAAAATCACGCAAACCATGCAAGACATGTAACCCATAACCTAGCCATCCAAACACCTTCAACTACCCCGTGTGGTCAAAACCACTGGTGGTCAAAACCACTAGTGACCGTAGTCACAAATATATCGGTGTGGTCAAAACCACTGATGACCAAAATCACAAATCAAGTGATGGGGCCAACCCATCGTGTGGTCAAAACAACTGACGACAATCCCGTAAGTAATCTCGTGGGGCTAATCCAATCGTGGTACCAAACCACCGGACAAGTCACAAATCGATATGTGGTCAAAACCACTCGGTGGTCAAAACCACCGGGACTTAGTCACAAATTAAAATATCAAGATTTGGCCAACCCGTCATGTGGTCAAAACCACCGTGACACCAAAATAAATCATTCCTCTCCTCTCATCAAACCCATCATCATGTCATAACATACATGTCACAATATCGATTAATCATGCTAATATCATACACCATAGCATTTTTTTAGATCACAATGATGTGTACCAAGAATCACATAACAGGGGACTTACCCGGAATCCAAGCTTATGTCCACAAGACAAAGTCACTAATATCAAGGGTTAAACAGTAACATAATAAGCAATCTTAAACTAATAAAGTGTGTAAGTGTTTAGACACCTGACTATTCGTAAAATCCTGAAACTATGCGTTTCTACGAAATCTCGAAACGTATGTCCTCACTGCACCTACAATCGGCCAATACCACTATTAAATTTAAGCCATTCGACTTATTCACAAATCTCGAAGGATGAATTGCACAAGGTTATTTTCTTACCTTAGTGCCGTTTTGGTCTCCTACCAAATCCCGAAACCACACACTAAGTCCTCCTTGTAATTGGCTACACTAGCACACTCAAAAGATAGCCTTCGGCTTTTAATCAATTAAGGAATAGATCTTAAGATATTAATATGCTCACCTCGGTTGAACACCAAATCCCGAAGGCTCTTTGAATTCGGCAATAGCCTCCCCTACAATCGGTTTTATTACTTTATTAGAGAATTAAAGGCCATTCGGCAAAAACATAAATCTGAAACCAAAAGAGTTGAAACCTTACCTTAGTCCACAAATTCGGCTTCTATACACCAAAGATCGGTACACTCCAAAAAGGAAGGATTAGATTCGGCTCTTAATCCCAAAAATCCTAGGAAAAATCGGTTTCCAACAAGGGTTAGGAACCTATGTGAGTCGACAGAGAAAAGAAAAGGAACAAAAGGGTATTCGGCCAAGGCACTTACCTTTTCTCAAAATCGATTAGTGAAGAACCCAAGAAGATCCACCCTTGTTGCTATTCGGCCAAAACAAGACAAGAGGAAAACTAGGGGATTTTAGCACAGAGTATGGTGAAGAGAAGAGAAGATTCGGCAATGAGTTTGAGAGAAGAGAAAGACAAGATGAGTGTGGTGATTTTGGCTTTAAGGTTTCAAGAAGAAAAGAGAGAGAGATGAGGGAGATGAAGGTTTCGGCTAGGTACTTTGTGAGAAAAGAAAAGAGAAAAGTAACACTAATGAGCCTAGGGGGACATTCGGCTATACCAAATGCTCCCTAAAACCGATAGCCCATTGCCCACAGTCCACTATTCGGCCAACTCTTCCAAGTGAGCCTGATACACTTCAAACTCCTCAATTCCCCTTATCTACATCCAATTGACTCCCTCTATCCTTATCCCAAAGAGTCCAACCTGAGCACTCCTCCTTCTAGCTTGTGACGTCAAAATGAATAAGCAGAAAAGAGATTTCTGCAGCTTGAACCTGAGCTCTCTCATCCATACATGTGGCGTCACTCCTCCGACACCCAAGTGGTGCCTCCTTGCCACCTTTCCCATTAATTTCTTGTGTTAGCCTTCCCAAATAAAATTTCTTAACCCCTCTCTCCCTTAGCTCCATTTCCTTAAATGCCAAAATAAAATTCTCAGCCCTAACTCAGGCCCAACTTAGGTTTATAACTAGACCCCAAACATGTTAAGTGAACATTATAATCAATTCATCATACGCAACACAAGAAAAATGCAGAACCCCATTTTAAGGATGTTACACACGGGCATGCCTACAGGTCATGCGAGAAATGGCAGAATATGACCTTATAGGACACGGCCATAGCACACGGGCATGCTTGGTAGCTGTGTTGATTTTGGCAGTATGTAACCACGGGGAGGTCACACGGGTGTGTCATATTGTCGTGGGAGAGGCACGGCCTACCCCCACGGGCGTGTCTCCCCTGTATTCTAAAAAAGTTACAATTTTTCATGAGATTTTAAATGTGTTTCGATTTAGTCCTGACTCGGTTATAAGCATGCTTAGGGTCTTGATGACCCGGTTAAGGGACACTATGATTGTATATGAATGTGTTTGATGATTGTTGACTTTGTGTCATAAATGCGATGTAAAATGATCCTAAGGTTCGGTAATGCCTCTAAACCCTATTCCAGTGACGGGCTCGAGTTAGGGGTGTTACACGGCCAACCCCCAAAAGAACAAGTCAACACCTTTGGTTTAGCAAAACAATCAAGAAAAAGGTAAAAGATGAAAATAAAATAGAAGAAGGAGGGTCCTTACCGAAGAATAAGAAAATGCCAATTGGAAAGACTATAATCAGCTTCTGGTAAAATAATGGAAGAAGATTTCGATTGAACAATATGCGGCTTAGGGAGAAGAGTAGAAGATCGAAGGTGAAGGAGAGGGAATGTTTTGGCTAACACACAAATGAAAGGAAACAATAAAGAGGGAGACTTGAGAGATTTGGCACAAGCATAAGTGTGAAGTGGAAGATGTCACAAGGTTGAGTAGGTTCGGCTATAAGAAGAGAAGATTTAGAAGGGGTTTCGATTATAAGCAAAAGATATAGAAAAGAAGAGATAAAAGAACCAAGGAGAGTAGGAGTCTACGATTTTTGGTAATCCAGAGAAAAGAAAGATAACCAAAGTGAAAAAGAAAAGGGAAGCTTCTCAAATGGTTTAGGTTCACTCTACTCTCAAATGATAACTTAAGAAAACGGCACTCTCCTTCACTTATGACCGAAATTGCTCACCAAAATTGCCTAAGTAACTCAATGAAATTTCAGCACGCTCACACACACTCACTAACCGAAAATGCTCTCAAAAGAGTCCCCCACATTCGGTTAACCTCTCTCCCTCTTTCCACATCCCACCAATTCCTCCACCTTTCACTCTCCACTCTCCATTTCAAATGTGTTGACCAATTCTTACTCCTCTAACACCTCTCCTCCTTCCATTTCAAATATGTTGACCCATTCCACAACTAACATGCAGAGTCTTGGCTGAATCCACCTCTTCTCCCTCCTTAGCAAAATGAAACCCCAAAAAATACAAGCTGTGAGACTCAAACCTGCTCCCTTCTCCTCTATGCTCCCATGAGGTGTCACCCCCTTGCTTTCCAGGCGTCACTTACCACTCTTCCACACCTTTTTTTTGTCATCAATTACACACAAATATACATAAGACCTACCTCTACCAGCTTCCCCCTAAAGTTCCCTAAAAAAAAATTTAACCAAGACCCCGGCTCGAACCCAAGCCTTCCTAAGACCCCCAAACACATCCAAATAGCAAGCAGAACAATCGAAACACACGAAAACATGAAATGCAGAACCCTCCTAACTTGGGATGTTATAATATCCGCAAGCCAAAAAAATTAGATGTGCCTTCACATGCTACATAGAACGAGACTGCGACCCTGGAGAACTGCAATCTCTTTTCTTCTTATAGTCCACACACCCAACTCGAAGTGTTTCATCAATTTCTTTAACCTCCTCCAATACTTCCCTAACTAGCTGAGTCAGCACCTCAGCCTCGACTCAGTCATGAGACCCCGTCTCAGTCACTGGCGACGCTGGCACCTTGCCTTTAGGCATATGCCCCAATTCTGAGGATCCAGCCCCAGCACCCTAGCCTCTACCATGACCGCGTATACCTCGTCCATATCCTCTTGTACTCATATTGCTGAATCGAGTTAATCTGATTAAGAATTTTTTGAATCAGTCTATAATTTCAATGTTTATTAACAAATGTTTTATGGAAAATAGGTATAAGAGTTATTCTCGCATATCGAATTTCCTAATGTCTCAGCCTCTATAGTCTTGGCTCCTATAGCCAACAGTTTCAGTGTACTACCACTAACCCTAGTAGTTTTCTCCCTACAGACATTTCATCATATCATCAGATAAAGTAAGAGGACTTACGAATTTGGTGCTGGAGACTCGGGGTGCCATACTTCCAGTAATGCTATATTTTTTTTCTAAACTATATTTTTTAACTGATTTGGAAAAATTTTCAAACCCATTCCACAACTGAGTTTTGCAACCGGACTCTCATACCATAAAATGTAACACCCCAAACCTGGCATAGACATTATGACCGTATCTAGCATGTCACATAGAAGGGTTGCTTAAAAACTGGGCGTTCGTTGAAAAGTTTGTATTCTTTTTGAAACTTTGAGCTTTGTTGTTTGAAAAATTTAGATTTGCTTTCATGGTTTTCTTGTAAAAATGTTATTATTATTATTATTCCCGAAAACTTTATTTATAATAGAAATCAGATTCAGTGAATTGCGAAAATGTGATATTTTGAAAACAATTATAGTCGTTTTAAGAAAACTCAGAGTTTAATTGTTTATAGTTTAGATATAACTTAAATGAAAGTTTAAAAGAGAAATTAAAGTCCAATGGCCTTATTACAAAATATTAAACCCAAATTAAAATAAATCTCAAAATAAAGCAAAATGGAAATTTATTAAAGTTTGGGAGAAGTATTCTGATGTATGGCCACCACAGAGTCCTCCGCAGCTCCAAATACTCAATTACTCGGGATCACCTTCAAGGTTAAAGCAGAGGAGTGAGTTACGAGAACTCAGTGTGTAATCCCTTAATCGGTCATTAACTAGGCCCAAGCCCATGCAGCAGTAGACTGGGCCAAAGCCCATACAAAAATAGTCTAGGCTGAAGCCCTATTTGGTAACAATCTAGGCCTTATCCCTATAAACATGATAATGCAAATAGAGTATGCAGCCCAACCTAACAATCCATCCGCAACACACCCCCGTACCAGCCCAACACACCTGTGGGGACCAAGTCAACCCACCCAGCCCAACATATCAATATGGCAGACAAGCTACTAATCACAGAATTTGTGGCAGAGCCACCAGAATAACAGAAAATACGTGGCATAACCACCAGACAGAATGTGGCAGAGCCACTAGAATACACTTCATCCGATCATCAATATCCCAAACCCATGCAAAATGTCATGTATGTAAAGCACATATCGAAATGATGTATGAAATAAATTACCATCATGAAGAGTTAAACAGAATACACACAATCGTACTAATTAACCCCTAAGGGTATAACTGTAATTTACCCAACAAGGGTATTTTGATGATTTTACCCTCTAGGGGTATTTTGGTATTTTACCCTCTAGGGGTATTTTGGTAATTTACCCTCTAGGGGTATTTTAGTAATTTTACACTCCAAGAGTTATTTTGGTAATTTCGTATTTAACGGCCTCTTCGAAGGCCTACTGTCGCCTCAAGCGACACAGGACCCCTTTTTGGGTATCTACGGAACTATTGGGCCTAAAATCCATTTTAGGCCCAATCGGGCCCACATGCTTGTGTGGCCCATTTCGCATGATTTCAGTTTAAGGTTTACAGATTTCGCAATCGAACCTATCGTTTGATAGTTTTCCAATAATTTTACCCTTGTGGGCCGGATAGCCTATTGGGCCCATTTGGCCCGTTTTAGCTCGATCAGGCCCGTTACAGCCTAAGTTTCGCGAGAGTACCCGTGACACTCTTGATGACTTACCTTTATTATTCGTATTTTGATTTACCACTGCGAGCATTCGTACGCTCGAGTGGTCACAGATGCCGGTTTTTTAGCTTTTGGTCGATTCGCATAACATCATGTGCAATCATTCAGAGGAGTGTGAGATTACACACCTGATCACGATTTGCGATACTTGGCACTATTTCCAAAATACTTGAGATCAATACTGACTAACAATTATCTAAATCCTTAAAATAACATCTTCCAAGCATTGAGATTGATAAACAATCTACATCACTTACCAACAATCCAAGAATTTCGCTACAAGGGAAGAAGGTAATCGATTCTTTGGTTTAAGCCCGCCAAGTCCCTTGCAATGTTGAAAACCGAGAGGAAATGTTAGCCATTACAACTCACATCCAAACTTAAAATCATAGAAAACTTTTGGCTTGAGTAAGAACAATCCCAATAATAAAACCCCATCACCTACATTCGGCCATTACCTTACTTACCAACCAACTCTTGAAAACCAGAGATTAGAAGAAAGATGAAAGGGTATACTAACCCTCCAACAGATTCGGCCTACCCCCAAAAGAAATAAGAGGGATTTAAGGTAGGAGAGAGTGAACAGATTAAACCTTAGTCAAAGAGAAATAGGGTGAGGGATTCAATTTTAGAGAAAAGAAGAGAAAGAAAAACTAAAGGGAGAGCAAACCATACCTTAGGCCAAAAGTGAGCCAAATGGGTGAAGAGATTCGGCACCAGCAGTAAACACAAGAACCAGGATTCGGCCTTTGATCAGGGATGAGCCAAATGGGGAAGAAGGTTTCGACTAAGGAAAAATAAGAGAAAGAAATGAGAGGAAAGTAGAGGAGAACGGATGTAGAGAGGTGGAAAGAAGAGTTTCAGCCAACAAGATAACCAAAGCTTTACGCTATTTTGATGTTCGGTAAAAGGGGAGTCAAATAGGAGTAGGGGCGGCTATTCAGCTTAAAGAAAAAAAGAGAAGAAATGGATGGAACGAGAGGATAGATGAACAGAAGAAGAAGATTCGGCTAGCATCAGTTTAGGCAATTTTAAGAAACAGAAGAAAGCACGAAAGGTAAAAATGAAAAGAGAAAAGGAGAATGAGTGCACGAGATGCTTCCTAGAGAAAATCCCAAAAGAACTCAAGAAGAAAAGCCAAACACAGGGAGAGGTTTCGGTTTATACCCCCCAAACCAAAGCTATCGAAAATGCTATCAAGTCCCCTTTTTTGTCGAATTTTCCCTGCACAAGACCCCTCATTCGACCATAACACTTCCCCCACTTGAAATCCCATGATTTCCTCTCCTTTTTGCTCCTCAATTTGCTCTCCACCTCCCATTCAAACTTGATTGACCAAGTCTCCATCCACCATGTAGATTTCCATTCCAACACAACCTCTTGTCTTCTCCTGAGCAAAATAATTACATTTTGCATGCAAGGGGTTTCGAACTCAGGCTCCCTTGTACATACTCCACACCACTAGCCACCTTGCCAACTAGCTTCTTGTTGTCTAAAACATACGCCACTAAGGATAAGTCTATGTCCAAAGTTTAAATCCATTTAAAAAGGAAGTTAAAATGAAATGCATGCACCAAGACTTAAACCTTGGACCCCTTGCTTCTTTGTGTGGCGCCATTCCTTTGTCTCCCATGTGGCGCCACTTTGCCACTACACCACAAGCTCTTTTTGTTTCATTTTTCTCCACATTTTATTCTTAAAGCCTACTTACTAACTCCTATGGTTTTATTCACCTAAAACCAAAATTTTCCTAAAGCCCAAGTTTGATCTTGGGACTTCATAGAAGCCTCCTAACCTTCCAAAATCACTCACCTAATAGATCCAACTTGTAATAATGTCGTTCTCTTGTTCTCAAAAATTTAAACGCTCCTACGCCCAAGGCCCATTAGGCCCAATTCTCCTAGGCCCAATTTTAGGGTGTTACAGTAAGCTTGGATAGAAACACACTCTCAACAAATTTTTTTTTTTTGCAACGTAACAATATTTGCTCATAGGATCTTAGTGAACCCATCAATTTTTGAACAATCAAGGTTGACAGATCCTTAGTTTTTTTAATAACAGACACCATGGGATTAAACTTTTTCGTCAAGCTGTTTAAAATTTTATCAAAAACTCTACGATCATTAGTCATGTCTCAATGTGTCTTCATTTGATTCACGGGCTCAAATAATCTATTATGATACTAATTTATACTTTCATTCTCTTTCATTTTTTTTCATTCTCAAAATATCTTTTAAGAGATTAGAGATTAATAATTCTCACCTTTGTGCCTCTTTCAAGTTATAGTTGTAAATTGTCTCATACTTCATTGGATTTCTTTGCTCTCATGATTATGGGAAATATGGCATTTGAGACTCCTCTTTGGATCATCTTGAAAACTCCAACAATTGTGATGTAACGCCCTAATTTTCTTATTTTTGATTATGTATAATTTTGACACAATCGTGTATCTGCTTTAGTGGTTAAGTGTTCTGGGTGTGCGTGAGAGGTCCCAAGTTCAAGCCCTGCCTTTGGCAAATTTTGGTCATTTTTAAATCCAAGCCTTATCTCTGTGCAATGGGTGTTCATTTAAATTCCTGTAAATCCATATTAGAATGAGCCTGCTGGTTCAAGTGGTAAGGGAGTTGGTGTGTTGGAGGTCCTGTGTTTGAATCCCTGTGCAAGCATAGATGTTATATTATTTATCAGTTACCTGAGGGAGTTTCAGTAGAGTTTAAACTCCGAAGTGTTGGAGGGAAGTTGGGATTTTCAAGTTAGTTTTAACTTATTTTCTTTTATTTTCCCAAAAATTTCCCTATCTGACTTTTTTTTCTGTTGCCTCTCCTCTGCGTTTTTTTTTTCCTTCATCTTCTCTATTTTTCAAACTATATTCCCAATTAATCGGTAGGTTTGTTGATTGATTGATGTTGTGGTAATTGTGGCTCCTTTCTATTCAATTCCATTCACACTTCAATTCAGTAAGTTTGGGTAAGGTAGTTTTGTTTTGCTTGTTAATTCATTATTGATGGGTGTCGTTATGTCATTTATGGGAAGATTCAAGGACTCAGAATCGCTTATTGGGAACTTAGTTTCATGGAAATAACAGTTGTTCGATCAAAGTTAAGGGTTTGGGTGAATTGAAGAGGTTGCCTTTTTCGATGTAGTCCGGTTTAATATCGTTTTAAGCTTTAACTCGAGGTTTATTTGGTCAATTATAGGTTCTAGTGGTCTCGTGAGTGTTTTTGTATTGAAAAAATATCAGGTGTGTACCCAAAACACAGAAAATGAGGCTTCAAAAAAAGCTAAAAAACAAATTTGTCGACACAACACGGGCGTGTTGTCGCCCGTGTAGATGGCCATGTGCGAGACACAGCCGTGTGGTCAACGAAGGCATGGTTGTACACAGCACACGGTCATGTGGTGGCTTTAGTGTGGTCATGTAAGTCACACGAGCATGGCCAAGTTGGGCGTGTGGGCCACACGGGCATGTCACACGGGCTTTTGGATTTTGGGCAAAGTCATGTAGACTGTAATTGTAACGCCCCAAATTTGGGCCTAGAAGAATTGGGCCTATTACGCTTTGGGTCTCAGAAAATTTGTAAGTGAGCAAGAAAATGACAAATTGCATGTTTGCTTTAATGGTTAAGGAATTTGGAGTGTGTAGGGGTGTTGGAGATGTCTTGGGATCAAGTAAGGGTATAGGAAAAAAAATTTGGTTTTAGCCCTAGGGAATAATGACTTCAGTTAGTAGGCCTTTGAAATAAATGCAGAAGGAAAATGACAAAAGAGGAGCTTGTGGTGTAGTGGCAAAGTGACGCCACTTAGGGAGCAGGGAGGTGGCATCATTAGCAGGTGAAGAGGTCCAAGGTTCGAGGCTTGAGAGTGGTAAATTGGAGGTTTTATTTTTGCCTTCTAGATAGTTATTAGTGGCGTTGGAGTGGACTCTAGAAGGGTGTGTTCAGGAAAGAAAATTAAGGTAAAGATAAAAGAGAAAAGATAGGGGATTGAGGTGTGGATATGTTGGTGCCGAATGGGACTCTAGGGGGAAGGGAGTTTCGGCTTTTGGCTATAAAAGGGGGTGCCGAATTCTTTTGAAAGGTTCTATTACTTTTCTTTTCTCCCCCTCAGCCAAATTCTTCCATTTATTGAAAAAAAAGAAACCATCATTCCTTTGCCGAAATTTCATTTTCCCTCTAGCCGAATTTTTCTCTTGAGAGTTGCCTAAACACTCTTTTCTCTCTAAGTGCTCAGAAGTCGAATCCTCCATACCCTCTCTTTTTTCCCATAGTCGAATCCTCTCATTGTCGAATTACCACCATCTTTTTCTTGCCGAAATTCCTATTTGTGTCAAACCCTTGTTGTTTTCCTCCATCACAAATTGATTATTATCTACTATCATTTAAGGTTAAAAGTTGAATTTAGGCCGCAGGATCGAAAGTGGATTTGGTAAGTATTCGGTTAACCTCTCTTGTACATTTTCCTAAAAGCCAAAAGGCTATCTAACTGTCCTATCATTAACTCTGTGATATCAAGGATAAGGTTCAAAGATCATAAGCGTGGTAAGGATCGTTAGCAAAGTGTAAGTGTACTCAACTCAATTATGGTTTAAGTGAATGGCCGAATGTGTATGATCTATAGGGATGACTTGTGTGGATTATGAGTCACTCGAATTGTGATGGTGTATGTGTAAGTGCAGATCTAGGGGATACTCGTGATTCGTAGCTAAGGAAGGGCTATTAGAACTTGGTGGCACAAGGTAAGGTTACGGTAAGGTTTTGACTTTTGGTAAATATTTTGATTAAGTATGAGTGGTTGATTGAAGGTTGGTTGGTTGTAGGTTCAAGGCTAAGGATAGTATAACACGTCGCAGTAACCAGGTGTGTACAAACACTGCACACACATGATATCGGCAATGCCGGAAAGCCGAAAAGCTAAAAGTAGCTAAATGGGCCTAGTGGGCCCTAAGGCTAAGTTTGATGAAATTAATTGATTTGGGTATATGAATTGAGTTAGACATGCATGTTACATGATTTGGAATTATTTTGGGCCTAATGGGCCATATGAATGAGATCAGGGCCTAATGGGCCATAAGAATGTGATTTGGGCAAAAGGGGCTTTATGAACGTGAAATGGGCTTGATGGGCTTTATGGGGACGTAGACTTGTATGCTAGTGTTTAATGGACTTTAGGTCTAGTTCTGAACAAATCTTAAACTGCATAAAAATTAATCTAATAATTAAACATGTCTGAGAGCAAGTCATTGGGTTAGAGTGCGGCAACGGACATATGCATGTCTAGGATTGGATCTAGGGAGAGGTTGGTACTTAAGCGGTTCTAATGGCCCACCTCTTCTCTGGAATCCTACCTAGTGCATAATGTATGTTCTCTTTAGTCGCAAGGACTTGTTAATGGGCCAAAGTTCATAACCAAAACTCGAGGGGGACAAATACCCCTGATTTAAAAAATTACCAAAATATCCTTAAACTTACAAAATTACTAAAATACCTTTATTTTACGAAATCACCAAAATATCCCTGATTTACAAAATTACCTAAATACCCTATGTAGGGTAGAATTACGATAATACCCCTGTAGGGTAGAATATGATCATACCCTTGATTGTGAAATGACTAAAATACCCCTATGTGATGAGTATGAGTTTTATGGATGTTACTCATATGCATGTTGCATTCATATGATATTCTGTTTAGGATGCATATGGGTGGAAATTATGGTATGGAGGAAGAATTTTAGGATCGCATATTTGCTTGACGACCGTAGATCCACTGGTGGCTTTAATCCCATTTTATACATAGCAGCTTTGCTTAACGTTAAGTAGTGCCGTTGTTGGTGCTACCTTTGGAGTGTAGTAGATGGGTGGGTCGATTTAGAAATCCCCACAGAAGTGTAGGGTTGGAAGGGAAATGGAGTGTAGCGGATGGACTTTTGGAGAGGGTTTTGCATAACCTTGTTTTCATGTGATATGATGTGATATGATATGAGGTCATTGTGGGCTAACGCCCAAGACCACTTATTTTGATAGGATTAGGCCCAATGTAATATTTGTATGTTGATTTGATTGCCAAGGGTCGTACACACTGAGTTTCGAAACTCACACCCTTTGTATTAAATGTTTCAGGTGATCCTCAGTAAACGACTCGACGTGGGAGAGGACTCGGAGATGGCCACACCACAAGATATTTAGAAATTTTAATTATTTGTTTCAAAAGACATGATTTTAATTGCTTTATTTTCATTGGATGTAATAATGCCTTATACTCCGATTTGACTTTAGATTTTGAGTTTTGTTATCATTGTTTCAACTGTTTACTTAATCATTAAAATTCAGTAATTTTTTGTGTTTAAACATGGTTTTCGGGATACTTAAAAGAATTAAATGGGCTTTTATCACTACCTAACTAGATTCAAGGATTTTGGGCTTTTTGGCCTTAATTTTTAACTTAGTAAAATCGATTTAGAATTGTCCTTAATGTGACATCTCCAGATTCGATCATAACGTCTGGGCCGGGTCTGGGGGTGTGACATTTAGTGGTATCAGAGCCAGGTTGCAAAGTTTGGGCTGTGAAATAGGCCTTAGATTTTGGGTTTTTTTTAAACAAGTAGATTAAAAAGTTTTGCAGGATCTTGTAATATGGTTCACCGAGCCCTTGACGTCGAGCCAAGTAAGTTTTCTGTTATTTTACTTTTTTTGAATTATTGAACTGTATTTAGATATTGGGCTACTTTAAACAATAGGTTCTTAGATATTAAAGCTCATAGGAAACTTAAGCATGTAGTGGATTTACGACTACGAAACAACTTTTAAATTGTTACTTGCATAAGACATGTGCTTTAAACAGTGGAACTGTGAACTAAATTCATAAAAATTCCTAATTCAAATAATACGAGAATCAGCGATGAGTGCTAGAAGAAGTGTAAGGGGTAACGGAAGAGGCCGTGGAAGTGTTAGGGCTGATGTGCTGACTCAGGTAGTTAGGGAGGTACTGGAGGAGGTTAAAGAAATTGGTGAAACACTTCGGGTTAGGTGCGTGGACTATAAGAAAAGTAGAGATTGCAGTTCTCTAGGACCGCAGTCTCGTTCTGTGAAGCATGTTCAGGTACGTCCAAATTTTTAGCTTGCGAGTATTACAGAAGGTGTCATTCGGGTGAATGCTAGAGGAAGTCAAGAGCGTGTTTCAGATGCAGGTCTAAATAGCATAAGGTCGGGATTGTTCAATCACCATTAAGTTGAGTATGTTTTGTGTGGATGCGATATTTTTAGGTATAAAAACTGTATGCGTGCAATGTTTATATGTTATTAAATCAGAGTGCGCAGTGAAAGCATAGTAGTGTGACTTGAGCGGTGCGTTTAGTAGTTAGTTGGAAATTTCGAAGACAAAATTTCTTTAAGGAGGGTAGAATTGTAACGCCCCAAATTTGGGCCTAGAAGAATTGGGCCTATTGGGCTTTGGGTCTCAAAAAATTTGTAAGTGAGCAAGAAAATGACAAATTGCATGTTTACTTTAATGGTTAAGGAATTTGGAGCGTCTAAGGGTGTTGGAGATGTCCTGGGATCAAGTAAGGGTATAGGAAAAAAAATTTAGTTTTAGCCCTAGGGAATAGTGACTTTTGTTAGTAGGCCTTTTAAATAAATGTAGAAGGAATATGACACAAGAGGAGCTTGTGGTGTAGTGGCAAAGTGACGCCACTTAGGGAGCAGGGAGGTGGCATCATTAGCAGGTGAAGAGGTCCAAGGTTCGAGGCTTGAGAGTAGTAAATTGGAGGTCTTATTTTTTCCTTCTAGATGGTTAGTAGTGGCGTTAGAGTGGACTCTAGAAGGGAGTGTTCAGGAGAGAAAATTAAGGTAAAGATAAGAGAGAAAATATAGGGGATTGAGGTGTGGATATGTTGGTGCCGAATGGGACTCTAGGGGGAAGGAAGTTTCAGCTTTTGGCTATAAAAGCGGGTGCCAAAATCTTTTGAAAGGTTCTATTACTTTTCTTTTCTCCCCCTCAGCTAAATTCTTCCATTTACCCAAAAAAAGAAACCATCATTCCTTTACTAAAATATCGTTTTCCCTCTAGCCGAATTCTTCTCTTGAGAGTTGCCTAAACACCCTTTTCTCTCTAAGTGCTTAGAAGCCGAATCCTCCATACCCACTCTTCTCTCCTATAGCTGAATTCTCTCATTACCGAATTACCACCATCTTTTTCTTGCCGAAATTCCTATTTGTGTCAAACCCTTGTTGTTTTCCTCCATCACAAATTAATTATTATCTACTATCAGTCAAGGTTAAAAGTCAAATTTAGGCTGCAAGATCGAAAGTGGATTTGGTAAGTATTCGGTTAACCTCTCTTTTACATTTTGATAAAAGCAGAAAGGCTATCTAACTGTCCTGTCATTAGCTCTGTGATATCAAGGATAAGTTTCAAAGATCACAAGCGTGGTAAGGATCATTAGCAAAGTGTAAGTGAACTCAACTCAATTATGGTTTAAGTGAATGGCCGAATGTGTATGATCTATAGGGGTGACTTGTGTGGATTATGAGTCACTCGAATTGTGATGGTGTATGTGTGAGTGCAGATCTAGGGGATACTCATGATTTGTAGCTAAGGAAGGGCTATGAGAACCTGGTGGCACATGGTAAGGTTACGGTAAGGCTTCGGCTTTTGGTAAATATTTTGATCAAGTATAGGTGGTTGATTGAAGGTTGGCTGGTTGTAGGTTCAAGGCTAAGGATAGTATAGCACGTCCAATAACCAGGTGTGTACAAACACTACACACACATGATATCGACAATGCCGAAAAGCCTAAAAGTCAAAATGGCTAAATGGGCCCAGTGGGCCCTAAGGCTAAGTTTGATGAAACTGATTGATTTGGGTATATGAATTGAGTTATACATGCATGTTACATGATCTGGAATTATTTTGGGCCTAATGGTCCATAAGAATGAGATCAGGGCCTAATGGGCCATAAGAATGTGATTTGGGCATAAGGGGCTTTATGAACGTGAAATGGGCTTGATGGGCTTTTTGGGGACGTAGACATGTACGCTAGGGTTTAATGGACTTTAGGTCTAGTTCTGAACAACTTTTAAACCGCAGAAAACTTAATCTAATAATTAAACGTGTCCAAGAACAAGTCACTGGGTTAGAGTGTGGCAACGGACATATGCATGTCTAGGATTGGATCTAGGGAGAGGTTGGTACTTAAGCGTTCCTAGAGGCCCACCTCCTCTTATCTGGAATCCTACCTGGTGCATAGTGTCTGTTCGCTTTAGCCGCAATGACTTGTTAATGGGCCAAAGTTCATAACTAAAACCCGAGAGGGACCAAATACCCCTGATTTAAAAAATTACCAAAATATCCTTAGATTTGTAAAATTACTAAAATACCCCTAATTTGTAAAATTACCAGAATACCCTTTATTTACGAAATTACCAAAATATCCCTGATTTACAAAATTATCTAAATACCCCTGTAGGGTAGAATTACGATAATACCCCTGTAGGGTAGAATTACGATCATACCATTGATTGTGAAATAACTAAAATACCACTATGTGATGAGTATGAGTTTTATGGATGTTACTCATGTGCATGCTGCATTCATATGATATTCTGTTTAGGATGCATATGGGTGGAAATTATGGTACGGAGGAAGAATTTTAGGATCGCATAGTCGCTTGACGACCGTGGATCCACCGGTGGCTTTAAGCCCATTATATACTTAGCAGCTTTGTTGCAGCGTTGAGTAGTACCGCTGTTGGTGCTACCTTTGGAGTGTAGCAGATGGGTCGGTCGATTTAGAAATCCCCACAGAAGTGTAGGGTTGGAAGGGAAATGGAGTGTAGCGGATAGACTTTTGGGGAGGGTTTTGCATAACCTTGTTTTCATGTAATATGATGTGATATGATATGAGGTCATTGTGCGCTAAGGCCCAAGGCCACCGATTTTGATAGGGCTTAAGCCCAATGTAATATTTGTATGTTGATTTGATTGCTAAGGGTCATACACACTGAGTTTCGAAACTCACACCCTTTTTATTAAATGTTTTAGGTGATCCTCAATAAACGGCTCAACGTGGGAGAGGACTCGGAGATGGCCACACCACAAGATATTTAGAAGGTTTAAGTATTTGTTTCAAAAGACATGATTTTAATTGCTTTATTTTCATTGGATGTAATAAGGCCTTATACTCCGATTTGACTTTAGATTTTGAGTTTTGTTATCATTGTTTCAACTGTTTACTTAATTATTAAACTTGAGTAATTTCTTATGTTTAAACTTGGTTTTCGGGATACTTAAAAGAATTAAATGGCCTTTTATCACTACCTAACCAAATTCAAGGATTTTGGGCTTTTTGGCCTTAAATTTTAACTTAGTAAAATTGATTTGGAGTTGTCCTTAATGTGACATCTCCAGATTTGGTCATAACGTCTAGGCCGGGTCTGGGGGTGTGACAATAACACCCTTTACCCGTGTCCGACGCCAGGACAGGATATGAGGCATTACTGTACTTGACTTTACTTAAATATGTATTATCGGGCTATAAAATTTCTTTCCATCTTAAAACTTTTCTTTCTTAATAATAACATACTTTGCATAGGCCTTCGAGACCTTAAACGTACATTCGAAAATTTTTGGGATTTATCTTAAAACTTTGGCACTCCTTGAAAATTTTTCCCTAAACAGGGGCCACACGCCCGTGTTGTAACATCCCGAATTAGGGCCTAGTCAGAACAGTGGTTTCGAGAGCATGAACCCGATGTAAGAAAATTTATTTTTATTATATTTTTATGGTCTACGATTTCACAAAAAGATTTCGTGAAAATTTCGTTCAAAAATTTCGACGTTTGGGCACTCAATTTAGTCAAAAGGACTAAATTGTAAAAAGTGCAAAAGTTGAGTTCTACATGCTAGAGGTGTCCAATTGTTATGAAATTTTAAATTGGAGGTCCTTAAATGATAATCAGACCATTGGTTAAGTTGGTGGACAAAAATGGACATGGATGGGTATGTTTCAAAAGATTTTTTTAAGGGGCATTTTGGTAATTTAGTGAATTAAATGAATTAAAAAAATTAAATGCCAAATATGTCCATCTTCTTCATTAGGACGAAATTACAAGGGTTATCCATAGCTAGGGTCTGTTTCAAGCTTCCAAGCTCCATAGTAAGTGATTCCAAGCCCTGTTTTTAATGTTCTTTACGTTTTTAGAGTCCCGGTAACTTGGTTTAACTTATTCTAGCAATAATTTAACCTAGGGTTCATATTTGGAAAAATACCCATAGGTGAAATGTGTTTATTTTTATATTTTATGATAGAATATGAAGGCTGAAATTATGTTAAACAACTTTTTCTAAGCGATTTTACGTGAAAACGAGTAAAACGACATAATCGGTAAAAATACCTAATGTTCATAAGTACATGTTAGAGTGAGAATTTGATGTTGCCATAGAAGGGAAAAATGTTCAGCATGTTATAAAACATAAGAATAAGGGATGAAGTTTAATTTTTGAGCCCAGGGGCAAAATTGTAATTATGCAAAAGTTGAGTTAAGGACTGTTTTGAGTAGTACATTAATTAAATAAGTGAAATGTGATGTTTTAGACCCCGAAAAATGATATTTGGATCTAGAACTGGAGGAAAATAAAAAAAATCGGGAAAATTGGTAAAATGACCGTTTTGGCATTCGAGGTAAGTTGGTGTGTTAATAATAATGTAATAATGTTGTAATGTATGTTTGAAACCTAAATTGTGGTATTAAATTGATTTTTCTGAATTACATGTTTAGTATATTATGTTGGTGAATTGATTTAATAATATGTTTATGATAAAATGTGACATAGGTGACATGGAAAATGAGTTGAAATGTTGTGCTTAAAGGTGTATTCTATGACTATGGTTTTTATGTGAAATGGAAAGTTTATATGTAAATAATGCATTTATTTTCCTTGTTCAATAATTATTTTGCTAGATATTATGGAAATCATTGGGTGATTACTATAATATGAAAATGTATGGAATGTGAAATTCTCGATTGAACCTTCGAAAAACCGAGAGATACGGACAATGTGTAGCTAAGTCACACGAGTGATAAGGGACCTTCACCGTCTGCACAAGAAAGCTACGAGATGGGAAAATTTGATATGTATCTAGGCCACATGGATGATAAGGGACTTTCACCATGTGTGCAAGAAAGCTACGGGATAATAATTTCATATGTAACTAGGTCACATGTGTAATACTGTGTACATACCATGTGTACAAGAAAGTTACGGGTTATGAGTAGCTAGGTCACATGAGTGGTTCCTAGTGTTGGACACCATGTAGACAGGAAAGCTACAAGATGGAATGCTAGGTCACATGGGTGATAAGGGACCTTCACCATGTGTACAAGAAAGCCAAATTATGTGTAGGTAGAGCTATGTGCTGAGACCACCTAGTATCTGGCATTTTTCGAAGGGGTTCAACGAGATAATTTACTAATGATGATTGGTGCGATCATGCTATGAATAAGTGAAAGTGTGAATGTGACCAATTGAGAAATGTGGAAAATGTACGTATGAACAATATGTCCGATATGTAATCAGAAATTGGACAGATTGGTTTAGGCAAGTGATGAACACAACTAAAGTGAAAGAGAAAGCAAAAATTTACAATAAAACTATTTGGACAGCAGCAGTGACATGAATTTGAAAAATCACCAAAAATAGTAGAAATTTAATTATAAGTTGGATGAGATATTGATTTAAATCTTATTGAGTCTATTTTCATATAAAAGAAACATATCAAACAAATGATTCATATATTTTTGAGATATTTGAATTTCTATGAGACTGGTTTAGAATGATTATGTGATACCCTATTCTGCCTTTTAAAAATCATTAAAAATTTTATAAAAATAATTGTGGGATATAAATTATATTCCTGAAATCTTGAATGAGTCTACTTTCAAATTAACTAAATAAGAAGGTCATATGAACTCTGTACGAGGAGAAAATTGATTTGTGGTGAAGAGGGGTCAGAATAGTCAAATAATAAAAAAGGGGAATATTTAATGAATAAACTGTATTGATTTGCTAAACCAAAAATTCTGGAAATTTTATGGTAAGAAGATATTTGAGTCTAGTTTCATGGAAAATTAACAGATCTTAATTTGGAGTTCTGTATCTTCAAATATAAATAATTTAGTGACAGTGACTCAAGTAGACAGCTTGAGATGAACATGAATAAAAAGTGGAACTATGTTCAATTATGATTGTATTATCTTGAGAACATATTGTGAAGATTTATAAAAGCCCGTTAATAAATAAATTATTATTTACATACTTACTTACTAAGCTTTGTAGCTTACTTCCCTTCATTTCCCATATCTTATAGGGTTGTATGCTAACTCAAGTTGGAGATGGCCGGAGATGTAATCACACTATCAAGCTATCATCGTAGGGTAAAAGTGAATACAAACCTCTTAAGTTTATGACATGTATAGGAGACTTAGTCATTTGTATATGTCATAATTGGTTTGGCCTAAAATGTTGGCCTTTAATATTTAGCAGTTCATTTTGTATAATTTGGATGAAATTTTATGACTTAGTTTAATACATTTACAAGTGTATGTGTTTTGGTAATGCCTCGTACCATATTCCGGCGTTGAATATGGGGAAAGGGTGTTACACGTGTTGTCCAAGGGACACGCCCGTGTGCCCCTAAGACATGCCCGTGTTTGACACCCGTGGTCGACACTGACTTATTTCACACGGTTTAGCACACACCCGTGTCTATAACCCGTGTCCTTCACACGGGCGTGACACGCCCGTGTCCTCTACCCGTGGAGCTCTCTGTTTATGATGTCATCATACTCTTAATAGCACACGGCCATGGCACACACCCATGTGCTGGCCTGTGTGACGAATCTTATTTTCATAAATTACTGTAGGGGACACACGACCTATCAACACACCCATAGGGCTGACCGTGTGTCACACACGGCGTAGACACACACCCGTGTATCTACCCGTGTGGACAATTTGAGGCTATTTTCCAAGGCAATTGTCACCTTGAAACATCAACACACTTATACCATCTCAAATAACTCAATTATTCCATCCATTCCATAAACTCAAATGCATAAACTTATCACCATTAAAGGGTATATAATTTAATAAATATTGACCAATTTCTAATGGCCATATTCAAAAGAATGCATAATCTTAGTAACCAAGCCTTTAGCCTATACATGCCATACTCAAAATTAATTAATTTCACTATACCAAATTAGTGGATGATAGTGTGATCCGAGCTCGACGTCTATGATCCCCGTGCTAACTTGGCGAACCTATATGGAAAATGGAAAGGAGAGAGGTAAGCATATAGCTTAGTAAGTTTGCATGCGGATTTAACAAAGCAATATAATAGCTTATAAATAAACTCATCCCTCATAAATCTAAAGCAACATAAATCTCAAGTGCTTGAACTTACTTTCTCTTACTTACTCTTACTTACTCTTACTTACTCTTTCTCATCACTTACCACATTATAATTTCATACTTGTAATTAAATTAGGGTACATGTATCACTTAATCACATAGATTAGCACTTTTGCTAATATAACATGAACATCAAATAAGTATCTTCCTTAACTTAGGTAGAATTCCTTATCATTCTTGAATAACTTAACTTGTATTATTTTGCTTACTTAGCTTTCTTGTTACTTCTTTCATACTTGTCTCTTTTGCTCGTTAAATTACTTGAAATGTCGGAGGATACTCAATCTCGTCAAACATGTATCTTGATGCCAATGCCATATCCCAGATATGATCTTACATGGGATCGCCTTATGATACCAATGCCATATCCCAGATATGGTCTTACACGAGATTCCTTAGCTTGATGTCGATGCCATGTCTAAGACATGGTATTATACGAGATCTTCCTTATATGTTCCCTTTGAAACTTACCATTGTCATGTCTTGACATGGTCTTACGTGGTATCATTTCATTATGAACTCACCAATGCCATGCCTTGGCATGGTCTTACATGGGATCCTTACCTTATAGTAACTTATCAATGCCATGTCTTGACATGGACTTACATGATATCCTTGCCTTATTCGATGCTGATGCCATGTCCCAGACATGGTCTTACATAGGATCTACGTTCGGTGCCGATGCCATGTCCCAGACATGGTCCTACACGGGACCTACATTCCTTGATGCCGATGCCATGTCCTAGACATGGTCTTACACGGGCTTTCCTTGTCTCATGTTATGACATAGGTATCCTCGTTATTCCGAATCTTCAACCGGGTCTTTCACTTACTTATTCTCAATGATTTCCTTATTAGGCATTGTTAATTAACTTCATGAAAATAGTGTATACTGTACGACATAGTAAGTAATTTAATTGTAAAAGTAATATGTAGCTTTGAATTCATACAAACTTACCTCGGTACTCCAAAATAGATGTAGATGTGCAATTTAGTCCACAACTTTGTTCTTGCCTCGGTTTCGGTCCGAGCTTCATGTTTCTTGATCTATAATAACAATTTAACTTGTTTAATACTTACATTGACTAAATTGACTCATAAATCATACTTTGGAAAATTTACATTTTTGCCCCTAAACTTTCTCAAAATTACACTTTTGCCCCTAGGCTCGTAAAATGATTTTCATTCTATTTTATTGCATTTCAAGCCTATCCAAATCATATTTTCAACTACAGTAACTTTTGATTTTTACTATTTCACCCATATATGACCATTTTCATAACTCTTGCAATTTGGTCCTTACATGAATTTTTCATGAAAGTCACTTAGGAAAAGATGTTTATCCTACATAAAACTTTCATGATCTTCTATAAAACATAAAAATGCATGCATGTCACACATAGGTAAATTTTTTAACATAAACCCTAGCTCAAATTATAGATAGAAATAATTAAATCGAGCTACCAGGATTTTAAAAATACGAAGAACATTAAAAACGGGGCTAAGATACACTTACTACCAAGCTTGGAAGATGAAGAAACCCTAGCTATGTCTTCTTTATGATTTTTGGCCAAGGGGGAGGAAGATGGACACTAATTTTAACTTCTTTTTCCTTTTAATTCTTTAATTTACCAAATGACAAAAATGCCCTTAATGATTATTTCTTGATATTTTTCCTTCCTATGTCCATTTTTGTCCATCTCAACATATAATCATCTAATTTCTAATTAAAGACCTCTAATAATTTTTATAATTCTATTTCACACTTAAACCTTCTAGAATCTCATATTTCCTAATCCTTGCAATTTAGTCCTAATGGACAAATTGTTCACTAATTCATAAAACTTCTTCATGAAATTTTCACACAATTATGCAAATACCTCATAAGCCTTGAAAAATCATTTAAACACATGTTTCTACTTTGGATTTATGGTCTCGCACCACTATTCTGACTAGGCCCTAAATCGGGCTATTACATGGGCCTCACGAGCATGGGGGCCCATAATTCTGGAATTTTCCCTAGGGTTGCACGGGTCACTCCGATTGACTGTGGGCCTACTGTAGGGTCGATAAAGGCTATGTAAACCCTATTTTAAATGTTAGGATATTCTAATAGACTGATTGAGTAGAATACTAAATGTATGCCTGCCTATATTGCCATATATATATATATATCTGTTATTTGTTTAAAAGCATGTCGAGCACGTTTAATCTAATGATTATATATCTGATTTGGGGTGATTTGTATTTGAGGAGGATGTATTCTGATTGGCGTAAATCATCTGTACTCTGGCAGCATGGCTGCATATATTCTGATATGTGTCTTAATGGCACAAGTTGGTGTGTAGGGATAGGTGGATGTTTTTAACCACACATGGTGTGATGGGATGGTCAGAGATGGTGTGTAGAGGATGGGGGTAGGATTTATGCATGTCTGCTTCAGTATCTAATTCTGAATCTAAAACTGTATCTACTTTTAACTATGTATATAAATCTGTATATTTGCATGCTTAATTCTATTAGGTTACACACTGATTTTATGTAAACTCACATCTGTTTGTCTATTTTGTTAGGTAATCCACAGACTTAGGCGAATATGTGCAACGGAGTCTCACGGTGACCACAAGTTTGTGAATTGACTTTAAATAATGGTTTTGTTTAGTTTCGGATTATTCCTGGGAGTTTTGTAATTATTGGACTCTCTGGATTGTTTAATTTTTTTACTTGGATTTGGTTATGTTTTAACTTTCATAGTGATGTTTGATTAACATTACAATTTTATGAGATCAAAGGTTTTTCGAAAGTACGAACTGGATTTTTTTTCAAAACATAACGGTTTTACAACCTCCGCAGTAAATATTATTTTGGTAAATGAATTAACTAAATAACTTTATCAGTAATAGTTATAAAACATGGATGATTTATCGAAACAACACTGTTTTCAAAACTCAAAACTTGTGACATCACTAGATTCAGACATAACGTCTAGGCCGAGTTTGGGGTGTTACATTTAATGGTATCAGAGCCAAGTTGCAAAACTCGAACTGTAAATTTTGGGTTCCAAAATTTTGGTTTAAAAAGAATTGGTTTCCAAATAAGTAAAGAAAGTATGTGGTACACCGAGTCTCCGACGTCGATCCTGTAGGTATTTCTGAAACTTAGTTTGAACTACTTTGAAACACTGTAGATAGTATCCTCTGAAACTATACTGAGATAGTTAGGAGACTGAAATCTCTGAAAACAATTCTAAAATTATGATAATTTATGCATAAAACATCTGCTAATAAATTCTGAAACTGATGCATAAAACTTTTAATGTAGATTTAAACTCGAATTTACGATAAATGCTCGTGGAACATGCGAACGTGGTACTCGGGGCCGTGGTAGAAGTCGTAGGGGGCTCAAGCTGAGTCTTCCTCCTTGGGCAGTATGCTAAACTTGGATACGAGTGAGACACCAGTTTCGCCTACTACTGAGACTGGGTCTCAAAGTCCCTCGGCTAGGGACGACACATTGTTGCAAGCAATGTTGAGGATCTTGGAAAAGGTCACTAGACCCTATTTTAGAGCTGGAGGCCGAGGGTCAGTAACTGAATGACTCCGGTCCAATGGTGCTGAGTTGTTTAGGGGTGTCATCGGAGTCGCCCCTAATGTGGCCAAGTATTGGTTAGAGGCCACCAAGAGGATCATGAATGATATGGACTGTACTTCTGAGTAGAAATTGAAAGGTGCAGTCTCTCTGCTTTGCGATGAGGCTTATCAGTGATGGTTGACTATTGAGGAGGGTACTCAGCCTGATTGTCTAAGTTGGGATTTCTTTAATACTACCTTTCAGAGCAAGTATGTGGGAGCGAGCTATGTGGAAGCTTGTAGGCATGAGTTCATGAATCTCACGCAAGGCGATAGATCTGTGGCCGAGTATGAAGTCGAGTTTCTAAGGCTGAGTCGCTACGCTCGAGGCATGGTGGTGACTAAGTATGAGAGGTGCATCTGATTTGACTTCTCGATTTTCTTCAAGGAGTCATGAGAATCCATTCTTCACCTTTCAATTTGCCAATGACTATTTCTTGGAGGGTTGATTAGAGTCATTAATTGAGTTTGCTGGGATTTATATCTCAAAAGGTTTAATTAGATGTTTATCCTTCTATCAATCATATCCATCGGTTTACTCGTTCCATAATTCCACTTTTAAATTTTGTCTATTTATTTATTTATTATTTTGAACATTTATTCTTAGTTCTTAAATTTCTTCTTTAGTGTTTTGTTTTCTTTAATTTCTAAATTTGTTTATTTCTTCTTTCATGTCACATCCAAATCTTTCTTTTTCAAGTTGGACAACTTGATTTCGATCCTTCTTCCGCTTCCTTTGCTCCAATTCCTTATCATTAGGTATAAAATTCAAGTGTTTTAGGTGTCCTTTGTGTTCTTATAAATTGATTTCTAGCAAACAACATCAAAACAAATTTATTTTCTTTTTACCCAAAAAGTTTTTTTGAAAAAAATATTTTTCAAAGGTAAATATTTTCCAAACGATCTGATATTTTACATACTGGTTCTTGGCACTATATTCGAATATAAAAAATAGAAATAAATACAAAAAAAAAAAAAATTTCTGTGGGTTGAATTTTGTGCCGAAATTTTCTATATCAGATCTACATTATTTGAGGAGACTCTAGTTTAAATTTTGTGATTTTTGGAAATAGGGAACACCTCGAACAAAAAAAATTCAAGTTGTTTTCTATTGTTTTAGGTTTTCGGTTGGGTAGTTTATTTTCTTCAATTCTAGCATTAGGTTAGATTTTCTTTTGTTTTAGCTTTTCTTATTCTTTTAAGCATTCTAACACATTTTCATTTCTTGTGTTAATAGGTACGAAAAGAGTTGTCACTCCTTTCTCCACGCAACTTACTTCTTTTGGAGTCGAGTTTTATTTCTTTAGCTTCTTAAAGCCTTAGGTCAACTTTGTTAGAGAGTGATCCCACATCTTTTCGAATATTTTTGAGTTTGATTTCTCTTTAAAAGTTACAAGTGAGAAAATCTTAGCTTCTTTTCTTTGTCTCTTAGAGTTGTTTTTTTTTATTACGAGTATATAATGGTGAGGTTTAATTTTCTTTGCTCAACTTTTTTTTGAGTGTTTTTCTTTTTTATTTTAGCCTCTAATAATGGTACGTACACATAGTAAGGACAATGAGCAAAATCCATCCATGGTTACCATGGACTAATTTACAGTACTTTTCAATGAACTTCAAAAATATTTCAAAGAGACGCAAGAGCTTTTGGAAAATAAGTTCGACACATTGCAAGCTCAAGTGTTTCATCATGAGGCGGTTCAATAAAATTTCATTCAAACATTGGCTCAAATGGGAACTAACAATGATAAACCTTGGGCAAAACATAGATGTCATATTTGTAAAAAAAACCCGCATGAATATGTTGTTTCCAATGTCGTTCAACCTTCTATTGTTCATGGACTTGTCAAGAAAGACGTTGGTACAAAAAATATAACATTTTATGTGAGCTTAAACAACTTATGGAAGAACAAAGAGAACGAGCTAGAAAGTGCATGTGGTGTAATGCGAAGGATCACAAAGCCTTTGAATGTCCAACATATTCATTTAAGAAAACATCTTTGCAAGCCAATGAACTTTAGTATGACACAAAGCCTATTGAGGAGTCTTCGTCTACTACTATCATTGACGATGATGATATAAATGAGTAAGAAACTTTGAGTGAGACCATTTGTAAAGACAGTAAGTGTGATTTTATGGCTATTGTTGAGTCTAGATCTAACATTGCACCTTATTTCAAAATTGATGTTGAAGAAGTTGATTGTAATAATGTGAGCTATGATGATTGTAATAGTGAAAACTATGATGATAGTGATAGTGAACTTTGTGAACAAGAAAAAAGTTGATAGTGAGAATTGTTTCCTAGAGTATACAAATTTGGATGAGTTAGACATTTATTCTCCTCATACAGAGTTATGTTATGATGAATTCAATGTTCAAAATTTTTGTGAGGGGTTAAAGGGAAATGAGGATGATTCATGGAAAAAGACTAAGAAAGAAGAGACTTTGAGTGATAAAAGTCAATTTGATGGTCCAACTTTGGTAAGTGAACATTTCTATGAGGTAAAATCAGAGAGTTCAAATTCACATTGAAAAAGAGAATATAAAGAAAGAGAGAACCTATCCAAAAGGGAAGAATGGTTATATTTTCACTAACCTTAACATGAATTTGACTAGTGAACTTGTTTAATTCTTTCAGGAATTTGTTAATCCTTTGCGAGGAGCTCTGTTAAACCATTCCACATCTGATAAAGATTCTTTCTTATTCAACCAAAGACAATATTTTAGGATGAATCTTTTCGAGGAAAGGGGGAATGATATATGCACAGATGTGGTGAAATTTATTAATTTTCATTCACCGAAGCTGCCAATTTTCAAGTTTGGAAAATCAACAAACTTGCAAAGACTTTTTCGATGGGATCCATGCATTTTTGAGTTTATATGTCATCATGGCATTTGAAGATCCATCTCTTATCTTCTATACGTACTTTGAATCACTCGATTTTGAGTTCGGGAGCTTAAGTTATGACCGTTTTAGTGAAGATTGCATGATCAGAATTTCTGAACAAGATTATTACGGAAACTATGAGTTTCGAGCTTTTAATTCGAGTTTAAATCATATTGGATTTGGTTTTTAAGATTAATTTTTATTATATATGATTTCAATATTTTATTTATTAGTTATTTTTATTTTATTATTTATTATTCTGAGTTTTGGATATCGTTGAAGTATTTTAAGTTGTTTAGGAGTTTTATATTTTTTAGTCAAATAAGAAAGTTTAGATTAAAACTACTTCTTGTTTAGATTAAGTAGAGTTTCAGTATACTTTAGAGTTTTATTTGGATGGACTTAGCTAACCTATATAAAGGCTTCTTCATTGTTTATTAAGAGGACAATTTGTTTTCATTAATAAAGTTTTCAACTCTTGGAGTTAGTTCCTTTGCGCAAGATTTCTTTCTTGTGATTTTTAGAAATAGTTTTCTTCTCGATTTTCTTCAAGGAGTCGTGATAATCTATTCTTCATCCTTCAATTTGCCAATGACTATTTCTGGAGGGTTGATTAGAGCCATTAATTGAGTTTGTTGAGATTTATATCTCCAAGGGTTCAATTGGATGTTTATCCTTCTATCCATCATATCCATCGGTTTACTCGTTCAATCTTCTACTTTTAAATTTTGCATATTTATTTATTTATTTATTATTTTGAATATTTATTCTTAGTTCTTAAATTTATTCTTTATTGTTTTGTTTTCTTTAATTTTTAAATTTGTTTATTTCTTCTTTCAGGTCACATCCAAATCTTTTTTTTTTTTTTTTGAGTTGAACAACTTGAATTCGATCCTTCTTCCACTTCCTCTGCTCTAATTCCTTATCATTAATGGAGACACAAGAATTTATGATGGTTTGACCCTAATTGCCTACCTTCACAAACTTAGCTTACCACAACTAAGGATTTCCCAAATTCACTAATTTGAACCTTTCAAGGATAAGGTTTAACCTTACAGTCTCTATTTTTTCAATAGACAAGATAATACCACTTCCCTTTAAGGTTTTCTACCCAAAACCTTAAGTAAATCATCACAAAAATTATAAATAAAATTAAGAATGGATTATCACCTCTAGAAGGTAGATATAAAATAATTAAGCACTCTCACAAAACAAGACAACACTTGAAAGAATGAATCACAACTAAACCCACAAGTGTGTATAAGTGAAAATAAAAATAATATGAGAATTTATTGGATTTTTGCTCCTGATCTTTGTAAATTTATTTCGTGTCTTCATATAAGTGTCCTTGAATCATATTTATACCCTGTCATTGAATTATAGATGTTTGGAGTAGTTGGAGGGAGTCTTTAGCCGTTGAGAGCATTTTTTTCGCATTTAACTCTCTCTACTCTAGTTGTAGAGCGGCAAATGCCGAAGTGCCGGTCATGGCAATAGTATCCACACGAGCGCATGAAGCGCGTGTGGGGCTTCACGCGATAGTTGAGGCCATCAAGAGTATTCTTGTAGGTTGAAATTTGCTTGGGCGCGATGGGTCGGTGGGCCTAATGGGCCCGTGGGCCCAATTGGAATAAATTGTATGATGATATAGTATATAGTGAACTAGACTAGGTGGAACCTATATACGTGGCTAGATTTGTGTTAGGTGGGCCACACGAGCGTGTGGGCCTGAATGGGCCGAAATCGGGTTTTAGGCCCAATAGTCTAGTGACGACTAGAAGTGGTAGCCGAGTCGCTCAGGGTAACATTAGACCTTCGGGAGGGCCATTGCAGGTGCAAAATTACGAAAATACCTTTAGTGGGTAAATTACAAAAATACCCTTGGTGGGTAAATTACGAAAATACCCTTGGTGGGTAAATTATGAAAATACCCTTGGTGGGTAATTTACGAAAATACCCTTGGTGGGTAAATTACGAAAATACCCTTGGTGGGTAAATTACAAAAATACCCTTGGTAGGTAAAATTACTGTTATACCCTTAGAGGTTGGTTAGCTTGATTATGTTGTATATTATTATTCTGATTATGATGGTAATTCGTTTCATACGTTATTTGATATATGTCTAGCATACATGACATACTGCATACACGAATTATTATGTCATATTGCATGGGTATGATGAGAGGAGGGGGAAGGATGATTTAGACTGTCATCAGTGGTTTTGACCACACAGTGGTTGGCCCCGCTTTCCTTATTATTTGTGACTAGTCTCAGTGGTTTTGACCACCAGTGGTTTTGACCACACGGATATTATTTGTGACTACGGTCACCAGTGGTTTTGACCACACATGGATTATTGTGACTCGTCCCAGTGGTTTGGTACCATAGTGGGTTGGCCCCACACGCTGATTACGGATTGTCATCGCTGGTTTTGACCACACGGTGGGTTGGCCCCACCATATGATTCGTGACTACGGTCACCAAAGGGTTTTGACCACACTTATATGATTTGTGACTACGGTCACCAAGTGGTTTTGACCACCAAAGGGTTTTGACCACACGGGTAGAATCGGAGTTTTGGATGGTTAGGTTTTGGGTTGCATGACATGCATATTTTCATATGAAATTGTGTAAGGGTTTAACACCCGTTGGTTGGGGATTTACACACCGAGTCTCGATGGTGACCCCTTAGTTAAATTTTGGTGTAATCATTAGATCGCTAATTTGGGAGCCGAGGTGGACTCGTGGAGGCAATACATATGTTTAATTGTAAATTCGCTTTTTTATTTGGGTTTTGTTATGTAATAAGGCCTTGGGTATTTTATTTGGTTTCACTTTCAATTTGGTTATCGCTATTATTAAATGATCAATAAGGGATTTTCCTAAAATGATAATAAACCATTTCTTATTCAAAATTACTTAAACTCGATTTTTCACAACAACTATAAAGAACACGAGTTTTTTTTTACTTAACATACGCTTTTAGACATTCCTTTCATGTGACATGCCAGATCCGAACGTAACGTTTAGGCCGGGTTTGGGGTGTTACGGGGAATCAACCAAGCTTTCTTTCTCTTGCATGGTATGTAAACTGAGCTCGTTTCTTATAATTTTTATGTTTATAAGATCATGTAACATAATCTAGTTAGCCCAGGGACTATTTTGAAATACTTTGAAAGTTTTGAAAACTTTCTATAAGAGCCCAATTTTGACCGGGCTTAGAAATAAAACCAAAAAAATAAATAATGTCCAGTGTTTTTTTTTACAAAGCCCATTTCATTACTGCTAGACCCAAACCAAACCTTGTTACCCATTACACTTGAGCCCAACACCCCAAAAACCCGATTAGCCCAAAAGCTAAGGGGCCCAAGAGGTCCAAAACCTAAATCAGGGTTTTGAAACCCTAAATTCCCTTGCGCTGCAAGCTTCACCCCAGTAAGAGCCCAATCGTCGCGCCGCCATTAACGCCAGGATGGTCTCGCCACCGAGATCTCTGCTCTACCTGCAAAAAGGACAGAAATAACAACAATGGAATGTAACAATAAAAGCCTGTTTTAACTTGTAAATCCAGGACACGGATACAAAACCAAGAGAATACACAGAGAAATAAATAAAAATCCTTGAAACAGAATACAAAGTGTTTTAGCAAAGGTGATTTCCATTCTTTTTTGTCGGTTCATGCATGTTTTATATATAAACAAATGTATAAAAGTAAATGGTGAAATTTTTACCTTTGGCCCGCCGTAGGCAACGGCGCGTGCGACGCGTGATACGGAGGTTCGATGACCAAACTCTGGCTGAGATGATGAGAGCTATTGAGAGAGTTTTTCGGATTTTTTTTTAAAACAAGGCGCAAATGAATTTTTTGTCTGAAAACTAATTTTTATAACGGTACAAAACGTCGCCATTTTTGCTTAATTCAATAAGCATAAAATGACGTTGTTTTAAAAAAGGGATCCGCGCGTCGACCCGGGGACCCGATTAGGATCTGCGTGTTTTCAAAAAATGGGAAATTTATCCCTTTGGTCCTTTCGCAAATTCATATTTTTTCTATTTAGTCCAATTTAAATTTTTATTCTTTATTAAATTAGCCCTAAAACTTATACTTTGTTTCAATTTAATCCTCGAGCATTTTAAAAGTAAAAATCGAAATGACGTTGTTTTAAAAAGAGGCTTAATTGCCACATCAGTCCTTGGGATTTAACGCGCGTTCTAATTTAATCCTTTTATATTTATTTTAATTACTATTTAATCCTTGTCTTTTTTTAAATCTTTTTTATTTTTTATTCCATTTTAAATTATTTTAATATTGTAATTAAATTATTTTGCCATATTAAATAATTTATATTATTTCTCTTATTATTTATATATTAATTTATTAACTATATAAAACTATTATATATTTTTATTATGTATATATTTTAAACTATTATTATTTATTATTACATATTATTTTTAGATTAATATATCGCTTATTATATTTTATATTTTTATATTTTGTATATTATATAATATTATATCTTATATTATTTTAAAATTTTTATTTTATCTAAAATCATTTATATTGTATAATATATTATTTATTTTTTTAAATGTAGTTTTACATGTATTATACTATTATAAAAATATTTTTATAATTTATTTATTTATTTTAAAATATGTTTTCTTTTTCTTTTCAATATATCTCAGATACATTTTTTTATTATATATATTTGCATAAAAGTTTAATATCGCATGTGAAGTTTTCATGTTTATTAAGTTTTGTTATTTTGACATTTATTTTTTTATATATATAATTTGTCATTTATTTATATTGCCTTAATGTAGTTTTTTAATCGTTGTTTTATATTTTATTGTCTCATTAATATGATATTTTCAGAGGATCATCATTTTAAAATAAAATTGCATTTTGCAAAATTACTATAATTTATCTAAAGATTTTTAAAATAAGGCAATTTTTTTATTTAGAAATTCGGAAAATAGTGCCCTAAAGTGCTGGGTTGCGATTTTCTGTTTGGCTAAATAATTAAATATCCTTTTAATAAGCTTTTGAAAATCATGAGATGTTTCTTAGTTACAAGGGTTTAAAAAATATCGTGTCCTATCGTGCTGGATGTGATGCTTATATTCTTTCGGAATAAAGAAATCTCAAGTTTTAAATAAAAAAAACTTATTCTTGGGAATTCAAAACGTTGTGTCCTAACTTACTGGATATGATGTCTTGCGTCTTAATATAGGGATTTTCTAAAGACGTGCCTAGTTTCAAAGTCATGAGATGTTATATCCTAACTTACTGGGTATGGTGTTTTATTTCTTTGAGATATGTAAGTCTGGGTTTTTTTCTTCTTCAAATAAAAGGCCCATTTTCTAAAATTTTTCAAAGTTTAAACATTAGGACATGATTTTATCAATTAGGTACCAATTTTTGGGCGTTATGAGGGTGCTAATCCTTCCTCAATATGTAACTGACTCCCGAACCCATTTTTTTTTTTCGTAGACCAAGATCAGTACTTTGAAATAAAACGTTTTTAACGTGATCCAATCACACCAAATTAAAAGGATTGGTGGCGACTCCCATTTTCATTTTTTAAAAGTCGACCCCATTTTCTAAAATTTTAAAATGGTTTTGACACTTTCCATTTATTTTCTTGAAGCTTTTTAGTTGTTAATGCTTTGGTTTGAAGCTTGATGATAAAATAGGACTATTTTGTAAAGTGATTTTGATTAGTTTTGTGTTTAAAGACTAAAATGATAAAATGTTGAAATTAGCTTGAAAATTCTATAAAATTCAGAACTTGAGGACTATATAGAGATGTTATTGAATTCGACACTATGTTTTAAGGTTTAATTGTGAAAAATAAGCTTGTTTATGTTTTAAGGACTAAGTTGAACAAAGTGTAAAATTTTATGGAAATTGTGAAAAATGTTAATAAGAATTCATATGCATCAAATTGGATATTGCAATGTAATTGAGGCCAACAAATTGAATTAAATTAATATATAGGTTAAGAACCAGTAGATAATCGTGGAAAAGAGAAAATTGTTTACTAGTCCCTGATATTGTTATCTCTGTTGTTTGGCCCTGGTAAGTTCATATGGTATTGGTTTGTGTATTTTGATGACATTTTTTTTAAATTATGTATATTGCGGATGTGAATGTAAGTTTTGAAGTTACAATTGGTACAAGGTGAGAAAAATGGATTTAAATGGGAATTATTATATTGGTATATGTATCGTTCCTGGATAACCGTAGGATAGGATGCAATTGGCATGCCAATAGGTTATTTTGTACGCTGTATGGGATTGATATGTGATGAGACGATGATATATGACTTGCTATTATACAATGAGTATACTAGAATCCAACAGCTGTTGCGGATTATCGAGTTATATTTATAGTGATTTTGATGTGTTTCTGGGGGCGAATGTAAAGACTACAGGTTTGACACTTGGTGCCCAGGCGTGTTCTTGATTGGATTAGCTCAGTTGAGCATTTTGGCATGTTTTATGTGGATAACCCCATATCCGTATCTATATATAGAATTCATCAGACTAAAACTTGATGGTTAAATGAATAATGATATGTATTTGAAACTCGAAGATAATGCTTGTGAATGATTTGCAAATATGTTCATGTTTTTCGATTTTATATCGTGACTTGGTATTGAATAATCTTGTACTATTTGAATGCTTTTATAACTAGTGTATATAAAAATCTCACTTGTTGGCATGGTTATGATGACAGAATTATGTTTTAGTTAATAATTTTGTTAAATTGTAAATGTGATCATATATGTATACTATTTTTGACCTATGAAATTACTAAGCTCAATTGAAGCTTATTCGTGTCATTTTCCTATTTCTTTGTAGATATTGTTTTGCATAACCGGGTGATTGAATCAGCTTGAAGATTACGCTATCCAACCATCCTTTTTTGTAGACTTTGAAACCATTATAATTTAGTTTTGCGGCATGTAATAGGAGTGTTTATTATACGCATATATGTGTTTATGAAAGTATATATATACATGTTTTGTGTTTGTACAAGTTATGTACATGCATTTCATTGATAAATGGTTAAGGTTGTTTTTGGTTTATATATGAAAACTTGAATGTGAGCATGTATGCCATATGATGGAATAAAATGAAATGTTGATAGGTTGTAACTTGCGTTAGAAGAATGGTTAGGTGATATTTTGGTTGGTTTTCATATTGTTGTGGTTGGAATATATATTAGATATCATGATAATTGTTATGTGTATTGATTTTGGATGGCAATTTTATTGATGAGTATGTCTTGGTTTGTGACTTGGTTAATTGATGATAAAAGTTATGACACTTTGGTATTTTATAGGGCATTATTTAGCTAATCATGAATTGGATGGGAAATGGAGGTAAAGGCTAGCTTTGGATGTTGTTTGTGATGATTCCTTATGTCATATTGGTTAGAACTAGGCAAATGACATGTTCTGATATGTTTTTGGTGTGTTTTGAATAGGTTGATTAAATGGTTAATGGTATGCTTAAGGCTTAAGAAAGAAAAGATATGCATGACTGGTTTTTGAAGGTACCATATGGCACACTTGGCCTACCACACGATTTGCGACACGGCTGTGTGCCTCTCATTGGCATGTGGCGCGGTCGTGTGCTCTATTTGATTTTGGTGACTTTAGGTACACACAACCACAGTCTGTTACACGGTCTAGTGACACAACAGTGTGACCTTTTTATACATGACATCAGTTTGTTGTACAGTTTGGGGACACGACTGAGTGATATTTCACCACATAGCCGTAGCCTAATTTACAGTTGTATGACCCCTATTTTCTGTTTTTACCTTGCTTGTATGTTATGTTTCAAATTAGTCCCTACTTGTTTTTTAATTGATTCAAGAGTTTTGTAGGCTCGATTTAAGCCCTATTTTTGTATGAATAGCATGATAATTGACTGGTTATTTACTAATAATTGTTTTAAGATAAATTTTAAATTGAAATAGCATATTATTTCTTGTTAAATGTTGTAGCATCCCATACCTCTAATCTGGCGATAGAGACGGGTGAGAGGTGTTACATATCACCTTCAAGGGTATTAATATTTCATATATACCATCACATTTCTCACATTTAACAACCACATTCAAAACTACCATTTTAAGCCATAATTTAACATATCAACTTACCAACAAATACAAGCTTTATAGACATAAACCATTTCCTCAACATCCAAAACAAAACATTTAATCAGATTTAAACATAGACACATGCACCATAATCAGGTCTAGAATGTTTAAAACTACCTAATTGAAGGCTAGATTGTGTGTGTAACCCCCTTAAACCCAGCCTAGACATTATGGCTAAATCTCAAAGATCATATTGGCCATGATGATGGTGCAAAAAATGTTTAGCTATTTTCTTTCAAAAATCGTTATCTTTTTTATTTAAAATCAGACTGTTGGTTTGCTTGAGAAAACCAAAGTAATGTCTTTGAATTTCTTTGGAAATAAATTATTAGAAACTGAATAGTTTTGAAAAGTCCAAGTTTTGAACAATTGAAGAAAACATTTTACTTTGAAAATGACATAGTGGAAATTTACTAAATCTTGTTTGTTGATTAAAATTGTAATTTAATATATTTCATAAATTATTGAATAAGTGAATAAATAGATTTAAATTTTTAAAATGTATTCCTGACTTTAAAATAAAATCATTGGATCAAAATTGTAATTATATTGAAAAATCCAGTTTTGCGTACTGGTTTAATAAACCATTTGTTTATAATTGTTTTTAAACCAAATCATGAAATAGTATCCAAAATCCAAAATCAACGTCCCATGCCATAGTCCTTAAATAATAATTAAACAGTCTAAAAAATACTAAATAATAAAGTATAAAAGTTTATACGAAAAATGTTCGAGTACTCCTCTGTAAGCCAAGCCCATGTCCTAACCTTGTAGGTTATCTGAAAAGTTAAGAATTTTAAGGGGTAAGCTTTTAAAGCCTGGTGTGAATTCAACATAAATGTAGCATCCGAGATTTAGGGATTATGCATTTTTACTTAAATGTATGTGAATGCATGCTTGAGTATGATTAAAATGTGATTTGAGGGCTTCAAGAACCTTGGGATGTAGATAGGAGCCTTAGGAGTTATTGGATTTTTAAGCCCAAAAAGGGGAATTAAGGGAGCTAGGCCTTAAGGAGTTTATTGTGTGATTTAGAACACAAATAACCCCGTGGTAAGGTGGCAAGGAGGCACCACTTAGGGCCTTGTAAGGTGACGCCACAGGGAGTGAGAAGGGCCTAGGTTCGAGTAGCAAGGGAAGCATTTTGGAGTTTTATTTTTCAGCAAGGAAGGGCAGTAGTGGACGGCACAGGACTCGATGGAAGAGGTATAGATTGGATCCGACACCTTAGAGATTCGCTAAGGTAGAGTGAAAAGGGGATTGAATGGAGAGAGGAGAGTCGGCCGCCAAGGGACTTCTTGATGACAAATTCGGTCACCAAAATCCTTGCCAATTTTTGGTTGCCTCACCAACACTTTTCTTTTCTTTTCTTTCTCTCAATCCTTTTTTTTCTTCTTCTTTCTCACTCTAGCCGAATCATAATTGAGCCTCCATATCATTCTTTTTCTTCTTTTTCTCACAATCTCTACTATTAATCAAAAGCCGAATATCATTTGTCCTTCTCCTATTCTCTCTTTTCAATTTCTGGCCGAATCTCCATTGCTTTCCTAAGCCATTGTCGAAATCTTTCCACCTCATTCCTTCTCAATTTTTGGCCGAATATCAACCAAGTAGAGATCTCTCTTGATCTCTTCTCAAATCGGTTTGGAATAGGTAAGTCTTCTATGACTGAATCTCCACTATTCTTCCTTATTTCCTCTCTGTCGACATGTGTAGAACAAAAGCCGAAATTCGGCATTTGTCTTGACTTCTAATCAACCATGCAATCGATTTCTTTTAAGGATTTCTAGGATTTGAAGTAGTAGATCGGGAGCATCTTGTCCCTATCAATAGTTTTCAGTAAGTCAGTGGTAAGGGTTCTAGTGATTTAGATCTGTTTCCTTATTCGTTCAAAAGCCGAAAACTAACCGATTAAGTGTTCTAGTGTTTAGCCGATTACAAGGGGGGATCATCACGAAGTTTCAGGATTTGGTTAGCAATGAAATCGGTAGCAAGGTAAGGATTTTGGTTGCCATAACCCTTCGGGATTTGACTGTTTAGCCGAATGGCTTTTTGCTAATATGCTTAGTGTTGGCCGAATGTAGGAAAAAGGGGACTAGTACGTTAGATCAGGATTTTTGGGATTTCGATTAGATCTATGAATAATCAGGTGTGTAGCCCTACACTAATTCCCCCTAGGTTGATAATATTAGATATGTGTTAATGAAAATATGAAATATGGCTAAGGGTACCATTCAATGGTACGAGTGCATTCAGGTACGTTACCCCTTTAACACTTGTAAATAATGTTTAATAACATTGATGTGAAAATATGTGGATCCCGTTATAATTTTGGGGTAAGGTAAATTGCATGAAAAATAGCATGTTTTGTATGTTGCATGGGCATATGGGTGATTATGTGAAAGGGGAAGTGATCTGGTGGTCCCTACCACAATATCTCGTGACTCATCACATTATCTCGTGACTATGTCACATAATATGAATCTGGTGACTCACACATTATCTCGTGGCTATGCCACAATTATAAGGGCGATGTGCGCTTGATCGCAAAGTGATCGCCTTCGATGGTGTGTAGTGGATGGAGGGTCGATTTAGTAATCCCACGGTGTGATCGGTAGGTACTACTGATGTGTAGAGGTCTGATCTAGGTGGTTTGGGTTGCATCATGGTTTACAATTATTTTATGTGATTCATTATGCCTTGTATGATTTGGGAATCTGTGATGGTAGTTACACACTCGAGTCTGTTGACTCACCCTTCGTGGGCTAACTTTTGCGATGGCACTCAGTAGATGGACCGGGTCGGCAGGAACTTAGCGATGGCCATGCACAGCTCAGATTTTTGGTTTTCTTATTAAGTTTATATTTATTTATTTTGGATTATATTTTGATGTAATAAGGCCATTATTACTTAACTGTTTAATTTTCTTTGCATTTTAAATTTTTGATATGATACGAACAACATCAATTGTTTTGAAACTCAATCACCTACGGGTTTTTTTTTTCAAGTTACAAAAATATTAAACTCTAAAATTCGGTATTTCTTTAACTTGTAACTCTTGAAATATGAAATTATCGATTTAGTACAAAATTAAATTACTACTCAATTTTTAACTTGAGAACAACCCAAATCTATTTTCCTTCGAAACCACCACGATTTTCAAAATGTCATACGAGACTTAACTACGTTTTACTCAAGAAGCATGCCAGATCCGGTCAGGATTTGTGGGCTGGGTTTGGGGTGTTTCAATAAAAGAAAAAGTATTTAAGCCATACATTTCATAAATATAGTAACACTTATTTCAACATAATTTCACATATGGCAAGGTGCATGAGAATGTTGATGCAGAACTTTTTTAGAAATTAGTGCAAATTTTTCAAAAACATTCCTACCCATCTCTGTAACACATCAATAAAGAGTTCCTCTGAAATCGTCCATCCAATAACACTTCACGTTGTGGCCAAGCCACTGTATATTGCAGTCAAGTTGTATGTTGTGGTCAAGCCACTGAATATTGCAGACAAATTGCTCGTTGTGGTCAAACCACTGAATAACGTTATGGCTAAATATCATAGACAAGTTGCACATTATGGTTAGGTCACTCAATAGCGTTGTGGTCTAGCCACTCAATATTGCAGTAAAACTTCCAAAGTCTTCCTCCTTTCATAATCATCCAAACCCCATGCATATGATAAGGCATATGAATGGAATTTTCAGTGGGCATGCTTAACATGCAAATCGGATTTCTAATCAATACGGTCTGCATGCTTAACATGCGAATTATATCTCAATTATCATAATAAATGCATATATATATATATATATATATATATATATATATATATATATATATATATCATGCATAACCAATATTGTCATAAAATCACATATCATGAGAATTGGTATGTATACATAATTTCACGAGAATCATTAAACCATATCAATTATAACATACATTCAAAAATTATCATTTTGATACTTGACTATTCCCCATTTTTATGGATTTAGCATATCTTTTGAATACACAATGTATTATCAATATTTCACATTATGGATATTTGTATCAAGTTTTTAATCATAAATAAATATGTGTATATTATTTGACGATAAATCCATATGTAAATTTTCTAATAAGTTTAATCCACACATTGTTTGGTAGATCCAACAACACCGGTTCCGATTCCAATTCCAACTCCAAGGGAGGAAATTCGACTTTGATTCCTTTTCATTAATAAATCAATATAATGTGTTAAAACACTAAAACGTTCCATATAAGTCTTACATCGAAGATCAAGTGAGGAGACTTACTTATCAATCATCTAAAAGGGTACACTTTTCTTAAAGTGGGAATATGGTTTCGAGCTGTTCGAAAGAAAACTTCACGAGTGTGCAAAAATCAATGTTAGTTTTGGCCTTAAAAATGAAAAGGAAAGATTGATATTAGAACCTTAAATATAACTTACAATTATTCCAAGGAATAGGTGAGTCCTTGATCCTACAGTGGTTCGATTATGGAGAAAGATTATCTAAGGAGAGTCATCATTCTAAAAACATATAAAAGAATAGATTAGGATCATAAAAAATCTATGAAAATAGGATAGGAGGATTAGTAATTCAGTGTTAACTAAAGAAATGAAGAGAAAATGAAGATTGGTGAAAAATGGTAACTAACGGCGATAGTGGTGCGACAGTGCTACGAAGGCTACACGATGATGGTGTGACGGTGACATGGCAATGGTGCGATGGCGCTACAATGGTGACAGACAATGGTACGACGTTGGTGAGGTGTGGAAGAGCTCTGGAAGAGATATGAGATCTTTGTGGTGTCGTAGTGGTGATTTTGTAACAGCCCGATTTCGGGACTAGTCGGAACAATAGTTTTGGGACCGCTAATCCGAGGTTAAGAAAATTATTTGGTATTATTTTATGTGTTATTGCATTAATATATGGCTATATGAAAATTTTGGTGCTTTAATTTTGACCATTGAATGCTTAATTGCCAAAAAGGACTAAATCGCATAAAGTGCGAAAGTTCTATTTTTCAAGGTAGAAGTGTCTAATAGCCATATATATCAAATTAGAGGTCCTTAAATTGAAATTAGGCTATTAGAGGTGTGTTGGCCAGCCATAGAGACAAGGAGACAAGGGCATTTAATTTTTGGTTAAATTTTGGTGAAATTAGGTGATAATAGATGAATAAAATAAGATAAAAAGACAAGATATCATCTTTCACTATTCACCCTTCTTCTTCCACCGAAAATTGAAGAGAAAAATAGAGTTTTTGGAGTTCAAACTTTCAGCCAAGTTATCTCCTTACAAGTAAGTGATTTTAGAGGCCTTTCTTGATGATTTTTGTATTTTTGGAACCCTCAAAACTTAAGCTAGCTAATGAGAGGACTAATTTGCAATATGGTTAAAATTTTAGGGACTTTTCATGAGAGTATTTATGTTTTTTTCTGAGTTTTTATGGAGGAAAATGAATGTTAATGAGATGAGAAACAACTTTTGTGAAAGGTGTTATCATGATAACACCTAAATGGGACCAAGTTGTAAATGTTGTGATTTAGTAATAAATGCATGAAATAGTTGGATTTGTGAGTAGTCGTAGGAGAAATAAATGTTCAGCTAGGCTTGTTTAATGAGAAAATGTAACGACCCAAAATCCGTGAGCACCGAAAGTGTGTTATCGGGCCTCCGTCTCAGTAAACCGAGATAGTAATAATTATTAGAAGCAGTTATGTGTCTAATAGTATGTTTAATTAAATTTTTATTTAGTGAATTTTGTAACACCCCAAACCCGGCCTATGCATTAAGCCTGAATTTCGGCATGCCACACAAGTTTAACGAACATTCAAAATATTTAACAATGTAGAAATCAAATTTCATAATGATTAAGAACATTACTTTATCGAAAAAAAATCGAGGTTTATTTAAAATGCTTGTTTAAAAACACAAGAGTTTGTCGTTTGATATATAACAAGTATTAATTGATAAAAACTTTAGATTTATTTAATTGGAATATTTCATCAAAAAGTTTTAAAAGAATTTCCTAAGTTTCTAGTTAAGAAAAACCTTTGTTTTTATAAGAAAGTTATAGAAAATCATTTATGAAAAACTAAATCAATCCAACTTAATAAAACTAAAACATAAATAATCCATCCACATAATAAAATCCATATTTAAAAAGGCCTTATTACATCTCTAATAAAAAAATAGAACTTAAAATTATAAAAGAAGTCTCAAAGTTTTATGAACCACCATTTGTAGTATAGCCACCCCACGAAGTCATCTCCGAACCAAGTCTCCATCAATTGTTATTACCTGAGAGGGGTAAAAAAAAGGGGGTGAGTTACTTAGAACTCAGTGTGAAACTCACTTACCATAGTCCACTGGGCCAAGACCATTTATACATTTATTTGGGCCTAAGCCCATTTCAAAATATAATAATTTAGTATTTAAAAATAATAATAATGCAAATGATATGCAATTCTCAAAACCAAACCTAGATTTCCATCCGCTACACACCCCCGTACCCAACCAACACACCTGTGGGGAGTTTTAGTCACCCACCCCGCCAACACACCGAAGTAGGCTTTAAGCCCAATATCATATTTGTGGCAACGGCCATTTAAATAATTGTGGTAAAACCACTGATCTAGATTTCGGGCAACGGCCATTGTGACAGAGTCACCTATCTAGATTTCTAGCATTAAGCCTTTATTCTCTTCATCATTGATCCCAACCCATGCAATCATGTTTATGCATTTCAAACTATTTATAAGGAAAACCATATTATAATTTATGAATTTTTGGCCCATTAAAACACATATCGCATATAGCCCATTTATCAATTATCACAACTGATCCAATTATCAAATTTCATTTATGGCCCAAATTTATCAAATATCAAATATGTGGCCCAAATTTACCAAATATCACATATGGCCCATAATTGCCAAATATCACATATAAGGCCCAAATTTACCAAATCTCACATATGGCCCATAATCGCCAAATATCGTATATAAGGCCCAAATTTACCACATCTCACATATGGCCCAAATTTACCAAATTGCACATATATGGCCCAAATTTGCCAAATATCACATATACGGCCCAAATTTATCAAATATCACATATATGGCCCAAATTTATCAAATTTCACATATATGGCCCAAATTTTCCAAATATCACATATATGGCCCAAATTTATCAAATATCACATATATGGCCCAAATTTACCAAATTTTATCGTTTTAGCCATTAAGGGCGATTTCAAAATTTTCACGATCCTAATACTGATTTTACGATCTTAACACTAAAGTGTCAATAATACCATATTCTCCAATTTGTCCAACTTTGTGATTTTTAATCCAACTTTAATCGTTGTATAGTCATCTAACCCATGAGATATAGTGTGAGATTACACACCTGATTATGGTGAGAACTACACTCTCCTGCTCGTCAATATCTAAACACACATTACGAAGGATTAGAACACTAAAATTTAATATTAATGTAACACCCCACACCAGGTCTATGCGTCAAGACGAGATTTGGTTTGTCACACAGATCGAACATTCTTTTAAACTTTCTAATGATTTAGGTGAATCGGTACTACAAAACCTTTTGAAAATAAAGTTTAATAGAAACCAAGGGAAATAATTTAAATTTGATGAATATAAAAAAACATTAGTTGAAATCTTAACAATTAGTATTTAATTATCAAAAACCTTAAAGTAGATTTTAAAGAGTTCAAAAGGATTTGAAAATAAGATTAAATAAAGAATCTCATATGTTTGAAAACCCAAAATATTTTAAGGAAATATTATAGGATTAACAAAAGCCCATCTAAAACATAATTTAAATCCATCCACACATAAAATCCATAAAATATTAATAGAGGCCTTATTACATCATAACCAAAATAGAAATTTTAAGAAACTACTTAATTAAAGTTCAAAGTTTATTAAACCCATGTTTGCAAGATGGCCTCCACGAAGTCATCCTCGCCCAAGTCCACGCCAATTTCCATTACCCGAGATGGAAAATTCAAGGAGTGAGTTACTCGGAACTCAATGTATAACTCACTTACTATATCCACTGGGCCAGATCATCAAGTCATAATTTTGGGCTTGAGTCCATAAACAGATTTAGCAATGTAATAACTCTAATGTATGCAAAATGAAATTTCCCACCCAAACCTAATTTCCATCCGCTACACACCACCCGTACCAACCATCACACCTGTGGGGATCAAGTCAACCCACCCCGCCAACACACCAATCGTAGGCATAAAGCCATTTTTATATTTGTGGCAGAGCCACCGAACTAGATTGTGACAAAGTCACCGAACTAGAGGCAATAAGCCATTAAAATATTTGTGGCAGAGCCACCGAACTAGAGTCAATAAGCCATTTAAATGTGTGTGGCAGAGCCACCGAACTAGATTTTTGGCAACAAGCCTTTCTTCTCTTCATCATTAATCCCAACCCATGCAACATGTATGCATAATAGTCTATATACATATAATAATTTAGCAAAAGGCCCAATTTACATGTGAGTCAATATTTCAAGTTTTTATTAAGGCCCATAATACAAATAAAATTTAGCCCATTTAACAACCTAGCAACTTTGGCCCATTTAACGATCTAGCAGGGATTTTGGCCCATTTAACGATTTAGCAGAATTTTCGGCCCATTTAACAATCTAGCAGAGTTTTCGGCCCATTTAACGATCTAGCAGAGTTTTCGGCCCATTTAACGATCTAGCATGCTTTTCGGCCCATTTACACATGAGACATGAAATTTACATTTTACCAACTAACTCATTGAGGGCATTTTCGTAAATTTCACAACTTTAACCGTTTTCATGTATTTTCACAAATATACTATTTATTATGTATTTTTCTGATTTTATCATCTTTACGATTTTCTCAATACTTACGGTATAACATCTAACCCGAGATAAGTGTGAAGTTACACACCTTGTTATTGTGAGTACTAGACTTTCCCGCTCTTCAGTACCTAAACGTAATACGATAATTAGAACACTTTCATATTTTAAAACTACACAATTGTAAACGGTCTAAATATTTACCCTCTGGATTTCGAACCACTTCTATTTTTGGTTTCTCCTCGATTGTTGGTTCGTTGCCCGATGAGAATCCTCGAACAAACAAAGGTTCGGGAGTACGAATGACTTCAAATAATTGGTTCTCCTCGGATGAGGGTCCACAACCCGGTGGAAAATCTCAAATTCCCGAAACAGCCCTTCGTTTATACTTAGAGGGATTAGCGGAACCACCCCTCTTTCGAAGACTATGTAGTGCCCTTTTCTGCCCTATCTTGAATGTCTCTAATGACATAAGATCATTAGTCTTATTAATAATTATCGAAATATGGCTAATGATTTTAAAAGATTTGAGATTGGCTTACCACGATTATCTTCGTTCCTCGAAGAAATGATCAAGCGATTACGTCCCTATAATGAAATCGATTAAAAAACTAACTATACCAATATAATGAATAAAGTGAGAATCCTTGAATAATCTCCTTACCTTAACTCTTAAGATCGATTCCAACAATCAACAGTACTCAAGAACACTTTGAGTTTCTGTCCTCCAAAAACCTCACTAATGTTCACGGTTGAAACGAATTGAGTGAGAAGAATACTTATGACTACGGAAAATCGGTTGTGATCAAGCAAAGAAAATGAAAAAAAATTCGGCACAAGAGCATATTAACATTCGACCATGAGAAAAAAAGTATTGAAGAGATTTTAATTGAGAAGAAAGTAAAAGAACGGGAAAATGGGAATGATATGATTCGGTTTCAAGAGAGAAAGAGAGAAGAAAAGAGAAAGAAAAGAGAAAGAAAAGAGAAGGAAAAGAATTGGGTTTTGGGAGAATTATGTATTCGATTTTGTGAAGGAAAAAGAAAAAGAATGGCCTTCTTTGTATGATGATAGTTTCGGCACTAGGAAGAATGGTTGGCAAAGAAAATGATCAAATGATCAAGAAGAAAGAATGGTAAAAATTGCTATAGTTTCCTCAAGGTTTTTGGTATAATCGGCTAGGGAGAGAACAAAATTTTGGAAGAGAATTTGATAAGCAAGTACCAAATGACCAAAAAGAAAATGTTCTCCCAACATCCAAGCTTACCAAACCAATCAACCAAAATCGGCCATCCCCCCTATCCCCCTTTGCCGTCCACATACATGGTCAAAAGGCCATTAGGAAGTTTCCAAAACACCTCCCTATTCTTAAGCCTTATTATCCTCCTTTTTCCTTAAGTTAGAGAGACAATATCCCCCAATTCAAGCCATTTTATCCCGTATCTTTGGCTTTCCATAATTATTAGTCTTCTTACCAAAAAAAAATAATCCAACTCATCCTAATCTTATCCATAGCCGACACATGCTAGGATAAAGCAAAAATAAAAACTCCCTAATTGCATGCTAGGTGATTCGAACCTCTCCCCTCAAGTCCAACTTATGGTGCCATCACCACTTTGCCAATTACTCATCTTATGCCATCTTTTAGTACTTAATTAACTTATGTTTCAAGGCCACCTAATTTCTTTACATTAAAGTACACTTTACTAATATTTATTCTAATTCCATGTAACCCGAACTAACACTTAGCATCATAATGATAATCAAATATTTAGGATGTTACAATTCTACCCCCTTAAAGAAAATTTCGTCCTCGAAATTTACCTGATTAAAAGAGGTGAGGATATTATTGCCGAATTGTATCCTCAGGCTCCGACGTAGCTTTCTCTGCTTTGTGATTACGCCATAAAACCTTGACCAATGGCACCGTCTTCTTTCTTAGCACTTTAACATCTCGGTCCAAGATTTTTACTGGTTCTTCCTCAAAAGACAAGTCTGATTTCAATTCCACTTTCTCTACCGGTATTATGTGAGATGGATCCGATCTATATCGTCTCAGCATGGAAACATGGAAAATGTTATGAATTTGACTCAACTCCGGAGGTAATTCAATCTGATAAGCCAATGGACCAACACGCTTCATCACACGATATGGCCTAATGAACCTAGGGCTCAACTTGCCCTTCTTTCCGAATCTAAAAATTTTCTTCCAATGTGAGACCTTTAGGAAGACCTGCTCTCCCTCAGCAAACTCGATATCCTTACGCTTCAGGTTTGCATACGACTTCTGTCTATCCGAAGCTTCCTTTAACCGTGCTCGAATAACTTTTACTTTTTCTTCTATTTCAGATATCAACTCAGGACCCAACATCTGCCGCTCGCCCAATTCAGTCCAACAAGTAGGAGTACGGCACCTACGACCATACAATGCCTCGTAGGGTGCCATCTGAATGCTAGACTGATAGCTATTGTTATATGCAAATTCTGCCAATGGTAGAAAATCCTCCCAACTACCTCTGAAGTCGATCACACATCCCCTTAACATGTCTTCCAATATCTGAATCACTCTTTCCAACTGACCATCTGTCTGAGGATGAAAAGCATACTAAAGTTTAACTTCGTTCCCAAGGCTTCAAGCAGAGCTTTCCAAAATCGTGATGTGAATCTAGGATCCCTGCTAGATATAATAGACACTGGTACCCCATGCAACCTCACGATTTCAAATATATACAACTTAGCCAATTTCTGTAATGAGTAATCCGTACGAACAGGAAGAAAATGAGCAGTCTTCATCAAACGATCAACTACTACCCATACGAAATTTTTCTTAGTAGGTGTTAAAGGTAACCCACTAACAAAATCCATTGTTATTCGCTCCCATTTCCAAAGAGGAATCTTTACTGGTTGTAACAAACCTGACGGCAATTGATGCTCGCCTTCACTTGTTGACAAGTCAAACATTTTCCTACAAACTCGTAAATCTCACGCTCAACCCCGCCACCAATATCGCTCACAAAGATCTCGATACATCTTATTTCCTCCGGTGCATAGCATAAGGGCTACTATGCGCCTCCGTAGAATCATTTGCCTCAATTCGAGTCTTTAGGCATACAAACCCTTCCACGAAAACACAAAGACTCCATTCGTGTTTATACCAAAATCCTCTATTTCACCCTTTCAACTCAACAAGTAAGGGTCCCAACTTTTATCCGATATCTGTTTTTCCTGGATTTGTTCTAACCACAGAGGCTTCACCTCAAGTTCTGCTAACAGACTACCATCCTCATACAAACTCAAATGAGCAAACATTGCTCTCAAATCAGATACCACCTTACGACTTAACGCGTCAGCTACCACATTAGCCTTTCCAGGATGATACTCGATTGAGAAATTATAATCCTTTAATAATTCCACCCATCTCCGTTGTCTCAAATTCAACTCCTTTTGGGTAAGGAGGTACTTAAGACTCTTGTGATCCGTGTAGATGATAGATTTCTCACCGTAGAGATAGTGGCTCTAAATCTTTAAAGCAAATACCACTGCAGCTAACTCCAAATCATGAGTAGGGTAATTTACTTCGTGCGGTCTCAACTGACGAGAAGCATAAGCCACCACCTTTCCATTTTGCATCAGCACACAACCCAAACCCGTATGAGACGCATCACAATAAACAGTAAATTCTTTTCCAGCCTCCGACTGAATCAAAACTGGTGCTTCCGTCAGAATCTTCTTCAATTTCTCGAAACTCTCTTGTTGTTTTTCAATCCAAATATATGGAACTCCTTTCCGCAACAGTTTAGTTAGGGGTGTAGCAATCAACGAAAACCCCTTAACAAAGCGTCTATAATAACCAGCCAAACCCAAGAAACTCTGAATTTCAGCTACCGATTTTGGTGGTTTCCAATCTAGTACAGCTTTAATCTTCCGAGGATCCACCCTTATTCCCTCAGCTGATACCACATGACCCAAGAATGTCACTTCCTTTAGCCAAAATTCACATTTATTGAATTTGGCATAAAGTTGCTTATCACGAAGTAACTGCAATACTATACGCAAATGTGTGTTATATTCCTTATCATTTCTTGAATAAACCAAAATGTCATCTATGAACACTACCACAAACCGGTCTAAATATGGTTGAAAGACTCGGTTCATCATGTCCATAAATGCGGCTGGTGCATTGGTTAACCCAAACGGCATCACCAAAAACTCATAATGTCCATAACGAGTTCGGAATGTCGTCTTATAAATATCTGCTTCTTTCACCTTAAGTCGGTGATAACCCGATCTCAAATCAATTTTGGAGAAAATCAAGCTCCTTTCAATTGATCAAACAGTCGTCAATTCTCGCAAAGGATACCTATTCTTGATTGTCAATTTATTCAATTGCTCGTAATCAATGCACATATGCATCGATCCATCCTTTTCTTAACGAACAAAACCGGTGCTCCCCACGGAGACACACTCTGTTGAATAAATCCTCGATCCAACAATTCTTGAATTTGAGCTTTAAGTCTCGCCAACTCCTTCTTGCCATTCTATAAGGAGCAATGGACACCGGAGCTGCTCCGCAAAAGCTCAATACCAAATTCTACTTCTCGATCTGGAGGTATACCAGAAAGTTCATCGGGAAATACATCTGGAAATTCCTTCACCGTTCTCACATCATCCACAGATAACTCTTTGGCATCCAAAGCACAAATAAAAGCTAAGAATGCTCCATACCCTTTTCGCACCAACTTTTCTGCCTTCAACGCAGATACCACATTTGCCAAGTAATTCTATCGTTCACCTATCATTATTACTTCCTTATCATCCGAGGTTCTTATTGACATCCGCTTTTCAGCACAATCCAAATGCGCCCAATGCTTAACCAACCAATCCATGCCCAGAATGAGATCGAACTCACGAAAGGCAATTCCATCAAATTTGCCAAAAATACTTCTTCTTGAATTTCTAAGGCACGCCTCTAAACAATTTATTTACATTACCGATCGTCTCTAAAGGACTAATTCATCGCTATCTCACTATCGAATTTTAGATTCTAGATTCAAGTTTCCAGATATGGCACTAGCAACATACGAGTGGGTAGAACCAATATCTATTAAAGTAGTAACAGTACATCAAAGATGAAGAACGTATCGCTTATTACATCGTGCATTGCCATCCTCGCGCTTCTAACCGCATAGACCAATCCTGGCTGTCTTGCATCCGTGTTACCTCTAGGACCATTACCTCGACCCGGTGCACCTTGACCACGTCCAGCCCCATTACCACCACGACCTGGTCCACGGCCTCTCGTTGGTCTTTGAATACCTCTGGCCGGCTATACATCAGTATTACAAACTTCCTGAGTCGTATCCATACGTCGAGTGCAATTTCTATATTGGTGATCCATTGAACCACATTTTTAACAAGCACCCATTTTCCTCCAGCACTCTCTAGAATGCCTTTTCCCACATTCAGCACAATCTCAACTCTGATTATTAGCTACGGGTGCTCTATCTTGAGCTGGTTCATCATTCCGAGGCCTCTTCAGAAACCTTTTTAAAGAACCCGAATGCTTTATATCCCTCTTGCCTCTAAATCTTTCTCGATTTTGACGTTCTGAGTTCTTAGCCTCTTCGGCTATCTTGGCTTTCTCCACAAGCGTGGCAAAAGTTCTAACTTGTTGTGGGCAATCGAACCCGCAACTCATCATTCAAATTTATCCTCAAAATGTACACAACGCTCATGGTCCGTTGACACTATTGTCCGAGCATAGCGACTCAAGCGTAAAAACTCAAATTTCATACGCCGCCATCGTCTTATTCCTTGAATTAAATTCAAAATTCCTTCCTTCGTAAGGCCCACATAACTTGTTCCTACATATTTCCTTGGAAGGTAGCTTTGAAGAATTCCCAAGTAATCAATGTAGCCTCAGTGCCCTCTCGAACAGTAAGCCACCATTGATACGACTCGTCTCTTAGCAAGAACACGGCTCCTTTCAGTTTCTGCTCGACAGTGCATTCCATATCATCCATAATCCGCTTCACAGCTTCGAGCCAATATTCTGCCACATTCGGAGCTACACCGAAAACTCCTCTAAAAACTTCTGCACCATTAGACTTGAGTCGTTCCAATATCGACCCACGAGCTGTTGGCCCAACTCTAGTTCCAGCGACCCTTTCAAGGACTCGCAGCATTGCTTGCGTCAAAGCATTATCTTCTTCCATATGATTATGTGTTCCCGTCCCACTTTCAAGTGATGCAGGTGCATCCATTTTTGGCATATGATTTGGTGCTTCAGAAGCAGCACCTCGTCCTCTACCACGGCCACGTCTATCGCGTCCACGACTACGTCCTCTAGAGCTCATAATGTCTAACTCGATTTTATTTGATTACAAGTTTTATGAATCAGAAAATTATTTCAGTGTTTATTAACGATGTTTTATGAGATTTGAGAGATAAAGTTGTTTTTCGCAAACACATCTTATAGTCTCAATCTCTACGATTTTCAACATCTAAAACTAGAAGTTCTAGAGTGTTCCTATGATCATATCATCATCATAATAATCATTTAGTAACGAATGCTTACTTGACTTGGTGGCGGATGCTTGTGGTGCCATACTAATCTTTAAAACATAATTGAAATAATTTCATACAGAAGTTATTTGTTGAACCCAACCACAGCCGAGTTTTGAAACTAGCTCTGATACCATTAAATGTAACACCCCAAACCAAGTCTATGCGTCAAGACGAGATTTGGTTTGTCACACAGATCGAACATTCTTTTAAACTTTCTAATGATTTAGGTGAATCGGTACTACAAAACCTTTTGAAAATAAAGTTTAATAGAAACAAGGGAAATAATTTAAATTTGATGAATTTAAAAAAACATTAGTTGAAATCTTAACAATTAGTATTTAATTATCAAAAACCTTAAAGTAGATTTTAAAGAGTTCAAAAGGATTTGAAAATAAGATTAAATAAAGAATCTCATATGTTTGAAAACCCAAAATATTTTAAGGAAATATTATAGGATTAACAAAAGCCCATCTAAAACATAATTTAAATCCATCCACACATATAATTTAAATCCATCCACACATAAAATCCATAAAATATTAATAGAGGCCTTATTACATAATAACCAAAATAGAAATTTTAAGAAACTACTTAATTAATATGGCCTCCACGAAGTCATCCTCGGCTCAAGTCCACGTCAATTTCCATTACCTGAGATGGAAAATTCAAGGGAGTGAGTTACTCAGAACTCAGTGTATAACTCACTTACTATATCCACTGGGCCAGATCATCAAGTCATAATTTTGGGCTTGAGTCCATAAACAGATTTAGCAATGTAATAACTGTAATGTATGCAAAATGAAATTTCCCACCCAAACCTAATTTCCATCTCACTACACACCACTGCATTCCAACCATCACACCTGGGGATCAAGTCAACCCACCCCGCCAACACACCAATCATAGGCATAAAGCCATTTTTATATTTGTGGCAGAGCCACCGAACTAGATTGTGACAAAGTCACCGAACTAGAGGCAATAAGCCATTAAAATATTTATGGCAAAGCCACCGAACTAGAGGCAATAAGCCGTTTAAATGTGTGTGGCAGAGCCACCGAACTAGATTTTTGGCAATAGGCCTTTCTTCTCTTCATCATTAATCCCAACCATGCAACATGTATGCATAATAGTCTATATACATATAATAATTTAGCAAAAGGCCCAATTTACATGTGAGTCAATATTTCAAGTTTTTATTAAGGCCCATAATACAAAATAAAATTTAGCCCATTTAACAATCTAGCAACTTTGGCCCATTTAACGATCTAGCAGGGATTTCGGCCCATTTAATGATCTAGCATAATTTTCGGCCCATTTAACGATCTAGCAGAGTTTTCGGCCCATTTAATGATCTAGCATACTTTTCGGCCCATTTACACATGAGACATAAAATTTACATTTTACCAACTAACTCATTGAGGGCATTTTCGTAAATTTCACAACTTTTACAGTTTTCATGTATTTTCACAAATATACTATTTATTACGTATTTTTTCGATTTTGTCATCTTTATGATTTTCTCAATACTTACGGTATAACATCTAACCCGAGATAAGTGTGAAGTTACACACCTTGTTATTGTGAGTACTAGACTTTCCCACTCTTCAGTACCTAAACGTAATACGATAATTAGAATACTATCATATTTTAAAACTACTCTATTGTAAAAGGTCTAAATCTTTACCCTCTGGATTTCGAACCACTTCTATTTTTGGTTTCTCCTCGATTGTTGGTTCGTTGCCTGATGAGAATCCTCGAACGAACAAAGGTTCGGGAGTACGAATGACTTCAAACAATTGGTTCTCCTCGGATGAGGTCCGCAACCCTGGAAAATCCCATTCCTAAAATGTTCTTCTTTTATACTTAGGGGATTAGCGGAACCACCCTCTTTCAAGACTATGCACCGCCTTTTTCGCCTCTATCTTGAATTTCTAATGACATAAGATCATTAGTCCGATTAATAATTATCAAAATATGGCTAATGATTTTAAAAGATTTGAGATTGGCTTACCACGATTATCTTCGTTCCTCGAAGAAACGATCGAGCGATTACGTCCCTATAACGAAATCGATTAAATAACTAACTATACTAATATAATGAATAAAGTGAGAATCCTTGAATAATCTCCTTACCTTAACTCTTAAGATCGATTCCAACGATCCACAGTACTCAAGAACACTTTGAGTTTCTGTCCTCCAAAAACCTCACTAATGTTCACGGTTGAAACGAATTGAGTGAGAAGAATACTTATGACTAAGGAAAATCGGTTGTGATCAAGCAAAGAAAATGAAAAAAAAATTGACACAAGAGCATATTAACATCCGGCCATGAGAAAAAAAGTATTGAAGAGATTTTAATTGAGAAGAAAGTAAAAGAACGGGAAAATGGGAATGATATGATTCGGTTTCAAGAGAGAAAGAGAGAAGAAAAGAGAAAGAAAAGAGAAGAAAAAGAGAAGGAAAAAAATTGGGTTTTGGGAGAATTGTGTGTTCGATTTTGTGAAGGAAAAAGAAAAAGAATGGCCTTCTTTGTGTGATGATAGTTTCGCACTAGGAAGAATGGTTGGCAAAGAAAATGATCAAATGATCAAAAGAAAGGATGGTAAAATTGCTATAGTTTCCTCAAGGTTTTGGTATAATCGGCTAGGAGAGAGCAAACTTTTGGAAGAGAATTTGATAAGCAAGTACCAAATGACCAAAAGAAAATGTTCTCCCAACATCCAAGCTTACCAAACCAATCAACCAAAACCGGCCATCCCCCCTATCCCCCTTTGCCGTCCACATACATGGTCAAAAGGCCATTAGGAAGTTTCCAAAACATCTACCTATTCTAAAGCCTTATTATCCTCCTTTTTCCTTAAGTTGGAGAGACAATATCCCCCAATTCAAGCCATTCTATCCCCTATCTTTAGCTTTCCATAATCCTTAGTCTTCTTACCAAAAAAAACAATCCAACTCATCCTAATCTTATCCATAGCCGACACATGCTAGGATAAAGCAAAAATAAAAACTCCCTAATTGCATGCTAGGTGATTCGAACCTCTCCCCTCATGTCCAACTTATGGTACCATCACCACTTTGCCAATTACTCATCTTATGCCATCTTTTAGTACTTAATTAACTTATGTTTCAAGGTCACCTAATTTCTTTACATTAAAGTACACTTTACTAATATTTATTCTAATTCCAAGTAACCCGATTACTAATATTTATTCTAATTCCAAGTAACCTGAACTAACACTTAGCATCATAATGATAATCGAATATTTAGGATGTTACATTTAATCTATTCTAATATTGAGCGATCTAAATCTTACCCTCGGAATCTCGAATAACCACTATTTGCGATTTCTTTCCGATCAAAGGTTCAAGACCACGAGTAAACAATGGTTCGGAGTACGACGACTTGAATAATTGATTTTTGCTTGATGAAGGTCCACAACCCTGGAAAATCTCGATTCAAAACAGTCCTTCTCTTAAACTTAGGGGATTAATAGAACCACCCTCTTCCGAGTACTATTCACTACCCTTTTCGTCCCTATTTTGATTGTCTTCAAGACAAAGAAACATTAGTCCTAACAATATTTCGACAAATCTTAAGACTAAAAACTTAAAGAGTGAAATCGACTTACCTTAATATTCCGAAAAATCTCAAGAGAATCCTTTGTACGTTATTATCAAATCTTAAATTATCTTTAAGATTTCTCCAAGAAAATGAAGATTCGACCCTTCCACTATTTCACGATGATCTAAGATTTGAATAAAATAAAAACAATGATTGAAGAATAGATGCTTATAGAGAATAGGAGATTCGGCTATGCAAAAACAAAGGAGAGAAAGAATTGATTCGGCTATGGAGGTAGTCTATCATTCAGCCAAGAAGAAAAGAAAGTGTTGAAAGTATGTTGAAAAGAAAAATCAAAATGTTGAAAGGAAGAAATAAGGATGAGAGAGTTATGATTAAATTTTCAAAAATAAGGAAAACAAGAAATGAGAGCTTGAGCAATGGTGCATTCGGCCAAGAAAGAGAGGAGAAGAAAATGTTTTATTTTTGATGTTTTAGGCACTAAATGGAAACACCAAATGAGCTACTAGAGTGATTAACAAATAAATGACCAAATGGTCAAAAGAATAACTAAAAGAAAACAAGGCAAAGATGGTTTTTCTCCTATCACAAGCACATTCGGCCAAGAGGAAAGATGAGAGAAAAAGTTTTGATTTTGGGAGAGCAAAAGATCAAAATGAAAAATTCTCCCAAGCTACTAACTTTTCCAAGACTTACTACAAAATTTCGGCTCCCTCTTTAGTCCACAAAACCGTCCATGTTCATAGACAATTAGCCATTCAAAGCTTTCCAAAACAGAGCCCTTGTTTTAAGCCTTATGTCCCCCTTACATGCCTTTTCCATATGATTCCTTTCCCTAAGTTATCACTTGCCTTTTTCCCATGATCTTCTTGCCATAAAAAAAATAATCCAACTCATCAATCCTTATCCATGACCGACACATGCTTAAGGAAAAGAAAAAAAAAATAAAACTTCAAGTTGCATGCTAGGAGATTCGAACCTCTCCCCTCAAACAAACATGCATGCGCCAACACCTCCTTGCTACTAGCTCATCTTATGCTAATTTTTAACACCTAATTTTCCTTAAACCTCAAGGTCACTTGATCCACTTCAATTAAATACTCCTTACTGAAATTTATTCTAATTCCGAATAGTTCTCAAGTCTTCTCAAGACTATACTAAACATGAAAAAAATTATTTTACACAAATTAAGCACTAAAACATGCATCAATTCAATACTCAAATTTTAGGATATTACAAATTTAGCTTAATTTAAAGTAATTAGGAAAAAGGATCAAATTTAATAAAGAGTGAAAGTCTAATTATAGACTAAAAGAAAGTAAAAGGGCTAAAATGGAAATTAAGCCATTTAGCATAAGTTGAGGTGGCATATGAAATAAAAATCTAAGATTTTTACTTAGATTTTAAATTATAAAATATATATATTAGTAATAAATTATAATAAACTAATTTAAAATAATTATATTAATTGATATTATATTAAGTAAACTAAATAAATGACAAATGTATGGTAAAGATTAAAGACAAGTGTAATACTAATAATTATATAGGTACACTTGTAATAAAAAAAGCATTGCTTAAATAATAAGTAAAACATTATTTTTATATATTATTATTATTAGTTAAAATAAAAGAAATAAAGTGAAGCAAGTAAAATAAAAGAAACAAAAGAAGAGAAGAAAAGAAACAAAGAAACAAAACCATTTGAAAACAAAGGACGGAGAGAAGGAAAGACAAGACAAGGGAGAAATAGGAATTTTAAAGTTTGGAGTTTAATTGGTAAGTCAATTAAGTCTTATTCTCTTAATTTTGATATTTTAGAAGCTTTAAAGCAAGATTTTGATGAAGCTAAGTTGATATTTTAAGAGTTTATAGGTTTTTAAATATAGCTGATGTTGAAGAAAAGATGAATTACGATTAAATTGTAATGTAAGCTACAAATCTTGTGTTATAAGGATTAATTTGGAAGAAATTATAAATTAGAGTTTTATTATGAATATTAGATAGTCAAGTTGAATATGGAAGAAATTTAAGTAGAAACAAAGCATGAATTAAGTTAAGAAAATTAGTAAACTTAATTAGGATTAAATTGTAAAATAAGTTATAAAAAAAGTTTTATGACAATGAGAGTAGAGTAACTTTGAAAAAATACCAAAAATGGTAGAAATGGAATTAGAAGTTGAGTGAGATATGAAATTAAATCTTATTGAGTCTGTTTTATATGAAAGAAATAGAGAAACCAAAGAATTCTGTATTTTGAGATATTTAAATTTTTGTGAGACTGGTTCAGAGTGATTTCGAGATCCCTTATTCTGACTTGGAAAAATAATTAAAAATTGTACAAAAATAATTTTAGGACATAATTTACATGGTTAGATTTCTTAATGAGTCTATATTTAGAAGAAATAAACTAGAACATCATTTGAAATTCTATATAAAAGATAATTAAATCTTAGCAAAGAGTGGTCGGAACTGTCATATAATAGAACAGGGTGATTTTAAAGAATAAACTGTACTTATTGGTTAAATAAAAATTCTTAAAATTTTATGAAAAGAATATATGTCAGTCTAGTTTCATATAAAATTTATGGATCTTAATTTGGAATTCTGTAACTCAAGATATAAATAATTTTGTGACAATGACTCGTAGACAGCCTTGATAGAATATATAAGTAAATAGTAGAATTATATATTATGGATGTGGAATGAAATGGAAGAGTAGGAGTTGAATAAAAATTCAATTAATTATTAAATTAATGCTGTAATTAATAATGTAAATTGTTATTATTATTTACGTAGCTAACAAGGAAAACGAGGCATCGGCATCCAAGGGAAAAGAAAAGATCGTTGAGGAGTAAACTCGTATTTCGGGTTTATATTACTATAACTCAAACTATTTATTAAATGAATATTGAATTTATAGTATGTGTTATGGAGTAATTAAGATAAGGTAAGTAATAATATTTGAAATTAAGTACGAATATGTATGAATATTGAATTATATGTGAATTGATATAATAGATGTTTTGAATTGATCAAGTATTTGAAATTGTTGTGGAAATGAATTCGAATTTGGAAAGGTAAAATAATACCCTATTAACTTGTCGGACTAGATTTGATACAAATGGCATGCCATTGGATTTGTGATGTGATGAGGAGATTTGTAGTTCGGCCGAGAAGATGATTCTGTTATATATGCTTCGGTTTTTCCGAAGAGGCATTTAATGACTTACTGGTGTGCTTGGGAGGTTATATTATATTGGTCTATTTGGGAGGCTATATTATACTGATGTGTTTGGGAGGATTTTATTATTATGGTGTGTTTGGGTTGGATTCTTTGGTGTGTTTGGGTGGAATTCGCGTATCCATCAGAGTCTGAGCATTGTTAATAGGGTAAATAATTGAAATGAAACTTTGAAAATGAGATTGATTGATTTGGCTCTATTGAAAGATATGTGAAAGAATGTATGAGTTAAATTATGAATTGAATTAGTATGTGAAAAATGAAATGTGAATTTAAGACTTATGAAGTGATATATAAAATTATGAATAATTAGTTTAAATGATTTATAAAGCTTATGGTTGATCTTTGCAATTTATTAATGTTAAATAGTTTGGTTTATAGTAACACCACTGAGTATGAAATACTCAGTGTACGGTTGTTTCCGTGCGTAGGTCATTAGAGTTTCGGATCCGGTCCAGCATCCAAAACAAACCCGACTCCAACAAGAAGATTTTGGTGATGAATTTCTTCTTTTTGTTAAGTGGCATGTACTAGATAGTTGTATATGATATATATATATATATATATATATATTTTAAGTTAAATGATTTTGGTTGTATATAAATGATTATAATGTTTTGGATGAGAAATATGATATAAAGTTATAAAATGGTAAATTTGGTATTGAATATTTGAAATGAAGTAAAAGTTATTAATTATACATATATACTAACATGTTATATTGTTTAAACTAAGGTATTAAATTATTATTTTGATATAAATTGGATGTATTTGAATATACCTAATCACCGGGTTGAAATATTGCTATTGGATTGTTTCAGCTTTGAAATTTGTAGGGATTTTATGTAAAAATAAGCGAAATGTCATTTAAATTTTTATAGAATTAAAAATAATAATAATACGAAAAATTTTCAGAGAATTCGAACAAGTTTTGTTTCATATTTAATTTGCGTTTTGGCTATGAGCATCTATTATTGGGACTTAATTATTAAATTATACTATGAATGTTATTTTATTTGTAAATTATTTGGAAGTTGTCTGATATGCCTGGTAATACCTCATAACCCTGTTTCGGTGACAGTTTAGGGTTAGGGGGTGTTACAGAAAATGTGATGAAAAATGATTTACAAGCCTAGGGGCAAAATCGTAATTTTATCATAGTACAAGGGCAAAATGGTCATTTTTGCCTAAGTAGAGATTATGATGCATTATGATTATAAAATGATTGAATGAGTGAATTTTGTGTTATAGATCAAGAAGAGTGCGGAATTAACCTTGACCAGGGAAAAGGTAAGGTTTCGGATTAAACTGCAAATTAACACATTTTACACCGAGGTAAGTTTATGTGTAAACGATACATATTTAATATATAAATATTGTCAATTATTGGTGCAATGTATGATTGAGATCATTGTAATAGAGATGGATTGAGTTTGATAGTTAATGAATAATTCCCGTATGAATTTTCGAAATAAATATGTAGATGCGGAAATAATATCTGTAACCATTCTTTTGGTGGGTTGTGTGTGATACCACCTTACTACACATTCACGATGGGCTGTGTGCGATACCATTTTGTATATTATCATTTGGTGGGCTATGTGCGATATCACCGTAATATTCCTGTTGGTGGGCTGTGTGCGATACCACCCTATCATAGATTAATGGTGGGCTAAGTGCGATACCACCGATTTATAGAATAATGGTGGGCTATGTGCGAAACAACTGAGTTTTTAGTATTAATTCAAATAGTTATTGAGAAATTGTTTACGTGTTGTCTCATATGATCATGTGGTGATAAGTGCAGGGATGTATGTTAATAAATGTGAACATTATGCTTGTGAGATGGTTGGAAAGTGGTAAGAAATGAAATGAGTAAGCATGATATGAATGTGGATTGATCTTGTTTAGTATGTAATGCCATTTATTGATTAGCATATGTTATGGTGTTTATTGTTTACATGTAAACTTACTAAGCTTAAAGCTTACTCCCCTTTCTTTTCTCTTATTTTATAGTGTCAAAGAGTAGGGTCAGGATACGAAGATAATTGGAAGACCACCCACACTATCAGCTCATCTCGGTATATCTAGACTTAGTATTTTGAGTATGGCATGTATAGGGCCTAGACTAGGTGAATTGTTTTGTTATTTTGGCCAAGTATGTATTGACTCCTTTAAAGATGAACTCTTTTGTATATTGTCATAGTTAATGGCTCATTATTACTAATTTATGTAAAGATAAAGTTATTCATGGAAGTGTATGTTGCAAATTTGAGTTGCTTAGTGAATTGTTGATTTGGAATTGTGAATGCATGAGTTAGGGTGATGAAAAGAGCTTGGTAAATAGCCTTATTCTTGTCCACACGGGCGTGTGTCTAGGCCGTGTGTGACACACGGTCAGCCCCATGGGCTTGTTGCTAGGCCGTGTGTCCCCTTTCATGCTAGGTTGGCAAGTCAGAATGCCCAGTAGTAAACACATGGGCTGAGACATGGCCGTGTGTCTCAACTGTGTGGAAGACACAGCCATAGAACATGGGCATGTGTCGAGGCCTTGTGAAGTCTGCACCTGATGTTAAGAATTTAATTCGACACACGGTCCAAGGACACGGGCGTGTGCCTTGGCCGTGTGACCATAGTGAAGTGATGATGTCATAAAAAGAATGCCAATGTTTTGGCACACGGGCTGAGACACGGGCGTGTCGGGGCCGTGTAAAGGACAAAGGCATGTGTCCGGCCGTGTGAAATAAGTTAGTATCGACCACAGGTGATGAACATGGGCATGTCCCAGGGCACACGGGCGTGTCCCTTGAGCAACACGGGCGTATGACCCCTGTTTAGGTAAAATATTTCTAAGTGCGTAAAAGTTCCCAGTTTAATTTCGTAAACTTTCGAAAGTATGTATAAGGCCTCGTAGGCCCAGGATGAGTAGGTTATGAGTTTGAATGGAAAGTTTTTAAGCTAAACCAAAATTTTATAGCCCGATGTGTTATGTTTATGCGAGTTAAGTTAAGTAATGCCTTGTATCCGGTTTCAGCTTCTAACACGGGTAAGGGGTGTTATAGATTTTGTGATAATATGGTGGCCAACGGTGGTGGTATAGTGGCAAAATGTCAAAGGAATAGTGGTTAAAGGAGGAGGAAAAGAGAGAGAATAGAGAAAAGAAAGTTGAAATGAAAAGCAAATGGGGATTTTGGGTGTCTAGGTGAATGGGACGGCAAGCTCAATGGGGGAGAGGGAAAAAAGTGGAAAGGAGTGGTTTCATAGGAAGTAAAGGAAGGTGAGGGGAACAAGGGGAGCAAAAGGTGGGCTATTGATGGTAGTTTGACTAGTTAAAAAGGGAAAGAAATCATTGCTTATAAGGAAATTGTTGTGGATGACATAGGGGGTTTGACCATGATTTTAATATGCTAAAAATTAAAAAAAAATACGTAGACGAGGGGAATTGAACATAGGATCTTAGGGAGATTAATTAAGCTTTTTACCACAAGACAATTTACTTGCTTGTTCATGAATTGACGAAATTAATAATCAAAATATGAGGTGTGACAGTGTAAGCTCTGAGGTGATCCGATCGCCACGTTCCGCAAAAGAAAACTACAAATAGAAATGTAACCGATTAAGAATTTTATATGCCTAGTAAGTTCATACAAACTAAAATAGTAAACTCACCTTATTGCACAATTAACATATCAAACTAGCTAATTAAACAATCTTCCTGTCATCACATTTCACAAATACAGGGTGAGTATATCATGTTCAATCATATACTGCTTCATTTCATTTCTTGCTATACAACTCAATACCAATTCATTATAGCATTCATTCCTAATTACATCATATATATATATATATATATATATCACCATTCAATCTTCATTTCTATTATAAAACCATTTGGTTCCATTCAATGCCATTTAATCAATATTGTCCATTCTTGTCCACTACAGTTACATTATTCAATCATCAAATAACATTTCAATCCATGACACATATAATCATTTCGGTCATATGAAATTTTCCATTTATACAATATCAAACAATCAATTTCTTTTAACTTTAACCATTAATCAATCATCATTATCCATTTGCAACAACAATTTAGCCTGATGAACTATAAAGAATAGATATGGATACGCGAGTATCCACCCAAAACACGTCTGATTGCTCAAACGAGCTTTACCATCCAAGAACACGCCTGGGCACTGAGTGCCAAGCCTGTAGGCTAAACATCCCTCCAAAAACACGTTTAGGCACTAAGTGCCAAGCCCGCAGGCTACACATCCTCCCCTAGAAACACGCCTAAATCACTGTGGATATAACTCGGTAATCCACAACAAATATTGGATTCCGATACAATCAGTGAATATACAGTACATCATCATCTCTTCTCATGTCAAACCCGTACAACACACAAAACAACCTTATTGGCATGCCAATTGTATCCTATTTTGTGTTCATTCGGGCTCTGTGCACATATCAAAATAATACTTTTCACCAGTCATTTTTCTCACCTTTGTATCATTTTGTAAATATTTCGAACACATTCAATATCACAAATTACACAATTAGAATATGAATATTACAAAAATATACATAACTATACCGTATGAACTTACTAGGGGCAAACAACAAAAGCATGAGTGTCAAGGACTAATTGGTAATTTTCCTTTTTCATTGATTATCTATCGATTTTGGATTTATACAGTAATTTATTTCCAGTTATTAGTTCCAAACAATTTAAATCATCTCATTTCGTGTATATAACATATTTTATTCATTTTTCAAAATTTCCCTAAATTTTTTTGTTTATTCAATTTGGTCCCTAAAATCAAAACAAGCATAATTTTCACATTTAAACCCCAAACTTTGAATCTGGCATAATCTCGTCCCAATACAACCTTCAAGTATCTATATTTATAAGAAATTCTTGCTAATTTCAACATATTTTAGCCCCTAAACTCAAAACTATCAAAAATCACTTTATAAAATAATCTTATTTCATATCAAAACTTCAAACCCAACCATTAATCATCTAAAAGTTTCAAGAACAACAATGGTAACTTTTAAAATCTTGATAGTTTTTACGATTTAGTACTCGGGCTAGATAGATTAAATTACAACGATCTCAAAATTATAAATTTTTATGTTTTAACCTTTATTATTACTTTTAACATTATTTTAATTAAATTTTAATTATAAAACTCATATAAACCATATACTAATCGGCCACTAACTTTAAAAATGGCTTATTTGTCATATAGAAACTTAAACAATTATTAATCAAGCCTTTTAACAATTAAAAATCAATACCGATTAACTTTTATGGTTTTCATGATTTAGTCCTTATACCTTAATTAACACTCCAATCACTAAAATTTTCGGGCCAAGATTAAATACACCTATATAATAACTTAATAAATATTTAATAAAAACATTTGCAGGCTTATGAAAACGAGATCACGATACCTCATTTTCAAAACTATTGACTTTAGATCTAACCATTTGTACTTTAATTAATTGTTGAATTAGCAAAATTTGTCAAATCAAAATTCACTATAACACTTTATTTAACTCATAAATATTAAATAATATAATTTACGGACTCACTCGTCAAAATTGTGATCTCGAAACCATTAAAAAATGAATTGTTACACATTTGATAATCTATAATAAAAAAAAAACCAAATAATAGAATTTCTTTTTGATTGTTGTTTTGTCGAGTTTTAAAATTTGTAAAGAGAATGATCGAACCTGGAAACTAACTCTAACAACAAATTAAGGCAAGTGTACCTATCGAATAGTAGTATAGCTTAGGCAAGACCGAATTGTCGAGCGCAAAGGAACTAAAAGTACTAATACTAACTTTCTTTTTACTATTTAGCCTAAAATAAGTGAAGTTGCTTTAATCTAAATTAACGACTTACTAAACTAAAGACACAAAGACAGAAAGAATGAATTGGAAAATAACTTGAAGAGAAACTTAGTTGATCACGACGATACCCTCAAGAAGAATCCACCTAGACTTCCCTTATTATTTAACACTGAACCATACGATTTATTCACTTAGTTTGATCCGTAAGACTCCCTAACGTATATTAAACCCTCTCTCGAGGCGAATAACGTCTAACCCTAGGTTAATTAACGAAAATCTCTTTCTCGAATAATAACCCCCTAGAATAGCAGTAAATCGATCTATGGACTCCCATATTAGGTTTCACCCTAATCCGGCACAATCTCGTCACCCTATCTCTAGGCGTGCGATCAACTCTGCTTAATTATGCTAGATCTACTCTTAAGCAGGGTCTATTCCTCTTCCACCTAAGCACATCAGATTTGCATTAAGCATGCATAATTAAGAACAAACTAAGTATTTATAATATGATTCAAAAATCAATAACAAGATTCATCTAGGTTTCATCCCCTTCAGGTATCTGAAGGGTTTAGTTCATAATGAATAAAGAAAACATCTCAAGAGAAAAGATAAAACAAAATATAAGAAATCCCTAAAACCCCCTGAAGGAATTAAAGGAGAAATCCGCCGTCTTGAGTAGAAGTCCGGCTTCTTGAGATGGATCAATTGGCTATCTTCAAGTAATTCCCACAAATCTAGCCTTCTGGCTCAGCTCATTGGCCTAGCTAACCGCTCCCTTTTCAAGATACACTTAGGGTGTTTATATAGACTTTTGGAATGCTTCACTTGGCCTCTAAGTGTCCCAATTCAAGTATACCTCCTACTCGGTGTTTGAATAGGCTTTGGAATATGTTTCTTTGCCTCAAAGTATCCAAATCCGAGTGAAATTACTCTCTCCCGCAGCAGGGGCACAATCATGGTACACGCCCGTGTAAATCGTTTTCAGGTCGTGTCTCGATCTGTCAATTGGGGCACGGCCGTGTAAATCGTGGCATGGCCGTGTCTTAGTTAATTGTCGAGGCACGGTCGTGTAGCTTGAAGTCCAGGCCGTGTCGATTTTCTCTTTGGCCCAAATTGGCCCGTTTTAAGCCTGTTTCTTATTCTTTTTGTCCTCGGGTGCTTTCTTGAGTAAAAACATGAAAAGAAAGGATTAAGAGCACCTTTTTACATAAATCAAGGGCTAAATCATCCAAAAGCATACTAAATGTGGGCCTAAAATATGTTACTTTTACGGTTTATCAAATACCCCCACACTTAAGCTTTTGCTTGTCCTCAAGCAAAATTCTCAGCTTATAATTAAAACGAACTTTCCATAATTAACAATTCCTATCAATAATGCCTCATCATAATTCATAGATAATTCATACATGGATAATTTAACTCAAAGACTCTTAAAGATTCAAACAATATAAGTCATATATTTGTAGCATAAAAACATAGGCGTCTCCCCTTATCTAAATAATTACCTTTAATTCAAAACTGACAAGGATTGACATCCTCACTAAAGATTCACTCAAATCACTCAAAGTGTTTTAAGGTTCAAGAATAAGCACTCATAAGTCAAACCTGAAAAGTTAATCCTATAGGCTTGCCTGAAAATCAAATCTCCACCACTGTAATAGGAGATGATACGTAAATCAAAAGGTCTTTAACAGGGTTGTGACGGGCCTGAGGTTAAAGGTGTGGATAAAGGCTGAATTAGAAGGTTTAGAATCGAGATTGACCTGACCAATTACCTAACTAAAAATAATGAACTTGAAAATAAATGATTATATCATTTGAAATTTTGAAACTAATAATACTACGAGCTTTTTCTTTGATAATTGAAATTTAAATGTACAAGCTCACTTTTTATACTATTAATGCTGAATATACTTTGATTTTGATTGATTTTTTTAAGAACAAACTAGAAACATAAGAAAACTTTATCAATTGAAATAAACTAATTCGGTAGCTGATCAAATCAATTCTTGATAGAAGGGTAGTCAAAAGAATGGTGATAACAAATACAAAGGGTTTTGGGTTAATATTAGCGGGTAAATCAATAAAAAGAGTTGTTAGGATCAAATGGGTTCACTAAGAGTTAATTTGTGAAGGTAGGCTTTTTAGTGGAGTGAATGGGTTAAAACCTAGGTGCCTTTATCATCTCAGTATACCAAATCATTAATGTGGTCTCAACAAGTATAATCAAGGCAAGTTCTAGAATAACAATTCAGTGTTGACACACTCATAATTAATAAAGTGAGCATGAAAAAGAATATATGCTCTATAAGGCTCAAATCTCACAAGAATTATGGGTATTTGACATCAATCCTGTAAATTCCAAACTTCAAGGTAATATTCAAATTCAGTTCGACAACCTAGAAAATTTTTTATTCTTGAAAAAATAGACTTATCATGCTTGATTCTCTAGTATTCTTCAAGTATAAATCACCAATGCACAATCATCAATGACTTACTCAAAAACACATTGATAAAAATTATAAATCATTAGAAATTTCACCCTAATTAATAATATGAGAAAATTACTTGGGAACAAGACTAAAATTTAGGATTTTGGAATAATGCAAAAAGTTAGGTACTTTTACCCCCATACTTAAGATATACATTGTCCTCAATGTACAAAGATAGATAACTAATAATGTAATCAAAAGAGAAGGGGAGAAGTGACACTTCCTGAATTTTGGATGATTCCGAGAGTTGGCAGAGGTCGTGGTAAAAGGTGGTTGGTGGTGGCATTTTATATGGGCCTGGTGGGGTGGTTACCGATGAGCTTTGTGCTAGATAAAGAAATTGGGTAGCCTGCAAAGATATAACTAAGAAATCTAAAGAAACATTAATAATATGCTAATACTATAATTAAAGACAAAGAAAAAAAAGAGAATGAGACTAAGAAGAAAACTGAAATTAAAAGAAAAGACTAATGGACTAAGGAGTCCTTATTGTTGGATGGTTCTCGAGGTAGGTGTGACCTCTAAGGCTGTGGTGCGTGATTCCCAAGCAGCCTTTAGAACCCTTGGCTTGTCGAATAGCTGAAGCTGCCGGCATGAACTCATGTGAATTGGTCTCTTTTGAGGAGACTGTCGTTGGCCTTTTACGCTTCTTCAACATGGATTTTCCCACGCCCGTGCACTGAAGGTGTGTTGAATTACACGACCGCATCGCACGGCCGTGTGTCTAGGCGCGTTTATTCACCCACGCCTGTTTTTCAGATTCCACGCCCGTTCTTGAAAAGGCAGTGTGTTGGCACGGTTGGGTAGCATGGGCATGTTTTTCCCATGTCTGGTTAGTTAGTAGCTTCACACGGTCGTGAAGCACGGCCGTGCCAATTTATCGGTGTCCATGAGGGAGTGGTTGGATCTGTGACGTCAAAAAGCAGTTGGGATTTGATTCACACGGCCTCTGTTATGTCAGTACGGGGATTCTGTTGGTCCACACAGCTACAGACACGGTCGTGTGTAAGGCCGTGTGTTCTAGAAATTTGCACTTTTGGTTAGTTTACAAAGAGAAAGAGAACAAAAATAAAATAAAATGAAAACAAATGTTAAAAAAAAGTAGGGTTAGTGCTCGGGTTGCCCCTCGAGAAGCGCTTGTTTATAGTCTTAAGCTAGACTTTCCTCGACATTAAAAAAAAATTAGGTGGTTTAAAGGTTTGAATATCTTCCCTCATGCTTATAGTTCTATTTTCTTGACAAAGTTCAAGTCGAGAAGCGTTTACCTTAGAGGTGTCGAATGTTGGGTTGCTTACCTCGACTGTTCCGTGTGGGAAGATATTGTATACCTTAAGAAGGATTTCTCCTTTTGGCTTCAAGTCTGTTGTGATGATGTGCGGATCTGCTTTGTCTAACAGTACCTGGTCTCTTATTTTGAAGTGATTCGATGTTCCTACGAGCTTTTCTAGTGGTTCCTCTGGTTTTTTTTTGTGTGGTTCTTCTTTGACGTGTGTCTTCTGCTCTTCTAAATTGTCAACCCTAAGGTCTTTTTCCTTGTGTGATTCTTCTTTGTTGATTTGGGATCTATGAGTCGGCTCAGGGTTGTGTCTTTGCGATGTTTCCTGTGATAAAGGTTGAACAATTTGATTATCATTTGTATTGACTTTTTTACCTTCATCGATTGTTGTCCTGGCCGAGTCAAGAGCTTGAAGACTAATTGATTCGTCACCTATACAAAGTATGAGTTCTCCTATGGCAACATCAATTTTAGTCTTGGCAGTTGTTAGAAAAGGTCTTCCTAAAATTAAGGGGATTGTATTATCCTCATCCATATCTAGGACAACAAAATCTACTGGGAAAACAAATTTATCGATTTTGACAAGAACATCTTCGATAATGCCTCTAGAAATTCTAACAGTTTTATCAGCTAATTATATACTAATCTTAGTTTGTTTGGGCTTCCCTAGACCTAGTCGTTTAAATAATGTATAAGGCATGACATTTATGCTTGCCCCTAAATTAGCTAATGCATTATCCATAACTAAACTACCAATTAAACATGGAATTGTAAAACTCCCTGGATCTTTTAGCTTTCGTGGTAGTCTATTCTGTAACATTGTTGAGCATGCTGCGTTTAATTCCACGTGGTGCTCTTCGTCTGATTTGCACTTGTTAGTCAAGAGCCGTTTTAAAAATTTCCTCGAGTCTGGCATTTGAAAAAGAGCTTCAAGAAGAGGTAAGTTAATATGTAATTTCTTTAAGAGTTTAAGAAACTTACCGAACTGCTCCTCTGAATCGTCTCTTTTCATCGCTTCGGGATAAGGTATGCTAGGTTGGTATTCTTTGATTACCGATTTTGGCTTTTCTTGTGTTACCTCTACCTTAACTTCGCCTACCTTGTTTTTTTGTATTGGATTGGGTTTATCTAACCCCTTACTGTCATGAGCTGAGATGGCTTGAATTTGATCCTTTGGGTTAATCTCGGTGTTACTTGGTAGACGTCCTTGCAGTTATTCTGACATTAGCTTTGCGAGTCGTTCGACTGCATTAGTGGCTTCCTTAACTGACTTAGTAAGTTCCCTGACTTGGTTCTCGTTACTTTTAATTGTTTTCTCAATTTTTGGAAATGATTTTCTGTGTTTGCCATGAATTTTGTCAGCATCTCTTCAAGGCTTGGCTTCTTCTCTTGCGGATATGGCTGATTTTGGAAATTTTGAGGAGGTTGATGTCTTTGAATTCCTTGGTTTCCTTGTCCTCCCCATGAAAAATTTGGGTGGTTCCTCCAACATGGATTGTAAGTATTACTATAAGAATTATTATTGGATCTGAAATTATTACCTATATAGTTCATCTGTTCGGTCTCTGCGTCCGGTTGGTAGGGTGGGTACTCAAGATTCGTCATAGTTCCACTTGCGCTGCACTGCATGACTAGATGTACCTGCGAAGAACACAAACTATCAAGCTTTTTTATTCATCATCTCTACCTGTGTTGATAGCATGGTCATTGCATCGAGGTTGTAAACTCCAGCTAATTTTGTTAGTTTTGTCCTTGTAACCTGCCACTGATAGTTATTCAGTGATATCTCTTCAATGAACTCGTAGGCTGTTTCAGGAGTTATGATGTTCAGGGTTCCACCGGCGGCTGAATTGATTAGTTGCCTCGTTGAGGGGTTTACACCATTATAGAAAGTTTGGACTTGTAGCCACAAGGGTAGACCATGGTGTGGACACCTTCTTAAGAGATCCTCGTATCTCTCACATGCGTCGTATAATGTCTCTAAATCCATATGCACAAAAGAAGAGATATCATTCCGTAATTTGGCCATTTTGACCGATGGGAAATATTTTAATAAAATTTTTTCTGTCATTTGGTCCCATGTAGTGATTGACCCTAGTGGTAACGAGTATAACCACTGTTTGGCTTTATTCCTTAATGAAAAGAGAAATAATTGAAGACGAATGGCATCATCAGAAACGCCATTTATTTTGAAAGTATCACAGAACTCTAAAAAATTAGCTATATAAGTATTCGGGTCTTCGTCCTGCAAACCATCAAATTGAACAAATTGTTGAATCATTTATATTGTGTTAGGTTTTAATTCAAAATTATTAACAGCTATAGCAAGCCTAACAATACTAGATTCAACTACTGTTAAATGAGGTTTAGCATAATCATACATAGTACGCGGAGCATTGTTTTCTCCCACATCTTGTGGTGGATTATTCTCATCTATCCCTTCAATAGGATTGGATCTGCCTTCTCGCTCTTCTTCTGTGTAATTCAAGGCTCGCCTAATTTCTCTGCATTCCTACAAGCGGTAGCTTCAATATCACTATCGTATGCTAGAGGTTCTGTCGGGTTCCTTCTAGTCATAAACTAGAGGTACCTGTTAGGAAAAGAAGGAAATAAAATTAGCAAAAAACAATAAAATAATAAAATAAAATAAATTGCGAAATAAAAATAAAAATAATGGCTAAAGTAATAAAAATAGAGTTTTCTTAATATTTTAGTTCCCCGACAACGGTGCCAAAAACTTGATCGTTGTTTTGTCGAGTTTTAAAATTTATAAAGAGAATGATCGAACTTGGAAACTAACTCTGACAATGACTTAAGGCAAGTGTACCTATCGAACAGTAGTATAGCTTAAGCAAGACCGGATTGTCGAACCCAAAGGAACTAAAAGTACTAATACTAACTTTCTTTTTATTATTTAGCCTAAAATAAGTGAAGTTGCTTTAATCTAAATTAACGACTTACTAAACTAAAGACACAAAGACAAAAAGAATGAATTGGAAAATAACTTGAAGAGAAACTCAGTTGATCACGACGATACCCTCATGAAGAATCCACCTAGACTTCACTTGTTATTTAACACTGAACCATACGATTTATTCACTTAGTTTAATCCGTAAGACCCCCTAACGTATATTAAACCCTCTCTCGAGGCGAATAACGTCTAACCTAGGTTAATTAACAGAAATCTATTTCTCGAATAATAACCCCCTAGAATAGCAATAAATCGATCTATGGACTCCTATATTAGGTTTCACCCTAATTCAGTAAAATCTCGTCACCCTATCTCTAGGCGTACGATCAACTCCGCTTAATTATGCTAGATCTACTCTTAAGCAGGGTCTATTCCTCCTCCACCTAAGCACATCAGATTTGGATTAAGCATGCATAATTAAGAACAAACTAAGTATTTATCATATGATTCAGAAATCAATAATAGGATTCATCTAAGTTTCATCCCCTTCAGGTATCTGAAGGGTTTAGTTCATAATGAATAAAGAAAACATCTCAAGAGAAAAGATAAAACAAAACATAAGAAATCCCTAAAACTCCCTGAAGGAATTGAAAGAGAAATCCGCCGTCTTGAGTAGAATTCCGGCTTCTTGAGATGGATCAACTGGCTATCTTCGAGTAATTCCCACAAACCTGGCCTTCTGGCTCGGCTCCTTGGCCTAGCTAACCGCCCCCTTTTCAGGATAACTTAGGGTGTTTATATAGACTTTTGGAATGCTTTACTTGGCCTCTAAGTGTCCCAATTCAAGTATACCTCCTACTCGGTGTTTGAGTAGGCTTTGGAATATGTTTCTTTGCCTCAAAGTATCCAAATCTGAGTGAAATTGCTCTCTCCCGCGGCAAGGGCACAGTCATGGTACACGCCCGTGTAAATCGTTTTCAGGCCGTGTCTCGATTCTGTCGATTGGGGCACGACCGTGTAAATTGTGGCATGGCTGTGTCTTAGTTAATTGTCGAGGCACGGTCGTGTGGCTTGAAGTCCATGCCGTGTCGATTTCCTCTTTGGCCCAAATTGGTCCGTTTTAAACCTGTTTCTTGTTCTTTTCGTCCTCGGGTGCTTTCCTGAGTAAAAATATGAAAAGAAAGGATTAAAAGCACCTTTTTACATAAATCAAGGGCTAAATCATCCAAAAGCATACTAAATGTGGGCCTAAAATATATTACTTTTATGATTTATCACTTTTCAATAAAAATGTGGAAAGTGATAAGATAAAGGACCTACTTATCACATAACACATAATTTTTTAAATATTTTATTTTATTTTGATTAAAGGGTGTTTAAATCACTTGAATTTTCTAAAAAATTAATTAAGCCTCTATTTTTTTGTGCACTCAATAGAATTCTTAAATGTTAAATTTTCAATCAATTAAGCCCTTTGACTGTTAAAGTTAATAGTCACCCGTTAAAGACTAACAACAACCTTTTTCGAGGGGTTATTCTTGCCACATGGCATGCCAAGATTGTCATGTGGCAAAAATAGATATTTTTATATTTAAAATCATTAAAAAATAATACAAATTATAGAAAATAATAAACATATTAAAATCATAAAAAATATTAAAATTAAAATTTATAAAAAAGAAAGAAAAGTGCTAAAATTAAAAATATAGAAAATATAAAATTTATTTTAAATGAGAAAAAATATAAATCATAAACCTTATTAACAATTTTTCATAAAATATTAAAAATATTAAAATTAAAAATTAAAAATATATAAATTACAGAAAATAAAATTTTAAAAATTATGAAAACATAGAAAATATTATAACAACATCGAAGGTGAAAAAAATTAAAATAAATATAAAAGCTATATAAAATTATAAAATAATAATAATATTTACAATTTTATATACGGGCTCAGTTGTCACTTGCCTTCTCAACCCATTTCTCTTCCTTAATTTGCATCTCAAAAGGCTCATTTGTCATCAACAACGGAGAAAGGGAAGAAAACTTTGGAGAGATTCGTGGTAGATAAGTACAAGATCAAATAAATATTTTATAATTTTTAATAGGTTTTGTAGTTTTAACAATGGTTAGTATACAATTGAAAAGAAATAGAATTTTTAGAGTTTTTCATATATTTTAATTTGTTTTATATTCTTTATCCTTTTTATAATATTTTTTAATTTATTAATAATTTTCTATATTTTAAAACATTATTTCATAATTTTTATTTTTCATAGTTTTATAATTTATATTTTTTTCATTTTAATAATTTTATAATTTTTTACATTTTTATTTTCTATATTTTTAAATATTTAAATATTTTTGTATGATATATTTATTTTATGTTTTTCTATAATTCTTTTTATAATTTTAAAATAAAACATCAACTTTTGCTATACGTCACAATCATGACTACCATGTGGCGACAACTTTTAACGATTTGGTACTAACTTTAATAGTCAAAGGGCTTAATTGTTTGAAATTTTAACATTCAATGGCTTAGTTGAGTGCCAAAAAAGTATAGAGACTTAATTAATGTTTTTTTTTTTAAAAAGTTGAAGGGCTTTAAAGACTATTTATCCTTTTATTTTATTTCTTTTAATATTATCCTTTAAATATTTACTTTAAAATTTTAAAAATTCAATTTATCAAACACTCTAATTACATTTTTACTTAATTTTAAATAATATACCAAATAAATTTTATAAATTGAATCCAAGATTTAATATTTCAACACTTATTTTTTAAATTTATCAAACAACACCTAAAAATAATTAAGTAATAAAATATTTTCTTCAAATTTAATTGCTAAAATTAATTATTTAAATAATTTTAAATCAAATTGCTATAGTTCATGAATACAAACACAAAAAAATTCTCTAAACTAAATCGCAATAGCAAATTATCCCCAGCATGAAATAATTAATGGATCACTTCCCGGGGCTTTTAATTCTGGCATAGATTTGAATGCACTGCAAACCTCCTCCTCTAAAAAAGGTTTAGTAAGGGTTGCATTCATATCAGTCGTTACTCTTTTCTCAACCAAACCAAAAACACGTTCCTCCATGCTCGCCTCAGATGCAGTAAATAATTGCTAAAAATAATTTGACGCAACCTTTAGCATATCTTCCGTCATAGTAACCGTATTTCCATTCTCATCCTCAATTTCTTTAATCCTGTTCCGGGAATAATGGTGACTAGCTATCTTGTGAAAAAAATTCGTATTCCGATCCCCATTATTTAACCAGTTCACCCTTGCACGTTGTTCCCAGAACAATTCTTCTTTATCTGCTTCCAGATTGAGGTCCAATTGAACTTCAGTTATTTCGGCTAAAATATCATCTGAAGTTTCTTGCTGGTACAAATAATCCAACCGTTCCTCCAACAAACTCCGTGTCCTCTTTTCAGCCCCCACTCTTTTCATACTCCAGTTTTTCATGTTTTTACCCAATTGTTCCAAGCGAGAAGGCATATCTCCCCAAGCACCAACCCACCAGTCTTTAATCAGCTCCTCAAAACTTGGCTCTAGGCACCATTTAGCTTCAAAGCGAAAAGGCCTCTTGAAGACATGACTGTCCACACTCTTTGTATCTAGCAGAATCGGGCAATGGTCAGAAAAAGTGTGCGCCAAGTGCTCAACCTGTACCCCGGGAAATAACTCCATCCAGCCACTTGTAGCGACCCCTTGATCTAATCGTTCTCTTATATTAGTAGAACGAAATCTACGCCGTTCCCATGTAAACCACCGTCCACGGAATCCAATATCATTCAAATTGCAACCATCCAATGCCTCTCTGAATGCTGGCATCTGGTTCTCCGACCTACGACGACCGCCTTATTTTTCAAAAGAGCCTGTAATTTCATTAAAATCCCCCAATACTACCCAAGGAAGATTGTTGTTTATACTCAAATGATTTAGTAAACTCCATGACTCGTGTCGTCCCCTTACATCCGGATTACCGTAGAATCCTGTGAGTCTCCATTTGTTCCCACTATCATTGTCATTAACCTCCACGTCGATGTGAAAAGAAGAGTAACTAATAAGAGTAATCAATGAGTTCCCTCGCCACCCTAGTGACAGCCCCCCTTTAGAGCCTATCGATCCAATATCGATCCCATTCTCATATCCACATTTTCTTCTAACCAGTTCCATTCTCCTTGCACTTAATTTTGTTTCAATTAGAAACAAAATTCGGGGATTAATGGCTCGCAACTTATTCTTGAGCCTATTAACAGTTCGTGGTCTCCCCAGCCCACGAACGTTCCAACTAAGTATTTTCATTGGTCTCGGCTGCTCTGGAAGCCAGAGCTAGCCGTTGGAGTAGAAAAATCAGTACCCACCTTAGTTCCTATCAAAACCAATTCCTCGCCCATACCCCTATGCCGTTTGCTCCCTTCCACTATAGCGATCGGATCAAGTTCTTCATCGAAGCCCATTTCCATTGGCCCATTGGATAATCCCTTGACAGTCAAATCCTCCAGATTTTGGGAATCTCCTGGGAAACTCAATTTAGTAAGGTTGTGCTGATTTGCCCCTAACAGAGAAAAATTAGGACGCAGAATCTGTTTCCCACGATTTACCTCCATTTGGCTCCTAAAATCTCTCCCTAAAGATGACGCATTACCAAATTCAACACTTTCCATCTTTCCCTCCCGTCTCACAGACCCATCAGCATCCCGCAACCAACGGCTCTCCACCGTTCTTCGTGCAGTGGCTCTGACGCAGAGACAAATCCCAACCAAACACAATTTTGTTGGTCTCAATTTTTAGACGATAAGGCGTAAACTTTCCCATGACCCGTCTACCGCAAATGAAACGTAATGACTTAATTTTTCATATCTGAATCGACATAAACCGCAACATTCGCCAATTTGGACTTTCTTCTTGCGCTTCAAGGAATCGGTAACATCCAAAACAATTCAATACGCATGAACATCGAAACCCACAAGATATAGCGAATGGTCATATTCAATGAACTTACCACAAAAATCTCCAAACTGTTTTGCCATCGATTCCGTCATCAAGCCCGGTGGTAAATCATGAACTTGCATCCAAAACTCCGTAACATTTATCGTGATGGATGTGGGTTCTTCCATACGAATTCTTTGGATTAAGAGTAAATGGTTATTAAAGAACCATGAGGTTCCATCTAAGACTCTTTGCAAGTCAATTTCATGAAAAATTGAAAAGGAATTTCTTCTCTCAAGATCCGAAATGCATATTCCTCCAATTGGATGCCATAAATCGCCATAGTGTTTCAAGCGAAGGAAAATGTACTACACTATCTCATTAAGCAACGACCAACCAAACAATACACAAATCCTATCCATTGTATGATCCTCCTCAATAAGAACTTCCTCTTCCTCATCAATGATACTCGATTCGCCAGTTTTCCTCCATCGGCCACCGCCTTCCGATACTAAAAATAATAAAACAGTCAACTTTCTGAAAAAGGTCTTGAAAAAGAAATAGAAGAGAAGAAAAAAGAAAAAAAGAAGAAACGTGCCACTAGGCAGACAGAGAAAACGTGCCAAAAGGCAGACAATATTGTATTTTTAAATACTATAGTTAGCGTAAAGTAATATTTGTTATTTAAGTTGTTAATATCATTAAAAGATCAATAAAATTTTAATAATATTAAAAAATAAAAATTATAATTAAAGCATTTATACCATATTCAATGTAAAATATAATTCATTTTGTTAATCCAAAGCAACTTTAAATAATAACTAATAAACATAATAAACATACATAAATTGTTTTGATAATTTAAATATTATTAAAGTATTTGTGCAAACTATAAAAATAGATCCAATTTTCAACTTTTTCATTTTCTTAATAATAGTACATAATAGATTACAGATATAATATATTATAATTAGTTATATGCATATATTATTTATAAAATTGAGTACATGAATTATTATATAAATAAATAAAATTGGCTATTTAAAACTAAAGTAATATAATTTTTAAGTTGTTGGAAACATAATAATTTAAAAATAAAGTAATTCAATATAAATATTTATTATTTAACAAAAAGTGTTTTAATAAAATTATAATTCTTATTTATAAGTGTTATAGATTTTCTTATAAAAATATTTATTTAACCAAATATTTAAGTGAAATTAAATTTTATTTACAAAAACGATAAATTTTATAAAAAATAAAAATATTTATAATTGCAAATTCAATCTAAACTCCTCCTTTTAAATCTATTATATCATAGCAATTTTTCCAACTTTATAAGAATAAAAGGTTGAATGCATCAGATTGATATAAAAGAAAACAATGTGTTAGATGATTCCAAGATAAAAGATATAAAAACAAAAACAAAAATCAGAGAGGATACATATTCTTTATTAACTAATAATTATATTTATGATTTGGGGGAAAAACTATAGTTATGAAAACGCTTGAAACACCAAACTCGCCCTATTTATACCCTCCTCTCATTCCCCTTCTTATCACACAAGGAAAAAGAAGAGATCAATTTTATGGTTTTCAACCGATCCATATATGTGGTTTCATCTGGGAGAGGGCATTATATAGCATGCACCACAGAGAGTTGAAGCTGCCAGCATGATCTAGTTAACCATCCCTCCATTTTTAAAACTTTCAGGGAGAGGGACTAGATCATGTGGCAGCTTCATCTGTCCATGGCAGCATGATCAAAACCCTAATTATTCAACCGAAAAACAGACCCCTCTTTTCCTGCAAAGGTATCTTTTCTCTGTGTTTAACTTCTTATTTAAAGAAAAAAAGAAGCTTATTTGGGTGTATTTCAGCTTTTACATTCACGTGCTACATTTATAGCATCTGTTAATAATGTTTTTGGTTATTGATCTTCCTTTACGTGTCAAGATCTGTTTGAAGGTATATATTAGGGTTTTAAGTGACCAGATTTTCTCTGTCTTAATGCAGCTTTTTTATGCTTTTGAGGTCAGGTCACCCTCCCCCCTCCACTCCTATCTTCAAAATTGTATTTCTAAATTTAAGATTAATTTATAATTTGATACTTAAATCTAATTTTAGTGTTCAATAGTATTTAAATTTTCTTTGTTTTGATTTGATACTTGACTTCAATATTCAATTTAATTTTCAGACCAAATAATGTTTGCTATGAAAAATTTAAGCATTTAATTAGGACGAAATAAAATTTAAATACTAATTTGAAAAACTTAAATATCAAAATAAAAATTAATACTAAATTGAGTCCAAATTCAAAATCCGAAATTCTATATAGGTATGTTGTCTACCCATATATTCTGAATCTATTCAGAACCATATGTTCCGGCGAATTCCATTTTTATGTAATTTTAATTAATATTATAATTATTTATTTGATTTTTATTAAAATTTAATATATATTTATCAAAATAATACCAATAAATTTTTATTAATTAAAAAATTATATTACAATTTTATTTTATTAGATCAAATTAGAAATTAGGTGTAAGTTATTTTATGTCAAATTATGATTATGGTCCATCTACCACATTTAAATTTAAGATTTAGTATTTCTATTTTACTTTGATTCTACTTTTATTAATATCATTAGTTAATTCAAATAGTCGACAAATAATTTTTTTTAATTATAATGAGAACTTTTATGATGAAAACTATGACAAACATATATATATTCAACCAATAGATCAAAATAAATATTTTTAAGACTTAAATTTATAATTTATTCAATCTCATTAAAATAAATAACTAATATCAAACTTTTTTTTCTTTTTCGCTTTTCCATGTAAATACAAGAAGGATATAAAAACATTGCAAAACTTTAATTTTTGACGTTTAATGTCCCTACATTTACGTCTTTTAATTTTATTTTTTAATAATATTTGAAATTCAGTGTAGTTGTTGAGATATAAGTTATGTTCTTGGAAAGAGTGGCTAAAGGAGTAGGCATTCTTTCAAGTACCGTGTGAAACAACAAATAAACAAACGATATAGGTTGCTTATGCAGTTCGATTTCTCTATATTTGTAGAGCATAGCTCAGTAAGAAATATTCACCATCTTCAATACTTACAACAACTGATAATAATCTGTTACTTACCCATGATAATCTCCTCACCTTTGTACTTTGAAGAATGAAACTCTTACCACTAAGTTCGTCTCTATGAACTCAGCAAGTAAAACCACAACACAAAATATTTTACTATCAAAATACATTCACAATATAAAGCTCCTTACTCGAATAGATTAAGTGCTCAATCTCTCACTATAATAACCCATACAAGTCTCTCAATTATATATAAGATTTCAAGACTTGCTTACATAAAAAGATTTATCACAATCTCACTAAAACAACAATAAGATAAGTTGAATACAATATAGTAATAAGTAGCATTGTAAACAGCTAAGAATGCAGTGTTCCAATTCAATCCAATCCAAAATCCACTATCAAATGCAATAGATAGTGATGATCCAATCCAATCTTCCAAATATGTTTTCCCAAGTGATATGATCTTCATTTATGGGCTACATATCATCCACATAATCAACACAACCCATAAATACGGTTCAATAATTTGCCAACGACATAAATATGGAAATTATCTTAACATGTTCTAGCGGTCCAGGGAGTGGGCACTCCCTCAGGCACTCAATCAACCTTTCCATATTTTTCAATAATCTCCCTCTTTGGCAATTTGTTAAACAAAACATATACAATGCAGGAAGCTCTAACATCAAGTAACCTTAGCTCCCCATCAACATATTTTTATCAGCTCAATAAACTTAACTTAAAAAATAATCAAGTAAATTAATCATCAATGCTAGGTTGAATTTACATCAATAACTAACTAACATAATTATAACTAAGAAAGCTAATGAAGTAATGAAATGATGCATCAAAGTAATAGAAATTCATAAGTAGAATTAGTTCACTAGTAGTATCATAATAAAAATAAGATAGTAGTAGTAGCAAATAAGTACACTCATCCAAAAATTGAAAAATTGAAATAGTAGTTCAATAGTTCAAAAACCAAAATAAAATAAAATCATGAAGCTGAAAGTTGAACACTCCCCTTTATTGCAGTAATTTAGCAGACTGAAAACAAATTTATTTCAAACACAATCTCCCCTTCAACCCAATTAACTTCCTCTAGCATCCCTTCCATTCTCCCCCTTTTTGGTAAAAAAATGCCAAACTAATCCTCATTAGGCAAGGCAAGTATATTAATCAACAAAGCCTTTTCTTTGTCAATCAATTTCTTTACTACTTTGGCTTCTGCTCGAGTCTACCACAGTAACATTGGTTAAATTCAATGGAAACTCAAAGTTTAACAATTGTTCGTTGTTTGATTCCTTTGGGAATGGAAGCAGTGTCTACGGCAGTTGGCACTCTTTAAAAGGGGACTTCTTCCTTGTCAGCTTTCTCTGAGTCAAAGCTTGAGACTCCTTCAGGTTCATTCAATACATGTTTTCCCTCAAACCATTTGAGAGAAAATTTGAGCTCAATGACATGCTTCTCATATTGTTTGGTAGCACAAAAAATTCTTGGATTTTTGGAGTATAATACTTTAAATATTAAATAAGGATAAGGCAACAAAAACCTTGTAAAATTTCTTTCAACATACTTTGAAATTTCATAAAAATGAGTTGAATAAGGTCGAATTCAACCATCTTGACCACTTTCCTTTAAAAAAATGGCCATCCTCTTAGTCATTGTATCTCTTTAGCTATTTGGAAGCCAATTACAAGTTGCAATAGCAAAGATAGAAGCATAAATAGTGGGCAAATATGAAGCATGTAAAGTGTTGGGAAATGTGCCTATATTACAGTAAACATGTAATTGTTTTTTATTTATTTGAATGATGAATAAATAGATAAATAAAGTTAATTTCACATTTCACTATTAGGTTTTTATATTTTTATCTTTTATATTTTGCATGCATAACGAAATTGTGACAAGCAAATATTAGATCATTGATTGTCTAAGTTAAAACTGAAGATAAGTGGCATTATAAGAACATTTACATTATGAGAAAGATAACTTACTTTAGTAGATAATATAAATAAGTCTGTAATCTCGTAAAAGAATCGAAGTGAGCATTTGATTCAAATACTGAAAAGGATTATTATGTTGTCTATAATTCTAATTGGAGAGATGGCTAGTCTTGGCTATCGGAGCAGTTGACTCCACGGGTATAGACATAGATGTATTCACTGGTAGAATGATACATTGGACTGGACCCAAGATGAATTAATTTTGAATCCCTTTGTGAATTAATTCACTTGTGACGTTCATGGTGTGATTTACCTAAATCCTGAGTTAGTCGCTGACCAAGTGTATGCAACTCATGTGTTTTGATATAAGTGGAGGCTTATGCTCTAAAGATGATCGAGCCCATAGCTAGTATGTTGGGTACATGACTTGTGTATGACATGACTTTATTAGCAACAGTGAAATTCATAACTCAATTAAACAGTTAATTATATCCTCTCATTGGCATTATGTGGATTGATAAATATAAAATGTGGCCACGAGTTTCTTGTTCTCGAACAAGTAATTTATCAGTCATTTGTTGACAATGATCATATTAACCATTAAAAAGACACAATGGTGACAATGAGATAAATAGGATTGTATTGAGTGAACGGATTTAACTCAAAGGAATCAAGGATATTATATGAGGGTAACACAAACATGACGAGGTCCTTGGACAAAGCAGTTGGATGAATGGCTTTCGTAAATAGTATACAATAAGGAGTTTTCAATCATGGTACTAATTGTGGACTGAATCTATGATTAAGTAATTGTGAATTATCGAAATGATGCTTCTGGACATAATTGCAATTACTAGAGCCTAATTGTTTATGTCCAATTGGTCCCTCCGCTAGCTCAACAAAAGCTCAATTGAACTACATTTTAATCAGAAGAAAATTCTACAACTTTAGAAATAATTTAATTGAGTCAATTTATTCAATGTGGAATTAAATTATGTGGTCATGAGAATTGTTTAACTAGATAATTTGATAAAAGAATTTTATTGAAAATTTAATTTGGAAAATCTAAGTGATTTTTGGAAAAATTAATTTTGATCAAGTAAAATCAAATTAATAAAATTAATTAAAATTAATATGATATTTTTAGAAATTAATTTTCAAGTCAAATAATTGGCCCAATGGGTAACTGAACTTGAAAATTAGACCTGAGATCATAAAATGGGCTTGGGAGCCCAAAACTGATACCAAGACCCAAAAACTGGTCAAACCTGACTAGACTGGACCGGTCGAATTGTCACTGACCTGGATCGAACCGATAGTGGCCGAATTGGCTTGAGGTGCCGTAAGGGTGTCACACCTACATCACCAAACACGGCAGTGTCGGCGGCATCCTGAAGGCTGGCGGCAATTGGTTTTTGGTGGTTGAGCAGTGAAGAGTTACACTCCTAGTGGGACTCTACTAAAGAATTTGATTTCAGATTAACTATTCCAAAAATAATATTATTTTAATAGTTTAATATTAAATTTAATTTAATACTTATCTTAATAGTATTTTATTAATTTAATATTAAAGTGATTCTCTTAATATTAAATTATAAACATTCTATTATTTTAACAAGATTTAATATTAAATTTAATCTAATATTTATGTTTATAAATATTCTATTAATATTAAAGTGATTAAGTTTAATCATAGTTAAACTCTCTAAACTCTATAAACTCTTCTTATATAAAGAGAGCCTTGGGTCATTATTTTACACCTACTTGAATTCAAGATAAAGTTGTAAAGAGAAAATTCTTGTAACACCCCGCACCCAAGACCGATACTGGGTCTGGATACGAGACATTACTATGCTTGAACTCACTTAAACATGTACTTACGGGCTATAAAATTTCGTTCCAACTTAAAAACTTCACTTTCTTAGTCAACACATATAACAAGGGCCTACGAGGCCTTTAACTCATGTCAGAAAACTTTCAAAAGTAAAATCAAATAACTCATTTTTGAAGTAGGGTTCACACGCCCTTGTGACTTGGAACACGCCCGTGTACCCTTAAACACGCCTATGCCCTCAAACCGCGTAAGGCTACTGACTATTTCCACACGGCTTAGACACGCCCGTGTCTACCAACCGTGGGAGGTTACTGACTAATTTCACACGGCCATGACAAGCCCATGGGCTTAGACCGTGTGCTAATCCTTCATATACTGACTAAATCAACACGGTCTGGGAATACGCCCATGTCCAAACCATGTGTTTTATATGGCACACACACACGACCGTGGGATTTGCCCGTGGCCTATTCTGATTAATAATACTAAGGTGCAGGGTTAACACGGTCCTGACACACGCCCGTGTGTCAAACTGTGTGGGCACTTACAGGCTATTTATCAAGCCGTTAGCCACCCTGAAATAAAGATCATAACCATACACAATTCAACGATGCAATAACAACCCAATTTTATGAATAATACTACATGCTTCGTTGATTTCAATAAACATACATGCTTAATCAAATTTGGCCAATCACTTAGCCATATACAAAAGAATAATAAACTTGATAGCCTTTACAAAGGCCCCTCTTAAAACATGTTCACAAAATGAATGTTTCCTATACATGCCATACTTAGTAAAGTAACTTGGCTATACCAAAATACGAGTTAATAGTGTGTTGCAAGCTCCGACTTTAAAGATCCATGAGTTAGCTTGGCGGGACTACACAGAAAGAAAGAATCATAATGTAAGCATATAGCTTGGTAAGTTTGCATGTAACAACTCTTAGCACCATCATTGCTTAATATAAACCATTTCAAATAAACAATGGTATCATGAATTTCAGCTAAAGCTTACTTACTCATATAGATTCTTACATGTCTCATGACACTTACTATTATCATACTTGTAAGGTAACCATGATACCTGTATCACTTGATCACATTGATCAGTATACTATAATAACAATAATCCTGATATCTACTTTCTCATTCACAACATGAATAATACTCAACTTCATCTAACTTCATCTTGATACTAACTTTACTTTCTTAGCTTTCTTGCTATCTTCTTTTAGCTTACTCATTTGCCCGATCAATTTCTGTGAATAATCGAGGATACTAAATCTCTTCCCACATAATATGATGCCAAAGCCATATCCTAGACATGGTCTTACATGGGTTATCTCATCTTGGTTTCAAGGCCATGTCTTGACATGGACTTATATGAAGTCTTGCTCTTGATAACATACTCAATGCCAAGCTTGAGTCCTTGGACTTACATGATAACTTGCTTGCTAACTTGATCAATGCCAAGCTTGCCTTGGACTTACATGATATCTTGATCAATGCCAAGCTTGCCTTGGACTTACATGATAACTTGCTTGCTAACTTGATCAATGCCAATCTTGCCTTGGACTTACATGATATCTTGATCAATGCCAAGCTTGCCTTGGACTTACATGATATCTTGATCAATGCCAAGCTTGCCTTGGACTTACATGATAACTTGCGTGGTAGATCGAGTATCCTGGGAAATTCATCTCCCATCGGGACTTGCTCGTACTTATCATCATGATTTCTTGCTTGAACATAACATGATCATTTCATACAATTATTGTACATTATGTTAAGCAATTTAATGATAATAATCATAAAGCTTAGAAATCATACAAACTTACCTCAATATACAAAATGTATGTAGATGTGCAATTTAGTCCTCGACTTTGTTCTTGCCTTGGTTTCGATCCGGACTTCGTTTTTCTTGATCTATAATCATTAATAACCATATTGACTAAATTGACTCATAAATCATGCTTTAGAAAAATTACTATTTTGCCCCTATACCTTTTAATATTTGCACTTTTGCCCCAATTCTCGTAAAATGATTTTCATGCAACTTTCTTAAACTTCATGCTCAACTGAATCATTTTCTCTTCTATAACAATCATCAATTCTCACTAGTTCTAGTAGGTATGACCAATTTTATAACTGTTACAAAATGGTCCCTACTACCATTTTTCATGAAATTCATTAAGGAAAAGATGTTTATCTAACATTAAACTCTCTTAAACTTCCATAAAACATCATTTAACAAGCATGTCATTCATGGGTAGATTTTTTATCATGCATCTTAGCTCATTTTATAGCTAAAATTAGCTAATTCATAATACGAGAACTTCAAAAATACGAAGAATATTAAAAACGGGGCTAAGATGAACTTACTATGAGCTTGAAAAAAAATGAAGAACCCTAGCTATGGTGTCTCAAAATTTTCGACAACAACAAGGTAGAAGATGAGTGAATTTTTCTCATCTTTATCCTATTTTAATCACTAATGAGGCCAAATGAACAAAATGCCCTTCCTCTTAAAAATTTCCATAATAGTCTCTTAAGGCCAATTTTGTCCAAAAATTAAATTTTGGGCAAATTGCTATTTAAGGGCTCATAATTATTATTCTAAAGCTATTTCATGCAAAAAGCTTCTAGAAACTCATATATTGCAACTTTTACAATTTAGTCCTTTTTGGACCAATTGACCTCAACTTAATAAAATTGCTTTACAAAACTTTCATACTAACGTGCAAGCATGACATAAACTTGAAAAACTCATAATTTCACCTCGGGTTCATGGCCTTGCACCACAATCCCGACTAGGCCCTAAATCGGGCTGTTACAATTCTCCCCCTTAGGGATTTTCGTCCTCGAAAATCTTACCAGCAAAAAGGTTTGGATACTGATTTCTCATACTCTTTTCTGATTCCCATGTAGCTTCTTCGATTCTGTGCCTTTGCCACAATACCTTTACTAAGGCAATACTCTTATTTCTTAGTTGCTTAACTTCCGGAGCCAAAATCTTGACTGGTTCTTCACCATAAGTCATGTCGGGACGAATCTCTATTTCCGAAGGGGTAATTACATGCGAAGGGTCTGATCTGTAGCATCGTACTATTGACACGTGAAACACATCATGTATCTTCTCTAATTCAGAGGGAAAAGCCAAACGGTAAGCTACCGGTCCAACTCTCTCAGTAATCTCGTAGGGTCCAATAAAACGTGGACTTAATTTTCCTTTACAGCCAAATCTGAGAACTTTTCTCCATGGTGATACTTTCAAAAAGACTTTATCCCCAACTTGGTACTCAATCTCTTTTCTCTTTAAATCCGAATAGGATTTCTATCTAACTGAGGTAGCTTTTAAACATTCTCGAATCACTTTCACTTTCTCTTCAGCTTCTTTAACAAAATCAACCCCGTGAATTTGGTTCTCTTTAAGTTCAGTCCAAAACAAAGGAGTTCTGCACTTACGCCCATATAGGGCCTCATAAGGTGCCATCTTTAAGCTCGACTAAAACTATTATTATAGGCAAATTCTACCAATTGGAGAAACTTTTCTCAACTACCTTGGAATTCCAAAACACAACATCTGAGCATATCCTCGAGTACTTGAATTAACCTTTCTGACTGACCATCAGTTTGAAGGTGAAAAGCTGTGCTAAAACTCAATTTTGTACCCAAAGCTTCTTGCAGCTTCTTCCAAAATCTGGATGTGAATCTCAGATCTCTATCCGGTATGATCGATAAGGGAACTCCGTGAAGTCTTACTATTTCTGAAACATACAATTTGCCAACTTGTCTAGGGAGTAATCCACTCGTACAGGTATAAAGTGGGCTGACTTCGTGAGTCTATCAACCACTACTCAAACAGCATCTTTCTTGTTCAGAGACAGCGGTAAACCCGTTATGTGCTTTATACAAAATTTTCTGTATAAGCTCCGCTTTTCTTGGCACACAAACTCTATCTCTAAACATTAAATATCCATCAGAATTAATCCAAAAGTCGGATTCAGCACCTGACTCACACTGAGCTCTCTTAAATTGCAACTCACTATCTTCTTTCTGAGCTTCAAAGATCTCTTGAAGAAACATTGGTCTAACTCTTAACTCATCTAAAATGGAGCCATTGTTAGAAAAGGATATCCTTGAATTCAATGCTCTTAAAATAAACAGAGACGTCCTGCTCAAAGCATCGGCGATTACATTCGCCTTTCCTGGATGGTAGTCGATAACCAAATCATAGTCTTTTATCAACTCTAACCATCTTTTTTGTCTTAAGTTCAACTCTTTCTACGTCATCAAGTACTTCAAACTTTTGTGATCGGTGAAAATCTGACATCATTCACCGTATAAATGGTGTCTCTAGATCTTCAATGCGAAGACTATGGCGTCCAATTCTAGGTCTTGCGTCGGATAATTTTTCTCATGATGTTTTAACTGTCTTGAGGCATAAGAAATCACTTTGCCTTCTTGCATGAGTACACAACCCAATCCATTTAAGGATGCATCGCTGTAGACTACAAATTCTTTCCCTGATTCGAGTTGTACTAAGACTGGAGCTTCTGTCAGCATTGCTTTCAACTTCTCAAAACTTTGTTGGCATCTTTCTGACCACTCAAACTTCACATTCTTCTGTAACAATTTAGTTATCGGGGTTGCAATCATAGAAAACCCCTTGACAAATCATCTATAGTAGCCGGCTAGGCCCAGAAAACTTCTAATCTCAGTGATGTTCTTCAGTGGTTTCCAGTCTATTATAGCTGATCTTACTTGGATCTACTTAAAATCCATCTCTCGAGACAATATGTCCCAGGAATCCCACTTCCTTGAGCCAAAACTCACTTTTACTGAATTTGGCATACAACTGATTTTCTCGAAGAGTCTGTAAAACTATCCGTAGATGATCAGCATGTTTATTCCCGTCTCGGGAATAAATCAGTATGTCGTCAATAAAAACGACTACAAACTTGTCAAGGTATGGTCTAAAAATGCGGTTCATTAAGTCCATGAATACCGCAGGAGCATTGGTCAACCCAAAGGGCATGACTAAAAATTCATAATGCCCATATCTTGTTCGAAAGGCAGTCTTGGCTACATCTGAATCCTTCACTCTCAACTGGTAGTACCCTGATCTCAAGTTTATTTTGGAGAATACAGTCGCTCCTCTCAATTGATCAAAAAAATCGTCGATCCTAGGCAATGGATACTTGTTCTTTACTATCACTTTATTAAGCTGACGGTAATCAATGCATAATCTCATGGTGCCATCTTTCTTTTTCACAAACAAAATCGGGCGCCTATGGTGAACAACTTGATCTTGCAAAGCCTTTGTCATCAACTCGCATAACAAGCTAACTTCAACTCTTTCAACTCTGTTGGAGCCATTCTATAAGGAGTAATGGATATTGGTACATGCAGAGTTAGCTCAATCTGAACTCAACTTCTCTAGCGGCGGTAATCCTGGTAATTCCTCGGAAAAACATCCACATACTCACATACTATCTAAGACTTGATTCAATCTTTAACTCTGTCTCTTTATCATTCGATACAAAGGCCACAAATGCCTCATACCCTTTTCTTAGATATCTCTGCTCCATCATATGAGAAATTATTACCGACGATCTACCTTGTTCATCTGATTCTACATGAAAAGTATCCCCATTCTCACATCTCATCTCAATGTATTTCTTCCCACAATTTATAATTACATTATGAGTAGTCAACCAGTCCATACCAAGAATGAGGTCGAATTCATCAAATGGTAGCAACATAAGATTTGCTTTAAAGCAATGACCTCTAATCATTAATGGACAATCTTTACAAACTTTATCAACTAACATACTCTTGCCTAAAGGATTAGACACCTTAATCACAAATTCTGTGGTATCTATAGGCACACCCAAACCAGGTACTAATTTCATGCAAATGTAAGAGTGTGTGGATCCGGGGTCGATTAAAGTAATAACTTTGGTATTGTAAAGAGAAAAGGTACCCGTAATAACATCAGGGGAAGATGCCTCTTTGCGAGTGCGAATGGCATAAGTCTTTGCAGGCGCTCTGCCCTCGGGTCTCGCGGCCTGCTCTCTGGGGTTACCTCTTCCACTTGCCCCACTTCCCGGGTTCCTCTGCGGTCTCCCTCTGGCCATACTCCCGGATCTCAAATTCTGAGTTCTCTCTTCTTTAGTCATCTCTGGACAGTCCTTTATGAAATGGTCTTGGGAACCACATCTAAAACATGCATTTTCATGTGCTCGGCATTCTCCCAAATGGCGTATGCCACATTGTGGACATTCAGGTTTGTCAGGTCTAAAATTCCCAACACTAGCAACTGAAGTCGTCTGTGCTTTATTTCCTAAATACTGCTTACTCTTGTCTTTTCTTGAAAATCCAGTAGAAGTAGCTGTTCGAGTAGAAAAATCTCTTGACTTTTTGGATGACGATTGGAACGACTTGTTCCACAGTCTTTTTCTAGAATCGGCAAGACTCCATTTCAAATTTTTTCTTCTCTTTTACTAGTTCTTCGGCTTTGCAAGCCCTTTCCACTAGCACAACGAATTCTTTTAATTCAAGGACAGCAACAACCAGCTTAATGTCCTCATTTAAACCATCTTCAAACCTTTTACTCATAATGGCCTCAATGGACACACATTCGCGAGCGTACTTGCTGAGTCGTACGAACTCTCGCTCATAATCAGTTACTGACATCTTGCCTTGCTTCAGCTCTAGAAATTCTTTCCTCTTCTGGTCTACAAACCTCTAGCTGATATACTTTTTCTTAAACTCTTCTTGAAAGAATTCCCATGAGATCCTTTCCCTTGGTACCACCGACATAAGGGTGTTCCACCATTGGTAAGCAAAATCTCTTAAGAGAGAGACTACACACTTCATGCATTCTTCAGGCGTGTAGGACAGTTCGTTAAATACTCTGATGGTATTTTCTAACCAGAACTCAGCTATTTCTGGATCATCATCTTTTCTAGCTCGAAATTCTTCTGCCCCATGCTTCCTGATCCTATCAATTGGAGGTTTACCTCCTCTTACCACCTCTACTACTTGAGGGGCTACTGGATTAGGTTGTGAAACAGGCGGGGGTGGAGGGGGGTTGTGCATTCGGGTTCGCTCGAACGAACTCCGTGTACCAGACTTCCATCATATGGAGGAAGGCTTCTCTAGCCTCTTCTCTTCCTCCTTCTTGACTCACCGCAGTGGGTCTATTCTCATTCTCATACGGCATCGTCCCTTCTGCGGGAGCTGGTGCGTTACTTTCTACATCATCCGCCTTAGCTTTTTCGGGATCCATTTACTATATGTATAAACATAATTTAAGTCATCAGGAGTCGTCACACTATCATTATAAAAACATTCTTACGTATGACATGTATAGTTAGACTCATGCTCGTGCTACGTTAGTCTTAGAACCGCCTAAACCATAGCTTTGATACCACTAAATGTAACATCCCGCACCCAAGACCGATACTGAGCCTAGATACGAGACATTACTATGCTTGAACTCACTGAAACATGTACTTACGGGCTATAAAATTTCGTTCCAACTTAAAAACTTCACTTTCTTAGTCAACACATATAACAAGGGCCTACGAGGCCTTTAACTCAGGTTAGAAAACTTTCAGAATTAAAATCAAATAACTCATTTTTTGAAGCAGGGTTCACACGCCCGTATGACTTGGAACACGCCCGTGTACCCTTAAGCACGCATTTGCCCTCAAACCGTGTAAGGCTACTAACTATTTCTACACAGCTTAGACACGCTCGTGTCTACCAATCGTGGGAGGTTCCTAACTAATTTCACATGGCCATGACACGCCAGTGGGCTTAGACCGTGTGCTAATCCTTGATATACTGACTAAATCAACACAGCCTGGAAACACGCCCATGTCCAAACCGTGTGTTTTACACGACACACACACACGGCCGTGGGATTTGCCCGTGGCCTATTCTGATTAATAATACTAAGGTGCAAGGTTAACACGGTCTTGACACACGCCCGTGTGTCAAACCGTGTGGGCACTTACAAGCTATTTACCAAGCCATTAGCCACCCTAAAATGAAGATCATAACCATACACAATTCAACGATGCAATAACAACCCAATTTTATGAATAATACTACATGCTTCATTGATCTCAATAAACATACATGCTTAATCAAATTTGGCCAATCACTTAGCCATATGCAAAAGAATAATAAACTTGATAGCCTTTACAAAGGCCCCTCTTAAAACATGTTCACAAAATGAATGTTTCCTATACATGCCATACTTAGTAAAGTAACTTGGCTATACCAAAAAACGTGTTAATAGTGTGTTGCGAGCTCCGACTTTAATGATCCACGAGTTAGCTTTGCGGGACTGCATAGAAAGAAAGAATCATAACGTAAGCATATAGCTTAGTAAGTTTGCATGTAACAACTCTTAGCATCATCATTGCTTAATATAAACCATTTCACATAAACAATGGTATCATGAATTTCAGCTAAAGCTTACTTACTCATATAGATTCTTACATGTCTCATGACACTTACTATTATCATACTTGTAAGGTAACTATGATACATGTATCACTTTATCACATTGATCAGTATATTATAATAATAATAATCCTGATATCTACTTTCTCGTTCACAACATGAATAATACTCAACTTCATCTAACTTCATCTTGTTACTAATTTTACTTTCTTAGCTTTCTTGCTATCTTCTTTTAGCTTACTCATTTGCCCGATGAATTTCTATGAATAACCGAGGATACTAAATCTCTTCCCACATAATATGATGCCAAAGCCATGTCCTAGACATGGTCTTACATGAGTTAGCTCATCTTGGTTTCAAGGCCATGTCTTGACATGGATTTATATGAAGTCTTGCTCTTGATAACATACTCAATGCCAAGCTTGAGTTCTTGGACTTACATGATAACTTGCTTGCTAACTTGATCAATGCCAAGCTTGCCTTGGACTTACATGATACTTGATCAATGCCAAGCTTGCCTTGGACTTACATGATATCTTGATCAATGCCAAGCCTTGGACTTACATGATATCTTGATCAATGCCAAGCTTGCCTTAGACTTACATGATATCTTATCAATGCTAAGCTTGCCTTGGACTTACATGATAACTTGCTTGGTAGATCGAGTATCCTGGGAAATTCATCTCCCATCGGGACTTGCTCGTACTTATCATCATGATTTCTTGCTTGAACATAACATGATCATTTCATACAATTATTGTACATTATGTTAAGCAATTTAATGATAATAATCATAAAGCTTAGAAATCATACAAACTTACATCAATATACAAAATGTATGTGGATGTGCAATTTAGTCCTCGACTTTGTTCTTGCCTCGGTTTTGATTCGGGCTTCGTTTTTCATGATCTATAATCATAAATAGATCATATAATAACCATATTGACTAAATTGACTCATAACTCATACTTTGGCAAAATTATTATTTTACCCTTATACCTTTTAATATTTGCATTTTTGGCCCAATTCTCGTAAAATGATTTTCATGCAACTTTCTTAAACTTCATGCTCAACTGAATCATTTTCTCTTCTATAACAATCATCAATTCTCACTATTTCGAGTAGGCAAGACCAATTTTATAATTGCTACAAAATGGTCCCTACTACCATTTTTCATGAAATTCATTAAGGAAAAGATGTTTATCTAACATCAAACTCTCTTAAACTTTCATAAAACATCATTTAACAAGCATGTCATTCAAGGGTAGACTTTTGAACATGCATCTTAGCTCATTTTATAGCTAAAATTAGCTAACTCATAATACGGGAACTTTAAAAATACGAAGAATATTAAAAACGGGGCTAAGATGAACTTACTATAAGCTTGAAAAAAAATGAAGAACCCTAGCTATGGTGTCTCCAAATTTTCGGCAGCAACAAGGAAGAAGATGAGTGAATTTTTCTCATCTTTATCCTATTTTAATCACTAATGAGGCCAAATGACCAAAATGCCCTTCCTCTTAAAAATTTCCATAATAGTTTCTTAAGGCCAATTTTGTCAAAAAATTAAATTTTGGGAAAATTTCTATTTAAGGACTCATAATTATTATTCTAAAGCTATTTCATGCAAAAAGCTTCTAGAAACTCATATATTGCAATTTTTACAATTTAGTCCTTTTTGGACCAATTGACCTCAACTTAACAAAATTGCTTTACAAAACTTTCATACTAACGTGCAAACATGACATAAACTTGAAAAACTCATAATTTCACCTCGGGTTCGTGGCCTCGCACCACAATCCCGACTAGACTCTAAATCGGGCTGTTACAATTCTCTGAAGAGATTATTTCAGAAAATTTCTAGAGATATTTTTCTAATTTACAACTTGACCAAAAGTTTGAAGAAATTATGAAATTACCCCAATGGTAATTTTTGTGAAACCTTTTGATTCTAAGCGAGCCCACAATTGACAGACGTAAGCTTAAGGATAGCAGAGAAAACTACTAGGTCTAAATGCTCATCCTAGACGAATCGAAATGGTACAATTTAGGTTAAGTGTTTATTACTTTAAATATTACAACTAAGATCTTATTTTGGAAAAAAAAATTTAAAACTCTACTGTTCCTAAATTTATTTTCTGCTGCGTTTTCAAAACCATTTTTCCAACAAAAAGTACCACTTTTTGGCTTGGTTGGATAGAGGTTATTGTTCAAGGTAGCAGTTGTTTGATCCATGGTTTCACCAAGCTCTACTATATTCACAGTGTAACAATTCAAAACTTTCCTAATCTCCTCAAAACCAGACTTACATATTTCTCCTCAACTAAAAACTTTATGGAAAATCTTGTTGTTCTCATAAGTTATACCTTTTTTTCAAATTGGAAAAATATTCATAAACATTTTTCATATCAGGTTGAACATAACTTACAAACCCAAAGAGTCCAGCATTCTAGAGAATATGATCAATGCAATGGTCTGCAAAACTATTTTCATCAGTATTATGATCATAAATGAAACCTGAAACACCCTATACCCAGCCTAGTTGCCAAACCCGAATATCAGAATGCCACACCACCGTCTCATGTCATACACAACAAGTAAAAGCTCATTCCAAAAGAATCGTCTTTCATATTATCAACTTTTTAGTTATCATCATCACATGCTAGACATACATTTAAAAATCTTATAATCATAGTTATACATGCATTGTAACACCCTTAACTAGTATTTGTCACCAGAATAGGGTTTTAAAGCATTACTGAGTAATCGTAATCTAATCATTCATTTCAAACATTTCAAAAATCATAAAATGATTCATCATTAACATGCATAGAGTCCCTTATTAAAGCCTTTAAGGGTTTGAAATCACTTTAGAAATTATTTGAGACTTAATCAGAAACATTTGAAAATTTTAGGAAAGTTAGAAAAATGTTAATTGCAGGGTTCACACGGCCGTGTGGTCAGGTCATGTGACTCACACGCCTGTGTGTCTGGCCAGTGGGCATTCGAAGTAGGGACACACGGCCGTCCCACCCCATATCTGTGCCCATGTAACTCTCTGACATGGGTCACACATGTACCCTTCAAAATGGCCTCACAGGCCCGTGTGCTAGTCGTGTATCTCACACGACCAAGTCACATGCCCGTGTGGACCTAAATGTGCCTTAAACAATAAATTTACCATTTCCTACATGCTTGGGCATTAAACAACTCAAAAACCATTCGTTTAACCTGTTCAAAACACAATCAAACACATTCAAAACATGCCAAAACAATCATCCTAGGTGCCTAACCAATGTACCCTCATTGGTACTACATTTATATCATCAAAACATATCATAAATGCATCATTCAAATTAAAATTATAAACATGCCAAAATCCATCAATTTGGCCTAACTCATATCTACCTAAAACATTAACTTAAATTCACATGCACATACCAAGCTTTGGTTCAATTTACCATGTCATACTATGGCTTCATACACAAACACATGTTTATATATATATACCAAACTAACATTACACCTATAACCTCATTTACAATCCATCCACAAAATAACTATCATTTAGACATCCTAGGTACATGCCGACACAAAAGATAAACATCACTATATTTGAGTTTGGGATTGTTGTTGGATGCTAAATCGGCGATCAAAAGTGAAGTATCTAACTTGCGAACGGAAAAACAAAATCGTACGCTGAGTAAAACTCAGTGATATTTCTATAATTTGAACATTTAAAGACAAGATAATATAAAATGCACAATTGAAATTTTAAACACATATTATTGTTTAAGATCACAATTATTATATTCCAACCTTTTTAATTCAAACATAATAGCTTTTTACAATTTGATTCACATTTTATTTACACAATGACATTATCCATTTCATTTACACAATGGCATTATCCATTCCATATCCACTTCATGGGTACATAACTCATGTATCCAATTTAATCACAACATATGTAACACCCCTTACCCATGTTCGACTCCAGAATCGGATACGAGGCATACTGAACTTAACTTGCTTGAACATACATTATCAGGCTATAAATTTCTTTTCAAACTTAAAAACTTTCATTCATGTACATAAAATCCTTATTATGGGCCTACGAGCCCTTAAACATACATCCGGAAGGTTTCGGAGTTAAACCAGAAACTTTTATTTACTTAGAATTTTTTTTACCTAAACAGGGGCCACACGCCCGTGTAGGCAAGCCGTGTGGTCACACACGCCCATGCCCCTTGCCTGTGTCAAATTTATTATTCATTTTAAACCTACAGCGGTTTTCACACGGCCAGACACACGCCCATGTCAATGGCCCGTGTCCCTTACATGGCCTAGACCCGCGCGTGTCCTCACCCATGTGTGAAAACCTGGGTATTCTGTTTATGACATCAGCAACCTCTTAAAGGGCACACGGCCTAGGCACACGCCCGTGTGCTAGCCCGTGTGGCAAATAAAATTCCCGCAATTTGATACAGGGGACACACGGCCTATCAACACACCATAGGCTAACCGTGTGTCACACACGGCCAAGACACACGCCCGTGAGTCTACCCATGTAGACAATTATAAGGCTATTTTCCAAGCCAATCACCACCCTGAAGACATACTCACACTTATACCACCACAAGCAACACTTAACATGGCAATAATGCATAATGAAGAATTTCCTAAATCATCATTCATACACTTCACATTTAACTCCATCAATTGCATAAACTTTCACTTTATAAAACTCATAGTCATTAAAATATGAAACTTGAAAAATATTGGCCAATTTCCAATGACCATATACAAAATGAGTGTATAACATTAGTAGCCAATACTTTGGCTTTCAAATATGACATAATACAAAATGACCAAGTTCTTATACATGCCATACTCAAAATAAATCAACTTTACTATACCAAAAGAATAATTGATAGTGTGATCCAAGCTCCGACGTTCCATGATCCCTGAGCTAGCTTGGAGATACTACAAGGGAGAAGGGAAAAGAAAGAGGTAAGCATATAGCTTAGTAAGTTTGCATGAATTATTATAGCAATATAAATACTCATAGTAAAATCCATTCATCATGGAACAATAGCAACACAAGTTCTCAGGTACTTTGTCATACTTATTCTTACCCATCATATGTCACATTACGAATTTCATAACTAGTATTTTACTCATGGTACCTGTATCACTTCAACCCATAATTTAGCACTTATGCTACCTTGATCATAGAATTAAATCATTAATATCCTTAACTTAATTAGAACTCTTTGTCACCCTTACATAATATTTAGCTCATTGTCATCTCTACATACTTAGTTCTGTTGCCCGTTGAACTACTTAGAATATTGGAGGATACTCAATCTCATCATACATGTATCACGATGCCAATGCCATATCCCATATATGGTCTTACATGGGATCACCTCTTGATACTGATGCCATATCCTAGATATGGTCTTATGCGGGATCACTTAACTCGATGTCGATGCCATGTCCCAGACATGGTCTTCTACGAGATCGTACATAGATGTCGATGCCATGTCCCAAACATGGTCTTACACGAGATCTTTCTTTGGTGCCGAAGTCATGTCTCAGACATGGTCTTATACAGGACCTTCCTTATTCGATGCCGATGCCATGTCCCAGACATGGTCTTACACAGGACCTTCCTTCTTATTCGATGCCGATGCTGATGCCATGTCCCAGACATGGTCTTACAAGGGATCGTCCTTATCTCATGCCGTGACATAGGTATCCTCGTTATTCCGAATCTTCGACCGGGACTTCAACTTGTCATATTCTCTTCACTTTCTCATCGAGGTATCATTAATCAATTTCATAGAAATAATAATGTGCATTTATCATAATAATAAGTAATTTAAACATAAAACATATGTAGCCTTAATTTCACACAAACTTACCTCGGTACTCAAAATGCGTGTAAATGTTCAATTTAGTCCAACACTTTATTTTTGCCTCAGTTTCGGTCCGGGCTTCGTGTTTCTTGATCTATAATAACAATTTCACTTGTTTAATACTCACATTGACTAAATTGACTCATGAATTATACTTTGGAAAAATTATAATTTTACCCCTAAACTTTTATATAATTACACTTTTGCCCTTAGGCTCGTAAAATGATTTTTATTCAACTTTCTTGTATTTTAAGCCTAGCCGAATCATTTTCTTAACTACAACAGCCTTCAATTTCTACTATTTCACTCATGTATAACCATTTTTACAACTTTTACAATTTGGTCCTTTTTATGTATTTTTCATGAAAATCACTTAGAAAAAAGATGTTTATCATACATCAAACTTTTATATTCTTCCATAAAACATCAAATTACATGCATGTCATACATGGGTAAATTCTTGAACATAAACACTAGCTCAAAGTATAGCTAGAAATAGTTAAATCGAGCTACGAGGATCTCAAAAATACAAAGAACATTAAAAACGGGGCTAGGATGCACTTACTATCAAGCTTGGAAGTTGAAGAAACCCTAGCTATGTCTCCTTGCAAAATTCGGCACTTAAAGGAAGAAGATGGACAAGATTTTGGCTTATTTTTCCCTTTTTAATTCATGAATTAACCAAATGACTAAAATGTCTTTAAGGCCCCTTCTTGAGATTTTTCCTTCCCATGTCCATTTTTTCCATCTTAACATATAATGGTCTAATTGCTAAATAAGGACTTCTAATAATTTTTATGATGCTATTTCATACTTAAATCTTCTAAAATCTCATATTTTCTAATCTTTGCAATTTAGTCTTAATGGACAATTTAATCACTAATTAATAAAATTTTTTCATGAGATTTTCACACAATCATGCAAACACATCATAAGCCTCATAAAAAATCATAAAACACATATTTCTACTTCAGATTTGTGGTCTCGCACCACTATTCCAACTAGGCCCTAAATTAGGCTATTACAATTCTCTCCCTTAGGGATTTTTGTCCCCGAAAATCTTACTAGCAAAAAGGTTTGGGTATTGGTTCCTCATAGCGTCCTCAGGCTCCTAGGTAGCCTCTTCTACCCCATGTCTTTCCCATAATACTTTCATAAGATCTATACTTTTATTCCTTATCTATTTGACTTTTCGTACTAAAATCTTTACCGGTTCTTCACCATATGTCATGTCGGGTTGAATTTCAACCTCTGTAGTTGTAATCACATGCGAAGGATCTAATCGGTAGTGTCGCAACATAAACACGTGAAACACATCATGAATCTTTTCTAACTCAGACGACAAGGCCAGTCGATAGGCTACCGGTCCTATCCTCTCAGTGATCTCATATGGTCCGATAAAACGTGGACTTAATTTGCCTTTCCGGCCGAATCTGAGAACTTTCTTCCATGGTGACACTTTCAAGAATACTTTATCACTGACTTGAAACTCGATCTCTTTTCATTTCAAATCTGAGTAGGATTTTTGTCTATCGGAATCAGCTTTTAAACAATCTTGAATCACCTTTACTTTCTCTTCGATTTCTCTAACCAAATCGACCCCGTAAATCTTATTTTCCTTAAGATGAGTCCAACATAAAGGCGTTCAGCACTTACACCCATACAAAGCCTCATAAAGTGCCATTTTTAAACTCGACTGAAAACTGTTATTGTATGCAAACTCTACTAACAGGAGATACTTTTCCTAGCTACCCTAAAACTCAAGAACACAACACCGGAGCATATCCTCAAGTATCTGTATTAATCTTTCCAATTGTCTGCCAGTTTGTGGGTGAAAAGCCGTACTAAAACTTAGCTTTGTGCCCAAAGCTTCTTACAACTTTTTCCAAAATTGGGATGTGAATCTCAGATCTCTATCCGATATAATCGATAAAGGCACTCCATATAGCCTCACAATCTCAGAAACATACAAGTTTTCCAACTTATCAAACGAATAATCAACATGTACCGGTATGAAATGGGACAACTTTATAAGTCTATCTACCACCACCCATATGGCATCTTTCTTGCTCGGTGTCAACGGCAAACCCGTTACAAAGTCTATAGTAATATGGTCCTATTTCCACTCAGAAACCATAATAGGTTAAAGCAAACCCGAAGGTACTTGGTGTTTGGCCTTTACTTGCTGACAAATCAAGTATCTTAATACAAACTCAAAAATATCTTTCTTCATACTTGGCCACCAATACCATCTCTTCAAGTCATTATACATCTTGGTGCTGCTTGGATGTACAGATAGACATCCCCTATATGTCTCCTGCAAAACTTTTCGAATGAGCTCATCATTTCTCGGTACACAAACTCTATCTCTGAACATCAGACATCCATCAAAATTAATCTGAAAGTCAGACTCAACACCCAACTCGCACTGACCTCTTTTGGCTTGCAAGTCACTATCATCTTTCTGAGCCTCATAAATTTCTTGAAGAAACATCGGTCTAACTCTCAATCCAGCTGGAATGGAACCATCGACTGACAAAGTCACCCATGTATTCATAGCCCTCAATGTAAATAAGGATTTTCTCTCAAAGTATCAGCAACTACATTCGCCTTTCCGGGGTGATAATCAATTACCAACTCATAATCCTTTATCAACTCTAGCCATCTTCGTTGTCTTAAGTTTAATTCCTTTTGAGCCATCAAATACTTTAGGCTTTTATGATCGATGAAGATCCAAAATTTTTCACCATACAAATGGTGTCTCCATTTTCAAATCTTAATTAATGTATTTCTTTCCACAATTTACTGTCACATCATGGGTGGTTAACCAGTTCATACTAAGAATTATATTGAATTCATCAAATGGCAATAGCATGAGATTTTCCTTAAAATAATGAACTCTAATCATCAATGGGAAATCTTTGCATACCTTATCAACTAATACACATTTGCCTAGGGGGTTGGTCACTTTAATCACGAACATTGTAGACTCAACAGGCATGCTCATACTAGATACTAATTTCATGCAAATGTATGAATGGGTAGACCCCGGATCAATTAAAGCAACAAGATTAGTATCATGGAGAGAAAGTGTACCCGTAATTACATCAGGGGAAAACGCCTCTTCGCGAACGTGAATGGTATCGGTCCTTGTAGGCGCTCTACCCTTATATCTTACATCCTGCTCTCTGGTTGTATTCTTACTACTCGTCCCACTTTCCGAGTTTCTCTGTTGTCTCCCTCTAGTAGTGCTTCCTGCTCTTACACTCTGAATTTTCTCTTTTTCAATCACCTCAGGGCATTCTCTAATAAAATGATCCTCGAAACCACACTTGAAACATGCCCTATCATATGCTCGACACTCACCGGGATGACGTCTGCCAAACTGTGGGCATTCCGGTCTATTTGGTTGCATGTTCCCAACACTAGCAACTGAGGTAGTCTGAGCTTTAATCCTCGAGTACTGTTTACTCTTACTTCTGTTTGAAAACTCAGCTAAAGTAGTTGATCGGGTAGAGAAGTCTCTTGAATTCTTGGATGAAGATTGAAACGGCTTGCTCATTTGTCTCTTTCTTGAGTCACGAGACTCCATCTCAGCTTTTCTTTTCTCTTTCACCAATTCCTCGACTTTACAAGCTCGATCTACGAGAATAATAAATTTCTTCAACTGGAGAACGCCAACAAACAATCTAATATCTTTATTTAGTCCGTCCTCAAATCGTTTACACATAATAGCTTCAGTGAATACACACTCTCGAGATATTTGTTGAGGCTTACAAATTATCGCTCATATTCAGTTACTGTCATCTTACCTTGTTTCAGTTCAAAAAATTCCTTTCTTTTCTGGTCGATAAATCTTTGATTGATATACTTTTTTTGAAATTCTTCTTGGAAAAACTCCCATGTGATCATTTCCCTTGGTACAACCGGCACAAGGGTGTTCCACCACTGATAAGCGGAATCTTTCAAAAAAGACACCACACACTTCATGCACTCTTCAGGTGTGCAAGATAATTCATCAAATACCCTGATGGTATTTTCAAGCCAAAATTATGCTCTTTCCGGATCATCATCTTTACTAGCTCAAAATTCCTCGGCCCCTTGTTTTCAAATTCTATTGATTAGAGGCTTTTCTCTTCTTACCATTTCTACCACCTGGGGAGCTACTAGGGTAGGTTGAGGAATAGGCGGGGGTGGAGAGGGTTGTGCATTCGTGTTCGCAAGAACGAACTCCGTATACCACGCATTCATTATGTGAAGAAAGGCTTTCCTAGCCTCTTCTCCTCCTCTCTGACTCACGGCCGTGGGTCTATTCTCGTTTTTATTCGGCACTGTCCTTTCAGCTAGAGCCGGTACGTTACTTTCTACATCATCCGCCACAGCTCTTTCGGGATCCATTTACTATATGAAAACACAATTTAAATCGTCAGGAGTCATCACACTATCAATATGTAAATACTCATGTGTATGGCATGTATAGCTAGACTCATGCTTATGCTACGCTAGTCCGAGAATCGACTAAACCGTAGCTCTGATACCACTAAATGTAAAACCCCTTACCTATGTTTGACGCCGAAACTGGATACGAGGTATTATTAAACTTAACTTGCTTGAACATGCATTATCGGGCTATAAATTTCTTTTCAAACTTAAAACCTTTCATTCATATTCATAACATCGTTATTATGGGCCTACAAGGCCTTAAACATACATCCAGAAGGTTTCAGAGTTAAACCAGTAACTTTTGTAGCACCCCTTACCTGTGTTCAACACCGGAACTGGGTACGAGGCATTACCGGACTTATCTTGCTTGATAATACAACTTTGGGCTATCAAATTTTATTCCAACTTAAAACTTCTCATTTACAATCATAACATCCTTATTATGGGCCTACGAGGCCTTAATCATATGAACAGAGGGTCTTGGGATCAGACCGGGAACTTTTGTATACTTAGAAAAATTTTGCCTTAATAGGGTCTCGGTCTCACACGCCCATGTCCCCAGCCCGTGTGGAATTTATTTTTCATTTCGAACCTACAGGGGGTTTTTACACTGCTAGACACACGCCCGTATCCTTGCCCATGTGTGAAAATCTGGGTATTCTGTTTGTGACGTTAGCAACCTCATAGGGGGCACATGCCCGTGTGTCTAGCTCGTGGTCGACACTGATTTGCAACATTAACATGCAGGGGACACACAGCCTAGTCACACGCCCATGGGACAGACCGTGTGTCACACACGGCTTAGACCCACGCTCGTATGCCTACCCTTATGGACAAGAATAAGGCTATTTGCCAAGCTCTTTTTATCACCCTAACTCACACTACATAAATCTCATTCAACCATTTACCAAGCAATCTAATCATGTAACATACACTTTCATAAATAACCTCCCCTTTTTATAAATTAGTAATAATGAGCCATCAACTACGGCTATATACAAAAGAGTTCATCTTTAAAGGAGCCAACATACTTGGCCAAAACAACAAAACATTTCACTAAGTCTAGCCCTTATACATGCTGTATTCAAAATGCTAAATCTAACTATACTGAAATGAGCTAATAGTATGGATGATCTTCAGATTATCTTCGTATCCCGAGCTGGCTCTTTGACACTATACATCAAGGGAAAAGAAAGGGAGAAAGCTTTAAGCTTAGTAAGTTTACATGTAAACTATAAACATCATAACATATGCAAATCAACCAACAACATTACATAATAAACAAGAAAAAATCACATTTCCATAATAATGCTTACTCATCTCATCTCTTACCACATTCCATTCATACCACAAATAAAATGCTCACATTTACTTGCACACATCCCCTGCACTCATCACCACAAACTACATGATATATTTACATAGATAATTTCTCGATGAACCCCTCGAAATGGTACCAAGTACCTGGTGGTTTCGCACACAACCCACCAATGGTTAATAATAGGGTGGTATCGCACATAGCCCACCAACAAGAATAATTACGGTGGTTTCGTACATAGCCCACCAAATAACAATATAAACGATGGTATCGTACACAGCCCATCGTGAATAAATAGTAAGGTGGTATCACACACAACCCACCAAAAAGGATAATTACGGTGGCATCGTACATAGCCCACCAAATAATTATAACAGATATTTTTTCACACTTACACATCTATTCCGAGGTTCATACGAGAATTACTCACTATCTATCAATTTCAATCGATCTCAATCATAATTTAGCTCATTCATACGAAGCACCAATAATTAACAACATATGTATTAAAGATGTATCGTTTACACATAAACTTACATCGGTGCAAAATGTTCTAGTCGACAGTTTAGTCCGTAACCTTGCCTTTTCCTTGGTTAAGGTGGTTTCCTCGCTCTTCTTGATCTATAATAATAAAATTCACTCATTCAATCACTTTATAATTCATGATACATCAAAATTTCTACTTAGGTAAAAATGACTATTTTGCCCTCATATTTGGCAAAATTATTATTTTGCCCCTAGGCTTGTAAATCGTTTTTCATCATATTTTCTCATTAAACAAGCCTAGCTGAACATTTATTTCTCTTACAGAAACTCACAAAACCAATTATTTCATGCATTTATTACTCATTTACAACCTTTACAAATAAGTCCTATTTAGGTGTTTTCATGGTAACACCTTTCACAAAAGTTGTTCCTCAACCTACTAACATTCATTTTTTTTCTATAAAACTCAGCAAACAACATGAAAAAACTCATGAAAAGTCCCTAAACTTTCAACCATTTTACAAATTAGTCCCCTCATGAGCCAGCTTAAGTTTTGGGGGTTCCAAAAGTACAAAAATTATCAAGAAAGACCCCTAAAATCACTTACTTGCGAGAAAATAGCTTGGCTGAAAGTTTGAACTCCAAAATCCTCTAATTTCCCATCAATTTTCGGTGGTAAAAGAAGAATGAATAGTAAAAAATGATATCTTTCTCCTTTGTCTTATTTTATTCATTTTTAATCACATAATTTCACCAAAATTTTGACCAAATTAATGTCTTTGTCCCCCTTGGCCAGCCATCATTCTTAGAGTAGTCTATTTTCACTTTAAAACCTCCAATTGAATATTCTATAGCTATTAAACACTCCTAGCTTGTAAAATAGAACTTTTTCACTTTATGCGATTCAGTCCTTTTTCACGATTAAACATACAATCGCTAAAATTAAAGCACCAAAATTTCCATGCATCTCTATAAACATGCTATAGCACATAAAATAATATTAAAATAATTTTCTTCAACCTCGGATTAGTGGTCCCGAAACCATTATTCTGACTAGCCCCAAAATCGAGCTGTTACAACTTTTATGTACTTAGAAAATTTTTTGCCTAAAAAGGGGCCACACGCCCGTGTGGGCAGGCCGTGTGGTCACACACGCCCATGTCCCTTGCCTGTGTGGAATCTATTTTTCATTTCAAACCTACAGAGGTTTTCACACAGCTGGACACACGCCTGTGTTAATGGCCCGTGTCCCTCACACCGCCTAGACACGCCCGTGTGCTCACCCGTGTGTAAAAACCTGGGTATTATGTTTATGATGTCAGCAACATCTTAAGAGGCACACGGCCTAGACGCACACCCATGTGCTAGCCCGTGTGGCGAATCAAATTTTCGCAATTTGATATAGGGGACACACGGCCTATCAACACACCTATGGGGCTAACTGTGTGTCACACACGGCCTAGACACACACCCGTGTGTCTAATTGTGTGGCAATTTGTAAGGCTATTTTCCAACCCAATCACTACCCTAAAGACATAATCACACTTATACCACCACAAGCAACACTAAATATGGCAATAATGCACTATGAAGAATTCCCTAAATCATCATTCACACACTTCACATTTAACTCCATCAATTGCATAAACTTTCACTTTACAAAACTCATCATCATTAAAATATGAAACTTGGAAAATATTGGCCAATTCCCAATGACCATATACAAAATAAGTGTATAACATTAGTAGCCAACACTTTGGCTTTCAAATATGACATAATACAAAATGACCAAGTTCCTATACATGCCATACTCAAAATAAATCAACTTTACTATACCAAAAGAATGATTAATAGTGTGATCTGAGCTCCGACGTTCAACGATCCCCGAGCTAGCTTGGAGATACTACAAGGGAGAAGGGAAAAGAAAGAGGTAAGCATATAGCTTAGTAAGTTTGCATGAATTATTATAGCAACATAAATACTCATAGTAAAATCCATTCATCATGGAACAATAGCAACACAAGTTCTCAAGTACTTTGTCATACTTATTCTTACCCATCATATGTCACATTACGGATTTCATAACTCGTATTTTACTCATGGTACCTGTATCACTTCAGCCCATAATTTAGCACTTATGCTACCTTGATCATAGAATTAAATCATTAACATCCTTAACTTAATTAGAACTCTTTGTCACCCTTCATAATATTTAGCTCATTGTCATCTTTATATACTTAGTTCTTTTGCCAGTTGAACTACTCGGAATAGTGGAGGATACTCAATCTCATCATACATGTATCATGATGCCAATGCTATATCCCAGATATAGTCTTACATGGGATCACCTCTTGATGCCGATGCCATATCCCAAATATGGTCTTACGTAGGATCTCTTAGCTCGATGTCGATGCCATGTCCCAGACATGGTCTTACACGAGATCTTCCTTTGGTGTCGAAGCCATGTCCCAGACATGGTCTTACAAGGGACCATCCTTATTCGATGCTGATGCCATGTCCCAGACATGGTCTTATACGATATCTACATTCGATGCAGATGCCATGTCCCAAACATGGTCTTATACGGGACCTACATTCGGTGTTGATGACATGTCCTAGACATGGTCTTACACAGGATCGTCCTTATCTCATGTCGTGACATAGGTATCCTCGTTATTCCGAATCTTCGACCGGGACTTCAACTTGTCATATTCTTTTCACTTTCTCATCAAGGTATCATTAATCAATTTCATGGAAAAAATAATGTGCATTTCTCATAATAATAAGTAATTTAAACATAAAACAAATGTAGCCTTAATTTCACACAAACTTACCTCGGTACTCAAAATGCGTGTAGATGTTCGATTTAGTCCAACACTTTGTTCTTACCTCGATTTTGGTCAGGGCTTCATGTTTCTTGATCTATAATAACAATTTCACTTGTTCAATGCTCACAGTAACAAAATTGACTCATGAATTATACTTTGGTAAAATTACAATTTTGCCCCTAAACTTTCACATAATTACACTTTTGCCCCTAGGCTCGTAAAATGATTTTTATTCAACTTTCTTGTATTTTAAGGCTGGCCGAATCATTTTCTTAACTAAAACAGCCTTCAATTTCTACTATTTCACTCATGTATGACCATTTTTACAACTTTTACAATTTGGTCTTTTTTTAATGCATTTTTCATGAAAATCACTTAAAAAAAAGATGTTTATCATAAATCAAACTTCCATATTCTTCCGTAAAACATCAAATTACATGCATGTCATACATGGGTAAATTTTTGAACATAAACCCTAACTCAAAATATAGCTACAAATAGCTAAATCGAGGTATGAGGATCTCAAAAATACGAAAAACATTAAAAACGGGGCTAGGATGCACTTACTATCAAGCTTGGAAGTTGAAGAAACCCTAGCTATGTCTCCTTGCAAATTTTGGCACTTAGAGGAAGAAGATGGATAAGATTTTGGCTTATATTTCCCATTTTTAATTCATTAATTAACCAAATGGCTAAAATGCCCTTAAGGCCCATTCTTGAGATTTTTCCTTCCCATGTTCATTTTTGTCCATCTTACCATATAATGGTCTAATTGCTAAATAAAGACTTCTAATAATTTTTATGATGCTATTTCATACTTAAATCTTCTAAAATCTCATATTTTCTAATCTTTGCAATTTAGTCCTAATGGACAATTTAATCACTAATTAATAAAATTTCTTCATGAGATTTTCACACAATCATGCAAACACATCATAAGCCTCATAAAAACTCATAAAACACATATTTCTACTTCGAATTTGTGGTCTCGCACCACTATTTCGACTAGGCCCTAAATCGGGCTGTTACAACATATCTCATTTTCATGTTTCAAATCACTATCCCATTTTCAATTCTCACACAATATCATCCAATATCAATCATATAACCATTTTATTTAATTACCCCTATTAACACGACTCGGACTCAAACTGATACATGGATCCAAGCAACACACCAGTTTGGCACCCAATGCCTCATCGGATAAATCCAAAGTAGTAACTGCACCCTGCGCTATATAATTTGACACTCAGTATCTCATCGGTTAAACCGAAGTAAATTGGAACCCAGTGCCTCAACGACTCGAAGTCGAAGAAATCCTTAAACTCTTGCTATCCTATGGCATGCCATCTATATCTGACTCAGCCCAATACAGATAATAGGGTTCCAATTCACTTTCCGAATACAACTAATATCCAATTATCATATTTGCACATTATCACATTTACACATATATATTCATTTCAATTCAAATAATCAATACATTCATAATATATATATATATATATATATCAATTCAATCCATTTCAATCAACTTTAATTCAATTCAATATCAAAGTGCCAAATACTTACCTCAACCACTTACCATATGCATTAAATCAAAATACAACAATTAGTAACTAGATTCGGATTATAGAAATATAAACCATGGATTCCGAGCTATTCGACGTCAATTTTATACTTCCCTTTTTTAGTCGAGGATTTCGATACGACGTTAGCTACGGAATTCAAACAATTAAAATTTATAAATACAAGAAAATTCAATTTCATATTGAATATTTAAATTTTTACTCAATATTTGCCTAAATTCCAATTTAGTCCCTAAATCGAGACTAATTTTTATTATTTACAATTAATTCTATATTTTATACAAATTTCACTTTAAACTAAATTTAACTCCTATTTTCACTTAAACCCTTAAATTTTAAAATTTTCACAATTTAGTCCCTATTACTCAAAATTTACAATTTATTCTACAATTTATTCCTTTTCATTTCTACCTTAAAATTCTATCAACTTAATCTCTAATACTAAAACTATTTAATAATAAAAACATTTAAAATCTTAATCAATGCCAAAATTACAGCATGGGTTGCGTAACCCTAGGTACCGGGATTCCAAAAATATACAAATTACAAGAAAAGGGGACTAAATTGACTAACCAATTGAAATTTGAAAATTTGGAGCCCTTGGTGCCGTAACTTCTTCTCTTTTTCTTTCTTTTCTTTCCTATTTAGGTAGCATATTCTCATTCTTTAGTTTGTTTTTGTTTTATTATACTTTATTTTACTATTATTATATAATACATATATATTTACTTAATTATTAAGATAACATTTTTAACTTTAATTATTATAATATATAAAATAAATTTATATATAGATTATATATATTAATTCACTAATGACGTCCCACCTAAAGAAACAATGGTGTAATTGCTTCTTTAGTCTCTTTAATTATTTTTAAATCATAAATTAACTTTTACCTTAAACATGATTTAGTCCTTATACTATAATAACTCTTAATTCATGCAAATTCACTTAACCGAAACCTAATTAACTACACAACTAACTTCGTAAATATTTTAACGAGTTTGATTTTCGGGAATGGAGTCCCAGAAATGCACTTTTCGACACCCTTGGCTATCGAGTTGTTACATGCATAAGATCCATTTAGCAAAATTCCCCAAAACTGTCTATATAGGTATCGTTACTGAAGGTGAGGTATCGATAATTTTCTCAAGTGGTATCGATACCGCTTGGAAAATCGATACCAAAACTACTTACTGTTTCTCGCCCAAAACTCAAAACCTGGAAAATATCGGTACCATTGAAAAAGTACCAATAAAAGTACCAATAAAATATCGCCCAAAAGTTTATGAGTATCGATGCTCGTGATAGGGTATCGATAACAATTTATGATTCTGACTTCTTGCACATTTCAAAATCACAGAGGTGTCATTTTTACAACACGTATATCGATACCTCTACTTCAGACCAGGAAAAATACAACATACATAAGCATATAAGTCATTCCAACCTGTATTAACTCATCATGCTATCATGACATCATCAAATAAACATCAAAATGGCCATAATAATAGTCTCAAACATCGAAAGTAAGTCCGAGCAATAAACAACATAATACAAAAAGATTCTCATAAACTTAGGAACAAAAAGTCTATAGAGGCATCCAAAACATCATGGAAAATATCAGTAAAAGTCTACCACATTTCCTTATTCCCAAAACAAAAACAAATAACAATAACACCTACGAAATAACGGAAAAGGACTTGCTTGGATTACCCTCGAAACCACACCGCTCACACCGGCACACAGTTAATCTGCAATGGTTTAAGGAGGGAGTGGGTGAGCTTAACAAACTCAGTGAATACCTAGAACAACTACCATGCAAAAAATTCATCAAGCATTAACGAAACAACCATGTAGCACAACCTCAACAATTCCAAGTTTAGTGTCATATTATACTTACTCATGCATTATTTACTAGTTCTTTTACATGGTAATCATATTCACTTTTAAGCATATATCACATTACACATATAATCACATAACATTTAAGCATATATCACAATACTCATATAATCACATAACATTCAAGCATATATCACAATACTCAAAAACATGTTTATAGATAAATCGCATAATGGTCACATATCATATAAACACATATCACAATACACACATATTCATAATTTAAGATAATTTGACACTTGAGCTATGAAACATAAAATTGAGCTCTACCATCACTCATCGGATACATGGTTCTCCAACATACCACATAGACTCACAGAGCCAAACATTTCCCAAAATTGAAGCATAAAGCTAACACTCTCCTTATTTCCTCTCACATGTCCCGTTGAATGGAGCTTAGCTCACATTCTCTTATCCCTCCAACATGTCTCAGGGCCTCAATGCCCAAAATCACTGTACATATAGGTGAGTACTCACAATTCTATGGCATGCTAACAATATCCAACGATTTCAAGATCACAAGGCCAAAATATTCGAAATCAAACACATATCACTTACCGATTATTCGTGTACTACACTACATATTTTCATTTTTAGCAAAACATTGTCACTAACATTTAACATATACATAACATATACATATTTATGCTTTCACAATAGTTATCATAACCACATATCACATGTTATAGCATCTCATCTCAATTCATATATTCACAAACACATAAGCACATAGTTCACAAGATAACATATGTTTGAGAAAGCTTACACACGGAATTTAGAGTAGGAGTTTAGGCTACTACTAAATTCCCAAATAACGTATTGAATCATGTCCACAAGCAATTATTCCAAACACTCACCAACACGTTTTCAGCGAAAAGCCAAAAGCTCAAACTAGCCTTTTCTAACTCGTAGATGGTCCTAGCAAATTCGAAACATCAATACAACAATACATTCAAAAATTAGCTAGAGACTCAACTCGAGCAATAAAAAATGTAAGCCTAAGTTAAGTTCTCAAGTAACCGAAACCTTCGACATAGCAAACTTAAATTCCAAATATCCCGATTTATACTTAATCTTTTTTCCTAAAACGAATTTCATTCATCTAATTATTCATCTACGATTAATTCTCAACCTTTAAACTATGCAAAACTACTCAATTCATGGTATTGAAATTTTCAACATGTTGATAGCAATTTTAACAAAAATTCATTAAAACCTTAGATATCCTTAACGAAACTTTAAAGTAAGTTTAGAAACATTTTAATAATGTTAAAACAAGTTGAAAAACACTTTGAAACCACATTTTTACACAAAATTCCGAAATCCACCATTAACGACCCAATTTTTGACTTTTATTTAAAACATGTGATTTAATGGTTAAAATTCCATTTAAAAAACCAGATAACATTTAAAACTAATTAGGAATTGAATCATTACCTTAGTTGACGAAAAATCAAGCGTTTGATTGAAAACCTGAAAAACCCACTAGCTTGATAATGGAGAAATCTATGGTGTTTTTGGGTGTTTTTCTTGAATTTATGGAGGTTTAATGTTGGGAAATTGAAAGAAATCAAGAGTATGGAGTTTGGGAATCAAAATCGATTGTAAAGTGCTTAGAGAAGCAAACGACGACAACAACAATAAAAGGGGAAGTAGACTAAGTTGAAACTTATGGGTGGGGGATGATATTAGGATGATTTTTAAAATTTGATTTAATTTCCTCTTAAAAACTCACAATTTTGCCTCTTTTACAAATTAGTCCAATTTTCAAATTTGAAGGTCTTTAAAAATATTTATCAAAAATTGATTTAATTTTCTAAATGCCATAATCGAAAACATTACTGATATACCATGTCACAAAATTCCGAACACTCTAAGGCTAAAATTCCTAAAATACCCCTAAAACTCATAGGCCCTATTTTGGGGTGTTACAAAACCCTTCAAAATTAGCTCTGAGTATCTTTTAGAATAATTAGGATCTCAGAAAACCTTATTCTTGATTTCCAAAAAGAGAGAATGAGAGAGGACTTAGAGGCTCTGAAATGTTTAAGGCTGGTAGAACCAAGAAGTGTAGGTATTGGCAATGACAAGGCCATAACAAAACTAAATGCCCCATGAGCCAAGATGTGCAATCATCAAATTCAAAAAATTTGAAGGTTTAATTTATGTCCTTTTATATTCACATTTGCCTTATTTTATTAGTTTGAAACTGAAATTGACTTGAATATATTTTTTGTTTAGAATTTCTCAAATAAAAGAGAGGTGTCAACATTGAAAAATGATGGTCAATCTTATAAAAAGAAAAAACATGGTAAAGAAGCTTGACTGTAACATGTTTCTATTATGAATGTATTTATGATTTTAAACACATTTTATGCTTGTATAATTCATGTTGTGCTGACCAATTGCAACTATACAAGCCAAAAGATCTAACAAATCTGTTATTTATAGTGGAACTAGATCAAAGTCGATTATAACAACTAAACAATTATTACTAAGAAAAAAATTATGTCTTGATTTATTTCCCCAAATAAAATTGGAATTCATTTGTTTAACCACTAACACATGAAGCAAGACAAAGAAAGTTAAATACTTGCATTTCTGATTCCTCCAGTAAGTTGGATATGCACATTTCAACTCAAGATGGCATTACAAATGACTCCACTATTGTTGCTTGTGTTCAACAGATGGTCTGATAATTTAAGTACGAACTTATGAAACTAAAATCTAAGCTAGTAGAACTCTGAACTAGTTGTTGTTTGAATATGAATTTTCAAAATTTTTTTTTAGCATGGGTCATTGTTTGAATCTAACTTTGCACTATCAATTTGATAAGGTACACTAAAAAATTAGTCTCACATAAAAGAGGTTAAAAAATAAACAGTGTGTTACGATCTGATGTCCTAAATGTAGTTTATTCATCATCTATATTTGTAATTTTTCGAACAGATTGGTTTAAAAATTTTCATTAGTTACATTAATATCGTTTGTATATGTCCTCAATGATTTTTACATGCAAAAAAAGAAGAAGCAAATTGACTCATTGGTTACCTAATGTTTAACTAATACTAAGTTGTATTACGTGATTGGATTGTAACGCGAGAAGTTAAGAAAATTTGTTAAAGGGCTATTAGGCCATCTATCAAGCCCAAATGGTAAGATACTTTGTTTTGGGTTTCAAACTGGTTTACTCCCAAAAGATAGAGACATAGATATGATTGTTTGGGTTAGCAATACATCGAATAAGACCCAAGTCGAACCAACCCTTGATTAATTCACTTGTGACATTCATAGTGTGATTTACCTAAATCCTGAGTAAGTGACTGATTATGTTTGCATGTCTCATATACTTTGATATATTAAAAGCTTAAGTTCAAATAACTAAAGAATCAAGAGTTGGAATGTTGAATATACGACTTCTACATGACATAACTTCCTTTACAATAATTCATGGTTGAGTAAAAGGTAAATGGTATCTTATTATGAGCATAACATGATAGATGGAGAAGTAATGTCACCATGAGTCATTTGACTAGGACAAATGGTTTAATTACTATTTGTTAGTATTGGCTTTTTTCATGAAGCTGAAATGGTTACTATGAGATGAAATAAAATAATATTGGGTGAATGGATTTAGTCCAAAGAGATTAATGATATCCTTTGAAGGTAACACATTTATGACAATGTTATTGGATAAACACTTATTAAGTTGCTTAAGTAATGGTATATAATAAGGGAGAGTTCAATCATGATACTTTAGTGGAATGACTCCATGATTAAATAATATTGTAATTAATAGACGAAGAGTCAGAATTTAATTACAAATTATTTGAGCTCTAATTATATATGTTCAATCGGTCCCTTCGCTAGCTCGATATAACCCTTAACGAATTGCATGTAGAACTGGTAATATGAATTGAATGAAAACAACGACTAAGAGAAATAGATTGTATCTATCACTATCCACGTTGAATGTGTTTTCTCGTTAAATACAAAATATGACTTAGAAATCAAATTAATTTCTTCAAATTATTATTGAATTGAATGCAAATAAATAATTAAAGTTCGAAGTAAAAATTTAATTAATTAGTCATCGTAGATTTATTAAATGAAGCAATTAAAAAATTTTCCTCATAGATTCTAATACTGTAAAATTGTCATGACTTTAACGAAATTAAAATTGGGTTGAGAAAATAATTTAATTGGGTAAAATTAATTAATTTAATTGTAACACCCCAAACCCGGTCAACACACCACGACCGAATCTGGCATGCTACGGAGTGAAAACCTTTTTAAACCAAAAGTTTGTCGGATAATTTTCTAAAAAAAAAACTCTTTTATAGTATGAAAAGTTTAGAAATCCTTGTTTAAGATGATTTTGAAATCGTGTGATGGCTGCTTTAAAACTCATGCTTGAAAATCTACTTATTGTTGCAAGTTTTAGTAAACATACGATACTTGTTGAAAACCGAGTACGATGAGTATAATCGAGTTAAAACCGTTTGCTTTTGAAGTTGTTTGGAAATTTAAGCTTGAAAACATTCAAGTTACCTTTGTTATCATCTTATAAGTGGTGTTACCCGATGGCAACGCTTAAAAACCCGAAGGAGTTATAGTTTTGAAAACATTGCTTTTTACCGGTTAATTTAACAAGTTCATATATCCAACATATGTATAATATAATCAAAATAAAAGCAAATAATAAAAACCCAAAATAATACTTAGCGGCCTTATTACAAAACCCAAAACCAAATTTAAAGAAAATTAATAAAATCGAGATAGCAGTTTAAAGTCAAAACCAAACTAAGATGCATGGCCACCTCGAGTCCTCCTCGGCTCCATATCCGCGATCTTTGCCTCATCTACAAAATATAAGGGAAGGGGTGAGTCACCGAGACTCGGTGTATAAATCCCCAACCCGATAGTTCAAGCACTTACACAGATCATCAGTAAACATGCAACTCATGCAATCCATAACATAACCATCCAGTCTCCTTTATCTACCCCGTGTGGTCAAAACCACTGGTGGTCAAAACCACTGGTGACCGAAGCCACAAATATATCGATGTGGTCAAAACCACTGGTGACCGTAGTCACAAATCAAGTGATGGGGCCAACCCATCGTGTGGTCAAAACCACTGATGACAATCTCGTAATAATCATGTAGGGCCAACCCGCTGTGGTACCAAACCACTGGGACGAGTCAAAATATCCATTTATGGTCAAAACCACTGATGACCGTAGTCACAAATATCATAAGTGTGGTCAAAACCACTGGTGGTCAAAACCACTGGGACTAGTCACAAATAATAATAGTGTGGTCAAAACCACTGGTGACAGTCCAAATAAATCATTCCCCCTCCTCTCATCAATCCCATCATCTTGTCCATATCATACGTGTCATAATATCATGTATCATGCAATAACGCATAGCATAGCATAAAACAATATCATGATGATGTATATCAAAAATCACATAACAGAGGACTTACCCGGAATCCAAGCTCAGACCCACAAGGCATAATCACTGATTTCATTGGCCATAACAGTAACATAATAGGCATATTATACTAATAAAGTGTGTAAGCGTTACACACCTGGCTATTCGTAAATCTAAGCGAATCCTGAAACTACGCAAACTAACGAGATCCCGAACGTTGCTCCCCTACAATCGGTCAACATTAGTTAGTAACCCAAAAGCCCATTCGACTCTATTAGAAATCCCGAAGGATGTGTCGCCCAAATATAGCACTCACCTTAAAGCCGATTTGGTTTCCAACCAAATCCCGAAACTACACAATGAACCCCCTTGCAATCGGCCACACACTGATGCACATAAACGATTAGCCTTCGGCTTTTGAACGATTAAGAGACGGATCTTGAAATGTTAAAACCTTACCTAGATCGACCACCAAATCCCAGAGATTCACTGTATTCGGCTATGCTCCTCCCTACAATCGGTTTTAACACAACACTTAGAATCCATAGGCCATTCGGCCAAAACATAAATCCCGAAACCACATGAGTTAGTCACCCCTTAATGACTGATTCGGCTTCTATACACCAAAGGTCGGCACCCTTTACTAGTGTTAGGGGTTTCGGCTACCACATAGAACAAGAATAAATTATTACTAGCGATTGAAGGAGTATTAAAAGGAAGGCAAAAGAGATTCGGCATTACCCAAATCAATCAAGAAGAAAATATGAAGAAATCACTCACCAGGAGATTCGGCAAAGAGAACCAAAGAAGAGATGAATGTCGGCACTTGAGATGATGAAAAGAAAACACAAGAAGAGAGAGGTTTATGAGCAAAGTATTCGACCAAAAGGAGAACAACAAGGTTTTGGCTTAAGTGATGGTTTGATTCGGGAAAGATGGTGAAGAGAAGAAAAGTGGAAGGAGATAGATTCGGCAATAGGTTTGAGAGAAGAGAAAGAACGGAATAGAAAGAAAAATGGAGGAGAAGATGTGAGGGTAGGTTTCGGCTTTGAACAAAATAGGAAAAGAGAAGACCCTCTCCTCACTAGCCGAAATACCCCCCTTAACCCACCATAGACATTCGGCTACCACCTAAAGGCTCCCCAAACTGGCTACACTTCCTCCCCCCTAGAGTTCAAATTCGGCCAACCTCTCCAAAGTTCTCCCATCCACTCATTCAAATAAATTTGAATGAGTCAACCACCAAATTTTTCTCCCTTCCATCCATTTCAAATTGGTTGACTCAATCCTCATCTATCCATGAGAGTCCCACCTGAGCACACCTCTGCTTGCTTGTGGCGTCAAAAATAAATGAGCAGAAGGGATTTGCAGCTCAACCAAGGTCCTCCTTGCTCCTTGTGGCGTCACCTCCTTGTGACTTAAGTGGCGCCTCCTGCCACTTTACCAAGGCACTTCTTGTGTCTAAAACCTCAAATTAATTCTTTTAACCCCTATTTCCCTAGCTCCTTTCTCTTAAGTGCTAAACAAAATTTTGGCCATAACCCAGACTAACCCGAGGTCATGCCTAGACCCCAAAACATGCCAAACAAACCCAGCTGACACCACATCACATGCAAACACACTCAAAATGCAGAGACACCGTTTAAGGATGTTACATTAATTTAATTTAATAAATAATATTTTGGGAAATAAAAAAATAATTATTTGGTTGGATAAATTATAAGTGTTGGTTAAAAGTTCTGTTAACACATATAATTGTACCCAATACCCAATATGAGTTCGAGAGCCCATCCCATGGGAAAGGGGCAAGAAACCCTAGTAAACCATATGGCATGTCGCCGCACCTTGGTATTCCACTTATATTGTATTTTTTATTAAAATATTATTATTTAATTATCCATTGTTCAAGTAAAACTCTTGCACCGTTTTCATATAAATAGGAACTTTGGGATAACCTAAAAACACACAAGCACAATAAGAGAGCTTCGTTACCTTGTCAAAAAAAATAGTGAAAATTTATTTATAAGAATAAATTCTATTTTCCAAAAAGCTCAAAGTTTTAGGTTCCATGGAAAGAAAATTAACTTTCCCACTAAAATTTAATTAAAGTTTTCATTTTGTGCATCCGTTCATTTTGTTGGGTTCATACTCAAAGCAATTTAAGATTCGAGGATAACAAAGAAAATTGTTTGGTAGAAAGCCGAGAAACGATTTAGACCGCCTTGCACAAAGCACAGGTAATAATTCAATTTAAGATTTATTACTATAATACCACAATGTTCACTTTTAAGAAAAATTTTAAACTTCCGTTGTGTAATGTTGTGTGTTCTTAACTTCTTTTTTTTCCAATAGAGTGAAGCTTAGATGTTTTTTTATTGATATATTAAGTTTAATGTTTTTAGCAGTTTCCTTTTGTATTTGGATACTAGAATGCTAAAATGTGGTTGGACCAAAAACATTTCAAGTGATTATGCAAATCTATCGGCATAGAAGTGTAGATTAAGGAAGCTCATGTAGGACCAAAAAATAATAATAATAATAATAAAAGTGGAAGGACATGAGGCAAATTCTTGCACCATCAATTTAAAACAGCCAACTTCATCTACGCTCCATGACTTGAGAACTTTTAGTGAAGACCTTTATCATAAATAATGAATTCTTAATAATCTTGGTAAAGAAATAAAATAATATCAAACAACAAAACTAAATAAGGCGAATCCTGCCATTTTATTTTTGAAAATTCCAAAACCTCGATTTGTGCAGAGCTGTAAGGATATTATCACAAGCAAGAATTTACTTTCATGTTTGTTTAAATCCACAAAGAGCAGTACCATTTAAATGGTTTTATCCCCTTAATCTAACGACAACATAACATATATCTTTTAATTGCTTTTATGGGTTTTTGAACCTTCTCGCAACATCAAACACCTGGATTAAGCATATACAACGAAAAATATAAGTTTTGTTGAACTATTTTCAGCTCATGCATCATTGAGACAAATTTTTGCATGTGAATAATATGAATGAAAGGAGACATCAAAACCGAAAGGATTTAGTGAGAACTCTAAAATCTCGATATATCTACGTTGGTGTTTTGAATGTTTGGATCTAACCGCAGATGAGATCTAAAGCTCTTGTCCCCAAAACACCTGAAATTGCCAGTTGTTGGTTAACTCTAGGAAAATCTCCGGTCACGCAAGCCAAAACATCAAATTTAACAATTTCACAGCGAAGAGCAAGAGCCTTACGTTTCATTCTATAGTGAGAAATTTCTATGGATTAGAATTAGCTAAAGTGATGTTTTCAGGCCCTCAATACTTCTTTGGTATCATTTCATGTATTCCGGCAAAGGATTGAGAAGCAAAGTAATACTATATATATAAATCATGGCAACTTACAATTGCCTTTTCAATAGATACTTCAAGAAAAATGCAGAGAGATCTCACAAGCGCTGGGTAGTCCGCCTGGCCCAGCAAGCCTGATCCGACTAGGGTTAAATTTGAATAGAGATTTTCGCACCTCGGCTCACATTCAATTTAGATAATAAAATATATTTTTAAATTTTAAACTTAATTATAAAATTATATAAAATATAATTTTTAATATTTTAATATTTTTAAATAGTAAAATTGATTTTTTAATTGTACTGAACCGATCTAAAAAAAATTTTGAACTTGGAAATTTTTTGAAACCAAACCTTGGCCTGACCTAACTCATTTACACTTCTAATTTTGAGTAAAAATACCAACTTAGGTAGTAATTATCATAGCCTAAAGTATGACAAATTCCATATTACCTAGCAATTATGGTAACTCAAAATTTGTTCAAGTAATTACTTAGACTATTAAAATGTGGAAGAAGCAAATAATAATGAAGAAAAATGCAAGGAAAGGTCATCATGCGGATTTTGAGCAAAGCGACCAACTCAATATTCAAACCCAAAATTGGTTCAAGTATTTATATGTTTTGCTAATACACAAACTTTACATACTATTTGCAAATAACAATAGTTTTCACTACAACAAAACAATCCTAAGATGACATTTTTGGGCTAACACTTTCCTAAGTGACGGGATAGACTTGTCTATATATGCTTTGGCCAACTCTTGATATAAGGTTTGGGATATGCATACCTAAGACAACGCTTAAAATAAGTGTCGGTTTTATCCAACACTATGCCGACTTTTGTTATACATTTCCCAACTATATAAAAGTGTTGTTATATGAAAAGCTTAAGATGACTTTTTTTGGATTACGTCGACCCTTTTTGGGGTTGTTTAAATTTATATCTTTCAGCAACTTTTTTGGGTGTTGGCAAAATCTAATTATATCCCGACTTTTTAGGAAGAGCTGGGAAAATATTAACCTATCCCAACCTTTTCTATGTGTTTGCAAATATTTTATTTAACCCAACCTTTTTTGTGTTGTCTTTGTCTGCTCATGATTTATCCCAACCTTTTTGAACTACGTCATTTTAAATTTTCCCCTTCCTAAACAACTAAACTATTTTCCCATTTACCACCGATCCATTTCCAATTTCCCCCCAAAATCAAATCCCTAAAACTACATGTCTACCCTATTCGACCATTTCCAATTTTCCCCAAAATTAAATTCTGAACAGAAAAACATTGGTCCCTTCTTGACAATAAGAATATGTTTCATGATTTTTATTATTTGAATGAGGATCGTCGATGGAAGCTGCTTAATTCTCAGCAATATCAGCTCTTGCATGCCCGAATTGTAACCTGCTGCAGCCGTAAGCCACGCTCCCTTCTCCACCATTTCCACTTTCTCTCTTCTTTTTTCTCATTTTGTTATTTTCCCTCTCTATATCGTATCAAAACGTCGTAAAAAAATATGGGATTCGAGACAACTATGTAAGGTGTTGGCACATACAAGGTCTATTCCAACCTTTTTTAGGTTGCCTTAGACGAGTCTATCCCAACCTTTTCTAAAGGTCAGCCTTAATTAGGTCTTTGTCAACCCTTCAATAAAGATCGGCTTATGTTGAATTATGCCGACGCTTTTTCAAAAGCGTTGTGATACCTATGCCAATTGCACTGAAGATGACGTTTACAAAAGCGTCGAAAGAAATGTCAGGATGATCTATGCTAACCTTTTTTGCGTCGTCTTAAGTCTAAAAAAATATTACGATAAGCCTGTTTTGTTGTAGTGTTTCGAAAAAAAGTGTAGGTTAAGGGCATAATAGTGCTTGTGATTGCTTCAACCAATAATTATGGCATCTGAATAACATTAAAAAAAATATGAAGATACTATCTACGTTTAGCATCACAATTGATATTGTCTAATACTTCCCAAAACAATATCACATAGCAAAATTTAATATGACTTAAAGAGCAACAACCCATCAAATTAGGGTCAACTTATTGTTAAACAAAATGAGAATGAGAATGATATAATCCATTTTACTTCAACTAGATTTTCATTGACTTTTTCTTTAATTGTTCGTTGGGTTGGCGCTCCACTTGAGGGTTTTCATTAGAGATTTATGATTTCTTTTTGGGGTCTGCCAAAGGTTTTCACTATAACAAGAGAGATTTTTAAAATTTTATCTATTTTTGGCTCAAAATTTATGAACTAATACATTTGGGTTGACCCATTCCATTTCACAAGTAGGAATTCTTTTATTTAACTCAATACTTTTTATCGTCACGTCACTACAATGTTATGTCATGTCAGCAACCAACGGTAAAATTATTTTGACAAAAATTTTAGCTTTTTGAACTTACAGGAATTATAATATTTTTAATAATATAAACACTAAAATGATTTTTAGTATAAATTATCCTTAATATCACTAAATTATAATAAATTTATGTTTTTGTCATTCAACTTTAAAAGATTACAATATAGTTATTGAACTATTCGAAAATTTTTATTTTAGCCACCAGATTGTTAAAATCGTTGTATGACATTCTCTATTCACACTATCTGCACCAATCAAAAGCTCTCATTCCCCATATTTTTTACAATTAGTTTTTTTTATTTATTTATGAAATGATTCTGAACATCATGAATATGCGAACTAAAATCAAAATTATTTTATTCTCCAATCTTTGATATTGATTGTCAAATTGACTTAAATCTATAGTATATTATTCTACTCGTCAATGGGTATTGATTCACCATATCAATCGTTGAATCATCACTTGAAGCTCACTAGTCGAACTTTAAAAAGAAAAAAACTTAACAATCTAGTGACTTAAATAAAAACTTTCGAATAATTTAGTGATTATTTTATAATTTTTAAAGTTAAATGATTAAAGCATAAATAAACTTACTAATAATTTAGTGATTTTGTGAGGCTTACCTATTTCTGTATGAGTGGTGAGCATTCAATCTAAGCAAGTGAAAAAAAATTCGAGTTAATGAGTCTTATTTATTATCTTTAATTCAATTTGAATTTTTTTCGAATCGAGTTGAATAAACTGAAATTCAAGTCGAATCAAATCGAATGAAATTATTCAAACTAAATTAAAAAATTAAACATGTCAAATAAAAATCTTGTTACAGTAAAACTAATTCAATATTTTAGCATGTAAATTTGAAAACCTTTTCAAAGCAAAATAAGAAAAAAAAGATATTTTAGTATGACAAACTTGAATCATTAATTAACACCTCAAAATTATTATTTTAAAAATATTTAAAATTTAAACTTTTTTATATATTCTTTATATATTTTTTAAATTTTATATTTTAAAAAATATAAATTTTAATTTTTGTGTCATTTTTTTAAGAGAAACTAATTTGTTTATTTTAAAATTGAAAGGTATTAGAGGGATATCTACACCAATTTATTATTCAAGTTATTTGAATTGTAAAATTTAACTCACTCGAACTCAAAACTTAAATTATGTATTTGAATTATTATGTATTTGAATTAACTCAAAAAAATAAAATAACTCGAATAAATGAATTCTATTAATTAAAAATTCTAAATTTCTTTTTCCATTTTTCGAATTTTGCTGGAGTAAAATCCATAGATTGGTTTATTAATTTTAGGGTAATTGATTGGAGACCTAAAAGATGGGACTTTATACCAACATGGGTCCAATAAAATTTAAACGCTCATGAGAAAAATCAATGCCTAAAACCGCGTAAACCCATTGACTTTGGAAGCCTCCCCTTACTTTTTTACCCTTTTCTTCCTTTGTAAATTACAATAAATAAGACTGAAAATAAATACATCAACATGTCCACTACCACTATTATATTTGCTTTATGATTTTTTCTTTTTTTGTGTCAATGATTCTTTTATGATTTTATTTTCAATAAAAATGAAAAATAAAATCCAATAAATTGAATAATAAAAGAGGGCATTTCTGATATTTTTGGCAAAGTACAAGTCCTAAACCGTAATCCCAAACCCAAAATATAAAGACAAAGAGGGAAAAACCTATTCTATCAAAGAAAAAAACACACACAAAACCTTGTCCGAAACTGAAACTCTCCCAAAGTCTCCTTCTGTCTCACAATGTCTGAATCAGGCTTAACGGTGCTTGACGGAACCCATCTCCGATCATTCAATCCCTCTTTACCTGAACTTAACGGCTCCGTCAGTGGAACTCAACTCCTTGAAATCGCCGACTCCAAAGCCTCCACCTCTCTCTTTGGCCTCTCATTGCCTCAAAACCTTAAGGCTTCCGCTCTTTCTCGTGTCATCGCGGGACCCGGTGATCATGCTGACGTCACTTTCCGGCTAACAGAGCTCGACAAAGATAAAGCATCCAAGTTTCTCTCTGATTACATCTCTGCCATTGCTGATGAGTTGAAAGGTAAAGGAGGATTAAGTCAATTTTGATTACTTAATAGTTAAGATTTAAAAAAAAAAGAACCTTAAACTTTTTATTGATTTTGTGATCTGGGTTATTTTGATTTAAATTATTTCTTTTTTCTTTTTTGGTTGATTTGCTTAGATGATCCATTAGTGGTGTCAATACTGGATGGGAATACTTTGAAGATGTTTTTGGAGGATGAAGATGATTATGCTATGTTAGCAGAGAATTTGTTTACTGATATGGATATAGAAGATAAAGGGAAGATTTGCAAGAATGAGCTGAGAAATGCACTTGTTCATATGGGTGTTGAAATGGGGATCCCTCCTTTTTCAGGTTCCTCTTCCCATTTCCATACCAATTTTTCTTATGTTGTTTTGATGTATCAATTTGTCTTTTCAACTTTTGATATGGTGATCCTATTGAATGCACATGGTGAAACTCATTTATAGATCAATAAGGTCTTTGATCACTTCCTTGCACCCTCTTGTGTCCGACCGCATCATCCGTCATTTTAGATGGAATGTTTGACACCGTAAGTTCACCACCAGAATGAGATGCTACGTGGGAATTGGACTTCTTACACGTTATGAAGTTTTCATGCAGCAAAAACTCGAACATCGTATTCATGGATTTAACTCAGTTCATGTATACAAGAGTCATTTATGGATCAAATGAGGTCTGTGATCTCTTCCCTGTGTCCATTTGTGCTCATTACCCATCACTTTTTAACCATAAATTGAACAACATAATGACAATTGCTATGTGAAAAAGCTTACTTACACATTTTGAAGTGTTTATGCAAAAAAAAAAAAAAAAATGGAGCTTAATGTTCATTGATTTAACTTGGTTCAAGCACATGGGTTCTGTCCGGCATCATCATTATGACTAAAAGTTCAGACATGAAAGCCTCTTGTTGTCCTTCTCTTTCTTTCCTTTCTGAGATGTTATTGCCTTTGCAATTAGGCAAAAAATTAAATAAAAAGTGCATGTCCCGTTTCGGTGGGTGACTCTCCTAGTATTGGAATCTTAATTATGTCTATTGGGATAATAAGTATTTAGAATATTAATTCTTGACTTTATTCAAGAATCAAAAGCTTAGATTAGATTCAATCATTTCCTTTATAATGTTGGAGTTGTCAGTCTATTGTACATTACGTATCACATTGTGTCAAATTACCGTAATTGAGTTCTCTTAATGTTCTTGCATGGGTGTGTTATGGTAATTCACTTTGCTATGGTTGCACCAATACGCTATAGAAAATCTGCATTCTAACTGGACTGTATGATTAATGATAGCATATCATTATGTAAATCCATGGCAAGCAAGCACCTTCCCCATTATCAATCTCTTTAGAAACCCCCTTAATGAATCTTGCGTGAATGGCTTATGAATGTTTGATGTTTCCCTTTACTTGTGCCCGATTGATTAGCCTTATCAAAGCCCTGATAAAAACCATCATCCTAACTCGAACGAATGATGAATGATTGCAACTTGCTGTGTAAATCAGTGAGAAAGCATGCATCCATTCTAGAGCAGCCGGACAAACTGGCAGTAGTAGCACATGAGAGATGCCTTTAGTCAAATAGCTTGTGAAACAAGGACTAATTAGCGGTTTTCCTGTGGGTTTGTCAGTTTCCTTGCTGTAACAGATAGTGTGATTCAAGGAGATTTTCAAGTACGAAGTTAACATGTTATGTTAAACTCCGAAGCAAGAATCTTTTTCTGTTCAGCATTACAGTTGCATTTTCTAATCCAGTGTTTAAAGATATGTTATCAATCGTCATTCATTGATGTCATAAAATTCTAATCTTTGTGTTTGTTCCGAATGTTGTTTGGACAGAATTTCCTCTGCTAAATGACATATTAAAAAAGCATGGGGCCGAGGGGGAAGAAGAACTGGGCCAAGCACAATTTGCTGAATTACTTCAGCCAATTTTGCAGGAAACAGCTGATGCATTGTCTGAAAACCATGTTGTTATCATACATAATGTCAAGGTTGTCAATGGTTCTAAGCTAAGAAAGGTAGATCAAGAACTCGATCTTTTCTTTGTTATATTTGTAATAATACAGAGATTGAAGAGCATATACTTTTTTGAAATTCTTCATGTAATTACTACTTAAACATTTTTTATCATTTCCAATTGGGTTAAAAAAAAAAAAGAGGTTTTTCATGAAGTGGGAAGAAAATTGAACATACTTGTATTCAGCACTTACACTCATGTCCAAATAACATAAGAGTGAAAAAACTTGGTTATAATTTTGGAAACCTTAGAATGTGAATGATTAATATAACTGATCCCATTTAGTAGGAGAATTGATAGGCAATTGTTGTTAGGAATTATCAAGTTGTCGAACACAAGGGTGAATTCTGATGTCTAAGCTTACACATTGCAGCTCTTGGCAGACGAGAAGCAATTCGACAATGTTGTAGAGAGAGTTTTGCAGGAAACAAAGAGCGGAAAAGATGGGCTGCAGAAGACAACAGAGCTAATCAGGAGTTTCTTCGAGAAACATGGAAAGGATTTCGGCTTGCCACCATCAGAATCTAATGACGCTGTGATTCCTCTCTACGATGCAGTCTTTTCTGAAGTAGAAAATGAGAAGAGTGTTGTGAAAGCAGACAATGAATTCAGGGAATACATGAAAGACGTCCTCAAGAAGTTTGCAGAACAGCTTGAAGATAATCCTATCTATTGTGACCTTGATGATTAAGGGAGTGATTTAACAATGAATCCGGTTCTTCGGGTGATGGAGGCTGTTCATATTTATCCGGCATTTGCTCCTCCCCACAGGGATTCTTATGTTTATAATTATATGCTTAAATATATTGTATGTATACCTGATGATGAGGTCTATGTTGCATCTTTGATTCACAAACTAGTTTTACCTTCACGTCTAAATCACATTACAGCAGTATAAATAATGATTTCATGGCTATTTCGGATTTACCATGGTCTTGATTTAAGTGTCAAAAGTTGTACAGGTGATAACTGGTGAAAAACACAGATTGGCACCCCTACTCATCAATAGCAATGATGATACTATAATTTTAAAAGGGGAAAACACAAATTTGAATAAACTTTCAGTTTGTTTTTGTTAAGCTAGTTAACAAGAGGTAAAAGGAGTATTGAAAGGAAGAGCACATGGTGGTTTGATGTTTGCGCCACCACAAATGGTGGGGCTCAGCTCAAGCCAATTGCTCAATGCTCTATCATTTTCTGAAGAAAAAGGGCCATGTTACCACATAAACGAGATAGCCTAGGGTTCAGTTTTTGTTGTGGAGTTGAGCTTTTTCAATGTAGCCACGTCTGGTATAATCCTCGGCAAGATTTGAGCCACAGATTCTGATGGTTTAATGGAGTCATCAAGGTCACCATCTAGAATTAAAAGAGGTTTTCAAATCATTGACAATAAATTCCAGCCCCAGATATGACCCCAAAAGGTTGAAAAAGTTGCCAGGATGCCCTATCTTACGCCTACTTGAATGAGTGCTGGTTTGGGTTTTTTTTTTTTTTTTTTTTTAAGAGGTAAAGTAATTTAATAGGTTGGCAAATTGAGGATTTTTTATTAAATGGTAGGTAGCGAACACATGATATTTAATGTACAAAGGGAAGTAGATAATGTTTTATTTGGTAGAAGCAATTTTGAAAGGTGCAAAATTATAAGGATTAGAATTTTTAGATAATTTTATATGAATTGTTTTCAATTTTTACCCATTTTTGAATAGCTTAGATTATTTGGAGCCTACATTAGTCCATTGAGAGTGATTCCATCTTCCATTACTTTGCTATTTTGTGAATTCACATTCTTTGTGCATTTTTTGTTGCAATTCTTCATTTAACACAAAATCTTCAATAAAAGTTTGAGTAAAATGAAAAAGAATGATAATTCAGAATATTATGAGAGAATATCCCTCACATGAAGGTGATGGTTTGGTAACAAATTCTATGAATTACAATACCCCATAGCAGGAACCATTCAAGGGACCACCAATGAATAATTCATCAGTTGGTAATGAACAAAAGGAAAAGCAACTTGCACTGGCATTTAGATAACAACAGATCAGGTCGGTATATACCCATCGGTTCATACGAAGGTGAGAAGACATTAGGAATCGAAATGGCATTTATTTAAGCCTTGCATATCATCTTACAACAGCAGCTTATCATGGAAAGCTAACTTCGAATACAATCCCCTTTAAACAACAGTACACACACTACAATACCAAAATTAAATACTAAACCTCAAACTGGTTGATGCATTCCCCCCATCTGCCAATAAAACTTGGCTTTAAAGCAACTACACGACCTTTACTTCTTCATTCTTTGCCATCGGCTGCACGAAGTGAGCCTAGCTGGACTGGTGCTTGAGTTCCCACGACCTTGGATGACCCGTAGACAGATAGGTCTATGCCTTGAGCCTTCTCTTTCTCAATTTGTTCCTTGATCCAGAAGTACGTAATTCTCAGCCCATCCTACAAAGCAGAGTATAATAAATATTCGCCATAAGTGAACCACAACATTTGCTCAAGTCATGATAATCGCGAGCGATGACGGAATTCAGTTACCTTCAATCTCATTGTAGGAGCCCAACCAAGTTTTTCTTTGATCAACGTATTGTCTGAATTACGTCCACGGACACCCTCTGGGCCAGGAATATGATGGATTGGAAGATTTTTATCCTCAAAGCTAAGAACAATCTCTGCCATCTCATTCATGCTGACCATCTCATCACTTCCAATGTTCACAGGTTCGCGGAAATCTGACTTTGTCAATCTGAAGACATTAATTTAAAGAAGGTTAATCACTAAGAAGCTTCTTTCCACTATCAAAAATAGAATCGAGCCAAAATCCATCAGTTTTTCAGCTAAAACATCCCACGCTATAAACATTAGAAAACTGTGGCTAGAAACACATCATACAAATGACATACTCCTTTCTAATTTTTAGTATAAGCCAATCCATGCAGACCAAACATTTATTAAAACTGAAACAATCATGGCATGTTCCTTTGAGCTTTCCCTTAAAATTGTTGCCTAAAGTATGAGTTTTGGCTGGAGGTGATAAAAAAAATGCTAAATTTTACCTAAGTACACCTTCGACACATTCATCAATGAAGGTGAAAGATCGGGTCTGAAGACCGTCTCCCCACATCTCAAACTTGTCAATGGAAGTAATAGCTTTTCTGCAAAAGGCAGCTGGAGCCTTCTCCCTTCCACCTATAAAATGACGAATTTAGCATGTTCCGTAAGCAACAAAATACATAAGCACTAACAAAAAGTAATGAATTTACCTTTCCATGTTCCAAAAGGACCATAAATGTTGTGAAACCTTCCAATACGACACTCGATTCCAAAATCTTCGGTGTAGTGCTTGCACAACTCCTCGGTTGCAAGCTTTTCCAAGCCATAAGCATCTTGAGGCTAAAACCAAAATTTAAGAAGTGAAAAATCAGTAATTTCATCATACTGATCAATCAAGCATAAGGTTACCAGATAGTTGTTAATGACCACGAGTCACCAACCTCAGCAGGCCAGGCATCGGATTCTTTCAGGCTCACATTAGTGTCCAACTGCTTAAATTCAGGGTAGATACAAGCACTCGAGGCATAGAAAAACCTAAACAAACCAAGATATCGAGTTTAAACCAACTATTGCAATGAATAAAAGGCAAACACATAAGGCACCAACCCAACAAACCTCTTAACTCCACTAATCCTAGCAGCCTCAAGCATGTTGAAACTGATCATAGTGTTGTTGTACATAATGACAGAGTGGTTTGACTGAATGAAACCCATCCCACCCATATCGGCAGCAAGGTTGAAGACATGGTCCACTCCTTTGGAAACTTTCAAGCAATTCTCCATGACTCGAAGATCAACGAGGTGGAATTCATTACAAAACATATCTTCTGTCATGTGCTCGTTCTTCTTCCAGTCAGAAGCAATGATGTAATGCCCTTCACTCTTCAGACGTCGAGCAATGTGGGAAGCAATGAACCCACCGGCACCAGTGATGGAAATCCGGAGTTTCTGAGATGGCCAGTAAGGCTCCCTCTCCAGAGCATCATAGGTGTAAGCACCATAGCTGGTTCCATCAGTACTGCCCATCCTGCATATACTCCATTACTCACAACTTATATGCTTGAAACTTAAGAAATTGAAGCAAGAAAATAACAAGTTGAAAATGCTACAACTTTACAATTTTAAAAGAGTAAAGAATCTCCAAGTTTGGAGGGGTGGGGGGGGATAAGTATATTAACGAAACCATAAATAAGTAATACCCCCCAAAGATAAAGATAAGTTTTTTTTTTTTTTTGGTGAATAAATCCAAGAGATAAAGTTTAAGAATACAAAAATTCAAGCTTTCATATAGCAGCGAAAGGCATATATGTATCCCTTTAGCTAGTAAAGTCAAACTGGATAAAGAAATTTATATTAGCAAACCATATAATTATATATAAAAAAGTCCTAATTCAGAATAAAAGTGTAGCAAACAAATCACTGCAATCCTCCAAAGTTCAAAAAGGAAGGAAAAAAAGCACATCTTGACAATCAAATATTTTCATTTTGGGGTAAAGCAATACACGTCTGCGATTAAATCATATAATTTTTTCAAATTCTAAATTCTGCCTAGAAGTGGGGAAAACCGAACACAAATATTAAAAGAATACAAATGAAATTCTTTAGCTTCAAAGAATGGAAGCAGAGAATCCAAAAAATGTGAAGCAGGGGGCGATTGAAAATGAAATTTAAAACAAACCAAGAAAAATTAAAAGCCATAAAATAATGACAATAACCATTTAGACAGAATAAAGAATTGTGGGGGGGGGGGGACAAAAACTTCAAAAACAGAGCACTGAAGCAGTACATGGAAGAGAAAGCAAGGAAAACCCAAGAAAGAAATTTACCTGAAAAAGACTTATAAGTTGAGAACTTTGACGATAAAAAATAATGGAAGAAGGAAAGGAAGCAAATTCAGAAATTAAGATGAAAGGGTATGGATTGTGAAGCCTGTAGTGCCCTGCTTTCTATATATAGATGGAGCCAGAAAGGGGGGAGAAAGTAACAAACGCTACTATTTTTATTTATTTATTTCTTTTATGTTTGGGTAATTTATCAAAAAAAGCCCTAAAATTTCAAAAATTACGGAAATAGGCCAGTTTGTAGAAAATTTACGAAAAAGGATCAATTCCCCCAAAAACGCGTCCACGCCAGCTGCTTTTGGGGAATCGATTTAAAGCGCCCAGGGGGACGTTTTTGTCCACCTCAAAAAAACGCGTCCACGTAGGCGCTTTTTTCTTGAGTGGACAAAAACGCGTCCTGTGGGCGCGCTTTAGCCAGAATATCATATTTTTTGACCGTTAGAGCCAATGATCGAAAAAAAAAAAGTATAAAAGCCCCCTTTATTTTTTTCACATTTCAATCCTTTCTCAATATTCTCTCAATTTTCTCTCAATTTTCTCTCAAGGTCCTTGAAATTTACTCTCAAATTTCAAAAATAGTCAATTACTATTTATGAAAAAACCCTTTTTATTTTTTTAATATATCTTTTTTGGAAAATTTTGAAATTTTTTATCGGATTATAATGGCCGGGGAATTACGTCGCCTAGACGAGAAGTACATTTCCGTCAAGCAAATGAGAATGGTAAGTTTTAATTTTAATTTTTCAATATAATTTAATTTTTTTTCAATTATGCAATTTTAATTAATTGTTAATTTTATAATTTTTAAATAGTCTGTAGATCGGTGTTGGAATGTTATAATCGCAACATGCATGGTCCCCATCGCCTTGATCGAGAAATTACTGCGGAAGCGGGTTTTTGGCACGTGCCACGATAGTAGGGGTTCAAGTTGGGCCGCTTTTGATCGGTAGCGTTGATTGAGAGGTGGAGACCCGAGACCCACACTTTCCATCTTCCATGCGAGAGTGTACCATCACTCTAGAAGATGTGCAATTGCGTTAGGATTACCGGTGGATTCGCCCAGAGTCACCGTCCGTAACATCTACCGATTGGATGGCCGATGCTACGAGCTTCGGGTGCCATTCGGATAGAATTCAAGGAGCTCGGATCGATATGGCTCGTTACGAGACGCATTCTCAAGTCGAATGAGGTTCGATCAAGTAGAAAGAATACGGTATGCTCGGCATACATTCTTCAAATAATCGGAGGCTATCGATGCCGCACCTCTCTAGAAACCTCGTCCACAGAGATGGCTTCAAACTTGTTGATTTCAGCAGCAGGTGAATTGAGTTGGGGTCCGTCGTCTTTGTCGAGGTTGTACCGGAGATGTGCTTGAGGCGACGCGCCGAGTAAAGCAAAAATCGGAGGTTGCCTATCATTATCGCAGTCATGGGCATGGCTCGATTTCCATTTTACGCCTCAACTCGACCACCCATATCCATTCCCACCGATAACGAGGTAAATTTAATATTATATTTTACAATTATTTCAGAGATTTATAGTATAATTGCATGCTAAAAGTTTATTTAATTAGGTGGAACCATTCAAGAGTCATGTTGGAATACCTAACTCGCTTTGAGGATATACTGGCTCTATTAGACCAAAGGCTCAATCACAAGTAAGTTTCAATTTTGTTATTATAATTTAGTATTTCGTATGTAGTGTCTAATATTAGGTATATAACTAATATTTTGGTAATGTTAATATAGTTTCAATGGACACCGTACGAGGATCCGAAAATTCGGGTAGTAATTCAGGAGGAGTTCCTCCAAAATTCGAATGGTTGGCACGTAAAGGTCCCATTGATCACCTACGCGACCGTGGAGATGCACCAGGCAGATCGGGTTCTGCGGCAATTTGGATTCTGGCAACCGATCCCCGTGCAAGAAGGTGCTCGATGATGAGCACACAATGGACTTACTACACCGCATACCTAATTGGCCAAGATTTTGGTCGAGTCATATCGAGACGATGGGAGAACCGTAGATGACTATATACCTGACCGGAACCGATAGTCATTCCGGAGTTAGCGTGCGTGCCGGAGTACATGCCATGGTTTAGGATCCATGGCAAGCCGTATCTGTTGTCGGAAGAAGAGAGGCGACAGCAACCAGCGAAGAAGGGAACGTCGGGCCCCTTTAAATCCAAGAAGAAGGGGTGATGAGACGGGCCATCATCGGTACGACACGATCACCGAGCCCAAGAATAAATACTACACAATCAAGGCCCATCGGTTCAAATTGACAATACCGATATCGCAAAGATTCACTGTTCATGCCAAAATGTACCTTCCCTTATATGTATCCTCCTAACCCATATATGTTTCAGTTTCCTAGTCCTAGCCCAGGTTGGAGTGCATGGTCGGGTTCGAGTCCATTCCCGACTACCTCCGCTGGCTAGCCGATGGTGAGGCCGACGTCGCATGTGGGTTCGAGAGGAGGTGCCGTCGGGAGTACTTCTTTCCGCCAGCTCCTTCTCGCCGGGATGCGATCACCCCGCCGTGGTTTATGCAAACACCTCCGGTCATTATTTTATCGAGTGGGTCACCATCGCAACATCCGAACTGCACCCACCGCGGCGAACCCGATTCCCCGCCCGAGGTTCCACGACCCACGGAAGCCGAAGAAGGAGGAATCCAGGTCAATCACGACCGCCTGTGTGCACTGGTTCCCACCCAAGATCAAGACTAAAATAAAGTGGTTTAATTTTTTTTTGTAATTAAGTTGTAATATATTTAATAAAATTTGAGTTTGCTTTTTTTATTGTAATTTAATTTTTTAATTTATTTAATTTTAATAACTTTGACAAAATAGAATTGGTTTAATTTTTTTGTAATTAAGTTGTAATATATTTAATAAAATTTGAGTTTGCTTTTTTTTATTATAATTTAATTTTTTAATTTATTTAATTTTAATAACTTTGACAAAATAGAATTGGTTTAATTTTTTTTTGTAATTAAGTTGTAATATATTTAATAAAATTTGAGTTTGTTTTTTTATTGTAATTTAATTTTTAATTTATTTAATTTTAATAACTTTGACAAAATAGAATTGGTTTAATTTTTTTGTAATTAAGTTGTAATATATTTAATAAAATTTGAGTTTGCTTTTTTTATTGTAATTTAATTTTTAATTTATTTAATTTTAATAACTTTGACAAAATAGAATTGGTTTAATTTTTTTGTAATTAAGTTGTAATATATTTAATAAAATTTGAGTTTGCTTTTTTATTGTAATTTAATTTTTTAATTTATTTAATTTTAATAATTTTGACAAAATAGAATTGGTTTAAGTTTTTTTGTAATTAAGTTGTAATATATTTAATAAAATTTGAGTTTACTTTTTTATTGTAATTTAATTTTTAATTTATTTAATTTTAATAACTTTGACAAAATAGAATTGGTTTAATTTTTTTTGTAATTAAGTTGTAATATATTTAATAAAATTTGAGTTTGCTTTTTTATTGTAATTTAATTTTTTAATTTATTTAATTTTAATAACTTTGACAAAATAGAATTGGTTTAATTTTTTTTGTAATTAAGTTGTAATATATTTAATAAAATTTGAGTTTGCTTTTTTATTGTAATTTAATTTTTTAATTTATTTAATTTAATAACTTTGACAAAATAGAATTGGTTTTTTTTGTAATTAAGTGGTAATATATTTAATAAAATTTGAGTTTTCTTTTTTATTATAATTTAATTTTTTAATTTATTTAATTTTAATAACTTTGACAAAATAGAATTGGTTTAATTTTTTTTTTGTAATTTAGTTGTAATATATTTAATAAAATTTGAGTTTGCTTTTTTTATTGTAATTTAATTTTTTAATTTATTTAATTTTAATAACTTTGACAAAATAGAATTGGTTTAATTTTTTTTGTAATTAAGTTGTAATATATTTAATAAAATTTGAGTTTGTTTTTTATTGTAATTTAATTTTTTAATTTTTTTAATTTTTTAATAAAATAAAAGTTATTGTACAAAAGTTCACTATTTTTCTCCAAAAAAATAGATATTACATAGGCAATATGAGACAAAAGACCTAAGAACACGGTCAACTATGCCGATTTGGACACGAGCGAGATGTATGGTCCGGTTCCTACACTATCCATACAATGACTTTGGTTGCTTGTTTCTGATATCCATATTGTTATGTATTCTAGTCGAGCAAGGTCGACCTTTTGGTTTGCGCCTCAATTGTCTATCCGCAAATGACTTTATACGGTGCAAGCGATACCGATGGCCACTTACGCTCATCCGGGATGGTGGGAATACGTGTTCCACATCGTTGTACATGTTTTCTAATTTATACACTTCGTCGACATATCTCATTGGATCAAGACGGAGATTCGACAAGTCGCAATTACATGGGCGCATGGGTAACGGTGCATCAAATATCCCACAACGTAGGTCCTATTTGTCAAATGTACACGATAATGGCCGCCAACAATACCTTGGTTCGGTCATCAAACTCCGTGACACGAAACCATAGGTTGTCGCGATCGTGACACACCGTGTGCATGGTGTTCGCCGTGCCTTCCCACGGTTTATTTCTTGCAAGACCTTCGGCTCCATACACGCCTCCTTGCATCGCCTCTATAACTCATTTGCTCTCTTGAAAATAGTGCCGCTAACCGAAAATATGTCTCTCGAAACTGATGTAATCGGCAGATGACGGGTTCCTTTCGAGTAATTTATAGATTCGGCCAGTTTGTGGTCATATGCCCATATCGTAGGCCGCATGATCATATGCTTGTGTCCACTGCTCGAAAGGAATATTGCACGGTACCTTTGCGCCTTCGGCATTATCTCGAAAGCAAACTATCCAAAGATCTCGTGAAAACGGTCTTTATTGATCTCATACCACCAATATACGTTGATAGCGAATATTACATACCACTCTTCAATTGAGAATAAATTGAATATTACAAACGAAATTATATCAATAGACATTTCATACCCATATCGGTCACTTGTCGCTTTACGTCTTTTAGATCGATGTTTCCCATAGTAGTTGGATGAAACATGCCTCAGGCAATATCGATGGTGTGTGCGATGCCACATGCTTCCTTGGCGTTCTATTGCCGCAAGTATTCCAGGGCCCCGATCTGATATAACGATATGTCGTTGGGGCAAACATGCCTCCTTAACCTAGATAGGAAGAAGTCTCACTCATCAGTTGACTCCCCCGGTGTTATTGCAAACGTAATCGGAAGGATTCTCCCACAGTCATCTTGTGCCACAGCTAGCAATAGTCGATGCGTATGTCTACCATACATAAAGGTACCGTCAATTTGTACCAATGGCTTGCGATGATTTAAAGGCATCTCGGCATTGCTTAAATGTCCGTATGAGACGCTGAACACCGCGCATCCACGAGCAAACGATCGTTGTAGTACGCAGTTCCGCTTTCAAGGTCCGTCGTCTTTGCTCGGACATATCTCTCCAAAGACTGACACCACCGCCACACTTCATTATATGAAGTGTCCCACCCACCGTGTAACTTTTCTAACGCCTTCTGCTTGGCTATCCAAGCCTTTCTGTAAGAGGACGTGTACCCCAATTGGCTACGAATACTGCCAATTAAGGCCGACACCGTAGTCTTGGGATCGGCCTTCACCGTCGGCATTATTAGTTTAGCCAACATGTCTGAATCCATCTTCAGATGATCTTGTGTTACACCTGTCAACGAAGTATGTTAAACAATGCAACATTACATATTATTACTGTTATTCGAAATCACTGAACACATAGTGGTACTGTACCGGTAAGAGATGTATGTGGACCTTTGTACTTTTTTATCTCCCACAACCCTGTCCTTTTCCTCAACGACGCCATGATTTTCCATGAACATGTGCCATCTTGCACTGCACACTTCGCCTCGAACTTATCGAGCTTTGATTTAACCACCTTGTAGTTAACCCCGTTCTTAATCTTTGAATCTGTTTCAATGCAAAGAAGAAAAGTATTCTTGTTGGAAAATGGTTACCAACTTCTAATTGGTCCAAATCCAACAAAGAATCAGACGGATCACGCTTCGGTGTGGTAGTTCAGAAACTCCAATGCATCATCTTGAGATAGATCGACATTATGCATGTGGGTGGAGGCGAGTACGCCTAATAGCGAGATCTTCTTCTTCTTCGTCCGAACCGCCTCAACGCCTTGAGTACAATTGAAACGGGCTCCGCTCGTAAAATAATCCAACTTCGCACCGTCGGCCCCGCCTCCCGAGGTGGATCCACATCGGATTCATCGTCCGACCCTCCATAACTCGCAACAAATGAGGGCCCTCACGGTGGATGTCGTCGGAGTACATCATCCTCCTTAAACATCTTTCGTAAAGATTCCAATCGTATGTGGATTGCCAACCACTAGAAGTTGACGACGTCCCCCAATACGTATTTCTATCATCGGACGTCGAATGACGGATATGCATGTCCCATCCACCAATCGAGTGTCGTGCAGGGGTTATGTTTTCCATACTACTACCACACACGGGCACTTCTGTGTTTTGCCTCCCACTTGCAGAGTGTCGGCTTGGGGTCGTGTATTCCCCTTGAACGGCAGTAGATGTCGAGGTCGCAGAAAGATCACTTGGAGATGAAAATTCTACATATACCTCGATATAGGGTGATCCACTGGCAAGATGAGTCTCCACCATTGCCTCAAAGCTCTGAGCACCTTTGATGTCGAACGACTCATATCTCACCGGATCAACCGAGGCGCAAAATCTATACTTAATACACTGAACTTTCATTGGCGTTGTTCCGAATATTTTACGCCTAATTCTTTTGCAAAGTTCTACTAAATCGATGTTCCGATTAAAACTCAGTCGCGCTGTGTTTTTCGATAAGAAAACAATGCCATTTTCGGTGTCACGAACTTCACCGTCGTAGTAAATAATAGCATTAATACGTTCACTCATTTTCATTTTTTTTTCCTTGTTGCCTCAATTTCCCTTATGCAACCTCAGAATGAAATTTGACTGATTTATAGCCTAACTTTGCGGAGATCATCAGAGCAAAAGCGCATCCACGTGGGAGCGCTTTTGAAGACGCATGTTGACAAAGGCACCTATTTGGAAGCGTTTTTAACCATGTTTGTTCGAAACGTCTCCTCAAAATTATTTTGCCGGAGACTCATCAGAGCAAAAGCGCGTCCACGTAGGGCGCTTTTCAAGACGCATCTTGACGATGTACCCTCTTTGAAGCGTTTTTGCCACTATTTGTTCGTAAACGCTCTCAAAATTATTTTGCGGAGACTCATCAGAGCAAAATCGCGTCACGCAGTGGCGCTTTTCAAGACGCATATCTTGACAAGGCCTACCGCTAGAAGCGTTTTTAGCCACTATTTGTTCAAAAACGTCTCATCAAAATTATTTTGCTGGAGACTATTGGGCCAAAAACTTCAAAAATAATTTCAAAGTGCCATTCTCCCAAAAGCGCATCCACGCCGGTAGCGTTTTGGGGAAATCGACCTAAAGCGCCATACAGGGACGCGTTTTTGTCCACTCAAGAAAAGCGCGCCTATGTGGGCGCTTTTGCTAAGGTGACAAAACGCGCTCGGCGGGCGCCATTAAATCGATTTCCAAAACGCTACCGACGTGACGCTGCTTTTGGGGAATTGGTCCTTTTCCGTAAATTTTCTACAAACTGGCCCATTTTCATAATTTTTGAAATTTTAGGGCTTTTTTTGGTAAATTGCCCTTTTATGCTTAGCCTAGGTTTTTGGTGTTTTGGTTTTTTTTTTCAATATGTTTTAGAAAGATTTGTCGACAGAAATTTGATGTTTTTATTGGGGTTTTTTTTTTTTGAGAAATTAACAACGATGAAAGAGGGAATAATTTTTTATTATATATAAAATTAGTTTCTTTCCGTTAAAACTAAAAAATAAAATAGTATTATTTAAATAATTTTATATATTTATATAGATTTTAAAATTAAAATTAAAATTTTTAAATAAAATTAAAATTAAATTACAGTGATAATTTTTTAAAATATAATGATAAAATTTTAAATATTAAGATAAATATTTATTTATCTTAATGATAATTAAGTAATATTTATAATTATTATTTACTTTACCATAATTATATTTTTTTCCTTAAGTAAATTTTTAGGTAAAATTTTCAAAATTTATCTAACCCTTTTAAATTTTATTTAAAATCTTACATTTTATTTATTTAAAATTGTTAAAAATAATTATTATTTAAAATTATTATAATATTTTATAATTGTGTATAAATTTTATAATGAATATAATGAATAACTTTAATCTAATTTTTAAATTTTTATAAATTTTGTAATTCAATATGTTATTTTATAAATACAATATGTTAAATTATTATATAATTGATTAAATCTTAATTTAATTGACATCCGTATTATTGAGAATACAAGAAATATGATTTCAATTTTTAAGTGCATTTGTTCGTCTATTTAAGAGTGGGAAAGGATTGAATGAAACAGTAACGCCACGTTATCTGTATCCCTTTCAAATAGATTTATGCCACATCAGTATTTTTATCCTGAATTTCAACATTTTTATCCTGAAAAAAATCAAATCCAAATTAAAATCCTAAAATTCAAGATAAAATGTTGAAATTCAGGTGGCGCCACTTTTCATTCAATCCTTTCTCATTTAAGAGTTGGGATAAGATTATATCAGATAAATAATAAATAACATTAGAAACAATTGAATATTTTTAAGATTTAACGTGTTAGCTAAATTTTCTCTTACTTAAAATCATTTAAATGATCGGTAAGATATTTTAAATGCATTATTCTTTAATAAATATATAGGGATTTTACGTTAATTTTAAATTATTTGATAAAATATACCAAAAAATTTTATTTGATAAAGGTTAATAAAATTAAATGTATTTAATATGAAAATGTAGAATAGGTATATTAAATTAATAGTATAAAATTTATGTAGAAATTATAAGATGAATTAAAAATAACTACTATGTCAGATAATATTATTAAATATTTTGAATATAATTTATTTACTTAAAAGTTGTAACATTAATAAAATATTTTTAAGATAAAAACATCAATATTTATTAAATTTTGTTAAAATAATGTTTAAAATTCATTTGATTAGGTAAAAATATAATATTTTGAAATTTTATTTTTTGAATAATTAAACACTAATTTAAAATAATATTAATTTAAATTGAAAGAAATCACTACTTAAGAATATATAATAATAAAATGCCAACTATTTCACTATCATGAACATAAGAATATAGCTGTTTATAAAAAATAATAAACATAAAATATACAAAGAACGTTGTGTTATATATATAGGTAACCTTAATTTCGAAACTTCACATTATTCTTCACAAACTTTACGATGTATTCATAGATAACCTAATACGTGTCTCTCAATGAAGCTAACAACACAAGCAAATTTTGAGTTTATTTGCGGTTGGACATTTTCATTAAGACTACATATGTATAAATTATTTAAATTTTATAAGTTAATTATAACCTATTAAATTCAAATTTTAAAATATTTTGTAGTAATTTTATTTATATTATTTTTAAAAATGTTGTTTCTTATTTTTTTTAAAAATAGAAAATGAAATGTAAAAATCGAGGGCGCCACTTGAATAAATATAGGTATATACCTTATTATATTAAATATATAAGATATTAAAAGAACTTTATGAAAATTTCAAATTCTAAACAAAGTAGCATATTTTCTGTTTGTCCTTTTATTTTAATATAAATTTATTTCTATAAAAATTATGAATTTGTTAAATATACATAGATTGCTGGCCTATATATATACTTGGAGAGAAATGTGACAATCCTCCTCCTCTATAAAAAAATTCTTATATTTTAAATTATAAAAAACATATAATTCCAAATTAAAAAATGATTATTTCCTTTCTTAGGGAAAAACTTTTTTATGGTAATTAATTTCGCTTACTAGAATAGATTTAACTATCCAATATACCATATTACCTTATTATATTTCCTTTACAAAACAAGAATTATTCACTCTCTAGTCTTTAGTCTCTTTACAAATTATTTATCATCATTATTATAGCAACAACAAAAAATGTGAGTTTAAGCATTTTAAGTATGTATATCTTTTTTTTCAACCCTTAGTCTGCCTCTTAGCATACTCTCGTCTGCCTCTGGACACGTCCTTAGTTTTTTGGTTTTATTACCTTGATTTTTATGTTTTTTAGCATTTCACAGTGAGGGTTTCTCTGGTTTTCTTTGAGTTGAGTATACTGGTAGAATAGCAATCAAATTAAATGGAGAGGGGTATAGAGAACTTAAGTATTGATGATGGAGAAGAAGATGGGTGGAGTATTGCTGGTGAGGAAGAAACTCAGAAACCGACCAATGATTTGTGTCTTGTGGGTTGTTGTTTGACTATCAGTGTGGTACATTTCCTAGCCATGAGGAATACTACGGCTAACCTTTGGCATCCTCTTAGAGGGGTACAAATTTCAAATCTAGGGGAAAACACTATCTTTTAAAGTTTTTCCACGAGGTAGATATTGCGCGAGTGGAAAATGGAGCCCCGTGGACTTTTAATAATCAATCTTTAATCATTTATTGGTTGAAGGAAGATTAGGATCCGATGCAGATCCCTTTAGTGTTTGCAAATTTCTAGGTCCAAGTACATAATTCGCCATCGGGTTTCTATTCTGAAGTGGTGGCAAGGCAATTTGGGAACTTTATTAGAAAATTTATTGAATATGATACAAAACAAAGGAATAGGGGAATGAAGAATTTCTTGAGGATTCGGGTGTAATTGGATGTCTGAAATTCGTTGAAGAGGAAGAAGAAATTAATTTTATCACCATCAAGGCATACATATGCTACTTCTGAATATGAGAAATTAACTTTATATGTGGTTTGCTAGGCCATAGTGATAGCTTTTGTCCTGTTTAACTCAACCATAAGGGAAAAGAAATTCAGTAAGGGTGGGATCTCTCTTTACGTGCGCCACCGAGAAGGGCATCTATTGACGATAGTATTTGGCTCCGAGAGAAAAGAGATGGCAGATTTTGTGGGGCAAATATGTGAAGGCAAAATTTGAGGAGCAATCTTGGGGTGGATAAGAATAAAGATAATTGGCAGAAGATAAATCCTATTTTAGGATTTAATTTGGAAGGTCTATCTAATCAACAGGAGTTTGGTGGGGAAGGAATGGGTAGTGGGCTAAGCTTAGCGTCAATGGAACATGACTATGAAGAAAACCCATTAGAGATAATGGAAGGAAAGAAGAGGCCTAGGTCTGAAAACATGAATTCCAAAGTTTCGAGTCCACTGAATCACATAAAAAATATTGTTGAAGATGAAGATGTTCAAACTTTATAGATATTGGCGACTGCCCGTAGGCAAGCCGGTTAGACGCCATGAAAATGATGAGTTAAATCATTCGCAATTTAAGGAATCCGCAGACAGTGTATCGACTTCCTCACATGTTAAAGATTAATCATCCCCACCTTGTCTTCTTTATAAAGACAAAGCTTAGTGCCTATAAGATGGAAAAGGTAAGGATGAGATGCAGTTATCAGTGTGGAATTGATGCGCCGGTAGAAGGAACGCGAGAAGGAGGGTTAAGTTTGGGATGGAAAGTTGGTGTTCAGTTACTATTCATAGTTTCTCAAAAAACCATGTTGACGTCGAGATTCATGAGAGTCAAAAGAGTCTAGTTTAGGGATGGAAAATATTTTATAAAGCCCTTGCAGAAACAGAGCGGGGTCTTGGAATTTATGAAAAAACCTTGAAAGATCCCAGAATTTACCATGGCTTGTAAGTGGGGATTTTAATGAAATTTTATTTTCATATGAGAAGAATAGTGGTATTCCAAGGGAGGAAGGTCGAATGGAAGAATTCAAAAAAGTTTTAGAATAATGTTGTTTACAAGATATTGGTTTTTCAGGTCATTGGTTCACATGGGAACAAGGAAATCTACCGAAGACTGATATTTGAGAACGACATCGAGGTGTTGCTAAGGTGGAATGGTCACAATTGTTTCCCAATTTTTCTCTAAAACATTTGCCTTATTCTTTCTCTAATCACTACTCATTACTTATTCAAACTTATCAATGGGAGTTTAGGAGGAGGAAAAAACAATTTAGGTTTGAGAGTTGGTGGAGCATAGAAGATTCCTGTGAACCCGAAATAAAGAAACTGTGGGAGAATAGTTTGAGAGATTTAACTAACATATTGAGGACGATAAGTACGGGATTAAAGAACTGGGCTGAAAGGGTGAAATCTAAAAGAGGTGAACTAACTAAGAAACTTGGTAAAAGGCTAGAGGAGTTGGATAATTAGGAGAGAACTAATGAGATATTTGTAACACCCCATATCCGGCCTAGAAGTTAAGGCCAAGTCTGGAGGCTACATCAATTTCTTTTAGAACAAACCAACCTTTAGCTACTTGAAATTCAACTATCGAAAATCAAGTAATTAGTTAAATCAAACATAGAAATTCAAACTTTCGACATGTAATACAAAATAAACGCATAATAACATAAGTTTATAAAAACAGTGAAATAACTAGAGAGGAATGATCGAGCTCCTGCCATGCCGACCCGCCTAAGTCTATGGGTTACCTGTAATCCAACAAACAGACTAAATGAGTTTACAACTCAGTGTGTAACTTAAATTCTCAATTAGACAGTAATATAACAGATGTGATTTCAGTTTGTCTTTAGTAAGTAAATTCTCAGAATCGAATACAGAAGCAGAAATAGAGGATATCAGATACAATTATAGAATAGTTCAGATACAGACATAGATTCCTACCCCCAACTACTACACATCGTCTTCGTCCATCCTTACACACCATATAGGGTATCAAGTTGCCATTCATCCCTACTCATCACATAGTGACTATGTTTAACGTTTCAGAATATTGCAGTACAGCAGCCAGATCAGAATGTGATAACACACCAAAGTCAAAGATATAAGTTTGGGCTTAGCCACTAAATTCAGCAAATTATTAAACTGCCCACAATACCTCCTTTTCATAATCCCGACCCAATGCAGATGTAGATATAATAAATTTCATGTTAACTATATATATAAAAATAATAGATTATTCAGTAATAGACTGTCACATAATCGTCTTATTGTCTAATTCAGATCATACAAACCTTACAGTAGGCCTACGTTCGATTCGAACGGTGATTACAACCCTAAGGTAAAATCTTAATTTTTTTCCCACATGTCCGTGTGGATTCACATGTCCTAGCACACACTCGTGTGGCTAAAAACAATGAGTTACATGGCCTCGTGCATGATTTGGCAAATGCTCGTGTGACTCAAAACCCATAATTTCTCTCACATGGCTTGGACACACTTCCATGTCCTTAGTCCGTGTGCCTCTAATATGAAAATAGTGAGTTACACGGCCTACCACAAGGCCTGACACATGACCGTGTGGCGTCGACAACCATGTTTGCCGGCATTCACAAATTGTAAAAGTTCAAGTTTTTTGTTGCACACTTGAAACAATTTCGACGTAGAAGCAATCAAGATGAATCCAAAGCCTAAAAATGACAATCCAAAGACCAATTACACAATTAATTTCAATGAAACACTAGAATTAACATGAAAAACCAAAGCTTATGTTGCAAACTTTGACATAAAACCCCAACTTGAAATTCAACACTCACCTTGTACGAAATTGCGAAAAATGGAACTAGTGTGTTGGAGAAACGATTCCCGTAAGATCTTCACCTGAAAAGGAAGCCAATTGAACACTTAAACATAAAATTCGAGCAAACCAAGCAAAAAACCAATTTCGACAAAAATGAAACAATAACAACCGTCTAACAGAATTTCCACAACAAAAACTTACGTAGTTTACCTTTCAGTTGACAAACAATAGAATAGACAACTTTCCTGACAACAGAGGTGTAAAAAAATTAAGAATGGAACTTCAGATGTTAAGGAAAAAGAAGAAAAATAAAATAAAGAAAAAAAGAAAAGGAGAAAAGAAATTAACGAGAAAAATAAGAAGAAATGAAGAAACGTTTTGGTCCTATTTTAAGAAAAGAAAATAAAAATAACAATAACAAATTCTATTGAGTAGTAAAAACATATACATTCCCTCTTCCGTTACGCAGAGACTCGAACACAAGAATAAAGAGTATACTTTAACCATTGAACCAGCAAGCTCGTTCTTCATACAGATTAACACAAAAATAAACTTAAGTCAAGAGTTCAATGATAACGGTTGAACTAAAATAAACAGTAAAAATTCAAGAAGGAATACCGGAACCCCCGATCTTAAACACAAAAACAAAATAGTCACAGATACAAAGACTTAATTATATCAAAATTTAACAGACAACACTAAAATTTTGGGGGCGTTACAATGTTAGCCAAATTGATCGATGTGAAGCTGCATTTCAATCTAGATGTGAAGAAAGATGAGAGATATTGGGAATAGAGAGCGAGGGAAAATTGGTTGAAAATGGGATATTGGAACCCCTCATTTTTCCATAATTTTCTTCCTATAAGCGTCGAAAAAAGGATAAATAGGCTACAAAATGAGGAGGGTTGGTTGCTTGTTGAACATTCTGAGGTGGAGAGTGGCGTAAAATTACTTCCTGGATCTCTTCTCGACTAAAGGTATTGGTAATATAGATAATTTATTGTCAGGAGTCAAAGTATGTGTAACTGATAGTGTATGAACAGGGATTTGATGGCCAAATACAAAGGTGAGAAAATATATGAAGCTTCGAAAACAATGGGTCCTACAAAAGCTTCGGGTGAGGTGAGGACAACTTTTCTACTTTATTTTTTCAAAGGTATTGGCATATAGTTGGGAAGGATGTTTGTGTTTTATTTCTGGACAATCTGAATAGGGGTAAACCATTGGAAACGCTGAATAAAGCGAATATTGTCTTAATTCCAAAAATGGACAATCCTACCAGTTTGAAAATGTAATAGCCCAAATTTCAGCGATGTCAGAAATAGTGGTTCGAGACCACTAAATATGACAAATGAACTCGTAAATTATATTATTTAATATTTACAAGCCAAATGTAGCTTTTAAAAGATCTTTGAAATAGTAAATTATGTTTTATAAAGATTTATTTGGTCAAGAAATTGAGAAAAAGAGGTATCGAGATCTTGGTGTTATAAACTGAGTCATAAATATTTTTATAAATATTTACGGAATGTCAATTATTAAAATTTCGTTAGAAAATTTTGACGTTTGGGTGGTTAATTAAATAAAAAGGACTAAATTGAAAAAGGTGTAAAAGTTGCTAGAAGGATTAAATAGATTAATTGTCAAATGAGGAAGGACCTAAAGTGCAAATAAGCCCAAAGGAGATATTTTGGGCGGCAATAGCTGAGAAAAATCAGGAAATGGGTGAAATAAGGGCAAAATTAGAAAATTGCCAAAATTAGTTAAATAAAAATGGGACCAAATTGGAATATCTAGAATTCTCTTTATTTCTCTTCATTTTCATCAGCTGAAAAATAGCCATGGAAGAGGGTTCAAGCTGGTTTTCATACTCTAGCTTCATGTAAGTTTAATTCTTGCTTTCTCCTTGAAATTTCTATATTTTTGGACTTTTACAATTGAGTCCAACTTACTATGTCATTAGTTTTTTGTTCTATGGCTAATTTTTTAAAGTTTCTATAGATGAGTGCTGGAAGCATATGATGAATAAACATATAATTGGAGCTTTAATTTTGATAAATGATGATTTTATCAAGTAAAATTGATGGAAATTGGTTTTAGGACCTAATTGTAAAAGAGTTTGGAATTAAGGTTTAATGCTAAAGTTCTGATTTTCAAGGGTTAGGAAGTATTTTAAAATGATATAATAAGGTATTAATTGAGAAATTGAGAAAAATTATCCCAATTGAGGGGTTAATTGGACAAGGACTAAATTGTATGAACTATGAAATTTGGGGCAAAATGGAAATCAACAATTTGCACTAAAACAGTTTTGGATAGCAGCAGTAGTCTAACTTTGAAAAATCACCAAAAATTTTAGAAATCGAATTAGAGGATGAATAAAATATGAAATTAAATCTTATTGAGTCTAGTTTCTTATAAAAGAAACGATGTAAGTAATGGAATTGTAAATCATGAGATATAATAGGTTTTGTGAGATAAGGTCAGAGTGATTTCGGGTTTCCCTGTTCTAACTTTGAAAAATCATAAAAAATTGGATAAAAATAATTAGGGGCTTAAATTTATATGTTTAAAATATTAAATTAGTCTATTTTCAATAGAAACAAACGGGAACATCATCCGAATCCCGTATGAGGAGATAATTAATTTTTAGTGAAGAAGGGTCGGAACTGTCAGACAGCAGAACATGGGTGACTTTAAAGAATAACCTGTACTTATTGGATAAACCAAAAATTCTGATAGCTTGAATATCCATATAAAAATAATTTACCGACTGTGACACGGATAGACAGCTTGAATATCCATATAAGTAAATAGTGAAAATTATAGATAATGTTACTTACAAGTGTGTTATTTATACTAAGGATGTGGATGGAGAGGAGAAGGAGGAACAATATATGAATGACTTGTGTATAAATTGATCACATGCCCGATTATAATCGATAAATGTTAAATTAGAAATGATATAATGTTTTATTTCGAATATTTACTATGAAATTGTGATTATCGTTATGATATAAAAATTGAATTTGTAAGTTCGTGCAACTTGAATTATATTCTTAAATGCTTGAAATATATATTTATTGATGTGAATATGATTTGGATGTTCATTGTATGAAAATTGATGAAACATCGATATATTTGATAAAAAGAGGAAGAAATCTCGGTTGAATGAAAGGAAAATTAGATGGATCTCTGAAAAGGAATTGACGGTAAAAAGGGTCTAGCCCGGACGAGTGATCCTATCCCGATATAGCCCTCCCGAAAAATATGTGTGAAAAGGATCTAGTCCAGACGGATGATCCTAATATAAGCCCTCCCGAAGAATATGTGTGAAAAGGATCTAGCCTGGACGGGTGATTCTGATATAGCCCTCCCGAAGAATATATGGAAAATGGATTTAGCCTGGACGGGTAATCCACATTAGGGTCTGAATTTAGCCTGGACTAGTAATTCAAATCCAAGCTCATTAGAGTAATTGTCGTTGCAGGGGATTTAGCCAGAACTGGTAATCTCAACAATACTCTATAAGTTTATATTACAGGGTATTTAGCCTGGATTAGTAATCCCGCAGTAAGAAATGAGGTTCGCAAGAGTGTGCTTTCTTACAGGGGATTTAGCCTAGACAGGTAATCTTGTTGTAAAAAATGAGGTTCGCGGGAGTGTGCTCTCTGAAAAGGACTTATGTATATATGAGTACGAATTGACGGTTAATGAGATTGTACACCATGAGTGTACTACAGGAAATCCATTGAAATTTCGATGAATTCAACGGGATAAATATGGAAAACGGTAAATACACGGAATTATGAAATTGGTGAGCGTATTCACAAGAATTTTTCATTTGAAATTGTGATTGACATGAAGAAACAGCGAATTGCATACTTATGTATGGTTGCAAGTATTTATCTGAAATACAAGAAAATGATGGTTATTGATATATGGAGACACGAGACTATGATATATGAACATGTAATATGTTTGATAAATATGTTCATTCATAATTATGGAATTATGTACCTCATGTTACTATTTGCATAAAGATGATATTTCAAATACTTTGATGAGTAAAGCTCACATAGAAAATAGTATGAAATCAAGACAAGTTGTTATGAAAATGTATTTAAAATATTAAGATATGGTTGTTATCGTTATATGATTACATAATGTGAAATTGTCTATATATATGAGAAATTTAATAAGAATTGAGCTCATATACGTTTCTTGTTATTTATATGAAGTGTACGACTAACAAATGGTATTAAGTATAAGGCTCGGTTGAATATCTTAAATTGGTTTTTGTATGTATTAAATGTGGGTGAAGAATAAGGATCAAATGAGTGAGAAATATGGCTTGGAAAATAGCCTAATTTGTGAAAATTAACTTTACCACACGGCCTAGCAATACTAGCGTGGGACCCTTGTAAATGAGACAAACTTAGGGATTTTGCGAAAAATTTCATACGATTTTGATTTAGTCCCAACCCGATCCTAATACATGATTTGGACCTCGACGGTCCGTTAAAGAAACTTTTCTAATCAATTTCGGTATTTGAGTGATAAATGGTTTAAATTGTCTGTAAGTGTTCCATACTCCTCGGTAATGCCTCGTACTTTATTCCGGCAACGGATACGGGTAGGGGGTGTTACAGAAAAATTTCAGACCAATTAGTCTTTGTATGATGTTGTATAAGATTATTGTGAATATAGTGGCGAATAGGTTACAAAAGATTCTTGAGTCTTGCATCGATGAAGCATAAAGTGCTTTTATGTCTGGTAGACTCATTATAGATAATATGCTCTTAGCTTATAAAGCATTACATACTTTAAAAAAAAATAGGAAGGGGAGAAAGTGTTGCTTGTCATTGAAATTGGAAATAAACAAGGCTTATGATTAGGTGGAATGGTCTTTTATTGAGAAATTAATACTGAAAATGGATTTCGTAAGACTTTGGGTAAAGTTTATAATGCAGTGTGTTAATTCAGTATCGTACTCTATCATTATTAATGGTAAATTGGGTAAAAAAATTTAAGCTCAAAAGGGGGTTGAGACAGGGAGATCCGCTGAATTCACTTATTTTTATTTTGTAATGAGGATCTTTTGGCACTGATGAGACTTCTAAATAGGAGGGATTGGTGAAAGGGGCGAGAATTAATTGAAGGGGGCCACAAATAACCCACTTAATGTTTGCAGACAATTGCATTTTATTTGGGAAAGCGACTACTACAATAGCTAGTATTATGAAGGGCATCCTAAATGAGTATGAAAAAAGCTCGGGGCAGTGTATTAATTTTGACAAATCTATAACTTTTTTTAGCACGAATAGGTCGTATCAGGATAAGCAACTGGTTTCACAAATCTTTAATGTTAAGGTGTCTACGGAACTAGAAAAATATTTGGGGCTGCTGAATATAGTGAATGGTGGAAAATGGCAGGCTTTTCAAGGATTGAAAGATAAAATGAGATGGAAGATAAGTGGGTGGAGTATCCAGCATCTCTCACAAGGAGGTAAGGAGTTTTTCATTAAATCTATTATTCAAGTCATTCTTATGTATTCCATGTTGTGCTTTCTATTACCAAATTCTTTATTGTGGAGTTAGAAAATGTTATTGATAATTTGAATTTGCTTGCTAAACAAGGTTAGTGTTTGATTAATTATCCAAACTCATTGTTAGTGAGATCTTTAAAGGAAAACTATTTTCTAAATACAAACTTTCTAAAGTCAAGTTTAGAGAATCTACTTTCGTATACTTGGAAAAGTGTATGGGCTACAAAGGGTCTTCTTGCGTCTGGGGTGTGTTGAAAAATTTGTATAGGCGTAATAGTTTTGGTTAGAGATGATGTTTGGATTCTTGGGAATTCAAATTACAAACTTCAGCAACTATTACCAATAAAAGTATACAAACTATGGCTGATTTGATTGATCCAATTGCGAGGAAATGGAGAGAAGAAATTATTCGATCTACCTGTGACGAGGTTGAGGCCCAATGAATTTTGAGTATTCCTTTGACACAGTTTCCACATGAGGATTTCTTGGCTTAGGTTGGTGAGCTGTTGGGGGAGTATTCAGTGTGTACAGCTTTTTGTTACAAGAAAATAATGTGGTAACTACAAATAGGGCCAATTGTCCCCATTCGACACTTTACAAAAAGTTATGGCTATTGGATCTGCCCACCAAGTTAAAAATTGTAGTATGAATAATTACAAAGAACTATCTACCTACTTTTGCTAATCTAAATTACAAAAGATTAATGGGAATGCTAGAATACTCTAGATGTGTTAACGAAATGGAAATAGTGGAATATGTGTTTTAGGATTATCTGAAATCAAAGGAGATCTGCCAGCAATTGGGCATTAGATGGCCAACATCGTCATCAGATACGCACATTAAAGATTGGGTGAATCAGTTCTTTGAAAATAATTCTAAATACCTTTGTAGGATCTTTTGTTATGCTTTGTGGGATATATGGACTAGGAGAAACCAACTACTGCATGAAGGAAAACATATAACAGCATCAAAGGTGACAAATTTTATCAGGAATTATTTGGGAGAAATAGATGGAATCAATGAAAAACAACAATAAAGCAAGATGTGCAAGCACGATGGGAGGAACCTAATGACTAGATTGTTAAAATAAATTTTGGTGCAATGTTCTGTAAGCAAAATAATAAATCGTATTGTGCTATAGAATTATCATCAGAGATGCAACTAGAAGGGTATTGTTTTTAAAAAGCTTATTGCATGATAACATACCTTCACCATTTGCGGCTAAGGTACTAGCATGTTTACAGGCAGCTAAGATGGGGCTACATCTCAAACTTACGATGGTGGAGATAGAAGAGGACGCCTTACGGTGATTCGAAAGCTGCAAACAAAAGGAATTGAAAGGTAAATAATAGGTGCTCACATCTTAAATGCCAGGGCTATTTGTGAAAGATACCAAGCGTGTATCTTTTAACACGTGCCAATACAAGCGAATGGTGTAGCACATTTACTAGCTGGAGAAGGATTAAAGAGAAATACAGAATCTTATTTGATCAGTGAGGTTCCTCTCTTTGCAAAAGAGGCAGTTGACGGGGATTATCGACAGCTAGGTTAGGTTTTACTGCAGAACGAACTCTAATCGGTTAAAAATGGCGATGGATGACAATACTCACTTTGGGCTAGCAAAACGAAAAACAGAAGAGGCTCATAGGTTGTTTCATGATTTAGGCTTTAGTGTTGTGACCTGAGAGAAAGCAAAATAGAAAATACTGGGCGAATTTGAATGTCGAAACCATTTTTAAAATCGGGTTTAGAAAATGAGGATCGACTTTGAAAACAAAAACGGGAGTCGCCACCAATCCTTTTTTTACTTAGGTGTGATTGGATCACCTTGTAAAATGTTTTATTTTAAAACATTTAATTTTGGTCCGTGAAAAATAAGAAAATGGGTTTGGGAGTCGGTTACGTATAAGGAAGGGTTAGCACCCTCATAACGCCCAAAATTGGTACCTAATTGATAAAACCATGTCCAAATGTTTGAAATTTAAAAAATTTAAAATATTTTCCCTTATTAAAAGGAAAACCAAGACTTACCTATTTCAAAGAAATAAAAATACTACACCCAATAAGTTAGGATACAACATTTTATAACTTTGAAGCTAGGTGCATTTTTAGAAAATTCCTTACCTTGAGACACAAACATCACACCCAATAAGTTAGGATACAACGTTTTGAATTCTCAAGAATAAGTTTTTATTTATTTAAAACTTGAGATTTCTTTATTCCGAAAGAATATAAACATCACATCCAGCATGATTGGACATGACATTTTTTAAACCCTCGTAATTTAAGTCATCTCATAATTTATAAAACTTGTTAAGAGGATATTTAATTACTTAGCCAAACGGAAAATCACAACCAGCACGATTGGGTACTATTTTCCGAATTTCTAAATACCAAAACATTGCCTTTTTTAAAAAAAAAAACATTTAAATAAAGTATAGTGATTTTGCAAAATGCGTTTTTATTTTAAAATGATGATCCTACAAAATATCACATTAATACAAACCATAAAAATATAAAATATCCATTAAAAAAACACATTACGACAATCATAAACAAATGGTAAAATACATATAAACACAAAATAATAATAATAAATATCAAAATAACAAAACTTAATAAACATGAAAATTTCACATGCCATATTAAACCTTTCATGCAAATATATATAAGAAATAATATATGTAAAAAAATGTATACAAATATGTTGAAAAAAGCAAAGAAAATATATTTTAAAATAAATAAATAATTTATAAAATATATTTATAATACTCTAATACATATAAAACTCAATTTAAAAATAAATAATATATTATACAATATAAATGATTTTGAGATAAAATAAAAATTTCTAAAATAATATATAATATACAAAATATTAAAAATATAGAATATATTAAATAATATATTAAAATAACATTTAATAAAAATAATCAATAAATAATATGCTAATTTACATAATATAAGTAATAAATAATAAAAAAGAATATTAATGTTAAAAATAATGATAATAATAATAATGATAATAAAATTACTAATAAAATAATAAAAATTATAAAGGAAATGAAAAAGGACGAAATTGAATTTAAACACAAGAATTTGGGGCAAAATAGAAAATAAATAAAGAGGAAAGGTGTAACACCCTGAATTAGGGGTTATTTGTAAATTAAATAAATTCTATGTGGACTTCAAGAAATAAATAAATATGATTTTATTTGGCATGATTTAGGGTCTAGAAATAACCCTGATTTAGGTCGAATTTGGGTTTAAAAAAAAATAAATTAAAGTACTTAAAAGGAGGGAGCTAGGTGGAGATAGGGTTTAAATAAAAAATGGGAGAAGCATGGCACAAGAATGGGCTTAGTACAAGTGGCTTAGTGCGCCTAAGAGAGGTGCTAGGGGGGGAGGTTTGAGCCTCGGCAGGAACAAGGAGGAAATATTTTTTTTCCCTTGTGGGCTTTTTGGGCGTTAGGCCTAGGAAGGCCTTATAATTAAATCAGGGGGCTTATTGACATGAAAGTCGAGGAGGCGGAGTGGCTGGGGCGCCACTTAAAGGACCTTAGTGCATGGACTCGGGTTCGAGTCGTGGTCAGCGCAAGGAGTTTATTTTTTTGGGCTTCGGTGCAAAAAGGGAAAAGGGCTCAGGTAAGGGTTATAATAAAAAGGTGAGGGCTTTATGTCATGAAGGTCGGGCTGGAAGAGATGGCAAGGGGCGTTGGAGGGGGGCTGCTGCTGCTCCCTACAGCAGGTCGCAAGTTCGAATCACAAGCCCTGCATTTCGTTTTTTTATTTTTTTTTCCTTCTCCTTGTCTTAGAATGGGAGAATTTGGTTCAATTTAGGACTCCTAATTAGGCATATTTTATGTCATAATCAATTTGGAAGAGGGAATTTTAGTGTTTTATTTGCTATTAAATTGTTGAAGGGATTAGGAGATTAAAGCTAGATTTATTTTGTGATAATTCAAGGCTGGAAATTATCACAAAATAAAGAGAATTGGCCAACATTGGGACTCCTTGGGCTGTTCTTAATCGATTTTCATACAAGAAAGAATAGAAAAACTCCAACAACAAATTTCTTTTCTTCTCTCAAAATTTCTACTTAAAAACCCTTTGTTGCATTGCTCAAGTTATCAAAAAATTCCAGCTTCTCTTCCCTTCCACAAGTGAATATACCCCTCAAAAGAGAAAATTTACAGCAAACTCTTTCTCTTCTTCCTCTCTTCTTTGTGCTGCCAAAATCTCCCTTAAACTCTTAACCAAAAAAAATTGCTTAGAAAATTCCAGCACTATTATTTTCCTTAGCCGAATACACCCTCCTCCTTCACAAAAATTTCCAGCCCTTCCAATTGTGTATTAGGCCGAATATCATATCTCCAACAAGGTGCTGCCAATTTTCAATAAGTGTGGTAAGGGGTAATCCTCTCTTTTGGAATTAAAATTATGGCCCATGATTCGTATTAACTTGATTAAAACCAATTGTAGGGAAGCTTTCGGGATTTATTTTCCAAGGGACTAATTAAGGCTTCGAGATTTGTTAGGAAATCAAATCCATTTAAGGTTAAGAGATCTAACGTTATAGATCGGCTTTTCGGGATCTAGGAGTTCCGGTAGAAACAGGTGTGTATGATCTCTCTACACACTTTATTAATTAACATGACATTATTGTTGCTTTAAAACTTTTTGGTTGTGATTAGCTTGTGGCATAATCGTGGATTCCGGGTAAGTCCCCTAATTTGTGATTTTTGATATATGATTTGCATGCCATCACATGATGATTAAATGCTATGACATGAAATATGATAATTGATGTATAAGCATGTGATGGTGGGATTGATGAGAGGAGGGGAAGATTTTTGGGTATGTCGCCAGTGGTTTTGACCACAAGATGGGTTGGCCCCATCAGATTATTTGTGACCTATGGTCATCAGTGGTTTTGACCACAAGATGGGTTGGCCCCATCAGATTATTTGTGATCTATGGTCATCAGTGGTTTTGACCACATCGATTGATTATTTGCGACTAAGTCCCAGTGGTTTGGTACCACCAGTGGTTTTGACCACACTTTGATATTTGTGACCTATGGTCATCAGTGGTTTTGACCACACGATAGGTTGGCCCCATCATTTAAATTGTGACTTTAAGTCATCAGTGGTTTTGACCACACGGGGTAGAAAAGGAGTATGGATGGCTAGTTGGGTTGCATGTGCATGTTTAATTAATAAATTGTGTATGAGTTTCATTTTCCAGGAGGGGGAAATTACACACTGAGTCTTGGTGACTCACCCCTTTCCTTTAACATTTTGCAGATGAGTAGATCGCGGAGATGGAGCAGGAGAGGACTCGAGGCGGCCATGCATATTGTTGGAGTTAAATTTATTTTCGTTAAGATTAATTATTTTATTTCCTAAGTATTTTTATTTTGGGATTGTAATAAGGCCGCTATTTATTATGTGGATGTCATTTTATTTTTTATTTTTTTTTGCTTATGTGATGTTACAAATGAAATTTTCAAATGATAAGTAAACCGGTTAAAAATAATTTTTCAAACTTAATAAACTTCTACGGGTTTTTAAAAGATGTTACCATCGGGTAACAAGAATAAACTAAGTCAACTATCACTTTGATGATTTTAAAATGATACATGATCAATGTTTTCAAAAGGGTTTATAAAGCCCAACTGTAATTAATAAAAGGCCCAACTGAGTTTTCAAACCCCGTTTTAAATACCTTAGCCAAATTTTATCGAATTTTCACCCAACTTTCAAATTGGCCCAAAATATTTTACCCAGTGACATACCAGATCCGGTCAGGACTCATGAGCCGGGTTTGGGGTGTTACAAAAATTGGTATCAAAGCCCGATTCAAAACTCTGCTGTGGGGGGCCCAAGGCCCAAATATTTGGTTTTTGGATAGTAGGCCTTATTATAATGTTTGAGAAATTGTTTTTGGCTTGATCAGCATGGCACCGAGTCTCCGGCACCTATCCGCCCAGGTAAGTACTTCTATCAATTTTTGTGAATTTTTTTGGTGTGGGGTAGAAGGATAAAATGGGAACGTAGACTATTAGCATAGAAACTGTTGAACCCTAAGGCTAGCATACTCCAACAAATGTTGCATAAGATTTAATAATTACCTAAACGAACCCTGTGAGTTGTTACTAAGCAAATGATGTGGCAATCGTTATACGCATGTCTAGGATTGGATTCGGTGGGGGCCTAGTATTTAAGCAGTCCTCGTGACTCACCTCCTACTCACTTGAATCCTACCTGGTGCGTAGTAACGGTTCATCCTAGCCGAGACGACACACTCACAAAGCTAAATTCGATAACTAAAACCCGAAAGGGACTAGCCGCTTTGTTTTGGAAATAATTAAAATTTTAGTTTTTTAAAAAAGACCAAAATACCCTCAAGATGAAAAATGACCAAAATACCCCTGGTTTGTAAAATACTCTCCATATGGAAAAATTTTCAAATAGAAATTTTCAAAAACATCCTTCTTTTGTGAATTCACTTAGAACCTGAATTTTGGAAATCATTTTGTGAAGATACCCTGACTATGTAAAATTACTAAAATACCCTTAGGGGTAAAAATTACAAAAACGCCCTTGAATTATGAAATTTCCAAAATACCCACGGTTTTAATCAAAAAAAATTCAGCACATGAAAAGTGCCCAAAAATCTTAAAAAATTTGAAAACGTCATGATTTTGTAAAATTACAAAATTGCCCCTAACCTACTAAATTACCGGAATACCCCTAACTTTCAAAATTTTGCAAACATCACTATTTTGGAAAACGCAATCATCAAAAAGGAGCCCTCAAAGTTCTACAACTTTTAAAATATCCCTGAGTTATTAAATTTTACAAATTCACCCTGATTTGTGAAAAATTACCAAAATGCCCCTGAGCTTCAAAATCACCGAAAGACCCCCGAATTTTAAAATTTTTCAAAATACCCCGAGAATTTAAGAGCTTCAAAATAATTTTTGACAAAATTATCCGAGAATTTTATTTTGAAAAATTACGAAAATACCCCTATAGGACAAATTACGGAAAATACCCCCGGGTAGTGGAAAAACAATCACCATGAAATCAACAATGTCTCTTTGAATGAATGAATGGAAGACTGTGTGTTTGTTTGATTACGAAAGAACCACTCTTTAAACTCCCATCATAAAATTTCTTCGCGGATAACCAAGTGAAACTAAGGTACTAATACATAAAAATTCTTAAACAGATAAACGCGATCGTTAGAATGAGTTCAAGAGGTCATGGACGTCCGCCTCGTGGCCGTGGTAGAGGTAGGATGACCCTGTCAGAGCCCGTGAGGTCTGGTCATGGGTCCGAAAATGAGATCTGGATCTCTGACCAAAACCGAGTTTCAAGACCATACGGTGGTAATGACGCAGATATCTCGGTGATTACTACGGGTGTTGGAACGAGTAGTCGAGGTCAAGGCGCTGAGAACCCAGAAATCTGTGGTGAACGACTCAAGCTAACGGAGCGAAGTATTCGAGAGGAGTTTCGGAGTGGCACCTAGTGCAATGGAATATTGGTTAGAGTCCACGGAAAGGATTATGGGTGACTTGAATTTCACCCCGAGGAGAAGTTGAAAGGTATCATCTCTGCGCTTGGGATGAGTCCTATCGGTGGTGGCTCACCGTAAGGGATGGAGCAGTGGCGTAAAACCTTACTTGGGAATTTTTCGGGAGCCTACCAAAAGAAGTATATTGGAACCAGGTATGTAGACGCCAGAGGAAGGCTTTCTTGAACTGGTTCAAGGAAATAAGTCGATGGCGAGAATATGAGGCCGAGTTCCTCCGATTAAGTAGATATGCTCGTGGTATTGTGGGTACCGAGCATGGCTATGTCGATTTGAAGATGGCCTTAGAGATGAACCGAGGATGATGATAGCTCCACAACAGAAAGGGGTTTGCGGTCTTGGTGGAGAAATCTAAAGTTGCTGAGGGAGTAAGACAGTCTGTTAGACGAAACCAGGATAGAAATTGGAATAAGAGGAGCTCGGAACCATCAGAATTCTCTGGCAATCAACAAAAGAGGTCAAAGTTTGGTGGGTCGATCAAACTACTAGGCTCTTTGCTCATCGCTAATCCTCAATGGCATACGGTGTGATAAGTGTGGCAAGTTTCACAAGGTGAGTGTTGGAATGGTAATCGTAGATGCTTTGAATGTGGGTCTATGGAGCATCGGGTTAGAGACTGTCCAAAGAAGGCAGCTAGGCTGAGAACGGAAGGTCAGGATCGTGCACCGAACAGAAGGGATAACCAACAACCACAAAGGGGTCGAGGTGCAGCTAGGGGTAATGGAAATGGTAACGGGCGTGGCCGAGATGCTGAAGGTGCAGAGGCGAGGCAACCAAGGTTGGTTTATGCAATTGGCCATCGCAAGGAGGAAGATATGCCAGATGTGACAACGAGTACGCTCCTTAATTCTGGAATACCCTTAATTGCTTTAATTATTGTAGAGTTTTCTTGTTTTGCTAGGGAAGTGCTTGAAACCTTGGTTGTGAATTTAGAGATTGTGCCTAGGAAGTAAGATAGTTTTATTAAGATTAGAGTGCGCAGCATAAGCGTAGCACAGTGAGTTAAGATGTACGACTATTCGTTAGTAAGTAATTTCGAGGACGAAATTATTTTTAAGGGGGGTAGAATTGTAACACCCTGAATTAGGGGTTATTTGTAAATTAAATAAATTCTATGTGGACTTCAAGAAATAAATAAATATGATTTTATTTGGCATGATTTAGGGTCTAGAAATAACCCTGATTTAGGTCGAATTTGGGTTTAAAAAAAATTAAATTAAAGTACTTAAAAGGAGGGAGCTAGGTGGAGGTAGGGTTTAAATAAAAATTGGGAGAAGCATGACACAAGAATGGGCTTAGTACAAGTGGCTTAGTGCGCCTAAGAGAGGTGCTAGGGGGGAGGCTCGAGCCTCGGCAGGAACAAGGAGGAAATATTTTTTTTCCCTTGTGGGCTTTTTGGGCGTTAGGCCTAGGAAGGCCTTATAATTAAATCAGGGGGCTTATTGACATGAAAGTCGAGGAGGTGGAGTGGCTGGGGCGCCACTTAAAGGACCTTGGTGCATGGACTCGGGTTCGAGTCGTGGTCGTATGAGGAGTTTTTTTGGGCTTGGTAAAAAAGGAAAAGGGCTCGGTAAGGGTTATAATAAAAAGGTGGGGCTTTATGTCATAAAGGTCGGTGGAAAGAGATGGCAAGGCGTTGGAGGGGTTGCTGCTTTGCTCCTACAAAGAAGTCGCAAGTTCGAATCACAAGCCACGCATTTCGCTTTTTTATTTTTTCCCTTTCCTTGTCTTTGCTGTAGAATGGGAGAATTTGGTTCAATTTAGGACTCCTAATTAGGCATATTTTTATGTCATAATCAATTTGGAAGAGGGGAATTTTAGTGTTTTATTTGCTATTAAATTGTTGAAGGGATTAGGAGATTAAAGCTAGATTTATTTTGTGATAATTCAAGGCTGGAAATTATCACAAAATAAAGAGAATTGGCCAAGATTGGGACTCCTTGGGTGTTCTTAATCGATTTTTCATACAAAGAAAGAATAGAAAAACTCCAAAGAACAAATTTCTTTTCTTCTCTCCAAAATTTCTGCTTAAAACCCCTTTGTTGCATTGCTCAAGTTATCAAAAAATTCCAGCTTCTCTTCCCTTCCACAAGTGAATATACCCCTCAAAAAGAAAACTTACAGCAAACTCTTTCTCTTCTTCCTCTCTTCTTTGTCTTTGCCAAAATCTCCTTAAACTCTTAACCAAAAAAAATTGCTTAGAAAATTCCAGCACTATTATTTTCCTTAGCGAATACACCTCCTCCTTCACAAAATTTCCAGCCCTTCCAATTGTGTATTAGGCGAATATCATATCTCCAACAAGGTCTTGCCAATTTTCAATAAGTGTGGTAAGGGTAATCCTCTCTTTGGAATTAAAATTATGGCCCATGATTCGTATTAACTTGATTAAAACCAATTGTAGGAAGCTTTGGATTTATTTTCCAAGGGACTAATTAAGGCTTGAGTTTGTTAGGAAATCAAATCCATTTAAGGTTAAGAGATCTAACGTTATAGATCGGCTTTTGGGATCTAGGAGTTCGGTAGAAACAGTGTGTGATCTCTCTACACACTTTATTAATTAACATGACATTATTGTTGCTTTAAAACTTTTTGGTTGTGATTAGCTTGTGGCATAATCATGGATTCCGGGTAAGTCCCCTAATTTGTGATTTTTAATATATGATTTGCATGCCATCACACGATGATTAAATGCTATGACATGAAATATGATAATTGATGTATAAGCATGTGATGGTGGGATTGATGAGAGGAGGGAAGATTTTTGATATGTCGCCATGGTTTTGACCACAAGATGGGTTGGCCCCATCAGATTATTTGTGACCTATGGTCATCGATGGTTTTGACCACAAGATGGGTTGGCCCCATCAGATTATTTGTGACCTATGGTCATCAGTGGTTTTGACCACATCGATTGATTATTTGCGACTAAGTCCCAGTGGTTTGGTACCACCAGTGGTTTTGACCACACTTTGATATTTGTGACCTATGGTCATCAGTGGTTTTGACCACACGATGGGTTGGCCCCATCATTTAAATTGTGACTTTAAGTCATCAGTGGGTTTGACCACACGGGGTAGAAAAGGAGTTTGGATGGCTAGTTGGGTTGCATGTGCATGTTTAATTAATAAATTGTGTATGAGTTGCATTTTCCGGGAGGGGAAATTACACACTGAGTCTTGGTGACTCACCCCTTTCCTTTAACATTTTGTAGATGAGTAGATCGCGGAGATGGAGCCGGAGAGGACTCGAGGCGGCCATGCATATTGTTGGAGCTAAATTTATTTTCGTTAAGATTAATTATTTTATTTCCTAAGTATTTTTATTTTGGGATTGTAATAAGGCCGCTATTTATTTTATGGATGTCATTTTATTTTATTTTTTTTTTGCTTATGTGATGTTACAAATGAAATTTTCAAATGATAAGTAAACCGGTTAAAAATAATTTTTCAAACTTAATAAACTTCTACGGGTTTTTAAAAGATGTTACCATCGGGTAACAAGAATAAACTAAGTCAACTATCACTTTGATGATTTTAAAATGATACATGATCAATGTTTTCAAAAGGGTTTATAAAGCCCAACTGTAATTAATAAAAGGCCCAACTGAGTTTTCAAACCCCGTTTTAAATACCTTAGCCAAATTTTATCGAATTTTCACCCAACTTTCAAATTGGCCCAAAATATTTTACCTAGTGACATACCAGATCCGGTCAGGACTCATGAGCCGGGTTTGGGGTGTTACAAAAGGATCGGATTGTAACGCGCGCGCATCGTAGAGGGATCAAAATGAAAAATAACCCACTCTCTGAAACGGTGCCGTGTGAATGCAGACCAAATTAAAACAGATGAAAAATTATGGGGCAAAATTGGGAATAAAATAAATTTAATTATAAAACAGTAGAAAAGCGGAGGGGCTAAATGTGCAATTAGCCCCTCCATAAAAAACACGCGGATCCTGAGACTGGGTCTGGTCGAAGATCGGGTCAGCCTATAAAACGACGTCGTTTTGGGCGTTAAGGATGTGCCCAAAACGGCGTCGTTTCAATAAGTTATAAAAGCCACATTTCCTTAAAAAAAAATCAATTTTCAGTTCTTTTTAAAAAAAGAGAGAGAGAGCTGCAGAGAGCCCAGCTCTCTGCGATTTTCGATGAATGCTCCGGTATTGTTCGCCATCGTATGCCACCGAGGTGGCCGGAATCCCAAAAATGCAGGTTTTTTTCCCCTTTTTAGTATTTCATATATATGTTATATATATGATAAAAAAATATAATATATATATATATATATAAAAGAACAGTATACGAAAATAAAAATAAAAATAAAACAAGACCTTTGCTTTTTTTTTTTTTGAATCTGTTTATGTATTTCCATGTATTCTTGTATCTGTTTTTTTTCTCTGTATATGTTTCTTCCCCCTTTTTATTACAAGTTTACTGGGGTTTTTATAACCCGGAAAAGGAAAATAAAAAGGAAAACATCTTTTTCATATCTGCTCATTTCCTTTGCTGTTACGATTTGTTTCCTTTTTGTGCAGGTGATGAAAACACGGCGGTGATGGGGCACCATTCAGGCATGGATTGAGGAGTGACCAAGGGCTGATGTCTTGTTGGTGTTGCAATACGTGTGATCGACTTAACGTCTTTGGTGGTCTTGAGGAAAAGGGGTGCAGTGAAACCCTAGGTCTGAAAGTATTAAAGCTTTTTGGGCCCTTTGGGCCATTTCTATTTTGGGTTTGGGGTTTAGCCGGGTCAAACATGTTTTAGGTTTTAGTTATTGGGTTAGGCTAATTTGTCTGATGTGTATTTGGGTCTGGGTTATTTGGGTAATCTGCTGTTGGCCTTATTGGTTTTATGGGTGTTAATTTGTAATTTTGGGCTTTGTAATCTGGACTGTTTAAGGACATGTTTTATTTTTTTTTTGTTCTGTTTTCTGGGCCCGGGCAAAAATGGTTATTACAGCTGCCCCTCTTTACTCATTGTCGTGTAACGAGAATAGAGCAAAGACTATAAAAGGACCAATTTTGCCCGGTCTTGGCTTAGCCCTGACTTCTTGATCCTCGACTTCTTCAAATTACTCCAAATCCAATGCAACTTCAATGGTATTGGAACTTCATCTTGATTTCTATGAGTTTGATAGCTTCAACTTCATGAAGGCCGTATCCACTATCTTTTGATCTGCTCCACTGTAAACTCAGGGAGACCAAACTGATGTCTTCGATCTACTTCCTACAAACTCGAGAATCGTCAGATCTGCCATTTTCAATCTGTTTCCTGCAAAGCTCAGGAAAGCCAGATTGGTATCTTCGGTCTGTTCCACTGCAAACTCAGGGATACCAGACTGGTGGTTAAATTTGTTCCACTACTACTTAGGCAGACAAGATTTGCCGTTCGATCTTGGTTCTCTACTGTTTAGGGTGACAAGATCTACAATTTTTAACCTATTCCACTACTGGTCATGGAGATAGGACTGATGGCTTTAATCTGTTCCACTACTGCTTAGGAAGACAAGATTTACCGTTCGATCTTGGTCCTCTACTGCTTAAGGCGACAAGATCTACAATTTTTGACCTATTCCACTGCTGGTCAGGGAGATAGGACTGATGGCTTAAATCTGTTCCACTACTGCTTAGGGAGACAAGATTTGCCATTCGATCTTGGTCCTCTACTGCTTAAGGCGACAAGATCTACAATTTTTGACCTATTCCACTGCTGATCAGGGAGATAGGACTGATGTCTTTGATCTACTTCCTTGTATCTTTAGGAAGAGTTTATTCTTCAGTTTGCTCCACCAACATCTCTAGGGAACAAAATCTGAACCTTTTGGTTTGCTTCCTTATTATCTTCAGGAAGACTTCAATCTTCAGTTTGCTCCACTAACATCTCTAGGGAACAAAATCTGAACCTTTTACTTTGCTTCCTTACTATTTTCAAGAAGACTTCAATCTTCAGTTTGCTCCACTACCATCTCTAGGGGACAAAATCTGAACTTTTTGTTTTGCTTCCTTACTTTCTTCAGGAAGACTTCAATCTTCAGTCTGCTCCACTAATATCTCTAGGAACAAAACTGAACCTTTTGGTTTGCTTCCTTACTATCTTCGGAAGACTTCAATCTTGATCGCTCCACTAACATCTCTAGGAACAAAATCAACCTTTTGGTTTGTTTCCTTACTATCTTCGGAAGACTTCAATCTTGATCTGCTCCACTAACATCTCTAGGGAACAAAATCAACCTTTTGGTTTGCTTCCTTACTATCTTCAAGAAGACTTCAATCTTGATCCGCTTCACTAACATCTCTAGGGAATAAAATCAACCTTTTGGTTTGCTTCCTTACTATCTTCAGGAAGACTTCAATCTTCAGTCTGCTCCACTAACATCTCTAGGGAACAAAATCTGAACCTTTTGCTTTGCTTCCTTACTATTTTCAAGAAGATTTCAATCTTCAGTTTGCTCCACTAACATCTCTAGGGAACAAAATCTGAACCTTTTGGTTTGCTTCCTTACTATCTTCAGGAAGACTTCAATCTTCAGTCTGCTCCACTAACATCTCTAGGGAACAAAATCTGAGCTTTTTGATTTGTTATATCATCCTCTGAGGGACATATCCTGTAAAACTGAATGTATTATGGATGACTTTTACATGAATGCAAAATGTCATGAGAATGATGATTAGGACGTATGATTGGAATGAATCTGATGCTCCTAACTAAATGATATTAGGGATGACATTTGCATGAATGCAGGATGTCATGAATTTTTTTTATACAACGGTTAGGACAAAATGATCGGCATGAATCAAATGCTCCTAATTTGAAATGAGAGAATGATCTCTATGGGTTGTCATTGCTCATAGTTCATCAAGGTTCTATCACTGATGCGCTACCATGCTTTCTCGTTCATCTGGTATCTTGGACAAAAAGCTCAAAGAATCCATCATTCAGCTCAGCAAGCTTGCCCCGCTGTAATTCCAAAGTCAGCCATTGCAACTTTAGGGGAATGAAATTTGGTTTCTTTCATATTTCTGTTACCATTCAGAGGTACAAAACTTGTATCACTTTCAATATGTTACACCATTCCTTGGGTGTAATGACCAGATGTATGTGTCTGAATGGATGCAGGGTATCCCGACAATGATCCCCTTTTACACTTGGATTGACCTTGTTCGTCATTTGCCGATATGGTATCACCAACAAAATTGTCTTATCCAATGAGAATTTGAAGAGATAATCATTTTCCAATGTTTCCAGCCCTTAGGCTTGGTGAGTTATGAACAATAGTCATGTTTCAGATTCCTCATGTTATTCAGAAGCTTCTAGAGTAATATATGAAACTCCTTTTATGAAAGTGTTATTAGTCCATTAATCGTTATTTCAATATAACTGCTTGAAAAAAAACACAAAAATGGACGAGAAAGAAATTATTCAAGAGCATAACTCAGAAAAATAATTTAATCAAAGATAACCCAGGCAATAAAAGAAAATTGATTTGAGTGTATCTCAAAAAGAATAAAGCAATCAAAGAATAGGAATTCAAAAATGGGTAAGATAAATGTTAGGTGCCCCAGATATCGCAGCCTGAGCTTCTTTGCTCCAACTTCTTGAGTACCATTTTAAACTCAATATGTGTTTTAGGGGATCCTGAGTACTTTGTCAATGCCCCAAGACGTAACATACTTCCTCATTGCTAATTTAGACATAGCAAGACTACTGTATGCCCCACTTTTATTCAAAATTTGAGCCGCCTTTTTCGGGTTTTCAACTCAAAGCCCCTTTGGTCTCAAAGCACCCTTTGCGGGTTTTCGCCTTGGCCTCTTCTTTTCTTTTTTTTTGAATTTTTTTGAATTTTTTTAAATTTTTTTGATTTTTTTATTTTTTTGGGATGAATTTGAGCTCAATGCGCCCTTTGCGGGTTTTTACCTTGACCCTTCCCTTTTCAGGTAAAATCCTTCTTGACTAAACCTGAATTCGCTGGATTGGGTAAGTCTTTGCCATTCATCTTGGTCAATATCAATGCTCATCCAGAACAGGTCTTCTTTGGCATCTACTTTCTTCTAAAATCGTTTTATAGAAGAAAGGTCCTTTTCAACAACAGGTTCCCTTGTGGAATTCTCTATGATGAACCTTTTTATCTTGCATCATCTGATCGTGATGGATAACCTTTAACCTTTCCATCGATTAGGTTCGATTAACAAAACGCTTTAATTCCATAATGGGTAGGATGTTGCCCCAGTGAAAGTTCTGGCTGACATTCAATAAGACAGAGGGTAAATGATAGCTTCTTATGCCAATCCTTACAAGTCTTAGCCATCTTTCATTTTTTCTTGGCAACTTTTCTTGCACTGCGATATGTTGCCTGATTTTTAGACAAACTGTAAACTTTGACTTTGTACAGTTATTTAAACGTGATCCTTTTACGGCATTCTTCTAGCATATGATCTTTTTCTCTCTCCTTCTTCTTCTTCTTTATTTTTTTTGAATTTGATGACTTCGACATCGAAACATTGGCATACGAAGCTATTTCCACTCTCTCAGTGAAGTAAACGATAACTATGTTGATGAGTCGATATTAACTAAAAGCTTTTGACGAGATTGGCCCCATCACATCCATGCTCCACATATGGAAAATTTGTGAAGAACTGGAGTAGGCATATGAATCTTTGTCTCCTTAAATTCAACATTTATGGTATGACTGATACAATCCCCTTCCGTGGTGGATCAACAGTGTCCGATCCTCTTTGTTTAGCCTGTTTCTTATTAGCCAAGGCATGTCTTGATATAATTGTGTGAAAACATCTTTGAATTTTCGAAGATAGCTCAATAATGTCTCGCCTTATTTCTGTGATGAGCTCAGTTACAATCTTCACTCCTTTCCTAGGCTCACAATATCTAATGACCCTTTGTAGAATAAGGTCTGTTTTTCATCTTGTTAAACCATTCTTAACAAGTTAGAAGACATGTCACAATCTCTGTCATCTTCAAAATCTTGAGATCCCCTAGACCCATATCTTGTTCAAAAAGAGAGTCAGTAACAATGTCATTCATGACGTTGATATCTGGGTACCTAGGTATGAGGGCGAACAAATCCAAGGAATAAATGATTCTAAGGATGATTATTTGGATAGTATGGTCACAAAGAATGAAAAAAATATTGGTAAAAAAATGTATAGTATGAAATGTAAAGAATAAAAGAATATGTATTAAAAAAATACATTTTATTGAAATATAAATTTCAGACACGAGCCTATTTCACAAAAGAATTCTTATTGCCTCTAGGCTTAAGGCAACAAGTATGTTTGAATATTACTCTAGGTCTGCTTCTAAAAATACAAGAATCTCTTCCACAGTCCCATTATTCAAAACACTCCCAAGTACACAAGGGCTTGGAAACTTTATTCCCTGGTTCCTTCTTCGCTTTTGATTTCTTCAAGGAGTCACAACTTTCTTGTCTCCTCCTTCAATAATCACATTTACTGCCTCGTCAAAGTGATCAGATTTTGATAACTCATCGACTTCCACAACTCCTATTTTGATGAGCTTTTCAACCAGCTTTTTAAATGTAGTGCAATTTTCAATTGAATGACCCTTTATTCCTGCATGGTTATACCATTTTGGAAATGGAGGTTGCATCAAATAAAATGGGGACATCACGTGTGCGTCAAACAAACGTTGATATAGCTCCTTATACGTCATTGGGATTGGCGTAAATTAGAGCTTTTCAGAGTTTTTCCTTGTGCTCGATTCTTGACTCGCCGATCCTTGCTGCCCAGCAGTGATCACCTTGGGCTGGTTAATAGTAATTGCTTTTGAGTACCCTTTGTTGTATGTACTTGTATTATTCACCTCGTCATCCCTTTTCCTAGGAGCAGACCTTTTAGTGGTTTCCCCTGCTTCAATCTTGCCGCCTCTTATGGCATTTTCAATCCTCTCCTGCCATCACTATATCTGCAAAGCTATTGGTGGTGCTTCCTATCATATGAATGATGAATGGAGCCTTCAAGGTATTAATGAAGAGCATTGTAGTCTCTTTTTCTAGGAGTGGTGGCTAAACTTGCATGGCGACCTCTCTCCATCTTTGCGCATATTGCCTGAAACTTTCATTTGATTTCTTTTCCATGTTTTGCAACATGATTCGGTCAGGTGTCATATCTGTGACGTGATTATACTGTCTCATGAAGGCTTGGGCCAAGTCCCTCCAGGAGCTAATGTTAGCACGACTGAGTTGGTTGTACCACTTAGACGCTGCACCCGTCAAACTATCCTAAAAACAATGAGTCAGAAGTTGATCATTGTTCACATAGCCTATCATACGTCTACAGAACATAGTAATGTGGGCTTCAGGGCAAGTAGTTCCATTGTATTTCTCAAATTATGGCATCTTGAATTTATGAGGAAGTACCAGATCAGAGACCAGACTCAAGTCCTTAGCGTCAATACCATGATGATGGTCAGCATTTTCCAAAGCTTGGAACTTTTCTTCTAACCACCTACAACGATCCTCCAACTTCCCTGAAGGTTCAATTCTGATTCCCTCCCTCTCTTTTATGCCCAAATCAGGAATAACGGGGTTGGCAGGGTTATCTCTTAGGTTAGATCCCGAGCCTACTTGAAAGTTCATGGGTGGTCTAGGATCAGCTTGCCCCTGTTGAGGCCTTATTGTGACAGATGGCCTCTGGGGATACTCGTCAGGCTGTGTTTGCACATGTGGTGGAGTGAATCCCCTAGGCAAATCCTTATTATCTTCAACATTAACTATAGGACCTTTTGCTTTGTCCATTATCCCACTCATCATTTGGGCCATTTAGGCCGTCATATTCTTTTGGGCTTCCAACATCTGGTCCCTCATTTCTTATTGGAGCTTTGTTATCTGCTCTTGCATCTGGTCTTGAATGTCTCTCTGGAATTGTTCCATCCTTTGGTCCATTTTTCTTGACTTAGCTCGCGTACCGTAAGGGTATTCAGCTTTCAAATTTTCTTTCTCTCTCTCTCCTATAATTTAAACTAATTAGACTCTCTCTAAAGATTTGAATGCATATGATGTTATGTAATGCAAATGCATGGATGCAAAGAAAGAGATGCGTTGATTCTGATTTCAGTTACATTAAAAAAACTTTTCTAGAAAACAAATCTCTTTACATAAAACGAATCGCATACACAACCTTGTTCTCATAGTCCAAGTGAGAACATGAATCCTTTCTTCGCAAAAGTCAAGTCTTTTAATAGATGCCTCATCTAACTCCTTTTTGCTTGATCTGGGACGCGACTCACTGCTCCATAGTACTCGTTAGCTTCTTCAAGAAAGTCAAGACGTGGTGATTCTTGATTTGTCTTTGTCAGCTTGAATCCTTGGGTAATAAAGTCTTGTATTCCTTCGCCAGCTATCAGTCTTCTCTCATTGTGTTCACTTAGACTATATTCGGACAAGACCGTATTATAATCCACTTTATCAAAAAACTCGTCTTCTTATGAAAAACTTTTCTATTTAGCAATCAAATTAGAAATCAACACCTCTTTTCTATGATATGAATGCAATGCAATCAAAACAAAAGAAAACCCGTTAGCATAGGAAAAATAAATAACATAGAATCTATCAGGATAACCACTAGGGTTTGACATGGTTCTATTTTAGGGTAAGCCTTTATGTTTTCACTATATGTGGTTTAGTTCTAAAGTTGAGGTACCCGAACCAGTAGATTCCTCGATCCTCACCCATTATAGGCTCATATGGATCTAGTTCAGTTCAGGGGAATACATTTCCCTATGGCCATGCGGAGGTGAAAACTTCACGAAGACATAGGTATGGATGTATCCCGGAAGCAGTCCACTAGCCCATGCGGAGGTGAAGACCTCACGAAGACATAGTTTCTCACTCCCACTTAAGGGTGTGACCACGACGGTCATGCAATGGAATGCAAAGAGATATATTTTAAAACCACATAAAAGGATCATATTTTTAAAATCAGAATTTTAAATTCGAACAAAAGGACATGAAATTATCAATTTTACGGCCTGACTCTCTAAGTCCCCAGTGGAGTCGCCAAGCTGTCGAAACCATTTTTAAAATCAGGTTTAGAAAATAAGGATCGACTTTGAAAAAAAAACGGGAGTCGCCACCAATCCTTTTTTTACTTAGGTGTGATTGGATCACCTTGTAAAATGTTTTATTTTAAAACATTTAATTTTGGTCCGTGAAAAATAAGAAAATGGGTTCGGGAGTCGGTTTCGTATGAGGAAGGGTTAGCACCCTCATAACGCCCAAAATTGGTACCTAATTGATAAAATCGTGTCCAAATGTTTGAAATTTAAAAAATTTAAAATATTTTCCCTTATTAAAAGGAAAACCAAGACTTACCTATTTCAAAGAAATAAAAATACTACACCCAATAAGTTAGGATACAACATTTTATAACTTTGAAGCTAGGTGCATTTTAGAAAATTCCTTACCGAGACACAAACATCACACCCAATAAGTTATGATACAACGTTTGAATTCTCAAGAATAAGTTTTTTTTTATTTAAAACTTGAGATTTCTTTATTCCGAAAGAATATAAACATCACATCCAGCACGATTGGACATGACATTTTTTAAACCCTCGTAATTTAAGTCATCTCATAATTTATAAAACTTGTTAAGAGGATATTTAGTTACTTAGCCAAACGGAAAATCACAACCAGCACGATTGGGTACTATTTTCCGAATTTCTAAATACCAAAACATTGCCTTTTTTTAAAAAAACATTTAAATAAAGTATAGTGATTTTGCAAAATGCGTTTTTTTATTTTAAAATGATGATCCTACAAAAATATCACATTAATACAAACCATAAAAATATAAAATATCCATTAAAAAAACACATTAAGGCAATCATAAACAAATGGTAAAATATATATAAACACAAAATAATAATAATAAATATCAAAATAACAAAACTTAATAAACATGAAAATTTCACATGCCATATTAAACCTTTCATGCAAATATATATAAGAAATAATATATGTAAAAAAATGTATACAAATATGTTGAAAAAGCAAAGAAAAATATATTTTAAAATAAATAAATAATTTATAAAAATATATTTATAATACTCTAATACTGATAAATCTCAATTTAAAAGTAAATAATATATTGTACAATATAAATGATTTTGAGATAAAATAAAAATTTCTAAAATAATATATAATATACAAATATTAAAAATATAGAATATATTAAATAATATATTAAAATAACATGTAATAAAATAATCAATAAATAATATGCTAATTTACATAATATAAGTAATAAATAATAAAAAAGAATATTAATGTTAAAAATAATGATAATAATAATGATAATAAAATTACTAATAAAATAATGAAAATTATAAAGGAAATGAAAAAAAGGACGAAATTGAATTTAAAAACAAGAATCTGGGGCAAAATAGAAAATAAATAAAGAGGAAAGGATCGGATTGTAATGCGCGCGCATCGTAGAGGGATCAAAACGAAAAATAACCTACTCTCTGAAACGGTGCCGTTTGAATGCAGACCAAATTAAAACAGATGAAAAATTATGGGGCAAAATTGGGAATAAAATAAATTTAATTATAAAACAGTAGAAAAGCGGAGGGGCTAAATGTGGAATTAGCCCCTCCATCAAAAACACGCGGATCCTAAGACTGGGTCGGGTCGAAGCGCGGGTCAGCCCATAAAACGACGTCGTTTTGGGCGTTAAGGGGGTGCCCAAAATGGCGCCCTTTCAATAGGCTATAAAAGCCACATTTCCTTAAAAAAAAATCATTTTTCAGTTCTTTTTAAAAAAAGAGAGAGACAGCTGCAGAGAGCCCAGCTCTTTGTGATTTCTGATGAATGTTCCGGTATTGCTCACCATCGTGCGCCACGGTCGCCGGCCACCGCGTGCCAAAAACGCAGGTTTTTTTTCCCTTTTTTAGTATTTCATATATATGTTATATATATGATAAAAAAATATAATATATATATATATATATATATATATATATAACGATATCTGAAAATAAAATAAAAATAAAACAAGACATTTGCTTTTTTTTTATTTTCTGAATCTGTTTATGTATTTCCGTGTATTCTTGTATCTGTTTTTTTTTCTGTGTATATGTTTATTCCCCTTTTTTATCACAAGTTTACTGGGGTTTTTATAACCCGGAAAAAGAAAATAAAAAGGAAAACATCTTTTTCATATCTGCTTATTTCCTTTGCTGTTGCGATTTGTTCCCTTTTTGTGCAGGTGATGAAAACACGGCGGTGATGGGGCACCATTTAGGCGTGGATTGAGGAGTGACTAAGGGCTGATGTGCGCTGGTGTTGCGGCGTGACGATCGGGCTTGCGTACTGGTGGCGCGAGGAAAAGAGGGCTGCGGCGAAAACCCTAGGTTTGAAGCTGTTAAAGCTTTTTATGGGCCCCTTTGGGCCATTTTGTTTTGGGTTTGGGGTTTAACCGGGTCAAACATGTTTTAGGTTTTAGTTATTGGGTTAGGCTAATTTGTCTGATGTGTATTTGGGTCTGGGTTATTTGGGTAATTTGCTGTTGGCCTTATTGGTTTTATGGGTGTTAATTTGTAATTTTGAACTTTGTAATCTGGACTGTTTAAGGACATATTTTATTAGTTTTTTTTGTTCTGTTTTTTGGGCCCGGGCAAAAATGGTTATTACATTGAAGATTATTTTTCTTCTTTCAGATGAATCTATATGCACAAGAGTAGATATGCGATGGTTTTCCAAGAAACAAAAAAGAAACCTAAAGGGACTTGGTTTTTTCAAATACTTAGGGATAAGAAAATGCTTGCTTAGGTGGTTGGGTTATTTATTTTCTTTACGTTTTTTTATGTTAGTTTTTTACTTTTTTTTTTTTTGTGTGTCTGGACTTTAAAGAACTGGGCCTTGTTTAGTTTTATTTATAATCCAACCATTCAAAAAGAAGAAGAAGAAGAAAGTGTGTACATCGTTTGATTTAAAGATGGAGGGTTTATATCTTAGTCTAATATCTTCTGATTTCAAGATTGGAGATTTATATAGGTGATGTTTGATAAATTAAAAAATTAAGTGTCGAAAAATAAGTGTAAAAATAAGTATTGAAAGTTGAAGTACTGATAAGTTGCAAAATTTGTTTGATATATTACTTAAATTTAATTAGAAAAATACAATTAGATTGTTTGATAAATATAAATTTTAAATTATAAAAAATATTTTTACATTTTATCCTTAATTTTAAACATTTTAACTTATTGTAAATAAAAGTCAAATTTTAAATGTAAAGCTTTTATAGGATAATATAATATTAAAATAAAATTGAAGTAATTGAAAATATTCTCCATTGAGTTATAGGTAGCTCTTATTTACAGTGTTATTTAAACTAGATCGATTAGTCGAATCGGTTGGATCAAGAATCGACTGGAGTACCGGTCCAAAGAGTGGTTTGAACCAAATAGTCTGGGAACCGATATAGACCAGCTTGAACTGGCTAAAAATCGGTTGAACCGGAATTTTTTAAAATTTTTTAATCGAATCGATTAGACCAATTAAACCGACAAATAGTGGCCTAATTGATTTAACCATCGGTCCGATTTAAAAAAATTTACTAACACATTTTTTTATAAAAAAGAATCTATAAAATTATTTTTATTTGGATTATCAAATATGAGTAAAAAATTAAATCATTAAAAAAATTAATTTTCAATCCGACATGCTTGAGACTAGAGGTGTTCATGAGTTGGCCCAACTAAAAATCTAGGCCTATTTATTGGGCCCGGGCCAGGCCCGACCCAAAAAATGGGCCTAAAATTTTGCTCAAGCCCGACCCGGATAAAAATGTTAAAACTCGGGCTCGACCCGGCCCGCCTATATTAATTTTTTTATATAATTTTTAAATATATATAATATATCAAAAATACTAAAAACATCAAAATAAATAATTCCCAACAAATTGAAAATAAATTTTAAAAAATATGTAGACTTAAATAACACTAAGATAAATGCAACTTAACAAGTAAATGTCTCTAAAATAATAACAAAATTAACGAATGCCTTTAAAATAATAACAAAATTAACAATAAAATAAGTTTTATACAAGATCCAAACAATAACAACAAAATAGTAGCAACATAATAGTAAAATGGTAGTAAAATAGGGAGAAAACAAGAAAATAACATTAAAAAAAAAGAGTAGATTTTTTTTATCCTTTAGTGAATTCGGACCGGGTTGACTGGGCCCGAGCCAAAAATGCCTTACTTGAGGCCCGACTTATTTTTTAAATGGGCCTTTTTTTTTGTCCAAGTCTATTTTTCAGGCCTATATTTTTGTCCAAACCCTCTCACATTTCGGACGACCCTTCGGGCCGAGCCGGATGGCCTGACCCATGATCAGGTCTACTTAGGACTTATATAAAAAAAATATGTACTTATGGGAAAACAATTATTAATTTTCTCTTCTAGGGAGAATCTTTCAAAAACATTAGGTTTTCCTTTAATTGGATAAATATTCAATTTTGGCAAGAATATGTTTATTTATCATGTAATCTATATTATAAATTTTTATGTTATGCTTGATAATATAAATTGTAATTATATAATTATATAATTTTAAATTTTAAAATATCAATTATTATAAAAGTTATCAATAATACTTGAAAATAATATTTAAACAATTAACAAAACATAAAATCGAATCATTGTTTATAATATATGTTAAAACAAAAAGTAATTGACAATATGTACTAATAAAATTAATAAAAAATGAATACCATATGCAATTTTATCTAATTATTTTAACATTTCATTTTTTAATTATTCCCTCTATAACATTAAATAAATATTCATTATCATCTCCTATTGATGCGTAACTAGAGTTGAGCATGGGCTGAGCCACCCGGCCCGGCCCGAAGGCCTGCCCGAAAAATGAAAGGGTTCGGGTAAAAATATAGGTCTGAAAAATGAGCTTGGACAAAAAATGAGGCCCGTTTAAAAAACGGATCGGGCCCTGAATAAGAAATTTTTGAGCCGGGCCAGCCCAAAATATATATTAAATAATTTATTTTTTAATTTTTTTTAATTTTTACCTTTACCTTCAATTTCTATAATAATTTTAGTTTCTAGTTGTAGAACTTTTTTTTTTCCTTCCTTTTACACATGTCACGGTTGACGATCAACCACGCACCGTGGTTGGTGTAGGAAAAAAAAACACTTGCAGCATTTGGTAATTCTAGCAAATACACATTTTTTCCCTCCTTTTACAACATTTGCACCGTGGTCCCTCAATCGAGTCGCAATCTGCAGGCCAACCTATTCTTCAATGAATGAAAAACATCTGCCATCGTGCATGTTGATCACATTCATAATCCCTTTATATTGCTCCATTCCATTCTCTTTACAATTTTTAGTATATAGGGATATCTAATACATACAGTATATACAATGTTTGTGTATATATAGAACATGCATAAATTAAGAGGTAAAATAGTAAATTTAAACATGTTGCAAAGTTTACTTGTCTGATGGGACATGATTTATAATAGCAAAACAGGGGGTACAGCTCCCATTTCCTAATCTAACGTTTCTCATCATTGACCACAGTAGTATAACACCAGAAAGTTAACTCAAATGGACCAGCTCACTTCAAATGATGAGACCAACAACATTTGACAAGTTAAAATTATTGAAGGGCTAAATATGATACATACCGGCTCTATGCTTGAAAAAAAGAAATAGGGTCATGAAGTTTATCTTAAATGTTTTTGTATTTTATTTTAGTATTATTTTTATTTATTAAATATATTTAATTTATTACATTTTATTTTTTAATAAAATAAGTTTAAAAATTAATATTAGCAGGGCCGGACTCGGACCTATCAATTTTATATCGGGTCAGGCTTAAACAATTTTTTAAGCCCATATTTTGAGTCGGCTTGGGCCCGAGCCTGAAAAACGGGCCAAAAATTTTTGTGGGCCCGGCCTGACCTGCCCATACACACCTCTATGCATAACCAAATATACATACTTAATAATAAATTTAATTATTTTATGTCAAAATATATAAAAATAGAATATATGTCATAAAATTAAAATGTTATTATCATTGTATAAAATTAACATTCAAACTGAAAAAAGATGCGAAGTCATAGGTTAGTTGAATTCGAGTAATTATCTATAAAAATTAGAGTGTAATTGAAATGTTGCGAATACACTAATTATCACCGTTACAATCAATTACTGTAGTAGTTTGGATAAATATGCTAATTTGGCAACGACTATCTAAAATTTTTAAATTGAAATATGATGATATTTTCCAATCTTTTTAATATTATAAAACCATATTTCTAATAAAAATAATAACTGTAGATAGTGAAATTATTGGAAATTGGGGCAAAAGAATGGGCCGGAACCTAGTGGGGGGCATTTCACATGAAGGAAATTTCGTAGAAAGCGGCTCGGCTTTGTCTGTTTTTGGATTAATGAAATTACTTGGAAAGCGTTTTGGGTTTGTGAATTTTGTTTTTTTTTTACCAAACCCTATTTGCGCATAATGCTTTTTGTCCCCATTCTTATTTTATGTAATATCTATCCCTCCATTCTATCCTTTTTACTACAACACTTGAATAATTATATATCTAAAATATACATGTTTATTTAAATAAATAAATAAATAATAACATATACATAATTAAAATAAAAATAGTTTAAATTCTAAATAAATATATCATATTAAAATATTAAATGTACTTCATTGTTATCATTTTCTATAAAATGTCAAAAATATTATCATGTTGGTGAAAAGAAAATTTAATATCAAAAATTAATTCTAAAAATTTAACATTGAGTTAACTTATGACACAAATTCAATTAATGACATTGCCAATAAACTAAATTTGTGGGTGTAAATCTTTTGTGTAATCATAGTAAAATGTAAAAAAAATCAAAATGAAACTTTCGTTGTAACGGTAATGTTGAGGTTGTATGCTTGTTGACGGCATGGGTGTAAATCTCATCATTTATAATTTTTTATTAATTTTATTTAAAATATAAAAGGGTAAAAGTACCTTTGTAAGAATATAATTTATTTAAAAAATATAATGTTAGTTTAGTAATTTCTTCAATCAAGTTGGTGTCTGATTGACTCGTGACACCAACCTAGTCAGGAGTTTAAATAATAGTATGGATATACAGAAAATTGTGAGTGAAACAATTTGTATAATAAAATTGAAATGTATAAAAATATCAAAATAAAATTTTGATTCAAGTGGTAAAGAAAAGGTTTTATAGGTGTTGGTGGCATGTGTTTAAATATTAGTTTTTATAATTTTATTGATTTTTAAATAAAAAATAAAAGTATCCTCGTAATAATATAAATTATTTAAATCATGTATGTTTATTTTAGTAATTTTCTTTGACAAAATGTCGAGTTGACTCATAAATTGACTTAATCACACACTTAAACAATAGTATAGATTTATATACAATGTGCATGAAACAATTTTTATAATAACCTTAAAATATATAAAATATTAAAATAAAGCTTGGATCAAAATGATAAAAAGAAAATATTTTATAAATGTATGACGTGAGTTTAAATTTTAACAATTATAATTTTTAAATAAAATATGTAAATTTATTTTAATAATTTTTTAACTTAGGATTTTGAAAAACTTAACTTTGTTGGTACAATTATTTTAATGACTTTTGGGAAATCTGTTAATTGGCACATGAGTGGATAAATGATACCAAAAGTCAAATAAAATGACATAATTTGATATATTAATGTCTACAACCGAAATCGTTACAAAATTATGGTTAATAATCACTACTCCGAATAATCTAATGTGTTATATACAACCCAAAATCATAATTTCAAGCATTCATTTTTCTAAGTAAAATTCTTCGCTTAATTTAGCCCTCAAAATTTATATTTTAATCGTCATCACTTTTTTTCCTTTAAAAGATGAATATATAAAATTTGACCTAATTAAAATCACATCATGATTTGGTATGGTCATAAGGAAATATTAAGATATGATAATATAAAATTAATAACAGGCTTAATTTACAAATTGATATTAAATTACATCTTTTATTATTATTATTTTGGTACTTAAAAATACGCGACACACACACACACACACACAGATATATATATATATATATATATATCAAACATATCGATATTCGAGGAAATCAAATCGAGCTGTGTTTTTGTCCTAACTGGCGAGTTTATAGCGTAAATAAGTGTTAAGCAGGGTTACACTGCTAACTTCACTATGGAGGGTCAAATATGAGGTATGGAAAAGCTATTGCAATGTAACAGTGCAAATATAACTAAACCAAATAGAAACCACATAAGGACAAAACACATTAAGGTAAATGAAAATATTTGTTGGAATAGTGGATGTAGTCAAAAATCGCATCTGAGGACAAACCCTGGGAATTTGTTTAGCCAAGACTTTTATAGCTAGAGAGCTCTTTGGGAAACATTTAGAGGGAATAAGAATGTGAAACATGACTCATCTACTTCACCAGGGCAAGTGGGAGACTATTGGAACTAGTGTCTTAAGTGTAGCATTTTGGTCTAAGTACACTTGTAATTTTTTCGATCAGATTGATTAATAGAATTATTCATGAATCAAATCAATATACTTTGTATTATTGTCCTCACATGGTTTTTACATGAAAAGCAAAAAATAGAAGCAAATGTTTCTCATTAGTTGTCCATTTTTTAACTAATATTAAGCGGTATTACGTGGTCGGATTGTAGTATAGAAAGACAACTTGTATTAGTAGATAGTCTAATCAGAAATGAGAAAACTGGTTGAAAGACTAATATGTTGTCTATCAAGTCCAATTGGGGAGATGCCTTATCTTGGGCATCGGAGCGAATGACTCCCATAAGATAAAGACATAATGTGACTGGCTGAACTGACAGTACATTGAACATAACCTAAGCAGAATAGATCCTGAATCCCTTTACAGATTTATTCACTTGTGACGTTCATAGTGTGACATACCTAAATCCTGAGTTGATGGCGGACTATGTATCGGTGACTCATACAATTTGATGCAAGTAAAAGCCTGAGTTCAAATAGATAAGGAACCGAAAGCTGGTGCGTTGGGTGTACGACTTCTTTAGTATGTAGCATAATTCACAACAGTGGAATTCACAACAGTGGAATTCATAGCCTAAAACATGGGTAAATGATATCCTCTCATTGGCATTACATGGTTGATGAAAAGTAAACGTGGCCATGGGACGTCCGTCTTTGTGATGGATGACTTGATCACTATTTGATAGTGATTGACTTTTCATGAAGAAAGATGTAATGGTTACCATGAGAGAAAATAGGATCATATTGGGAGAACGAATATTATCCCAAAGAGATCAAGGATATCCTATGAAGGTAACAGACTTATGACAAGGTCTTTGGACAAGCATTGAGTAGTTGCTTTCGTAATGGTATGCCATTGGGGAGAGTTTAGTCACGATCCTATAGTGGAATGGCTTCGTGACTAAATGAGTTAATAATTAATAGGCCAAAATTCAAAAGTTGATTATAAATCATTTGAGCTTCAACTACATATGTCCAATCGGTCTCTCTTCTAGCTCATTGAAACTAGAAATGAATTGCGTGTTTGAATAGAAATAAACGAAATAAATAGAAAAAGAGAAATGGGAAACGTTTAGGAATTACTATAGTTTTCTCCAAAATGGTGAAATTGAATCATTTGGAAATAAATTAAGTTTCCAAAAATGGAAATGGAAATGAAAATTTGCAATCCTATATAAGATTACTTAAAAAATTATGGAATAATGAGTTTATGTTTTTGGACTATTTTGAAGCCCGAAAATGAAAATAAATCATTCGGTCATAGTGAACATGTTGAGTTGTGACATGTTGTGTAACACCCCTCACCTGTATTCAATGTCTGAATAGGGTTACGGAGCATTACCGGACTTACAACACACTTAATCAAACTTTTCTAATACATTAAATCAATACATACAATTATCAATCAATCTCAATCAATTTGTCCCTAATACGAGCCTAAGAGGCCTTACACGTGCATTGGGAGTGGTTCGGGACTAAACCGATAACACGGGAAATTTTTGAACACTTAGCAAGTTTTTCTAAAAATAGGATACACATGCCCGTGTGGCCAGGCCATGTGTCTCACACGGCTACCGGACACACTCGTGTCATAGGCCGTGTGGACATTCGAAATGGGAGGACATGGCCGTGTCCCAGCCGGTGGCCTACCTCGTGTCCAAACAAGTGAGGTTACTGACCTGGGTCACACAGCCAACCACACGCCCGTGTGTCTAGCCCATGTGCCCTTCGAAGTGGCTATACATGCCTGTGTGTTAGGCCGTGTGCTAGGCCGTGTCAAACCTATAGGGTATACTGACTTATGCAACATGGCCAAGTCACACGCCCGTGTGCTAGGCCGTGTGCCAATTAGGGGGTATACTGACTTATGCCACACTGCCGATAACACGCCCGTGTGTAAGATCTTGTAGAGTATATTGACTTCATTTCAATTTCAACACCAGGGGACACACGGCCGTGTAATTTGATCGTGTGTCACACACGGTTGAGACACACGCCCGTGTCTCTGCCCGTGTGGACAAAAATAGGCTATTTACCAAGCCAATTTGTTACCCAAATTTGTATATACCTACACCACCAAAATGGCACAACTCATAGCATAAATAACATTCAATTCAGCCACAATCAAGACTAATTCATACCATTTTCAATACCAACATTCAACATGTTTATAACCATAAACCTTACTCCATCAAAACATACTAAATCACAAACATAACTCACATCTAATATCAACCATATATGCACATAACCAAAATTTCCCAAATTAAGCCAACTCTCATGGCTATATTTACAACTCAAAACATATACATTTACAAGCTACTACAGTTAATTAAAATCACTATCAACCCATAATCAAAATGACATCAAAATACCTATACATGCCATATACTCAAAACATATTTTCAAAAGTACTAAAGATTCAGTGGATAATGTTGTGAAGTCTCTGACGAACCCTGAATCCGAGCTAGCTTTGAAATCACTATAAAACATAGAAAAGCAACAAAGTAAGCTATATAACTTAGTAAGCCCGTATAATTCAGAAATAAACTTACCATTTATAAATAATCAAGATAATAAATAATATATACTCAATTCAATTACCAAATGCCTAAACACAAGCATTCATCAACAAGTTAGTCACAAAAATGCATATAATCATCATTTAGCTCAATTTAATACTCAATACAGTGTATCATATCAAATTCATATAGCATGTACATCATTTGTAACATTTCACTCTCAATCATATAAACAATAATTCATTCGATAACAGTAACTCATCTATATAAACAGTAATTCATCCATATAAACAGTAATTCATCCGTATAAACACATAGCTTTTTCACATAACCAATAACAGAATTTATGCCCACTGAACCTATTAGAATGTCGAGGAATACTTGGGTGATATACATTACGTGCATAAATCAGTAATCCGTCAATTCATTATCATTTTCGCTCTTTCAAGCTATGATCAGTAAGCTCCTCCTGAGCTGATGGACAGTAAGTTCTATTGAGTTGAAACGGTAAGCTCTGACGAGCTGAAAACAATCTCTTACGAGTTGATATATCAGTAAGCTCATATGAGCTGTGGTGAGTCCGTAACATATGCAGGATCTCGACCAAAACGGTAACTCTAGTGACATGTCACTTGTATCCTATGACTTTCTTCAGTTCAAATGGGACTCGATATTCAATAATTCTCATCAGTTAGGCATTTGAACTTAGTAATACCATTTACTCAATTATATTTTCATTTCAAATAACTTACAAGTATTTAAAAATTCGATTCTAATTATACGAATTTACCTCGAGTTGCTCGGATGGAAATTATCTACTATTCGTCCACTTTTCCTTTTCCCCGATCTAATCCCTATCTCAGCTTATCTTGATTTATATATTATCAAATTTAGCACATTCATCATTCGGTCTATTCAATTTAGCCTATAATTTACAATTTGGAAAATTTACACATTTGCCCCTAATGTTTCACATTTTTACAATTTAGTCCTTATCACATAAAATTGCAAATTCATGCAATTTAGCACAAACCCATGCTTAGCCGAATTTAATACATGTTACTAGAAGCCCATATTTTCAATTTATTTACACTTTTAACCCCCACATTTCACATTTTCTCAATTTAATCCCTTTTTGACATTTTTGTCAAAAATCACTTTACAAAAGCTATTAACCTAACATTAAACTTTCCAAATCTATCATAAATCATCAAATTACTCAAGCATTCAACAATGCCAACATGATAAATCTTTAACAGTTTTGAAATCTAGGGTACGTGCTAGCTTGAATACGAAGCAACGATCTAAAAAACGTAAAAATCATTAAAAACAAAGTCGAAAATCACTTACACGCTCAATAAACTATGGCCGAACCTTCCAAAGAATAAAAATGGTGTTTTTCCTCTCTTAGTTTCGGCTTGAAGAAGATGAAAGCACCCAAAATTTGTTTTTGTTTTATTTTATTAACTTAATTACATAAATTACTAAATTATACTTTAATTAAAGCATTATAAATTCACTTATATGTGTCCATCTTTGTCCACTACAATTCAAATGGTCTAATTTCAACATAAGGACCTTAAATTTGAGGTTATATAGCTATTTAATACTTTTAGCTAATAGAACAACACTTTAGCATTTTACACGATTTAGTCATTTTTCTCAAATTGACTATTTAAACGATAAAATTTCTTAACGAAATTTTCACACAATCACTCAATAATGCTGTAAACATTAAAATATTAATAAAATAAATATTTATTCAAATTTGTGGTCCTGAAACCACTATTCTGATTTGACCAAAAAAGGGTTGTTACAACTCTCCCCTTAGGGATTTTTGTCCCCGAAAATCTTACCGGTAGATAGGTTAGGGGGTACTATTTTTGTATAGCTTTTTTGGGTTCCCACGTGGCTTCCTCGATCCCGTTTTTATACCAAAGAAACTTCACTAGGGCTCTACATTTATTTCTCAATTCTTTGATTTCACGAGCTAAAATTCTGATTGGTTCTTCGCTATACGTCAAATCAGTCTGTACCTCAGCATCTATCGGAGAAATCACATGTGACTGATCGGATCTATATCAACATAGCATAGAAACGTGAAAGACATTATGAATCTTTTCAAATTCTAACGTAAAGCTAATCGATACGCTATAGGCCCTATTCTTTCGACAATCTTATACAGTTCGATAAATCGCGGACTCAGCTTTCCTTTACGGCCAAATTGAAGAACCTTTTTCCACGATGACACCTTTAGAAACACTCGGTCCCCGACTTGAAACTCAATTTCTTTACGTTTCAAATCCGCGTATGATTTCTATCGATCTGAAGCTGCTTCTAAACTGTCGTGATTTATTTTCACTTTTTCTTCAGTTTCTCTGATCAATTCAACCCCGTAAATCTTTTTCTCATTTAGTTTAATCCAATATAACAGAGTTCGACATTTGCGACCATATAAAGCTTAGTACGGTGCCATCTTTATATTCGTCTAAAATTGTTGTTATATGCAAACTCAATCAATGGTAAGTATTTTTCCCAACTGCCGTCAAACTCTAAAATACAACATCTCAACATGTCTTTGAGAATCTGAATAACTCTCTTGGTCTGACTGTCAGTTTGAGGATGAAATGTAGTACTAAAATTCAACTGTGTTCTCAGAGCTTCTAGTAGTTTCTTCCAAAATTGCAACGTAAATCTTGGATCTCTATCAGAAATAATAGAAAGTGGCACCCCGTGCAATCGAATAATCTCAGAAATGTACAATTCAGCTAGTCTATCAAGTAAGTAATCTGTACGTACCGGTATGAAATGAGCAGATTTCGTTAGTCGATCAACGAGAACCTAGTCATCTTTCTTTTTTGGAGTTAAGGGCAATCCCGACACAAAATCAATTATAACTCTATCCTATTTCCACTCAGGAATCATCGCAGGCTGCAGTAAACCCAATGGTACTTGATGTTTAGCTTTGACTTGCTGACAAATCAAATATTTAGAAACAAACTCTGAAATAGCTCATTTCATGCCTTGCCACTAATAAAATTGTTTCAAATTGTTGTATATTTTGGTACTTCCCGGATGAACAGATAAGAAGTTATTGTGCGCTTCGTGTAAAATCTTCTAAATGTGTTCTGAATTTCTCTGTATGCAAATTCTATTCTGGAACCTTAAACAATCATCGCCTCCAATCTAAAACTCTAAATTAGGAATAGTCTCACATTGAATTCGTTTAACTTGCAATTCACGGTCATCTTTCTGAGCTTCACAGATTTGTTGAAGAAATACTGGTTTAGCTTTTAATTAAGCTAAAATAGACCCATCATCACAAATCATCAACTGGGTATTCATTGCTCGTAATGCAAATAAAGATTTTTGGCTCAGTGCATCAGCAACAATATTAGCTTTTCCCGGGTGATAATCAATCACAAATTCATAATCTTTCAATAACTCGAGCCATCTTCGTTGTCGCAGATTCAAATTTTTCTATGACATAAGATATTTTATGCTTTTGTGATCTGTAAAAAAGTGGATTTTTCACCGTATAAGTAGTGTCGTCAAATTTTCAATGCAAACACAATTGCAGCCAACTCTAAGTCATGCGTCAGATAGTTCTTTTCATGCGGTTTCTATTGTTGGGAAGCATGAGCTATAACTTTTCCTTCTTGCATCAAACTACATCCCAGACCGTTTAATAACGCATCACTATAAATCACAAACTCTTTCCCTGATTCAGGTTGAGCCAAAATTGGTGCTTTAGTTACAGTACTTTCAACTGTTCGAAACTCGGCTGACATTTTTCTAACCATTCGAATTTCACATATTTCTGAAGCAATCGTGTCATCGGTGTCGCAATCATCGAAAATCCTTTCACAAATATTCAGTAATAGTTCGCTAAGCCCAGAAAACTGCGGACTTCAGACACATTTCTCGGAGGTTTCTAGTCAACAATAGCAGAAATCTTACTCAGGTCAACTTTAATACCTTTAGTTGAAACAATATGCCCTAGAAATCCAACCTCTCAGAGCCAAAACTCACATTTGCTGAACTTTGCAAATAATTGATTATCATGTAGAGTTTGTAACGCAATTCTCAAGTGCTCGGTATGTTCAGTTCATTTCGAGAATAGATTAGAAAGTCGTCAATAAATACAATAATGAATCTGTCTAAATACAGTCAGAATATCTGGTTCATCAAGTCCATAAAAATTGCAGGAGCATTAGTTAATCTGAAAGGCATGATAAGAAATTCATAAAGTCCGTACCTCGTTCTGAACGTGATTTTCAGCACATCTGACTCTTTATCTCTCAACTAATAATAGCCTGATCTCAAATCAATCTTTGAAAATACTGTAACCCCTTTCAACTGATCAAATAAGTCATGAATCCGTAGTAGAGGGTATTTGTTCTTTATAGTCACTTTATTCAGCTGTCTGTAATCAATACACATTCTCATCGTGCCGTCTTTCTTCTTTACGAACAATACTGGTTCACCCCAGGGCGAATAACTCGGTCGTGAAAAACCTCTGTCTGTCAATTCTTGCAACTAAGCTTTCAACTCTTTTAATTCTGTTGGAGCCATTTTGTACGAAGCTATCGATATCGGTGTTGTCCCCGGTACTAATTCAATACCAAATTCAACCTCTTTGATCGGTAGCAAACCTGGTAATTCTTCTGGAAATACATCCGAAAACTCACAAACAATAGGTACAAATTCAATCTTTGATTCAGACACCTTTGTATCCAGTACGTATGCAAGACATGCATCATAGCCTTTTTTCATACATTTCTGAGCTAATATAGACGATATCACAATAGGTAATTTACTCGAATCATCAGACTCAATCTGAATAATTTCACTATTCTGACATTTCAATTCGATAATCTTTCGTCTACAATTCACAACTACATCATGCATAGTCAGCCAGTCCATACCCAGAATCACATCAAACTCATCGAACGGTAGAAGCATCAAGTCAGCCGAAAAATAGTAACCCCTAGTTATCAAAGAACAATTCTTACAAATTTTATCAACTAAAACAGACTTGCCTAAGGGGTTCTATACTTTAATTACAAACTCTGTAGACTCGACATGTAAACTCTTTTCAAACACTAAACTCATACATATATATTAATGGGTTGATCCAAGATCTATCAACGCAATTATATCAGTATCAAAAAGAGAAAAAGTATCGGTAAAAACATCTGTCGATGATGCCTCCTCCCGTGCAAGGATAGCATAAGCTCGGGTAGGTGCTCATACCTCAGATCTCACAGCAGAATCTCTCGTAGCACCTGTAACACCCCTTATCCGTATTCAACGCCTAATCTGGATATGAGGCATTACCGAACTTAACTTAGTTAAACATACATTATCAGGGCTATAAAAAATTCATTCATACTCATAACATCCTTGTTATGGGCCTACGAGGCCTTAAACATACTTATGAAAGGTTTTAAATTGAATCGGAAACTTTTACGTACTTAGAAATTTTTTGCCTAAATAGGGGTTACACGCCCGTGTGGGTAGGCCATGTGGTCACACACGCCTGTGTTCCTAACCCGTGTATAATTTATTTTCATTTTGAACCTAGAGGGTTTTCACATGGCTGGACATATGCCCGTGTCCCTGGCCCGTCTCCCTTACACGGCCTCAACACGCCCGTGTGCTCCACCCATGGTCGACATTGAGTTGCATCACACGGCCTGTCACACGCCCGTGTGTCTGGCCCGTGGTCGACACTGGCTTGCATCACTAACATGCAGGGGACACACGGCCTAGCCACATACCCATAGGACTGACTGTGTGTCGCACATGGCCTAGACACACGCCCGTATGGCTACCGTGTGGACATTTGAAAGGCTATCCACCAGGCCAAATGCCACCCTATACAACAACCATACTTACCCCAATTCAGTCCAACATATATCAGGACTATAGAGCACTTCTAAGAACCCAAATCAAAGCATCCACACTAGCATACACTTCATTAAATTCATCATCATTGAATATATATGTAAACTTGTCAAGTATTGACCCGATTCCAATGACCACTTACAAAATGAATTTAGCAACATTAATAGCCAACACTTTGGCTAGAAAATATGACATAACAAAAGAGATTAAGTCCTATACATGCCATACTCAAAATGAATTTAACTATACTATACCAAATAGTAGTCGATAGTGTGATTTCTAAACTCCGACGTTCCATGAATTCTCGAGCTAACTTGGTAATGCTACAAGGAAAAGGGAAGTGAGAGGAATAAGCATAAAGCTTAGTAAGTTTGCATGAAGTAAATAACAACATAATGTTCTTAATGTTATCCATACGTAGCATTAAATAAAACACAAAGTCTTAGGCACATTGCCATAACTTACTCATGCTTACTCTTACAAATTGCATATCATATCACATATTGTAATCTTTTCTCGTGAATTACTCACATGTACCTATACCACTTTATCACACGGATTTAGCGCTAATCTCATCTCTATTACAAGTTTAGCTATTACCCCATTGGATCACATGGGATACTCAAAAGTACATAATCGTCCTCATTTACATAAATACGACGCTAAAGCTATATCCCAGATATGGTCTTATACGATTCTCATATTCGATGCCAATGCCACATCCCAGATATGGTCTTATACGAGATCTTAATTCGATGCCGAGGCCATATCCCAGACATGTTCTTATACGGGACCTTACATTACCCTTCTCAAGTCTTGATGATATTATTCTCTCATTTATTAAAGTCTAACCGGGATTTCCACATCTGAAATCCTCAACATTTTCTCATTCAACATCATTGTTCAATTTCATGGTAATATTATATAACATCATCAATATCAACAATTAGAAACTTAATTAACATGATGTTGAATTTATTGCACACAAACTTACCTCGATTTCAAAATAGGCTAGATTGTCGATCTAGTCCGATACTTTGCTCTTTCCTCAGTCGAGGTTAATTATTCGTTCTTCTTGATCTATAATAGCAATTTAGCTCACTTAATCACCGTATTAATAAAGATATTTCAATAATAATTTTGGAAAAATTACTATTTTGCCCTTAAGCTTTCACAAAATGACCATTTTACCCCTAGGCTTGGAAATCAATTCTAATCAAATTTATTTCTTTAACGAGCCTAGGTGAACATTTATTTCTCTTATGAAAACCATCAAAACTCAACATTTCACACATTTACCTCTTATTATACAACCTTAACAAAAAGGTCCTTCTAGGTGTTTTCATGGTAACACCTTTCACAAAAGTTGTTTATCTAACAACTAAGACTCATTTTCTTCCATAAAAATGCAGCAAATAACTTAAAAGCTCACATGGTAAAAATATAAACTTTCAATCATTTTGCAAAACAGTCCCCTCATTAGCTAGCTTGAGCTTTATGGATTCAAAAAGTACAATTTTTATCAAGAAATGATCATCAAATCACTTACTTGTAAAGAGAAAAGCTTGCTGAAATTTTTCAGTTCTCAACCCCTATTTTTGCTGCTAATTTTCAATGGAAGGAAGGAGAAGAAAAGATGATATCTTTTCTTTCTTTATTTTATTTTATTTCATTAATTTAATCTACCTACTATACCCAGTTTGACTAATTTTGACTTCTTTGTCCCCTTATGGCCGGCCACCTCTTAAAACAAGGCCTAATTGCACATTTGGGACCTCCAATTAATAGTCTATGGCTATTAGGAACCTTTAACTTGTAAAATAGAACTTTTGCACTTTATGCGATTTAGTCCTTTTTCGCGATTAAGAATGAAATCGCTAAAATTAAAGCACCAAAATTTTCATGCACCTATATAATCATGCTGTAACTAATAAAACATAAAAATAATTTTCTTTGATCTCAAATTAGTGGTTCTGAAATCATCGTTCAGACTAGCCCGTAAATCGGGCTGTTACAGCACCTCGGTTACCACTCATATTTCTAGTGTTTCATGGGGGTCTCCCTCTAGTAGCCGTATTACTTGCTTTCACCGGTTGATCTCTTTTAGCTATAGACTTTTCTGGATAATCTTGGAGATAATGATCAAGAGATCCACATCTAAAACAAGCTCCGCTCATTATTCTATATTCATCGTAATGTAGCTTATTGCAATGCTTACATTCAAGTCCAACATTTCTAACACTACCCACACTGGTAATAGATGTCGTCTAAGCTGAAATGTCTCACTTCTCTATATTTGATCGAAATCCTCACAGAAGCAGTAGAACGAGGATGATATTCTCTAGACTTTTTTGATGCTGATGGATGTGATTTGCCCGCAAATCACTTTCTAAAGTCTCTAGCCTCAGAATCGGGTTTTCTTTTCTCTTTGCTAAGCTCTTCGGCTTTGCAAGCTCTGTCAACTAGAACGTCAAACTCTTTCAGCTTAAGAATCCTAACTACTAATCTGATTTGTTCATTTAATCCATCTTCGAACCTTTTACACATTACAGCCTCAGAAGAAACACATTCACGAGCATATTTGCTGAGTCGTACAAACTCTCTTTTATATTCTGTTACTGACATACGGCCTTGTTTCAGTTCAAGAAATTCCTTTAGTTTCTGATCAATGAACAGTTGGCTGATGTATTTCTTTCTGGATTCAACTTGAAAGATTTCCCAAGTAACTCTTTCTCTCGGAACTACGGATATCAAGGTATTCCACCACTGATACGCAGTGTCTCTCAATAGTGATACAGAAACATTCTTCAGGTGTGCAAGAAAGTTCATCAAAGACCTGAATCATGTTCTCAAGCCAAAGCTCGGCTCTCTCATGGTCATCGTTACCAGCGGCTCTGAATTCCTCAGCCCCATATTTCTGTATCTTATCAACAGGTGGTTTATTCAATCACAAAGGATCTATACCTTGAGGAACTATAGGGATCGGTTGGGGAATAGGTGGGGGTTGAGGTTGTTGCATAGCCGGATTAGCTTGGACGTACTCAGTGAACCATTCACTCATCATTTAGAAAAGGCTTCTTTAGCCTATTCTCCCTGATTGCCCATTATGGGTTTAAAATCAGACGGCGCCGTCCCTTGCGCAGGAGCAGGCGCATTACTTTCAACCTCATCAGCTATAGCTTGATCGGGGTACGTTTACTATATGAAAACACATTTTAAAATGTCAGGAGTCATCACACTATCATAGTTTATATATGTAATATATAGTTAGACTCTCACACATGCTACGTTAGTCCTAGAATCAACTAAACCGTAGCTCTGATACCAATAAATGTAACACCCCTTACCCGTATTCAACACCTGAATAGGGTTACGGAGCATTACCAGACTTACAACACACTTAAACAAACTTTTCAAATACATTAAATCAGTACATACAATTATCAATCAATCTCAATCAATTTGTCCCTAATACGAACCTACGAGGCCTTTCACATGCATTGGGAGTGGTTCAGGACTAAACTGATAACTCGAGAAAATTTTTCAACACTTAGAAAATTTTTCTCAAAATAAGGGACACACGCCCATGTGGCCAGGCCGTGTGTCTCACACGGCCACCAGACACGCCTGTGTCACAGGCCGTGTGGACATTCGAAATGGGAGCACATGGCTGTGCCCCAGCCCGTGTCCTACCCCGTGTCTAAATAAGTGAGGTTTCTAAATTGGGTCACATGGCCAACTACACGCCCGTGTGCCCTTCAAAGTGGCCACACACGCCCGTGTGTCAGGACATGTGCTAGGCCTGTCAAATTTGTAGGGTATACTGACTTATGCAACACGGCCAAGTCACACGCCCATTGTGCTAGGCTGTGTGCTAATTAGGGGGTATACTAACTTGTGCCACAGGGCCGATTACAAGCCTGTGCGTGAGACCGTGTAGAATATAATGACTTCATTTCAATTTCAACACCAGGGGACACATGACCGTGTAATTTGACCTTGTGTGACACACGGCTGAGACACATGCCTGTATGGACAAAAATAGGCTATTTACTAAGCCAATTTGTCACCCAAATTTACATATACCTACACAACCAAAATGGCACAACTCATAGCATAAATAACATTCAATTCAGCCACAATCAAGACTAATTCATACCATTTTCAATACCAACATCTAACATGTTTATAACCTCAAACCTTACTCCATCAAAACATAGTAAATCACAAACATAACTCACATCTAATATCAACCATATATGCACAAAACCGAAATTCCCCAAATTAAGCCAACTCTCATGGCTATATTTACAACTCAAAACATATACATTTACAAGCTACTATAGTTAATTAAAATCACTATCAACCCATAATTAAAATGACATCAAAATACCTATACATGCCATATACTTAAAACATAGTTTCAAAAGTACCAAAGAGTCAGTGGATAGTGTGGTGAAGTCTCCGATGAACCCCGAATCCGAGCTAGCTTTGAAATCACTATAAAACATGGAAAAGCAACAAAGTAAGCTATATAGCTTAGTAAGCCCATATAATTCAGAATTAAACTTGCAATTTATAAATAGTCAAGACAATAAATAAGGTATACTCAATTCAATTACCAAATGCCTAAACACAAGCATTCATCAAAAGTTAGTCACATAAATGCATATAATCATCCTTTATCTCAATTTACTACTCAATACATTGTATCATATTAAATTCATATATCATGTACATCATTTGTAACATTTCACTCTTAATCATATAAACACTAATTCATTCGATAACCCTAACTCATCCCTATAAACAATACTTCATCTATATAAACAATAATTCATCCGTATAAACACATAGCTTTTTAACATAACCAATAACAGAATTTATGCCCATTGAACCTATTAGAATATCGATGGATACTCGGGTGATATACATTACGTGTATAAATCAGTAATCCGTCAATTCATTATCATTTTCACTCTTTCGAGCTATGATCAGTAAGCTCCTTTTGAGCTGATGGATAGTAAGCTCTATTGAGCTAAAACAGTAAGCTTTGACGAGCTAAAAACAGTAAGTTCTTATGAGCTGATATATTAGTAAGCTCATATGAGCTGTGGTGAGTCCGCAACATATGCAGGATCTCGACCAAAACGGTAACCCTAGTGACATGTCAATCGTATCCTACGACTTTCTTCGGTTCAAATGGGACTCGGTATTCAATAATTCTCATCAATTAGGCATTCGAACTCAGTAATACCATTTAGTCAATTATATTTTCATTTCAAATAACTTACAAATATTTAAAAATTCGATTCTAATTATACGAATTTACCTCGAGTTGGTCGGATGGAAATTATCTACTTTTCCTCCACTTTTCCTTTTCCCCGATCTAATCCTAATCTCGGCTTATCCTGGTCTATATATTATTAAAATTAGCACATTCAGCATTCAATCTATTCAATTTAGCCTATAATTTACAATTTTGAAAAATTACACATTTGCCCCTTATATTTCACATTTTCACAATTTAGTCCTTATCACATAAAAATGCAAATTCATGCAATTTAGTACAAGCCCATGCTTATCCGAATTTAATAAATGTTACTAGAAGCCCATATTTTCAATTTATTTACACTTTTAACCACCACATTTCATATTTTCTCAATTTAATCCCTTTTTGACATTTTTGTTAAAAAGCATTTTACAAAAGCTAGTAATCTAACATTAAACTTTCCAAATATATTATCAAATTACTCAAGCATTCAACAATGGCAACATGATAAATCTTTAACAGTTTTGAAATATAGGGTACGGGCTGGCTAGAATACGAAGTAACGATCTCAAAAACGTAAAAATCATTAAAAAAAAGTCAAAAATCACTTACACGCTCAATAAACTATGGCCGAACCTTCCAAATAATAAAAATAGTGTTTTTCCTCTCTTACTTTTGGCTTGAAGAAGATGAAAGCACCCAAAATTTGTTTTTGTTTTATTTTATTAATTTAATTACATAAATTACTAAATTATCCTTTAATTAAAGCATTATAAATTCACTTATATGTGTCCATCTTTGTCCACTACAATTAAAATTGTATAATTTCAACATAAGGACCTTAAATTTGAGGTTCTATAGCTATTTAATACCTTTAGCTAATAGAATAACACTTTTGCATTTTACGCGATTTAGTCATTTTTCTCAAATTGACCATTTAAACGAGAAAATTTCTTAACGAAATTTTTCTACAATCCCTCAAAAATTCTGTAAACATTAAAATATTAATAAAATAAATATTTTGACTTCAAATTTTTGGTCCTAAAACCACTATTCTGATTTGACCAAAAAAGGGCTGTTACAACTCTCTCCCCTTAAGGATTTTTTTCCTCGAAAATCTTACCAGTAAATAGGTTAGGGTACTGTTTTCATATAAATTTTGCGGGTTCCCACATAGCTTCCTTGATCCCATGTTTATACCAAAGAACCTTCACTAGGGCTATGTGTTTATTTCTCATTTCTTTGATTTCACGAGCTAAAATCCTGATCGGTTCTTCGCTATATGTCAATTCAGTCTGTATCTCAACATCTACCGGATAAAGTTATTTGAAATAGTTCGTTTCATGCCTTGCCACCAATAAAGTTATTTCAAATCGTTGTACATTTTGGTACTCCCCAGATGAACAGATAAGCAGCTGTTGTGCGCTTCGTGCAAAATCTTCTGAATGAGTTTTGAATTTCTCGATATGCAAATTCTATTCCAGAACCTTAGACAATCATCGCCTCCAATCTTAAAGAAGCTTGGTTGTGTCTGGGGGACTTTAATGATCTTGCTTATAAGTTTCAAAAAGTTAGGGTAGATAGAAAAAGGTTAGGAAAATGGAATGTTTTAGGGAAATGATTAGTTGGTATGGGTTGAATGAAATTCCTTTTAATTGGAAAAATTCTACTTAGGTTGAGGTTAGACATAATGTGATTATAAAGGAAAGGCTTGATAGGGCGTTAACTAATTTGGAGTGGCTTTAACCTTTTTCCTAATTTTATGGAGCTCAATCTTCCTACAATTAGTTTCGACCATTCACGTTTGTTTATTTTTTTTTTTTTTTTGGATTGGAAAGATACTTGATCTCCCAAGAAGTTTCAATTTGAGGTTGCTTGGTTAAAATGCGAAGGATGTGTGGAGGTTATCAAATTTTGTTGGGATAAAGTAGAATGGAATGGGAGAATGGATTTCCTTTTGTTGAAATTCTGATTATGTAGGTAGAACTTGATGGTTTTGAGTAAATTAAATGCTAGGAATTTAGAAAACAAATTGAAATTATTAGAAAAGAAATTGAAATTTGTATTAACAATATGATAAATGGATTTAAGCAGTATAAATGATTAAACATTGATATTAACCACTGAGTTGATTACTCAACATTCGATTTGTTTTCTGTGCGCAGGATAGGTTATATTTAAAATCCTGAATTTTGAATTCAGCATTCAAAGAAGATCCTAGACTCTGTAATGTTGGTGTATTTGTGTTTTTATATAGTCTAGCATGTACCTATCTAGTTGAGTCATTGTTAGTATATCTTTATGTTTATATGAACTTGAGTATCAAATTAGTATTTATTGAATTTAATTAATAGTGTTATTATATGCTCATAAGTAAGTTATTTGAAATGTAACATGTATTCATATTTAAATTAGTTATAGTTGCCTTGGCAACGAATGTGGCACACTGTAACTCAAACTTGGTGATTGTCGAGTATGGGGTCTTACAAAGTATGCTCATATAGCTATTGTAGTGTGCTAGGTGGTCTTTTGGGTCACCGAGGCTAGCGCATGATAACTTAGGAAACTTAAAGTTGGCGGAAATGTTGTAGGTTAACACTGAAGGGACGAAAGGCTCATTAGCATAGCTCCAAGGAACTTCATTAGCCTTGAAACCCTTGGCTTCTTTTGAGAATTCCAATCTGAGGGTTTCAATTTGCTCTTCAATAAAGCAACTTTGCTATTGATAGTGAAGGCTATTGCATTACTTTATTCCCCTAAAGTTCTTTCTGATCTTTACAGACAGTGTATTGGGCCATTCTTTTTGTTTCTATTGGAAAGGATAAATCATCACCTTTATCCTTCAGTGCCCATAGTTTTACAATTAATTTCTCATTATGAATATTTTGCAAATCCAAGTTGCGCTAACATTCTTGTTGCTTTTGAAATTGGTGTTGTTGGGCTAAGAAATGTTCTTGTATGAGACACATTTTTTCTTAATTCTCATTGACTTACAATTGACATTCAAATTCTTTTTGTTGTGGGGATGTTTGATCTAAGGATGCACTGGCTGTAGCAAGTTGGGTCTGCATGGTTACTAGCCATGAGATGATTTATCATAAGAGTTATTCTTTGTGATTTGGGGCCGGAGTATTAGTTGAAACCTATGTATATGGGGTAATTGGTGATGCACATGTGGCGATAGTGAGGTTGGTCATATAAGGAGGTAAGGGGATGTTAAAGGCTACTAGGAATTATTCCAGAGGAATGAAAGTTAGGTTTTTTGTTGTTGAGGTGACAAGAGGGAGTTTTTAGCTTGAAGTGGTATCCTCATGGCCACAATTTTTACCATTCCCTTGGGAAGAAATAGCAGGATCCTCAGATTTCCCATGGTTGGCAAGATTCTAGGATGCATTTTTCTGAATCTAAGACATGTCTGGTCCACGCTTATCGCACCATTTGTTGATACATGATATGATAAGGGAAAAGGACAACGCGGAGCAAGTAGGAGGTCAAAGTAGGGTAATGGAGGCCAATTCACTTGTAAAGGCTGATAGTTGGGATAAGGATAAGAGGATAAGTGATTGAGAAAACAAGTGCTTAGAAAAAAGGTTGCTCCCATGTTCATTGCTTTCTAGGATGTTTATAGGAGGGGGTCCCTTTGTCTGTGGGTATGTCGTATTGGGATATACATTTAACTTTGTTAAATGTGTAATGGATAATCATTGGCACACATCAAATCTATTAATATGAGGTAGTTAAGCCTAAATAAACTCATCATTACCTTGGAAGTGTGTTCAAGTTAGGATAACATACACCCTTAAGATCGGGTGGATGATTCCATTTGAAGTAGGATAGATGGTCATACTTAGAAAGTCAATGTAGAGTTAACAATACTTTTTAGATATTTATATTAAGGGGTCCACTTGTCCATGGGTGGTAGCATGTTTATTTTGCATATTTTACGTGTTCAAATTAATTAATTCTTGAATTAATTTATGCTAATTGGTGATTTTATTTTTAAATTTGTCAGGAATGAAATTTGGAATCCTTCAATTAAAATCAAGTAGAAAAGGACTAAATTGGAGTGCAAACAACAAAAGAGGGATCGCACTGGAAATTTTGAGACATTTAAGGGCTGATTAGATTTTTGACTTTATAAAAGCCAAATTTAGAAAAGAAAAATATAATTTTTTTTCATGTAATTAGTGGTTAGGTGGGTTAGCTAATTTTAGTATATGGTTTGTGTATAAATAAGGCATATGATGGACTTGAAAGGACACACTTGACACTTGAACCACTTGGTTATTATTTTCCCATCCAATTTCATGTGTTAGTAAGCATATTGCCATTCCAATTCCATTTCCTTGTTCCTTTACAAAATTATTTAATTTCTTTCCAAGTCCCTTCCTTTCCAACTTCCACCATTTCCTTAAAAACCATTTTCCATACACCAACCAAGCATGATTAATTTCATGCTTCACTAAAATTTAAACTTAGCTTTAGGCCGGTATTCTTTCTAGTTAAGAATCTTAAGAAATGGATCGGCACTAAAAATCTTTCATAACGATATTCACCATCTCTTTGGAATATTGGGATTGTACAAATTTTTCCCTTAATATTAACTCAATTTCAACAAAAATCGTGAGTTGGGTTAAATTTGTCTTGGCCTACAGTTGGGAAGACGAGTCGGCATTGCTTTATTTGAATTTTCGCGAACAAATTTGCGTATCCTGACAGGGTCATACTGTGGGATTTTCATCAAGGGAGATAGTGATCGGATTTAAATGTCCCACGTAGTTGAGGCCATTGATCCGAGTTGGGTTCTTCAGAACGTAAGCCTACTAGGGCCTTAAATGGTAAATGCGTGTATCATGATTAAACAATTTGTAAGGGTCGATTTGCAGGTCATACCTGAATCAACTACAAAAGGTAGAATTGGCGGTTAGGACGTTCTTAGCTACTATAACCAGCCTATTGTTTGGAGGAGAAAACTCATTTTCGAGGATCGATTTAGAAACCAAAATTCACCGAGTCTAGGGCTAAGGCTTTATAATTCTGTTTACAGAATTCAAATTCATTTTTTTTAATTTTATTTTATTTTTGATTTATATAATTTTTTATTTCTGATATCTCACTTATTTTCTAGACATTTTCAACTCCCCTAATTTTCCAGCAAGATCGTTTTGAGTCATGGGCACGATTATTGGCACAACTGTTGACACGACAAAGATTCTGTTCACAAGAAAAAAAATGAAAGTTGGTGACAATAACCAATCCCTGTGGACTCGATCCTACTTCTTTTTACTACTGTTTAGAGTTATTTTATCGTAGGAATTTTTATTTGGTGGTTTTGAAGCCCATTAAATTTTGGCACCTTTGTCAGGGATTGGAAATATTTTTTTCTAATTTTTGTTTGTTTTCCTTATGACCAGATCAGAACTAGAGACTCTAGAATTTGAACCAGAAATAGAGAAGTTGGCCCAAAAACTGCGAACAGAAGCTATTTGACGCGGTAAACGACCATATCCCGAGTTCAAAATAGGATCTTATACTAAAAACATTTTCTCATTCGATGAACCAGACGAGATAGTAGACCAAACTATACGCCAGCTCACAGCAGCGCCAGATGAACAACAGCCACTATGCATAAATTATTCGGTAGGAGGAACACCGTTTGAGTTGAAATAAGACTTAAATCATCTTTTCCCACCTTCCGTGGATTACAAAATGAAAATCTACATACCCATCTCAAGGAATTTCACATGGTTTGCACAAGCATGAAACCTTAGAAAGTAACCGAGGATCAAATTAAACTTCATGCTTTTCCTTTCTCATTAGCCGACTCTACTAGAGAATGACTATTTTATTTACCTCCTGGACCTATCAATACATGGTCTGACATGTCTCGTTTATTTCTTAACAGGTTCTTTCCAATAGCTTGAGCAGCAGAATTAAGGAGAGACATCGTAGTAATTTGAAAAAAGGAGACTGAATCACTCTATGATTACTGGGAGCAGTACAAAAAATTGTGTAACAGTTGCCTACAACATGGCCTAATTGAACAATTGCTCTTGTAGTAATTTTATGAGGGGTTACTCCCAATGAAAATGAAAATGATTGATGCTGCCAATGGAGGGGCACTAGTTAATATGACACTCCAAAGAGCAAGAGATATAATTTTGACCATGGGTTAAGTTCTCTATCCCTAGAAGATAAAATTGATAAACTTACCAATGTTGTTCAAAATTTGCTTACAGATAAAACAAGCCTAGCAAGGTTGTGTGAAATTTGTGCTATGCCAGACCACCCGATGGACTCATGTTCCATTTTGAACAAAAGTTCAACAGAACAAGCTAATGTTGTCAGAAACTTTCCAGGGCCACCCTAAAGGCGATATGTGTAACATCCTGAAATTGGGCCTAGTAGGATTGGGCCGATTGGGCCTTGGGCTTTAGGAAGAAAATTTGAGTATTATTTGTGTTGGCTCGCGTATGAATCTTGTGTGTTAGCATAGTCTTGTGAAGGCTTGATTTTATTTAGGAAGCTAGAATAATTTTTAGTATGGTTTATTTAATGAAGTGGATTAAGTGAACTTGACACTTAAGTTAATTTAAGTGTTAGATTCTAGCACATGAGGAGTTTATGGCAAGGTGGTTATGATGCTTGAAGGGTTGCTTGAGGGAAGAGGTTCAAGTTGCATGGATTGCATTTAGAAGACTTTATTTTTATGTAGCTTTGCATTAAATGTCGGTCAAACCTTATTTATGATAGGTTGGACTCTTAACTTTTGGTAAGTTGAATATTGGTTTATGGAAAGCTTAAAATTGGGGATAAGAATCTTAAGGTTATGGTATGATGAGGGGACAAAGGCATGGAATATAGAGGATGTTTTGGAAAGTAATCCTAGGCCTTTAGTGCATGTATGTGGATGGTATGGGTGTCTAGGGGGATGACCGAATGTTGTTAGGTAGCTTGGGGGGGAATAGTTGGTCAACCTTTGCTTTTTGTGCATCTTTTGTATTGTTTTCTTTCTCTCCAAAAACTCCCCTCCTTGACCGAATGTGTGCTATGCTTTTAGTGCAAAATTCCTTTTGGTTTTAGCCTTATTTTGTTGGAACCAAATCCTACTTTTTCTTTCTTTCATTTTATCCTTTTGAAACTGAAACAACATTGGTACTTTTATGCACTTTTCTTTTTGATAAACAAGGAGTTGGCCGAATCTCTTAACCCCATTTTCTCTCTTATTCTTTTTCTTCCTTTTTGGCCGAAACTCTCCTCTCTAAACTCCCTTTTCTTTTCTCCATTGTTGCTAAAATCGAACTCTCTCTCTCTCTTTCATTCTCTTTTCTATTCACATATTTTCTTCTCTCATAACCAAATTGCCGAAACTCCCTACTTCCTTTTAGTATTATTTTGGCCAAATATTCAAGGGTAGACTCTCCTTGGGTTTCTTTTATCAATTTTGGATAAAAAGGGGTAAGTGTTCATGGATGTTTTTCTTCTTTTTCTTTCTCGTTTCTATGATGTTTCTTGTGGACAAAGGCCGAACCTTTGGGCATTGTTTTGCAAGGTTCTAACCATTTTTAGGATTCGATTATTCTCTTAGGCTCATTGGGATTTCGGAAACAATCGATCTAAGCCCATTCCATTAGCAATCGAAGTTGGTAAGTCAAGTGGTAAGGATTCAATATTCTTTAAGTTGGTTGAGAAAGCCTAAGGCTATTGGGATTAAGATTTGATGTTGGCCGAATGGTCTTGATTAAAGTGTTGTGGTTTGGCCAAATGTAGGACAAGGTGATCTAGTGTGGTAGATCGGGTCTTCGGGATTTAGCCGATTTGTGCTAAAAGGTGCGTAGTTATCGACCGTCTCTTGATTGTGTGTATGTGTTATATTTATATATATGTGATATGATGTTAATGGTAGCGAATTAAGGGCTAAGATTGTGAATACCGTGGTGGGTGATCGAATACTCAGGTCAGTGATTTACGATATTAAATGATCATTGATGAATATATGAAATGTGATGGCATGTGATGCATTATTGTTTAAGTGATATGTTGCCATGATATACATATTTGCATGGGATTTGGGATGTGACTATCGAAGGAAAGGGTGTACATTATGTACGTGGTCTGATGTTAGCCTTGTGCTACATTTGCGATTGATGGTGGCTATGTGCTCCATCAAGGGAGGTGTTGGCTAGGTGCCCATCTCGGTGGATGATAGCTGTGTGTATCACCGTAGATTGAGGATGACCTCGAGTCACCTCGTGGATACAGATATATGGATCACTATGTGATCGGTGGCTTAGCCACGGCCTTGGGCAGCAAGTCTACCAAGGTAAGATATGTGGATCACTATGTGATCGGTGGATTAGCCACGGCCTTGGGCAGGGAGTCTGCTAAGGTAGGAGTAACGGATGGACTCTAGGTTGGGTTGGGCTTCATGTTACATATTTATGCATTTTGCATGACTATTTATGTGGATCAATGTGGATATGGGCCAAGCCCAACATGTGGAATTATGTGGATATAATGCCTTATCATTTGATATGTGATTGATGTGTGGATATGGGCCAAGCCCATACGTGGAGGCATGTGTAATAACTATGCACTAAGTCCTGCTTTGACTCACCCAATTTTCTCAAACCTTTCGGTGATGCATAAAGCTTGGACCGGGTTGGAGTGGATACGAGGTGGCCCATGCGAAATGGATTCTCTTTATACAACTTATGTTTCAATATTTTAAGTATTTAATTTTTGTAATAAGGGCCATTTTAAGTATTTAAGGACTTTTATTATGTTTTAAGTTGGTTTGTCGATTATATTATTATTTGAAAATGTTTTATTTTAAACAACTTAGTTTTACTTGAAATTTTAATTACACAATGTTTTAGTAAAGACATCAAAATTTTATGTTTTTAATATTAAGTTAAAAGTTTTTCAAATGTTTATCGTAGTGGCATTTCAAATTCGGTCATAGCGAATGGGCCGGGTTTGGGGTGTTACAATATGACCCCTATTCAAACACCTATAATATAGGGTGGAAAGATCATCCAAATCTAAGTTATGGGTTGAATCCTCGATTCAATCAACCATACCAACAAAGGCCGCTTTTGAATCAATAATTACCACCTCCAAAATCATCTTTGGAAGCCAAAGTGGATGTAACATCCTAGATTAGGGGTTATGCATTTAATGCATAATTCAAGTGATAGTAGGCTTGGAGTGTGTTTGGATATATTTTAGGAGTTTTTGAGAACTTTAGGTGAAGGGGAAAAACTTTGAAAAATATTGGAATTTTAAGTGAAAAGGGGAAACTAGGCAAGGAGGCCTTAAAGGAAATTTTGTGGAGTTTAGGACATAAGAAATTAATTGGCAAAGTGGCTTGGGGCGCTAAGGTGCAAGGGGGCTTCAAGAGGGAAGAGGATCGAGTCTTGAGGCGATGGAGTGTTTTATTTTTTGTATTTTGCGGCAAGAAGGGAAGTTGGACTGAAGACGGCTTTAAGGAAATATGAAGTGGTTTTTGGACACAAAGAGTGCCTTGGGAACTTGGCTGCAAGGTGCCACTTAAGGGCCTGGAGATGACGCCTTGAGTAGGGAGGTTCGAGCAACGTGGGCAGCAGGGAGGAGTGTTTTTATTTTGCTTTTGGTGTTAAGACAAGGGGGAGCTAAGGAAGGAGCTCTTAAAAGGAATTCTAGGGAGTTTATGTCACAAAGGAGCTAGCAGCAAAGTGGCTGGTAGCGTGGGGTGTTTCCTGCAGGTCTCATGTTCGAAACCTAGGGGCAGCAAAATTGGTGGTTTTTACTTTTATTTTTGAGTCAAGAAGAAGAGCTAGTGGTCTGCACATGGACTCTCAAATGGATGAGGATAAGCTTGATGTTTTGTTTTTAAATTCGGCTGGAAGAGAAGAATAATTATTATTTTATTTTATTTATTTGAAGAGGTGATTAAGAGATAAGATAGAAGATAAATGCTGAATTATTTTATTTATTTTAAAGGGGTGATAAAGAGATAAATTAGGAGAAGAAAGTGGAATAGGATAAGGAACATAGTGGTGGCCGAATGAGGGGCTCATTGGGTTTGTAATTTTCGGTCATTTAGGGGGGATCAAGTGCTGAATTTTCTTGTTCATCTTTTAATCTCCTTTGCCGAAATTGAAAGTCAAGAGAGTTCTCTTTTTATTCTTTTTCTAATTGAAGCCGAACCTTCTTTGTTACCATTGGTGAAATTCTTTTATTTTTTCTTCTTTTTCTTTCTTTCAATCCAATTCATCATCTTTTTCTTGAATGGCCGAATGTGCCTTTGTTAATTAGGATTTTAGTCGAAACTTTGAAGCACTTTAATCTATTTCTCTTCTTTGCCGAATCTTCTTAAGCTCTCTCTTCTATTGTGTATTTTTTCTCTTTACCAATGAAAGTGCCGAAACACCTTTGTTTTGCTCAAAAGTCGAATCTCCAAGAAAGGTCTTTGTCGACCACTCTCTTCTAGTCTCTTCAAGCGTGTGGTGCCAACGTTGGGAGCATTAAAAGGAGTCTTCGAGATTTGCGAGAGATTAAGGTAAGCAATTGGTAATATTCGGCCAAGGGGCCATTGTCCATAGATTTGTGTTTAGGCCGATTCTAACATGTGATATATATATATAGGGACCTCGACAATTCTATAAGACAAGTGCAGGTTTCGGGATTTAAGTAAGCTAGGTAAGTAAGTGCTAATATTCGGCCATAGGCCATGTTGGTTATTAAGTATTGACCGATTATGTACTATGATTCTTAGGGGCAAATCGACAGAAGTACATAGGAGCCTTCGAGATTCTAGATCGTTTCGGTAAGTAAGTTAAATTGTAGTTTATTCGCCTAAGATCTTGTATTATGACGTTTAACCAAAGGATTCTGGTTAAGTGATTTGCGATGGACGTGGATGCTAGTCAAGGAGGACAAGGGATAGTCCCTATCCCTAAGTTCAAGAAGAGATCAGTTTCTGCAGTTCGGGATTGGCCACCGGGGTGTGGACCAGCATCAGAACAGGAAAGTAGGCAAATAGCCGTAGTGTCACTTAGCGATAGCATCGGGATTGAAAGCGTAGTTCTTCAAGTTATAAGGTGTGTGATTAACCCACCGTTTTTCGGGTATATAATATGTATGTGATATGTGTATGTGTTATGAATGTGCTAATTAGTGCAGTGGAAATTGTGATATGGATACCCTCAAAGGGTATGTCGATAATCTGATAAGTACCAAATCTGATAAAATGTGATTATTAATATGAATATGTGTTATGACTATGCTTGATGAATATGCTCATGCATCACTATATTATGTCATTATGGAATGTTGCATGTGCATGGGTTGGGATATGATATGAAAGAAGGTACGGGTGTACTTCGAGTACGTGGTTTGATGTTAGCCTTGAGCTACATCGTGGATTGACGTTGACTGAGGTCACGTTGTGGATTAATTGCGATTTAGTTCGCGTGGCTTGATGAGTAGCTATGTGCCTCATCGTGGTTGATATCGGCTATGTGCCATATCGTGGTTGATGAGTGACTATGTGTCCCATCGTGGTTTTGGTGTTAGCTACGGCTACACCGTGGATTGGCGCTGACTGAGGCCGCATTGTGGATTATTGTGTTTAATTACACGTGGACGGCATTGATTGCCTTTTGGAGTGAAAAGGAGAGGGTGATTTGTTAATCCCCTGGTGTGTGGTAGGCTGGATACGGGGGTGTGTAGAGGATGGACCCTAGGTTGGGTTGGGTGCACTTTGCATATTGTATCTGATATGAGTATTTGATATGAAAATGGGCCAAGCCCAGTTGATATGTGGACTAATGTGAAAATGGGTAAAGCCCAGTATATGAATGTGGATCAGTGTGAAAATGGGCTAAGCCCGATATGTGGAAATTATGCGGTTAATTACCCTGTTATTTGATTAGTGATATGAGTATGGGCCAAGCCTTGAATGTGATAATATGTGAATATGATAATTGTTATCTGATATATGGGTTAATATGTGGTTAACATGTGGGTGGAATTCAGTGGATTAACTACACACTGAGTTTGTGTGACTCACCCAAATATTTACCAACATCGCAGGTGATCGTGAAATTGGACCGGGTTGGAGTGGGTACAAAGGTGGCCATGCAGAAGCATATTTTCATGTAGAAGGATATTTTTAATTAATTAAGTATTTATATTTTCAGTACTTGATTATTCAATTATTGTAATAAGGCCCCTAAAAGTATTTAATGTTTGTTTAAGTGTTTTTCATTAATTTATTATTTTGTTTTATTATGGATTGACAATTGAAATATCATTTGCAAATGATTTTATTTAAATCCATATATATAATAAAGTTTTAATCTAGATATTTTTTTTTAAACTCGACACTTTACTTAAGATTTTAAATGGTCACCGTCTTACAAACTCAACAAAATTTCATGTTTTCACTCATAAGTCAAAATCTTTCAAACGTTTTTCCGCAGTGACATACCAGATCCGGTCAAGGCTTATGGGCCGAGTTTGGGGTGTTCTGATTTGGTATCGAGCCGGTTCAAAACTCGACTTTGAGGTTTTGGGCCCGAAAATAGTTTCAAAAAAAATGGGCTTTTCAAAAATAAGGACTTTTAAGAAATTTTTTTCGAGTTATTCGGCATGGCACTGTACCTCAGGCAAGTCCACTGTAAGTACTTCTAATTATTGAAGTAATTTGTTTATATGAACTGTTATGGGCTTATTTGGGCTCGTAGATTAGTAGATTAGGGCTATTAAACCCAGGACTAGTCTACCCCAACATTGAATACATAAGACTTAAGGACCATTAAACAAGCTGTGACTAAGTCGCGAGGTAGGTGTGGCAACAATTATGCGCATGTTTAGGAGTGGATTCGGTAAGAGCTTGGTATTTAAGCAGTCCTAGCGACTCACCTCCTCTTTACTCGAATCCTACAGTGCGTAGCTACGGTTCACCCTAACCAAGAGGACTTAGTTACAAGCTAAACCCATTAACTAAAACCCGAAAGGAACTAGCCGTGTTTTATAAAACCCTAGTTTTAAAACTCTTAAAATTACCTTTTAATTTGTGAGAACTATTTTTTACAAAATTTTTGAAAAATTTTGATTTACAAAATTACAAAAATGCCCCTTATTGTAAATTACAAAAATACCCTTAGTTTTTAAGATTTTCAAAAATACCCTCGACTTTTATTAAAATATTCTTACTTTACAAAAATACCAGAAAATTCTATTTTTGCAAAATGTTAAGATACCCAGATTTGGAAATTTACTAAAATACCCCTAACTTGTAAAATTACCAAATTACCCTTGTTTTGCAAAATGACCAAAATGACCCTGGTTTGAAGAATTACCAAAGTAACCTTGGATTTCAAAATTACCAAAATACCCTCGGATTTCAAAACTACCGAAATGCCTCTAAATTTTAAAAATTATCGAAATAACCCCGATTCCAAAAATTTTTGGCAATACCTCTGATTTGGAAAATAAATTTTCAAGATTACCCCGAGTTTTTGAAATTCCTTTGGTTTATAAAGATTTTTAAATTGATCCTGATTTATTACCAAAATACCCCTGTAGGACAAATGACGAAAATACCCCTGGGATAGAAACGGGCAGAAATGTCCGAATAGTAAATGTGTGTGGTAGATACCACTGAATGAATGGGTTCTTGTTGATGAATGAATGTGCCTCTATTGAGGAATGAATGTGACTCTCTGAATTAGAGTAGTGAACTTGAACTGAAACTTTTTCGATCGAAAGAACCACTTCTAGAATTTCTTTTCATAAAAATTGTTTGCGGTTAAACAGTGGAACAAATACTAATGCATAAAACTTCTTAGTCAGATTAAATCGCGACGTTAGAAATGAGTTCTAGGGGACATGGTCATCGTGGACGCGGTAGAGGTAGGATGGTCATGTCGAAGCGGTAGGGTCCGCCATGGGTCGAACGGCGTCTGCCGCCAATGAGTGGTAGCGGAGGATCAAGATCAGACAGGAGAAGATGACGCAGTATCGCGGGTAATGTTACGAGTGCTAGAACGTGTGGCAGGAGCTAGTGCGGGAAATGGAACTCGAAAGTCAGTATCAGAAAGGCTTAGGTCGAACGGAGCCGAAGTTTTTAGAGGAGTATCAGGAGTATCTCTAAATGTAGCAGAGTATTGGTTGGAGGCAGTCAAAAGAATCATGGACGATTTGGACTGTACTCCTGAGAAAAAGCTGAAAGGTGCTGTTTTGTTGCCCCGAGATGAAGCTTATCGATGGTGGCTCACTGTCAGACAAAGTACCCTGACAGATCGAATGGATTAAGAATATTTTAAGTGTAAGTTTGAAGGGAAATACGTTGGAGCTAGTTATTTAGACTCGCAAAGGAAGGCATTTCTGAACTTGGTACAAGGAAGTATGTCGGTAGCGGAGTACGAAGCGAAATTTGTGCGGTTAAGTCAGTATGCCAAGGGAATCGTGGCTATTGATTATGAAAGATGTGTTCGATTTGAAGATGGATTGCGGGATGAGCTGCGAGTATTGATTGCTCCGCAAAGAGAAAGGGATTTTGCTGTTCTAGTGGAGAAGGCTCGGATAACCGAAGAGGTTAAGAGGACGGTGAGACAAAACTGAGATAAGGAAAGGAACGGGCATAGGAGAAGTTTTGGATCATCAGAAGCATCTGGAGATTTTCAGAAAAGGCCAAGGATTGAGAATTCTGTACGTGCACCTGAACTAGTTGCTGAGAATCGGAGTCGTCTATGTGCTATGTGTGGAAGAGCTCATGTAAGAGAATGTTGGGGAAATAGTAAGGCATGTTTCAAGTGTGGATCTAAGGCTCATTTGGTTAAGAAATGTCCTCAAGCGATGGATAGGGTTCGAGGTCAAGGTCGTGGAACACCTGGCAGAGGAGCTGAAGGTTCGGATGCGAGATAACTAAGGATGTGATAGCGGGTAAGTTCTTTGTTTTTGGAGTACTATTTATTGCTTTAAAGATAGCTTGTTCTTGTGTTGCTAGTGAAGTGCCCGAAGCCTTGTAAGTGAACTTTAAGACTGTGCCTAGAAGGTGAGATAGTTTTATTAAGATCGAGTCTTGTGACAGTAAGCATAGTGTGATGAGTAGGATTGTTCAAAGTTAGTTAGTAAGTAATTTAGAGGACGAAATTATTTTTTAAGGAGGTAGAAGCTGTAACATCCTAGATTAGGGGTTATGCATTTAATGCATAATTCAAGTGATAGTAGGCTTGGAGTGTGTTTGGATATATTTTAGGAGTTTTGAGAACTTTAGGTGAAGGGGAAAAACTTTGGAAAATATTGGAATTTTAAGTGAAAAGGGGAAACTAGGCAAGGAGGCCTTAAAGGAAATTTTGTGGAGTTTAGGACACAAGAAATTAATTGGCAAAGTGGCTTGGGGCGCTAAGGTGCAAGGGGGCTTCAGGAGGGAAGAGGGTTATGCCACCTTATGTCACCTATTATGTGGAGTTTACCACATTATCCGGTGACTTATGTCACCTATTATGAATCCAGTGACTCTGTCACATTATTTGGTGGCTATGCCACGATTATAAGGGCTATGTGCAGTTGACTGCAGCGACTACCATCGATGGTGTATAGCGGATGGAGGGTCGATTTAGTAATCCCCACGGTGTGATTGGCAAGTACGGGTGATGTGTAGAGGTTGGATATTTAGGTGGGTTTGGGTTGCATCATTGTCTATATTTGTTTTACGTGATTTAATATGCCTTGATCGTTTGGGAGTCTGTGTTGGTTGTTACACACTAAGTCTGTTGACTCACCCTTCGTGGGCTAACATTTTGCAGGTGATACTCAGTAAATGGACCGGGTCGGCAGGGACTTAGTGGTGGCCATGCTCAGCTCAGTATTTTCACGCTTTCTTATTATGTTTTCGGGTTTTACTTGGGTTTTTTTTTGTAATAAGGCCATTATTATATAACTGTTTTATTTATGCATTTTAAATTTTATTCTGGTACGATCAACGTTAGACAAGTGGTTAAACAATTTTTCGTAAAACAACTTCAAATGTTTTGACACATAATACCTACGATTTTCAACTTAATGATAAGCTCTAAAATTCAGCATTTCTTTAAACTTGTAATTTCTGAAATATGAAGATAACATTTTAATACAAAATTAAATTACAACACAGTTTTCAACTTGAGAATAACCCAAATCTATTTTCTTCAAAACCACCAAGTATTTCAAGATGACATAACGAGATTTATCTACGTTTTACTCAAGGAGCATGCCAGATCCGGTCAGGGCTTGTGGGCCAGGTTTGGGGTGTTTCAATTTGGTATCAGAGCCCGATTCAAAACTTAGCCTTGAGGGCTTTTGGGCCCAAAATATTTTTTAAAATTGAGTTTTACTAAAGGATGAGCAGGTTTTCTGGCATGGCACCTGAGTCTCCGGCCCAAAGTCCACCAGGTAAGTACCCCTAACCACTGTGTGATTTGTATGTGGGTATTACAGGATCGTAGATTAGTAGATTAGGAGCTATTGAACCCTAGGATTAGCTTACTCCAACACAGAATTACATAAAATTTAAAGCCTAATCAAACAAACCTATGAGTGAGTCGCCGAGTTAAGGGTGTGGCAACCGTTGTGCGCATGTCTAGGATTGGATTCAAGGGGAGCTTGGTATTTAAGAAGTCCTAGTGACTCACCTCCTCTTCGCTCGAATCCTACCTGGTGCGTAGTGACGGTTCACCCTAACCAAGAGGACTTATTCATAGGCTAAATTTAATAATTAAAACCCGAAAGGGACTAGCTACACTATTTTATAAAAACCTTAGTTTTAAAATCACCAAATTACCCCTTTGATTTGTAAAAACTATTTTATATTTTGAAAAAATTTTTGAAATATCCCTGTTTACAAAATTACCAAATACCCACGGTTTGTAAAATCACTAAAATACCTCGGTTTACAAAATTACCATACTACCTCAACCTTTATCAAAATATTCCTATTTTGTAAAAATACCAAAACCCTATTTTATAAAATATCAAGATACTACGATTTGGAAAATTAGCAAAATACCCCTATAGGACAAATTACGAAAATACCCACAGGTTGGAGCAGATTTAAAATGTTAAGTGGTGAGTGTGTGTAGTAGATACTATTAAATGAATGTGATTCTACGAATTAGGGTAGAAGTTTTGAAATGAAAACCCTGAAATGATCAAAAGAACTACCATTAAACTTCTTTACATAAAACTTGTTCGTGGGTAATCAGTGGAACAAAAACTGATGCATAAAACTTTTTAAAGCAGATTAAATCGCGATCGTAGGAATGAGTTCTAGGGGACGCGGTCGTAATGTGCGAAGGCGTGGTAGAGGCAGAATGACCGTATCAGAACCTATTAGGTCTGGTCAAGGGTCCGAGAATGAGATGCCACCACCACCAGCTGCTGGTGTTGAATATCAAGATCAGACGGGGGATGATGCAGTATCGCAAGAGATGCTACGAGTTCTTGAGAAGGTGGCTGGAGCAGGTGGAGGTATGGGAGCTCAAAAATCTGTACCCGAGTGACTCCAAGCCAATGGATCGGAGGTATTTTAAGGTGTATCTGGTGTGGCGTCCAATACGGCTGAGTATTGGTTGGAGGCGACAGAGTGAATTATGGACGATTTAGACCTGGCTGCTGAGGAGAAACTGAAAGGGGTGGTGTCGCTTCTCCGTATGAGTCATACCAGTGGTGGCTCACGGTTCGGGATGGTGCTGCGGTGGATGATCTCACTTGGAAGTATTTTAAGGCGGCGTATCAGAAGAAGTATATTGGGATTAGCTATATTAATGCACAGAGGAAGGCATTTCTGAGGCTGGTTCAGGGGAATAAGTCCGTAGCAGAGTACGAGGAGGAATTCTTACAGTTGAGCCAGTATGCTCGAGGTATCGTGGCCACGGAGCATGAACGATGTGTCAGGTTCGAGGATGGATTGAGGGATGACCTGAGATTGCTGATTGCTCCACAGCAGGAGCGGGAGTTTGCTGTGTTGGTAGAGAAGGCTAAGGTAGCCGAAGGGGTTAAGGAATCTGTGAGACAAAATTTGGATAGGAATAGACAAAAGAGAGGTTTTGGATCATCAGGGTCATCTGAGAATGTTCAAAAGAGACTTAGAGTTGATGAGCCACGGGGTCAGCAGGTTGTTATGGGAGGATAGTACCGTACTTGTGCTCAGTGTGGAAAGATGCACCTGAGAGAGTGTTGGAAGAAGACAGGGGGATGTTTTAAGTGTGGATCCAAGGATCACATGATTAGGGACTATCTATGAAAGCAGACGGAGCCACCAATAAGTCGAGGTCTTAATCAGTGGAAGAAGAAGGACGTGACTCTGTGGGGTCATGGTCCGGTTAGCGGAGGTCTTGGTTACGGAAAGGGTCGGGAACACTTTGCGAGGTGTTGGTAACACGAGAGGCAAGACAATAAGATCGGTGTGTATGCGATTCGTTGGAGGGAGGATGGTGACGTCTTGGGCGTCATAACCAGATCGTTCCTTATAGTGACAAGCCTTACTTTGCTTTAATTGATGTTGGCTCGACCCACTCATATGTTGTATGTAGAGTAGTGAAACATTAGGTGTAGCATCTGAACTGTCTGTTAGGGAGATGGTATGAGTGAGCTGTTAGGTCAAGCGGTAGTGGTGAATAGGATATTACGGAGTGTGCCTCTAGAGATTTAGGGGGTGGTACTTCCTGCCGACTTGATGGAACTACCTTTTGGGGAATTTGATCTCATTCTAGGCATGGATTGGCTAGTGGAACATCGGGCTAAATTGGATTGCGCAGCTAAGCGAATAGAGTTGAAGACTCTAGAGGATGAGGAGATAATTATGATGGGAGAAAGAAGAAATTATTTGGCCAACGTAATCTCTGCATTAAAGGCTGATAAGATGGTTCAGAAAGGTTGCAAGGCATTTTTGGCCTTCGTGAGTGCTTTGGATGCAAAAGAAGAAGGAGTTAGTGGAGTGAGAACAGTAAGGGAATTCGTGGATGTCTTTCCGAAGGAGCTGTCTAGGTTACCCCTGGGCAGGGAGGTGGAGTTTAGAATTGATTTACTGCCGGGTATAGCTCCTGTGTCAATTGCTCTGTACCGAATGGCACCAAAGGAGTTAGTAGAGCTTAAGGCCCAGATCCAAGAGTTATTTGATCGTGGGTTTATTCGACCTAGTGTGTCTCCATGGGGAGCACTGATCCTATTCGTGAAGAAGAAAGACGGGACTATGCGTATGTGCATAGATTACCAACAGTTGAATAAGCTGACCATCAAGAACAAGTACCCATTGCCGAGGATAGACGACTTGCTCGATCAGCTTAAGGGGGCCGTATTATTTTCAAAGATAGATCTACGGTCGGGATATCATCAGCTTAGGGTAAAGGAAGTAGATATCCATAAGATAGCTTTCCGGACAAGATATGGGCATTATGAGTTCTTAGTAATGCTGTTCGGATTGACAAACGCCCCAGCTTCGTTCATGGATATGATGAACCGGGTTTTCCAACCCTACCTGGATCGGTTTGTCGTTGTGTTTATAGACGATATCCTAGTGTATTCCAAGTCTGAGGAAGAGCATGATGAGCATCTCCAGGTGGTGTTGCAAGTGTTAAGGGAAAAGAAGCTATATGCCAAGTTTAGCAAGTGCGAATTTTGGCTAAAGGAAGTTACATTCTTAGGGCATGTGGTGTCTGTGGAAGGAATAAGGGTGGACCCTCGGAAGACTGAGGCAGTATTATATTGGAAACCACCAAAGTCTGTGGCTGAGGTTTGTAGTTTCTTGGGGTTAGCAGGCTACTACAGGAGATTTGTTGAAGGGTTCTCATCAATAGTAGCACCCCTGACGAAGTTGTTAAGAAAGGAGGTACCTTTCGTATGGGCAGATAATCAGCAGGAGAGTTTTGAGAAGCTTAAAAGAGTATTGACAGAGGCTCCGATTTTGATTCAGCTGGAAGCAGGGAAAGACTTCGTTGTGTACTGTGATGCTTCCCATACAGGATTGGGATGTAACATCCTGAAATAGGGGTTGTTTGCAATTTAATTTTTTCCATGTGCGTGCTTGAAGAAATAGGTATGCTATGATTGCTTGACATGTTCTAGGGTCTAGTCATAACCCCGGGCTAGGTCTGACTTAGGGCTGAAATTTCTTTTTAGTGCTTAAGAGGAGGGAGCTAGGTGAGATAGGGGTTAAGAGAAATTTCGAGAGAAGCACGACACAAGGAAACAGGTGATAGGGTGGCTTGGGACACTACATAAGGAGCTAGGAAGGGTGCGGCAAAGGAGGGTTCGAGTTGCCGAATTAGCACCTAGAAGTTTTATTTTTTTTTGTTATGTGAAGGAAGTTGGGCTAGGAAGGCCTTAAAAATAAAATGGTAAGGTTTTCAGTCATGAAAGTCTTATTGGTAAAAGTGGCGTTGGGCACCACTTAAGAACTGGAAGTGACGCTTTGGCGCAGTCTTGGGTTCGAAACAACGTGGGCGCGAGGAAGGGTGTTTTATTTTTGGTTTTTGGCGTTAAGTCAAGGGAAAGGTAACGAAGGAGCTCTTAAAAGAAATTGTGATGAGTTTATGTCACAAAGAAACGCCTTGGCAGAATGGTTAGGGGTGTTAGTGCAGTTTGCTTCATCAGGTCCCATGTTCGAACCATGGGGGCAGCAGTTTGGTGTTTTATTTTTGCTGCTGGTGTCAAGAGGTGGAGAGAAGGTGGACAGCATGTGGACTCCAAAAAGATAAGCTAAGGCTGGTTTTTTTTTTATTTTGAAAATTTTGGCTATAGAAAGGGATAAAGACTGGGTTGTTTTATTTGGTTTAAATTAGTAAGATAAGGGATAATGGCTATTGTATTATATTTATTTTTGAATGGGTGTTAAGAGATAAAGTGGGAGATTATTTTGGGAATTGATAAGGGGCATGGAGGTGGCCGAATGAAGGGCTCTTTGTGATGGTATATTCGGCCAAGTGAAGGGGGTGGAGGTGTGTGCTAATTGTATAGTATAATTAGAGTGGCCATCTTTAGTTAGTTCCTTTTCTTTTTAATTTACATTTCATTGTGCCAAAATTCCTAGAAGCAAAAAAGCTATTCATGTTTCTTCTTCTCCTCTATTTTAGCCGAATCCCATAAGCTTCTTTCTCTTTTCTTTGCTTGGCACCCCAAAAGAAACATCAAAGCGAATACCATACAAATCTTTCTTTTCTCTCCTTTTTGTTCTAGCCGAATCTACTCCATTCTTTTGCCTAAATCTCCCTTCTCCTATTAGATCTACTTTGGCCAAATATCAGGTGGGCATAGATTCTCTTCGGGATTTCTTCTTCAGATCGGTTTGTAAGGGTAAGTGATTGCCGAAACCTTCCTTCCATATTATCTTTTTCTCTGTCGACTTATATGAAGGGAAAGCCAAAATCTGGCATTTGTTGATGGTTTGGCTAACTGCTTTTGAAACCGATTTCTCATAAGGTGCTACGGGATTTTGAAACTGTCGAACTAAGCCTCCGTTCTCTGCTATCGATTTAGAGCAATACGGGAATACGTTTCAGGATTTTGTGATAACACATAGATTCGGGATTTCTCTTTAGATCTTCGGTTAAACAGGTGTGTAAAACTCTTACACACTTTATTAGTTAGCATTGCTTATTGTGTTACAGTTAACTATTGTGATAGTGATTTGCCTTGTGGGCATAAGCATGGATTCCGGGTAAGTCGCTTGTGATTTTAAATATGTTATATGGATGACATGATAGTTATGATGGTATGCCATGACTTATATGTATGATTTGTGATAGTACGTTAATCATGTTATGAGCATGTTGATAATGGGATTGAAGAGAGGAGGGAGAATTTTCTCTATGGACTGTCACCAGTGGTTTTGACCACAAGATGGGTTGGCATCATCAGTTTAATCGTGACTTCGGTCACCAGTGGTTTTGACCACACCGTTGATATAAATCGTGACTAAGTCCCAGTGGTTTAGTACCACCAGTGGTTTTGACCACATATTGATAATTGTGACCTATGGTCATCAGTGGTTTTGACCACACGATGGGTTGGCCCCATCACTTGATCTGTGACTCAGGTTACCAGTGGTTTTGACCACCAGTGATTTTGACCACACGGGGTTGTTAAAGGAGTATGGATGGTTAGTTTTGGGTTGCATGTTTGCATGTTTTCATGTTTTACTAATATTTTGTGTATGAGTTTGCACTTCTGGGTTGGGGATTTGTACACTGAGTCTTGGTGACTCACCCCTTCCCATATCATTTTGCAGATGAGTAGGTCGCGGAGACGGAGCCTGAGAGGACTCGAGGCGGCCATGCTTGTTCCTTGGATTTGAAATTTTATTTAGCATAATTTAAGATTATTATTTACTAAATTTTTGGTTTGGGTTGTAATAAGGCCGCTAATTGTTATTTTGGGTGTTTAAGTAGTCGTTTTACTTCACTTCTACTATATTACTAAAGAATTTATAAATTGTTTAAATGAGTCAGTTAAAAGTGACGTTTTCAAAATGGGAAATTCTTACGAGTTTTCAAGGATGTTGCCATCGGGTAGCAAAATTCACTAAGTTAGCAATAACTCTAATAGTTCTAATAATTTAAATGATCAAATGTTTTCAAAGGTTTCAACTCAACCATGTTTGTAAAATCAATCCCACCTGAGTTTTTAACAAACACCGTTTTATAACCTTAACAATATTTTCAGATTTTCACCAGTTAATCAAAATATTTCAAAACGTTTTTACTCCGTGACATACCAGATCCGGCCAGGGCTAATGGGCCGAGTTTGGGGTGTTATATTTTTGGTATCAAAGCCCGGTTCAAAACTCGACTGTGGGGGCCCAGGGCCCAAAATATTTTGGTAGGCCTCTGTGGAATATTATGAAAATGGTTCTTAGTTTGAACAAAGATGGCACCGAGTCTCCCAGCACCAATCCGCCTGTAAGTACTTTTAACTCTTGTGTGAATTATTATCGTAGAAGGGTAGAAATGGAGCGTAGATAGTATGATAAGTATTTGAACCCTAGGACTAGTTTACCCCAACATTCACATAAGACTTTAAATGCTTAATTAAATAAACCTATGACTAAGTCGCTAGGTTAAGGTGTGGTAACCCTTGTGCGCATGTCTAGGATTGGATCCGGAAGAGCCTGGTACTTAAGCAGTCCTAGTGACTCGCCTCCTCTTCGCAAGAATCCTACCTGGTGCGTAGCTTCGGTTCACCCTAATCAGGAGGACTTATTATAGGCTAAACCCAATAATTAAAACCCGAAAGGGAACTAGCCGTATTGTTGTAAAAACTTTAGTTTTAAAACTCTTAAAATTACCCTTTTAAACTTGGGAGAACTATTTTACAAAATTTTTTGAAAAATGTTTGATTTATGAAAATTACAAAAATACCCCTAGTGGTAAAATTTCAAAAAAATGCCGTTGGTTTATGAAATTCCCAAAGTACTCACAGTGCTAATCGAAATTTTCATTACTTTTGGAAGGTACAAAAACCTTAATTTGCAAAATGTCATGATTTTGGAAAAATACGAAATTGCCCCTAACTTACAAAATACCAAAATGACCCTGATTGCCAAAAATTTTTGCAATGCTATCAATTTGGAAAACGAATTCTCCAAAAAGAACCCTCAAGTTTTACAAATCTTGAAGTACCTTGGATTTATTAAGATTTATAAATTTACCCGAGAAAATTATCAAAATGCCCCGAAAATTCAAAATTTCTGAAATACCCTCGAAATTTCAAAATTTCCAAAATACCCTTATTGATAAAAATCACCAAGGAACTTTGTTTTGACAAATTATGAAAATACCCCTGTAGGATAAAAGATGAAAATACCCCTGGGATAGGAACGGACAGAGGTGTCCGAAGAGTGAGTGTGTATGGGAGATACTAAGGAATGGATGTGTTTTCTGTGAATTAGGATAGAAAACTTGAAACTTTTAATGATCGAAAGAGTCCCTATTAAGCTCTCTTCATAAAAATTTCTTCGCTAATAACTAGTGAAACAAGTACTAATCCATAAAAGTTCTTAATCAGATGTAAGCGCAATTGTTGAAAATGAGTTCTAGAGGACGTGGTCATCGTGGACGCGGTAGAGGAAGAATAACCGTGTTAGAACCCATTAGGTCGGGTCAAGGATCTGATAATGAGATACCACTGCCACCACCACCCTTAACTTTTAGTGTTGAACAGTAGGATCAGACGGGGGGTGAGGCAGTATCGCAGGCTGTACTGCGAGTTCTTGAGATGGTGGCTAGAGCAGGTAGAGGTTTGGGAGCTCAGAAATCTGTACCCGAGGGACTTCGGGCCAATGGAGCTGAGGTGTTCCGGGGTGTATCAGGTGTGGCACCCAATACGGCAGAGTATTGGTTGGAATCAACTGAGAGGATCATGGATGACCTGGATTTTTCAGCTGAGGAAAAGCTGAAGGGTATAATCTCTCTACTTCGGGATGAGTCATACCAGTGGTGGCTCACTGTAAGGGATAGAGCGATGGCGGAGGATCTCACATGGGAATTATTTAATGTTGCCTACCAAAAGAAATACATAGGAACTAACTACGTGGATACGCAGCGAAAGGCTTTCTTGAACCTGGTTCAGGGTAATAAGACAGTGGCAGAGTATGATGCCAAATTTCTCCGGTTGAGCAGGTATGCTCGTGGTATTGTGGGTACTGAGCATGAATGCTGTGTCAGATTCGAGGATGGGCTGAGAGATGAGCTGAGGATAATGATAGCTCCACAATAGGAACGGGAGTTCGCTGTCCTAGTGGGGAAGGCTAAGGTTGCTGAAGGGGTAAGACAGTCGGTTAGGCAGAATCAAGATAGGAGTTGGAATAAGAGGAGCTCTGGATCTTTGAGGTTTTCTGGTAATCAGCAGAAGAGGGCGAGGTATGGTGGGTCAGATCAAGCTGCTAGGCCTGCTACTACTGCTAATCCTCAATGGCCGCCATGGTGTGCTCGGTGTGGGAAGTCTCACACGGGGAAGTGTTGGAGTGGTAATCGGGGATGCTTCGAATGTGGATCCATGGAACATCGAGTTAGGGATTATCTAAAAAAGGTAGCTAGGCTAAGGTCTGAGGGTCAGGATCGTGCACTGAATAGAAGGGATAACCAACAGCCACCGAGAGGTCGGGGTGCAGGTAGAGGAGGTAATGGTGCTGGCAGAGGACGTGGGGCACCGAGGGGAGGTACCGGTGGAACTGAGGCTAGGCAACCTAGTTTGGTCTATGTCGCAAGGCGTCAAGAGGAGGGCGACGCACCGGACGTCATAATCGGTATGTTTTTGATCTTTGGAGTATCCTATAGTACCTTAATTGATATTGGCTCAACCCACTCATACATTGCTAGTAGCATAGTGAAAACTCTGCACTTAGACTCTGAGCTTACTCCTAGGAAGATGACTGTGTTAAGCCCTCTAGGTCACTCCGTAGAAGTAAGTAAACTCTATAGGAATGTACTCCTAGAACTCTAAGGGGTCGTGTTCTTGGCTGATTTGATGGAACTGTCGTTTAGGGAGTTCGATCTGATCCTCGGGATGGATTGGCTAGTAAAGTATCAGGCTAGCCTGGATTGCGCAGCTAAGCGCATGGTATTGAAGACCATGGAAGGAGAAGAGGTGGTGATGATAGGTAAAAGGAGAGATTACCTATCTAATCTGGTTTCCGTATTGAAGGCAAAAAAGATGGTTAGGAAAGGTTGTGAAGCATATGTAGTATATGTTTGTGCTTTGGAAGCTAAGGATGCAGCTGCGAGGGATGTCCAGACTATAAGGGAATATGTCGATGTGTTTCCAGAGGAACTTTCAGGTCTACCTTCGGATCGAGAGGTTGAGTTTGGTATAGATTTGTTACCCGAAACTGCGCCAGTATTTATAGCTCCGTATCGGATGGCGCCGAAAGAATTGGTAGAGTTGAAGGCTCAGATCCAGGAATTGTTGGATAGAGGGTTCATTCGACCAAGTGTATCGCCTTGGGGAGCTCCAGTGCTTTTTGTTAAGAAGAAGGATGGGACAATGAGAATGTGTATAGATTATCGACAGCTGAACAAGCTGACAATAAAGAACCGGTATCCTTTGCCCAGGATCGATGACTTGTTCGATCAACTCAAGGGAGCACCGGTGTTCTCGAAGATCGACCTTAGGTCAGGGTACCATCAGCTTAAGGTGAAGGAGGCTGATATCCACAAGATGGCATTCCGTACTCAGTATGGGCACTACGAGTTTCTGGTAATGCCTTTTGGTTTGACGAATGCACCAGCCGCGTTTATGGACATGATGAATCGGGTTTTCCAACCCTACTTGGATCGATTCGTCGTGGTGTTCATAGATGACATTTTGGTGTACTCGAAGTCAGAAGAGGAGCATGACGCACATCTTCATGTGGTTCTGCAGGTTCTAAGGGAGAAACAGTTGTACGCCAAATTTAGTAAGTGTGAGTTTTGGCTCAAGGAGGTGACTTTCTTAGGGCATGTTGTTTCAGCTGAAGGAATCAGGGTGGATCTCCGTAAGATTGAGGCAGTATTGGAGTGGAAATCACCAAAGTCGGTTATGGAGATTTGGAGTTTTTTAGGGTTGGCAGGATATTATAGGAGATTCGTGGAAAATTTCTCCTTAATCGTAGCACCGTTGACTAAGTTGCTGAGAAAAGGAGTTCCATTTGTGTGGCCTGAGAAGCAGCAAGAGAGTTTTGACAAGCTGAAGAAGATTTTGACAGAAGCACCAATCTTGATTCAATGGAGGCGTAAAAGGAATTCACTGTGTATTGTGATGCATCGATATCTTGATTTAGGGTGTGTGTTGATGCAAGAAGGAAGGTGGTCACTTATCGTCCACGGCAGCTTGAGGCCTCACGAAGGTAACTATCCGACACATGATTTGGAATTGGTCACCGTGGTTTTCGCCTTGAAGATTTGGAGGCACTATCTATATAGGGAAAAGTCGAGAGTGTACACGCATCACAAGAGTCCAAGTACCTCTTGGCTCAAAAGATTTAAATCGAGGCAATGCAGAGGTGGATTGAGTTGCTGAAGGACTACGATTGCTCAATCGAATACCATCCGGGCAAGGCTAACGTGGTAGCTGATGCATTGAGCCGTAAGGTGGTAGCGGATTTGCAAGCAATGTTTGCTCACCTAAGTCTCTATAAGGATGGGAGCGTTTTGGCAGAATTGCAAGTGAAGCCGTCTTGGATTGATGAGGTCAAAGAAAGGCAGATGACCGACGAAGTTCTGGGTACTCGGAGGTTGCAAGTACATAGCGGTGAGGCCGAAGGGTTCAGCTTGGGTAGTGATAGAGTGTTGTATTTCCAGGGGAGAGTATGTATGCCTAAGGATGATGATTTGAGGCAGCGAATCCTTAAAGAAGCTCATAGCAGTCCGTACGCTATGCACCCGGGAAGCAGCAAGATGTATCGGGATATAAGGAAGCAATTTTGGTGGCCGGGTCTTAAGCGGGAAGTAACCGAGTTAGTGGCAAGTGTCTGACATGACAGCAAGTTAAGGCTGAGCATCAATTGCCATCAGGGATGTTACAGCCGGTAAAGATCCCACAGTGGAAGTGGGAGGAGATTACTATGGATTTTGTAAGTGGGCTTCCCCTTACGCCCAGTAAGAAAGACGCGATATGGGTGATAGTAGATCGGTTAACTAAGTCGGCCCATTTCATACCGGTAAGGGTTGACTACTCGCTTCAAAGGTTAGCCAGGCTGTATATAGCAGAGATAGTGTGGCTACATGGAGTACCGGTGTCCATTATCTAAGATCGGGATCCCCCATTCACGTCGAGATTCTGGAAGGCCTTACATCAGGAGTTAGGCACGAAGTTGAATTTTAGCACTGCTTTTCATTCGCAATCGATGGACAATCGAGAGGTAATCCAAGTGTTGGAAGATATGTTAAGGGCTGTGTTTTGACTTAGTGGTAGTTGGGAGGAGTACCTACCTTTGGCAGAATTCGCTTATAACAATAGTTATCAAGCGAGTATCCAGATGGCACCGTATGAGGTGCTGTATGGTCAGAAATGCCATACTCCTACGTGTTAGACAGAGTTAGGGGAGCGTCGGATGTTGGGTCCGGAGTTAGTTGCAGAGACAGAAGATAAGGTTAGAGTAATTCGGGCTCGTCTTAAAGAGGCATCGGACAGGCAGAAATCCTACGCCGATCTTAAACGCAGGGATGTGGAGTATGCTGTGGGTGATAAGGTCTTCTTGAAGGTATCACCTTGGAAGAAGGTGCTAAGGTTTGGCCGGAAGGGCAAGCTAAGCCCTAGGTTCATCGGGCCATACACAGTGTTGAAACGTGTGGGATCGGTGGCTTACCAACTTGAGTTGCTGACAGAATTGAGCCAGATTCATGATGTTTTCCATGTTTTGATGCTTAGGCGCTATTGATCAGATCCATCACACGTCGTGCTGGTTGCGAAAATTGAAGTGAGCCCATATTTATCTTTCGAGGAGGAGCCAGTACAGATTTTGGATCGAGATGTCAAGGTTCTGAGGAGGAAGTCAGTACCGTTGGTAAAAGTGCTATGGCGAAACCATGGTACGGAGGAGGCCACGTGGGAACCCGAGAATGTGATACGGCAGTAATACCCCCAACTCTTTTGATCCAGGTAATTTCGAGGCCGAAATTATTTTAAGGGGGTAGAATTGTAACATCTTGAATTAGGGGTTGTTTGCAATTTAATTTTTTCCATGTGCATGCTTGAAGAAATAGGTATGCTATGATTGCTTGACATGTTCTAGGGTCTAGTCATAACCCCGGGCTAGGTCTGGCTTAGGGCTGAATTTTTTTTTTAGTGCTTAAGAGGAGGGAGCTAGGTAAGATAGGGGTTAAGAGAAATTTCGGGAGAAGCATGAGACAAGGAAACAGGTGATAGGGTGGCTTGGGACGCTACCTAAGGAGCTAGGAAGGGAGCGGCAAAGGAGGGTTCGAGTTACCGAATTAGCACCTAGAAGTTTTATTTTTTTCGTTATGTGAAGGAAGTTGGGCTAGGAAGGCCTTAAAAATAAAATGGTAAGGTTTTCGGTCATGAAAGTCGTATTGGTAAAAGTGGCATTGGGCACCACTTAAGGGCCTGGAAGTGACGCCTGGCGTAGGTCTTGGGTTCGAGCAACGTGGGCAGCAGGGAAGGGTGTTTTATTTTTGGTTTTTGGCGTTAAGTTAAGGAGAAGGTAACGAAGGAGCTCTTAAAAGAAATTGTGATGAGTTTATGTCACAAAGAAATTCCTTGGCAGAATAGTTAGGGGTGTTAGTGCAGTTTGCTTCATCAGTCCCATGTTGAACCATGGGGCGATGGTTTGTGTTTTATTTTCTTCTTTGGCGTCCAAGAGGTGGAGAGAAGGTGGACAACATGTGGACTCCAAAAAGATAAGCTAAGGCTGGTTTTTTTTTTATTTTGAAAATTTTGGCTATAGAAAGGGATAAAGGCTGGGTTGTTTTATTTGGTTTAAATTAGTAAGATAAGGGATAATGGCTATTGTATTATATTTATTTTTGAATGGGTGTTAAGAGATAAAGTGGGAGATTATTTTGGGAATTGATAAGGGGCATGGAGGTGGCCGAATGAAGGGCTCTTTGTGATGGTATATTTGGCCAAGTGAAGGGGGGTGGAGGTGTGTGCCGAATTGTGTAGTATAATTAGAGAGTGGCCATCTTTAGTTAGTTCCTTTTTCTTTTTAATTTCTGTTTCATTGTGCCAAAATTCCTTGAAGCAAAAAGGCTATTCATGTTTCTTTTTCTCCTCTATTTTAGCCGAATCCCATAAGCTTCTTTCTCTTTTCTTTGCTTGGCACCCCAAAAAAAACATCAAAGCCGAATACCATACAAATATTTCTTTTTCTCTCCTTTTTGTTCTAGCCGAATCTACTCCATTCTTTTGCTAAATCTCCCTTCTCCTATTAGATCTACTTTGGCCGAATATCAGGTGGGCATAGATTCTCTTCGGGATTTCTTCTTCAGATCGGTTTGTAAGGGTAAGTGATTGTCGAAACCTTCCTTCCATATTATCTTTTTCTCTATCGACTTATATGAAGGGAAAGCCGAAATCCGGCATTTGTTGATGGTTTGGCTAACTGCTTTTGAAATCAATTTCTCATAAGGTGCTACGGGATTTTGAAACTGCCGAACTAAGCCTCCGTTCTCTGCTAATCGATTTGGAGCAATACAGGAATACATTTCAGGATTTTGTGATAATGCATAGATTCGGGATTTCTCTTTAGATCTTCGGTTAAACAGGTGTGTAAAACTCTTACACACTTTATTAGTTAGCATTGCTTATTGTGTTACAGTTAACTATTGTGATAGTGATTTGCCTTGTGGGCATGAGCATGGATTCCGGGTAAGTCGCTTGTGATTTTAAATATGTTATATGGATGACATGATAGTTATGATGGTATGCCATGACTTATATGTATGATTTGTGATAGTACGTTAATCATGTTATGAGCATGTTGATAATGGGATTGAAGAGAGGAGGGAGAATTTTCTCTATGGATCGTCACCGATGGTTTTGACCACAAGATGGGTTGGCCCCATCGCTTTAATCGTGACTTGGTCACCAAAGGTTTTGACCACACTTTGTTGATATAAATCGTGACTAAGTCCCAGTGGTTTGGTACCACCAGTGGTTTTGACCACATATTGATAATTGTGACCTATGGTCATCAGTGGTTTTGACCACACGATGGGTTGGCCCCATCACTTGATTTGTGACTCCGGTCACCAGTGGTTTTGACCACCAGTGGTTTTGACCACTCGGGGTAGTTAAAGGAGTATGGATGGTTAGTTTTGGGTTGCATGTTTGCATGTTTTACTAATATTTTGTGTATCAGTTTGCACTTCTGGATTGGGGATTTATACACTGAGTCTTGGTGACTCACCCCTTCCCATATCATTTTGCAGATGAGTAGATCGCGGAGACGGAGCCGGAGAGGACTCGAGGCGGCCATGCTTGTTCCTTGGATTTGAAATTTTATTTAGCACAGTTTAAGATTATTATTTACTAAATTTTTGGTTTGGGTTGTAATAAGGCCGCTAATTGTTATTTTGGGTGTTTAAGTAGACGTTTTACTTCACTTCTACTATATTACTAAAGAATTTATAAATTGTTTAAATGAATCAGTTAAAAGTGACATTTTCAAAATGGGAAATTCTTACGAGTTTTCAAGGACGTTGCCATCGGGTAGCAAAATTCACTAAGTTAGCAATAACTCTGATAGTTCTAATAATTTAAATGATCAAATGTTTTCAAAGGTTTCAACTCAACCATGTTTTTAAAATCAATCCCACCTGAGTTTTTAACAGACACCGTTTTATAACCTTAACAATATTTTTAGATTTTCACCAGTTAATCAAAATATTTCAAAACATTTTTACTCCATGACATACCAGATCCGGTCAGGGCTCATGAGCCGGGTTTGGGGTGTTACATGGGATGTGTCCTTATGCAAGACGAGAAAGTGGTCACTTATGCGTCTCGACAGTTGAGGCCACATAAGGTTAACTATCCGACGCATGATCTGGAGTTGGCTGCAGTAGTGTTCACTCTAAAAGTGTGGAGGCACTATTTATATGGGGAAAAGTCAGTGATTTACACGGATCACAAGAGTCTGAAGTATCTGCTGACTCAGAAGGAGCTGAATTTGAGACAGCGAAGGTGGGTGGAGTTGTTGAAAGACTACGACTGTTCAATAGAGTATCACCCGGGCAAGGCAAATGTGGTGGCAGATGCCCTAAGTCGGAAAGTGGTGTCGGATCTAAGGGCGATGTTTGCACATCTTAGCCTTTATGAGGATGGAAGTTTGCCATCGGAGTTGCAAGTGAAGCCAACATGGCTAAGTCAGGTAAATGAGAAACAATTGGTAGATGGTGAACTCAGTGCTAAGCTGCTACAAGTACAAAATGGGGAGTTGGAAGACTATGGTGTAAACGGTGATGGAGTACTGTGTTTTCGGGGCAAGGTCTGTATGCCAAAGGATGAGGAGGCAAAAATTTTTCAGAAATCGCATAGTAGCCCTTATGCTATGCATCCTGGAGGAAGTAAGTTATATATGGATTTACGGGATCAATTTTGGTGGCCTGGTCTTAAGCAGAAAGTTACAGAATTTGTAGGGAAGTGCTTAACGTGTCAGCAAGTCAAGGTTAAACACCAAGTACCGTCAGGATTGCTTCAGCCGATAAAGATTCCGCAATGGAAGTGGGAGAGAATTACCATGGACTTTGTTAGTGGGCTTCCCCTTACGCCTATTAAGAAGGACTCGGTATGGGTGATAGTAGATCGGTTGACGAAGTCTACACATTTCATACCAGTACGGGTGGACTATTCCCTGCAGAGATTGGCAAAATTGTATGTACCAAAAATCGTGAGGCTGCACGGAGTACCAGTGTCGATTATCTTAGATAGGGATCCGAGGTTTACGTCTCGATTTTGGAAAGCACTACATCAAGCATTGGGCACCGTGTTGGACTTGATCTGACATTCCATCTGCAATGGACTACCAATCTGAGCGGGTAATTCAAGTGCTAGAGGATATGTTGAGGGGTTGCATGATAGATTTTAGAGGAAGTTGGGAGGAGTTCTTGCCCTTAGCAGAATTTGCGTACAATAACAGCTATCAAGCAAGTATTCGGATGGCACCGTATGAAGCGCTGTATGGAAGGAGGTGTCGCACCCCTACGTGTTGGACAAAATTAGGGGAACGTCATGATTTAGGTCCGGAGATGGTGGCAGAAGCGGAAGAAAAGGTTAAGGTAATTTGGGCACGGTTGAAGGAGGCATCTGACAGGCAGAAGTCATATGCAGATCTTAAACGGAAGGAGATAGAGTTTGCAGAAGGAGATCAAGTGTTTTTAAAAGTTTCGCCATGGAAGAGGGTGATGAGATTTGGTCGCAAGGGAAAGTTAAGTCCCAGGTTTATAGGACCTTATCGAGTTTTGAAGCGGGTTGGACCAGTGGCATATCAGTTAGAGTTGCCTTCGGAGTTGAAGCAGATGCACGATGTGTTCCACGTTTTGATGCTACAGCATTACCGATCGGATCCATCTCATGTAATACCTGTTGAGGAGGTGGAGCTAAGACCAGATTTGTCTTACGAAGAAGAACCGATTCAAATATTGGAACGGGATGTGAAGGTGCTACAGAGGAAATCAGTTCCTCTAGTCAAAGTGTTATGGCATAACCATGGATCGGAGGAAGCTTCGTGGGAGCCAGAGGAAACAATGCGACAGTAATACCCCCACTTATTTTAGCCAGGTAATTTTGAGGTCGAAATTATTTTAAAAGGGTAGAACTATAATATCTGGGATCTAGGGGTTATGCATTTTCACTTAAATGTATGTGGTAGCATGCTTGTGTGTGTTTTGAATGTATTTTGGGGGCTTCGGGAACCTTGGGATGTAGGTAGAAGCGTTAGAAAAAAATTTGATTTTTAAGCCTAAAAAAAAGGGAACTAAGGGAGCTAGGCCTTAAGTAGAGGTGTATGAGGGTTATGACACAAGTAAAGCCCTGGTAAAGTGGCAAAGAGGCGCCACTTAGGGCCCTGGGAGGTGACGCCACAGGGAGTGTAAAGGGACCCAGGTTCGAGCAGCAAGGGAATCGTTTTGGAGCTTTTATTTTTCGGCAAGGAGATGCAGTGATGGACGGCACAAGGAATCTGGATGGATGAAGTGTAGATTGGGTCTGACAGCTCAAAGATTCGGCTAAGTAGGAGAAAAAGAAGGGATTGGGAGGAGAGAAGAAGAGTTGGCTTGCAAATGGACTTTGAAAGGGGCATATTCGGTCATGCATAGGGGATCTAGTGGCAAAATTTCTTAGTCTCTTTACTCTTCCTTTCTTTCTCTCAACCTCAATCCTATACCTTTTCTTTTTCTTGTGGTCGAATATTCCATCATCATTGAAAGCCATAGCCGAATCGTGTGACCCTTCTTTCCCTTTTCTTCTCTTTCAATTTGCTTAGGCCAAAACCCCTCTCTCTCAATTTCACCATAGCCGAATCTCTTTAAGCTTCACACTTCTCATCTCCTTTTCTAAAACCCAAATATCTCTGTGTTTCCAAGCAAGGGTGCAATCGATCTCAACATTATGGTAAGGGATAACTACCATTCGGTTTCTTTTTCTTTTTCTTTTGGTTAGCTGAAATCTAGGAGTCTAATCCCTCTTTTTTTCTTTTGGCCAAACCATGAAGGAGATCTTTCGAGATTCTTGTAGCCGACGGTTTAAGGGAGATCTTTCGGGATTTTGGATATCCAAGGTAAGCAAGGCATATCATTCGGCCAAGGGCCAAATTACCTATTGAGGGTTGCCGATTCTAACTATGGTTTTTAGGGAGGAGTACAACCTGATTCGGTAGATCATCGGGATTTGGTGGCCGATCTAGGTAAGGATTATGGTTGTGCATTAACCTTTTGGGAATTGTTTGTATAGCCGAATGGCCTCTTTGCTAATGATCTTAGTGTTGGCCGAATGTAGGAAAGGGGATCTAGTGCATTAGATCGGGATTTTTGGGATTCGGTAATTGCGTTAGTAACCAGGTGTGTAACCCACCCTCAATTCCCGATTAGTAGCAATATTATTATGTATATGTTAATAAGGCAATGAATGAATATGGCTAAGGGTACCATTCAATGGTGCAGTGTATTCAGGTATGTTACCCCTTAATACTCGCTAATAATGCTTATAAACATGGATATGAGAAAATGTGAAATTTTGTTATGGACATGGGGTGAGGTAAATTGCATGATATTTATATGTTTTGTATGATGCATGAGCATATGGGTGATAATGATAAAGGGGAAGTGTTCCGGTGGTTTTTACCACATTATCCGGTGACTTATGTCACCTATTATGAATCCAGTGACTCTGTCACATTATTTGGTGGCTATGCCACGATTATAAGGCGATGTGCGCTTAATCGCAGCCGACGCCTTTGATGGTGTATAGCGGATGGAGGGTCGATTTAGTAATCCCCACGGTGTGATTGGCAAGTGCGGGTGATGTGTAGAGGTTGGATATCTAGGTGGGTTTGGGTTGCATCATTGTCTATATTTGTTTTACGTGATTTAATATGCCTTGATCGCTTGGGAGTCTGTGTTGGTTGTTACACATCGAGTCATTGACTCACCCTTCGTGGGCTAACATTTTGCGTGTGATACTCAAGAAATGGACCGGGTCGGCAGGGACTTAGTGGTGGCCATGCTTAGCTCAGCATTTTCACGCTTTCTTATTATGTTTTCGGGTTTTACTCGGGTGTTGTTTTTGTTTTAATAAGGCCATTATTATTTAACTGTTTTATTTATGCATTTTAAATTTTATTCTGGTACGATCAACGTTAGACAAGTGGTTAAAATTTTTTTTGTAAAACAACTTCAAATGTTTTGACACATAAACACCTACGATTTTTAACTTAATGATAAGCTCTAAAATTTGGCATTTCTTTAAACTTGTAATTTCTGAAATATGAAGATAACGCTTTAATACAAAATTAAATTACAACATGGTTTTCAACTTGAGAATAACCCAAATCTATTTTCTTCAAAACCACCAAGTATTTCAAGATGACATAACGAGATTTAACTATGTTTTACTCAAGGAGCATGCCAGATCCGGTCAGGGCTTGTGGGTCGGGTTTGGGGTGTTTCATTAAATTACCATTTATACATAATCAAACAATTAAACAAAGTATATCAAATTGATTTGCCAAATGCCTATACACAAGCATTCATCAACAAGTTAGTTACATAAGTGCATGTAATCATCCATTATCTCAATTTAATACTCAATACATTGTATCATATCAAATTCATATATCATGTACACCATTTGTAACATTTCATTCTCAATCATATAAACAGTAAATCATTCGATAACAGTAACAATATTTCATCCATATAACAGTAATTCATTCATATAACACATAGCTTTTTCACATAACCAATAACAGAATTTATACTCGTTGAACCTATTAGAATATCAAGGGATACTCTGGTGGTATACATAACATATAAATTAGTAATCTGTCAATTAATTATCATTTTCGCTCTTTTGAGCTATGATTAGTAAGCTCCTCCTGAGCTGATGGACAGTAAGCTCTATTGAGCTAAAACGGTAAGCTCCGACGAGCTGAAAACAATAAGCTCTTATGAGCTGATATATCGGTAAGCTCATATGAGCTGCGGTGAGTTCGCAGCACATGCAGGATCTTGACCTAAACGGTAACCCTATTGACATGTCACTCGTATCCTACGAATTCCTATGGTTCAAATGGTTCTTGTTAACCATCAGAATATATCAATAAGGCATTCGAATTTCAAATGGATCATTTAATCAATTACATGCATTCATTTCAAATAATTACAAGTATTTAAAAGTTTGATTCTAATTATATGAACTTACCTCGAGTTGCTCAGATAGAAATATCGGCTAATTGTCAACCTTTCCTTTTCCCTGATCTAATCTCGATCTCGGCTTATCTTGATCTATGTATTATTAAAATCAACTTATTTAATCAACTATTTATTCAATTTAGTCTAAAACACACATTAGGACTAGTTTACACATTGCCCCTAAACTTTCGTATTTTTACAATGTAGTCCTTATCACATGAAATTGCAAATTCATGCAATTTAGTACGAATCCATGCTTAGCCGAATTTAATACATATTACTTGCAGCCCATATTTTCAATTTATTCACACTTTTGCCCACATAATTTTACATTTTCACAAATTAACCCTTTTTGACATTTTTGTCAAAAATCACATTACAAAAGCTAGTTTAACTATCAACAACTATTCAAAATCCATCATCTACCATCAAATTACTCAAGAATTCAACAATACAACATGATAAATCTTTAACAGTTTCAAAATCTAAGGTACAGGCTAGTTAGATTACGAAGCAACGATCTCAAAAACGTAAAAATCATTAAAAACAAAATAAAAAATTACTTACAATTTGATCTTGAAGTGGCAGAATATTTCAAACCCTAAAATGGCTTTCTTCTTTTCCATACACGGTATAGGAAGATGAATGAAACCAATTATTTTGGTTTTGTTTTAATTAAATTAACCTTATTAAACATATTACCAAATTAACCTTATTAATATAACTAAAAAAAATCACTTAATGCTTGCCCAAAATTGTCCACTCATCTTTCAAATGGCTTAATTACCATTTAAGGTAACCATAATTAAAATACAAAGCTATTTGACACCTTTAACTAATAAAACATGTATTTTACATTTTACGCGATTTAGTCCTTTTTACCGAATTAAGCATTCAAACAGTAAAATTTCTTTACGAAACATTCACACAATAATTTTATCATGCTGTAAACTTTAATAAAATAATAAAATAAATATTTTCACTTTAGATTTGTGGTTTCGAAACCACTATTATGATTTGACTAAAAATAGGCTATTACAGGAAAATTATCGTGTCAAACTAAACCTAATCCTTGACATAATGCAAGTGCTATGATGTTGAGAAGTGGAATGGTTTTGGAATCCATACTTAGCAGAAGTTGTGCCCACAACACTGGGCAAGAAGGAAAGAAACTTGACTCAGAGGCTCCAATAGAGTCGACATCACAAAAACCATTTGTAGTACCACCTCCATTTCCTAGATGACTCCCTCAATGTAAAAAGGAACGAGAAGAGAAGGAGATCCTTGACACTTTTTGGAATGTAGAGATAAACATACATCTTCTTGATACGATTAAGCAAATTCCATGACATGCAAAGCTTTTGAAAGAATTATACATGAGTAAGAAGAAGCTCCTAGGCAATGAAAGTATGAGTGTTGGGATTAAAAAGGTCATGTGTGACTTAGGTGCATCTATTAATGTTATGTCTTTTTCTATTTATAAACTACTAAATGTGGGTCATTCAAAAGAAAACATATGTAATCATTTAGCTTGCAGATAGGTCAATAGTGCATTCAGAAGGAGTGTCTGAGGATGTTCTTGTCAAGGTAAACGAACTTATTTTTGCTGTAGATTTCTATATTATCGACATGGAGGAAAACAATTGGGCCAATTCTTCCGATATACTACTTGGGAGACCATTTTTAAGTTTTGCACAAACAAAGATTGATGTGCAGAGTGGAATACTCACCATTGAGTTCGATGGATAAGTGGTGAAATGTAATGTTTATAAGGTCAAGGGCCATTCCAGCACGATTACTAGTGTTTCTAATATTGATATAATTGAGCCTTTAACTGAGCTGCATTTGGAATATCATGACGAAGATGAATTACGAACTGTTCTTTGAAGAAGTTTGGATTTGGATACCATGAAAGAACTAGAGGATTGGATGATGGTTGAAGTGTCAATTCACGAAACGGTTGCTCATATGGAGGCATCACAATTACGAAGGAATCTAGGTAAAATTTTTGAATTATCTTCTTCGCAAGCTGAACTTTTTCCATTTATTTTGTAGTCCCCAGAATTGAAACTTACAGTACTACTAAACCATTTGAAGTACACCTTCCTAGACGAAGGAAATACGTTTCCAGTAATAATCTCAAGTAAAATTTCAAAGTCAAGAAGACAATTTGGTACGAGTTCTTAGAAATTATAAAGGGGTGATCGGATGGACGATTGCTAACATTAAGGGTTTGAGACCCTCGACTTTTATGCATAAAATTCCAGTAGTAGAGAATGCGATTCCTAAAAGAGACTCAAAGACATCTCAACCTACCTATGATGGAAGTAGTAAGAAAAGAAGTTCAAAAATAATTTGATGTTGGGATGATCTACCCATTTTTAACAGCAATTGGGTTAGCCCAATTCATGTACTACCAAAGTAAATCAGCGTGACCATAATTGAAAATTCGATAGGAGAAATGGTTTCCACTCAGGTCCAAAATGGGTGGAGAGTCTGCGTAGATTACAGGAAGTTGAATTCTTTAACTTGGAAAGACCATTTTCCATATCCTTTTATTGACCCAATGTTAGAACGTTTAGCTGGAAAATCTCATTATTGTTGTCTTGATGGTTACTCAAGTTTTTTTTCCAAATTTTAGTGGCATCGAAAGATCAAGAGAAGATGACATTTACGTGTCCGTTTGGAACATTAGCCTATAGACAAATGCCATTTGGACTCTGCAAAGCACCAGCCATATTCCAAAGGTGTATGGTAAGTATATTTTCTAACTACGTTGAGAAAATAACTGAGGTATTTATGGACAAATTTACTATGTATGGTGAACCTTTTGATATATGTCTGTCAAACATTGCCAAAATTTTAGAAAGGTACCCAGAATTTAATCTTTGATAGCTCGATGAAGCAAACTGAAAATGCCAAGCAGGGGGTGAATTGGCCTTTAAAAAATTTGGTGAAAGCACAAGCAAGAATGAAACAAAGAACACAAAGAATTTAGAGTGGTTCGACCCCAAATGCCTACTCCACTACCTTAGTATTCCACCACTAAGAATTTTCCCAAATTCACTAATTTGTTCAACCTTTTAGGACAAGATTTAACCTTACAACTCCTTAATATTTCTACCCCAAATCTTAAGTTTCAAACCCTCTCAAAGAGATACAAATGAGCAAACAAATAAACATTCCTTATAAGATAAAATTGTTTGCAAATTGAAGCACAAATACAATGAGATACACTTGAGCAAAAGAATTGAGATAAAGCTCACAAGTGTATGTAAGAAAAATAGGAAAATTTAAGCTCTAAGGTTGTTTAATTGATGATTTTTTTCTTAAAAGCGCTTTCTTGGATGTTGTAGGACTTTGAAAGATGATATTTATACCCCCTAATAGATTTCTAACTGTCGAGGTTGTTAATGAAGTTAATTTGGCCGTTGGGAATGTAAAACCAGAGTATTTATTTCACCTACAATTGTGAGTATAATACCTCCAAAAAGGGTATCGATATTTTTTGTCATAAATGCCAATTCAGTGACAGTTGGAATGAAATAATCGATACTTAAAAAATATTTTATCGATACTTTCTGAAATAGGTATGGATACCGATTTTATACTTCGTAGGGTTTATGAGAAATAGAATGCTATTTTGGTATCACTTTTAAGAAAGGTATCGATTATTTTTAAAAAGTATCGATACTAGAAACATGGTATCAATAATTTTTTTAGGGTTTCTGAAAACAGAATGCCTTTTTGGTCCTGATTTTTCTAAGGGTATCAATATTTACAAAATCATCGATACTTGTCCATAAGGGATCGATACCTTTTGTCATGGAGCAAAATTGACTTGTTTGAAAATAATTTTTAAATGATTTTAACTTGATTGAAATCATTTTGACTTGGTTAAATCATTTGCACTTGATTTTAAAATTGTTTGAAAGTTTTATCTTTTAGACTTCAAATTTAAAAATTATTTTGTCAATTTTAAGTTATATTTAAAAAATTTTAATTTGTTATATCAAAATCTTTTATCAAATAAAGCTTAGTTTAACAATCTCCTCCTTTTGATATAACAAAACATATGGTAAATTTGTTTTGAATAATTGCTCCCCTTAATAAAAGACATTTTAAATTTGAGGCCAAAATAAAAATTTATCATTCAAGTTGGCATTCATTTTACTTAAAAAAATGGTCACAAAATTTGCATTTAGTTATCATAAAAAATAATCAATCAATTTACTTGAATTTACCTTTTCTTCTCTCCCTTTTGTTATATGAAAAGACAAATAAAGCTTAAAGAGAAAAGAAGTTAGCTCATCAAAAGATAGATAAAGTTGAATAAGCAAATAAAAGATGTATATTAAAATACAAAATAAAAATAAAAATAAAAATAAAGTGCTATAAAAAGATATAGGCATAAATATAGAAATAAAGGTGCAAATGTTATGAAAATGTAATGTATGTTCTAGAGCTGGTCTAATCATCATGATGAGGGGAGAAAAGAGGCGTCGAAGGGAAACGGGCTAAGAGAGATGCCATTTGCGTCTCCAAAGTTGAGAGACGAGGGTTAACATCTTCCCTAAGACCTCGAATGTTGTTGCTCAAGGAATGGATAGCATCGAGGATAACATTATTAACCTCGGAGGAGGGTTAAGCAGTATGCGAAGAAGAAGCCAGTGGAGCAATGGGCTTGGGTACTAGAATATCGTCAAAAGCAGTGTCGACGCCGTCTTCTTCATTATCTACCAGACGGTCATACTTAATCCAAATATTAGTGGCAACATCAAAATGATTTCCCGCATGATGTAGGGCTCCATAACTAATAGGTTGGTTAGAAGCAACATGGGTGTCTCCATGGGTGCTAATACCTAATTTCCTAAAAATGTATGACAAATATGTGCCATGAGGAAGAGTGACATTTGTATTCATCCCCTTTCCAATAACTTTTGTAATGTCATTAAACAAGATAAGTGCAAGTTCAGGACACTTATCAGATTTAAAATAATCGAGCCACCAATAATTGGTGTTTCGAAGCTTGGCATGCTTTTTGATAGGTCTTAGGTTCCAAGTGAGAATTAAATGGAGGACACGATCATAGAGATTGAGTTCAGATGTTGATCCAGATTGGATAAAGAGCAAGGGATCAAAATGCCCTTTTTCATTGGAAGAACCTCTAGAAGGTAAGTGAAGATAATCACCAAACTCTTCGAGAGTGAGGCGAATAGGAGTTCCCATTAAAAATGAGGTGATGGTAATAGCCAGACTTATCATGTTCAAGTTTGGCATTTGAGAAGAAAGCTCGAATAGGATTTAAATAAGTTGGTAAAAAAATAGTTAGAAATGTCATCCACCCCTAATTTTGTAAAATAGGGAGATAAGTAAAGCTAATAGGCTCTAACATGGCTATATCAACTTTCCTAGCCTCCCAAACACGTTTTGACGCAAAATATGAGTTAAAAATATACATAGAGTGTGAGTTTTGAAAACAGGTGCTAAAAGATGACTCCAACTCACTAGATGCATTAGAAGAAGATGCACTAGTCTTAGAACGTTTATTTGGGGCCATTGTAACTAAGAACCACTTAGAAAAACACTAAAACCAAAAAAAAAAAAAAAAAACTCTTTGAGGAATTTTGCTAAACACTTGGTGGGTTAAGGTTTGAGAAAATTTTTAACAAAGATCTTTAGGAATAGGTGACCTCCTGCAATAAAACATTATATATATTGCTTAAAATATCCCAATAAACCATTAACAAACATGATTTCAACCTACATTTTTCAAAATCAACAAGTTGAAAGTTTTAGTTATTTACCTCAAAAAATGTGAAAATAGGGAAAATCTCCAAGAAAAGATGAGCAAAACTTGTGAAAAAGATGTTTGAAGATGTAAAAAGGCCAATATTTGTCGAAAAATTGAAGAAATTTAAAAAAAAATTGGAGAGGAGAAAAGAGGTTTTTTAGTGGAGGAAAAACAAATTTTAGGGTTCTTTGTTTTAAAACAGCAGCATGTACCTTTAAAACCCCAGTGGTATCGATATTTTTTCACGAGTATCGATATTTTTATAAAGTCTCGATACTTTTAAGTTCGTATTGATACCAAATTATCATTTTTTTCCAAGTGAAGTAAAATAGCAAAAATGCGATTTTTAGGTTGTATAGTTTTCTAATAAAATGACTCCAAAATTGTTCCTAAACATTTCATATGCATAAAGATGTGTAGTGTGAGTAAAATGTATGAAATGCATGAAGCAAAGATATGTTAAAAAAATGACTAAGTTGATACCACTTTTCTAAAATGTAAAAGGAAATAAAGTCAAAATAGAACTGTTTTTCACATGAAACTTCCCCTACCTTTTTGCATATAAAAGCCATGAAATTTATACTCAACAAGATTTTTGCAATAAAATAATCAAATAAGGTACAAGAAGATTGTAACACAAAGTCAAGGCAATGTTGTTAAACCTAGTTCTCCCCTAAGTGTCCAAAATCTTTCTTTGTCTAATGGTTTTGTAAAAATGTCAACTAATTGGTTTAAGGTGTCTAAATACTCTAGAACTATTTTACCCTTTTGGACATGATCTCTAATGAAATGATGTCTAATTTCAATGTGTTTAATCCTAGAATGTTGAATGGGATTTTTAGTGAGACAAATAGCACTAGTATGTTCACACTTGATAGGAGCGGTATCTACATCAATTCCATAGTCCTTAAGTTGTTGTTTCATCCATAAAATTTGAGCACAACAACTACCAGTAGAAATATATTCCACTTCGATAGTGGACAAAGCAACACTATTTTGTCTCTTTGAAAACCATGAAATTAGCATGTTGCCTAAAAATTGACAAGTACTGGAGGTTCTTTTCTTATCTAATTTGCAACCTCCAAAATCCGTATCGAGTAAGCATGCAAGCTAAATGGTGAATCTCTAGAGTATCAAAGACCTAAATTTGACGTATCTCTAAGGTATCTAAAGATTCTCTTAGGACAAGATTGATATTTAACAGGAAAACATACATTAAACATAATGTCAGGTCTACTTGCAGCAAGATAAAGCAAAGAACCAATCATTGACCTATATAATTTTAAATCGACACATTTACCTTCCTCATCTTTGTCAAGCTTTGTAGAAGAACTCATTAGAGTAGCTTGTGGTTTGACAGTGTCCATGCTAAAATTTTTGAGCATGTCCTTTGTGTACTTAGCTTGATTGAATAAGATATCATCCTTTCTTTACTTAATTTGGAGACCTAAGAATAAATTTAGTTCTCTCATCATGCTCATCTCAAACTCACCTTGCATTCGTTTAGAAAATTCTTGACAAAGAATATCATTAGTAGAATAAAAAAAATATCATCAACATAGATCTGAACTACTAATAAATCTTTGTCTTTTCTTTTAATAAAAATTGTTGTGTCTTCCCTTTACAAAAATCTTTTTCAATAAGAAAATTTGATAGTCTTTCATACCAAGCACTAGGAGCTTACTTCAAAACATATAATGCTTTGGAAAGTTTGAAAACATGGTTTGAAAATTTTGGATCTTTAAAACCCGATGGTTGTTCAACATACACTTCTTTATTTATAAAATCATTTAGAAAATTACTTTTTACACCCCTTTTTTATAATTTAAAATTATTAAAGCATGCAAAAGCTAAGAGCATTCTAATGGCTTCCATCCTAGCTACGGGAGCATATGTTTCATCATAATCTATTCCTTCCTCTTGAGTGTAACCTTGAACAACAAATCTAGCCTTGTTCCTCACTATGTTACCACTCTCATCTAGTTTGTTCCTAAAAACCCATTTAGTACCTATAGTAGATTTATCACTAGGTCTATCAAATAGGGTCTATACTTCACTTCTTTTAAATTGATTTAACTCTTCTTGCATAGCTAATATCCAATATTCATCATTTAATGCTTCTTTGATATTTTTAGGCTCAATGCATGAGATAAATGCAACATACAAGTATTTCTAAGAAAAGATCTAGTAATTACCCCTTGGGATGGATCTCCCAAAATCATACCATCCTTCACATAGTTGAGCTTTCTTGGATGAGTAACTTCCCCTTCCTCAATTGAAAGTTCTTCTAGAGCATCTTGTATTTGTTCTTGATTTTTTCCATTTGATGATTGATCCTCTTTATTGAAAAATTTTGCATCATCATTATCAACTCAAAATTCCTTTCTAGAAGGAAGATTATAGTCATAAAAAATAACATGTATAGACTCTTCTACTACTAAAGTTCTTTTATTAAAGACTCGATAAAATTTAGAATTCAAAGAATAACAAGGGAAAATTCCTTCAGCACTCTTTGCATCAAATTTACCAAGATTATCTTTTCCATTGTTTAAAACAAAATATTAGCATCTAAAGGGATGAAAATAGTTAATGTTAGGCTTTTTGTTTTTGAAAAGTTCATATGGAGTTTTCTTTAAATAGACCTAATCATCACTCTATTAACCATATAGCAAGTGGTGTTTGTGGCTTCCACCCAAAAATATTTTTGTAAATTATTTTCACATAGCATGGTTCTAGCCATTTCCTTTAAAGTTCTATTTTTCCTCTCAACAACTCCATTTTGTTGAGGGATTTTAGTTGCAGAAAAATTATGGCCATGTAGCAGCTCGATTTTGGGGCTAGTCAGAATAGTGGTTTCGAAACCACTAATTTAAGGTCGGATAAATTAGTTTTAATATTATTTTATGTGTTACATCATGATTATATGAGTGCATGAAAATTTTGATGCATTAATTTTGGTGTTTCATGCTTAATTGAGAAAAAAAGGGCTAAATCACATAATGTGTAAAAGTTTTATTTTACAAGCTAGAGGTGTCTAATAGCTATAGAATATTACATTGGATGTCCTTAATGTGTAATTAGGCCAAGGGGACAAGTGAATTAAAATTTGGTCAATGTTTGGTGACATTAGGTGACTAAATGAATAAAATAAGATAAAATAAAGAAAAGGCTATCATCTTTTCATTTCTTTTATTCTTCCACCAATTTTTACACTCAAGAAAGGGCTATGGAAGCTTGAAAATTTTAGCAATCTTTAATCCTTTCTAGTAAGTGTTCTAGATGGTTATTTTTGATAATTTTTGTACTTTTGGAACCCCTAAAGCTGAAGCTAGCTAATAAGGGGACTATTTTACAAAATGGTTGAAAGTTTAGGGATTTTCCATGAGAGTGCTTATGTTGTTTGCTGAATTTTTAGGAAGAAAATAAATTATGATTGTTAAATAAACAACTTTTGTGAAAGGTGTTTCCATGAAAACACCTAAAAGGACCTTCTTGTAAAGGTTGTAAATTGAGTAGTAAATGCATGAAATGATTGGTAATGTGAGTTTTTATAAGAGTAATAAATGTTCAGCTAGGCTTGTTAAATAAGAAAATTTGATAAAAAATGATTTACGAGCCTAGGCGTAAAATTGTAATTTTGCTAAAGTATAAGGGCAAAATGGTAATTTTTTCCAAAGTAGAAATTTTGAAGTGTCTTGATTTATGTAGTGGTTAAATGAGTAAATTTTATTATTATATATCAAGAAGAATGTGGAATCAATCTTGACCAGGGAAAAGGCAAGGTTACAGACTAAATTACAAGCTGACATATTTTGTATCGAGGTAAGTTTATGTGAAAACGATACATCCTTATTACATATGTTTCTACTTATTGATGCATTGTGTGGATGTAAATGCTTGTTGGGGAGATTTATTAAAAATGGTAGAAAATGAGGAAATTCTCGGATGAACCTTCAGGATAGGAATATGGGTACGGATAAATATCTGTAAGAATGTAATTATTATTGTGGGTAGGCTGTGTGCGATACCACGTTGTTGTTTATTAACGATGGGCTGTGTCCTATACCATCGTATTTATTATCATTGGTGGGATGTGTGCGATACCATTATAATCATGTAATTAATGGTGGGCTGTGTGCGATACCACCTTGTAAATTATTAGATGGTGGGCTGTGTGCGAAACCACCAAATATCCAACAATATTCTAAAGTGTTCATTGAGAAACTTGTCTCAGTGAAATTACATGTGGCTTTGTGGTGATAAATGCAGGGTATAAGTGCAAGTAAATATGAGCAATGTTATATGATATATGTTTGGGATATGGTGAGGTTTGAAATGGGTAAGTATAGTTATGAGGACTTGGATTGTTTGTATTTAATAAGTAATGTTCTTGATTGATAAAGATGTGTTATGATGTATATTGTTTACATATAGACTTACTAAGCTTAAAGCTTACTCCCTTCTCTTTTTCCTTGTTTTCTAGTGTCGAAGAGCCAGCTTGGGATACAGAGATAATCAGAAGATCACCCACACTATCAGCACATCTTGGTATAGTTAGATTTAGTATTTTGAGTATGGCATGTATAGGGCCTAGACTTAGTTGAATGTCATATTGTTTTGTCCAAATGTGTTGGCTCACTGAAAGATGAATCCTTTTGTATAAGGCCATAGTTCATGGCTCTTTCTTATTAATTTATGAAATGATGAGGTTATTTATGTATGTGCAAGTTGTATGATTTTTTTAATTGGGGTATTTATGCATGAATAAGTTGGTTGTTTAATATGGTTTATGATGGGAAAGTAGGGGTGGCAATAAGGGCTTGGTAAATAGCATTGTTCTTGTCCACACGGTAGACATATGGGCATGTGTCTAGGCCGTGTGTGACACACGGCCAGCCCATGGGTGTGTGGTTAGGCCGTGTGTCCCCCTGCATGCTAAGTTGGAATGTCAGTATGCTTAGTAGTAACCACATGGGTAGAGACACGGCCGTGTGTCTCAACCATATGGAAGACACGACCATAGTACATGGGCGTGTGCCCAGGCCGTGTGAAGTCTGCACCTGAATTAGGAATTTAATTCGCCACACGGTCGAAGGACATAGGCGTGTGCCTTGGCCGTGTGACATTTATGGGGTGATGACGTCAGAAACAGAATGCCAAGGTTTTTGCACACGAGCAATGACGTGGCCGTGTGAGAGACATGGGCCATGGACATGGGCATGTATCTGACTGTGTGAAAATGCCTGTAGGTTTGAATTGAGAAATAAAGGCACACGGGTGTGGAACATGGGCATGTGATATGTCATACAGGCGTGTCCCTTCCTCCACACGGGCGTATGGACTATTTGATGAAAATTTTCTAAGTCTTTCTAGAGAAATTTAAAAGAGTTGGATTTGATCCCGAACCATTCCTAATATGTGATTTAGGCCTTGTAGACTTGTTTAAGAGGTGTTACAAAAAGTTTTAATTTTGAGTGGAAAGTCATGTCTCGGTATTACATAATTGTTTGTGTATAAGTCTGGTAACGCCTCTTACCCTATTTCGACGTCAAATACGGGTAAGGGGTGTTACATTTAGTTGTATCAGAGCTATGTTTTAGTTGGTTTTCAGACTACCATAACGTGTGTAAGAGTCTAGCTATACATGCCATAAATATATTGGTTGTGTGGTGACTCTTGACAATTTTAAATTGTGTTTTTGTATAGTAAATGGATCCCGACTGAGCTGCTACTGATGATGCTGCTAGTAATGCATCGACTCTCGCGCAGGGGACCACTCCTATAGAAAGTAGACCTGAGACTTTGGGTCAAGGAGAAGAGGCTCAAAAAGCCTTTCTTCATATGATGAGTAACTGGTACACTGAGTTTGTACGAGCAAACCCTAATGCTCAACCTCCTCTACCCCCACCTATACCTTAGCCAGTCCTCGTAGCTCCTCAAGGTATAGATTTGGTAAGGATGACTAAACCACTGGTCGACAAGATTTGAAAACAAGAGGCCGAGGAATTTAGAACCGACATAGATGATGACCCTGAGAAAGTAGAGTTCTGGCTCGAAAATTCCATGATGGCGTTTGATGAACTTTCTTGCACACCCGAGGAAAGCTTAAAATGTACTGTGTCATTACTGAAGGACTCGGCATGCCGCTCGTGGAAAACACTAACATCGGTAGTTCCAAGGGAGAGAGTGACATGGGACTTCTTCTTAGAAGAGTTTCGAAAGAAATACATATGTCAGTGATTCATTGATCAGAAACGGAAAGAGTTTTTTGAATTGAAGCAGGGTAAAATGTCTATGGTAGAGTATGAGCGCGAATTTGTAAGGCTCAGTAAGTATGCGCAAGAGTGTGTGTCTACAGAAGCTATTATGTGCAAGAGGTTCAAAGATGGGCTGAATGAGGATATTAGATTACTAGTTGGGATCTTGGAGTTGAAGAAATTCATAGTTTTGGTTGATAGAGCTTACAAGGCTGAAGAGTTGAATAAGGAAAAGAGAAAAGCTATGATTTAAGCCCGAGATGTAAGGAAGAGGCCGATAAGTAAGTCATTCCAAATCCAATCAAAGAGGTCCAAAGAAATGAACCCTCGAACGATTGCTTCAGCTGGGTATTCAAACTGAGATCGCGGTAACACATATTTGGGCTCGAGAGTTCAAGCCACCTCGATGGCAAGCGTGGGCAATGCAAAGCTAAATAAATCGGAGTGTCCAAATTTTGGTAGAAAACATACTGGGGAGTGGTGGGGAAACAATCAAACTTGCTACAAGTGTGGTTCACAAGACCACTTTATTTGAAACTGTCCTGAGAAGGATGAGAAAGGCAGAAAATAAGAAGTAAGAGCGAGCAATGTACCTTCTAGGGGTAAACCACAAAGGAACCCAGGGAGTGGGACTAGAAGTAGAGGTGCGCCTAGAGATTCTATTGTGAGATCAGAGGGTAGAGCACCTGCAAGGACTTATGCCATTCACGCTCACGAAGAGGCATCATCTCCAAATGTGATAGCGGGTACTTTTTCTCTTCATGATATCTCTGTTGTTGCTTTAATTGATCCGTGGTCTACCCATTCCTATATTTACATGAAATTGGTATCTAGCATGAATATGATTGTTGAGTCTGTAGAATTTTTGATAAAAGTGTCAAACCCGTTAGGCAAACATGTGCTAGTTGACAAAGTGTGTAGAAATTATCCATTGACAATTAGAGGTCATTATTTTTCGGCTAACCTCATGTTGTTGCCGTTTGATGAATGTGACCTAATTCTTGGCATGGATTAGTTGACTGCTCATAATGTTTTAGTAAACTGTGGTAGTAAGTTTATTGAACTGAGATATGTAAATGGAGATATTATTCGGGTTAAATCAGGTAAATTAGATAGTTTTCCTGTAGTGGTTTCGTCTATGGTAGCTGAGAAATACATGAGAAAAGGGTATGAGTCCTATCTCACATTTGTGTTAAATACCCAAGAGTCAAAAGTAAAGATTGAATCAGTGTCGGTGGTATGCGAGTATCCGTACATGTTTCCGGAAGAGTTACCCGGATTGCCTCTAGTTAGAGAAGTAGAGTTTGGCATTGAGTTAGTTCCAAGTACAGCACCTATATCGATTGCCTTGTATAGAATGACTACGTTGGAGTTAAAAGAGTTGAAGGTTCTGTTGTAAGAGTTAACGGATAAGGGTTTTGCAAGACCGAGCAATTCACCGTGGGGTGCCCCGGTACTTTTTGTGAAGAAGAAAGACGGTTCGATGAGATTGTTTATAGACTGCAGACAGCTCAACAAGGTGACAATATGGCCATTACGAGTTCCTTGTCATCCCCTTTGGCTTAACGAATGCTCTTGCAGTAATTATTGATTTAATGAACCATATTTTCAGAGTTTACTTGGATAAATTTGTAGTTTTTTTTATCGATGACATATTAATTTATTCTCGGCATGACAATGAGCACGCGGAGCACTTGAGAACTATTTTGAAAACTCTAAGAGACAACCAGTTGTGCGCTAAGTTTCGCAAAAGTGAGTTTTGGCTCCGAGAGGTTAGATTCTTAAGACACATCATTTCAGGTGATGGAATTAGAGTTGATCTGAGTAAGATCTCAGCTATTATTAAGTGAAAACTGCTGAGGAATGTGTCAGAGATTAAGAGCTTTTTGGGCTTAGCGGGTTACTACAGACGATTTTTCAAGGGATTTTCCATGATAGCTACTTCAGTGACGAGACTATTGCATAAAGATGTGAAGTTTGAGTGGACAAAAAAGTGCCAACGGAGTTTCGAGAGATTGAAGGCATTGTTGACTAAAGCACTGATTTTGGTACAATCTGAGTCGGGAAAGGAGTTTGTAATCTACAGTGACACGCCAATGAATGGTCTTGGTTGTGTGCTGATGCAAGAGGGTAAAGTAGTAGCTTATGCCTCGAGATAGCTAAATCGCATGAAAAGAATTATCTGACTCACGATTTGGAGTTGGCTGCTATCGTTTTTGCTTTGAAGATTTGGCGTCATTATTTGTATAGTGAAAAGTGCCAAATCTTTACCGATCACAAAAGTTTGAAGTACCTGATGAACTAAAAGGATTTTTATTTGCGACAATGGCGGTTGCTCAAATTATTGAAGGATTATGAGCTAGTAATCGATAACCACCCGGGGAAAGAAAATGTGGCTGCGGATGCCTTGAGCAGAAAATCCCTATGTGTTTTGAGAGCTATGGGTATGAGCTTAGCATTGTCTGATGATGGTGCTATATTGGCCGAGTTGAAGGCTAGACCATTATTTCTTCAGCAGATACATGAACCTGAAAAGAATGATAGTGAAATGGAAGTTAAGAGAGCTCATTGTGAATCAGGAAATAACTCTAAATTTTGGGTTGGTTCAGATGATTGTTTGATGTTTCGTGATAGAGTTTGTGTACCTAAAGATGAAAAGTTGATTCGGAGAATTTTACATGAGGCACACAATGGTTGTTTGTCAGTACATCTGGGCAGCACAAAAATGTTTAATGATTTGAAGAAGTTGTATTGGTGGTCGGTTATGAAAAGAGATATCTCCGAGTTTGTTACAAAGTGTTTGATCTGTCAACAAGTGAAAGCCAAGCATCAAGTACCTTCGGGATTACTTCAGCCAGTGATAGTTCTCGAGTGGAAGTGGGACCGAATTACGATGGATTTTGTAACGGGGTTACTACGACTCCGAATAAGAAAGATGTTGTGTGGGTCATCATTATAGATTAACGAAATTGGCTCACTTTATATCGGTGTGCACTAATTATTCACTTGACAAGTTGGTTGAGCTGTATATTGCCGAAGTTGCGAGATTACATGGGGTGCCTATATCCATTATCTCGGATAGAGATTCAAGGTTTACTTTGAGGTTTTGGAAAAAGTTGCAAGAAGCCTTGGGTACAAAATTGAATTTTAGTACTGCGTTCCATCCGAAAACCAATGGCCAATCCGAAAGAGTGATTCAAGTTCTCGAGGATATGCTCCGATGCTGTGTTTTAAAGTTCGAAGGTAGTTGGGAAAAATATCTACCTTTGGTTGAATTTCCTACAACAACAGTTATCAGTCGAGTATACAGATGGCACCGTACGAAGCGTTATATGGTCGCAAGTGCTGGACTCCTTGGTATTGGACCGAGCTTAGTGAAAAGCAAATTCACGGGGTTGATCTAGTTAGAGAAACCGAAGAGAAAGTGAAAGTGATTCGTGATAGTCTGAAAGCTGCTTTAGATCGACAGAAGTCATACGCGGATTTAAAAGGAATGAAATTGAATTTCAGGTGGGCAATAAAGTATTCCTAAAAGTATCCCAGTGGAAGAAACTATTGAGATTTGTTCGAAAGGGAAAATTGAGTCCGCGATTCATAGGGCCGTATGAGGTTATTGAAAGGATTGGACCAGTAGCTTATCGGTTGGCCTTACTAGCTGAGATAGAGAGAATACACAACGTGTTTCATGTGTCGATGTTTCGACGATATCGTTCCGATCCATCGCATGTGATTCCTCTGACCGAAATTGAGATACGACCGGATATGACCTATGAGGAGAAACCAATGAAGATTTTGGCTCGAGAGGTTAAATAGTTGAGGAACAAAAGTATAGCCTTAGTGAAAGTGTTGTGGCAAAAACACGGTGTAGAAGAGGCTACGTGGGAACCGGAAGAAGCTATGAGAGAACAGTAACGAAACCTCTTTACCGGTAAGATTTTCGGGGACGAAAATCTCTAAAGGGGGGAGAGTTGTAACAACTCGATTTTGGGGCTAGTCAAAATAGTGGTTTTGAAACCACTAATTTGAGGCTGGATAAATTAGTTTTAATATAATTTTATGTGTTATATCATGATTATATGAGTGCATGAAAATTTTGGTGCATTAATTTTGATGATTTCATGCTTAATTGTGAAAAAAGACTAAATTACATAAAGTGCAAAAGTTTAATTTTACAAGCTAGGGGTGTCTAATAGCTATATAATATTAAATTACAGGTCCTTAATGTGAAATTAGGCCTTTCTAATGGTGTTGGCCGGCCAAGGGGACAAGAGAATTAAAATTTGGTCAATGTTTGGAGACATTAAGTGACTAAATGAATAAAATAAGATAAAATAAAGAAAAGTCTATCATCTTTTCATTTCTTTTCTTATTCCACCAATTTTTACACTCAAGAAATGGCTATGGAAGCTTGAAAATTTTAGAAATCTTTAATCCTTGCTAGTAAGTGTTCTAGATGGTTATTTTTGATAATTTTTGTGCTTTTGGAACCCTTAAAGCTTAAGCTAGCTAATAAGGGGACTATTTTACAAAACGGTTGAAAGTTTATGGATTTTCCATGAGTTCCTATGTTTTTTTTTTTTGAGTTTTTAGGAAGAAAATGAATTATGGTTGTTAAATAAACAACTTTTGTAAAAGGTGTTTTCATGAAAACACCTAAAAGGACCTTTTTGTAAAGGTTGTAAATTGAGTAGTAAATCCTTGAAATGATTGTTATTGTGAGTTTTTATAAGAGTAATAAGTTCAGCTAAGCTTGTTAAATGAGAAAATTTGATGAAAAATGATTTACGAGCCCAGGGGCAAAATCGTAATTTTGTAAAGTATAAGGGCAAAACAGTAATTTTTCCAAAGTAGAAATTTTGAAGTGTTTTGATTTATATAGTGATTAAATGAGTGAATTTTATTATTATATATCAAGAAGAACGTGGAATCAACCTTGACCAGGGAAAAGGCAAGGTTACGAACTAAATTACAAACTGACATATTTTGCATCGGGGTAAGTTTATGTGTAAACGATACATCCTTATTACATATGTTTCTACTTATTGATGCATTGTGTGGATGTAAATGCTTATTGGGGAGGTTTATTTAAAATGGCAAAAAATGAAGAAATTCTCAGATGAACCTTCGGGATAGGAATATGGGTACCGATAAATATTTGTAAGTATGTAATTATTATTGTGGGTGGGTTGTGTGCGATACCACCATGTTGTTTATTAACGATGGGCTATGTGCGATACCATCATATTTATTATCATTGGTGGGCTGTGTGCGATACCACTGTAATCATGTAATTAATGGTGGGCTGTGTGCGATACCACCTTGTAAATTATTAGATTGTGGGCTGTGTGCGAAACTACCAAGTATCCAACAATATTCCGAAGTGTTCATCGAGACACTTGTCTAAGTGAAATTATATGTGGCTTTGTGGTGATAAGTGCAGGGTATAAGTGAAAGTAAACGCGAGCAATGTTATATGATATATGTATGGGATATGGTGAGGTTTGAAATGCGTAAGTATGTTTATGATGACTTGGATTGTTTGTATTTAGTAAGCAATGTTCTTGATTGATAAAGATTTGTTATGATGTATATTGTTTACATATAGACTTACTAAGCTTAAAGCTTACTCTCTTCTCTTTTTCCTTGTTTTCTAGTGTCGAAGAGCCAGCTCGGGATACGGAGATAATCAGAAGATCACCCACACTATTAGCACATCTTGGTATAGTTAGATTTAGCATTTTGAGTATCGCATGTATAGGGACTAGACTTAGTTGAATGTCATATTGTTTTGGCCAAATGTGTTGGCTCATTGAAAGATGAATTCTTTTGTATAAGGCCATAGTTGATGGCTCTTTCTTATTAATTTAAGAAATGATGAGGTTATTTATGAATGTGCAAGTTGTATGATTGTTTAATTGAGGTATTTATGCATGAATAAGTTGGTTGTTTAATATGGTTTATGATGGGAAAGTAGGGGTGGCAATAAGGGCTTGATAAATAGCATTGTTCTTGTCCACACGGGTGTGTGTTTAGGCGGTGTGTGACACACGGCCAGCCTCATGGACATGTGGTTAGGCCGTGTGTCCCCCTGTATGCTAAGTTACAAGTTAGTATGCTCAGTATTAACCACACGGGTAGAGACACGGCCGTGTGTCTCAATCGTATTGAAAACATGACCATAGTACATGGGCGTGTGCCCAGGCCGTGTGAAGTCTGAACTTGAATTAGGAATTTAATTTGCCACACGGTCGAAGGACACGAGCGTGTGCCTTGGCTGTGTGACATTTATGGGGTGATGACGTTAGAAATAGGATGCCAAGGTTTTTGCACACGGACGTGACGTGGCCGTGTGAGGGACACGGGCCATGGACTCGGGTGTGTGTCCGACCGTATGAAAACCCCTGTAGGTTTTAATTGAGAAATAAATTCACATGGGCATGTGATATACCACACGGTGTGTCCCTTCCTTCACACGGGCGTGTGGTCTGTTTCATGATAATTTTCTAAGAATTTCTTGAGATCTTTAAAAGAGTTCGATTTGATCTTGAACCATTCCTAATGTGTGATTTAGGCCTTGTAGGCTTGTTTAAGAGGTGTTACGAAAAGTTTTAATTTTGAGTGGAAAGTCATGTCTCGGTATTGCGTAATTGTTTTTGTATAAGTCTGGTAATGCCTCGTACCCTATTCGGCATCAAATACGGATAAGGAGTGTTTCATTTAGTGGTATCAGAGCTATGGTTTAGTCTGTTCTCGGACTACCGTAGCGTGTGTGAGAGTCTAGCTATACATGCCATAAATATATATTGATAATGTGGTGACTCCTAACAATTTTAAACTGTGTTTTCGTATAATAAGTGGATCCTGACCGAGCTACTGCTGATGACACTGCTCGAGAAGAGGCTCGAGAAGCCTTTCTCCGTATGATGAGTAACTGGTACACTGAGTTTGTACGAGCAAACCCTAATGTTCAACCTCCTCCACCCTCACCTATATCTCAGCCAGTCCCCGTAGCTCCTTAAGTATAGATTTGGTAAGGATGACTAAACCTCCGGTCGATAAGATTCGAAAATAAGGGCCGAGGAATTTAGAGCGAACATAGATGCTGACCCTGAGAAAGCAGAGTTCTAGCTCAAAAATTTCATGAGGGTGTTTGATGAACTTTCTTGTACACCCAAGGAAAGCTTAAAATGTGCTGTGTCATTACTGAGGGACTCAGCATACCGTTGGTGGAAAACCCTAACATCGATAGTTCCAAGGGAGAGAGTGACATAGGACTTCTTCTTAGAAGAGTTCCGAAAGAAGTACATAAGTTAGCGATTCATTGATTAGAAACAGAAAGAGTTTCTTGAATTGAAGCAGGGTAAAATGTCTGTGGTAGAGTATGAGCGTGAATTTGTCAGACTCAGTAAGTATGTGCAAGAGTGTGTCTCTACAGAAGCTATTATGTGCAAGAGGTTCGAAGATGGGCTGAATGAGGATATTAGATTGCTAGTTGGGATCTTGGAGTTGAAGAAATTCATAGTATTGGTTGATAGAGCTTGCAAGGCTGAAGAGTTGAATAAGGAAAAGAGAAAAGCTATGATTGAGGCCTAAGATGCAAGGAAGAGGCCGATGAGTAAGTCGTTCTAAACCCAATCAAAGAGGTCCAAAGAAATAAACCCTCAGACTACTGCTTTAGCTGGGTATTCACACCGAGATTGCGGTAACACATATTCGGGCTTGAGAGTTCAAGCCACCTCGATGGCAAGCGTGGGCAATTCAAAGCTAAATAAACTGTAGTGTCCAAATTGTGGTAGACAACATACTGGGGAGTGTTGGGGAAAATCAAATTTGCTACAAGTGTGGTTCACCAGACCACTTCATTCAAAACTGTCCTGAAAAGGATGAGAAAGATAGAAAATAAGAAGTAAGAGTGAGCAGTGTACCTTCGAGGGGTAGACCACAAAGGAACATAGGGAGTTAGACTAGTAGTAGAGGTGCGCCTAGAGATTCTGTTATGAGATCAGAGGGTAAAGCATCCGCAAGGACTTATCCATTCGCGCTCGCAAAGAGGCATCATTGATGGTGGTGGAAAAAGTCTTAAAATTTATATAATGAATGATCGAGCCTAGAAACTAACTATCACCACGATTAAGGCAAGCACACCTATCGAACAGTAGTATAGTTTAGTGGCAAGACCGGATTGTCGAACCTAAAGGAACCAAAAGTACTAATACTAACTTTCTTCTTATTATTTAGCCTAAGAATTAAGAGAATTGTTGTTTAATCTAAAATTAACTAACTACTAAGCTAAAGATGCTAAGACACAGAGAAGGAATTGGGGAAATACTTGTGGGAAAACCAATTGATTAAGACAATACCTGAGGAAGAATCCACCTAGACTTCACTTGTTATCTAACTCTAAACCAGACGATTTATTCACTTGACTTGATCCGTAATATTCCCTAATTTATATTAATACCTCTCTTAAGGCTATTAACGTCTAACCCTAGGTTGATTAATTGAAATCTCTTTCTAATTAAAACCCCTAAAATTGCATTAACTCGATCTATGGACTCCCATATTAGGTTTGACCCTAACTTGGCAGATTTTCATCATCCTATCTCTAAGGTTACGATCAACTCCGCTTAACTATGCTAGATCTACTCTTAAATAGGGAATATTTCTCCTCTGCCTAAGCACATCAATATCCTGAAATATCACAGTAAGAATTAAGAACACATAGTTGAGAACAAATCAAGTATTTATCATATAGTTCAGAAAACAATAACAAGATCATTCTTAAGTTTCATCCCCCTCAGGTATTTGAGGGGTTTAGTTCATAATCATAAAAGAATACATCTCAGAAGAAAAATAACAAAACATAAAGAAGACCCTAAAACCCCCTGAAGGAATTGAAAGAGAGATCCTCAGTCTTGAGTGTAATTTTGGCTTCTGGGTTGGATTAACTGGCTTTCTTTGAGTAAATCCCACAATTCGGCCTCTCTGGCTTGGCTCCTTGGCCTAACTGAACGCCCCCTTAAAGGTTGGCCCCGAAGGTGTTTATATAGGCTTTTGGAATGTCTTTCTTTGTAATATCCGAGAATTAGGGGCTTTGCATTTATTATGCTTTTGTGTGTTTGGTATGCTTTGTCTGTTGTTTGGGTGTGTTTGGGGGCCTCAGGAAGGCTCGGGGTTAAGCTTGAGCCTTAGTGAAAATTTTATTTTTGGGCACTTTAGGGGAGAGCTAGTTGAGGCGGGCTTTAAGGATCATTAATTTTGTTTTTTGACATAAGAAGTGAAGTGGTAAAGTGGCAAGGAGACGCCACTTAGGTTGCAGGTAAGTGCCGTCAAAAGGGAGTAGCTTGGGGAAGGGGTTCGAGTCGCATCGATAGCATGCAGGAGCTTTATTTTTGTGCTTAGGAGGCTAAGGTGGTGGTTTCAGCAAGGGCTCTCCAAGGTGGTTGGTGGAATGAGTCAAATATTTTTAATGTGACGCCATGAGAAAGAAGTTGAGTTTGAATTATTTAATTAATTCAAAGGAGTGAAGGGGAGTGAAACATGGAGAAAATCGTGGGATTTGATGTGGTTGGGGAGTTGGCCAAAAATTTGAGAGGTATGAGGGGAGTGGTTTCGGTCAAGGGGAGTAAAGAGTTTGGGCCTTTGGTTGTTAGGCACATTCAATTTTTTCAGTAGAGGAGGTGTACTGTCTTGTCCTTTTGGTAAGGAGTAGAAATCGAAACCTTTTTAGAAAGCTTTTCTTTCCTTTGCAAATTCAGTCATTTTGGTGTCATCAAGCAGTAGTTGTTTTCATTCATTTTTCTCATCTTTTGTCTCTTCTTCTCAAAATCTCCCATAGATAGCCGAATCATCCTTCCTACCATTTTTCTCTAAGCCGAAACTCTTCTCCTTCTTTGCTCATTCTCTTTAACCTCACAACCGAAATCATCATATCACTTCTTTGAATTTCATCCTTCTCCTCTATTTCTTTTTCCAAAAGCCGAACCCTACTCCTCATTCCCTTCTCTTTGTGTTTGTTTGTACTTTTCACCATAGACGAACCTTGTTTCCATTCTGACTTCTTTTCTCTTCTTTAATCACTTCTCATTTCTCTATTAGATTGCCACCACTTATTCTTCTAGCCTTCTCAAATCGGCCTCTTCTTGTTTTGTGGTAAGAGTTCTTCTTTTTTTCGGTTTATTCCTTTCTCCTGTTGGTTGTTAAACCGAAGGTGTTAACTTGGTTCCTTGGTGCATTGGCTGAATGTAGGGGGGCCTCATTTTTGTATTCTTTTCTATATCGGGCCAGCATTTGGAAGATCATTGGTAAGTTGGATGTTGACCGAATGGATAGTAAAGGGGTTCATATCGATTTGTTAGGTCGAAAGGCCACTTCTTATTGTTCTATTTTGGAAACCGATTCTAACATGGTTTATTTAGGTGCTCAATCAGTTTCTTAAGCCTAGTCTACTAGCATTCGGCTTCTGTTGATCGAGGTAAGGGACTTCATCGATTGGAGTTCTTATTCTCTCTGTTTTTTTTAATGCCTTAACCCTGTTTCCTGATCAAGATCCTTTCATGGATTCGAATGCCAGTCAAGTGAAGGAGGGGGTTGGACTCGTAGTCCCTGCCCCTAAGTTTAAGAAACATGCAGTATCGACAGCATGAGACTTTTCGTTGGGATGTGGTAGAGAGCCGACATCTTCCTAAGATAGGCAAATAGCCGTCGTCCCTGCTAGTGAAAGCGTCAACGTAGAAAGCCTAGTGTTACGTGTTATCAGGTGTGTATTACTCACACGCATTTTTTTTGTTGTGTTATTAACTATAATGGCTAAAAGCCAAAATGACTGATGTGTTAGGCAAAATACCCTTACAGGTAAGGTTGGAGATACCGAGTAAGTTCTTCGATGTTGATATTCTTGATTATATACATGTATGTATGTGCGATGTTATGCATGTATGAAATAGTATCTGTTACGCATTGTGATTATAGTTGCATATATATTGTGCACGATGTAAAGAGCATGGGCTCGAGATTGAATGAAAGGAGAAGGGAGAATCAGTGACTATTGTCACGAGTGGTCTAAGTACCACGGTGGTTGAAATCATGAATGTTTAATTAGTGACTTGTCTCGGTGGTCAAGTACCATAGTGGGTTGGCCCCACGTATGCATAGTTTATCATAGATCGTCACAGTGGTCTAAGACCACAGTGGGTTGGCCCCATGAGTATATATAATAGTGACTTTTTCACGAGTGACTATTGTCACGAGTGGTCTAGGACCACGGTTGTCAAAGAACCACAGTGGCATAATGCCACGGGTGTTTGGATGGAGAGCTAAACTGGGTTGGGCTGCATTGCATACATGTGACATATGCTGTATTAAATGGGCTTAGGCCCAATTTGCATTATACGGGGACTTACACACTGAGTCTCGATGACTCACCCATCTACTAATTTTTACAGGTAATCAGTAGATGACGGGTTTTGGAGCCGGGATAGACTCGAGGTGGCCATGCGTTGCTATTTCTCTCGTAAATTTCATTACTTTATTTTGAACTTAGTTTAATTTGGGATTTTATTATGTAATAAGGCTGCTTTAACTTAAATTTTGGGGTTTGGTTTTAAATGCTGATTTTATTTATGTTATAAACTGTCAAAATGGGGTTTTCTTAAAAACGTAAATCCAGGTTTTCCAAATATTAACAAACGGATTACAAGAAATAAGTAATTAAAACTTAGAATTTTCTTAGAACTACTAATAATATCTTTATTTCTTTCTTTTCTCCAAAAGTCACAATACTCCACACTATTTTCAACAAAATTTTCTAAAGTATGGTTTTACGAATTTAACCTGATTTCTACTTCTTGATATTTTAGTACGCAGTGGTTACAACATAATACACTTTAATCGAACACCCTCAACTTGGACCTATCAAACAAAAAAAAAATATTTTCTCAAATTGCGATGTTCCGTTAAACGATTTTCAAATCTACCTTTCCAGTAACATACCAGATTTGGTCGTAACGTATTGACCGGGTTTGGGGTGTTACATTCTTTACCTCTAAGTACCCTAATTCAAATGAAACTCTTTTTTGCTATGGTAGGGACACGCCCATGTGGCACGCCCATGTAAATCGAATCCAGGCCGTGGTCAGATCTGCTAAAGAGGCACAGCCGTGTGTCTCGGCCCAGGCCGTGTTGATTTTGTATTATGGTCCATTTTCTCTGGTTTTGGCCCGTTTCTCATTCTTTTTATCCTCTGGTGCTCTCTTAAGTATAAAACATGAAATTAAAGGATTAGAAGCACCAAATTCCATAATTCAGGGAATAAATCATCCAAAAGTATGCTAAATGTGGGATTAAATTATGAACATATTACGGTTTATCAATCATCTCCAGATGTGATAACGGGTACTTTTTCTCTTCATGATATCTCGATTGTTGCTTTGATTGATCCGGGGTCTACGCATTCCTATATTTGCATGAAATTGGTATCTAGCATGAATATGATTGTTGAGTCTATAGAATTTGTGATAAAAGTGTCAAACCCATTAGGCAAACATGTGCTAGTTTACAAAGTGTGTAGAAATTGTCCCTTGACAATTAGTGGTCATTGTTTTCCGGCTAACCTCATGTTGTTGCCGTTTGATAAATGTGAACTAACTATTGGCATGGATTGGTTGACTGCTCATAATGTTATAGTAAACTATGGTAGTAAGTTTATTGAACTGAGATGTGTATATGGAGTTATTATTCAGGTTGAATTAGGTAAATCGGATAGTTTGCCTGTAGTGGTTTCGTCTATGGTAGCTGAAAATACATGAGAAAAGGGTATGAGTCCTATCTCGCATTTGTGTTAAATACCCAAGAGTCAAAAGTAAAGATTGAATTAGTGTTGGTGGCATGCGAGTATTTGGACATGTTTTCAGAAAAGTTACCCAGATTGCCTCCAGTTAGAGAAGTAAAGTTTGTATTGAGTTAGTTTCGGGTACAACACCGATATCGGTTGCCCCGTATAGAATGGCACTGTTGGAGTTAAAAGAGTTGAAGGTTCAGTTGCAAGATTTAAGAGATAAGGGTTTTGCAAGACCGAGTTATTCACTGTGGGGTGCTCTGGTATTTTTTGTGAAGAAGAAAGATGGGTCGATGAGATTGTGTATAGACTACAGACAACTCAACAAGGTGACAGTGAAGAATAAGTATCCTTTGCCAAGGATCGACGATTTGTTTGACAAATTGAAGGGAGCCACGGTGCTTTCTAAGATAGACCTAAGGTCTCGCTATTACCAGTTGAGAGTTAAGGAGCAAGATGTGTCGAAAACTGTATTTCGGACAAGGTATGACCATTACGAGTTACTTTGTCATGCCCTTTGCCTTAACGAATGCTCCTGCGGTATTTATGGATTTAATGAACTGTATTTTTAACCTTACTTGGATAAATTTGTAGTTGTTTTTATTGATGACATATTAATTTATTCTCAGGATGAGAGTGAGCACACGGAGCACCTAAGAACTATTTTGCAAACTCTAAGAGAAAAGCAGTTGTACGCTAAGTTTAGCAAAAGTGAATTTTGGCTCTGAGAGGTCGGATTCTTAGGACACATCGTGTCCAGTGATGGAATTAGAGTTGATTTGAGTAAGATCTCGGCTATTTTGAGTGGAAACCACCAAGGAATGTGTCAGAGATTAGGAGCTTTTTGGGCTTAGTGGGTTACTACAAACAATTTTTCAAGGGATTTTCCATGATAGCTACTCCGATGATGAAGCTATTGCATAAATATGTGAAGTTTGAATGGACAGAAAAGTGCCACCAAAGTTTCGAGAGATTGAAGGCATTGTTGACTGAAGCACCGGTTTTGGTACAACCTGAGTCGGGAAATGAGTTTGTAATCTACAGTGACGCGTTAATGAATGGTCTTGGTTGTGTGCTGATGCAAGAGGGTAAAGTAATAGCTTTTGCCTCAAGACAGCTAAAATCGCATGAAAGAATTATCCGACTCATGATTTGGAGTTGGCTGCTATCATTTTTGCTTTGAAGATTTGGCGTCATTATTTGTATGGTGAAAAGTGTCGAATCTTTACCGATCACAAAAGTTTGAAGTACATGATGAACCAAAAGGATTTGAGTTTGCGACAACGAGGGTGGCTCAAATTATTGAAGGATTATGAGCTAGAAATCGATTACCACCCGGGGAAAGTAAATGTGGTTGCAGATGACTTGAGTAGAAAATCCCTATGTGCTTTGAGAGCTATGAGTACGAGGTTAGCATTGTCTGATAATGGTGCTATATTGGCCGAGTTGATGGCTAGACCATTATTTCTTCAGCAGATACGTGAACCTCAAAAGAATGATAGTGAAATACAAGTTAAGGGAGCCCAGTGTGAATTAGGAAATAACTCTAAATTTTGGGTTGGTTCAGATGATTGTTTGATGTTTCGTGATAGAATATGTGTACCTAAAGATGATGAGTTGATTCAGAGAATTTTACATGAGGCACACAATGGTTGTTTATCAGTACATCCAGGCAGCACAAAAATGTATAATGATTTGAAGAAGTTGTATTGGTGGCCGAGTATGAAAAGAGGTATCTCTGAGTTTGTTACAAAGTGTTTGATCTATCAACAAGTGAAAGCCAAGCATTAAGTACCTTTGGGATTACTTCAGCCAGTGATGGTTCCCGAGTGGAAGTGGGACTGAATCATGATGGATTTTGTAACGGGGTTACCTACAACTCCGAAAAAGAAAGATGTTATGTGGGTCATCGTTGATAGATTAACGAAATAGGCTCACTTTATACCGGTGCGCGTTGATTATTCACTTTACAAGTTGGCTGAGTTGTATATTGCCGAAGTCGTGAGATTACATGGGGTGCCTATATCCATTACCTCGGATAGAGATCCAAGGTTTACTTCGAGGTTTTGAAAAAAGTTGCAAGAAGCCTTGGGTACGAAATTGAATTTTAGTACGGCATTCCATCCGCAAACCGATGGCCAATCTAAAAGAGTGATTCAAGTTCTCGAGGATATGTTGTCATTCTGTGTTTTAAAGTTCGAAGGTAGTTGGGAAACTATCTACCTACCTATGACAATAGTTATCAGTCGAGTATATGGATGGCACCGTACGAAGCGTTATATGGTCTCAAGTGTCGGACTCCTTTATATTGGACTGAGCTTAGTGAAAAGCAAATTCACGGGGTTGATCTAGTTAGAGAAACCGAAGAGAAAGTGAAAGTGATCCGTGATAGTCTAAAAGCTGCTTCAGATCGATAGAAGTCATACGCGAATTTAAAAAGGAAAGAAATTGAATTTCAGGTGGGCGATAAAGTATTCCTGAAAGTATCCCCGTGGAAGAAAATATTGAGATTTGGTCGAAAGGGAAAATTGAGTCCGCGATTCATAGGGTCGTATGAGGTTATTGAAAGGATTGGACCAGTAGCTTACCGATTGGCTTTGCCGGTAGAGTTAGAGAGAATACACAGCGTGTTTCATGTGTCGATGTTACAACGATATCGTTTCGATCCTTCGCATGTAATTCCTTCGACCGAAATTGAGATACGACCGGATATGACCTATGAAGAGGAACTATTTAAGATTTTGGCTCGAGAGGTTAAATAGTTAAGGAACAAAAGTATAGCCTTGGTGAAAGTATTGTGGCAAAAACACGTTGTAGAAGAGGCTACGTGGGAACCGGAAAACTCTATGAGAGAACAGTACCCAAACCTTTTTATCGGTAAGATTTTCGGGGATGAAAATCTCTAAAGGGGAGAGTTGTAACAGCCTGATTTTGGGGCAAGTCAGAATAGTGGTTTTGGAACCACTAATTTGAGGTCAGATAAATTAGTTTTAATATTATTTTATATGTTCTATCATGATTATATGAGTGCATGAAAATTTTGGTGTATTAATTTTGCTGATTTCATGCTTAATTGTGAAAAAGGACTAAATTGCATTAAGTCTAAAACTTTTATTTTACAAGCTAGAGGTGTCTAATAGCTATAGAATATTAAATTGCAGGTCCTTAATGTGCAATTAGGCCTTCCTAAGGGTGATGGCCGGCCAATGGGACAAGAGAATTAAAATTTGGTCAATGTTTGGTGACATTAGGTGACTAAATGAATAAAATAAGATAAAATAAAGAAAAAGGATATCATCTTTTCATTTCTTTTCTTCTTCACTCACGAAAGGGCTATGGAAGCTTGAAAATTTCAGCAATCTTTAATCCTTGCTAGTAAGTGTTGTTGATGGTTATTTTTGATAATTTTTGTACTTTTGGAACCCCTAAAGCTTAAGCTAGCTAATAAGGGGACTATTTACAAAATGGTTGAAAGTTTATGGATTTTCCATGAGAGTGCTTATGTTGTTTGCTGAGTTTTTAGGAAAAAAATGAATTATGGTTGTTAAATAAACAACTTTTGTGAAATGTGTTTTCATGAAAACACCTAAAAGGACTTTTTTGTAAAGGTTGTGAATTGAGTAGTAAATGTATGAAATGATAGGTATTGTGAGTTGTTATAAGAGTAATAAATGTTCAGCTAGGCTTGTTAAATGAGAAATTTTGATGAAAAATAATTTACGAGTCTAGAGGCAAAATTGTAATTTTGCCAAAGTATAAGGGCAAAACGATAATTTTTGCCAAAGTAGAAATTTTGAAGTTTCTTGATTTATGTAGTGATTAAATAAGTAAATTTTATTATTATAAATCAAGAAGAACGTGGAATCAACCTTGACCGAGGAAAAGGCAAGGTTACGGATTAAATTACAATCTGACATATTTTGTATCAAGGTAGTTTATGTGTTAATGATACATCCTTATTACATATGTTTCTACTTATTGATGCATTGTGTGGATGTAAATGCTTATTGGGGAGATTTATTAAAAATGGTAGAAAATGAGGAAATTCTCGGATGAACTTTCGGGATAGGAATATGGGTACGGATAAATATCCGTAAGTATGTAATTATTATTGTGGTGGGATGTGTGCGATACCACCTTGTTGTTTATTAAAGATGGGCTATGTGCGATACCATCGTATTTATTATCATTGGTGGGCTATGTGCGATACCACGATGTAAATTATTAGATGGTGGGCTATGTGCAAAACCACCAAGTATCCAACAATATTCAAATGTTCATCGAGAAACTTGTCTAAGTGAAATTACATGTGGCTTTGTGGTGATAAGTGCAGGGTATAAGTGCAAGTAAATATAAGCAATGTTATATGATATATGTATGGGATATGGTGATGTTTGAAATGAGCAAGTATGGTTATGAGGACTTGGATTGTTTGTATTTAGTAAGTAATGTTCTTGATTGATAAAGATGTGTTATGATGCATATTGTTTACATATAGACTTACTAAGCTTCAAGCTTACTCCCTCCTCTTTTTCCTTGTTTTATAGTGTCGAAGAACCAGCTCAGGATACGGAGATAATCAAAAGATCACCCACACTATCAGCACATCTTGGTATAGTTAGATTTAGCATTTTGAGTATGGCATGTATAGGGACTAGACTTAGTTGAATGTCATATTGTTTTGGCCAAATGTGTTGGCTCATTCAAAGATGAATTCTTTTGTATAAGGCCATAGTTGATGGCTCTTTCTTATTAATCTATGAAATGATGAGGTTATTCATGAATGTGCAAGTTGTATGATTGTTTAATTGGAATATTTATTGCATGAATAAGTTGGTTGTTTAATGTGGTTTATTGAAACACCCCAAACCCGGCCCAAAAAGCCCAACCGGATTTGGTATGTTCCTCAAGTAAAACTTTAGCGGAAACATTATTTTTAGAAGGAATTAATAAAATCATAGGGAAACCATACTTAAGAAAATTTCTTTGAAAACATTTATATAATAGTAACAAACACATTTTTCAATAATTTATCGAAAAAGCCATTTAGATATTTGATAATTATTCATGGCGTAATTTAAAATAAATCCAAACACAAAATTAAAGATGATTTATAGTGGCCTTATTACATAAAATTTGGCAAACCCAAAATAAAGTCTAAATAATAAAATTTAGCTTAAAAAGTTCAAGTAGGAAAATTTCCAAACGTCGTTATTTGAGCTTTGGCCACCTCAATTCCTTGTCAATTCGATCCATCGCACTACTTAATTATCTCAAAAGTTATCCCATAAAATGGGTGAGTTATAAACTCAATGTATAACACATACACTAAAAAGCCCATTTTATGAAATGCTTTCAAACCCAAAATTTCACATATGGCCATAGGCCCATTTGATCAAATATTTGGCCCAAAGGCCCATTTTAGCTCAAATTTAGCCCAAAGGCCCATTTTATAGCGATCAAATAATAATCATACAATGTTACATGGATATGTATATGAAATGAGATGCAAGCCCTACCAACCTAAATATCCATCCGCTACACACCCCTGCATCAACCAAAGACACCGTGGGATTACTAAATCGACCTCCATCCGCTACACACCATCGAAGGCGCTTGTCTTTGCAATCAACATGCACATCGCCTTATTGTGGCAAAGCCACCAAAACAGATGTGACCAAGTCACCGATCAAGTCCAATTTCAAATACGTGACCAAGTCACCAGAGCCAAATATGTGACCGAAGCCACCAGAGTCAAATATGTGACCGGCCACCGAGTCAAATATGTGACCGGCCACCGGAATCAAATATGTGACCGGCCACCAGAGTCAAATATGTGACCAAGCCACCAATTTCACATATGTGACCAAGTCACTGTAATTGTGGTAAAACCACCGAATACTTCCTCCTTTATTATACATACCCATATGCCCATGCACATACATATCAAATCGATTTTCATGCTATGTACCCACAAATCATAATATAGTCATGCTTATTTCATATTGATGCATATATCAAAATAAACGGAATATTGGGTAACATACACGAATTTTGTATACCAATGATTGGTATCCGCAAACAAACATATTATCATATAATCACTTTTAATAATATAATTCTATGGAAATTTTAATGTATGGTTACACACTTAGTAACAGTGAGAACAATACTCTCTAGCTCGTCCACACCTAAATGATTAACACACTCGGTTAGTATAAGCTATTGTTAGCAAAAACTATACTTATAAACGATGGATCTAAATCCTTACCCTGATTCACGAATGATGTTATTTGCGGTTTTCTCCACTAGATGGATCGAAACCCACCGATATTCCACCAACGTAAAGTGGTTCGGTTGTACGCACTACTTGAATAATCGATCCTCGCTTGCAGAGGGTCCACAACCGGTGGAAAGTCTCTAACCCCGACATCGCTTCTTCGCTTGTAGTTCGATGGTAAAGGAATACCTCTCTCTTCCAAACACTTGAACGGCTCTTTTCTTACCTATCTTGATGATCTTAAATCGCTCCTAAAATAACTTAGATTAGTAATCCATCTAAAGAAATTGATATTATCTAAAATAGTAGTCTTACCTTGATGATTCAATGGTCACTTAAGGGTTGTCCTCAACAAAGTTCCTTTCAAAAACTTTTCAAGAGATTCAGCCTAAGAGAGAAATAAAAGATTATGATTTCCAATCTTACTCAAGTGAAAGGAAGTGATGAAAATAATTGATAAAGTCTTACTTTGATCACTTGGAGGTTCGGCTTTGAAAAAGAAGAAAAGAAAATGATGATTCGGCCTTCACAAAATAAAAGAATAAAAATGGTGGCTTCAATATAATGGTTTCGGTTTTGAAGGGAAAGAAGAAAGAGAATGAAAAGAGAAGGAAGTAAAGAGAAAGAGGAGAAGAAAATGATAATGGTGATTTCGCAATGAGAGAAAGATAAGAGAAAATAAGATGAAAAGAAAAGAAAGAGAATATGATCAAAGAGAAGAGAGATTGACTATGGAACTTAGATGCATTCGCAAGAGGAGAGAAAGTGAAGAAGAATAATGGTGCTTAATCTTTGTGATTTTGGTTTCAAAATGAAAACTAAATGAGAGAAAGAAGGTTGTGTTTGGTTCAAGCAATTGAGGCTAAATCAAAAGCGAAAATGTACCAAAATGGCTAAGGTACATTCTACCAAAATGAAGAAAATTGGTCAAAAGATGAAAGCTAAAACAAAAGAGAGTTTTACCTAAACTCTATGGCAAATTCGGCTAGGAGAGAATTTTTGGAGAAAATGAGAAAAGATGGACAACCAAGGCTTTTGGCTAACTTTTCCCCTAATGGCAAAGCATAAATTCGCCACATCAATGCCAACATATCCCCTTTTTCCTCCTTGTTTCTTCCCCATCATATCCAAAGAATTTACTACACAACTAGGCCTCTCCTTTAGCCTTCATGTTGTCTAGGTTCATGGTCAAATGACCATGAACACATCCCCAAAACATAGCCCTTTATTATGCCATTGTCCCCTCATCTTATCATGAATTTGTGATTCCATGCCTTATGTTCTTTAACTTCCTTTTCACATGGTCAACAAGCCAAAATGGATGAAAGCTCATCCACTCTAGAATATTCTTGGCCGACACTTACAAGGAAGAAAACAAAAAAAATTAAAAATCTCCCTAATGTTAGCTAGGAGATTCGAACCTTGCACCTCAAGCACACATCCATACATCTTAACCACTTTGCCAATTACTTAACTTATACTAGAACTTCTTATCATCAATTCTTAAGGCCTTATTAGCTTAGTTCTCTCTAATTAATAGAAATTAAAGTTTAGCAAAGCATTCACTTAATAAATGAAGCTCAAATAACTTCCAAAGTTGCACTTAATAAATAAACATGCAACATCATTCAATTAAGTAAAATGCATAGCCCCTAATTATCAGGATGTTACAGTTCTACCCCCCTTAAAATAATTTCGTCCTCGAAATTACCTGTCTGGAATAAGTGAGGGTATTGCTGTCGCATCGCTTCCTCCGATTCCCATGAAGCTTCTTCTGATCCATGATTTCGCCATAATACCTTAACGAGAGGAACTGATTTTCTCCGTAAAACCTTTACATCTCGCCCGTAATTTGAATTGGCTCCTCTTCATATGACAAATCGATCTTAATTCCACCTCCTCAACCGGTACTACATGAGATGGATCCGACTGGTAACGGCGTAACATTGAAACATGAAACACATCGTGCATTTGCTTCAATTTCGAAGGCAAATCTAACTGATATGCCACAGATCCGACCCGCTTCACAATCCGATAAGGTCTAATGAACTCGGGACTTAATTTCCTTTGCGACCAAATCTCATCACCTTTTTCCAAGGTGAAACCTTTAGGAAAACTTGGTCTCCCAACGCATATTCTATTTCTTTCCGTTTTAAATCACAGACGATTTTTGTCTGTCAGACGCTTCCTTTAACCGAGCCCGGATTACCTTAACCTTTTCTTCGGATTCAGACACTATCTCTGGACCCAAAATCTGACGTTCCCCTAATTCGGCCAAAGACGTAGGAGTGCGACACTTCCGTCCATATAGTGCTTCATACGGTGCCATCCAGATATCGGATTGAAATCGTTGTTGTACGCAAATTCTGCCAATGGTAAGAATTCCTCCCAACTTCCCTTGAAATCTATCACACAACCCCTTAACATATCTTCTAAGATTTGGATTACTCTTTCAGACTGACATCCGAATGAGGATGAAATGCCGTACTGAAGTTCAATTTGGTGCCCAAAGCCTGATGCAATGCTTTCCAAAATCGCGATGTAAATCTCGGATCTCTGTCCGAAATTATCGACAACGGCACTCCATGCAACCTCACAATTTCAGCTACATATAACTTTGCCAATTTCTGCAAAGAGTAATCAATCCGAACTGGGATAAAATGTGCAGATTTCGTCAATCGGTCCATTATCACCCAAATGGAGTCTTTCTTAGTAGGCGTAAGAGGAAGCCCACTAACAAAGTCCATGGTGATTCTCTCCACTTCCATCGCGGAATCTTTATTGGTTGAAGCAACCCGATGGTACTTGATGTTCACCTTGACTTGTCGACACGCCAAGCACTTTCCTACAAATTCAGAACTTCTCGCTTAAGACCAGGCCACCAAAATTGATCTCGCAAATCTCGGATAACTTACTTCCTCCGGGATGCATAGCATAGGGGCTACCATACGATTCTCAAGTATCTTTTGCCTCAACTCCGATCCTTCTAAGATACAAACTTTACCTTTGAAGCACAATACTCCGTCATTGTTAATAATGAAATCTTCCAATTTCCCACTCTGCACTTTGTCAAGCTTTTCACTCGATCTTCATCTATTAACTGCTCTCTTTACTTGACTTAACCATGCTCGCTTAACTCAAGTTCGCCAACAAGCTTCCATCATTGTAGAGACTAAGATGTGCAAACATCGCCTCAAATCGACACCACTTTTCGACTTAGAGCGTCCGCCACCACATTCGCCTTGCCCGGATGGTATTCGATAGAACGATGTAGTCTTTAACAACTCTATCCACCTTCTCCGCCTCAGATTCGCTTCTTTCGAGTCAAGAGATATTTCAGACTTTTGTGGTCCGTGTATATCACCGACTTTTCCCGTATAAGTAATGTCTCCGCACCTTAAGAGCAAAGACTACAACCGCCAACTCCAAGTCATGCGTCGGTAATTAACTTCATGCGGTCTCAATCGCCGAGACGACACGCAACTACCTTTCCTTCTTGCATCGTAACACATCCTAATCCGTGTGAGAAGCATCACAATACATGACAAAATCCTTTCCCGCTTCAGTCAATCAAAACAGAGCTTCCACAAAACTTTCTTGAGCTTCTCAAAACTCTCTTGTTGCTTATCTTCCCACACGAAAGGTACTTCCTTCCTCGGCAATTTCGTTAAAGGTGCGGCTAACGATGAAAATCCTTCACGAATCTTCGATAATATCCGCTAATCCCAAGAAATCATGAACCTCGCCATTTGACTTAGGTGGTTTCAATCTATCTGACCTCGATCTTCCGAGGATCCACCCTAATCCCTTCCGCAGATACCACATGTCCTAAAATGCAACTTCTTTCACCAAAATTCACACTTGTTTGAATTTGGCGTCTGACTTCTTTTCTCTTAAAACTCGCAACACAATCCAAGATGCTCATCATGTTCTACTTGGACTTAGAATACACCAAGATGTCGCCTATGAATACCACGACGGCCGATCCAAGTAGGGCTGAAAAATTCGGTTCATCATATCCATAAACGCAATTTGGGCATTCGTCAATCCGAATGGCATTACCGTAAATTCATAGTGGCCATATCTCGTTCGGAAAGCCGTCTTATGGATATCCGCTTCTTTCACTTTAAGTCGATGATACCCGACCTTAGATCAATTTTAGAGAATACCGCAGCTCCTTTAAGTCGATCGAACAAGTCGTCGATCCCGGCAAAGGATACTTGTTCTTGATAGTCACTTATTCAACCGCCGTAGTCTATACACATCCTCATCGATCCGTCCTTCTTCTTCACGAATAGAACCAAGCTCCCCATGGAGACACACTAGGTCGGATGAATCCACGATCAAGCAACTCCCGAATTTGAGCCTTAAGCTCAACCAACTCCTTCTTGCCATTCTATATGGAGCAATAGAAACTGGCGCCGCTCTGGCAATAAGTCTATCCCGAATTCTACCTCACGATCCGGAGGCAACCCCGAAGTTCTTCCAAAAACATCTACAAATTCATTCACCGTCCTGACTTCTTTAACAGCTTGCTTCCTTAGCCTCCAAAGCATTCACCAACATCGAAAAGCTTCAGATCCTTTCCTAACCATCTTTTCCGCCTTAAGAGCGGATACTACATTAGATAAGTAGTTCCGCCTTTCGCCCATCACTACAACTTCCTTATCATCAAGAGTTCTTAAGGACATTCTCTTAGCAACAAGAATCCACATTTGCACGGTACTTCACAAGCCACCCATGCCTAAAATTAGGTCGAATTCTCCAATGGCAACTCCATTAAATCACCGAAACTGTATCCCTTGAACTTCTAGAGGCACTTCCTTAAAGAGTTTGTCTATAACTCATCGCTCATCCTAGAGGACTAAGTACACCATCTTCCTAGGTACGCTTTAAGTCACATGCAAAGTCCCGATACTTCACTAGCAATATAGGAATGAGTTGACCCTATATCTATCAAAGCAATAAAGGGCAACCTGTAAATCAAAAACGCATCGTGATAACATCAAAAGGCCATCGTCTTCTCTCATGATTTAACCGCATACACCAATCTGGTTGTCTCGCCTCGTAGTTTCCACCGCCTCACCAAGTTCCACGCCCTCTCACCGAACCATTTCCCCTTCCATTGGGACCACGGCCTCTTATCGGCTATTGTCCACTTCTATCAGCTTGATTAGCACCCTGATTTGCTGGACGGTTCTTCTCCGAGTTCATCGGACAATCCTTGATCATGTGATCCTTCGAACCGCACTTGAAACATCCGCCGGTTTTCTTCCAGCATTCTCCCGAGTGCATTTTCCCACACTGAGAACAAGTACGACTTTGCACTCCCGTAGCAGTCTGTTGACCTCGCGGTCCATCATTCCTTGATTTCTTCTGAAAGTTTCCGGATGACCCCGAAGACCCAAAGCTTCTCTTATTCTTGCTCTGACCTCTTTCCGGCTCGCCTCTCAAATTGCTTAGCCTCTCCAGCAATTCTTGCCCTTTCCACTAAGATTGCAAAATCTCTTTCACGGTGTGGGGCAATCATCACTCTTAGCTCATCTCTAAGTCCATCTTCAAATCTGACGCAACGTTCATATTTCGTAGCCACTATCCCTCTGGCATAACGGCTAAGTCGCAAAAATTCTGCTTCATATTCAGCTATCGACTTGTTTCCTTGTACCAGATTCAGAAATGTCTTCCTTTGAGAGTCGATGTAGCTAGCTCCAACATATTTTCCTTTGAATTTCACTTTAAAATACCCCTAATCCAAACGATCCACAGGGGTACTTTCCTTGATAGTAAGCCACCACTGGTAGGCTTCATCACGAAGAAGTGAAATAGCACCTTTCAATTTCTCTTCATCAGTGCAGTCTATATCATCCATGATCCTCTCGATCGCTTCCAACCAATATTCACCACGCTTGAGCTACTCCAGATACTCCTCTGAAAACTTCAGCTCCATTCGATCTAAGTCTCTCAGCTACAGACTTCCGAGATCCATTTCCAGAACTAGCTTCTGCTACTCGTTCCAAAACTCGTAGTACAGCTTGTGATACTGCGTCACCACCTTCATTTTGTTCTTGGAAGTCTGCCCCAACAGCCGGTGGTGGAGCTTCATTCTCGGAGCCTTGACCAGACCGAACTGGTTTCGAAACAGTCATCCTTCCTCTTCCATGTCCACGACGACCTCGTCCGCTAGAGCTCATGTCTACTACGTATCTTATCTGTTTTTACGAAAAGTCTTATGTATTAGAGTCTTTTCACTTCTTATTAAAAGAAAGTCTTATGAAACAGATATTTAGTGGTTTTCGTAGTAGCACACATACACCTAGGGTCCATGTCTCTAAAGTTTCCTTAGGCTTATCAAACATTCATATTATTTATCAAATGAAGGTACATACCTGATGGATCTGGGCCGAGAATTCGAAAGTGCCATGCTCTTATAAAACCATTTAACTTATGAAAACTTTCAAAAATCTTTTGGGCCAAATTTTGAAAACGCTGTGGGCTTCAAAACCCAAGGCCGAGAGTTTAAAATCGGGCTCGATACTAAGTTAAAACACCCCAAACCCTACCAAAAAGCCCAACTGGATTTGGTATGTTCCTCAAGTAAAACTTTAGCGGAAACATTATTTTTAGAAGGAATTAATAAAATCATAGGAAACCATACTTAAGAAAATTTCTTTGAAAACATTTATATAATAGTAACAAACACATTTTTCAATAATTTATCGAAAAAGCCATTTAGATATTTGATAATTATTCATGGCGTAATTTAAAATAAATCCAAGCACAAAATTAAAGATGATTTATAGTGGCCTTATTACATAAAATTTGGCAAACCCAAAATAAAGTCTAAATAATAAAATTTAGCTTAAAAAGTTCAAGTAGGAAAATTTCCAAACGTCGTTATTTGAGCTTTGGCCACCTCGAATTCCTTGTCAATTCGATCCATCGCACTACTTAATTATCTCAAAAGTTATCCCATAAAAATGGGTGAGTTATAAACTCAATGTATAACACATACACTAAAAAGCCCATTTTATGAAATGCTTTCAAACCCAAAAATTTCACATATGGCCATAGGCCCATTTGATCAAATATTTGGCCCAAAGGCCCATTTTAGCTCAAATTTAGCCCAAAGGCCCATTTTATAGCAGATCAAATAATAATCATACAATGTTACATGGATATGTATATGAAATGAGATGCAAGCCCTACCAACCTAAATATCCATCCGCTACACACCCCGCACCAACCAAAGACACCGTGGGATTACTAAATCGACCCTCCATCCGCTACACACCATCGAAGGCGCTTCTTTGCAGATCAACATGCACATCGCCCTTATTGTGGCAAAGCCACCAAAACAGATGTGACCAAGTCACCTAACCAAGTCCAATTTCAAATACGTGACCAAGTCACCAGAGCCAAATATGTGACCGGCCACCAGAGTCAAATATGTGACCAAGCCACCGAGTCAAATATGTGACCAAAGCCACCGAATCAAATATGTGACCGGCCACCAGAGTCAAATATGTGACCGCCACCAATTTCACATATGTGACCAAGTCACCGAATTGTGGTAAAACCACCGAATACTTCCTCCTTTATTATACATACCCATATGCCCATGCACATACATATCAAATCGATTTTCATGCTATGTACCCACAAATCATAATATAGTCATGCTTATTTCATATTGATGCATATATCAAAATAAACGGAATATTGGGTAACATACTCAATTTTGTATACCAATGATTGGTATCCGCAAACAAACATATTATCATATAATCACTTTTAATAATATAATTCTATGGAAATTTTAATGTATGGTTACACACTTAGTAACAAAGAGAATAATACTCTCTAGCTCGTCCACACCTAAATGATTAACACACTCGGTTAGTATAAACTATTGTTAGCAAAAACTATACTTATAAACGATGGATCTAAATCCTTACCCTGATTCACGAATGACAGTTATTTGCGGTTTTCTCCACTAGATGGATCGAAACCACCGATATTCCACCAACGTAAAGTGGTTCGGTTGTACGCACTACTTGAATAATCGATCCTCGCTTGCGAGAGGTCCACAACCGGTGGAAAGTCTCTAACCCCGATCATCGCTTCTTCGTTTGTAGTTCGATGGTAAAGGAATACCTCCTCTCTTCCAAACACTTCGAACGGCTCTTTTCTTACCTATCTTGATGATCTTAAATCGCTCCTAAAAATAACTTAGATTAGTAATCCATCTAAAGAAATTGATATTATCTAAAATAGTAGTCTTACCTTGATGATTCGAATGGTCACTTAAGGGTTGTCCTCAACAAAGTTCCTTTCAAAAACTTTTCAAGAGATTCAGCCTAAGAGAGAAATAAAAGATTATGATTTCCAATCTTACTCAAGTGAAAGGAAGTGATGAAAATAATTGATAAAGTCTTACTTTGATCACTTGGAGGTTCGGCTTTGAAAAAGAAGAAAAGAAAATGATGATTCGGCCTTCACAAAATAAAAGAATAAAAATGGTGGCTTCAATATAATGGTTTCGGTTTTGAAGGGAAAGAAGAAAGAGAATGAAAAGAGAAGGAAGTAAAGAGAAAAAGGAGAAGAAAATGATAATGGTGATTTCGGCAATGAGAGAAAGATAAGAGAAAAATAAGATAAAAAGAAAAAGAAAAGAGAATATGATCAAAGAGAAGAGAGATTGACTATGGAACTTAGATGCATTCGGCAAGAGGAGAGAAAGTGAAGAAGAATAATGGTGCTTAATCTTTGTGATTTTTGGTTTCAAAATGAAAACTAAATGAGAGAAAGAAGGTTGTGTTTGGTTCAAGCAATTGAGGCTAAATCAAAAGCGAAAATGTACCAAAATGGCTAAGATACATTCGGCCAAAATGAAGAAAATTGGTCAAAAAGATGAAAGCTAAAACAAAAGAGAGTTTTTACCTAAACTCTATGGCAAATTCGGCTAGGAGAGAATTTTTGGAGAAAATGAGAAAAGATGGACAACCAAGGCTTTTGGCTAACTTTTCCCCCCTAATGGCAAAGCATAAATTCGGCCACATCAATGCCAACATATCCCCATTTTTCCTCCTTGTTTCTTCCCCATCATATCCAAAGAATTTACTACACAACTAGGCCTCTCCCTTTAGCCTTCATGCCGTCTAGGTTCATGGTCAAATGACCATGAACACATCCCCAAAACATAGCCCTTTATTATGCCATTGTCCCCCTCATCTTATCATGAATTTGTGATTCCATGCCTTATGTTCTTTAACTTCCTTTTTCACATGGTCAACAAGCCAAAAATGGATGAAAGCTCATCCACTCTAGAATATTCTTGGCCGACACTTACAAGGAAGAAAACAAAAAAAATTAAAAATCTCCCTAATGTTAGCTAGGAGATTCGAACCTTGCACCTCAAGCACACATCCATACATCTTAACCACTTTGCCAATTACTTAACTTATACTAGAACTTCTTATCATCAATTCTTAAGGCCTTATTAGCTTAGTTCCCTCTCTAATTAATAGAAATTAAAGTTTAGCAAAGCATTCACTTAATAAATGAAGCTCAAATAACTTCCAAAGTTGAACTTAATAAATAAACATGCAACATCATTCAATTAAGTAAAATGCATAGCCCCTAATTATCAGGATGTTACATTTATGATGGGTAAGTAGGGGTGGCAACAAGAGCTTGGTAAATAGCCTTGTTCTTGTCCACACGGGTAGACACACGGGCGTGTGTCTAGCACGGCCAGCCTCATGGGCGTGTGGTTAGGTCATGTGTCCCCCTGCATGCTAAGTTGGCAAGTTAATATGCTCAGTAGTAACCACACGGGCAGAGACACAGCCGTGTGTCTCAACCGTGTGGAAGACACGACCATAGTACATGGGCGTGTGCCCAGGCCGTGTGAAGTCTGCACTTGAATTAGGAATTTAATTAGCCACACGGTCGAAGGACATGGGCGTGTGCCTTGGCCGTGTGACATTTATGGGGTGATGACGTCAGAAATAGAATGCTAAGGTTTTTGCACACGGACGTGATATGGCCGTGTGAGAGACACGAGCCATGGACACGGGCGTGTGTCTGACTGTGTGAAAACCCCTGTAGGTTCGAATTAAGAAATAAGTCCACACGGGTGTGGAACATGAGCATGTGATATGCCACACATGCATGTCCCTTCCTCCACACGTGCGTGTGGACTGTTTGATGAAAATTTTCTAAGTCTTTCTAGAGATCTTTAAAACAGTTTGATTTGATCCGAACCATTCCTAATGTGTGATTTAGGCCTTGTAGGCTTGTTTAAGAGGTGTTACGAAAAGTTTTAATTTTGAGTGGAAAGTCATGTCTTGATATTGCATAATTGTTTGTGTATAAGTTTGTTAACTCCTCGTACCCTGTTCCGGCGTCGAATACGGGTAAGGGGTGTTACAGGCTAATTCTATTTGAGTTGCAAAAATTTTTGAAACCAAGATTTTGAAATTTGGTTCCATGGTCACTTCTAATACTAGTTATAGAGTAACCTTTTTTATTTTGGTTCATTTTTGAAAATGTGATAAATTTTTTAAAGCTTCATCTTTAGTACTTAAGAAAAGAACCCAACTAAATCTAGAATAATCATCAACAAGCACAAATACATATTGTTTTCCACCAAACTAGATGTCTTAATTGGATCAAACAAGTCTATGTGAATTAGTTGAAGAACTCTACTAGTTGATACATCATTAATATGTTTAAAAGAAACTCTTTTATGTTTACTATTAATACATGCATTACAAACATTATTCACATCAAAGTCAATTTTAGGTAATCCTCTCACTAAGTCATTTTTAACTAATTTATGCAATATGCTCATGCTAGCATGTCTTAGTTTTCTATGCCATAACAAAAAGCTATTCTAATTTTTAGCAATAAGGCATAAGCGAGAGTTTTGCATATCATCTAAATGCACCATATATATATTTTCTATCCTATGTCCTACAAGCATAATCTTATTAGAAGCAATGTCAATAACTTTAAAACTTTTAGACTCAAATATGACATTGAAACCTTTATCACATATTTGACTAATACTTAGAAGATAATGCTTAAGACTGTTGACATACAAGACATTTTCAATAATGATAAAAGAGTTTTTACCAATAGAGCCTATTCCTTCAATTTGTTTGGTAGAGTTGTCACCAAATGTAACTTCTCTTCCACTTTTTGGCTTCAAATTGATAAAGTGACTCTTGTCACCGATCATGTATCTTGAGCATCCACTATCAAGGTACCATAAGTTTTTCTTTGAATAACCCATCTCAAAGCAATGCTCATTTTCCTACAAACATAGAATTAAGATTTTATTTTTGGTACACAAATTCTTTTGGGTCCAGAAGCATTAGTTCCTATAATTTAAGTCCCTTTGGGTGTACATTTTGAAATCAATCTCCTATGTTAAGAAGTTATGAGTCCTTTAGGGACCCATACACTTTTAATGATTTTTCTTTTGTAAAAAACTTAGGGTTCTTTATGTTTATAGAAATTAAAGCTATTTTAACAAAGTTTTGTTTTGAATTTTCTCCTTTTTCTAAAACTTTGTTAGAGTGAGCTTTTTCACTCTTAAGTAACTCAAGTTTCTTTTGATGATCCTCATGAGCTTTTGAAAGTAAATTATGCAAGCCTAAAATTTTCTTTTCAAAGTCATTAATAATTTCTTACATTTTTTTTTTTTACTTTTTCTTCAAGTTCATGATTAGTTTTGGAAAGTAAGTCATTTTGATTTCTCAATTTTGAAACATTTTTCTTGTGTTTTAACATCATGACTTCAAATTCCAAACCTAATTCATCATAGGCATCTTGCAACTCATCAAAATAATAATCATTTAAAGTAGATGAGTTATAATTTACCTTAACATCATCAATGGCCATAAGGCAAGGATTGGCTACTTCCTGATTTTTATTTTTTGATGAATCCTCATCACTCCAAGTAGCCACATAAGACTTAAGCTTTTGTTTTCTTGACCCTCTTTTATTTCATTGAAGACACTCAAATTTGATGTGTCCCAACTTCTTACATTCATAGCATATGATAGGGTCCTTCTCTTTAGTAGATTCATTCTTGAGTCCTTTTTTCTTTTGGAATTATCTTCCATTGTTAGACCTCATGAACCTCTTGAATACTTTTGCAAACATTGCCATATCTTTTCATCATCATCATTATTTCTAGAGTCTTCATCCTTCTCACAAGTTGTTGATTTGAATGCAACTCCCACTTTCTTTGGAACTTCTTTGATTTCCTTTGCATTGTAGTTGATCTTCATTTCATACGTCAACAAGGAACCAATGAGTTCATAAAGGGAGAGTGATTTGAGATCCTTTAACTCTTCTATTATTGTCACTTTAGGTTCCTAAGATGTTGAGAGACTATTCAACATCTTCTTTACCATCTCCTTGTTGGGATATGTCTTTCTAAGAGCTTTGAATACATTGATAATATGAGTGAAGCGATCAGACATCTCATTGATTCTTTCTTCCAATTTTGCCTTAAACAAGTCATAATCAAGGGTGAGAAGACTTACCTTGGACTTCTTAACTCTACTTCTCCCTTCATGGGTGACTTTAAGCTTGTCCCAAATTTCTTTTGCATTGTCACACAAGGAGACTCTATTATACTCATTTGGACCAAGAGCACAAAATAGAGTGTGCATAGCCTTCGCATTTAATTGTACTTTCTTGATATCATTTTCATCCCATTCACTATCTTCCTTTGGGAAAATAACACCTTCCACCCTTTTTATTGGAATAGATGACCCATTAGTAACTAACCTCCAAACTTCATAGTCATTAGCTTCGATGAATAGCTTCATTCTCATTCTTCAATATGAGTAGTTGGTTTCATTGAATAGTGAAGGCCTCATGGTGGAGTGCCCTTCTCCCAATATAGTTGAATTTTTCTCCGATGCTATAAAGGAAATTTCTTGACTTGTAGCTTCTATCTTGAATACCTTGAGGATCTTCTCTCTTGGTGATAAAACCTTCTCTAGAGTTCTTACTTTGATACCAATTGATAGCTTGATGAAGCAAACCAAAAATGCTATGAATGGGTGAATTGGCCTTTAAAAAATTTGGTGAAAGCAAAGGTAAGAATGAAACAAAGAACACAAAGACTTTAGAGTCGTTCGGCACAAATTGCCTACTCCACTACCTTAGCTTTCCACCACTAAGGATTTTCCCCAAATTCACTAATTTGTTCAACCTTTGAGGACAAGGTTTAACCTTACAACTCCTTAAGGCTTTTACCCTAAATCTTAAGTTTCAAACCCTTTCAAAGAGATACAAATGAGCAAACAAAGAAACAATCCTTACAAGAAAAAATTGTTTGCAAATTGAAGCACAAATACAATGAGATACACTTGAGCAAAAGAATTGAGATAAAGCTCACAAGTGTATGTAAGAAGAATATGAAAATTTAAGCTCTAAGATTGTTTAATTGGTGATTTTTGCTTGAAAGTGCTTTATTAGATGTTGTAGGACTTTGAAAGATGGTACTTATACCCCCTAATATATTTCCAACCGTTGAGGTTTTTGGTGAAGTTAATATGGTTGTTGGGGATGTAAACCCAATGCATTTATTTCACTTGCAACTGCGAGTATCGATACCTCCAAAGAAGGTATCGATATTCTTTTCATAAATGCTAATTCAATGACCGTTGGAATGAAATAATCAATGCTTAAAAAAATATTTTATTGATACTATAACACCCTAAAATTTAAGGTTAGAAGTTTTTAGATTTATGTTTAGGGTTAGTGAGTAGGTTGAACAATTGGGCTGATTTCGGCATTTTAATGGCAAAATGAGCCGCTGGTTTGGTGGTTGGATGTGTGTTAGTTTATCTCTGGGTTCTGGGTTTGAATCCTCATGTGTGTTTGAGGAATTAATTTTATTTTTGTTTTAAAGTTTTTTATTATTATATAAAATTATGTTATTTATTTTATTGTATTTTTTTATTTTTAGAAAAAGGAAGTTGTTTCTAAAATTCTTTTGCATGTTCTCTTTCCCTATTTTTCTGTTTCCTCACTTTTTCACGTTCTTTCTATTCTTTTTGGTTTTTCTGCCTTTCTCTCTTTTGTTGTTGGTGAATTAATTACTGCCATATTTTTGTTCTCCAAATGAATTTTGGGTTTTAGTATCAATGTTTTTGGCTGATTGTCCTTGTGTGTTACGTTTGATTGGGTGCGAAATTGGGTTTCTGAACAATTTGGTGGAACGACTCAAGCAGTTCTCGATGCTTGTTATCGCGTTCTAAGGTGTTTGTTCTGAAACTGTTCAATTTCAGTATCAAATTGTTGTTGGATTCTATGGAATTCGACAACTTTTTGTAGGTTCCTGAAACTGTTGATTTTTGGTATTAGATTGCATGCTATTCTATAAATTCTTGTATAGTTCTAAGTTACCAAGGGTTGGGTACCATTTTGATGTCAAAACCATGATTTTTAGCCTCTTTTGATATTGCTTCGTGACCACACGAGTGGCCACACAGGCGTGTGCCACACACGGGCAGTCCACACGACCGTGTGAAATTGGGAATTAGGGTTTTTCGATAATTTTTGGTGCTACACGGCCTAGCCACATGGCCGTGTGGCTACAATTTTGGGATTTTGTCGATTTTCACATGGGCGTGTTCCTTGGACACACGACCGTGTCCCTTAGCCACATGGGCGTGTAAGATTTCCACATGGCCGTGTCTAGTTTGCACTTAATTTTGGCACTTTTAGGCAGTGAGTTACACGAGCGTGTGTCCCCTCCACAGGAGCATGTATACCTTTCACATTGGTGTGTAGGCTTCCACATGGCCTAGGCACTTCCACACGGCTAGGGCACAGGGCTGTGTGGCCCTGTTTCGTAAATTTTAGTTTTAAGTCTGATTGTGACTGTTTCGTGTTCCTGTGTGTTTTGACCTTTGGCTAGGCCTTAGCAAGAGTAGTTGAGACTCCGTTTGGCACGGATTTATGTGTTAATTATTAGCATAGCACTCATTTAATGACTTGCCTAATTGATTTTACCTAGTAGTTAGGTACCGTGACCTCTGATTCTAAATTTGGGCATTTGATTATGTACATTTCTAATCCTGTTTGACTGAAGTATAACTGTTCGCAAGATGTGTTATTGTTTCTGGAAGTTAGTTAATAATCTATTTGCATACAAGCATTTGCATTAAAATTTTGGGTTTGGTTGCAAAGAGAAGGAAGTTTGATATGTTCTGTTTTGGCAGTTTTAACTGTAACTCATTAGTATAGCAGTTTACCTCATTGTACTACACATATGTCAGCTCTACTACATATTATTATCTGCGTGGCCTAATCCATATATGTGGTGTGTAGGGTTGGATGGGCCTTTCGAGGTCCTATGTGGTGTACATGGTTGGTTGGGCTTCTTATAGCTCATTTGTGGTGTGAACGGGGGACAGAGAGGCGTTTGGCTGGATGGGTGGGATTATTTTCTGACTTGTTACATATCATTTCTGTTGAAGGAATTTTTATTGATAAGGCAAAATTTGATATTATTAACTCGCTTCCATACCCCACAACTGTGAGGGAGATCTGTTCTTTTCTTGGTCATGCAAGTTTTTATAGGCAATTCATTATCTTTTAAAGATTGCACAGCCACTCTATAACCTCTTACAGAAAGACAAAGAATTTGAATTTGATCAATTATGTAGGGATGCGTTTGACACACTCAAACACAAACTTATTTCAACACCCATTGTACAGCCACCAAATTGGAACTTTCCTTTCGAAATCATGTATGATGTAAGTGATCACAGCGTAGGAGCAGTCATTGGGCAAAGAATCAAGAAGGAACCACACGTTACCTCCTATGCATCTAAGACCTTGGATACCACCCAAAAGAATTACTCAACCACTGAAAAAGAATTTATAACTATAGTCTTTACTTTGGAAAAGTTTCGATCGTATTTAATAGGAACTAAAATAGTTGTTTTCTCTGACTATGCAACTCTTAAATATCTAATCGGGAAAAAAGAAGCAAAGCCAAGACTTATTAGATGGATATTACTTTTGCAAGAGTTCGATCTCGAGATTAATGATAAGAAAGGATGTGATAATTTGGTAGCTAACCATTTGAGTCAAATACCTCCATTAAAAGATGTCACACCTCTTAAAGACGATTTCCCAAATGAAAGTCTACTTTCTGCTCAGACAATTTTTTCTTAGTACGCAGACATGGTAAACTACCATGCTGCAAGAATAATTTCTTCTAATTTATCACAATCTAAAAAGGATAAGATTAAACGAGAATCACAATATTATATTTGGGATGACCCCTACCTTTGGAAATATTGTTTCGATCAGGTAATTTGAAGATGCGTTACAGAAATTGAGGTAAAATTGATTCTATATTTTTGTCATTCTTATGCGTGCGGTGGGCATTTTGGCCCTAAATAAACTGCATATAATGTAACAGCCCGATTTAGGGCCTAGTCGGGATAGTGGTGTGAGGCCACGAACCCGACGTGAAATTATGAGTTTTTCCAGGTTTCTGCCATGTTTGCATGTAACATCCAAAAATTTGAGTATTTATATGATGCATGTTTTGGTGCTTAACTTGTGTATAATTAAAATTTTGCATGTTTAGTTTAGTCTTGAGAAGACTTGAGAACTATTCGGAATTAGAATAAATTTTAGTAAGGAGTATTTATTTGAAGTGGATCAAGTGACTTTGAGGTTTAAGTAAATTTAAATGTCAAAAACTAGCATAAGATGAGCTAGTAGCAAGGTGGTGGTGGCGCATGAGTGATTGCTTGGTGGGAGAGGTTCGAATCCCATGGATAGCATTTTGGTGACTTTTATTTTTGCACCTTTATAGCATGTGTCGGTCAAGCCTTATTTATGGTAAGGTTGGACTATTTTACTTATGGCAAGGTGGCTAATAGTTAAGGTAAGCATGGGACTTAAGGAAAAGAATCTTATGAAAAAAGCATTAAGGATGGACACAAGGCTTAATGTAAGGTAAATGTTTTGGAAAGTTTTGTGTGGCAAAAACTTTGACTTTATGTCCATGTACTTGGATGGTTTTTGGGGCTAGGGGTTGGCCTAAATTTTGAAGGCATTTGGATGAATTAGGAGCTAGTTGTGCACATCTCTCTTTTGGTTATTTGGTGTTTTTCTCAAAGCTTGTTTCTCTCTAATTTTCTCCTCTTCGCCGAATGTATGTTGGACAAAAGGTAAACCATTTTCTTTTCTTTTGGCCATTTGAGTTTTGACCATTTCGATTTTGAGTTGTTCTTTCTCCCCAAATTATTTCTTCTTTCTCTCCTCTTTGTGACCGAAAATACAAAAACATCAAAGACCATTTCTTCCTTTTTTCTCTCATTGTCGAATGTCCATTGGCTCAAAGTTCTCTTTTGAATAATCTTTTATCCTTGAGAACCGAAATCCAAACCTTCATTTCTATTCTTTTTCTTCTTTACTTCTCTTAAAAGACTCTCAAACATCATCTTCTCTCTAATTCTTCACCATGGCCGAATGTTGATGGTAGAATCTTTAGCCGAATCTTTCTTTTTATTTTTAATCTTTTCTCCTTCAATCAAATCATTCTTTCTTTGTAGTGATATAGTGGAGTGCCAATTTCTTTTCTACATCTTTAGTTGATCATAGCTATTATAGATCGGGTGAAAAAGGAGATTTCATCAGTTAAGGTAAGGGATCATTTCGAAAAGGGATTCTATTTTTTTTATCCTTCTATTTTGATAAGATTGTATTGATTAATCGATTCTATCATAGGGACTCTATCAATCGACTTTCACCATTTGAACGAAAGAATCCTATGGTAAGCCGATTTCGCTCTTAAAATCAATTGGTGGTGATAAGGGAATATTAGTTTGACTAACATTTATTTGTCAATGGAGGCAATCAAGATAGGGACGAAAAGAGTTGTTAAAAGTGTTCAGAAGAGGGGTGGTTCCATTATTCCCCCTAAATTCAAGAGAAAGACTGTTTTGGGAATCGAGACTTTCCACTGGGTTATGGACCCTCATCCGGCAAAAATCAATTATTCGAAGTCGTACGTACCCCCGAACCATTGTTTACTCGTGATTCTGAACCTTTGATCGGAGAGAAATCGCAAATAGTGGTTGTTCGAGATTTCGAGGGTAAGATCTAGATCGCTTAACATTAGAATAGTTTTATATTAAATATTAGTGTTCTAATCCATCGTGATATGTGTTTATATATCGACGAGCGGAAAGTGTAGTTCTCACGGAATCGGTGTGTAATCTCACAAGTATCTCATGGGTTAGATGACTATATCGTATAAATCAGTGGATGAAATCACAAGTTAGTGAAATCGGGAAGAATAGCATATTTATCACCTTAATCATAAAAGTTTTGAAATTGGTATTAAGATCATGAAAATTACGAAATTGCCCTTAACGGGCTAATTCGATGAAAGTGATAAATGGGCCATATGTGATATTTGATAATTGGGCCATATGTGATATTTGATAATTGGGCCATATGTGATATTTGATAATTGGGCCATATGCGATATTTGATAATTGGACAATTTGGGCCATATGTGATAATCGATAAATGGGCCATATGTGATATTTGATAATTGGTAGTATGTGATAATCGATAAATGGGCCATATGTGATATTTGATAATTGGGCCGTATATGATAATTGATAAATGGGTCATATGTGATATGAGATTTCGTGGGCCAAAATGTGAAATGGGCCAGTTTGTAATAACCTTTATAATGGGCCTTTTGTTGGAATAATTATATGAATGGATTATTATGCATATTATATACATGATTGCATGGGTTGGGCTATTTGACGAAGAGAAGTTCTGGTAGATTTGCTACAATATTTTGGTGGCTCAGCCACAATTCTGAAAAATGGCAAATGCCATGTAAACTCTGTGAATTCGGTGGCTTGTCCACGAAATTTGAAATATGGCTTAATGCCTACTTCAGTGTGTTGGTGGGGTGGGTGACTAAAGCTCCTCACAGGTGTGCTGGTTGGTACAGGTGGTGTGTAGCGGATGGAAATTTAGGTTTGGTTTTGGTGATTGCATATCACTTGCATTTCATACATGCTAAATTATTATATTTGTAATGGGCTTAGGCCCAAATAAATGCTTAAATGGTTTTGGCCCAGTGGATTAAGGTAAGTGAGTTACACACTGAGTTCTAAGTAACTCACCCCATTTTTCCCCTCTCAGGTAATAATAATTGATGGAGACTTGGGTCAGAGATGACTTCGTGTGGAGGCTATACTACAAATGGTGGTTTATAAAACTTTAAGACTTCTTTAATAAATTTTATTAAGTACTATTTTTATGGCAATGTAATAAGGGCTCTTTAATTATGGATTTTATTATGTGGATGGATTTTATTATGTTTTATTTTCCTAAGTTGGATTGGTTTAGCTTTTATAAATGTTTTTCTATAACTCTCGTATAAAATAAAGGTTGTTCTTAAATTTTACTGAAACTTAGGAAAGTCTTTTAAAACTTTTCGATGAAATATTTCAACTAAATAAATCCAAAGTTTTAGTCAATTACTACTCTATAAATCAAATGATAAACTCTTGTGTTTTTAATTATGGTTTTCAATGAACTTCTATTTTTTGATAAAGTCACACTCTTACTTATTTTGAAATTTGATTTCTACATTGTTAAATGATTTGAATGTACGTTTAATTTGTGTGGCATGCTGAAATCCGGGCTTAATGCATTGGCCGGGTTTGGGGTGTTACATTTTATGGTATCAGAGCCCAATTTCAAAAGTCGACTGTAGTTTGGGTTCAACAATGATTTCTGTTTAAAAACTATTTAAATTTCTAAACTTTATGTTTTAAAGGTAGTATGGCACCACGAGCATCCGACACCAAGTCAAGTAAGTATTTATTTATTAAATGTTTATTATTGTGATGAGACATTAGGAATACTCTAGAACTTCTAGTTTTAGGTTTTGGAAACGATAGAGATCGAGACTATAGGATCTGATTGCGAAAATAACCCTATCTCTTATATCTCATAAAATATCGTTAATAAACACTGAAATAATATTCTGATTCATAAAACTTGTAATCAGATTAAAAGTGAATTAGTCAATATAAGCACTAGAGGACGTGGTCGTGGACGCGGTAGAGGACGAGGTGCTGCGTTTGAAGCGTCGGGTCATATACCGAAAATGGATGCACCTGTGTCATTTGAGAGCGAAACTGGATCTCATGATCATGCAAATGAGGATAATGCTTTGACTCAAGCAATGTTGCGAGTCTTAGAAAGAGTAGTTGGGGCTAGAACTGGGCTAGTAGCTCGCGGATCAATATCGGAACGACTCAAGTCTAGTGGTGCAGAAGTTTTTAGAGGTGTCTCTGGTGTAGCTCCGAATGTGGCAAAATATTAGCTTGAGGCTGTAGAACGAATTATGGATGATCTGGAGTGTACCGTCGAGCAGAAACTGAGAAGAGCTATGCCTTTGCTAAGAGACGAGGCGTATCAATGGTGGCTTACTGTTCGAGAAGGCACCAAGGCTGCATTGGTTAATTGGGATTTCTTTAAAGCTGCTTTCTAAGGGAAGTATGTCGGGACAAGTTATGTAGATGCCCGGAGGAAGGAATTCCTAAATTTGGTTCAAGGAAGTAAGATCATGGCGACTTCGAGGCGTAATTTCTTCGTTTGAGTCGTTATGCTCGTACTATAGTGCAGACTGATCATGAGCGCTGTGTACGCTTTGAGGATGGGCTGAATGATGAGTTGAGGGTACTGATAGCCCCACAACAAGTACGGACTTTTACCTCGCTTGTAGAAAAAGCTTAGATAGCCGAAGAGGCTAAGAATTCAAAACGCCAAGAACCGGGAAAAAGTCAGAGGCAAGAGGGATTTTAAGTACTCTGGTTCTTCTAAAAGGTTTCAAAAGAGGTCACGGAATGATGAGCCAGTTCAAACTAGGGCACCTGTGACTACCAATCAGAGTCGAGAATGTGCCGATTGTGGAAGGTGACATCCCAGAGAATGTTGGAGGAAAATTGGTGCCTATTTTAAATGTGGATCCAAGGATCATCAGTTTAAGAATTTCCCCCGACGGACTGATACGACTCAAGGAACTCGTAACCCTGATGCCCATCCAGCTAGAGGTACTCAGCAGCCACCAAGAGGTCGTGGATCGGGTCATGGTGGTAATGGTAATAGACGTGGACAGGGTATACCGGGTCGAGGTAATAGTGTTAGAGGTAACACGGAGGCAAGACAGCCAGGATTGGTCTATGTTGTCAGGCGTCGTGAAGACGGTGATGCACCTGATGTGATAACTGGTACGTTCTTCATCTTTGATGTACCTGTTACTGCTTTGATAGATATCGGGCCTACTCACTCGTATGTTACTAGTGCCATATCTAGAAACCTAAATATTAGATCTGAGATTACCGATAGAGAGGTGACGGTAATTAGTCATTTAGGACAGTCAGTAATAGTGAATAAATTATTTAGAGATGTGCCTTTAGAGATTCAAAGAGAGGTATTCCTAGTGGACTTGATGGAATTACCTTTTGGTGAGTTTGATCTTATTTTGGGCATGGATTGGTTGGTGAAGCATCGGGCGCAATTAGATTGTGCCAAAAAGCGAATGTCAATAAGGACTGTGGATGATGAGGAGGTAGTAATGATAGGCGAGCGAAGAAACTTTTTGGCAAATGTGGTATCTGCTTTGAAGGCAGAAAAGTTGGTGCGAAAAGGGAATAGAGCATTCCTAGCATTCATCAGTACTTTGGATGGCAAGGAATTATCGGTAGAAGGTGTGAAAACGGTGAAAGAATTTCTAGATGTCTTTCCCGAAGAACTTCTGGGTCTACCTCCAGATCGAGAAGTAGAATTTGGCATTGAGCTTTTGCCCGGAACGGCTCCGGTGTCCATTACTCCTTATAGAATGGCGTCGAAGGAGTTGGCGGAGCTTAAAGCTCAAATTCAAGAACTGCTAGATTGGGGATTTATTCGACCAAGTGTGTCTCCGTGGGGAGCACCGGTTTTGTTCGTCAAGAAGAAGGATGGGTCGATGCGTACGTGAATTGATTATAGGCAGTTGAATAAGTTGACGATCAAGAATAGGTATCCATTGCCGAGAATTGATGACCTATTTGATCAAGTAAGAGGAGCTTGAGTCTTCTCCAAGATTGATTTGAGATCGGGTTATCATCAACTCTAGGTGAAAGAGGCAGATATTCATAAGACGGCATTCCGAACTCGCTATGGACATTATGAGTTTTTAGTGATGCCGTTTGGTTTGACTAATGCACCAGCTGCATTTATGGACATCATGAACCGAGTCTTTTAGCCCTATTTAGACCGGTTCGTAGTAGTGTTCATAGATGATATCTTGGTATATTCGAGGAATGAAGAAGATCATGACTCTTATTTGCGCACTATGTTGCAAATTTTGCGAGATAAGCAACTTTATGCCAAATTCAGTAAGTGTGAATTTTGGTTAAAGGAAGTGACTTTCTTGGGTCATGTAGTGTCAGCTGAAGGGATAAGAGTTGATCCTCGAAAGGTAGAGGCTGTGTTGGATTAGAAACTGCCGAAGTCAGATAGCTGAGATTCAGAGTTTCTTGGGTTTGGCTAGTTATTATAGACGCTTTGTTGAGGGGTTTTCGTTGATTGCTGCACCCCTAACTAAGCTATGCGAAAGGAAGTACCGTATGTATGGACTGATAAACAACAAGAAAGTTTCGAGAAACTGAAGAAGTTTATAACGAAAGCGCCAGTACTGATTCAACCAGAGACTGGAAAAGAGTTTACCGTTTACTGTGATGCGTTACACACGGGATTAGGATGAGTACTGATGCAAAGTGGAAAAGTGGTAGCTTATGCTTCTAGACAGTTGAGGCCGCATAAAGTCAACTATCCTACTCATGATTTGGAGTCGGCTGCGGTGGTGTTTGCATTAAAGATTTGGAGGCATTATCTCTACGGTGAGAAGTCAATTATTTATACGGATCATAAGAGTCTTAAGTATCTCCTTACCCAAAAGGAGTTGAATTTAAGACAACGAAGATGGGTAGAGTTGTTAATGTTGGAACGCCGGCACCCCCAAGGTGCAGCAAAATAAAATTAATCCCGGTGATCCAAACCATGAATCCATGTGTGAGGAACGAATCGGGGTGAAATAAAGGTTTCAAAATTACCAAAGTTTCAATCTGAGTAGATAGCGACGCCTCGGCGACAAGATATCTGATCTACTGTCGAACCAAGCCACAACCTTTACGATGTTGGCCTCTACGTAATCCACGGTTTGACTATGAACGCGTAAATCTCTAAAACTATTTTTTAGAGAGGTGTTTTGCTTGACTATTGCTAGACCTTTTTAAGCAAAATTCTTAGGGTTTTCTTCACTTATTACCCTTTTTATAATCAGATTTCATTTATGAATAATAAAATTAAATAAATATAATAATGTTTTAACCAAAATTATAATTACATTAATTATACCCAAAAGTTATAATTACATTAATTATAACATGGATTTCGATAAACTATATTTATTAAAATTTATATACTGAACCAAATTCATATATTAATTTTCATTATGTGTACAACATCCTTGTACATATAATATATTCAATATTTGATTGCGAATTAAATTAATTCTTTAATTAATTTAATTCATGTGACAATCAAACACAATACCAACTATGTTTCATTCCGTTCATTTCAACCATAGGGTGTGACCTCAGAGGTTCTTGTAACGTTAGTAGTAATACTAGAACGATTCTAATGTCACAAACAATGAGTGGCATCTAGCAATGCATCATTTCTACCTAAGATACAAGAAGTCATGATTCGACATAACTTTTGTGATTAACTTTTCATGCATTAATCCTTAAGTCCTTTATCTCGGAATAGATATAAGTCATGGAATAGTCACACTTGTATAGTCCATCCCATGTTTCTTGATATCTTGAGTAGACTATGATATACAAATTAGTATGACATCTCATGTCAACTTATTTGAGCATGGCCATGCATTTCTAGTCTCACTCAATCAAGTGGCCTAAGATATTACTCCCATTATGTGGGAGGGACTTATCCTATATTGATCAACAATATCCTCTACATTGATTGTGATATATCCAACATCACCTTTATAGAACAACCGATTCATTATACGCTTGATCAGTATCAAAATATACGACTCACGATGTTGGGATAATGATTATCTCAAGTCTAAGGATCATATACATATTAATCACTATGAGTAATGTTGTGACAATTACATAATAATCCAAGAAACATACTCATAGCGGTCACCAATATGTTGTTCTCTAACACACATATTCATGCATTGATTTTGACACTCCATATCAATGATAACTCTTTATCATCAATCAACTACATGTTAGTCTTAATGCATTATTGTTGTCCTAGTCAACAATAATACTTGACTAAGGATATTTTAAGAATAATCATATTATTCTCGTGACATTATTATAAAATAGTTTATTTGTACACACGTAGGAAAAAGCGAAATAATAATGACAACGCTTTATAAACATGGTAAATCAAGTATGTTATTACAACCATCTCATGATTGATCTTTGGGCATACTCTTACAATCTCCCACTAGCACTAAGACCAATCAATCATATATCTAATACCAAGAGACTTAGTGTGACGATCATGCTTCGTCAGTGTCGAGGCTTGGTCAAGGATCAAGAATGTTATCATCTCAGAGGTACTCTACATATCTCAACATCTCCTCGATCGATAATCTCTCGAATAAGATGATAGCGCCTAAGTATATGTTTGGATCATTGGTGAGATCCGGGTTCTTTAGCTTGTGCAATAGCTCCATTGTTATCACATCAAGTTCTATAGCATCCGATATGCTAGGCACAACCCCTAGTCCAAGAATGAACTTCTTGATCCAAACCGCTTCTTTTGTCGCCTCACCGGTCGCAATATACTCGACCTCTGTTGTAGAATCGACTCTTGTATTTTGCTTTGAACTCTTCCACTCACAAAGACCACCATTAAGGCAAAACACAAATCTCGATTGCGATCGAGAATCGTCCTTGTCGGTTTGAAGTCGGCATCGGTGTAACCTTTACACTTAACTCTTCCTCACCTCCATATATTAGGAACGTATCCTTAGTTCTTCTCAAGTACTTAAGGATATTCTTGATCGTGGTCTAGTGACCTTCACCGGATCTACTTGGTACCGCCGTCATACTTAAGGCATACGAGACATCCGGGCGGGTACATAACATGGCATACATGATGATCCAATAGCGTAGCATATGGAATTTTACTCATGTTCTCTCTCTTGTGGAGTTGAAGGACACATTTCCTTCGAGAGTGAAATACCATGTCTCATAGGTAGAAATCCTCTTTTAGATTCTTCCATACCGAACCTTTTCAGTACTTTATCTATGTATGTACTTTGGCTTAGACCTAGTAGTCGTCTTGATCTATCTCTATAGATCTTGACTCCTAAGATGTAAGTAGCTTTGCCCAAGTCCTTCATAGAAAAACAACTTCCTAACCAAGTCTTAATAGACTGCAAGGTAGGTATGTCATTTCCCATGATTAGTATGTCATCCACATATAGTACCAAGAATGTGATAGTGCTCCCACTAACTTTCTTGTAAACACATGGTTCATCTTCATTTTTGATAAAACCAAACTCTTTAATTGCATCGTTAAAATGAAGATTCCAACTTCGAGAAGCTTGCTTTAATCCATAAATGGATCTTTGTAGCTTACAAATCTTTCTAGCATCCTTTGGATTGACAAAACCTTCAGGTTGTGTCATGTACACATCCTCTTCAAGTTTCCCGTTAAGGAAAGCTATTTTGACGTCCATCTGCCAGATTTCATAATCATGAAATGCAGCTATGGTGAGCAAGATCCTGATGGATTTAAACATAGCTACAGGAGAAAAGGTTTCATCATAGTCAACACCATGAATTTGGCGAAAACCTTTAGCGACTAATCGCCCCTTGTATGTTTGTACATTACCATCCATGTCGATTTTCTTTTTGAAAACCCACTTGCACCCTATAGGTTTAACCCTTCGTGGGTCAATCAAAGTCCATACTTGATTTTCATACATGGAATCCATCTCGAGATCTCATGGCCTCAAGCCATTTCTCGAGTCCGGGCTCACACCGCTTCTTGATAAGTCCTACGCTCATCTTGATCTATAAGAAGAACGTCACCATGTGTTGTAATGAGAAATCCATATCTCTCGTGCATGGCGTTCTCTTAAAGATCTTCGCGGTGGTTGTGTTTCTACAGCAGTTACTTGTTCCTCAATTTCTTGTGGAATTTGCTGTTGTTCTATCACTGGTTCAATGGTATCTTGTGATTCTCGAATTTCTTCAAGTTTAATCTTTCTCCCATTCCTTTTCTAGAAATAAATTCTCTCTCTAGGAAGACACCATCAGAGCAACAAACATTTTGTTCTCGGTGGGATTAAAGAAATAATAACCTTTGGTTTCTTTCGGATACCCACAAAATACACTTTTCAAATTTAGGTTCAAGCTTAGTAGGCGTCGGCGTTTAACATAAGCTTCACAACCCCAAATTTTCATAAAAGACATCTTGGGGCGTTTCCCACCACATCTCATATGGCGTCTTTTGAACCGATTTAGATGGAACACGATTTAGTGTGAAAGCAATATCTCAATTGCATGTCCCCAAAAAAGTCGGTAGATCGGCATGACTCATCATGGATCGAACCATGTCTAATAAAGTTCGATTTCTTCTCTCGTAAACTCCATTCCATTGAGGAGTAGCGGAGGAGTAAGTTGTGAGACAATCCCACATTCCTTCAATAGATCATCAAACTCTAGGCTCAAATACTCTCCACCTCGATCGGATCAAGTGACTTGATAGTTTTCCTAGTTGATTTTGTACTTCATTTTGAATTCCTTGAACTTTTCAAGAGTCTCGGACTTATGGCGCATGAGATAAATATACCCATATCTCTGAAATCATCGGTGAAAGTAATGAAGTATTGAAATCCACCTCTAGCACATGTATTTATTGGTCCACATACATCGAATGTATTAGGCCCAATAAATCACTAGCTCGCTTCACTTTTACCAAGAAAAGGAGATTTAGTCATTTTCCTAATAAGCAAGATTCACATACTTCAAATTGTTCAAAAACAAATGAATCTAAGAAACCATCTTTATGGAGTATGGATATCGTCTCTCACTTATGTGGCCCAAACGACAATGTCAAAGATAAGTTTGATTTGAGTCATTTATTTTAGATCTTTTAGTATTTATGTTGTAAATAGGGTTCATTTGATCTAAAATATAGAGGCCATTAATCAATTGTGCGAACCATAAAAACATTATTGAGATAAAAGGAACAACAATTATTCTTAATAATTATCTCAAAACCAATTTTGTCTAAACAAGAAACTGAAATAATGTTTTTAGTCAAACGGGCACAAAATAACAATCCTCTAAAATTAAATCAAGTCCACTAGGCAAAGATAAAGTATATGTTCCCACAACTAATGCAAGAACCTTTGCTCCATTTCCAACTCGCAGTCCACATCTCCTCTAGCCAACGCCCTACTCCTTTGTAGTCCCCTGCATGAAGTACAAATATGAGAACCACAACCAAGATCTAATACCCAAGAAGTAGTAGTTGATAAATTAATATCAATAACATAAATACCGAAGCAGACGTTCCGCTTGTTTTGGCCTTCTTGACTTCCTCAAGATAGATAGGGCGATTCCGCTTCCAATGTCGATCACGCCACAATGAAAGCGGTTTCCTTCCTTAGACACTCCACCTTTAGGTTTCATTGCACCTTTCCTTTGCCGGCTTGGGCTTACCTTTACCCTTGGGCTTTGTCTCGAACTTTGGCCTTTCCCTTGCCCTTGTTGTTACGGACCATCGATGGGCTTGGGTCCAACCTTTTCATGTTACCTTCATGAGTCAGTAACATCTTGAGTAAATGTGGCGAGTCTTGTCAATTTCATTCATATTGAAATTAAGGACAAACCGGTCAGTAGCTATCCAAGAACGATTGCGAATAACATCGGTGGCCAACTCTTGGCCCAATGGAAAACCAAGCTTAGATGACTTTCAATATAGCCAATCATCTTAAGGACATGAGGTCCCACTGGCTTCCTTCACCAACTTACATTGGAATAGGGCTTTAGAGATATCAAACCTCTCTTGTCGTGCTTGCCCTCGATAAAGTTCTTTCGGTGCTCGATCATATCATAAGCAACCATGTCCTCATGTTGCTTCAAGCTCGAGATTCATAGTGGCAAGCATAAGACATCCAACATCTACCATGTCATCGAGATACTTCTTGTAAGCATCTTTATCGCCTCTCGAGGCATTAATAGGTGGTTCATTAGGAAGTGGTTGTTCAATGACATACAATTTCCGTTCTTGTTTGAGGACAATCCTCAAGTTCTGAACCGATCAAGAAAATTCAAACCATTCAATTTGTCCTTCTCAAGGACCGATCGCAATGAGAGTGTGCTAGTATTTGCACCATAATATATCTACAACAATTGAATATGCGTGTGAGTAAATTTACCAAGTTTATATCAATCATTAAAAAGACTTTATTAAATGATGATCCCACTATTTTATTTCAAAATTAATAACCCCCATATATTAATTTCAGAAAAACTTTTTCTAAAGTATTTCTAGTGGGTTAATGATCCATATTTCACCTCCTCTTAAGTCAGCTTTGGCTTTACTCTCAAGACTATGGTTATTTAGGTAAGCAACCTTTGCTAATTACATCATATGTAACTCCTAATATTTGGTGAACAACTCTTGTTCTAATCATCTTATGGCTTATCCAATTTAATTGCCTCTAGGTTTCTAATCCTATTAGAGTAACCTAGTTAAGTCATTAACCAATTTTTAACCAGCGAATATCACTTGTTTATTCTTCGCGTTTAACCAAGATAAATACTAGTACTTTGCTTTGGCATAACCTACATAGTATTGATCGAGGCATTAACGAGGCAAAATTGGAAGGCCATGTTGACTTAATATTTTAATAGAGGATTTTATTAAGGATGTTCCATCTCACCAATTATGGTCTACTTTAGTCCATTTAGTATTTTAATTGATCTCATCAATTAATTGGGTTTATTATTAAATATTAATATATAAAATTGGCATGCTTCAAACATCCATAGCATCTCATACATGAATAAATAAAGCAATAAATAAATGCAATAGTTATAGCCCATAAACTAAGGTGATTCAACCCAAGCCAATGGGAGAACCAAAAGGAAACCTAAAGGTGTAAGCGGTTTCATAAACTATCAATCCTCAATAGTTGTCCCAACTTCCTTCTCGTCGGCCCATAGCAACTTTTGCAAATTACAATATCGTAAACTCGTTTTACATACGAGGGAGTAAGATGAGAAGAAAATACAAGAGAATAGTAGTAAGGCACGACGCCTTGTCAGTATTTATATATATAAAATTACAACCTTTTATCAAATGGGTCATCGGGCTATAACTATGCATTTCAAACACCGTGCATGTCAAAAATAGCATACATAATTCAATGCTCTTTTGCTAAGGTGAATTATAAAGTATCCTTTCAACCTTATGTGGCCCATCAAGTTTATATATATTTCTTTTATTAACAAAATATAATATAATAAGAAAATGGGGTCCAGGCGGTCGGAGGAAGGGTCAAGGCATGGCCGGAGTTCCTCGATCCCCATCCTCAAAATATGAGAGGGATGTTATAGTAGGAGTTAAAAGTGCGAGGCGGAGCCCCATGCAAATGGACCATGCGGTACAAATCGCATACCCAGTCAAATGAAACCTCACGATTTGATAACTTTTATCAACGGAATCGTGTTTTCAAGATTTTAATCCTTGAGGTTCATATCGGAACAACCCTTGTTCCACTAGCCAGTTAACCCTTATTGGAAACTGTAAATACTACCGTCGCAATATTAAAGATTTGTTAATAGTTAATAGAAATAACATAAGATCGAATAGGCCACAACACCATGATTAACATTTAATCAATTATCGAAAGGCAGTTATCGGGTTATGCTTAAACGATTTAAACAATCGAAAACGTAGTAAAATAAAAGCATGCATCTCATACAATTGCATCACCCAAGTATTTAAACTCGAGTCCAGTATCACACAAGTGGCTCGATACCCTCGTTGTTGAACGCCGCACCCCAAGGCGCAATGAAATAAAATTAATCCGTGATCCAAACCATGAATCCATGTGTGAGGAATGAATCGGGTGAAATAAAGGTTTCAAATTACCAAAGTTTCAATCGAGTAGATAGCGGCGCCTCGGCGACAAGATATCGATCTCTTGTCGAACCAAGCCACAACCTTTACGATGTCGGCCTCTACGTAATCCACCGGTTTGACTATGAGCGCGTAAATCTCCAAAACTATTTTTTAGAGAGGTGTTTTGCTTGACGGTCGCTAGACCTTTTTAAGCAAAATTCTTAGGTTTTCTTCACTTATTACCCTTTTATAACCAAGATTTCATTTATGAATAATAAAATTAAATAAATATAATAATGTTTTAACCGAAAATTATAATTACATTAATTATACCCAAAAGTTATAATTACATTAATTATAACATGGATTTCATAAACTATATTTATTTAAATTTATATCTGAACCAAATTCATATTTTAATTCTCATTATGTGTACAACATCCTTGTACATATAATATATTCAATATTTGATTGCGAATTAAATTAATTCTTTAATTAATTTAATTCATGTGACAATCAAACACAATACCAACTATGTTTCATTCCGTTCATTTCAACCATAGGGTGTGACCCTGTAAGTTCTTGTAACGTTAGTAGTAATACTAGAACGATTCTAATGTCACAAACAATGAGTGGCATCTAGCAATGCATCATTGCTACCTAAGATACAAGAAGTCATGATTCGACATAACTTTTGTGATTAACTTTTCATGCATTAATCCTTAAGTCCTTTATCTCTGGAATAGATATAAGTCATGGAATAGTCACACTTGTATAGTCCATCCCATGTTTCTTGATATCTTGAGTAGACTATGATATACAAATTAGTATGACATCTCATGTCAACTTATTTGAGCATGTTCATGCATTTCTAGTCTCACTCAATCAAGTGGCCTAAGATATTACTCCCATTATGTGGGAGGACTTATCTATATTGATCAACAATATCCTCTACATTGATTGTGATATATCCAACATCGACCTTTATAGAACAACCCGATTCACGGTATACGTTTGATCAGTATCAAAATATCGACTCACGATGTTGGGATAATGATTATCTCAAGTCTAAGGATCATATACATATTAATCACTATGAGTAATGTTGTGACAATTACATAATAATCCAAGAAACATACTCATAGCGGTCACCCAATATGTTGTTCTCTAACACACATATTCATGCATTGATTTTGACACTCCATATCAATGATAACTCTTTATCATCAATCAACTACATGTTAGTCTTAATGCATTATTGTTGTCCTAGTCAACAATAATACTTGACTAAGGATATTTTAAGAATAATCATATTATTCTCAGGACATTATTATAAAATAGTTTATTTGTACACACAGAAGGAAAAACTGAAATAATAATGACAACGCTTTATATTAATAAACATGGTAAATCAAGTATGTTATTACAACCATCTCATGATTGATCTTTGGGCATACTCTTACAGTTAAAAGGATTATGATTTCTCAATCGAGTATCATCCTGGAAAGGCTAACGTTGTAGCAGACGCGTTGAGTCGAAAGGTTGTATCGGAGTTAAGAGCAATGTTTGCTCATCTCAGTTTGTATGAGGATAGCAGTTTGCTAGCAGAACTTCAGGTGAAGCCTTTGTGGTTGGAACAGATTAAGGAAAAGCAATTATCCGATGAAAAGTCGGGTCCTTTAATGCAACAAGCTGAAAGTGGTATAATATGGGATTTTGGTTTGAACAAATATGGTGTACTGTGTTTTCCTTGAAGGGTTTGCATGCCCAAGGATTAGGATTTGAGGCAAATGATTCTTCTTGAGGTGCATAGTAGCCCTTATGCTATGCACCCCGAAGGAAATAAGATGTATCAGGATCCCCGTGAACAGTATTGGTGGCCAAAGTTAAAACAGGAAGTTACTGATTTAGTGGGAAAATGTTTGACTTGTCAACAAGTGAAGGCGAAACATCAATTACCATCGAGTTTATTGCAACCGGTAAAGATTCCTCTATGGAAATGGGAACGGATAACGATGGATTTTGTTAGTGGGTTACCCTTAACACCTACTAAGAAAGATTCTGTCTGGGTGGTAGTAGATCGATTAACGAAGACTGCTCATTTTCTACCAGTTCGTATGGATTACTTGTTGCAGAAGTTGGCTAAACTGTATGTATCTAAAATCATGAGGTTGCATGGGGTACTAGTGTCTATCATATCGGACAGGGATCCTAGATTTACATCACGATTTTGGAAAGCTTTACATGAGGCTTTGGGAACAAAGTTAAACTTCAGTATGGGTTTTCATCCTCAGTCTGATGGACAGTCAGAAAGAGTAATTCAAATTTTGGAAGACATGTTACGAGGTTGTGTGATCGACTTCAGAGGTAGTTGGGAGGAATATCTACCATTGACAGAGTTCGCGTATAATAACAATTATTAATCCAGTATTCAAATGGCACCCTATGAAGCGTTATATGGTCGTAGATGTCGTACTCCTACTTGTTGGACTGAATTGGGGGAACGACAGTTGTTGGGTCTGGAACTGATATCAGAGACGAAAGAAAAAGTAAAGGTAATTCGAGCGCGGTTAAAGGAAGCCTCGGATAGACAAAAGTCGTACGCGGATCTGAAGCGTAAAGATATTGAGTTTACGGTGGGAGATCAGGTCTTTTTGAAAGTTTCACCGTGGAAAAAGATTTTCAGATTCAGGAGGAAAGGCAAGTTGAGCCCTAGGTTCATTAGACCGTACCGTGTGTTGAAGCATGTAGGACCAGCGGCCTATCAACTTGATTTACCTCCGAAATTGAGGCATATTCATAGTGTCTTCCATGTTTCTATGCTGAGACGCTATAGATCAGATCCATCGCATATAGTACCGGTAGAAGAAGTGGAATTAAGGCCAGATTTGTCTTTCGAGGAGGAACCAGTGAAAATTTTAGATCGCGACGTTAAGATGTTAAGAAAGAAGACTGTGCCATTGGTTAAGGTTCTTTGGCGTAATCACGGAGTGGAGAAGCTACGTGGGAGCCTGAGAATACAATTCGACAACAATATCCTCATCTCCTTTAGTCAGGTAAATTTCGAGGACGAAATTTTCTTTAAGGAGGGTAGAGTTGTAACATCCAAAAATTTGAGTATTTATATGATGCATGTTTTGGTGCTTAACTTGTGTATAATTAAAATTTTGCATGTTTAGTATAGTCTTGAGAAGACTTGAGAACTATTCGGAATTAGAATAAATTTTAGTAAGGAGTATTTATTTGAAGTGGATCAAGTGACTTTGAGGTTTAAGTAAATTTAAGTGTCAAAAACTAGCATAAGATGAGCTAGTAGCAAGGTGGTGGTGGCGCATGAGTGATTGCTTGGTGGGAGAGGTTCGAATCCCATGGATAGCATTTTGGTGACTTTTATTTTTGCACCTTTATAGCATGTGTCGGTCAAGCCTTATTTATGGTAAGGTCAGACTATTTTACTTATGGCAAGGTGGCTAATAGTTAAGGTAAGCATGGAACTTAAGGAAAGGAATCTTATGAAAAAGGCATTAAGGGTGGACACAAGGCTTAATGTAAGGTGAATGTTTTAGAAAGTTTTGTGTGGCAAAAACTTTGACTTTATGTCCATGTACTTGGACGGTTTTTGGGGCTAAGGGTTGGCCGAAATTTTGAAGGCATTTGGATGAATTAGGAGCTAGTTGTGCACATCTCTCTTTTAGCCATTTGGTATTTTTCTCAAAGCTTGTTTCTCTCTAATTTTCTCCTCTTAGCCGAATGTATATTGGACAAAAGGTAAACCATTTTCTTTTCTTTTGGCCATTTGAGTTTTGACCATTTCAGTTTTGAGTTGTTCTTTCTCCCCAAATTATTTCTTCTTTCTCTCCTCTTTCTGACCGAAAATACAAAAACATCAAAGACCATTTCTTGATTTTTTCTCTCATTGCTGAATGTCCATTGACTCAAAGTTCTCTTTTGAATCATCTTTTATCCTTGAGAACCGAAATCCAAACCTTTAATTCTATTCTTTTCTTCTTTACTTCTCTTAAAAGACTCTCAAACATCATCCTCTCTCCAATTTTTCACCATGGCCGGATGTTGATGGTAGAATCTTTAGCCGAATCTTTCTTTTTTTTTTAATCTTTTCTCCGTCAATCAAATCCTTCTTTCTTTGTAGTGATATAGTGGAGTGCCAATTTCTTTTCTACATCTTTACTTGATCATAGCTATTATAGATCGGGTGAAAAGGAGATTTCATCAGTTAAGGTAAGGGATCATTTCGAAAAGGGATTCTATTTTTTTTATCCTTCTATTTTGATAAGATTGTATTGATTAATCGATTCTATCATAGGGACTCTATCAATCGACTTTCACCATTTGAACGAAAGAATCCTGTGGTAAGCCGATTTCGCTCTTAAAATCAATTGGTGGTGATAAGGGAATATTAGTTTGACTAACATTTATTTGTCAATGGAGGCAATCAAGATAGGGACGAAAAGAGTTGTTAATAGTGTTCGGAAGAGGGGTGGTTCCATTATTCCCCCTAAATTTAAGAGAAGGATTATTTTGGGAATCGAGACTTTCCATCGGGTTGTGGACCCTCATCCGGCAAAAATTAATTATTCGAAGTCGTACGTACCCCCGAACCATTGTTTACTCGTGGTTCTGAACCTTTGATCAGAGAGAAATCGCAAATAGTGGTTGTTCGAGATTTTGAGGGTAAGTTATAGATCGCTTAACATTAGAATAGTTTTATATTAAATATTAGTGTTCTAATCCATCGTGATATGTGTTTAGATATCGACGAGCGGGAAAGTGTAGTTCTCACTGTAATCAGGTGTGTAATCTCACACCGTATCTCATGGGTTAGATGACTATATCGTATAAATAGGTGGATGAAATCACAATTTAGTGAAATCGGAAAGAATAGCATATTTATCACCTTAATCATAAAAGTTTTGAAATTGGTATTAAGATCATGAAACTTACGAAATTGCCCATAACGGGCTAATTCGATAAAAGTGATAAATGGGCTATATGTGATATTTGATAATTGGGCCATATGTGATATTTGATAATTGGGCCATATGCGATATTTGATAATTGGACAATTTGGGCCATATGTGATAATCGATAAATGGGCCATATGTGATATTTGATAATTGGGCCATATGTGATAATCGATAAATGGGCCATATGTGACATTTGATAATTGGGCCGTATATGATAATTGATAAATGGGTCATATGTGATTTGAGATTTCGTGGGCCAAAATGTGAAATGGGCCAGTTTGTAATAACCTTTATAATGGGCCTTTTGTTGGAATAATTATATGAATGGATTATTATGCATATTATATACATGATTGCATGGGTTGGGCTATTTGACGAAGAGAAGTTCTGGTAGATTTGCTACAATATTTTGGTGGCTCTACCACAATTTTGAAAAATGACAAATGCCATGTAAACTCTGTGAATTCGGTGGCTTGTCCACGAAATTTGAAATACGGCTTAATGCCTACTTCGGTGTGTTGGCGGGGTGGGTAACTAAAGCTCCCCACAGGTGTGCTAGTTGGTACGGGTGGTGTGTAGCGGATGGAAATTTAGGTTTGGTTTTGGGAATTGCGTATCACTTGCATTTCATACATGCTAAATTATTATATTTGTAATGGGCTTAGGCCCAAATAAATGCTTAAATGGTTTTGGCCCAGTGGATTAAGGTAAGTGAGTTACACACTGAGTTCTAAGTAACTCACCCCATTTTTTTTCCCCTCTCAGGTAATAATAATTGATGGAGACTTGGGTTGGAGATGACTTTGTGTGGAGGCTATACTACAAATGGTGGTTTATAAAACTTTAAGACTTCTTTAATAAATTTTATTAAGTACTATTTTTTTGGCGATGTAATAAGGCCTCCTTAATTATGGATTTTATTATGTGGATGGATTATATTATGTTTTAGTTTTCCTAAGTTGGATTGGTTTAGTTTTTAAAAATGTTTTTCTATAACTCTCGTATAAAATAAAGTTTTTCTTAAATGTTACTGAAACTTAGGAAAGTCTTTTAAAACTTTTCAATGAAATATTTCAACTAAATAAATCCAAAGTTTTAATCAATTACTACTCTACAGATCAAATGATAAACTCTTGTGTTTTTAATTATGGTTTTCAATGAACTTCGATTTTTCGATAAAGTCATACTCTTAATCGTTTTGAAATTTGATTTCTACATTGTTAAATGATTTGAATGTACGTTTAATTTGTGTGGCATGCCGAAATTTGGGCTTAATGCATAGGACGGGTTTGGGGTGTTACATTGCATGCTAGTATGAAAGTTTTGTAAAGCAATTTTATTAAGTTGAGGTCAATTGGTCCAACAAGGACTAAATTGCAAAAGTTGTAATATATGAGTTTCTAGAAGCTTTTTGCATGAAATACCTTTAGAATAATAATTATGAGCCCTTAAATAGCAAATTGCCTAAAAATAAAATTTTGGACAAAATTGGCCTTAAGATGGTAAAATAGAAATTTTTAAGAGGAAGGGCATTTTGGTCATTTGGCCTAATTAGTGTTTTAAGTGGGAAAAAGATGAGAAAAATCCACTCATCTTCTTCCTTGGGCTGCCGAAAATTTGGAGACACCATAGCTAGGGATTCTTCATTTTTTTCAAGCTCATAGTAAGTTCATCTTAGCCCCGTTTTTAATGTTCTTCGTATTTTTAAAGTTCCCGTATTATGAATTAGCTAATTTTAGCTATAAAATGAGCTAAGATGCATGTTCAAAAATCTACCCTTGAATGACATGCTTGTTAAATGATGTTTTATGTAAGTTTAAGAGAGTTTGATGTTAGATAAACATCTTTTCCTTAATGAATTTCATAAAAAAGGGTATAGGGACCATTTGGTAATAGTTATGAAATTTGGTCATACCTACTAGAAAGAGAGAGAAGTGATGATTGTTATAGTAGAGAAAATGATTCAGCTAAGCATGAAGTTTAAGAAAGTTACATGAAAATCATATTACGAGCCTAGGGGCAAAAGTGTAAATATTAGAAAGTATAGGGGCAAAATAGTAATTTTCCAAAGTATGAGTTATGAGTCAATTTAGTCAATATGGTTTTTAAATGATCTATTTATGATTATAGATCAAGAAAAACGGAGCCCGGATCGAAATCGAGGCAAGAACAAAGTCGAGGACTAAATTGCACATCTACATACATTTTGTATATTGAGGAGGTTTGTATGATTTCTAAGCTTTATGATTATTATCATTAAATTTCTCAATATAATGTACAATAATTGTATGAAATGATCATGTTATGTTCAAGCAAGAAATCATGATGATAAGTACGAGCAAGTCCCGATGGGAGATGAATTTCCCAGGATACTTGATCTACCATGCTAGATATCATGTAAGTCCAAGGCAAGCTTGGCATTGAGCAAGTTATCATGTAAGTCCAAGGCAAGCTTGGCATTGATCAAGATATCATGTAAGTCTAAGGCAAGTTTGGCATTGAGCACGTTATCATGTAAGTCTAAGGCAAGCTTGGCATTGATCAAGATATCATGTAAGTCCAAGGTAAGCTTGGCATTGATCAAGTTAGCAAGCAAGTTATCATGTAAGTCCAAGGCAAGCTTGGCATTGAGCATGTTAACAAGGAAGACTTCATATAAGTCCATGTAACATCCTGAAATTGGGCCTAAGAGAATTGAGCCCAATGGGCCTTAGGCATAGTAGCGTTTAAAATTTTTGGAGAATAGGAGATCGGCTTAAGTGCAAGTTGGACCTTTTAGATAAGTGATTTTGGAAGGTTAGGGGGCTTCTATGAAGTCCCGGGATCAAATATTAGCTTTGGGAAAATTTTGGTTTTAGGTGAAGAAAAAACCTTGGAGGTTGGCGGGTAGGCCTTAAGAATAAAATGTGGAGGAAAATGACACAAGTGGTGTGTGTGGTGTAGTGGCAAAGTGATGCCACAAGGAAGGAAGGAGGTCCAAGGTTCTAGTTGTAGCGTTTGCATTCCTTTTGATTATTTTTATTAAATGAATTTAGACCTTGGCCATAGGGTTATATTTAATTGCATGGTTTGAGGCACAAGGAGCTAGTTGGTAAAGTGGCTAGCGTGTGGATTATGTTATAAGGGAGCCCAGGTTGAATCTCATGAGAAGCGAGGAGTATTTATTTTATGAGTGGATTGTAAGAGTTTCAGTTGAATTTAAACTCTCTCGACAAAGGGATCCCACATCGGAAAGATACAAGGAATGAAGGTGAAGAGCTAGCTATATAAAGAGCATGCCGGAGAAGGGTTAACATACCTTGGTGGGCGTTGGGCACAGGAGTGGTCGCAGCTGCTTTTGTACCGAGTCCTATCGGTGTGTAACTCTCTACTCTAGTTGTAGAGCGAAGAATGTCAAGTGCTGGATCCGGCATTAGTAGTTACACGAGCGCGGCCTGACGTGTGGGGCTTCAACGCGATAGTTGAGGCCATCGAGTATTCTTGTGGGTTGAAATGCTTAATGCGATGGGTCGAGTGGGCCCAATGGGCCCAGAGGCCCAATTGGAATAAATTGTATGATGATATAGTATATAGTGAACTAGACTAGGTGGAACTTATATCGTGGATAGATTTGTGTTAGGTGGGCCACACGAGCGTGTGGGCTAGAATGGGCCAAAATCGAGTTTTAGGCCCAACAATCCAAGAAAGACCGAAAATGGTAGTTGAGTCGCTCAAGGCGACACTGCACCTTTAGAAAGGCCATTCCAGGTACAAAATTACGAAAATACCCTTGGTGGGTAAATTACGAAAATACCCTTGGTGGGTAAATTACAAAAATATCCTTGGTAGGTAGATTACGAAAATACCCTTGGTGGGTAAGTTACGAAAATACCCTTGGTGGGTAAGTTACGAACATACCCTTGGTGGGTAAATTACGAAAATACCCTTGGTGGGTAAATTACGAAAATACCCTTGGTGGGTAAATTACAAAAATACCCTAGGTAGGTAAATTACTGAAAATACCCTTGGTGGGTAAATTACTGAAAATACCCTTGGTGGGTAAATTACAAAATACCCTTGGTAGGTAGATTACGAAAATACCCTTGGTGGGTAAGTTACTGAAAATACCTTGGTGGGTAAATTACGAAAATACCCTTGGTGGGTAAATTACGAAAATACCCTTGGTTGGTAAATTACAAAAATACCCTTGGTGGATAAATTACGAAAATACCCTTGGTAGGTAAAATTACGGTTATACCCTTAGACCAGTTCTTAGGATTTAACCTTCGCTATTTCAGGTGTGTAAACCAACACACTATCTTAACTAAGTAATGTGATAACCTGTTTGTGTAAATGAAACAGTGTGGTTGACTATGTTGATACCCATTGAGGTATGGATACGGATTCGGGTAAGTCCATTTCGTTATGAAATATGTGATGACATACGATATCATGATTATGGGTGTATATTCATTGAGATGCCATATTGAGCATGTGAGCATGATAGCATGATTGCACGATTTTGCATCTAGTATGATATGTGATTGGGTGATATGAGAGGAGGGGGAGTATGATATCCGTGTCTTTGGGACACTGTGTCTTTGGGACACCAGAGGTTTGGCACCTCCAGTGGTTTGGTACCACGTATTTTGTGACTTTGGGTCACCAGAGGTTTGGCACCTCAGCGTCTCGTCCCAGTGGCTTAGTACCACAGTGGGTTGGCCCCACAGTTGATTATACGGGATTGACGCCAGTGATTTGGTATCACACGATGGGTTGGCCCCATCATCGGATTTGTGACTACGGTCACCAAAGGATTTGGTATCACATTGTGTCTTTGGGACACGGAGGTTTGGCACCTCATTGCGACTCGTCCACGTGGTTTGACACCACCGTGGGTTGGCCCCACTTATGAGATATGGGATCGTCGCTAGTGATTTGGTATCACACGATGGGTTGGCCCCATCATTGGATTATTTGTGACTTGGTCACCGTGGTTTGGTACCACAAGATGGATATCGTGACTTTGGGTCACGGTGGTTTGGCACCACCAAGGTTTGGTACCACACGGGTAGAAAAGGTGATATGGTTGGTTAGGATCGGTGCATTACTTGCATTATTCATTATGATATGTGTGTTGGCATGTTATCTGGAGAGGGAATTATACACCGAGTCTTGCGACTCACTCTCTCCTTTGACTATTTCAGTGACACATAGACGCTTGAACATGGAGCCGGATGGACTCGAGGTGCTCATACCATGCTAATAAAGGATTTGCTCGGACTTTATAAAATTTGGTACATTAGTTATTTATTTTATGTGGTTTTATTTTGGGTTGTAAAAGGCCTTTTAAAAATTATGGTTTGCTTGTTTATGCTTAAAGTAAATGTTTAATATGCCTTAACAAATTAATTGGGTTATAATGTGCTAAAATTTGGAAAGATAACGATTTCAAAACTACAAAAGTGACATTTTAAACTATACCATCTGGGTATCACACTAAGATTTGGAATAAAGAAGAACTCAAATGTTTTCTAACTTAAACACGATTTTCCACTAAGATGTAATGTTTTGTAACAATGAGAAACAACTCAAACTTCTTAACGAGATAAACTGTTTTGTCTACCCATCAAGTAAGTTTCTAAAATTTACGGGTTTTCAAATACATCATCAAATTTCAATCAAACCTACTCAAGTTTTTCTTCAAATGCACAACCTAGCGAAGTGTTTTTCTCCAACTTTTAAACTCAAACCTAAACCTCTCAAAAACCTTTTTCCCTGTAACATACCACATTCGGTCGTGGTGTCTTGACCGGGTTTGGGGTGTTACATTTGTGGTATCAGAGCCAAGGTTCAAAAACTCGGCTGTGGGTTTGGGTTCAAAAATATTTTCAAAGGATGGTTTAAAAAATATATAAATTTTTTCTGTAAGTATGGCACCCGAGTCTCCAGCACCAAATCCGTAGGTTTCCTTTTTACTATATTCTGGTATATGAGGAATGATTGTTTTTATTCCGCGATGTGTGGATGTGATGCTTGAATATAGGAATTTTATGTATGTGTGAAAAATATATGTTGCTTCGGTGGTAGATAGTTGGTTATGTGAAGGGGTTCCAAGATTTACTTAGAAAGTATATTAGTTTTATTAAGATCGAGTCTTGCAGACAAGGCGTAGTGTGGTGGGCTAGGATATATGATCATTAGTAGTTGGAAATTTCGAGGACGAAATTTCTTTAAGGAAAATAGATTTGTAACATCCTGAAATTGGGCCTAAGAGAATTGAGCCCAATGGGCCTTAGGCATAGTAGCGTTTAAAATTTTTGGAGAATAGGAGATCGGCTTAAGTGCAAGTTGGACCTTTTAGATAAGTGATTTTGGAAGGTTAGGGGGCTTCTATGAAGTCCCGGGATCAAATATTAGCTTTGGGAAAATTTTGGTTTTAGGTGAAGAAAAAACCTTGGAGGTTGGCGGGTTGGCCTTAAGAATAAAATGTGGAGGAAAATGACACAAGTGGTGTGTGTGTGTAGTGGCAAAGTGATGCCACAAGGAAGGAAGGAGGTCCAGGTTCTAGTTGTAGCGTTTGCATTCCTTTTGATTATTTTTATTAAATGAATTTAGACCTTGGCCATAGGGTTATATTTAATTGCATGGTTTGAGGCACAAGGAGCTAGTTGGTAAAGTGGCTAGCAACGTGGATTATGTTATAAGGGAGCACAGGTTCAATCTCATGAGAAGCAAGGAGTATTTATTTTATGAGTGGACGGTAAGAGTTTCATTGAATTTAAACTCTCTTGACAAAGGGATCCCACATCGGAAAGATACAAGGAATGAAGGTGAAGAGCTAGCTATATAAAGAGCATGCCGGAGAAGGGTTAACATACCTTGGTGGGCGTTGGGCACAGGGAGTGGTCGCAGTGCTGTTTTGCACCGAGTCCTATCGTGTGTAACTCTCTACTCTAGTTGTAGAGCGAAGAATGTCAAGTGCTTGGTCCACAGCATTAGTAGCCACACAGTGTGCGAGCACACGTGTGGGGCTTCAACGCGATAGTTGAGGCCATCAAGTAGTATTCTTGTGGGTTGAAATTTGTTTGAATGCGATGGTAGAAGTGGGCCCAATGGGCCCGTAGGCCCAATTGGAATAAATTGTATGATGATATAGTATATAGTGAACTAGACTAGGTGGAACTTATATACGTGGATAGATTTGTGTTAGGTGGGCCACACGAGCGTGTGGGCAGAATGGGCCAAATCGGGTTTTAGGCCCAACAAATCCAAGAAAGACCTAAAATGGTAGTTGAGTCGCTCAAGGCGACCGCACCTTTAGAAAGGCCATTCGGTACAAAATTACGAAAATACCCTTGGTGGGTAAATTACGAAAATACCCTTGGTGGGTAAATTACAAAATATCATTGGTAGGTAGATTACGAAAATACCCTTGGTGGGTAAGTTACTGAAAATACCCTTGGTAGGTAAGTTACTGAAAATACCCTTGGTGGGTAAATTACGAAAATACCCTTGGTGGGTAAATTACTGAAAATACCCTTGGTGGGTAAATTACAAAATACCCTAGGTAGGTAAATTACTTAAAATACCCTTGGTGGGTAAATTACGAAAATACCCTTGGTGGGTAAATTATAAAAATACCCTTGGTAGGTAGATTACGAAAATACCCTTGGTGGGTAAGTTACTGAAAATACCCTTGGTGGGTAAATTACTGAAAATACCCTTGGTTGGTAAATTACAAAAATACCCTTGGTGGATAAATTACGAAAATACCCTTGGTAGGTAAAATTACGGTTATACCCTTAGACCGCCTTAGGATTTAACCTTCGCTATTTCGTGTGTAAACCAACACACTATCTTAACTAAGTAATGTGATAACTTTGTTTGTGTAAATGAAGCAGATGTGGTTGACTATGTTGATACCCGTTGAGGTATGGATACGGATTCGGGTAAGTCCATTTCGTTATGAAATATGTGATGACATACGATATCATGATTATGGGTGTATATTCATTGAGATGCCATATTGAGCATGTGAGCATGATAGCATGATTGCAACGATTTTGCATCTAGTATGATATGTGATTGGGGATATGAGAGGAGGGGAGTATGATATCCGTGTCTTTGGGACACTGTGTCTTTGGGACACGGAGGTTTGGCACCTCCAAAGGGTTTGGTACCACGTATTTTGTGACTTTGGGTCACCAGAGGTTTGGCACCTCGGCGTCTCGTCCCAGTGGCTTAGTACCACGATGGGTTGGCCCCACGATTGATTATCTGGGATTGACGCCAGTGATTTGGTATCACACGATGGGTTGGCCCCATCATCGGATTTGTGACTACGGTCACCGTGATTTGGTATCACATTGTGTCTTTGGGACACCGAGGTTTGGCACCTCATTGCGACTCGTCCCTCGTGGTTTGACACCACCGTGGGTTGGCCCCACTTATGAGATATGGGATCGTCGCTAGTGATTTGGTATCACACGATGGGTTGGCCCCATCATTGGATTATTTGTGACTTGGTCACCAAAGTGGTTTGGTACCACAAGATGGATATCGTGACTTTGGGTCACCAGGTGGTTTGGCACCACCAAAGGGTTTGGTACCACACGGGTAGAAAAGGTGATATAGTTGGTTAGGATCGGGTGCATTACTTGCATTATTCTCATATGATATGTGTGTTGGCATGTTATCTGGGAGAGGGAATTATACATCGAGTCTTGCGACTCACTCTCTCCTTTGACTATTTCAGGTGACACATAGACGCGGACATGGAGCCGGGATGGACTCGAGGTGCTCATACCATGCTAATAAAGGATTTGCTCAGACTTTATAAAATTTGGTACATTAGTTATTTATTTTTATGTGGTTTTAGTTTGGGTTGTAAAAGGCCTTTTAAAAATTATGGTTTGCTTGTTTATGCTTAAAGTAAATGTTTAATATGCCTTAACAAATTAATTGGGTTATAATGTGCTAAAATTTGGAAAGATAACGATTTCAAAACTACAAAAGCGACATTTTAAACTATACCATTGGGTATCACACTAAGATTTGGAATAAAGAAGAACTCAAATGTTTTCTAACTTAAACACGATTTTCCACTAAGACAGAATGTTTTTGTAACAATGAGAAACAACTCAAACTTCTTAACGAGATAAACCTGTTTTGTCTACCCATCGAAGTAAGTTTCTAAAATTTCTGGGTTTTCAAATACATCATCAAATTTCAATCAAACCTACTCAAGTTTTTCTTCAAATGCACAACCTAGCGAAGTGTTTTTCTCCAACTTTTAAACTCAAACCTAAACCTCTCAAAAACCTTTTTCCCTGTAACATACCACATTCGATCGTGGTGTATTGACCGGGTTTGGGGTGTTACAGTCCATGTCAAGAAGTGGCCGTGAAACCAAGATGGATAACCCATGTAAGACCATGTCTAGGATATGGCTTTGGCATCATATTAGGTGGGAAGAGATTTAGCATCCTCGGTTATTCACAGAAATTCATCGGGCAAATGAGTAAGCTAAAAGAAGATAGCAAGAAAGCTAAAAAGTAAAGTTAGTATCAAGATGAAGTTAGATGAAGTTGAGTATTATTCATATTGTGAATGAGAAAGTAGATATTATGTTTATTGTTATTATAGTATACTAATTATAAAGCTAAAAAGTAAAGTTAGTATCAAGATGAAGTTAGATGAAGTTGAGTATTATTCATATTGTGAATGAGAAAGTAGATATTATGTTTATTGTTATTATAGTATACTAATCAATGTGATCAAGTGATACAGGTATCTTGGTTACCTTACAAGTATGATAATAGTAAGTGTCATGAGACATGTAAGAATTTATATAAGTAAGCTCTTTAGCTGAAATTCATGTTACATGCAAACTTACTAAGCTATATGCTTACGTTATGATTCTTTCTTCCTATGCAGTCCCGCCAAGCTAACTCGTGGATCATTAAAGTCAGAGCTCGCAACACACTATCAACTCTTATTTTGGTATAGCCAAGTTACTTTACTAAGTATGGCATGTATAGGAAACATTCATTTTGTAGACATGTTTTAAGAAGGGCCTTTGTAAAGGCTATCAAGTTTATTATTCTTTTGTATATGGCTAAGTGATTGGCCGAATTTGACTAAGCATGTATGTTTATTGAGATCAATGAAGCATGTAGTATTATTCATAAAATTGGGTTGTTATTGCATTTTTGAATTGGGTATGGCATTTCAGGGTGGTTAACGGCTTGGTAAATAGCCTGTAAGTGCCCACACAGTTGGACACATGGGCATGTGTCAAGACCGTGTTAACCTTGCACCTTAGTATTATTAATCATAATAGGCCACGGGCAAATCCCACGGCTGTGTGTGTGTGTCGTGTAAGACACACGGTTTGGACATGGGTGTATTCCCAGACCGTATTGATTTAGTCAGTATATCAAGGATTAGCACACGGTCTAAGCCCACGGGCATGTCATGGCCGTGTGAAATTAGTCAGTAACCTCCCATGGTTGGTAGACATGGGCGTGTCTAAGCCGTAAGGTAATAGTGAGTAGCCCTACACGGTTTGAGGGCATGGGCGTGCTTAAGGGTACACGGGCTTGTTCCCAAGTTACATGGGTGTGTTAACCCTGCTTCAAAAAAAAATGAGTTATTTGATTTTAATCCCGAAAATTTTCTGACATGAGTTAAAGGCCTCGTAGTCCCTTGTTATATGTGTTGACTAAGAAAGTGAAGTTTTTAAGTTGGAACGAAATTTTATAGCCCATAAGTACATGTTTCAGTAAGTTCAAGCATAGTAATGTCTCGTATCCAGACCCAGTATCGATCTTGGGTGCGGGGTGTTACACATGAGTTACTTGAATGCGGATTATATTGGCCATATATTTTTCGTAATGCATACTTATTCTATAAAACTTGCAAAAAATGTCAAAAGGTAGAAATTTGAGCTGAAAAAATGAAATGCCTCTAACACCTATACATTTATGTGAAATTTTTTATATATGGGGCATCGATTTTGTGGGGCCTTTTATCTCATCATTCAATAACATTTATATTTTACTTGTTGTTGACTATATGTCTAAATGGGTGGAAGCTAGAGCCACCCGTCATTCTGATGCCAAAACTGTAATGGATTTTCTAAAGAATCCTATTTTTTCCAGATTTGGCACACCGCGAGCATTGATCAACAATCGGGGAATACATTTCTACAATAAGGTAATCGACTCACTTTTGAAAAAAATATGGGCTAGTACAATGAGTTGCTACGACTTATCACCCTCAATCAAATGGTCAAGCGAAAGTATTAAATAGAGAAATCAAATTTATTTTAGAAAAGAGTAAAGCCGGATAGGAAAGATTGGAGTTTACGATTAAATGATGCACTGTGGGCATACCGCACAACTTATAAGGGACCCATAGGTATGTATCCTTACCAACTTATATTTGGTAAGTCATGTCATCTTCCTGTAGAATTAGAACACAAGGCATTTTTGGCTGTCAACGAATGCAACATGGTACTGGACCCTGTAGGTAAGTATAGAAAATTACATATTCAGGAACTTGAGGAAATTGAAAATTACATATTCAAGAACTTGAGGAAATTCGATGAGAAGCATGTGAAAATGCCCAAATTTATAAAGATAAAATCAAAGCATTCCATGATAAAAAAATAACTCGTAAATAACTTTTGGTTGGGCAGAAAGTACTACTTTATGACCCTACACAAAGAATTTTTACAGGTAAGCTCCGAACCAAATGGTTAAGGCTTTTTTTTATTACTCATTTATTTTCGCATGGTATAGTCGAAATCAAAAGTGAAGAATCCAAGAAAATCTTCAAAGTTAATGGATACTATTTGAAGCCTTTCTACGAAAATTTTCATGTACACATGATCGAGGAGTTAATACTTCAAGAGCGATTGAATAAACTTCCAGGTCATCGTGCTAACGACGTTAAAAAAATAGTTTTTGTGAGGCAGCCTAAATTTATTTTAATTAATTTAATTTTGAATTTCAGTTTATTTTAGGTTAGAAATAAAATAAATAATAACAAGATTATTATTTAATTCAATTAATGTGTTATTTTCCAGGAACGTGGTAGAGACTATCAATTTTCCAAAAAATTAGATACCAATCGTGACGTGGGTACACCGTGCTAAATGCTATCATTTATTTTCTTCACAAACCAACACCCCAAACCCAAATAAACACACATACACATACACACAAACACACACACCTAGCACTTAACCTACAAATAAACCCAAAACCCCATACCCAATACCAACCTATATGAAAAAAAAACCCACACTATGGACCCAAAACCAACATAGCCGCCAATCTTGGTCCTAAAATAGCCTCCATGATCTTGTCGTTTCTCTCTACTACTATTCACCTCTCCATTTCTCCACCACAACCACCGCACCTCTGTACCCCGCAGTTACACTACCTCCTTACCGCTGAACGCCCCTGTTAAATCCACAATACGCACTACCACTATTAACAACCCAAATTCCACCATAACCTCCTTAATCGACGCCGTTTCTACAACCCCTACCACCACCTTTCAAAAATTGACTCAACCCACATCACCACTGGCCAAACGCAAACTGCCATCACAAGTCAGCACTGTTGTTCGCCATCGTAAGCCTCCGTAAAATAGTCGTCGTCGATTATTTTTGTGCTCGAGCACATTCCATGATTCGAACAAGGAACCAAGCAGTTGACGAGCTCCTGGTTTCTCTTAACCACGGTTGAAACTGATTTTTGGCACCTCTAGTAGCCAATTTAGATGATGAAGACTCGAAACCATCTCCACCCCCTACAAGACGAACGAACACGCCTATTAGGAATCGTCACAAATGAAACTCAACTTGCAAATTATTTTAAAAGCTTCCATAACATATAACATTTTGAAAATGGATAATGAATAATTAAATGATAAGTTTTGATGAAAGCCTAATATATTTATAAATGATTTTAACGTAGTTAAGTTTTCCAAAGCACTATCATGTGACGCCGCCAGATTCAGCCATAACGTCGAGATTGGGTTTGGCGTGTTACATTTAGTGGTATCAGAGTCAGGTTGTAAAACTCGGCTGTGGTTTGGGTTTTTAAATGGTTTTTTCGGAATGATTTTTACATGATTGAAAACATCTTTGGAATAAGTATGTGGTACACCGAGTCTCTAGCGTCGATCCTATAAGTGTTTTGATCCTTGTTTAAGATCTGTTTGAAATACTACTTGCATGCTTGAAATAGCCTTAGGTAATATACTGTACTAAAACACTTTAGGTAGTGTAAACTGAAAACTGTAGCAAAACTGAGAATCCTAGTAAAAACTGCGATTCATGATAACAAACTTTGAACTTTTGATACTATTCTGCATAAAACATTTTGTTAATAAATATTGAAACTGTAAACTAATGCATAAAACTGCTAATATAGATAAACTCTAAATTTACGATGAGCGCATGAGGTATCCGTGGATGGGGTACTAGAGGCCGTGGTAGAGATCGTAGGGGGCTCGAGCTGGGTCCTTCACATCTGAGAATCTACCCCATCTGGATACGAGTGAGACGCCGATCTCACCTACTACAGAGACTGAGTCTCAAGATCGCATGGCTGGGGACGACGCATTATCCCAGGCTATGCTGAGAATAATAGAGAGGGTCGTTGGGCCCAACACTGGATCCGGGGGTGGGTTGGTTACGAAATGACTCTGGTCCACCGGGGCTGAATTATTCAGGGGTGTCACTAGAGTCGCCCCTAACGTGGTCGAATATTGGATGGAGGCCACAGAAAGAATCATGGATGATTTGAATTTTCTTCACGAGCGAAGCTTAAGGGGCCGCTCCTGCTTGCAGATGAGGCTTACCGGTGGTGGTGGTCATTAAGGAGGCACTCACCGACCGTCGACTTGAGACTACTTTAAGACGGCTTTTCAGAGCAAGTATGTAGGAGCCAATTACATTTATGCTAGGATGCGTGAGTTCCTTAATCTCACCCATAAGGACCGTTCAGTGGCCGAATATGAGGTCGAGTTTTTAAGACTGAGCTGTTATGCTCGGGGCATGGTGGTGACTAAATATGAGTGATGCGTCTATTTCGAGGATGGACTTAGGGGCAACCTATGGGTTCAGATAGCTCTGTAGAGGGAGCGTGATTTTTTTGCTCTAGTAGATAAAGTGAAGATCGTCAAGGAGGTTAAGCGTGCGGAGCACCAAAATCATTGGAAAGGAAAGAATAGAAGGGAATCGAAGCCCTCAAATTCGTGATGAGGCCTAAGAAAAAGGCCAGATCTGATGGGCCAGTGAGAATTGGGCCTCCTGTTGCACCTATTGGGGTGGCGCTTTGTAGGCACTATGATAGACGCCATCTGAGCGAGTGTTGGATGACTACTGGGCATGTTTGAGATGCGGGTCGACTGAGCATCGTGTCAAGGACTGTCCGTTGAGAACTGATCAGATGCAAGCTACGGGTACTAGTACGACGCAGCCACCGAGAGTAGCTCAGCAGCCACCTAGGGGCAGAGGTCAGGCCAAGGGTAAAATGGCATGGCCTAAGGACAGAGAGCACCGGGCAGAGGTACAGGACTGACTGAGGTGAGGCAGCCTGTTCTGGTTTATGCTGCACGTCACCGAGAGGATGGTGATGCTCTAGATGTCATTTTGGTTACGTTCTTAGTTTTTGATGTACCATACATTACATTGATAGACATTGGCTCTACACACTCTTACGTAGCTAGCTCTGTGTCTGAAACTTTGGGGATCCCGGTTGAGAGTACTTCGAGTGAGATAACTATTGTGAGTCCATTGGGGCAATCTATTCGGGTTAGTAAATTGTTTAAAGATGTTCCACTAAAGGTTCAAGGGACAATATTTCTGGCTGATCTAATGGAGCTTCATTTGTGGAGTTCGACTTGATTCTGGGAATGGATTGACTGGTTAAGCATCGAGTGAGTCTGGATTGTGCTACAAAAAGGGTTACTTTGAGAACCGAGGAGGATAGCGAGGTTGTGGTGATTGGGAAACATCGGGATTATCTGACGAATGTGATTTCTACGTTGGTGGCAGGTACAGAAACGATGTGAGGCATTCTTGGCCTACATTAGTGTTTCGATTTTTGAGAACTCTTAGGTTAAAGACATCAGAACTGTAAGGGAATTTCTGGATGTTTTCCTGAGGAATTACCGAGTTTGCCTTTGAACTGAGAAGTAGAGTTTGGGATTGAGCTCTTCTTTGGTACAACTCCGGTGTCCATCACCCCTTATAGAATGGCACCAAAGGAGCTCGTGAAGTATAAAGCTCAGATTTAAGAGTTACTAGATCGTGGGTTCATCTGCCCTAGTGTGTCTCCATGGGGAGCACCTGTGCTGTTTGTGAAAAAGAAAGATGGATCTATGCGTATGTGTATCGACTACCGCCAATTGAATAAGCTGACCATTAAAAACAAGTACCCACTACCGAGAATAGATGATTTATTTGACCAGTTCAAAGGGGCTTCTGTTTTCTCCAAGATCAATTTGCGATCTAGATACCACCAATTGAAGGTGAAAAAGACTGATGTGCATAAAATGAGATTTAGGACTCGGTACGGCCATTACGAGTTCCTAGTGATGCCGTTTGGACTGATAAATGCACCAACAGCTTTTATGGATTTAAAAAATTGAGTGTTTCAACCCTATTTGGATCGGTTCGTGGTAGTCTTTATTGACGATATTATGGTGTATTCGAAGACTGAGGACGAGTACGATGAATATCTCCAAGTGGAATTACAGACTTTGCGTGAGAAACAGTCGTACGCAAAGTTTAGTAAGTGTGTATTCTGGCTCAGGGAAGTAACTTTTTTGGGGCATGCAATTTTTACAGGGGGGATTCATGTTGATCCTCGTAATATTGAGGCTGTGTTGGAGTGGAAATAGTCAAAGAATGTGTCTGAGATCCGTAGATTTCTAGGGCTGGTAGGTTATTATCGACGCTTCGTAGAAGGGTTCTCTTTGATCGCAGCATCATTGATCAAGCTTCTACGTAAGGGAGTTTCTTTTATCTGGACCGATAAGCAACAAGAGAGATTCGAGAAGCTCAAATTTGTATTGACGCAGGATTCGATTCTGATATAGCCTGAATCTGGAAAGGATTTTGTCGTATACAGTGATGCGTCGCATGTGGGTCTAGATGGTGTTCTGATGCAAGATGGTAAAGTGGTAGCTTATGCGTCACGTCAGCTCAAGACGTATGACGCTAATTATCCTACACACAATTAGAAGTTGGCAGCAGTGGTCTTCACTCTAAAAATTTGGAGGCACTATCTGTATGGTGAGAAGTGTACTATCTATACTGATCACAAAAGCCTCAAGTATCTCCTCACTTAGAAGAAGTTAAATCTTAGGCAGCGTAGATGGGTTGAACTGCTTAAGGATTATGACTGCACCACCAGATACCACCCTGGTAAGGCTAATGTGGTGGTAGATGCTTTGAGCCGTAGGTCAATGACTGATTTGAGAGCGATGTTCACTCGACTCAGTTTATTTAACGATGGGAGTCTATTAACAGAGCTTCAGGTTAAGCCTACATAGATTGATCATATCAGAGGTAAACAGATGAGGGATAAGTCTCTTGAGTTGAGGTTCTGTCAGGTTGAGAATGGATATACTACAGATTTTGAAATTGACAGTGATGGGGTACTTTGTTTTCGTAGTTGGATCTGTGTGCCGAATGATGAAGATTTGAGACAGTTGATTCTAAGGGAGACGCATAGTAGCCTTTATGCTATGCATCCCGGCGAGAATAAGATGTATTGGGATTTGCGAGAGTTGTATTGGTGGCCGGGGTTGAAGCGTGAGGTTACTAATTCTGTTGCTCGTTGTCTAACTTGTCGTAGGTTAAGGCTGAGCATCAGTTGCCTTTAGGTTTGCTGCAGCCGGTAAAGATTTAGATGTGGAAATGGAAGTGAGTAACTATGAATTTTGTTAGTAGGTTGCCCTTAACACCCACTAAGAAAGATTTTATATGGGTCATCGTGGATTGATTGACCAAATCTGCTCACTTCATTCTGGTCAGGACAGACTTTTCGCTCCAAAAATTGGCTAAGCTGTATGTGTCTGAAATAGTGAGACTGTATGGGGTTCCTGTCTCGATCATCTCCGATAGAAATCCTCACTTTATGTCTCAGTTCTAGAAGAAATTACATGAAGCTCTAGGTTCGAGGTTAGACTTCAGTACTGCTTTCCATTCTCAGACAGATGGTCAGTCAGAGAGGGTGATTCAAGTACTGGAGGACATGTTGAGGAGCTGTGTTATAAATTTTCGAGGAAGTTGTGAGGAGTATTTGCAGTTGGCAGAGTTTGCCTATATCAATAGCTATCAGTCTAGCATTCAAATGGCACCTTACGACGCCTTATACTATCGTAAGTGTCGCACTCCCTTGTGCTAGACAGAGTTGGGTGAGCGACATGTTCTGGGTTCAAAATTGGTTTTTGAAACTGAAGATAAGGTCCGATTGATTCGAGATCGACTAAAAGTGGCATCTGATAGGCAGATTTCCTATGCGGATCTGAAGAGGAAAGATATCGAGTATGTTGTGGGAGACTTAGTTTTTCTCAAGATCTCACCATGGAAGAAGGTCTTGAGGTTCGACCGCAAGGGTAAGCTGAGCCTTCGATTTGTTGGGTCGTACTATATTCTGAAGAGAGTGGGGCCAGTTGCGTATCAATTGGAGCTTCCTCCGGAGTTGGATCGCATTATGATGTGTTCCACGTCTCAATATTAAAACACTACCGCTCTGACCCCACGCATGTTCCTATTTAGGACATCGAGATTAGACCAGATCTGACATTTGAGGAGGAGCCAGTTCAGATTCTGGAGCGTGACGTTAAGGTTCTGCGAAGGAAATTTTTTCCCTTAGTGAAGGTGCTGTGACGGAATCATAGCACTGAGGAGGCCACTTGGGAGTCAGAGGATTCGATGCAGCAGTAGTATTCTCATCTCTTCTGATCAGGTAAAATTTTAAGACGAAATTTTCTTTTAGGGGGTACAGTTGTAACGCCCCGATTTTTGTTTAATTTTGAATTTTGTAATTTTGGCATGAAAGAGTGTCTGGTTCAATGGAAATGTGTTCTGGATGTTTGTGGGAGGTCCCAAGTTCAAGTCTCAACTTGGGTAAATTTTGGTATTTTTATGAATAAAGCCCAAACTCTGGTTAATAGCCTTTTAAGTTAAAACGTGTAAGTAGTTAACAGAATGGGCCTACTAGTCTAGTGGTTAAGTGGAGTGTTAATATGTGGGTGGTCCTGAGTTCAAATCCCTATGCGAGCGAGGGAAATTATTTTGCTGCTCGTGGTGTGTAAGAGTTTGAGTTGGTTTCAAAGTCTGAGTAGTGGAGAGAATTAAGGGGAGAGATTAGAGGTTTAACAGACTTTTTGAATTTTCGGCGGACACCCAGTTTTCCCCAAAAATTTCCTCCTTTTCTTTTTGTCATTTGCTGCCAAATCCCCTATCAAAATTTCTTGGTTTTCCCCTATTCATCAGTTTTTCTCGATTTGTTTCCTCCTTATGAAACGGTGGTGCATTTTTGGTAAGTCTAGGTGTACATTTGTTTCATTTAGATGTATTAATGGAGTATTAAGTGGTTATTTTCTTATTAGGGGACAATCAAGGAGATGTGGGCTGCTTTTCGGCTTTTTAGCAGCGAGAAATTAGCGTGGCTTGTTAAGGTAAAGCTGTTGGTAAGTTTTGGGGAATTTCTTATTCATGGTAATTAGGATTAAGTGACTTTAATTGGGCTTGCAATGGTTGAATATAAGTTTCGGAGTGCTCAAGAGTGGTTGCGCGCCGAAATCAAACTAGGTGTGTACCCAAAAACGCAGAAAATGAGGTTTCAGCAAAAGCTAAAAACCCTTCTGTTGACGCCACACTAGCGTGTGGCCGTCCGTCTCGTAGGCCGTGTACAAGACTGTTAGTCACCACACGGCCGTGTGATCGACGAGCCCGACCGCGTGCAAGCAAGCAAGGCCGTGTGTGACACACGGGCTAGGCGAATTAGGTCGTGTGGGCCCACACAGGCAGGCCCATGGACGTGTGAGCCTATTTTTTTGGAAAACTCTATAAGGTTACACGAGTGGCCCAAGTCGATTATGGACCTACCGTAGGGCCGGTAAGCAATGCTTAGACCCCTAAATAAATGATTTGACTATTTGATTTCTGTACTAAGCATGTATGCTGATTTGAATGTATGAATTACTATCTGCATATTAGCATGACATTTTATGTATGTTGCATTGCATCGGGGTGGGATTTATGATATTCGGAGGAAGTATCTGAAAGGCTTTTAAGCCTGTTATTTGGCAGCTCAGCTGCAAATTTTTGATTATGTTCCGCATTCGGTACAACATGGTATGTAGGGCTGGGTGGGTTGATTTTATCCCTACATGGTGTGTAGGGTTGGACGGAGTTGGTGTGTAGAGACTGGTGGGTAGGACTCTGTTGTCTGCATATTCTGTCTGAAATGGACTAAGGCCTTGAAATATGTTTGAATTTGTATCTGAGTGGGCTAAGGTTCACACCATTTCTGTAATGGGCTCAGACCCGAATGGTGAATCGATGTCTGTTATCTGACATTTCTGTGTGTGTATGTTTTCTATGGGGATTACACACTGAGCTTGCGAAAACTCACCCCTTTTCTGTTTAATCTGTTCAGGTAATCCCCAGCAATAGACGGATCGGTGCAGTGGAGGACTCGACGGTGACCACGATTTCGGGCACTTATTTACGGTTTATTTTTAATTACGATTTGGTTATTTTTAGGTATATTTCTTGTAATAAGACCTTTACAGATTTTTGCTTAAAATTTGGGATAATTATTTTATGAACTGCTAGCAGTAGAACAAGATGCGATTTTTCAAAATAAACAGAGTTTTTATCAAATACCCACTAACTTGAAAATTATTTTAAAAGCTTTCGCAACATATAACGTTTTGAAAATGGATAATGAATAATTAAATGATACGTTTTGATGGAAGCCTAAGATATTTATAAATGATTTTAACGTAGTTAAGTTTTCCAAAGCACTATCATGTGACGCTACCAGATTCGGCCATAACGTCTAGGCTGAGTTTGGGGTGTTACAAGAAATGAGCACGTTCCTCAGCATCGAACATGGTTGTCCACCACTCAAAACATCAACCACCACTTGATGAACCTATGACACCTCCACATAGCAGTTTTGAAGTTGTTGGAAATTTGAGTCCACCATCCAGCTAACTTGAAAAAAAATGTTCGACCACCCTGAGACGGTCAACATAATAAGCAAGGTCATGCCTACGCTATACCGATGGAAGCACAACTACGAGGGTCTTTGAATTTTTCAACCCTGGAGCATCGCATAAGATATGACAACATTTGACAATAGTCGCTCCTGGTTGTATACGAACTGCTCGCAGTAATAGGATCTTTGACCAACGTCACAACTTCGCTACTAGAGAGCAAGAGGAGCAACCTCCTTCATCTGTAGAGGCACATTTAAGTCGTATCGAAGCTCGCCCTCAGACAATGGAAACCCAAGTCTCAACGATTCTCGACATCTTGCAGAGTAGTCACCCCTAACGCCGACAACCACGTTGATATAAACAGGGAGTATACTTGACCTTTCTCTCTATTATACATTAATTCGTATACAATATTCCTGAGGACAAACGTAGGTTAAGTAGGGGGTGTTGAATTAGTATGTGTGCATGATTGTTTCTCTTTCGTTTGTGTTAAATCTTATGTTGGGATTATTCGCTAATTTGTTTGTAATTGAGCCTCTAATTCTAAAGCTTAGTCAATTTAGATAGTTGGGTGGTTATTAAATTAAAGTGTTCATTATCTAGTTTGGTCGACGTGTGTTATAAAGTTGAAATATTGTAATGATTCTTTTGCTTGGTAAGAATATCTTTCTTAGTTGTTTTTTTCCTTCCAAAAATAAAAAATAAAAACTACTCCGATGAGGGCTCAAGTTATGAGTGAAGATTTCAGAAATTTGATTGAATTTAGTAACCGGGATGAGGTGCTTGGGTTGTCATCTCATCTCGCGTAAAAAGGTTCGAGTGACAAACTGAAAACTTGCAAACACTCTACTAACCGAGCTACCATGAGTAGGGAAAAATGGTCCATTTGAGACATGTCAAATTGAGTAACCGAGGTATGTTGCTTAGGTTGTCATATCACTTCACGTAAAAAGGTTTGGCTATGTCCCAAATTTACTATATAATTGTTTGAGAATAAATACCTTATAGATTTTGGTTCAATTACAATTTAGCGAAGTGATTGAATTTACATTGTCGAAACCATTTTTTATTTTTTTTAAAAAGAACAATGATCGACTTTAAAAATAAGGAGTCGCCACCAATCTTTTTTAAAGTGTGATTGGGTCACCTTATAAAATATTTTAGTCTACGAATCTTAAGAAAACAGGTCTGGGAGTCGGTTACGCACGAGGAACGATTAGCACCCTCGCAACGCCCAAAATTGGTACCTTATTGATTGATTAATGTCCTAATATCGAAGATTGGAAGAGATTTTAAAATACGAATCCTTTAGAAAATGTTTGGATAATTCGGATTGGATATCGAAATTCTCTTGTTCCAAAATTCATGCATTGTAATTTTAAAAAGGTATTTCGTTATTTGGCCAAATGAAAAAAATCAAAACCCATCACGTTAGGGCACGATTCCTCGAATTTTCAAACATGAAATACTGCCTTATTTTTGAAGTTAAGAAAACACGGTCAAAATCTTAAAAGGATATTTAGTAATTTGGACGAATGAAAAATCGAAACTCAGCACGTTAGGGCACGATTTCCTGAACTTCCAAACACAAAATATTACCTTTGTAAAAACCCTTTTTATGAGTTTGGGTAGAAAAGTGGAAAAAAAATAAAAGATAAAATCAATGTAACCTTTAAAATAGAAAATCCGTTAAAACGTAAAAATGGTCATACTTAGCGAATAATGATAATGTAAACACGATAATAATAATGAGCAACATAACCTTGCAAGCATATAAAGACGTAAATAAATAAATAAATGGGTAGGTTCATAATATGGATAATATATAATAAGACAAATATAATGAGAACAATAATAAAATAAAATGGAATGAGCAAAAATAATAGAAGGAATAATAAATAAAGTAACCCAAAAAAATTAGTAAAGGCTCAATTGAAAATATCGAGTAGGCATATAAAAAATAAGTAGGAAAGTTTTTAGAAAAATAGAATAATAATAATAATAATAATAATAATAATAATAATAATAATAATAATAATAATAATAAAAAGGAAAATAACAATACGATATTAGTAATAATATGTTAAAAAGCAGAAAACAATAATAGTAGATATAATGATAATAATGAAAGAAAATAATAATAAGGGAAAAATAATAGAGATCATGATAATAAAAATAAGAAAAGACAATAATACATTAATATACTTACTAACAATAATAATGTGAAAGGTAGAAACTTATACTATACTTATAAAAATAATTATAGTAGGTTAATAATAATAGTAATAAAAGAAATAGAATCGAAATATTAAATAATAATAATAGTATTAATAGTAATAATAATAAAAATAAATAATAATAATAAAAATAAATAATAATAATAACAAGCAAATGATAAAAAGGATAAATAGAAATAAAAATAGAAATACAAAATAAAAATTAAAAATAATTCAAAAATTAAGAACGATAAATAAGCTAAATAATAAACATGGGAATATATACAAAACAATAAATAAATAAGAAAATAATAAACAGAATAACATATAGAAAATGTATCTAAAAGTGATGGAAATCAAATAAATGAGTGGCAAATTGAAATTAAAATAAAGTTAAAGGGCTCAAATCGTAAAGTATAACAGTTTAAAGGGGTAAAACTGAAATCTAAATAGAGTTTTGGGCCAAAATTAGGAATAAAGATAAGGTAAGGGACCAGATAGTAAAGCGCGCAAAACAAGAAGGACTGAATGGGAAAATATTCCTCAGGTTCTAAAACGCGCCGTTCGGAGAGGACCCAATTAAAATGGAGATAAAATTCATGGGGTAAATTCGAAAAGAAAGGGAAAACTTAAATAGGGACCCAATTGAAAATCGCCTCAAAACCGGAAGGACTGAGGACGTAAATAGACCCTCAATCAAAAACACGTGGATTCCAGGTGGTTCGGGTCGGGTCAGTCCGACCCATCTCAAAACGACGTCGTTTTGGCGTTTAATGCCTCAGGGTGAAACGACGCCGTTTCACTCCTTCTATTTAAGTTAAATTATTTTAAAAATTCATTTTCCTCCTTTATTCTTCAAAAACCAAAAAAGTTTTCTCTCCCCCCTCTCTCCCTGGTGATTTTCGGCAGGGCTCTGACGCCAATCACCGCCGTCCGCTGCCGTGGAATTAAAAAATAAGTGATTTTCTCATCTTTTTTTACTATATATTGTTTAAAAAAATAGAAAACCTTAAAAAGAAATGCTGAAAAGAAAATAAAAAAAAAACAACCTTTTGGTATTCTGGTGTTTATTCGAAGATCTTTCTGTTTGTATTTGAGATTCAATTTTTTTTCTTGTATCTTCCTAAAAAATAACATCCTTTTTTACAAGTGATTTTTTTTATTTTTATAGCCGAATATTCAAAAAAATGAAAAAAAAATCTAATATTCATGCTATGTTTTTATTTGTTGTGCTATGTGCTTCCTTGTTTGCAGGTAACCATCGTGGAGGCGCACGTTGCGGGCGCGGAGGTTGCGGCGCATGTGGGGTTGCTACGGGCTTGCGACGCAAACAATGGCTAGGGTTTTTGTTTGGCTAACTGATTTTTTAGGTTACTGGGCTTTAGGGTTTGGGTTAGTTATTGGGCTTAGGTTTAATTTGGGCCTGATGTTGTAATGGACTTTTAAACAGACTTGGTTTTGGTTTTTTATTGCGTTTGTTTTTTTTTTTTTTGGTTTTAGTTAATGGGCTCGGGCAAAATTTGGGCTCTACATACATGTTTGAATTTTATGACACTTGTTGATTAAATTGCATATTTGAACATTTATTCATTTTTCGCCTAAATTATTTACATTGATCATGGTTGCAAAAGAGAGGCTTGATTTCTGATAAATTATTGAATAATTTCTAATGTAGGAACATACAACATAGGCTAAGTAGGGGGATTTGATAGCATGTTTATTTTGCATATTTTACGTGTTCAAATCAATTAATTCTTGAATTATTTTTTACTATTTTTGATTTTATGTTTAAATTCTGTCAAGAATGAAATTCAGATGCCTTAATTAAATAAACAAGCAGAAAAGGACTAAATTGGAGCGCAAACAATAGAAAAGGAGTCGAACTGCAAATTTTGAGACATGTAAAGGCTGGTCAAATTTTTGACTTTGTAACAGCCATATTTAGAAAAGAAAAATCTGATTTTGATTTCATGTAATTAGTGGTTAGGTGGGTTAGCTAATTTTAGTATATAATTTTTGTATAAATAGGGGTATAATGGACTTGGAAGGACACACTTGACACTTGAATTCACTTGGAATTGAATGAAATTATTATTTTCCCTTCCAATTTCATGCCTCAGTAAGCATATTGTCATTCCATTTCCATTTCCTTGTTCCTTTACATAATTTTTTAATTGTTTTCCAAGTCCCTCCGCTTTCCAACTTCCACCATTTCCTTAAAAACCATTTTCCATACACCAACCAAGCATGATTAATTTCATGCTTCACTAAAATTCTAACTAGCTTTAGGTCGATATTCTTTCCAGTCAAGAATCGTGAGAAATGGATCCGCACTAAAAATCTTTCATAACAATATTCATCATCTCTCTGAAATATTGGGATTGTACGGATTCGTCCCTTAAGGTTAACTCAATTTCAACACAAAGTGCATGTTGGGTTGGAGTCATTTTGGCGTGCAGTTGGGAAGATGAATCGGTCGTGCTGTATTTAGATTTTTGTGAACAAATTGGCGTATCCTGGAGGGGAGATAGTGATCAGATTTAAACGTCCCGCATGGTTGAGGACATTGACCCGAGTTGGGTTCTTCAGAACTCAAGGCTGCCAAGGTCTTGAATTGTGAACACGTGTATCGCGGTTAGATAATCGGTAAGGGTTGGTTTGCGAGTTGTACTGGAATCAACTACGAAATGAAGAATTGGCGGTTAGGACGTTCTTAGCTGCTATAACCAGCTTATTGTTTAGTGGAAAAAACTCATTTTCGAGGATCGATTCAAAAAACAGAATTCACCGAGTCTAGGGCTAAGGCTTTATAATTCTCTTTACAAAATTCAAATTCATTTTCTAGTTTTATTTTATTTTTGATTTATATAATTGTATATTTCTGCTATCTCACTTATTTAATTTCCAGACATTTTCAACTCTCCTAATTTATTTTATTTATTTTCCAGTAAGACCGTTTATAATTCTGTTTACAAAATTCAAATTCATTTTCTAATTTTGTTTTATTTTTGATTTATATAATTGTATATTTTTTGCTATCTCACTTGTTTAATTTCCAGACATTTTCAACTCCCCTAATTTATTTTATTTATTTTCCAGTAAAACCGTTTTGAGTCTTGGGTACGACTATTGGCACGACTGTTGACATGACATAAATTCTGTTCACAAGAAAAAAAATGAAAGTTGATCACAATAATCAATACCTGTGGACTCGACCTTACTTCTCTTTGCTATTGTTTAGAGTTATTTTATCGTACGAATTTTTATTTAGTGTTCCGATGCCCATCAATTGGTATGTCGTGTAGGGATATACACATAACCCTGTTAAATGCTTAATGAATAATCATTGACACGCATCATTGGACTCTATCATTGGCAGGTGGTCATATTCAGAAAGTCAATATAGAGTTAACAATACCTTTTAAGCTAACATATGTCTACTTGATGGAGAGATATAACAAATATAAATAGTATATTAATCAAATCTAAATATTATCTAAAATAATCTTAATAAAAAATATGTAGTATTTGGGTGTTTTCACGTACATTTGTTTGTCACATTCGATATCATAAAAAAGCATTTTGGTGAATTCATGTATTTGTATTAGATTAAATCTGTTAAATTCTGTATTTTTAATCATATTTATGCTTAAATTACTTTATAATTTTATAATTTACATAAATTAATAATTTGAGTTATATAAATTTGATATTCATATAATGTTTTTTTTTATTATCTAAAATTCGTTGATATTTTATAACTACATTGGATTCTGATGTAGAGTACAACTCTTAAACGTTGTGTCTTTGGCCCACAAATTTTTTTATTTAAAAAAAGCATTAAAATTCCAACAAAATTAGAGGAACTATTGGATTGTTGCAAAGTCTTCACCACTGTACTGAGATGCTTTTATTTTGAGGCCTAAAAAATGGGGACCCAAACTCTAAAATAAATTTGGGTTTTGTGATAGGACAATGAAATGATATTCACGAGAATCATTTGTTAAAAATGAGTGAACAAAATATGTAGTCACCACCCGGCCCTAGGTGTGGACAAGTGTTTCTCAAACATAATAATTGAGGTAATATCTTAAACATATAAATTTATCACAATTTCACCTTCAAACTAAATATATTTTATTCTTAATATAAAATACAACTAGGTGTTAATTTTTCATATAAATATGCTCCTTCTCTAACCTAATAAAAAAAAAACACTTTTTTAACAAAATCACATTTTAACCTTTATTTATAATTAAATATATTGTATTGATTGTATAAATATTTTTCTATTAAAATTTGTTTCCAATATATAACATTAATAATTTAAATTAAATTTTACAAATAATTAATTTTAATTGCTTACAAATATTTAAAATTTATATTTCACATAACAAAATATTAATAATAAGATTCAATTTTTATATTTGTATTAATTACTTTTTAAAAAAATCATACATGTGATTTTTAATGATACCGATTATGCTTTAAAATCTAAGGTTGTGTTTGTTTTATTGAAAACAATTCTCAAAAATGATTTTTACAAAATTGGTTGATTTTTTGAGAAAAAAATTATATTTTTAGTGTTTGAATGACAAGCTTTTCTTGAAATTATTTTTGAAACTTGTTTTAGTGAAATAAATACATAATAAATATATTTGTTATAAAATATTATAGAAATATTTATATTTAATACTATAATTTTTACTAAATATTTATACATTTTAATATATATTATTAGAATATTAATATAATTTTTAAATAAAATATTAAGAATATTACTTAAAATTTAAAATCTTCGTTAAAGTTAAAATTTTATTAAAATAAAATTTTAATATTGAATAATTTTATTGAAGTAAATTATATAAATAATTTATTATATAAGTATGTTTAATAATATTGAAAATTATAATATCTAAAATTAATAATTTAATATTTTAAAATATTTTAAAAATTAAAAGCATAATTTTATTATTAACATAATAATATTTAAATTTATTCAAGTTAATTTTTATATAAGAATAAAGCTATCCATGAGGAACTATTTTTACGAAAATAACTTACACTTTTTAAAAGAGAAAGTCATTTTTCAGAAAAAAATAGGCTTATTTTCCATTAACCAATAAGTTGTTTTTCATTGACTAAGTTATTTTCTACGAAACAAATACATGAAAATGTAGAAAATATTTTTCATAAACCATATTTTGTGAACCACACCCTAAGGTTATAGTTTTTGTAACACCCCAAACTCGGCCCATGAGCCCTAACTGGATCTGGTATGTCACGGAGTAAAAACTTTTGAAATATTTTGATTAACTGGTGAAAATCTGAAAAAAAAAATATTGTTAAGGTTATAAACGGTGTCTATGAAAAACTCAGGTGGAGTTGATTTTAAAAACATGGTTGAGTTGAAACCTTTGAAAACATTTGATCATTTAAATTTTTAGAACCTTTAGAGTTATTGTGTACTTGGTGAATTTTGCTACCCGATGGTAACATCCTTGAAAACTCGTAACAATTTCCCATTTTGAAAACGTTACTTTTAACCGATTTATTTAAACATTTTATCAATTCATGAGTAATATAGTCGAAATGAAGTAAAACAACTACTTAAACATCCAAAATAATCACTAGCGGCCTTATTACAACCCAAATCAAAAATTTAGTGAATAATAAACTTAAACTGTACTAATAAAATTCCAAATCCAAGAAACAAGCATGGCCGCTCGAGTCCTCTCGGCTCCATCTCATGATCTACTCATCTCAGTAAATGATATGGGAAGGGTGAGTCACCAAGACTCGGTGTATAAATCCCCAACCCAAGTGCAACTCATACACAAAATATTAGTAAAACATGCAAACATGCAACCCAAACTAACCATCCATACTCTTTAACTACCCGTGTGGTCTAAACCACCGTGGTCAAAACCATTGGTGACCGAGTCACAAATCAAGTGATGGGGCCAACCCATCGTGTGGTCAAAACCACCGATGACCATAGGTCACAATTATCAATATGTGGTCAAAACCACTTGGTGGTACCAAACCATTGGGACTTAGTCACAATTTATATCAACGGTGTGGTCAAAACCATTTGGTGACCAAGTCACAATTAAACCGATGGGGCCAACCCATCCCGTGGTTAAAACCACTCGTGACGATCCATGAGAATAATCCCCTCCTCTCTTCAATCCCGATACCAACATGCTCATAACATGCTTAACATATTATCATAGATCATGCATATAAGTCATGGCATAGCATCTTACTCATCATATCATACATATGACATACTTAAAATCGCAAGCGACTTACCCGGGATCCATGCACAAGCCCACAAGGCAAATCACTATCAATATAGTTAAGTGTAACATAATAAGCAATGCCCACTAATAAGTGTGTAAGAGTTTTACACACCTGTTTAACTGAAGATCTAAAGAGAAATCCCGAATCTATGCGATATCACAAAATCCCGAAACATATTCCCGTATTGCCCTACATTCGGCCACTATAGGTTAGTATCCAAAAAAAAAAAACTTATTCGGCTAAACTAATAATCCCGAAGGATATGTCGTACTCGAAATAACACTCACCTTGGTTCTTGATTTGGTCTCCTACCAAATCCAAACCGCACTTATTCACGAAATCGTTGAGATCCTTATATGGTACATATTAGTTTCGGCGTTAGGCATAAATTCTTAACAAATGGCCCTTGGCCGAAACTATCTATTACTTACCAAAACGAATTGAAATCCCAGAAGACTCCTTCAATGCCCCTTAACGTTACCTACACACAAGAGAATACATCACCTTTTGTCTTAAGAACACATTCGGCCAACCTTACCAAGGCCTATTCTCAAAATTTCGACACACTAAAAGGAAGAGAAAAGAAACCGAATGCTAAAGAGAGACACTTACCAACCTTTGAAATCGACAGTACCTTCCTTTGGGGATTCGGCCTATGCTCTATATGGTAAGGAGTATTCGGTCACAAAGAAAAAGGGTATGGAGTCAGGCTTGAAAGAAAGAAAGGAGATAAAAGGAGAGACTTAGAGTGTTTCGACAAAGATGGATGGAGGGTTTTTGGCACAAGGTTTATTGTATGTTCCAAAGAAAATCAAAAGTATCAAAGGAGGAGAAAGGGTTTTGGTTTGAACAACAAGGAAAAAGGTGAAAGAAAAGTGTTAGTAAAAGTACTCCCTAGGACTCCCTTTTCATTCGCCATTGCTTCCTAATGTGATAATTCTTATCTTTTAATTATCACCCTTTCAATTAAATTAAAACAATATCTATCCTTTATCCCATCCTTTGACACCTCTTCAATAAATAAAATGAGAATAAAATAATAATAACCCCACTCCTCCAAATTAATTCAAAAATAAAACAAGGTTTATCCTTATCAAATTAAGAGTCCCACGCAGGCCATTAGCTCACTCCCTTCACGCCAAAGATGCATAAAAAAGAACACCCATTATTGCCCATGCTACTTGAACATGGGACCTCATTCTTCAGACCCTTACAACGCCCCAAGCCACTATGCCAATTAATTCCTTGTGTCCAACTTCTCCCAAAATTTTCTCTTAACCCCTATCTCACCTAGCTCCCTCCTCTTAAGCACTAAAAGAAATTTTCAGCCCTAAGTCGACCTAGCAGGGGTTATGACTAGACCCTAGAATATGTCAAGCGATCAAGCATACATATTTCTTCAAGTGCACACATGGGAAAAATAATTAAATTGCAAACAACCCCTAGTTCAGATGTTACGCTTCTACCCCCTTAAAAATAATTTCGACCTCAAAATTACGGATCAAGAGTTGGGGGTATTCTTTGTCATGATCACATCCTCGGGTTCCCATGTGGCCTCCTCCTTACCATGGTTTCGCCATAGCACTTTTACCAAAGGTACTGACTTCCTCCTCAAAACCTTGACATCTCGATCCAAAATCTGTACTGGCTCCTCCTCGATAGACAAGTCCGAGTTCACTTTAATTTCTGCAACCGGCACTACGTGTGATGGATCTGATCGATAGCGTCTCAGCATCGAAACATAGAAGACGTCATGGATCTGGCTCAATTCTACCGGCAACTCAAGCTGGTAAGCTACCGGTCCCACACGTTTCAACACCGTGTACGGTCCAATGAATCTAGGGCTTAGCTTGCCCCTCCGGCCAAACCTCAGTACCTTCTTCCAAGGTGATACCTTCAGGAAGACCTTATCACCCACTGCATATTCAACATCCCTGCGTTTAAGATCGGCGTAGGATTTCTGCCTGTCTGACGCCTCTTTAAGACGAGCCCGAATTACTCCAACCTTATCTTCTGTCTCTGCCACTAACTCCGGACCCAACATCCGACGTTCACTCAGCTCTGTCCAACACGTAGGAGTATGGCATTTTCGACCACACAGCACCTTATACGGTGCCATCTGAATACTTGCTTGATAACTATTGTTATAAGCGAATTCTGTCAAAGGTAGGTACTCCTCCCAACTACCACGGAAGTCCAAAACACAGCCCCTTAACATATTTTCCAACACTTGGATTACCCTCTCAGATTGTCCATCAGACTGCGGATGAAAAGTCGTGCTGAAATTCAACTTCGTGCCTAACTCCTGATGTAAGGCCTTCCAGAATCTCGACGTGAACTGGGGATCCCGATCTGAGATAATGGACACTGGTACTCCATGCAACCGCACTATCTCTGCTATATACAGCTTGGCTAACCTTTGAAGCGAGTAGTCAACCCTTACCAGTTTGAAATGGGCCGACTTAGTTAACCGATCTACTATCACCCATATCGAGTCTTTCTTACTGGGCGTAAGGGGAAGCCCACTTACGAAATCCATAGTAATCCCCTCCCACTTCCACTGTGGGATCTTTCACCATCAGAATGACCACGATGGCAATTGATGCTCAGCCTTAACTTGCTGGCATGTCAGACACTTGCCCACTAACTCGGTTACTTCTCGCTTAAGACTCGGCCACCAAAACTGCTCCCTTAAATCCCAATACATCTTGCTGCTTCCCGGGTGCATAGCATACGGACTGCTATGAGCTTCTTTAAGGATTCGCTGCCTCAAATCATCATCCTTAGGCATACATACTCTCCCCTGAAAATACAACACTCCATCACTACCCAAGCTGAACCCTTCGGCCTCACCGCTTTGTACTTGCAACCTCCGAGTACTCAGAACTTCATCGGTCATCTGCCTTTCTTTGACTTCATCAATCCAAGACGGCATTACTTGCAACTCTGCCAGAAGGCTCCCATCCTCATAGAGACTTAGGTGAGCAAACATTGCACGCAAATCCGCTACCACCTTACGGCTCAAAGCATCAGCTACCACGTTAGCCTTACCCGGATGGTATTCGATTGAGCAGTCGTAGTCCTTCAGCAACTCAATCCACCTCCGCTGCCTCAGATTTAAATCTTTTTGAGTTAAGAGGTACTTCAGACTCTTGTGATCTGTGGACACTACCGACTTCTCCCCATACAGATAGTGCCTCCAAATCTTCAAGGCAAAAACCATAGCAGCCAATTCCAAATTATGTGTCGGATAGTTACCTTCGTGAGGCCTCAACTGCCGTGACGCATAAGCGACCACCTTTCCCTCTTGCATCGACACACACCCTAAACTAATATGCGATGCATCATAATACACAGTGAATTCCTTTCCTACCTCAGGCTGAATCAAGACTGGTGCTTCTGTCAAAATCCTCTTCAGCTTATCGAAACTCTCTTGCTGCTTTTCAGACCACACAAATGGATCTCCTTTTCTCAGCAGCTTAGTCAACGGTGCTGCGATTAAGGAGAAATTTTCCACGAATCTCCTATAATATCCTGCCAACCCCAGAAAACTCTGAATTTCCTTAATCGACTTTGGTGGTTTCCACTCTATCTATCTCAATCTTACGGGATCCACCCCGATTCCTCTACCGAAATAACATGCCCTAGAAAAGTTACCTCCTTAAGCCAGAACTCACACTTGCTGAATTTGGCGTACAACTGTTTCTCCCTTAGAACTTGCAGAACCACATGAAGATGTGCGTCATGCTCCTCTTCTGACTTCGAGTACACCAAAATGTCATCTATGAACACCACGACGAACCGATCCAGATAGGGTTGGAAAACCCGGTTCATCATGTCCATAAACGCGGTTGGTGTATTCGTCAAACCAAAAGGCATTACCAGAAACTCGTAGTGCCCATACCGAGTACGAAATGCCGTCTTATGGATATCAGCCTCCTTCACCTTAAGCTGATGGTACCCTGGCCTAAGGTCAATCTTAGAGAACACCGATGCACCCTGGAGTTGATCGAACAAATCATCAATCCTGGGCAAAGGATACCTGTTCTTTATTGTCAGGTTGTTCAGCAGTCGATAGTCTATGCACATTCTCATTGTCCCATCCTTCTTCTTGACAAAAAGTACTGGAGCTCCCCAAGGTGATACACTTGGTCGGATGAACCCTCTATCCAACAATTCCTGGATCTGAGCCTTCAACTCTACCAATTCTTTCGGCGCCATCCGATACGGAGCTATAGATACTGGCGCGGTTCCGGGTAACAAATCTATACTAAATTCAACCTCACGGTCCGGAGGTAGACCCGGGAGTTCCTCTGGAAACACATCAACATAATCCTTTATGGTCCGGACATCTCTCACAGCTGCACCCTTAGCTTCCAAAGCACAGACATGCACTACATATGCTTTACAACCTTTTCTAACCATCTTTTCCGCCTTCAATGCAGAAACCAGATTAGATAGGTAATCTCTCCTTTTACCTATCATCACCACTTCATCACCTTCCATGGTATTTAATACCATGCGCTTAGCTGTGCAATCCAGGCTAGCCTGATACTTTACTAGCCAATCCATACCAAGGACCAGATCGAACTCCCGAAATGGTAGTTCCATCAAGTCAGTCAAGAACACGACCCCTTAAAGTTCTAGGGGTACATTCCTATAGAGTTTACTTACTTCTACAGAGTGACTTAGAGGGCTTAATACAGTCATCTTCCTAGAAGTAAGCTCAGAGTCTACGTGCAGAGTTTCCACTACGCTACTAGCAATGTATGAGTGGGTTGAGCCAATATCTATTAAGGTACTATAGGGTACTCCAAAGATCAAGAACATACCGGTTATGACGTCCGATGCGTCGCCCTCCTCCTGATGCCTCGCAGCATAGACCAAACCAGGTTGCCTAGCCTCAGTACCACCGGTGCCTCCCCTCGGTGCCCCACGACCTCTGCCAGCACCATTACCTCCTCTTCCTGCACCCCAACCTCTCGGTGGCTGTTGATTATCCCTCTTATTCGGTGCACGATCCTGACCCTCTAACCTTAGCCTAGCTTTCTTTTTCGGATAATCCCTAACTCGATGTTCTATGGATCCACATTCGAAACATCTCCGATTACCATTCCAACACTCCCCTGTGTGAGACTTCCCACACCGAGCACACCGTGGCGGCCATTGAGGATTAGCAGCAGCAGCAGGCCTAGCAGCTTGATTTGACCCACCATACCTCGTCCTCTTCGCTGATTACCAAAAACCTCAAGATCCGGAGCTCCTCTTATTCCAACTCCTATCCCGATTCCGCTTAACCGACTGCCTTACCCTTCAAAGAACCTTAGACTTCTCCACTAGGACAAATAACTCCGTTCTGTTGTGGAGCCATCATCATCCTCGGCTCATCTCTCACCCCATCCTCGAATCTCACACAAAGATTCATGCTCGGTACCCATAATACCACGAGCATACCTGCTCAATCGGAGAAATTCAGCCTCATACTCCGCCACTGTCTTATTACCCTGAACTAGGTTCAAGAAAGCCTTCATTGCAAGCATCCACGTAGCTAGTTCCTATATATTTCTTTTGGTAGGCCACCTTAAAGAATTCCTATGTGAGATCCTCCGCCATCGCTCCATCCCTTACGGTGAGCCACCACCGTATGACTCATCCCAAGTAGAGATTATACCTTCAACTTTTCTCACCAGTAAATCCAAGTCATCCATGATCCTCTCGGTTGATTCCAACCAATACTCACCAAGACCGGGTGCCACCTGTAAACTCCTCTAAACACTTCGCTCGTTGGCTTGAGTCGTTCAACCACAGATTTATGGGCTCCTACACCTGTGCCTGCCTCGGTAACTCGTTCCAACACTCGTAGTACAGCTTGGGATACTACATCGTTACCACCGATCTGATCTTGAAACTCAATTTTCACCACCGGCAGATCCGACATCACATTTCCAGACCCATGACCAGACCCTGCTAGCTCCGACAAGGTCATCCTACCCCTACCACGGCCACGCGGCGGACGTCCACGACCTCTTGTACTTATTCTTCTCGTTCGCGTTTATCTGATTAAGAATTTTATGCATTATTAATACTGTTCACTATTTACCCATGAACAATTTTATGAGGAATAGTTTTTTTTTTGAAGTGATTCTTTCGAAGTCGAATCTACCTATAATTCCAGTTTCAGGCTTATCTCCTAGTTCTAAGTACATCTATCACACAAACAACATTCACAGACCATATCTAACATGTAGAGGCATTTTCGTCATTTCACTACCTAGGGGTATTTTCGTAATTTTAACCTACAGGGGTATTTTTTATAATTTTTCAAAAACAAAAGTTCTCAGATGATTTTGTCAAAAAGTATTTTGGAACTTTTAAATTCCTAGGGTATTTTGAAAAATTTTGAAATTCGGGGGTATTTCAGTGATTTTGAAGCTCAGGGGTATTTTGGTAATTAAACCAAGGTAGCTTTGTAAAGTTTGATAATTCCGGGGTATTTCCAAATGTTGCAAAACTTTGAGGGTTCTCTTTTTGAGAATTTGTTTTCCAAGTTGATGGTGTTGCAAAAATTTTGAAAATCAAGGTCATTTTGGTAATTTTGTAGGTCAGGGGCAATTTTGTAATTTTCCAAATCAAGGTACTTTGGACGTTTGCAAAAATAGGGTTTTTAAACACTTTTACAAAATAAGGAAATTTTGGAAAAACTGTCGGGTAGTTGAACATTTTATAAACCAAGGGCATTTTTTTATAATTTTACCACTAGGGGTATTTTAGTAATTCTACAAATCGAAACATTTTTTTCTTTTTTTTTCAGAAAAATGTTGTAAAACAGTAGTTCTCACACATTAAAAAGAAATTTTAAGAGTTTTAAAACTAGGGTTTTTATGAAAATACGGCTAATTCCCTTTCGGGTTTTAGTTAGGGTTTAGCCCATGAATAAGTCCTCTTGGTTAGGGTGAACCGAAGCTATGCACAAGGTAGGATTCGAGTGGAGAGGAGGTGAGCGCGGACTGCTTAAATACCAAGCTCCCACCGAATACCAATCCTAGACATGCGTACAATGGTTACCACACCCTAACTCGGCGACTTAGACATAGGTTTGTTTAATTAAGCAATTAATTCTTATGTAGTAGTTGGGGTAGACTAGTCCTAGAGTTCAAGTACCTATCATTCTATTCTACGTTCCCAAGTTACCCATTTACCCTTATCAAGTATTCACAGAATAGTCAGAGATACTTACCTGGGCGGATTGGTGCCGGAGACTCGATGCCATGCTGTTCAAAAAAAAAACCATTTTCATAATAATTCACAGAGGCCTACAAAAATGTTTTGGGCCCTGGGCCCCCACAGCCAAGTTTTGAACCGGGCTCTGATATAAAAAATGTAACACCCCAAACCCAGCCCATGAGCCCTGACCGGATCTGGTATGTCACGGAGTAAAAATGTTTTGAAATATTCTAATTAACTGGTGAAAATCTAAAAAAAATATTGTTAAGGTTATAAACGGTGTCTATGAAAAACTCAGGTGGAGTTGATTTTAAAAACATGGTTGAGTTGAAACCTTTGAAAACATTTGATCATTTAAATTTTTAGAACCTTCAGAGTTATTGTGTACTTGGTGAATTTTGCTACCCGATGGTAACATCCTTGAAAACTCGTAACAATTTCCCATTTTGAAAACGTTACTTTTAACCGATTTATTTAAACATTTATCAATTCATGAGTAATATAGTCGAAATGAAGTAAAACAACTACTTAAACATCCAAAATAATCACTAGCGGCCTTATTACAACCCAAATAAAAAATTTAGTAAATAATCAACTTAAACTGTGCTAATAAAATTCCAAATCCAAGAAACAAGCATGGCCGCCTCGAGTCCTCTCCGGCTCCATCTCCGCGATCTACTCATCTGCAAAATGATATGGGAAGGGGTGAGTCACCAAGACTCAGTGTATAAATCCCCAACCCGGAAGTGCAACTCATACACAAAATATTAGTAAAACATGCAAACATGCAACCCAAACTAACCATCCATACTCCTTTAACTACCCCGTGGTCTAAACAACAGGGGGTCTCAAAACCACTGGTGACCGGAGTCACAAATCAAGTGATGGGGCCAACCCATCGTGTGGTCAAAACCACTGATGACCATAGGTCACAATTATCAATATGTGGTCAAAACCACTGGTGGTACCAAACCACTGGGACTTAGTCACAATTTATATCAACGGTGTGGTCAAAACCACTGGTGACCGAAGTCACAATTAAACTGATGGGGGCAACCCATCTTGTGGTCAAAACTACTGGTAACGGTCCATAGAGAATAATCCCCCTCCTCTCTTCAATCCCGATACCAACATGCTTTTAACATGCTTAAAATATTATCATAGATCATGCATATAAGTCATGGCATAGCATCTTACTCATCATATCATACATATGACATGCTTAAAATCGCAAGCGACTTACCCGGGATCAATGCACAAGCCCACAAGGCAAATCACTATCAAAATAGTTAAGTGTAACATAATAAGCAATGCCCACTAATAAGTGTGTAAGAGTTTTACACACTTGTTTAACCGAAGATCTAAAGAGAAATCCTGAATCTATGCGATATCACAAAATCCCGAAATGTATTCCCGTATTGCCCTACATTCAGCCACTATATGTTAGTATCCAAAAAAAAACTTATTCGGCTAAACTAATAATCCCGAAAGATATGTCGTACTCGAAATAACACTCACCTTGGTTGCTGATTTGGTCTCCTACCAAATCCCAAAACTGCACTTATTCCTGAAATCGTTGAGATCCTTATATGGCACATCTTAGTTTCGGCGTTAGGCATAAATTCTTAACAAATGGCCCTTGGCCGAAACTATCTATTACTTACCAAAACGAATTGAAATCCCGAAAGACTCCTTTAATGCCCCTTAACATTACCTACACACAAGAGAACACATCACCTTTTGTCTTAAGAACACATTCGGCCAACCTTACCAAGGCCTATTCTCAAACTTTCGGCACACTAAAAGGAAGAGAAAAGAAATCGAATGCTAAAGAGAGACACTTACCAACCTTTGAAATCGACAGTACCTTTCTTTGGGGATTCGGCCTATGCTCTATATGGTAAGGAGTATTCGGTCACAAAGAAAAAGGGTATAGAGTCGGGCTTGAAAGAAAGAAAGGAGATAAAAGGAGAGACTTAGAGTGTTTCGGCAAAGATGAATGGAGGGTTTTTGGCACAAGGTTTATTGTATGTTCCAAAGAAAAATCAAAAATTATCAAAGGAGGAGAAAGCGGTTTCAGTTTGAACAACAAGGGAAAAAGGTGAAAGAAAAGTGTTAGCCGAAAATACTCCCTAGGACTCCCTTTTCATTCGGCCGTTGCTTCCTAATGTGATAATTCTTATCTTTTAATTATCACCCCTTTCAATTAAATTAAAAACAATATCTATCCTTTATCCCATCATTTGACACCTTTTCAATAAATAAAATGAGGATAAAATAATAACCCCACTCCTCCAGCCGAATTCAAAAATAAAACAAGGTTTATCCTTATCAAATTAAGAGTCCCACATGCAGGCCATTAGCTCACTCCCTTCACGCCAGCATGCATAAAAAAGAACACCCATTGCTACCCATGCTACTCGAACATGGGACCTCATTGTCCATGACCCCTTACAACGCCCCCACCACTATGCCAATTAATTCCTTGTGTCCAACTTCTCCAAAATTTTCTCTTAACCCCTATCTCACCTAGCTCCCTCCTCTTAAGCACTAAAAAGAAATTTTCAGCCCTAAGTCAGACCTAGCCCGGGGTTATGACTAGACCCTAGAATATGTCAAGCAATCAAGCATACATATTTCTTCAAGCACACACATGGGAAAAATAATTAAATTGCAAACAACCCCTAGTTCAGGATGTTATAGTTTTAAAGATAAACTACATTATTAGTTACTCAATTATGGGTAACAGGGGCGAATCCGAAAAAAATTTAGGGGGCCTAAATTAAATTGTAAGTTTTAATAGCCTAAATCTTTATAATTTTTAAAGGATTAAATCAAAATTTTATCATTTTTAGGGAGGCAAAGTTCAATTTTACCTTTACTAATTTTAAATTTTAAATTTTTAAAGGGATTAAATGAATAATTTTTCATTTTAGGGTGGCCAAGGTGTAACACCGCTTACCCGTATCTTACGCCGAAACTAGGTTCGAGGCATTACCGAACTTAACTCACTTGGTCATATAACTTTAGTCCATGGAATTTCATTCCATCTTAAAATATTTCTTTCATTATCAGATCATTCTCATTAAGGACCTACGAGGCCATAAACATGCATATGAAGGGTTTCAGAACCCAACCGGAAACTTTTGTGCATTTAAAAATTTTCACCTAAACAGGGGTCACACGCCCGTGTGAAATAGGGCACGCCCGTGTGGGTAGGCCATGTGGTCACACACGCTCATGTCCCTAACCCGTATAGGATTTATTTTCATTTCGAACCTACAGGGGTTTTCACACGGCCGAACACACGCCCGTGTACTTGGCCCGTGTCCTCGCCGGTGTGTAAAAACTTGGGTATTCTGTTTGTGACGTCAGAACCTCATAAGGGTCACATGGCATGTAACACCCCAAACCCGGCCCATGCGTTATGACCGGATCTGACATGTCCATGAGAAAAATATGTCAAGTCCTTTTTATTTGTACGAAAATAAGTAATTATTTGTTAAAATCAAGAAAACAAGTTTGATTTGAAATATTTGATAAAATATTACTAATTTCGAAGATTGATTGATAAATCGATAAATTTGAAGTAGTGATCTTACAAACCGTGACTTTTGAAAATATTGAAAATAATTTGAGAGAAAATATCCAAGTTTAAAAGATTTGTAAAAATTTATTTTGAAATCCATTTGTGAATCCATTCTAGAAAATCTTTATTTAAGTTTCTAGAAAAATCCCATTTAAAGTAATTTGAGCAAAAATATAATTATGTCAAACATAAAGCAAAAATAAAATAATTCAGAGGCCTTATTACAACATTAAATCCCACAATAGAAATTTCTGAAGTATGGCCTCCACCAAGTCATCCATGGCCCAAGCCTACGTCACTGAATATTACCTAAAAGGAATAAGGGAAATGGGGTGAGTTACTAGAACTCAGTGTATAATCCCCTTACCATCGATCACTGAGCTTGGACCCATTTAGCAAAAACTTGGGCCTGAGCCCATAAAGCATAATCTTGGGCCAAAGCCCGTTTACAAAACAGAACATATACATTTACAATAAAAATAAGCAATGCATATAACCCAACCCATCCTAGTAATCCATCCGCTACACACCACCCGTACCATCCCATCACACCTTTGGGGATCAAGTCAATCCACCCCGCCAAACATACCAATCGCAGGCATTTTGCCTTTTATGATTTGGCCAGAATCATAGTGAATCATATTAACAAACAATTTATTTATGGCAGTGCCACCGGAACTTCTCTTCATCATATTTTCCCATCCCATGCAGAATCATATCAATGCATCATACATAGCAGTCATGGTATTTACAAATAATTAATTCAGAGATTACAAAAATTCAACCCATTGCAACACTTATCAAATTGGCCCATTAAGGCTATATATCAAATCGGCCCATTAAGGCTATATATCAAATCGGCCCATTAAGGCATATATCAAATTGGTCCATTAGGGCATATATCAAATTGGTCCATTAGGGCATATATCAAATCAGTCCATTAGGGGCATTTTCGTAATTTTCATAGTGCTAATACCGATTTTTGCCAACTTAATCAAAATAGTGAAATTTAGGCAAGTTTTCTCGATTTACACAATTTTACGATTTAAACATAGTGACTTATTTCCAATATGATATCAATCTTTACCCCACGAAAAACGATGTGACATTACACACCTGATGACGGTAAGTATAAGGCTTTCTTGATCTTCGACACCTAAGATATCGTAATCACTCAATTAATCGACATACGTGATTTTAATAATCAAACTCTAAAATAAATGATCTAAAGTGTTTACCATCAGAATTGCGAACAACCACGATTCGACGATTTTCTCTGGATGACGGTCCAAAACCCGGTAGAAAATCCCAAACAGCCGATACCGCCCTTCATTTGAATTTAGGAGTAGAGATCGCAAATCTGCTCCTTTTTCGATCTCCAATTACTATCCCTTTTGATTCGATATTGCTTGTCTCCACTGAAATCAAATATTAGTCAAAACTAATATTACGTTGATATGAACGATTGATTTAAGGAGTAAGGCCGGCTTACCACAAAATTCGTATGATCTCAAGATGATAGATTGAGCAATTAAGTCCCTAAAACATGTAGTCCATTAGCCAGCCTTCAATCTGATTATCACAATCACCAATGGGGTTATTGAATGGACTATAAAAGAACTTCCATACCTTGAACAATGAAATTCCCATTTCTTAGGATCGTCCTATGACTAGAGATGATTAAGCGATGTTGTGGTATTCGACCTCCCACTATACCACTACAAAGTAGAGAATGATCTCATTGAGAGAGTAGAATAAAATGATGATTTCGGTTGATATGACCATCCCAAAACAAGACATATATTCGGCATAAAGAGGAAGAAAAATAAAATGTTGAGAAGAACACTTACCAATTGATCAAGGAATGAGTGTTAATACGGATGAGAAGAAAAGATTGAGAAGAGATGAAGGTTCGGTTATAGAGGAAAATGGATATTGATATTCGGCTATGGAGGATTATCAAACAAGGAGATATAATCTTATGGTGGTGTCGATTTTAGAGAAGAGGAAGATTGAAGAAATGGTTAAAAGAAAAGAATGAAAAGTTGGATGGATGCTAGGTGATTCGGCTATCAAAGGAAGATGAACAAAAGATGAATGTTTTGACCAAACAGAAGAGAAGAAAAATGCACAAATGTGCTAGGAGGTTTCGACCAAAGCAAAAAGAAAGAAGAAAATATGCTCTCCAAAGGCTTGTAATTTCGGCACAAAGCAAAAGAAGAAGTTTGGAGAAAAACACAAAATTGTGCAAAAGAGATTTTGCCCCAACAAGCATCAAAATTCTACCAAATGACCAAGCAAAAATTCGGCTACCCCTCTACACCGAAAACCGTCCACATTCATGTCAATAATGATAAAAAATTGGCCAACCACACTTTCCATAACACTCTCCTCTTTTTGTGCCAATATGTTCCCTTTACTTTCCCCTTTCATTTGATTCCTTACCTTACCTTCATCCTTTTCCTTATTTCCTTAGCCACCTTGCCTAAAATAAAAATTCCACCTTGCCTTATTTACTTCCTTGGCCGACACATAGGGAAGGAATGCAAAAATAATAGTCAAAATTTGCACACAATGGGATTTGAACCTCCTCCCTCCAAGTCTATCATATGGCGCCACTACGTCCTTACCAAATGCTCATTTATGCAAGCACTTAACTCATTTATTTCCATAAGTCTTGAAGCTACTTACCATCTCTCCTTAATAGACTTAAACACAAAATTTTTTATTAAGGCCCAAATAAACAAGAGCCTTCTCAGAACTCCTAACATAGACTGTTAATATTTAATCAAGCTTACTACAAGCAATAATGAAACAATCAAAATTCCAAATTTTGGGATGTTACAATTCTACCCCTAAAAAATTTCGTCCTCGAAATTTACCTGGTTAAAAGAGGTGAGGATATTGCTGCCAAATCCCATCCTCAGGCTCCCATGTAGCTTCCTCCGATCCATGATTGCGCCCTAATACCTTGACTAATAGCACCGACTTTTGTCTTAGCACCTTAACGTCCCGATCTACAATTTGCACTGGCTCCTCTTCAAACGACAAGTCAGGTCTTAACTCAACTACCTCTACCGGTACAATATGAGATGGATCTGATTGATAACGCCTTAACATTGAGACATGAAATACACTATGTATCTAACTCAAATCCGGAGGTAACTCAAGTTGATAAGCCATTGGCCCAGCACGTTTCAATACACGGTATGGTCCGATGAACCTAGGGCTCAACTTGCCCTTCCTTCCAAATCTAAAGATCTTCTTCCAAGGTGAAACCTTTAGAAATACCTGATCTCCCACCTCAAACTCAATATCCTTACGCTTCAGATCCGCATACGATTTTTGTCTATCCGAAGCTTCTTTTAACCGAGCCCAAATTACTTTTACTTTTTCTTCCGTCTCTGATATCAGCTCAGGACCCAACAACTGTCGCTCCCCCAACTCAGTCCAACAAGTAGGAGTACGACACCTACGACCATATAACGCCTCGTAAGGTGCCATCTGGATGCTGGATTGGTAGCTGTTGTTGTATGCAAACTCAGCCAACGGTAAGAAATCCTCCCAACTACCACTGAAGTCAATCACACAGCCCCTTAACATATCTTCCAGAATTTGGATTACTCTCTCAGGTTGACCATCTGATTGCGGATGAAATTCTGTGCTGAAATTTAACCTTGTTCCCAAAGCTTCATGTAGAGCTTTCCAAAATTGTGATGTAAACCTAGGGTCCCTGTCCGAAATAATAGACACTGGTACCCCATGTAACCTCACGATCTTGGCTACATACAACTTAGTCAACTTCTTCAATGAGTAATCCGTACGTACAAGTAGGAAATAAGAAATCTTTGTCAACCGATCCACTATTACCCAGACGAAATCTTTCTTAGTAGGCGATAAGGGTAACCCACTAACAAAATCCATCATTATTTTCTCCCATTTCCATAATGGAATTTTCACCGGTTGTAGTAATCTCGATGGCAATTGGTGTTCCGCCTTCACTTGCTGACATGTCAAACACTTACTCACGAAATCATTAACCTCCCATTTCAACCCTGGCCACCAATACTGTCCACGGAGGTCTCGATACATCTTATTTCCCCCGGGGTGCATAGCATAAGGGCTACTATGCACCTCACGCAGAATCATCTATCTAAATTTCAAATTTTTGGGCATATAAATTCTTCCGCGAAAACACAATACTCCATCACTATTCAATCCAAAATCCTCTACCACACCACCTTCCACTTGATGAAGTAAAGAACCCAACCTTTCATCTAATAACTATTTTTCCTTAATCTGACTTACCCATGCAGGCTTCACCTGAAGTTCAGTTAGTAGGATACCATCTTCATACAGGCTAAGGTGAGCAAACATTGCTCTCAAATCCGATATCACCTTATGACTCAACGCATCTGCCACCACGTTACCCTTTCCGGGATGATATTCAATTGAAAAGTCATAATCCTTCAACAGTTCTATCCACCTCCGCTGCCTTAAGTTCAACTCCTTTTAGGTAAGGAGGTACTTTAGACTCTTATGATCCATATAGATAATCGACTTCTCACCGTACAGATAGTGTCTCCAAATCTTCAAAGAAAACACCACTGCCGCTAACTCTAAATCATGAGATGCATAAGCCACCACTTTTCCTCATTGCATCAACACACATCCCAAGCCCGTGTGTGACGCATCACAATAAACAATAAACTCTTTCCCAGCCGCAGGTTGAATCAATACCGGTGCTTCTGTCAAAATCTCCTTCAATTTCTCAAAGCTCTCATGCTACTGATCTGACCACACAAATGGTACTCCCTTGCGCAACAGCTTAGTTAGGGGTGTAGCAATCAACAAAAACCCCTCAACGAAACGCCTGTAATAACCAGCCAACCCTAGAAAACTTCAAATTTCAGCCACTGACTTCGGTGGTTTCCAATCCAACACAGCCTCTACCTTCCAGGGGTCAACTCTTATTCCTTCGGCCGACACAACATGCCCCAAAAAGATCACTTTCTTCAGCTAAAATTCGCACTTACTAAATTTGGCATAAAGTTACTTTTCCCGCAAAATCTGCAATACTACCCGCAGATGTGAATCATGTTCTTCTTCATTCTTTGAGTATACCAAGATGTCATCTATGAACACCACCACAAACCGATCTAAATAAGGTTGGAAGACCTGGTTTATCATGTCCATAAATGCAGTTGGTGCATTAATCAACCGAAACGACATTACCAAGAATTCATAATGTCTATAACGGGTTCGAAACGCAGCCTTATGAATATCCACTTCCTTGACCTTAAGTTGGTGATAACCCGATCTTAAATCTATCTTCGAGAAAATTGAAGCTCCTCGTAGTTGATCAAATAGATCATCGATTCTCGGCAATGGATACCTATTCTTGATCGTCAACTTATTTAACTGTCTATAATCGATGTACATACGCATCGACTTATCCTTCTTTTTGACGAACAAGACCGGCGCTTCCCATGGTGACACACTCGGTCGAATGAATCCCTGATCCAACAACTATTGAATTTGAGCTTTAAGCTCCACTAACTCCTTCGGCGCCATTCTATAAGGAGGAATGGACACCGGAGTCGTTCCTGGCAATAACTCAATGCCAAACTCTACCTCCCGATCCGGAGGCAACCCTAGAAGTTCCTTGAGGAAGACGTCCGAAAACTCTTTCACCGTTCTAACACCTTCCACCGGCAATTCCTTGGCATCCCACGCACTAATGAAGGCTAGTAATGCTCCACATCCTTTTCGTACCAACTTTTCTGACTTTAAAACCGATACCACATTAGACAAGTAGTTTCTTTTTTCACCTATCATCATTATTTCCTTATCCTCTGAAGTTCTTAGTATCATCTACTTTGCAGTACAATCCAAGTTCGCATGGTGCTTCACCAACCAGTCCATGCCCAAAATAAGGTCGAACTCGCCAAATGGCAGTTCTATCAAATCCGCCAAAAATGTTTCTCCCTGAATTTTTAGGAGCACATCTCTAAACAATCTATTTACTATCACAGACTGTCTTAAAGGACTAATTACTGTCATCTCTCTAGCAGTAATTTCAAAACTAATGTTCAGATTTCTAGATACAGCACTAGCAACATACGAATGGGTGGATCTGATATCTATCAAAGCAGTAATTGGTACATCAGATATGAAGAACTTACCGATTATCACATCAGGTGCATCGCCATCTTCTCGACGTCTGACCGCATAGACCAACCCTGGCTGTCTCGCCTCCGCGTTACCCTTATTACCAATACCTTTACCCGGAGCAACCTGACCTCATCCTACGCCATTACCACCTCGACCTGGCCCACGGCCTCTCGGTGGCTGCTAAGTGCCTCTAGCTGGCTGTGCATCAAAGTTACAAGCATCCTGAGTCTGAGCAGTCTATCGAGGGCAATCTCTAAGCCTATGGTCCTTGGAACCACATTTGAAACAACCACCGATTCTCTTCCAACATTTACCTGGATGTCGTTTCCTACAATCTGCACACGGCTATAACTGATTGGTAGTAGTTGGTACTCTAGCTCGAGCTGGCTCCTCATTCCTAGGCCTCTTCTGAAATCCTCTAGTAGGACCCGAATACCCAGAGTCTCTCTTATTCCTTCCCCTATCTCTATCTCGGTGCTGCCTCTCCGAGTGTTTAACCTCTTATTCCTTTCTTTCTGTGGAGCTATCAGTACCCGTAGCTCATCACGTAACCCATCCTCAAAACGCACATAACATTCGTAGTCAGTTGACACTATTCCTCGGGCATACCGACTCAGACGCAAAAATTTTGCCTCGTATGCTGCAACAGTCTTACCTCCTTGAACCAGATTTAGGAATTCCTTCCTTTGGGCATCCACAAAGCTAGCCCCTACATACATTCCCTGGGATGCCGTCTTAAAGCAATCCTAGGTAATACAATCGGCGTGAGTGCCTTCCCGAATAGTGAGCCACCATTGATACGCTTCGTCTCTCAGCAATACACAACTCCTTTCAATTTTTTCTCGGCGGTACAATCCAGATCGTCCATGATCTGCTCCACATCTTCAAGCCAATACTCCGCTGCATTTAGGGCCACACTCGAGATACCCTTAAAAATCTCAGCACCATTCGATCTAAGTCGCTCCGAAATTGACCTACGTGCTACTATCCCAGTTCCTGCCCCAGCAACCCTTTCTAGAACTCGTAACATTGCTTGGGATACAACGTTGTCCTCTCTCATACGATCATGTGACCTAGCTTCAGTCACAGGTGGCGCAGGTGCATCCATTTCAGGTATATGCCCCGATATCTCAAACACAACTCTAGCCCCTCGGCCTCTACCACGACCCCATCTACCGCGTCCACGTCCTCTAGTGCTCATATTGACTAAGTCATTTTAATCTGATTACAAGTCTTATGAATCAGTATTTTATTCGATATTTATTAATCCATATCTTATGAAGTATAAGAAGTAAAGTTGTTTTCGCAAACGTATCCTATAGTCTCAATCTCTATGGTTTCAATACATTAAACTAAAAAGTCTAGATTATTCCTACAGTCATATCATAACAATCATAATCATACAATGATAACATATACTTACTTGGCTTGGTGCCGGATACCCGTGGTGCCATACTTCTTTTAAAACATGCATTAGTTTAAAATTTGAATAGCTTTGGAAAACATTTTTAAACCCAAACCACAGCTGAGTTTTGAACCGAGCTCTGATAACATAAAATGTAATACCCCAAACCCTGCCCATACGTTATGACCGGATCTGACATGTCACATGAGAAAAATATGTCAAGTCCTTTTTATTCGTACGAAAATAAGTAATTATTTGTTAAAATCAACAAAACAAGTTTGATTTGAAATATTTGATAAAATATTACTAACTTCGAAGATTGATTGATAAATCGATAAATTTGAAGTAGTGATCTTACAAACCGTGACTTTTGAAAATATTGATAATAATTTGAGAGAAAATATCCGAGTTTAAAAGATTTGTAAAAATTTACTTTGAAATCCATTTGTGAATCCATTTTAGAAAATCTTTATTTAAGTTTCTAGAAAAATCCCATTTAAAGTAATTTGAGCAAAAATATAATTACGTCAAACATAAAGAAAAAATAAAATAATTTAGAGGCCTTATTACAACATTAAATCCCAAAATAGAAAGGTAATTAAATAAACGAGAAAGGAGTTTTAAGTCCAAATAAACAATTTCTGAAGTATGGCCTCCACCAAGTCATCCATGGCCCAAGCCCACGTCACTGAGTATTACCTGAAAGGAGTAAGGGAAATGGGGTGAGTTACTAGAACTCAGTGTATAATCCCCTTACCATCGATCACTGGGCTTGAACCCATTTAGCAAAAACTTGGGCTTAAGCACATAAAGCATAATCTTGGGCCAAAGTCCGTTTACAAAACAGAACATATACATTTACAATAAAAATAAGCAATGCATATAACCCAACCCATCCTAGTAATCCATCCACTATATACCACCCGTACCATCCCATCACACCTATGGGGATCAAGTCAACCCACCCCGCCAAACACACCAATCGCAGGCATTTTGCCGTTTATGATTTGGCCAGAATCATAGTGAATCATATTAACAAACAATTTATTTGTGGCAGTGCCACCGAAACTTCTCTTCATCATATTTTCCCATCCCATGCAGAATCATATCGATGCATCATACATAGCAGTCATGGAATTTACAAATAATTAATTCAGAGATTACAAAAATTCAGCCCATTGCAACACTTATCAAATCGGCCCATTAAGGCTATATATCAAATCGGCCCATTAAGGCATATATCAAATCGATCCATTAGGGCATATATCAAATCGGTCCATTAGGGCATATATCAAATCGATCCATTAGGGGTATTTTCGTAATTTTTCCCTTTAGGGGTATTTTTGTAATTTTCGCAGTGCTAATACCGATTTTTGCCAACTTAATCAAAATAGTGAAATTTAGGCAAGTTTTCCTGATTTACACAATTTTACGATTTAAACATAGTGACTTATTTCCAATACAATATCAATCTTTACCCCACGAAAAACGATATGAGATTACACACTTGATTACAGTAAGTATAAGGCCTTCTTGATCTTCTACACCTAAGATTTTGTAACCACTCAATTAATCGACATACGTGATTTTAAAATAAACGATCTAAAGTGTTTACCCTCAGAATCGCGAGCAACCACGATTTGATAATTTTCTCCGGATGACGATCCATAACCTGGTAAAAAATCCTGAACTGCCAATACCGCCCTTCGTTTGAATTTAGGAGTAGAGGTCGCAAATTCGCTCCTTTTTCGATCTCCAATTACTATCCTTTTCGATTCGATATTGCTTGTCTCCATTGAAATCAAATATTAGTCAAAACTAATATTACGTTGATATGAATGATTGATTTAAGGAGTAAGGTCGGCTTACCACAAAATTCGTATGATCTCAAGACGATAGATTGAGCGATTAAGTCCCTAAAACATGTAGTCGATTAGCCAACCTTCAATCCGGTTATCACAATCACCAATGGGGTTATTGAATGGACTATAAAAGAACTTCCATACGTTGAACAATGAAATTCCCATTTCTTAGGGTCGTCCTATGACTAGAGATGATTAAGCGATGTTGTGGTATTCGTCCTCCCACTATACCACTACAAAGAAGAGAATGATCTCATTGAGAGAGTAGAATAAAATGATGATTTCGGTTGATATGACCATCCCAAAACAAGACATATATTAGGCATAAAGAGGAAGAAAAATAAAATGTTGAGAAGAACACTTACCAATTGATCAAGGAATGAGTGTGAATACGGATGAGAAGAAAAGATTGAGAAGAGATGAAGGTTCGGTTATAGAGGAAAATGGATATTGATATTCAGCTATGGAGGATTATCAAACAAAGAGATATAATCTTATGGTGTGTCGATTTTAGAGAAGAGGAAGATTGAAGAAATGGTTAAAAGAAAAGAATGAAAAGTTGGATGGATGCTAGGTGATTCGGCTATCAAAGGAAGATGAACAAAAGATGAATGTTTTGACCAAACAGAAGAGAAGAAAAATGCACAAATGTGCTAGGAGGTTTCGACCAAAGCAAAAAGAAAGAAGAAAATATGCTCTCCAAAGGCTTGTAATTTCGGCACAAAGCAAAAGAAGAAGTTTGGAGAAAAACACAAATTGTGCAAAAGAGATTTTGGCCTAACAAGCACCAAAATTTTACCAAATGACCAAGAAAAAATTTGGCTACCCCTCTACACCCAAAACCGCCCACATTCATGTCAATAATGGTAAAAAATTGGCCAACCACACTTCCCATAACACTCTCCTATTTTTGTGCCAACATGTTCCCTTTACTTTCCCCTTTCATTTGATTCCTTACCTTACCTTCATCTTTTCATTATTTCTTTAGCCACCTTGCCTAAAATAAAAAGTCCACCTTGCCTTATTTACTTGTTTGGTCGACACATAGGGAAGGAATGCAAAAATAATAGTTAAAATTTACACACAATGGGATTTGAACCTCCTCCCTTCAAGTCTATCATATGGCACCACTACCTCCTTACCAAATGCTCATTTATGCAAGCACTTAACTCATTTATTTCCATAAGTCTTGAAGCTACTTACCATCTCTCCTTAATAGACTTAAACACAAAATTTTTTATTAAGGCCCAAATAAACCCGAGCCTTCTCAGAACTCCTAACATAGACTATTAATATTTAATCGAGCTTACTACAAGCAATAATGAAACAATCAAAATTCCAAATTTTGGGATGTTACACGGCCTCAGCACACGCCCGTGTTGTAACACCCCAAACCTGGTCAATACACCACGACCGAATCTGGTATGTTATAGGGGAAAAGGACTTGAGAGGTTTAGGTTTCCATTTAAAAGTTGGATGAATCCCTTTGCCATATTTTGATCTTGCAGAAAAACTGAGCATGATTTTGAAACAAATCGATAGTGTACTTTGGAAACCCGAAAATTTTGAAAACTTACTCCGATGTATAGGTAAAACAAGTTTATCCCATTTGGAAGTTCAAGTTGTTTATAATTGTTACTAAACATTTTGATTTAGTCGAAAAAAAATCGAGTTTAAGTTAGAAAAACGTTTGAGATCTCTTCATCCCAATCATAGTGTGATGCCCGATGGTATAGTTTAAAATATTGCTTTTGTAGTTTTGAAATCGTTGTCTTCCCAAGTTTTAGCAAATCTTAACCCAATTAACTAGTTAAGGCATATTAAAAAAAAACATCTATAAGCATAACCTCACAAAATTATAATTTTAAAGGCCATTTACAAACCAAAATAAACCCAAATAGTAATTAATAAGCTAATGTACCGAATTTTATAAAGTCGGAGCAAATCCTTATTTAAGCATAGCATGAGCACCTCGAGTCCATCCCGGCTCCATGTCCGCGTCTAAGTGTCACCTGAAATGTCAAAGGATAGAGTGAGTCGCAAGACTCAGTGCATAAATCCCTCTCCCGGTATAACATGCCAACACACATCATAACAAAGTAATGCAAGTAATGCACCCGATCCTAACCATCCATATCACCTTTTCTACCCCGTGTGGTACCAAACCACTGGTGGTGCCAAACCATTGGTGACCTAAAGTCACGATATCCATAAGGTGGTGCCAAACCACTGGTGACCCGAAGTCACGAATAATCCAATGATGGGGCCAACCCATCGCGTGATACCAAATCACTAGCGACAATCCCGTATCTCATAAGTGGGGCCAACCCACGGTGGTGTCAAACCACAGGGACAAGTCGCAATGAGGTGCCAAACCTCTGGTGTCCCAAAGACAGAAGTGTGATACCAAATCACTGGTGACCGTAGTCACAAATCCGATGATGGGGCCAACCCATCGTGTGATACCAAATCACTGGCGCCAATCCCAGATAATCAATCGTGGGGCCAACCCACCGTGGTGCTAAGCCACTGGGACGAGACGCTGAGGTGCCAAACCTCTGGTGACCCAAAGTCACAAAATATCATTTGTGGTACCAAACCACTGGAGGTGCCAAACCTCTGGTGTCCCAAAGACACAGTGTCCCAAAGACACGGATATCATACTCCCCCTCCTCTCATGTCACCCAATAGCATATCATACTAAATGCAAAATCGTGCAATCATGCTATCATGCTCACATGCTTACTATGGCATCTCAAAATATATACACCAATAATCAAGATATTACATGCCATCACATATCTCATAATGAAGCGGACTTACCCGAATCCGTATCCATACCTCAATGGGTATTAAATCAGTCAACCACACTGTTTCATTTACACAATCAGGTTATCACATTACTCAGTTAAGAAAGTGTGTTAGTTTACACACCTGATATATCGTAAGCCTTAATCCCAAAGAACCCGATCTAAAGCCCTCAATCCTCTTGCTCCTAAAAACAATCGGCCAACTATGGGTTAATTTCTTAAACCATTCGGCCAAAACAGAACATACCAAAAAGAGTCAACACTTGAAACTCGAGACCTACCTACACGCTTTTGAACACTAGCCCACACCAAGTGCTCCTGCTCCACTTCCTACAATCGGCAACCAACCAAAAATAATAGCCCTCGGCTTAAACAAATACCAAACGATTAGACTGTTAAAATAATCCCTTACCACCACTTACCAACCGATCAACAGAGAACCGCGGCTATGCTTGACTGCTTCGAAATCCTGAATGCCCTACGATAAAACGATTCCAAACAAATGATCACTATACTTCCAAACAAACACAAAAACCAACTCTTACCTTTGAAGATACCGATAGAGAATAGAAGACAGAACATAAGCTTTCGGCCCTACCTACTACCTTCTCCAATGATTGGAAACGGAACCCCAAAAATGATCCACACCTCACCTCACAATCGGCCAAGATGGAAGAAAATAGTAAAAGGAAATTTCAGTGAAGGGGATGATGGTTCGGCTAAAGGGTTTGGGAAAAACAAAGTAAAAGATGAATAGAGGGGGGTTACTTTCGGTTTTGTAAAGATAAGAAATGGAGAAGGTGTTTTGGAGGATGAGTTTCGGCTACTAATGGTTCCAAGAGAGGAAAAATACGAGCAGAAAAAGGAGAGTTCAAGAAACTAGTTTCGGCTCAATGTTGAAGAGAAAACAAAAGCTGGTTTCGGTTTAACACAAATGAAAAAGAAAAGAAAGTGGGAGAGGCATTCGGCTAACAACAAAATTAAAGGACACCAAGTACTTTCGGTAAAGGTAAGATTGTTGAAGCTTTCGGTTTAAAGAGAACAAATGAAAAAAAAGATATGAAAGCACTTGGGGTTTCGGTTTCAAGAATGAAAAATAAAATGGGAGAGTTTTCTTGACATTCGACTTACCAAAAGAAGACCAAAAGAAAAACTTGTTTGACACTAGCTAAGACCGAAAATGCACACATTGCCTAAGTGAAATTTCGGCACTCTCCTCACTCCCTCACAACACTTACCAACCGGCTAAACTCCCCCAAAAAATCTCCTAAAAACCGGCCAACCTCCCCCCAAACACTCCCAAGCCACTAATTCAAATCACTTTGAATTAGTCCACCTCCTAGAATTACTCTCCACCCATCATTCCACCATTTGACTAGGTCTTAGGCAGAGTTCGAACTGCCTACAACTCCTCCCCTCCATGCCGTCAAAATGGGAGCCAAAATGGGGCATTTCGCAATTCGAACACAGGACCTCTCCCCCCTTGCAATTGACGCCAAACACAAGCTCTAAGTGGCGCATGCTTTGCCACTTTGCTATCTCCTCACTTGTGCTCAAGAACACCAATTAAAATATAAAAGACCCAGCTCCTTCAGCTCCTATCACATAAAGCCCAAAAACTAAAATTTTCCCACCTACTCAGGCTCACTCCTAGCCTACAACTAAGCCCCGAAACCACACAAATAACAACATAACAAGCCCTTAACATGCAAACAAATGCCAAAAAAAAAATAGCCCTTAACCCGAGATATTACACGTGTCTAGGCCGTTATCGACACTGACTTGCAACACTAATAGGCAAGGGACACACGGCCCAGTCACACACCCATGGGACTGAAAGTGTGCCACACACGGCCTAGACACATGCCCATGTGTCTACCCGTGTGGACCAATTCAAGGCTATTTTTCAAGCCATTTAGCCACCCTCACTTGCACACATTCACATATCATTACAAAACATTCTCAAATCATCAGTTATAACTATTGAACTATCACATTTGAATCATGAAAATTAGACTACCTTCTTATATACGAGGGAGAACAATTAATAGCACTATTACAATCGACGTGAGCCATCATCCATGGCTATACACAACCAACATATAACACTTTTAGGCCAACACATTTGGCTACATTAACAATGACTTAATTAAACCTGAATAAGGTCCATATACATTCCATATCTCAAAAAGACTTGAAACCTCATACCAAATGACTACTCAATAGTGTGAAAACATCTCCGGCGATCTCCAACCTTAGCTAGTTAAGTTAACCTATAAGAGATAGGAAAGGAAGAGGAGTAAGCAATAATGGTTAGTAAGTTCATATGCAAATAATAATCAACTATTGATATCCATTGATTATACTCAACCATAAGGTATTATAATGAGTTTTACTCTTAGACTCATGGTTACCCATTCAATCATTCACAATGCTTACTCATTCCGTCTTTTACCACATTCTAACCATAGAACAAGCTTAATGCCCACATTTATTAACATACATTCCCTGCACTTATCACCACACAATCGCCTGAAACAACACTTAAACAATTTCTCAATGAACCATTGGAATAAAACCTAACACCTGGTGGTTTCGCACACAGTCCACCACTAATCTATAATAGGGTGGTATCACACATAGCCCACCAAATGATAGTATAAACGATGGTAACATACACAGCCCATCAGAATTGAGTAACAAGGTGGTATTGCACATAGTCCACCAAAGGATAATGTAAACGATGGTATCGCACAACCCATCGTATATGAACAATAAGGTGGTATTGCACATAGCCCACCATTAATCTATAATTAGAATCATACAGGATTATCCAATATCTATTGAATTCAATTCATCTCAGCCATGAATAATCTCATTCATACAATACACCATTAATTAACAACATGTATACTCGTAATGAATTGTTTACACATAAACTTATAATTGTCTCATCATATACCAAATTCACCTCAATTGAGTTCTAATACATACCTGTACCTCTCATGGTACAACCACATTCTTTCTCGTTGTCAACAGACCTGCTGAATCACTCAAAATGCTAAATAACACTCTTGAGTCTCATAAACATAATATCATATCAACGTCATACCCCCGATAGGGTCTTACAGGAAATATCTTATCAATGCCATGTCCCTGACATGGTCGTATATGAAATCTCACACTGAGGCCATATTCCAAATATGGTCTTACACGGGACCTTAATTATCACAGTGTCATCACATTTGCTATCCCTCTATTCTTCGATTCAATTTAAGACTTCACTTCTTGACATCCCGTCAAACGTGTTTAATACATCCATGGAGGCAACATACAATTTATACAACATCGAAATATTAATATTTCACTTAGAGTTGCATTAATTAGCACACGAACTTACCTCGATGCAAAATACGCTAATTGGCGATATAGTTTTTAACCTTGCCTTTTTCCTCGATCAAGTTTGTTTCTGCACTCTTCTTGATCTATAATACTGAAATTCACTCATTCAATCACATTATAAATCATAATACATCATAATCTACACTTAGGCAAAAATGACTATTTTGCCCTTACATTTTGTCAAAATTATGATTTTGCCCATAGGCTCGTAAATCACTTTTCATCACATATTCTTATTAAACAAGCCTAGCTGAACATTTAATCCTGTTAAAACTACCCATAAATCCAACTATTTCATGCATTTATTTCCAAATTACAACACTTACAACTTAGTCCATTTAAGTGTTTTTCATGACAACACCTTCACAAAAGTTGTTACTCATCTCCCTAACATCCATTTTCTTCCATAAAAACTCAGCAAAAAACATAAAATATTTCATGGAAAGTCCCTAGACTTTCAACCATAATGCAAATTAGTCCCCTCATTAGCTAGCTTATGCTTTGGGGGCTCCAAAAGTACAAAAATAATAAAATAAAACCACCAAAATCACTTCCTTGTAAGGGATTTGTTTTGCTGAAAATTTGAACTTCAAGAACCCTTATTTCCTTTCAATTTTCGGTTGAAGAGAAGAGATGAATAGTGAAAGATGATAGCTTCTTTTATTCATATTATTTTATTGATCTTTATCACCTAATTTCACCAAATGTTGACCAAAATAAATGATCTTGTCTCCCTTGTCCACATGGCCGACCAAAACACTTAAAACAAGGCCTAATTACGCATTAGGGACCTCCAATTAATATTCTATAGCTATTTGGCACCTTTAGCAAAAAAAGATAGAACTTTTACACTTTATGCGATTTAGTCCTTTTTCGCGATTAAGCTTGAAATCGCTAAAACTAAAGCACCAAAATTCTCATGCATCTTTATAAACATCTTATAACACATAAAATAATATCAAAATAATTTTCTTTAACCTTGAATTAGCGATCCCGAGAGCACTGTTCCAACTAGCCCCTAATTCGGGCTGTTACAATTCTCCCCCTTAAGAATTTTCGTCCCCGAAAATCTTACCAGAAGAAGTTGCTTTCAACATTCGTGAAACATTTCCACCAACTTTTCAGAATCAAAAATCAATTTCCCTCAAATTTCTCTTGCTAAAAACCTTTAACCTGTAGTACACATGTAACACCTCAAACCCGACCTATGCGTTACGACCGGATCTGACGTGTCACATGAAGAAAACATATTAGGAACTTGTAATTTGTACTAAAATAACTGTTATTAAATTATAGTTAAGAAAACAAGTTTGGTCGTGAATATTCGATAAAATACTTCTAATCACGAAAGGTTTAATTGATAAACCGAAACTCGAACTAGTGATGAAACACCCCAAACCCGACCCACGAGCCTTGACTGAATCTGGTATGTTCCCCTGTGTAAACCGTTTCAAATTCCTTTGTTACTTTGGAAAATCTAGGTTTTTGAAAGAACGATTGTTTTTGGGTTGGGCCCGAGTTAAAAACAAGTTTATTTTATATTGGAAACCCCTTTAGGATGGGCGACAAAAACACTTAGGAATTAATTTAAAATAAATTTATTTAGTCTTTAATTCATAAAAATTTTGGTAACATAATACTTTAAAAGCAAAATAAAATAAAATAGTTCACTATGGCCTTATTACATCAAATAAATCCAAATAATTGGAAGTACTTAATTAAAAACAAAAGTCCAAATTATAAAATTTCTTGCTGTGCATGGCCACCATTAAGCTCCCGCCGACTCGGTCCATTACTGATCATCACCTGAAAAATGTTCCCACAACGGGGTGAGTCAAACAGACTCAATGTGTACACAAACATTATGTCCAAATAGATTCAGGCATATTATCACATCACATACATAATCATATAGCAGATATAAAATAATGATGCAACCCGAACCCAAACCTATATGCCATCCGCTACACATCACCCGTACCAACCTAGACACTGTGGGGACTACTAAGTCAACCCTCCATCCGCTACACACCATCGAGGCGATCGGCATGCAATGACGTGCTCATCGCCCTTATAAAATTCGTGGTCTTAGATCACCACATTCATATATCGTGGTCTTAGGTCACCACATTCAGATATCGTGGTCTTAGTTCACCACATTCAGATATCGTGGTCTTAGGTCACCACATTCAGATATCGTGGTCTTAGGTCACCACATTCATTTCCCTTTTCATATAACCCATATGCCCCATATCATACATATCATGCATTAACATGCCAAATTCTTATTTCACATTCTTATAATGTCATATGTGTGTCGTAATGTATATTTAACATAATCTTAGTAGGAGTAGGAAACGTGCACAGTACTTTGTACCATAGCATGGTATCTTAGCCATATTCACATTCTTATAAACATGCACATATTAATTATTGCCATAAATCTTATTAAAAAGTAGTGTGGGGTACACACCGATATACTTATCGAATTCTTCAAATCCAAAACTCGTTCTATTGCTTTAGATCTTTAATTCCTATATTCGCCAACCCTAACATGTTAGTAAAAGCCATTCGGCTATAAATCCAAATCGTAGTAGGATTGTTGTAATCAAATTCTTACCTTGGTGCCGATTGGATTAAAAATCAAATCCCGAAATGTTAAAATCCTTCTACCTTGTAATCGGCTAGCATTAGATCACTTAAGGGGCTTGTTTTTGGCTTTTGAACAAATAAAAAACAAGTCTAAATATTGAAATAGGCCCTTGGCCGAATGTACTTACCTTCCAAATCTTAAATCTCGAAACACCACTTGACTATGGAGATGTTGAAATCACTATACACATATGTTAGATCCGAATCTAATCACTTAAACATGATCAATGGCTTTTGGCCGAATACATGACTTACAGTAAATCCTTAAAATCTCGAAGATCTTCCTCCTAGAAATCGACAATAGGCCAAAATCCCGAATCTCTCGTCTATTAAAGAAATCAACAGCACCTATCTTTGTCACCACAGGGATATTCGGCTTTGAGGCTTAGAGAATAATCGGCTATGTGGCGCTTTGTATAATCGGCTTCACTCAAAGATAAAAGAGAGGGATATGAGGCTTAGAAAGAATCGATACTAACTAAATTTTGGAAGAAGTTTCGGCTAGAACACAGATTATTTCAGCTTGGCAAAAAGAGAAGAGAAAAGAGGAGTTGCATTGGGAAATTCGGCAGAGAGAAGAGGAATGAAACACAAGTGGCTTTTGCGCAAGGGAAAAATGGCACTAATGGGAAATGAGGTACTAAATTTTGGCAATAACCAAGATGAAAAAGAAAGGTTTTGAAAGGGGGAAATTTAGCACACACTAGCACCATATTTATACCGAAAATTCAAGCTCATAGAGTCCAACAATTGGCCACCACTTCCCCACTTATCAAATCCCAACTTAAACTCCTATTTTATCTCTTAACAAATAAAATAATTAATCCAACACCTTATCTCTTATCTATCTATTAAACTATAATAAATAAAATAAAATCTCATTTAATCTAAATAAAACCATAATTATCCTATAATAAAATAAATAAATAAAACTACAATTATCCTACTCTTAGCGAAATATTAATAGGATAAAATAAGCTTAATCTTCATCCAAATAGAAGTCCAATTGCCGTATAACCTTCCCTTTCCCTGCCTTGATGCAAAAGCAAAATAAAATCCCACCTACTGCTGTCCACGAGGCTCGAACCTGATCCCTCACTGCTTCAAGCTGCAATAACGCCCCAAGCCACTCTTCTAAGGCATTTTTTTGTGACATAAACTCGCAATAATTTCTTTTAAAGCCTTCTTCCCCTAGCTCCCCCCTTAACTCCAAAAGTAAAAGTAAAACACGCCTCCCTGCTGCCAACAAGACTCGAACTCCAGACCTGCACTAGGCTTATGGCGCCATTTCCAGGCCCTTAAGTGGCGCCTTGCAGCCACTTTACCAAGGCCTGTTTTATGCCAAACACGCCTAAGATTTTTCCCTTAAGACCTCCCTGGCCTTGCTCCCCTTGTAATGCCAAAAATAAAAGCTCCCAAGTGCAATCTCTGCAGCTCAAACCTCCTCCCCTTGGCACTCCATGTGACGCACCTTTCAAGCCCCAAGGTAGCGTCCCTTGCCACCTTGCCAATTGGTTTCTTTATGTCATGAATCCAACACAAATTTTCTTAAGGCTTCCTTAGCCTAGCTTCCCCTTTTTAACTTAAAAACCAATACTTTTCCAAAGCTTTCTCTTCCATCCTAGAATTCTAAAAACTCTTAAAACACCTCCAAACACCCTTAAAGCCTACTAACACCTGAGTTATGCTCCAAACGCATAACCCCTAATCTAGGATGTTACAGTTCTACCCTCTTTAAAAATAATTTCGTCCTCAAAATTACTTACTATCGAATAATCAAACATCTTAACTCACCGCGCTATGCTTATGCTGTGCACTCTGATCTTAATAGAGCCATCATACTTCCTAGGCATAATTTTTTTTTAAGTTCATGTTCCAGAGAACTCATTTCTAACGTCGCAAATTTATTTGATTAAAGAGTTTTATGCATTAGTACTTTGTTTCACTGTTTAACTGCGAACAATTTTATGAAAAGGAGTTTAATAGTGGTTCTTTCAACCAAACAAAGCCTCAGTTCAAGTTCACAATTCTAATTCAGAGATTCACATTCACACTCACATTCATCCATCTTGAAAGAGACACATTCATTCACAACATTCACTTCACTACTTTGGGCATTCCTGATCATCCTCCCCAGGGGTAATTTCGTCATTTTTCCTATAAGGTATTTTGGTAATAAATCGGGGTCACTTCGAAAATAATCTTTATAAATCAAAAGTAATTCAAAATTTACAAAAACTCGAGGTTATCTTGAAAATTTGTTTTCCAAATTAGCGGTGTTGCAGAAATTTCAGAAATTGGGGTTATTTCGATAATTTTGGAAGTTAGGGGCATTTCCGTAAATTCTCCAAATCAGGGTATCTTGATATTTGTAAAACAAAAGTTTTTGGTATTTTTGTAATGTAGAAACATTTTAGCAAAAGTCGAGGGCATTTTTGAAAATCTTAAAAACTAAGGGTATTTTATTAATTTACAACACAGGGGCATTTTAGTAATTTTTCCAAATCAAAGTACCTTGAATTTTTTGTAAAATAGAGTTTTTGGACACTTTTGCAAAATAGAGAAATTTTACTAAAATCGAGGGTAATATGGTAATTTTAGAAACCAAGGGCATTTTTGTAATTTTACAGCCAGGGGTATTTTAATAATTTTGGCAAACCAAAAATTTTTTTTCGAGAAATTTTCAAAATAGATTTTGTTGCAAATCGAAGGGTTAATTTAATGATTTTAAAAAACTAAGGTTTTTATAAAAAAATATGGCTAGTCCTTTTCGGGTTTTAATCATTGGTTTAGCCGATGACTAAGTCCTCTTGGTTAGGGTGAACGGTTGCTACACACCAGGTAGGATTCGAGTAAAGAGGAGGTGAGTCGCTAGGACTGCTTAAATACCAAGCTCTTACTGAATCCACTCCTAGACATGCGCACAACAGTTACCACACCCTAGCTCGGCGACTTAATCACAGGTTTGTCTAATGGTCCTTAAGTCTTATGTACTTGTGTTTTTGAGTAGACTAGTCCTAGGGTTCAACAGATCCTAGTTCACTAATCTACATTGCCATTAAAGCCCATACATTTCACATATTCAAATCACTTCTGAAGTCAGGGGTACTTACCTAGTGGACTTGAATTGAGATACAAAGCCATGCTAGAATACCGAAAATTTTACTGAAAAATCCATATTTTGAAAAGCCCATTTTAGAAAAACGTTTTGGGCCCAAATCCTCAAAGTGAGTTTTGAACTGGCTCGATATTAAACCCAAACACCCCAAACCCGGCCCATGAGCCTTGACCGAATCTGGTATGTTCCCCGGTGTAAACCATTTCAAATTCCTTTGTTACTTTAGAAAATCTGGATTTTTGAAAGAATGATTGTTTTTGGGTTGGGCTCGAGTTAAAAAAAAGTTTATTTTATATTGGAAACCCCTTTAGGTTGGGCAACAAAAACACTTAGGAATTAATTTAAAATAAATTTATTTAGTCTTTAATTCATAAAAATTTTCGTAACATAATACTTTAAAAGTAAAATAAAATAAAATAGTTCACTATGGCCTTATTACATCAAATAAATCCAAATAATTGGAAGTACTTAATTAAAAACAAAAGTCCGAATTATAAAATTTCTTGCTGTGCATGGCCACCTTTAAGCTCCCGCCGACCCGGTCCATTACTGATCATCACCTGAAAAATGTTCCCACAACGGGGTGAGTCAAACAGACTCAGTGTGTACACAAACACTATGTCCAAATAGATTCAGGCATATTATCACATCACATACATAATCATATAGCAGATATAAAATAATGATGCAACCCGAACCCAAACCTATATGCCATCCGCTACACATCGCCCGTACCAACCTGGACACCGTGGGGACTACTAAGTCAACCCTCCATCCGCTACACACCATCGAAGGCAGTCGCTGCGGTCGACATGCTCATCGCCCTTATAAAATTCGTGGTCTTAGGTCACCACATTCAAATATCATGGTCTTAGGTCACCACATTCAGATATCGTGGTCTTAGGTCACCACATTCAGATATCGTGGTCTTAGGTCACCACATTCAGATATCCTGGTCTTAGGTCACCACATTCAGATATCGTGGTCTTAGGTCACCACATTCACTTCCCCTTTACATATAACCCATATGCCCCATATCATTCATATCATGCATTAACATGCCAAATTCTTATTTCACATTGTTATAATGTTATATGTGTGTCGTAACAGATATTTAACATAATCCTAGTAGGAGTAGGAAACGTACCTGAGTACTTTGTACCATAGCATGGTATCTTAGCCATATTCACATTCTTATAAACATGCACATATTAATTATTGCCATAAATCTTATTAAAAAGTAGTGTGGGGTACACACCTGATATACTTATCAAATTTACTGAAATCCAAAAACTCGTTCTATTGCTTTAGATCTTTAATTCCTATATTCGGCCAACCCTAACATGTTAGTAAAAAGCCATTCGGCTATAAATCCAAATCGTAGTAGGATTGTTGTAATCAAATTCTTACCTTGGTGCCGATTGGATTAAAAATCGAATCCCGAAACGTTGAAATCCTTCTACTTTGTAATCGGCTAGCATTAGATCACTTAAGGGGTTAGTTTCTGGCTTTTGAACAGATAAGAAACAAGTCTAAATACTGAAATAGGCCCTTGGCCGAATGTACTTACCTTCCAAATCGTAAATCTCGAAACACCACTTGACTATGGAGATGTTGAAATCCCTATACACATATGTTAGATCCAATTCTAATCACTTAAACATGATCAATGGCTTTTGGCCGAATAGATGACTTACAGTAAATTCTTGAAATCTCGAAGATCTTCCTCCTAGAAATCGACAATAGGCCAATATCTCGAATCTCTCCTCTATTAAAGAAATCAACAGCACCTATCTTTGTCACCACAGGGATATTCGGCTTTGAGGCTTAGAAAATAATCGGCTATGTGGCACTTTGTATAATCGACTTCACTCAAAGATAAAAGAGAGGGATATGAGGCTTAGAAAGAATCGATACTAACTAAATTTTGGAAGAAGTTTCGGCTAGAACACAGAGTATTTCGGCTTGGCAAAAAGAGAAGAGAAAAGAGGAGTTGCATTGGGAAATTCGGCAGAGAGAAGAGGAATGAAACACAAGTGGCTTTTGCGCAAGGGAAAAACGGCACCAATGGGAAATGAGGTACTAAATTTCGGCAATAACCAAGATGAAAAAGAAAGGTTTTGAAAGGGGGAAATTTAGCACACACTAGCACCATATTTATACCGAAAATTCAAGCTCATAGAGTCCAACAATTGGCCACCACTTCCCCACTTATCAAATCCCAACTTAAACTCCTATTTTATCTCTTAACAAATAAAATAATTAATCCAACACCTTATCTCTTATCTATCTATTAAACTATAATAAATAAAATAAAATCTCATTTAATCTAAATAAAACCATAATTATCCTATAATAAAATAAAATAAATAAAACTACAATTATCCTACTCTTAGCCGAATATTAATAGGATAAAATAAGCTTAATCTTTATCCAAATAGAAGTCCAATTGCCGTATAACCTTCCCCTTCCCTGCCTTGATGCAAAAGCAAAATAAAATCCCACCTACTGCTGCCCACGAGGCTCGAACCTGATCCCTCACTGCTGCAAGCTGCAATAACGCCCGAAGCCACTCTTCCAAGGCATTTTTTTGCGACATAAACTCGCCACAATTTCTTTTAAAGCCTCCTTCCCCTAGCTCCCCCCTTAACACCAAAAGTAAAAATAAAACACGCCTCCCTGCTGCCAACAAGACTCAAACTCCAGACCTGCACTAGGCTTATGGCGTCATTTCCAGGCCCTTAAGTGGTGCCTTGCAGCCACTTTACCAAGGACTGTTTTATGCCAAACACGCCTAAGATTTTTCCCTTAAGACCTCCCTGGCCTTGCTCCCCTTTTAACGCCAAAAATAAAAGCTCCCAAGTGCAATCTCTGCAGCTCGAACCTCCTCCCCTTGGCACTCCATGTGACGCACCTTTCAAGCCCCAAGGTAGCGTCCCTTGCCACCTTGCCAATTGGTTTCTTTATGTCATGAATCCAACACAAATTTTTTTAAGGCTTCCTTAGCCTAGCTTCCCCTTTTTAACTTAAAAACCAATAATTTTCCAAAGCTTTCTCTTCCATCATAGAATTCTAAAAACTCTTAAAACACCTCCAAACACCCTTAAAGCCTACTAACACCTGAGTTATGCGCCAAACGCATAACCCCTAATCTAGGATGTTACAGTTCTACCCTCTTTAAAAATAATTTCGTCCTCGAAATTACTTACTATCGAATAATCGAACATCTTAACTCACCGCGCTACGCTTATGCTGTGCACTCTGATCTTAATAGAGCCATCATACTTCCTAGGCACAATTTTTTTTTTTTTAAGTTCATGTTCCTGAGAACTCATTTCTAACGTCGCGATTTTATTTGATTAAAGAGTTTTATGCATTAGTACTTTGTTCCACTGTTTAACCGCGAACAGTTTTATGAAAAGGAGTTTAATAGTGGTTCTTTCGATCAAACAAAGCCTCAGTTCAAGTTCACTATTCTAATTCAGGGATTCACATTCACATTTACATTCATCCATCTCGAAAGAGACACATTCATTCACAACATTCACTTCACTACTTTGGGCATTCCTGATCATCCTCCCCAGGGGTAATTTCGTCATTTTTCCTAGAAGATATTTTGGTAATAAATCGGGGTCACTTCGAAAATAATCTTTATAAATCAAAAGTAATTCAAAATTTACAAAAACTCGAGGTTATCTTGAAAATTTGTTTTCCAAATTAGCGGTGTTGCAGAAATTTTAGAAATCGGGGTTATTTCGGTAATTTTGGAAGTTAGGGGCATTTTCGTAAATTCTCCAAATCAGGGTATCTTGATATTGGTAAAACAAAATTTTTTGGTATTTTTGTAATGTAGAAACATTTTAGCAAAAGTTAAGGGTATTTTTGAAAATCTTAAAAACTAAGGGTATTTTATTAATTTACAACACAGGGGCATTTTAGTAATTTTCCCAAATCAAAGTACCTTGAATTTTTCGTAAAATAGAGTTTTTGGACACTTTTGCAAAATAGAGAAATTTTACTAAAATCGAGGGTAATATGGTAATTTTAGAAACCAAGGGCATTTTTGTAATTTTATAGCCAGGGGTATTTTAGTAATTTTGGCAAATTGAAAATTTTTTTTCGAGAAATTTTCAAAATAGATTTTGTTGCAAATCGAAGGGTTAATTTAAGGATTTTAAAAACTAAGGTTTTTATAAAAAATATGGCTAGTCCCTTTCCGGATTTTAATCATTGGTTTAGCCGATGACTAAGTCCTCTTGGTTAGGGTGAGCAGTTACTACACACGGTAGGATTCGAGTAAAGAGGAGGTGAGTCGCTAGGACCGCTTAAATACCAAGCTCTTCTTCAATCCACTCCTAGACATGCGCACAACAGCTTACCACACCCTAGCTCGGTGACTTAATCACAGGTTTGTCTAATGGTCCTTAAGTCTTATGTACTTGTGTTTTTGAGTAGACTAGTCCTAGGGTTCAATAGATCCTAGTTCACTAATCTACATTGCCATAAAAGCCCATACATTTCACATATTCAAATCACTTCAGAAGTCAGGGGTACTTACCTAGTGGACTTCGGGTCGGAGATACAGGTGCCATGCTAGAATACCTGAAAAATTTTACGAAAAGTCCATATTTTTGAAAAGCCCATTTTAGAAAAATGTTTTTGGGGCCAAATTCCTCAAAGTCGAGTTTTGAACTGGGCTCTGATACCAAATTGAAACACCCCAAACCCGACCCATGAGCCTTGACCGAATCTGGTATGTTCCCTGGTGTAAACCGTTTCAAATTCCTTTGTTACTTTAGAAAATCTGGATTTTTGAAAGAACGATTGTTTTTGGGTTGGGCTCGAGTTAAAAACAAGTTTATTTTATATTGGAAACCCCTTTAGGTTGGGCGACAAAAATACTTAGGAATTAGTTTAAAATAAATTTATTTAGTCTTTAATTCATAAAAATTTTCGTAACACAATACTTTAAAAGTAAAATAAAATAAAATAGTTCACTATGGCCTTATTACATCAAATAAATCCAAATAATTGGAAGTACTTAATTAAAAACAAAAGTTTGAATTATAAAATTTCTTGCTGTGCATGGCCACCTTTAAGCTCCCACCGAATTTGGTCCATTCTTGATCATCACCGAAAAATGTTCCCACAACGGGTGAGTCAAAGACTCAATGTGTACACAAACACTATGTCCAAATAGATTCGCATATTATCACATCACATACATAATCATATAGCAGATATAAAATAATGATGCAACACGAACCCAAACCCATATGCCATCTGCTACACATCACCCGTACCAACCTGGACACCTTGGGGACTACTAAGTCAACCCTCCATCCGCTACACACCATCGAAGGCAGTCGCTGCAGTCGCTGTAGTCGACGTGCTCATCGCCCTTATAAAGTTCGTGGTCTTAGGTCACCACATTCAGATATCATGGTCTTAGGTCACTACATTCAGATACCGTGGTCTTAGGTCACCACATTCAGATATCGTGGTCTTAGGTCACCACATTCAGATATCGTGGTCTTAGGTCACCACATTCACTTCCCCTTTTCATATAACCCATATGCCCCATATCATACATATCATGCATTAACATGCCAAATTCTTATTTCACATTCTTATAATGTCATATGTGTGTCGTAACAGATATTTAACATAATCCTAGTAGGAGTAGGAAACGTACCTGAGTACTTTGTACCATAGCATGGTATCTTAGCCATATTCACATTCTTATAAACATGCACATATTAATTATTGCCATAAATCTTATTAAAAAGTAGTGTGGGGTACACACCTGATATACTTATCAAATTTACTGAAATCCGAAAACTCGTTCTATTGCTTTAGATCTTTAATTCCTATATTCGGCCAACCCTAACATGTTAGTAAAAAGCCATTCAGCTATAAATCCAAATCGTAGTAGGATTGTTGTAATCAAATTCTTACCTTGGTGCCGATTAGATTAAAAATCGAATCCCGAAACGTTAAAATCCTTCTACCTTGTAATCGGCTAGCATTAGATCACTTAAGGGGCTTGTTTTTGGCTTTTGAACAGATAAGAAACAAGTCTAAATACTGAAATAGGCCCTTGGCCGAATGTACTTACCTTCCAAATCTTAAATCCCGAAACACCACTTGACTATGGAGATGTTGAAATCCCTATACACATATGTTAGATCCGATTCTAATCACTTAAACATGATCAATGGCTTTTGGTCAATACATGACTTCTAGTAAATCCTTGAAATCTCAAGATCTTCCTCCTAGAAATCGACAATAGGCCAAAATCCCGAATCTCTCCTCTATTGAAGAAATCAACAGCACCTATCTTTGTCACCACAGGGATATTCAGCTTTGAGGCTTAGAGAATAATTGGCTATGTGGCACTTTGTATAACCGGCTTCACTCAAAGATAAAAGAGAGGGATGTGAGGCTTAGAAAGAATCGATACTAACTAAATTTTGGAAGAAGTTTCAGCTAGAACACACAGTATTTCGGCTTGGCAAACAGAGAAGAGAAAAGAGGAGTTGCACTGGGAAATTCAGCAGAGAGAAGAGGAATGAAACACAAGTGGCTTTTGCGCAAGGGAAAAACGGCACCAATGGGAAAAGAGGTACTAAATTTCGGCAATAACCAAGATGAAAAAGAAAGGTTTTGAAAGGGGAAAATTTAGCACACACTAGCACCATATTTATACCGAAAATTCAAGCTCATAGAGTCCAACAATTGGCCACCACTTCCCCACTTATCAAATCTCAACTTAAACTCCTATTTTATCTCTTAACAAATAAAATAATTAATCCAACACCTTATCTCTTATCTATCTATTAAACTATAATAAATAAAATAAAATCTCATTTAATCTAAATAAAACCATAATTATCCTATAATAAAATAAATAAATAAAACTACAATTATCCTACTCTTAGCAAATATTAATAGGATAAAATAAGCTTAATCTTCATCCAAATAGAAGTCCAATTGCCGATAACCTTCCCTTCCTCCTTTGATGCAAAAGCAAAATAAAATCCCACCTACTGCTATCCACGAGGCTCGAAATTGAGCCCTCACTGCTGCAAGCTGCAATAACGCCCCAAGCCACTCTGCCAAGGCATTTTTTTTTGTGACATAAACTCGCCACAATTTCTTTTAAAGCCTCCTTCCCCTAGATCCCCCTTAACGCCAAAAGCAAAAATAAAACACGCCTCCCTGCTGCCAACAAGACTCGAACTCCAGACCTACACCAGGCTTATGGCGTCATTTCCAGGCCCTTAAGTGGTGCCTTGCAGCCACTTTACCAAGGCCTGTTTTATGCCAAACACGCCTAAGATTTTTCCCTTAAGACCTCCCTGTCCTTGCTTCCCTTTTAACGCCAAAAATAAAAGCTCCCAAGTGCAATCTCTGCAGCTTGAACCTCCTCCCCTTGGCACTCCATGTGACGCACCTTTCAAGCCCCAAGGTAGCGTCCCTTGCCACCTTGCCAATTAGTTTCTTTGTGTCATGAATCCAACACAAATTTTCTTAAGGCTTCCTTAGCCTAGCTTCCCCTTTTTAACTTAAAAACCAATAATTTTCCAAAGCTTTCTCTTCCATCCTAGAATTCTAAAAACTCTTAAAACACCTCCAAACACCCTTAAAGCCTACTAACACCTGAGTTATGCTCCAAACTCATAACCCCTAATCTAGGATGTTACAAGTGAACCTTAAAATCGTAACTTTTGAAAATGACGTTGATAATTTCGAAAGAAAATCCAAGTTAAATTATATGTCCATATTTATTATAGAATCCATTTGTTAATCAATTTTGGAAAACTGTTATTAACGATTTTAGAAAATCCCCATTTAAAACAATTCAAGAAAGATATTATGTACGTCTAAATGTAAAGCAAAATAAAACATATTCCAGAGGCCTTATTACAACTTTAAAACCCAAAATAGTAAAAGTAACGAATTAAAATGGTAAAGAAGTTTACTAATGTACGAACACATTATTTCCAAAGTATGGCCTCCACCGAGTCATCCATGACCCAAGTCCACATCACTGAGTATTACCTGCAAGGATTAAGAAGGAAGGGTGAGTTGCTAGAACTCAGTGCGTAATCCCCTTACCATCATCCACTGGGCCTGAATCTATTTAGCAATAATTTGGGCCTGAGCCCATATAGCATAATCTTGGGCCGAAGCCCATTTACATAACGTATATGTGTGTGTGTGTGTGTGTGTGTGTGTGTGTGTGTGTGTGTGTGCAATGTATGCAATCCAACCCATCTATCCAACACACCCCCGTAGCAGCCAATCACACCTATGGGGATCAAGTCAACCCACCCCGCCAATCACACCAATTCGCAGGCAAGTTGCCATTTATAATATTTGTGGCTGAGCCACCAGAAACGCTGCAATCAAGCTGCTTTTTATAATATTTGTGGCTGAGCCACCAGAGTATCATATACTGTAATATAATGGACACACAACCTTGGGTAAATATGTTTGGCACAAAGCCATAATCACGATGGCACAAAGCTATATTTAGGTTGGCACATAGCCATTATTAGAATTTGTGGCAATGCCACCAGGCTACACTTCTCTTCATTCAATTTTTCCCATCCCATGCAATATGTAGAGATGCAACATATATATAATAACATAAAATATCCACAGATAAATAACAACCATTAATCTAAGAGTTCATTTCGGTGAATCGACCCATTTAAGCAATAGTAATTCTGCCCATTAAGGCATTCAAGCAAATCGGCCCTTTAGGGGCATTTTTGTAATTTAGCCTATGAGGGCATTTTGATAATTCGGCCCATAGGGGCATTTCGGTAAATTAGCCCATAGGGGCATTTCGGTAAATTTCACAACCCAAAGGTATTTCTATAATTTTACCCATCGAGGGTATTTTTGTAATTCCGCAACCCCGGACTTAACTACTAATTTGGGGCATAAAAAATTAAACTGTCCATTCGTGTCATACTGACTAAATTGACTATAACTTGAGTTAGAAAACTCTAAATTTAGATCCGTAAATTTTCCTTGAAACTACAATTTTTCCAGAATTTTTGGATTAGCCATTTAGTATAGTTTATTTATAAAAAGTTCCCCTATTTCACTGACCAATGGTTCTGACCTCTCTTAACCTAAATTCAAATATCTCTTTTTATAGTTTTCATATGTTGCTCCCACTTGTTTCTATTGAAACTAGACTCACTAAGGAATCTATCAATATAAATTATAACTCATAACTCACTTTATACAATTTTGAATGATTTTTCCAAGATAGAACAGGGAACCGCAAAGCCATTCAGAGCCAGTCTCACTAAAATTAAAATATCACATAATATAAAATTCCTCTTCCATCTCTGTTTCTTTCATACAAAAATAGACACAATAAGATTTAATTCTATATCTTATTCACTTTCAAATTCCCTTTCTCCTATTTTTTGTGATTTTTCAAAATCACATCTCTGCTGCTAACCAAAAACTATTTCATTGCAAAATATGGTTTCTACTATGAACATATGCACGCCCGAGTGACACAAATGCCGGTTTTCGATTTTTGATCTTTTGACCGAATCAAAAAACATTTCATGCAAATATTCAGAGAGGTTTGAGATTACACACCATTTCAAACATGTATTCGGAAGGGTACGAGATTACACACCTTATTAGGAATCCGTAACACAATACTCTCCGCGGCACCAAAAAATCCGAGTCTTTTATTACGAGGGATAAGTGTTCAATTGACCCTCTGATAAAGTACTTCGAGTCCCTAGAAGCGATTAACACAAGAATACATGTTAGCCACACCTTATTCAGCTTGAGTATGAATCACCCAAACAATACACCCCCTTCACCTATATTCGGCTTTACTTACTTACCAATCAACTTCCGAAACCAAGGCTAAGAGAATGATAAGTAGCAGCAAAGGATGGCTTGAAAGTTTCAACAAAGCAAAGGAGAAAGATGCTCACTTTTGGCTTTAGAGTTCGGCAAGTGAGGGAAGAAATTGGGAAAAGAGAAAACTAAAAATGCTCCAAAGAAGAAAACATTACATGCCCCAAAACTTACAAAACTATATTGACTCTCTTTTTCTCCTTACCAAAACCTTGTATCATCTTTACCAAAAAGATGAGGGTTGACCCAAAATATTCTTTCCAAAACATCCTCCATCTAATAGGCCAACATGTTCCCTTCTCTTACCTCTTTTTCCTTTGATTCTTTCCTTCATTTTCCCTTGTTTTCCTAATTACTATATTCCTTAGCCTTCTTTCCTTAATTAAAAAGTCTCCTTTTCCTTTTTGATGCCACGACCGGCATTTACCTTAAAGTACCAAAAAAATAATCCAAAATAAGTGCACTAGGTGGGATTCGAACCCAAGCTCACCCCTCTGCCATTCACGCCACTTGCCACTAAGCCACAAGCTCCTCTTGTGCTAGCAAGTTGCCCAATTATTCCCTTATGCTAGATGCCACTTGCTTTCTCCCCTTTAAATGCTTTAACACTAAAATTTTCCTATGGCCTAACTTGAACCCTGAACTTCCTAGGAACCCTGTAACTTTCCAAAATCACATTCCCAATAAGTCCAACTTGAAATAATGCCGTTCTCTTGTTCTCAAAAAATTTTTAAACACTTCTACACCCAAGGCCCAATGGGCCTAGTTCTACTAGGCCCAATTTTTGGGATGTTACAACACAAGGTTGAAGCACGACTTTAAAACCTTGCTTACTCTTTCTCTAGGGTACACATACTCAGAAATCTGACAAATGTGAACTCTGCATAAGCTAAAATGATCCTTCAGATCTTATTGAATAATTCACTAAAATTTGGATGACATCCCCTCCATGGGAAATCATGTCAATCCAAATTCGAAATCTATAATACTTTATCACACTTTCTCCCTAGAATCATCATCGACTGTAATAGTCCTAACTTTGAACACTCTGAAAATTTGACTTTTACTGGTCAACTACTTCCGAACATAAACTCAATCATATCATGATGTGTACTCAATTGTCAAAACATCTATGCATATAACTACATCTTCTCTTATCCTCGAATAAGCAGACATGCTACTACTGAGCTTCATACCAAAACTTCTCAAAACTTCTACATAAGTTTTGGATTCATCAACATGCACATTCTATCTCAAGATAATAATAATAACAGAAATCTTATCCGACCTGAATATTAACGTCGGAAACAACTCACTCTGAACTTACTTCAATTGCCAGTCCAACAATTCTTTTTGATGTAACTCTAACCATCTAAAGATGTAAACTATCTCTTTACGTTCCGGTATTGAAACATATTTCCATTTATTCATTAGTGCTTCACTAAATACCATAAATTCTTTTTCTCGATTCAAACTGAACTCAGTACTAGAACTTTCAGTTAATAGTACCTTCAATAGCTTTTGACTTTACCATTCTACAACAAACCATTTAAACTTTCATAAATGTGATAACTTTTCAATCAGAAAAACTTCAACTTGTAATTTACGTCGCCTGGCTAGAATTTTCAATAAGCATATCTCTGTATTATGCTTTCTAGAATCTAATTTCCTCGTTCAGACTATCCATCTCCCTACTCATGAACACACAGAATTTATTCTTTTGTTGAAGCATGTGTAAGTATACACATAACTCGAATCATATTTCAATACATCAATCTATTCTTTTCTCCACACCGAGAATACATTCTAAATACAAAATCATTTGAATTTCTCTTGTTATGCTAATCGAAAACCTTTACTATCGTCTTAGTTCAAGGTAACAGGGATATCTCAATTGAATGCATTCACTCTATTCGACTTACCCAAAAAATCCATCGCACGATTTGAAACTTGTGACTTCACTTCTTATACTTTTGTCGATTTTATCATCTTATACGAAAATTAGAGATATCCATATACTAGAATTATCACATTTCTATGATCAAACTAAAAGTGCAATCATGGTAAATATAACTATCATAACCTAATGAACACACTTTAAAGATAACTATGATCAGCAAAAACATAAGAGTAATCTCTCATAATTTTTTTAATCACCAACTTCATCCTCAACATACCAAAATAAAATTACGAAGAGATAAAGGAATGTCAATTTCAATCAACCATATCGACAATCGTTTCGACTGATTTTACAATCAGCTAACATTCTCACACAATCACAATTTCATAAAAAGAACAACCACATAACCCTTGAAGGGGAAATGGATATCCATATAGAATATTCAAAGAGGTAAGGGGGTGAGGTCGTAAAGCCTCTAACTTCACTCTCATGACTAAACTCTTTTATTTCATACTCATGAACTTGCTTAACTTGACTTTCATAAAAATCTCATTATAAAAAATCAACAGTGGTAAGGGGGGTGAGGTCGTAAAGCCTCTAACTTCACTCTCATGACTACACACATATGACTTAATATTCATCATTAATGAAATATCATCGTAATTGAACAACTTGCTCCAAGCGAGTTTTCACACTTACTCATGGTACAATTGTTTCTATCACCCGTAATTCTGAACGGTGATCTCACTTACTCAAGCTCCATATTAATATCTATTCAAGCCCTCAACATTTAACTCCAATTTCTCTTACCATCATTTATCAATTTAGAGAACATCTAACTGGTTTGAGTACGTCGTTTACTTGATTGCCATAATCCGACTATGGTCTTACTCGTATCACAATGTCATAGCCCAATTATAATCTTACATGTCATCACGATGCCATAGCCTTGCTATGGTCTTACACGAAATCTCATATCGATACTAATGCCATATCCAGATACGGTGCAACAGCCCGATTTAGGGGCTAGACAGAATAATGATCTCGGGATCACTAACCTGAGATTAGAGAAATTTAAATATTTTGTGAATTAGATTATGATTGTGTGTGTACATGAGAATTTTGGTACTTTAATTTTAGCGATTTCATGTTTAATCGCAAAAAAAGGACTAAATCGCATAAAGTACGAAAGTTCCATCCTATAAGCTAAAGGTACCAAATAGCCATAGATTGTAAATTTGAGGTCTTTAAAAGGCAGTTTAGCTCCTTGTAAATGCTTGGCCAGTCGTAGGGGACAAGGATTGACCAAGTTGATCAAAGTTGGTGAGTAGGTGGGACTAAATTGATAGTTTAATTTTAGAATAATGAAAGAGAAGATATCCTCTTTCTCTCCATCTTTCTCCACCAAAATTAGCAAGCAAAATAGAGGTTTGAAAGTTCAAAATTTTTAGCAAGCTCTCCTCCATTCTAGTAAGTGTTCTAGTGATTTTTTCTTGAAATTAGTTGTACTTTTGAGACCCCTAAAGCTTAAGCTTTCAAATGAGGGGACTATTGTGCAATATGGTGAAAAGTTTAGATTTTTTCCATGAGAGATATCATTTTTAATTGCTGCATTTTTATGGAAGAAAATAAGTCTTAGTTGTTGGATGAACAACCCTTGTGAAATGTGTTGTCTTGAAAACACCAAATAGGACCTTGATGAAAAGGTTACAAAATTTGTGTTAAGTATGTGAAATGTTGAGTTTTGATGATAGCTATAAGATTATTAAATGTTCACCTAGGCTTGTTGAAGGTAGAAATACGATTAGAATTTATTTTTGAGCCTGAAGGCAAAATGGTCATTTTGCCAAAGTTTAGTGGCAGAATAGTAATTTTGCTTAAGCATGATTTTTGAAATGCTTTTATTAATGTGGTGATTAAAATGAGCTAAATTGCTATTATAGAGCAAGAAGAACCGAGAATCAGGCTCGATCGAGGAAAGAATAAAGTCTCAGACTAGATCGTCAAGCTAGCTCATTGGAATCGAGGTAAGTTTGTATGTGATAGATTCAAAATTTATGTTAGCATGTTTGAGAATGCTTGGCATTATATTGATCCTTGATGCTCTACTAAATTGAGTAGTTAATGTTGAATGAGATGTTGAAGTCCTAGTGGACTATAATGAATATGAAAATGTTATCATCAAGATGAGAAATGAGTAGGGTCCCATATAAGACCATGTCCAGGACGTGGCCTCAACACCGAGTTAAGATCCCTAATAAGACCATATCCAAGATATGGTATTGATACTTAATGTGAAAATCGTATAAGACTATATCCGAGATATGGCATCGATACTTGATGTAAAAGTCCATATAAGACCATATCCGGGATATGGCATCGATACTTGATGTGAAAGTCCATATAAGACCATATACGGGATATGGCATTGACTTTTAGAGGTGACTCCATGTAAGACCACCTCGGGGATGTGGCATTGCCTTCATACCTACATTAATGACAATGAATATGCGTCTTAGACTATCCCTAGTGATTAATGGGACAAGTAGATGAGTTTAGAAGTAGAAACGAGAATTGTACTAAAGTAACGTGAATGAGTGAATACAGGTACTCGTGAATGAGTCACAAAGAAACGATTATGATGTGTGGCACGGTATGTGCTAATTAAGGGCAACTGTAAGCAAGTATGGCAAGAAGCCTATGACTTGTGTATTGTAAGTTAATTCCATGGATAGATTATATTATGAGCGTATTGTTGCTATTTATTTCCATGCAAACTTACTAAGCTTTATGCTTACCCCTTTCATTGCCCTTTTTTCTTGTAGTATTGCCAAGATAACTTGAGGAACATGACGTAGGAGTTCAGAAATCACACTATCGAAATCACTTTGGTATAACAATTTAGATTTATTTTTAAGTATGGCATGTATATGACTCGAGTATTTTGTTAAGTTATAATTGTTAGCCAAAGTGTTGGCTATGTATGTTACTAAAGTCATTTTGTAAGTGGTCTTATAAGTTAGGCAATACTTGGCAAATTCTTTTGCTTAATGAAGATGATATTCTTGAAGTGTATGCCCTTGTGTATGGACATTTTAATGAGTTCTTAGATGTGCCTTTGCATTATGAGTTGTATTGTTTAGAATTGGAGTATGTATGTGTGCAACGTAGGGTGGCAAAGGGCTTGGTAAATAGCCGTCTAATTGTCCACATGGGTAGTCACACGGGCGTGTGTCTAGGTCGTGTGTGACACACGGTCAGCCCTATGGGTGTGTGGATCGACCGTTTGACCCATTAGATGCTAGGTTTACAAGTTAGTATACTTTATGGGCAGAGACACTGCCTAGGACATGGGCGTGTTCCCAAGTCGTGTGAAGTCTGTACGTTAATTGTAGAATTTAATTCGACACACGGTCTAAGGACACGGGTGTGTGCCTTGGCCCTGTGACCATAGTGAGTTGATGATGTCATAGTCAGAATGCCAAGGTTTTGGTGCACGAGCTAAGACACAGGCGTGTGTTCGATCGTGTGAAATTGGTCAGGATCGACCACAGATGGAAGACACATGCGTGTCCCTAGACCAACACAGGCTTGTGGCCTCTATTTTGCTGAAAAGTTTTTCAGGTTCGTAAAAGCTCTGAGATTGGTTTCGAAGCCTCTCGGAGGTATGTCTAGGGCCTTGTAGCCGAGATTTAGTAAGTGATGGGTTTAAAATGAAATTTTATATCACATTTTGAGATGTTAAGTGAGATAAGTTAGGTAATACCTTAAACGTAATTTTAACTTTTTACACGGTAAGGGGTGTTACATTTATTGGTATCAGAGCTACGGTTTAGTCGATTCTAGGACTTACGTAGCGTAAGTATGAGTCTAGCTATACATGCCATATGTAAGAGTGTTTGTGTATTGATAGTGTGATGGCTCCTGATGTTTAAAAATCATGTTTTATGTAGTATATAGATTCTGATCCAGAACAAACTACAGCCGATGATACTACGAGTAATGTGCCGGCTCCCGCTCAAGGGACCGCGCCAACTAATAGTAGACCCAAGACCTTGGGTCAGGGGGAAGAGGCCCAAGAAGCCTTTCTCTACATGATGAGCAGTTGGTATACTGAATATACCCAAGTAAATCCTAATACTCAACCCCCTCTACCCCCACCAATTCCTCAACCTGCTTTAGTAGAACCTCAAATGGTTGAGGTAGTGAGGAGAGAAAGGTCTCCGGTTGATAAGATTCGGAAGCAAGGAGCCAAATAATTCTGGGCGAATAAGGACGATGACTGAGAGAGAGCAGAATTCTGGCTCGAGAATACCATCAGGGTATTTGATGAGTTGTCTTGCACACTTGAGGAGTGCTTAAAGTACGCGGTATCTCTCTTAATAGATTTAGCGTACCGATGGTGGATCACCCTTGTGTCGGTGGTACCAAGGGAGAGAGTTAGCTAGGAATTCTTCCAAGGGGAATACCAGAAGAAGTACATCAGCCAGAGGTTTATCGACCATAATAGGAAGGATTTCTTGGAACTAAAGCAAGGCCGTATTTCAATAACTGACTATGAATCAGAGTTCGTAAGGCTTAGCAGGTATGCCCAGGAGTACGTGTCTACTGAGGCCGTAATGTGCAAGAGATTCGAGGACGGATTAAAAGAAGAAATTTGTTTATATGTGGGAGTCCTTGAACTAAAAAAATTTGTAGTGTTGGTGGATAGAGCCTGTAAAGCCGATGAGTTGGCTAAAGAGAAGAGAAAAGCTGAGAATGAGTCTCATGACTCGAAGAAGAGACAACTAAATAAGTCTCACCAATCCTCATCTAAGAAATCGAGGGATTTCACCGCTCGATCAGTCACCTCAGTCGAGTTTTCAAACTGGAGTAAGGGCAAACAATTTTCAGGGTCTAAAGGGTAGACCACATCAGTTGCTAGTGTGGGCAACATTCGAACAAGTAGACCAAAATTCCCTCAATGTGGTAGGCACCATTCTGGTGAGTGTCGAGAAAATAAGAAAGCTTGTTTCAGATGTGGGTCCTTAGACCACTTCATTAGAGATTGCTCCGAGGTGGGTGAGAAAGAGAAGCCTTAGAATGCAAGACCGATAAGTACTACTAGAGGAAGACCATAGAGAAACTCAAGAAATGAGATGGGTAACAAGAATACATCTAGAGAGCAAGCTGCAAGAGTCGAAGGTAGGGCACCGGTGAGAACATATGCCATTCGTGCTCGTGAAGAGGCATCTTCCCCTAACATAATCATGGGTACATTTTCTCTTTATGATACTCGTGTTATAGCTTTAATTGATCCGGGATCTACCCACTTATACATATGCATGAAATTAGTCTCTAGCATGAGCATGCCTATAGATTCTATTGAATTCGTCAGAAGAGTGTCTAATCCTCTAAGCAAGTATGTGTTGGTTGACAGAGTTTGCAAAGGTTGCCCTTTGATGATTAAGGGTCACTGTTTCCCTGTTAATCTTATGCTATTACCATTTGATGAGTTTGATGTCATCCTCAGGATAGATTGGTTAGTTACTAATAGGATAATTGTGAATTGTGGGAAGAAGCATATTGAGTTGAAAAGTGAAAATGGGGATTTTATTCGTGTTGAATCAGATAAGCCAAATAGATCACCAGTAGTGATATCAACCTTGTCGACTTAGAAGTATTTGAGGAAGGGGTACGGAACCTATCTTGCCTTTGTATTGAACACTAAAGAGACTATAGTATGCGAGCACCCAAATGTTTTCCCGAAAGAGTTGCCAGGGCTACCTCCTGTTAGAGAAATTGAATTTGAAATTGAGTTAGCTCTAGGTACTGCCCCTATTCTATTGCTCCCTATAGAATGGCTCCAACCGAGCTAAAAGAGCTAAAAGCATAGTTGCAAGAACTAACGAATAAAGCTTTTGCAAGGCCAAGTTTTTCTCCGTGGGGTGCTCCCATTTTATTTGTGAAGAAGAAAGATGGTTCTATGAGGTTATGCATAGACTATCGGCAACTTAATAAGGTAACTGTGAAGAATAAGTACCTGTTGCTGAGGATCGATGATCTATTTGATCAATTGAAGGGAGCCATGGTATTTTCCAAGATAGATTTGAGGTTCGGGTATTATCAACTGAGAGTCAAGAACTTGGATGTACAGAAAACCGCATTTAGGACTAGGCATGGCCACTATGAATTTTTGGTCATGCTTTTGGTCTAACGAATGCCCCTGCAATCTTCATAGATTTGATAAAACACATTTTTCGGCCATACTTGGACAAATTTTTCGTGGTCTTCATTGACGACATACTGATCTACTCTCGAGATGAGAACGAACACGCCGAGCATTTGAGTATAGTTCTACAAGTTTTGAGAAAAAAAACAATTGTATGCCAAATTCAGTAAGAGTGAAATTTGGCTCAAGGAAGTGGGATTTTTGGGGCACATTGTCTCAAAAGATGAAATTAGAGTAGACCTGAGTAAGATTTCAGCAATTGTTGAATGGAAACCGCCAAGGAGCGTAACTGAAGTACGGAGCTTTTTAGGCCTAGCAGGTTATTATAGGGGTTTTGTCAAAGGGTTTTCCATGATAGCTACCTTGATGACGAAACTTTAGTAAAAAGATGTGAAGTTCGATTGGACAGAAAAGTGTCAATAGAGTTTTGAGAAACTAAAGACACTGTTGATTGAGGCTCCAATTATGGTGCAACCTGAACTGGGAAGAGAATTTGTAGTTTACAGTGACGCGTCCTTGAACGGATTGGGTTTTTTACTTATGCAAGAGGGTAAGGTGATTGGATACGCCTCTGGACAATTGAAGCCGCATGAGAAGAATTACCCGACACATGATTTAGAGCTGGCCGCAATTGTGTTTGCGTTAAAGATTTAGAGACATCATTTATATGGTGAGAGATATAGGATTTTCACTGACCATAATAGCCTAAAATATTTGATGACTCAGAAGGATTTGAATTTGAGGCAATGAATGTGGTTAGAGCTGATTAAGGATTATGAATTGGTGATTGACTACCATTCGGGGAAGGCAAACGTAGTCATCGATGCTTTGAGCAGAAAATCATTGTTTGCACTAAGAGCTATGAGTACTCAGATGGCTCTGTTGGATGATGGTTCCATTTTAGCCGATTTGAGGGCTAAACCATTGTTTCTCCAAGAGATTTGTAAAGCTCAAAAAGATGATAACAGTTTGCAAGCCAAGAGAGTTTTATGTGAGTCCAATGTTGAGTTAGGCTTTCGAGTAAATCCTTATGGATGTTTGACATTTCGAGATAGGGTCTGTGTACCCAGAAATGAGTGTACCCAGAAATGATGAGCTTATTCATAAGATATTGCATGAAGCGCATAGCGGATGTTTAACTGTGAACCCCGAGAGCACTAAAATGTACAATGATTTGAGGAAATGGTATTGGTGGCCTGGTATGAAGAAATACATTTCTGAGTTTGTATCGAGATGCCTGATTTGTCAACAAGTGAAGGTTGAACATCAAGTACCTTCGGGTTTACTTCAGCCCATTATGGTTCTTGAGTGGAAATGAGACCGTGTTACCATGGACTTCGTGACGGGTTTGCTGTTGACTCCAAAGAAGAAAGATGTAGCATGGGTAGTGGTTGATAGACTCACAAAGTCAGCCCATTTCATACCAGTGTGAGTCATCTATTTGCTTGATAAATTGGCAGACTTGTACATGCCAGAGATAGTAAGACTTCATGGCATACCGTTGATAATCATTTCAGATAGAGATCCAAGATTCATGTCATGGTTTTGGAAAAAGCTGCAAGAGGCATTGGGATGAAATTGAGTTTCAATACAGCCTTTCATCCACAAACTGACGGCAGTTAGAGAGGGTAATTTAGATACTTGAACACATGCTTCGATGTTGTGTTTTGAATTCCACGGTAATTGGGAGAAATACTTACCATTGGTGGAATTCGCTTACAACAACAGCTTTCAGTCAAGTTTGAAGATAGCTCCTTATGAGGCATTGTATGGGCGTAAGTGCTGAACGCCCTTAAATTGGTCAGAACTCAGAGAGAAATAGATACATGGGGTTGATTTGGTTAAGGAAATTGAAGAGAAGGTAAAAGTGATACGTGACTGTCTGAAAGTCACCTCAGATAGACAGAAGTCCTATTTGGATTTGAAAAGGAAAGAGATAGAATTCAAAGTTGGTGATAAAGTGTTCCTGAAAATATCACCTTGGAGGAAAGTCCTTAGATTTGGCTGGAAGGGCAAATTGAGTCCGCGTTTTATCGAACCTTATGAAGTTACCGAGAGGATAGGACCGATAGCTTATCGGTTGGCCTTTCCAGCTAAGTTTGAAAAGATTAATGACGTCTTTCACATATCCATGTTGTGCCGATACCGTTCGGACCGTTCACATGTCATAGTACTGACAAAGGTAGAGATACAATCAGATTTAACTTATGGTGAAGAACCAGTTAAAATTTTGGCGCGAGAGGTCAAGCAGTTAGGAAACAAAAGCATAGCCCTTGTAAAAGTACTCTGGGAAAGGCACGGAATAGAGGAGGCTACATGGGAGCACAAGGAAATGATGAGAAACCAATATCCCAACCTTTTCACCGGTAAGATTTTTGGGGACAAAAATCCTTAAGGGGGAGAATTGTAGCAACCCGATTTAGGGGCTAGACGGAACAGTGATCTCAAGATCACTAATCCGAGGTTAGAAAAATTTATTTTCATGATATTTTGTGAATTAGATTATGATTGTGTGTGTACATGAGAATTTTGGTACTTAAATTTTAGCGATTTCATGTTTAATCGCGAAAAAGGACTGCAAAAGTTCCATCCTATTAGCTAAAGGTACCAAATAGCCATAGATTGTAAATTTGATGTCTTTAAAAGGGAATTTAGCCCCTTGTAAATTCTTGGCCGGCCATAGGGGACAAGGATTGACCAAGTTGGTTAAAATTGGTGAGTAGGTGGGACTAAATTGATAGTTTAATATTAGAATAAAGAAAGAGAAGATATCATCTTTCTCTCCATCTTTCTCCACCGAAATTAGCAAGCAAAATAGAGGTTTGAAAGCTCAAATTTTTTAGCAAGCTTTCCTCCATTCTAGTAAGTGTTCTAGTGATCTTTGCTTAAAATTAGTTGTACTTTTGAGACCCCTAAAGCTTAAGCTTTCAAATGTGGGGTCTATTGTTCAATATGGTGAAAAGTTTAGAGTTTTTCCATGGGATCTATCATTGTTAATTGCTGCATTTTTATGGAATAAAATGAATCTTAGTTGTTGGATGAACAACTCTTGTGATAGGTGTTGTCTTGAAAACACTAAATAGGACCTTGATGAAAAGGTTACAAAATTTGTATTAAGTATGTGAAATGTTGAGTTTTGATGATAGCTATAAGAGTACTAAATTTTCACCTAGGCTTGTTGAAGGTAGAAATACGATTAGAATTTATTTCTGAGCCTGGGGCCAAAATGGTCATTTTGCCAAAGTCCAGTGGCAAAATAGTAATTTTGCTTAAGCATGATTTTTGAAATGCTTTTATTAATGTGGTGATTAAAATGAGCTGAATTGCTATTATAAAGCAAGAAGAATTGAGAATCAGCCTTGATCGGGGAAAGAACAAAGTCTGGGATTAGACCGTCGAGCTAGCTCATTTTGGAATCGAGCTAAGTTTGTATGTGATAGATTCAACATTTATGTTAGCATGTTTGAGAATCCTTGGCATTATATTTATGCTTGATTCTCTACTAAATTGAGTAGTTAAGGTTGAATGAGATGTTGAAGTCCTAGTGGACTATAATGAATATGAAAATGCTATCATCGAGATGAGAAATGAGTAGGGTCCCGTATAAGTCCATGTCTGGGACATGGCCTCGACACTGAGTTAAGATCCCGTATAAGACCATATCCAGGATATGGTATTGATACTTGATGTGAAAATCATATAAGACTATATCCGAGATATGGCATCGATACTTGATGCGAAAGTCCATATAAGACCATATCCGGGATATGGCATTGACTTTTAGGGTGACTCCATGTAAGGCCACCTTGGGAATGTGGCATTGGCTTCGTACCTACATTAATGACGATGAACAAGCATCTTAGACTATCTCTAGTGATTAATGGGATAAGTAGATGAGTTTAGAAGTAGAAATGAGAATTGTACTAAAGTAACGCGAATGAGTGAATACAGGTACTCGTGAATGAGTCACGAAGAAATGATTACGATGTGTGGCACGGTATGTGCTAATTAAAAGCAATTGTAAGTATGGCAAGAATCATATGACTTGTGTATTGTGAGTTAATGCCATGGATGAATTATATTATGAGCATATTATTGCTATTTATTTCCATGCAAACTTACTAAGCTTTATGCTTACCCCTTTCATTACCCTTTTTCCTTGTAGTATTGCCAAGATAACTCGAGGAACGTGACATAGGAGTTAGGAAATCACACTATCAACATCATTTTGGTATAATAATTTAGATTTATTTTTGAGTATGGCATGTATAGGACTCGAGTATTTTGTTAAGTTGTAATTGTTAGCCAAATTGTTGGCTGTGTATGTTACTAAAGTCATTTTGTAAGTGGTCTTATAAGTTAGGCCAATACTTGGCAAATTCTTTTGCTTAATGAAGATGATATTCTTGAAGTGTATGCCCTTGTGTATGGACGTTTTAATGAGTTCTTAGATGTGCCTTTGGGTTATGAGTTGTGTTGTTTAGAATTGGAGTATGTATGTGTGCAATGTAGGGTGGCAAAGGGCTTGGTAGATAGCCATCTAATTCTCTACACCGGTAGTCACATAGACGTGTGTCTAGGCCATGTGTGACACATGGTCAGCCTTATGGGCGTGTGGATCGACCGTGTGTCCCATTACATGCTAGGTTTGCAAGTCAGTATGCTTCACGGGTAGAGACACGGCCGTGTGTCTCAGCCATGTGAGAGACATAGCCTAGGACATGTGCATGTGCCCAGGCCGTGTGAAGTCTGCATGTTAATTGTAGAATTTAAATCGACACACGGGCTAAGGACACGGGCGTGTGCCTTGGCCGTGTGACCATAGTGAGTTGATGACGTCATAGTCAGAATGCCAAGGTTTTGGCACACGGGCTAAGACACGGGCGTGTCAAGGCCGTGTGAGGGACACGGGCATGTGTCTGGCCATGTGAAATTGGTCAGGATCAACCACGGGTGGAAAACACAGGCATGTCTTAGGGGCATACGGGCGTGTCCCTAGACCAACACAGGCGTGTGGCCCCTGCTTTGATAAAAAGTTTCTCGGGTTTGTAAAAGTTTTGGGATTGGTTTCGAAGCCTCTCGGAGGTATGTCTAGGGCCTTGTAGGCCTAAATTGAGTAACTGATGGGTTTAAAATGAAATTTTATAGCACATTTCGAGATGTTAAGTGAGATAAGTTAGGTAATGCCTTAAACCCAGTTCCGGCTTTAGACATCGGTAAGGGGTGTTACATACGGTCTTACATGGAAACACTTGTCGATACCGATGCCAATGCCATATCCCAGATATGGTCTTGCACGGGACCTTATATCGATGTTGACGCCATATCCCAGATATGGCCTTACACAATTTCATGCCAAAGCCAGGTCCCAGACGTGGTCTTGCACGGGTTCATGTATCGTTGCTAATGCCATGTCTCAGACATGGTCTTATATGGGATCACATGTACTGCCATGGTCCAACCATGGTCTTTTTCATCAATTTATCATTGAACGACCGTACTCATCTCCTGCGTTTTACTTAATATAACAACTCAATCTAACTCCCACACTATTATAATATTTTTGGCTTCATAACAGATTCATAAACAAAACATTATAGATCTTCTACTTTAACAATCACACATGAGATTCAACTATGTGGAAATATTGATCATACATCATTCAAACAGTTGTACATACACACATATCCTTTTCACTAGATAATTTTACTCACCATATTCACTTAATCAAACATGTTTAGCATATTACACCGTATGCATGTCGAACCAACATGGATAGACTTATCACCATATAACTTTCATTCGTACCTTTTTGAATTTCCTCAAATCATAAGCACATTTCAATTATCTCATTATCATTTTTAGCATTATCAAAAATAGCTCAGTTGGGAATCATCTCTGTCTTAACAAAATAATTTCGTTAGAGTCGGGAGATATCACACTATCATGAGTAGTAATATGACATGTATAGTAAAACTCTCGTACACTAGGTTAGTCCAAGAACCGACTAAACTATAGCTCTGATACCACTAAATGTAACACCCCTTACCTGTATCCTATACTGAAACTGGGTGCGAGGCATTACTGGACTTAACTCACTTGGTCATACAACTTTAGTCTATGGAATTTCATTCTATCTTACAATATTTCTTTGATTATCAAATCATTCTCATTAAGGACCTACGAGGCCATAAACATGTATATAGAGGGTTTCGGAACCCAACCGAAAACTTTTGTGCATTTAAAAATTTTCACCTAAATAAGGGCCACATGCCCGTATGGGTAGGCCGTGTGGTCACACATGCTCATGTCCCTAACCCGTATGGGATGTATTTTATTTTGAACCTACAGAGGCTTTCACACGGTCGGACACACGCCCGTGTACTTAGCCCGTGTGCTCCATACGGCCTAGACACACCCGTGTATAAAAACCTGGGTATTCTATTTGTGACATCAGCAACCTTATAAGGGTCACACGACCTAGGCACAAACCCATGTGTCTAGCCCGTGGTCGACACTGACTTGCAACATTAATAGGTAGGGGACACACAGCCCAGTTACACACCCATGCGACTGACCATGTGTCCCTTACGGCCTGGACACACGCCCGTGTGTCTACCCGTGTGGACCAATTCAAGGATATTTTCCAATCCATTTAGCCACCCTCACTTGCACACATTCACATATCATTACACAACATTCTCAAATCATCAGTTATAACTCTTGAATTATCACATTTGAATCATGAAAATCAGACTATGTTCCCATATACAATGGAGAACAATTAATAGCACTATTACAATCTTTGTGAGCCATCATCCATGGCTACACACAACCAACCCATAACTCTTTTAGGCCAACACATTTGGCTACATTAACAACGACTTAATTAAACTGAAATAAGGTCCCTATACATGCCATATCTCAAAAAGACTTGAAACCCCATACCCAAATGACTGCTCGATAGTGTGAAAACATCTTCGACGGTCTCCAACCCAAGCTAGTTAAGTTAACATAGAAGAGATATGTAACATCCCGAAATTAGGCCTAGAAGAATTGGGCCCAATGGGCCTTGGGTGTAGGAGTGTTTAAAAATTTTTGAGAACATGAGAATGGCATTATTTCAAGTTGGACTTATTAGGAAGGTGATTTTGGAAATTTACAGGGTCCTAGGAAGCTTCAGGTTCAAGTTTGGCTATAGGAAAAATTTTGTGTTTAAGCCTATTAAGGAGAGAGAGTAAGTGACCTTAAAGCTTATGGAAATAAATGAGTAAATGGTTAGCATAAATGAGCAATTAGTAAAGAGGTTATGGCATCATATGAAGTGCCTTGAGGGAAGAGGTTCGAATCCCTTTGTGTGCATTGTGACATTTATTTTTTTTCTTTCCTTCCTTAATGTGTCGGTCAAGGAGTATTTATGGCAAGGGTGGACTTCATTATTTTTGGTAAGGTGGCTAAAAGAATAAGGCAAGGTTGAGGTTAGGGAAAGGAATAAAATGAATAGGTAAGTAAGGGGGACAAGAGGCTTATTTTGTGGGTGGTGTTTTGGAAAGTTTGGGTGGCCAAACTCTTATCCTTGGGGGGATGAATGTGGATGGCTTGGGGCTAGGATGATAGCCAATTTGGTGCTTGATGTTTTCGTATCATTTTTCTTTTCTCCCCAAACTCCTTTTCTTCTCCTTGCCGAATCTACACAACTTGGAGAGTGCAAATTCCATTTCTTTCTTCTTGCCGATTGTACCCCAAACTTTGAGACCATTTCTTTTATTCACTCATCCTTCTTGAAAACCGAAACTAATCCATCATTTTTCTATTTCTTCTTCTTCTTTTCTTTTTGCAAAATCTTTCAAGAATCACTTCCCCTCTAATATTTTTTCACCATAGCTGAATATTGAGTCCACTATTTCTTTATAGCCGAATCTTTCATCTTATACATATTTTGTTCTCAACCATATTGCTACTCATACTTTGATCAATCGATAAGCGATCCATTTCAACATTTTATTTTTATTCTTTCTTTTAATGCCGAATCTATGTCTGTGGGATGGTCACATTGACCGAAACCATCATCATACCTTCTCTCATACGAAATCACTTTTCTTCTCCGTAGAAATATTGTGGAAGGCCGAAACTTGGAGTTTCCAAAGTTATCGTTTAATTGTTAGAAATCGGAAGCAATATCATTAAGGTAAGGGATTCATCATGGTTCTTTTTGGATCTTTTCGTTGACCGGTTATTTTACTTAACGAGATAGTGGTTGTGACTAATCGATTATATTTTTAGGGACTAAATCGCTCGATCTATCCCTCGTAATAAGAGACTCAGATTGTTGGTAAGTGATATAGATTGTTAATCAATCGCAATACTTGGATGAAGTTGTAAATTGGGTTTCGACTAATTGTTGACCGATTGTACTTTTAGGTGTCGCGAAGAGTATCATGTTACGGGTCCCGTAATAAGGTGTGCAATCCTGTACCTTCCGTATACATATCTGAAATGGTGTGTAACCTCACACTTCTCTGAAAGTTTGTATGAAATATTCTGTGAATCAGTTGAAATACCGAAGAAAACCAAAAACCGCCATCCGTAATCACTCGGGCGTGCGTATGATCGTAGTGGTAATTATATTTTGTAATAAATTAGTTTCAGTTAGAAAGAGTGATGTGTTTTCGAAAAATCACGAAAAATAGAAGAAAGGGAATTAGAAAGTGAATGAGATATTGAATAAAATTTTACTATGTCTATTTTGATAAGGAAGAAACAGAGAAGGAAAATGAATTTTATATTCTGAGATATGTAAATTTTAGTGGAACTGGTTCTGAATGATTTTGTGGTTCCCTGATCTGTCTTGGAAAAATCATATAAAATTGTAAAAAGTGAATTATGGGATATAATTTATATTTATGGATTCCTTAGTGAGCCTATTTTCAATAGAAACAAGTGGGAGCAGTATATGAAAACCGTACAGTGAGATATTTGAAATTAAGGAAGGAGAGTTCAGAATCATTGGATAGTGAAACAAGGGAAACTTTAAGGAATAAAATGTACTAAATGGTTAAGCCAAAAATTCTGGAAAAATTGTAGTAAGAAGATATATGAGTCTAGTTTCAAGGAAAATTTACGGAATTAGATTTCGAGATTCCTAACCCAAGTTATAGTCAATTTAGTTAGTACGACACAAATGGACAGTTTAAATTTTTATGCCCAAATTAGTAGTTAAGTCTGGAATGCGAAATTACCAAATTACCCTTAGTGGGTAATATTACCAATTTATGAAAATACCCCTATGGGCCGAATTACTGAAATACCCTTAGTGGGTAAGATTATCGAATTATCGAAATGCCCCTAAAGGGCCGAAATACGATATTGCTTAATGGACTGAATTGACATATTGCCTTATGGGCGATTGGACATATTAATTAATGGGCCAATATGATATTTTGCTATATGGCCCGATCTAATATTTTGCTATATGAGCCAAATTGATATGTGACTAAATGGGCCAATTTGATATGTGACTAAATGGGCCGAATTGATATGTGATTAAATGGGCCGAATGAATATGTGATAAAATGGGCCGATTTGATATATTGCTCTAATAGGCCGATTTTGCAAAGTGTTATTGGGCCAATTTGTTTGTCATAAATTTTTGAATTTTTAATTATTGTTATTATATTTTTAAATATCATGATTTGATATGTATGATGCATATACATGAATTGCATGGGATGGTATAATGATGAAGAGAAGTTTTGGTAGCTTTGCTACATAATTTTGGTGGCTCTGCCACATATTTGGTGACTCTGTCACAATCTTTCTGGTGGCTATGCCACGTAAATTCTGTTATTCTAGTGGCTTGTCCACAAATAATTTGTTATAAATTGCTTAATGCCTACATTTGGTGTGTTGGTGGGGTGGGTGACTAAAGCTCCCCACAGGTGTGTTGGTTGGTACGGGTGGTGTGTAGCAGATGGAAAACTAGGTTTGGTTTGGGAATTGCATTTCATATTCATGTTATATTCATTACATTATTATTGTATGTGGGCTTAGGCCCAAATAAATGAGATTTTGGCCCAGTGAACAACAGTAAGGGGATTTCACACTGAGTTCTTAAAACCTACCCCCTTCTTTCTTAACCCTGTAGGTAATGCTCTGTGATGTGGACTTGGGCCATGGATGACTTGGTGGAGGCCATACTTCAGAAATGGTGTTATTAAATTTTAAATTTCTATTTCCATTTATTTTATTATTTTGCTATATTGGTTTAAGTTGTAATAAGGCCTCTGGAGTATTTTGTTATTTTCTTTATGGTTGATATACTTATTATTTTGCTTAATTTGTTTTAAACGAGAATTTTTCTAAAAACTTAAATAAAGGTTTTCCAAAATCGATTAACAAATGAATTTTATAATAAACTTTATAAATATTTTAACATGAAAGTTATTTTCTCGAACTATCAAACAATATTTTCAAAAGTCACGGTTTTAAAGTTCAATACCTTGATTGTTGACTCATCAATCAATCTCTCAAAAATACTTGTATTTTATCTATGTTTCCGCAACGATTTCAAAATACCTCTGCAACTCTCTTTCTAAACATCACTTATTTGAAAATCGTCTATTTCAAATACGTTTTCGCCACCAAAAAGGTTTTTCTTAAAAGATAATTACATTTTCAAGTAGTTAACATTTGCTTAAGTGTTTGGGTTTTAACAAAGAGGTTGAAATTTTCAAACGATTTTTTTTTATGACATGCCAGATTCGGGCCTAACTTCTAGGCCAGGTTTGGGGTGTTACAAGATAGGAAAGGAAGAGGAGTAAGCAATAATGCTTAGTAAGTTTATATGAAAATAATAATCAACTATTGATATTCATTGATTATACTCAACCACAAGGTATTATAATGAGTTTTACTCTTAAACTCATGGTTACCCATTCAATCATTCGTAATGCATACTCATTCCATCTCTTACCACATTCTAACCATAAAACAAGCTTAATGCTCACATTTATTAACATACATTCCCTGCACTTATCACCACAAAATCGCCTGAAACAACACTTAAACAATTTCTCAATGAACCATTGAAATAAAACCTAACACCCGGTGGTTTTGCACATAGCCCACCACTAATCTATAATAGGGTGGTATTGTAACATCCTAAAAAGGGCCTATGCATTTTGGCCTAATTGTACGAAAAGACATGTTTTATGTGTTTTGGAATAAATTTGGAATGATTTTGGAAACCTGAGAATGTATGGAAAGGTTACGTTGAAAGTAGGAAAATGACCATTTTTGGAAACCTAAGTAAATTAGGAAAGTTAAAATTTTGGAAACTAAGCCAAAAGAGGAAAGTAAACATTTTGGAAATTAAGCCAAAAGAGGAAAGTAAACATTTTGGAAACTATGCTAAAAGAGGAAACTAAACATTTTGGAAACCTAGGAAATGTCAAATTACAGATCCGCGTGAAAATTTTTGGAAACTTAAAAATGACCCCAAAATGTCGAATTAAAAAGTTCAAAAGGGAACTTAAGGCCAGGTGACCCTAAAATAAAAAGCATGTGAAATTTGACCCAAAAACGGACTTGGAAAAGTGGCCTAAAGATGCCACCTAAGGCCTCAGGAAATGGCCCACATGAAAGGGGTGTTGGGCCTGGGTTTGAGTCACCTAGGAAGCAAATAAAAGAAGTTTTTATTTTGCCTCCATGAGTAGAGTGTTGGATGGCACAAGGGATCTAGAAGGAAGAGTTTTATTCCTTTGGAATTTTCGGCTAATTATGAGATTTGATGGAAATTAATATTTGATAAAATTAAATATTTATCACATAGGAAGAGTTGGCCGATTGAGGACTCTAAGGCTAATAGTTTCGCTAAAGAGGGAAAATTAAGAGCCATTCTTCATTCTTTTCTCTTCAAGAGAACCTCTTGTCAAATTCCCTAGCCAAATAAGCACCAATCTTTTCTTCTTCCTATAGCCAATTCTCTCGTCAAAACTCTCTCCATCTCTTTTCCTTTCTTTTCTTTTCCTTTTCTTCTACTATCCCTTCACAAAAGCTGAAACTTTGTGATCCATAACAGTGCCATAGCCGAATAGTATAAGGGATCATCCGGGATTTGAAAACGAGGTAAGTACATCTATGTACATTCGGCCAAAAAGGTCTCTTCCATAATTGAATGGTAGATCAGATCTAACATGTGATTTCGGCAGGAATCTAAAATAAAGATCAATTTCGGGATTTGAGAACTCCAAGGTAAGTGAGTTTATACATTCGGCCAAGGCCAAATCTTAGTTATTTAGATCAAATTAATCAAAACTAACCGATTCGTAGATCTAGGATTTGGCCGATTTCAAGGAAGAGGAAGGTGAAGTTTTCGGATTTAAAATCCATAAGGTGAGCACCTAAAGGTATTCACCAAGGCTTGTGTGATTACATAGATTAGATCTTTAATTATTAAAAAGCGAAAACTAATCTATGTTGAGATTTAGGGTTGGCGAATATTAGGTGAAGGAAAACCAAGTTTTCGTGGATTTGAATAAACATCAAATCGGCATCAAAGGTAAGTCTTTTACAAATCCTACTAGGATTTGGATATTATAGCCAAATAGAATTTATGCTAAGTAATAAATGGTAAATCAAATGTAGGGACTAAGGATCTAAACATTAGATCTAGCTTTTCTGAATCTCAAGGAATCACTAAACAAATCAGGTGTGTACCCTACACTAATCTTAATAGATTTATGGCTTAAACATGATATATATGATTAATGTGAAAGTGAAAGAATGTGGCTAAAGTACCATATTATGGTACAAAGTACTGTGCACGTTTTCCTACTCCTACTAGGATTTCGAAATATGTTATATTTAACATGTGAAAAGTGATGTGAAAGTGAAATAAAATATGATATGCATGATATGTATAATTTGGGGCATTCGGGTTAATTGAGAAAGGGGAAGTGAATGTGATGACTTCGGTCTCACTAAGTGAAACGTGATGACTTCGGTCTCACTAAGTGAAACGTGATGACTTCGGTCTCACTAAGAATATGTGATGACTTCGGTCTCACTAAGTGAATGTGGTGACTTCGGTCACATTAAGTGAATGTGGTAACTTCGGTTACATTATTTGAAAGTGGTGGCTATGCCACAATATTATAAGTAGGCAATGAGCACGTCGACTGCAGCGACTGCCTTCGATGGTGTGTAGCGGATGGAGGGTTGACTTAGTAGTCCATACGGTGTGCAGGTTGGTACGGGTGGAGTGTAGCGGATGTCATATAGGTTTGGGTTTGGGTTTGCATCATTATCATGAATTTTTATATGAATATGATATGTATGGTGTACCTATTTCTATTATGTTTTGGTGTTGGTTACACATTGAGTCTATCGACTCACCCCGTTGTGGGAACATGTTTCAGGTGATGAGCAGTAATGGACTAGGACGGCGGAACTTGTGGTGGCCATGTTCAGCTTGAAGTTTAATTTAATTTGGATCTTTATTTTATTTTAAGTACTGTACAATTTTATTTTTTTAGGTTTCATTTTATGTAATAAGGCCATCGTGACATTTTTTATTTCTGCTTTAATTACTATGTTATGAACTTAGGGCTTTATAAAGAATAAGCCCATTTAATTTAAAATAAGTTAAAATATTTTGTCACTTAAAACAAATGGGTTTTTGATATAAAATAAATTTGTTTTCAATTCGAGCCCAACCCACAACAAACTGACTTCCAAAACACACAGTTTTTAAAGTATTCGAATGAATTTGAACCGGGTTACTTCGAGGAACATACCAGATCCGGTCCATTCTCGTAGGTCGGGTGTGGGGTGTTTCAGCTTGGTATCAGAGCCCAATTTTAAACTCTCGGCCTGTGGCCTAAGGCCCAAAACATTTTCAAAACAAGCCTAAATGAGGTCTATGAAAATATTTCTGAAAATGGACAGGTATGATGACATGGCCCCTAAGTCTCCGATCCGCAGTCCACCAGGTAAGTACCTCTATCTATCTGTGTTATTATGTGAATTATAGAAGGGTAGAAAAGGAATGGAACGTAGAATAGCATGATAGGAACTTGAACCCTAAGATTAGTCTACTCAAACACAAATACATAAGACTTAATATACTAAACAAACCTATGGCTAAGTCAATCAAGTTAGGGTGTGGCAACCATGGTACGCATGTCTAGGAGTGGATCCTGAAGAGCTTGGTATTTAAGCAGTCCTAGTGACTCACCTCCTCTTCACAGGAATCCCACCTGGTGCGTAGCTTCGATTCACCCTAACCTGAGGACTTATTGGGTGTGGCAACCTCAGACGCATGTCTAGGAATGGTTTCAGGGGAGCTTGGTACTTAAGCAATCATGTGACTCACCTCCTCTCCACTCGAATCTCGCCTGTGCGTAGCTTTGGTTCACCCCGACCAAGAAGGCTCGGTCATAGGCTAAACCCAATAACTAAAACCCGAAAGGGAACTAGCCATTTTCTAACCTTACTATTAAAATTCTTAAATCATTTTCTTTTTCCTTAATTCAAAAAAAAAAAACTATTTCTTATACACAATTTTCTCCGAAAAATTTCTGACTTATAAAATTTCAAACATACCCCTAGTGGTAAAATTACAAAAATACCCTTGGTTTATAAGATGCCCAGTTACTCAATGGTTTTGCCAAAATTTTGTTATATCATAAATGTTCAAAAACCCTAATTTGCAAACTATTAGGAAAATACCTTGATTTTTCAAAAATTACAAAATTACCCTAACTCACCAAAATTACCAAAATGACCCCAATTTTCAAAATTTTTGCAACTTCATCATTTTGGAAAATAAATTTCTCAAAAGAACCCTCAAAATTTTGTAACTTCGAAATATCCTCGATTTATTAAAATTTTACAATTTACCCCTTGCCAGGAAAAATTACCAAAATACCCCAAGGTCCAAAATTTTCAAATACCCTGATTTCAAAATTCTCCAAAATACCCCGAACTTTAAAATTTCCAAAAATACTTTGTGACAAAAACACCAAGGAACCTTATTTTGACAAATTACAAAAATACCTCAGGGACAAATTACTTAAAATACCCCGAGTAGTGGTAAAACAACAACAAATGAAAAACTACAACGTCTCTCTGAATGAACTAAGGTTCATAATTATTTGATGGATGTATGAATGAATGAAAAGACTGTATGCATGTATGAATACGAAAGAACCACTCCTAAACTCTTTTTCATAAAATTTCTTCGCGAGTAATAAAGTGAAACAAAAGTACTAATTTATAAAAAACTTCTTAATCAGATCTCGACGTTAGAAATGAGTTCTAGAGGACGCGGTCGTCAAGGACGCGGTAGAGGAAGAATAACTGTGTCAGAACCCGTTAGATCGGGTCAAGGGTCTGACAATGAATTACCACTGCCACCACCACCCCTAGCTGTTAATGTTGAGCAGCAAGCTCAGACGGGGGATGATGCTGTGTCGCAGGCTATGTTGCGAGTTTTGGAAATGGTGGCTGGCGCGAGGGGAAATACGAGAGCTCAGAAATCTGTACCCGAGTGACTTTGAGCCAACGGGGCCGAGGTGTTTCGTGGAGTGTTCGGTGTGGCACCCAATACAGCTGAGTATTGGTTGGAAGCAACCGAGCGTATTATGGATGAGCTCGACCGACCCTCAAGAAAAGTTGAAAGGGATGGTGGCATCATTACGTGATGAAGCGCACCAATGGTGGTTAATCGTCTGGGATGGTGCCACTACCGAGGATCCGACATGGGAGTATGCTAAGGAGGCATATCAGAAAAAGTATGTCGGCACACAATATATTAATGAACAGAAGAAAGCTTTTCTAGGACTAGTTCAAGGGAATAAGACAGTAGCAGCATATGAGGCTGAATTTTTGAGGTTAAGCCGATATGCTCGAGGAGTAGTTGCAACCGAACATGAACGTTGTGTCCATTTTGAGGACGGATTAAAGGATGACCTAAGCTTATTGATAGCTCCACATCAGGAACGGGAGTTCTTCGCGTTGGTTGAAAAGGCTAAATTAGCTGAGGGAATCAAGGACTCTACTAGGCAGAATACTGATAGGAATAGACCTAATAGGGGTTATGGATCATCGGGAAATGTGCAGAAAAGGCCCAGAACTGAGGGGTCGAAGGGTCAGCAAGTTGGTACCAGAGGGCAGTATCATCCTTGTGAGCATTATGGAAAGAAGCATTCAGGTGAGTGTTGAAAAAAGATAGGAGCATGTCTTAAGTATGGGTCCAAGGACCATATGCTCAAGGACTGTCCAAATATATCGATGACAATCACCAAAGAACTCGTAATGTTAATCAGCCAGGGGGAGGACAATGAATTTCAACGAGGTCGAGGTTCGAATAACAAAGGTAATGGTGCTGGTAGAGGACGTAGCAGAGGTGCCACTAATACTGAGGCAAGACAGCCGGGTTTGGCTTATGCGGTTCGCCGTAGGGAGGATGGAGACGCGCCGGATGTCATAATCGATACGTTCCTCATTCATGGTAAACCCTATTATACTTTAATTGATGTGGGCTCGACCCATTCTTATGTTGTCTATAGTGTAGTTGAAACACTAGGCCTAGACTCTGAACTTTCTGATAAGGAGATGACGGTAGTAAGCCTATTAGGTCAAACTATAGTGGTAAATAAGATCTTTCGGAATATATCCCTAGAAATTTAGGGAGTGAGCTTTCGGGCTGACCTAATGGAATTACCCTTCGGGGAATTTGACCTCATACTTGGTATGGATTGGTTGGTAGAACACCGAGCCGTGTTAGATTGTACGGCTAAACGAATAGAACTAAGGACCCCTAAGGATGAGGTGGTCATTATGATAGGAGAAAGAAGAAACTACTTGACTAATGTAGTTTCGGTGCTTAAGGCTGAAAGGATGGTTCGTAAAAGGTGCGAGGCGTTCTTAGCCTTTGTAAGTGCGTCGGATGGAAAGGAGAAAGGTGTCAAAGGAGTTAGAACGGTAAGGGGCTTTGAGGATGTGTTTCTGAAGGAATTACCAGGAATACCCCCAGATAGAGAAGTTGAATTTGGAATAGACTTGCTACCGGGAACAGCGCCTGTGTCAATCGCTCCATACCGAATGGCGCCAAAGGAGTTAGTGGAGCTCAAGGCTCAAATCCAAGAATTGTTGGATCGTGGGTTTATTCGACCCAGTGTGTCTCCGTGGGGAGCACCAGTCCTGTTTGTGAAGAAGAAGGATGAAACTATGCATATGTGCATAGACTATCGTCAATTGAATAAGCTGACCATCAAGAACAAGTATCCCTTGCCTAGGATTGATGACTTGTTCGACCAAATTGAAGGGAGCGATGTTGTTCTCAAAGATCGACTTAAGGTCGATATCACCAGTTAAAAGTAAAGGAGGTGGATATCCATAAGACGACTTTCGTAACAAGATACGGCCATTTTGAGTTTGTGGTAATGCCGTTTGGGTTGACAAACGCCCAAAGAAAGATTCATGGATATGATGAACCGAGTGTTTCAACCTTACTTAGACGGTTCGTTGTAGTGTTCATCGACGATATTTTGGTATATTCTAAGTCCAAGAGGAGCATGATGAGCATCTCCAATTGTGTTGCAAGTATTAAGGAGAAGAAGCTTTATGCCAAATTCACAAGTGTGAGTTTTGGCTTAGGAAGTCGCTTTCTTAGGACACGTGGTGTCCGCCGAGGAATAAGGGTGGATCCTAAGAAAATCAAAGTCGTGTTGATTGGAAACCACCTAAGTCGGTGGTGGAGATTCGTAGTTTCTTATGATTGGCAGGTTATTACAGAAGGTTCGTGGAAGGATTCTCATCGATAGCCGCGCCATTAACAAAATTGTTGAGGAAGGAAGTACCCTTTGTGTGGACAGATAAGCAACAGGAGAGTTTTGAGAAACTTAAGAAGGTATTAACAGAAGCTCCAGTGTTGATTCAGCCTGAGGCAGGAAAGGATTTTGTGGTGTACTGTGACGCTTCACATACGGGGTTAGGAAGTGTTCTTATGCAAGATGGAAAAGTAGTCGCCACGCTGCCTCGGCGCTTAAGGCCGCATGAGGTGAACTACTCAACCCATGACTTGGAATTGGCAGCAGTGGTTTTCGCCTCAAGGTGTGGAGGCATTATCAGATGGAGAAAGGTCGGTGATCTACAGCACCACAAGAGTCTCAAGTACTGTTAACTCAAAAGAGTTAAACTTGAGGCAACGAAGGTGGGTGGAATTATTGAAAGACTATGACTGTTCGATAGAATATCATCCGGGCAAGGCGAATGTAATAGCAGATGCCTTAAGTAGGAAGGTTGTGTCAGACCTAAGAGCAATGTTCGCCCATTTAAGCTTGTATGAGGATGGAAGCTCATATCGAGTTACAAGTCAAGCCAACATGGTTGAAGGAGGTGAAAGAGGGACAGTTGGTTGATGAGGAGTTAAGTGTTAAGTTACAAAAAGCACAGAACGGAGAGTTAGAGGACTATGAGGTTAATGAAGAAGGAATATTGTGCTACAAAGGGAAAGTCTGCATGCCAAAGGACAAGGAGTTAAGACAGAGGATTCTTCGGGAAGCGCATAGTAGCCCTTATGCTATGCATCCCGGAGGCATTAAGTTGTACAGAGGTTTAAGGGAGCAATTTTGGTGGCCTGATCTTAAACGAGAAGTTACAGAATTTGTGGGAAGATGTCTGACGTATCAGCAAGTTAAGGCTGAACACCAAGTTCCATCGGGATTACTTCAGCCAATCCAGATTTCGCAGTGGAAGTGGGAAAGAATTACCATAGACTTCGTTAGTGGGCTTCCCCTTACGCCTACTAAGAAGGACTCGATATGGGTAATAGTGGACAGTCTGACTAAGTCCGCACATTTCATCCCAGTAAGAATGGATTATTCCCTTCAAAAGTTAGCCAAGCTATATGTGGCAGAAATTGTGAGGCTACACGGAGTGCCGGTGTCAATTATTTTAGACAGAGACCCAAGATTCACGTCTCGGTTTTGGAGGGCACTTCATCAAGTTTTAGGCACCAAGTTGGATTTCACTACAGCCTTTCATCCACAATCAGACGGGCAGTCTGAACAAGTAATACAAGTGTTAGAGGATATGTTGAGAGGATGTGTGATGGATTTTCGAGGAAGTTGGGAGGATTACTTGCCTTTAGCAGAGTTTGCCTACAACAACAGTTATCAGGCTAGCATTCGAATGGCACCATATGAAGCATTGTACGGACAGAAGTGTCGTACTCCTACTTTTTGGACTGAGTTAGGAGAACATCGAGTTTTGGGTCCAGAGATGGTGGCAGAGACAGAAGAGAAGGTTGAGATAATTCGAGCATGGTTAAAGGAAGCCTCGGATAGGCAGAAGTCTTATGCCGACCTCAAGCGGAAGGAAATAGAGTTTGAAGTGGGAGACCAAGTGTTTCTAAAAGTTTCACCATGGAAGAATGTGATGAGGTTTGGTCGGAAAGGGAAGTTAAGCCAAAGGTTTATCGGGCCCTATCGAGTACTAAAGCGAGTGGGACCAGTGGCATACCAGCTAGAGTTGCCACCGAAGTTGCAACAAATGCATGATGTATTCCATGTGCCCATGCTACGTTGCTACCGATCGGATCCCTCTCACGTAGTACCAGTAGAAGAAGTGGAGCTAAGGCCAGACTTAACCTACGAGGAAGAGCCGATTCAGATTCTAGAACATGACATGAAAGTACCACGGAGGAAGTCGGTTCCTCTAGTCAAAGTATTGTGGTGCAATCATGGATCGGAGGAAGCTTCGTGGGAGCCAAAGGAGGCAATGCGATAGCAATACCCTCAATTATTTAGTTAGGAAATTTCGAGGATGAAATTATTTTTAAGGGGGGTAGAACTGTAACATCCTAAAAAGGGCCTATGCATTTTGGCCTAATTGTACGAAAAGACATGTTTTATGTGTTTTGGAAAAAATTTGGAATGATTTTGGAAACCTGAGAATGTATGGAAAGGTTACGTTGAAAGTAGGAAAATGACCATTTTTGGAAACCTAAGTAAATTAGGAAAGTGAACATTTTGGAAACCTAAGTAAATTAGGAAAGTGAACATTTTGGAAACTAAGCCAAAAGAGGAAAGTAAACATTTTGGAAACCAAGCCAAAAGAGGAAAGTAAACATTTTGGAAACTATTCTAAAAGAGGAAACTAAACATTTTGGAAACCTAGGAAATGTCAAGTTATAGATCCACGCGAAAATTTTTGGAAACTTAAAAATGACCCCAAAATGTCGAATTAAAAAGTTCAAAAGGGAACTTAGGGCCAGGTGACCCTAAAATAAAAAGCATGTGAAATTTGATCCAAAAACGGACTTGGAAAAGTGGCCTGAAGATGCCACCTAAGGCCTCAGGAAATGGCCCACATGCAAGGGGTGTTGGGCCTGAGTTCGAGTCACCTAGGAAGCAAATAAAAGAAGTTTTATTTTGCCTCCATGAGTAGAGAGTTGGACGGCACAAGGGATCTAGAAGGAAGAGTTTTATTCCTTTGGAATTTTCGGCTAATTAGGAGATTTGATGGAAATTAATATTTGATAAAATTAAATATTTATCACATAGGAAGAGTTGGCCGATTGAAGGACTCTAAGGCTAATAGTTTCGGCTAAAGAGGGAAAATTAAGAGCCATTCTTCATTCTTTTCTCTTCAAGAGAACCTCTTACCGAAATTCCCTAGCCAAATAAGCACCAATCTTTTCTTCTTCCTATAGCCGAATTCTCTCTGTCAAAACTCTCTCCATCTCTTTTCCTTTCTTTTCTTTTCCTTTTCTTCTACTATCCCTTCACAAAAGCTGAAACTTTGTGATCCATAATAGTGCCATAGCCGAATAGTATAAGGAATCATCCAGGATTTGAAAACGAGGTAAGTACATCTATGTACATTCGACCAAAAAGGTCTCTTCCATAATTGAATGGTAGATCAGATCTAACATGTGATTTCGGCAGGAATCTAAAATAAAGATCAATTTCGGGATTTGAGAACTCCAAGGTAAGTGAGTTTATACATTCGGCCAAGGCCAAATCTTAGTTATTTAGATCAAATTAATCAAAAACTAACCAATTCAGAGATCTAGGATTTGGCTGATTTCAAGGAAGAGGAAGGTGAAGTTTTCAGGATTTAAAATCCATAAGGTGAGCACCTAAAGGTATTCGGCCAAGGCTTGTGTGATTACATAGATTAGATCTTTAATTATTAAAAAGCGAAAACTAATCTATGTTGAGATTTAGGGTTGGTAGAATATTAGGTGAAGGAAAACCAAGTTTTCGAGATTTGAATAAACATCAATTCGCATCAAAGGTAAGTCTTTTACAAATCCTACTAGGATTTGGATATTATAGCCAAATAGAATTTATGCTAAGTAATAAATGGTAAATCAAATGTAGGGACTAAGGATCTAAACATTAGATCTAGCTTTTCTAATCTCAAGGAATCGCTAAACAAATCGGTGTGTACCCACACTAATCTTAATAGATTTATGGCTTAAACATGATATATATGATTAATGTGAAAGTGAAAGAATGTGGCTAAAGTACCATATTATGGTACAAAGTACTCAGTGCACGTTTTCCTACTCCTACTAGGATTTCAAATATGTTATATTTAACATGTGAAAAGTGATGTGAAAGTGAAATAAAATATGATATGCATGATATGTATAATTTGGGGCATTCGGGTTAATTGAGAAAGGGGAAGTGAATGTGATGACTTCGGTCTCACTAAGTGAAACGTGATGACTTTGGTCTCACTAAGTGAAACGTGATGACTTCGATCTCACTAAGATTATGTGATGACTTGGTCTCACTAAGTGAATGTGGTGACTTGGTCACATTAAGTGAATGTGGTAACTTCGGTTACATTATTCGAAAGTGGTGGCTATGCCACAATATTATAAGTGGATTTATGAGCACGCCGATGCGCAATGACGCTTTGATGGTGTGTAGCGGATGGAGGTTGACTTAGTAGTCCCCACTTGCAGTGTGTTGGTACGGTGGAGTGTAGTGGATGGCATATAGGTTTGGGTTTGGGTTTGCATCATTATCATGAATTTTTATATGAACATGATACGTATGGTGTGCCTATTTCTATTATGTTTTGGTGTTGGTTACACATTGAGTCTATCGACTCACCCGCTAGGGAACATGTTTCGTGATGAGCAAGAATGGATCGGACTGGCAGAACTTGTGGTGGCCATGTTCAAACGAAGTTTAATTTAATTTGAATCTTTATTTTATTTTAAGTATCGTATAATTTTATTTTTTTGGGTTTCATTTTATGTAATAAGGCCATCGTGATAGTTTTTATTTCTGCTTTAATTACTATGTTATGAACTTAGGGCTTTATAAAGAATAAGCCCATTTAATTTAAAATAAGTTAAAATATTTTGTAACCTAAAACAAATGGGTTTTTGATATAAAATAAATTTGTTTTCAATTCGAGCCCAACCCACAACAAACTGACTTCCAAAACACATAGTTTTCAAAGTATTCGAATGAATTTGAACCGGGTTACTTCGAGGAACATACCAGATCTGGTCCATTCTCGTGGGCCGGGTGTGGGGCGTTTCAGGTATCGTACATAGCCTACCATTAAGAATATTTACATTGGTTTCACACATACACCACCAAATGCTAGTATAAACGATGGTAACACACACAACCCGTTGGAATTGAGTAACAAGGTGGTATCGCACATAGCCCACCAAATGATTATGTAAACGATGGTATCGCACACAACCCATCATATATGAACAATAAGGTTGTATCGCACATAGCCCACCATTAATCTATAATTAGAATCATACATGGTTATCCAGTATCTATTGAATTCAATTCATCTCAGCCATGAATAATCTCATTCATACAATACACCATTACTCAACAACATGCATACTCGTAATGAATCATTTACACATAAACTTATCATTGTCTCATCATATACCAAATTCACCTCAATTGAGTTCTAACACATACTTGTACCTCCCATGGTACAACCACATACTTTCTCATTGTCAACATACTTGTTGAATCACTCAAAATGCTAAATAACACTCTTGAGTCTCATACACATAATATCATATCAACGTCATAACCCCGATAGGGTCTTACAGGAAGTATCCTATCGATGTCATGTCCCTGAAATGGTCTTAAACAAAATCTCACACTGAGGCCATATTCTAAATATGGTCTTCCACGGGACCTTAATTATCACCTTGTCATCACATTTGCTTTCCCTCTATTCTTAGATTCAATTTAAGACTTCATTTCTTGACATCCCGTCAAACATATTTAATACATCCATGGAGGCAACGTAGAATTTATAAAACATTTAAATATTAATATTTCACTTAGAGTTGCATTAATTAGCACATGGACTTACCTCGATGCAAAATGCGCTAATTGGCGATCTAGTTCTTAACCTTTCCTTTTTCCTCGATCAAGGTTGTTTCCACGCTCTTCTTGATCTATAATAGTGAAATTCACTCATTCAATCACATTATAAATCATAATACATCATAATCTACACTTAGGCAAAAATGACTATTTTGCCCTTACACTTTGGCAAAATTATGATTTTGCCCTTAGGATCGCAAATCACTTTTCATCACATCTTATTATTAAACAAGCCTAGCTAAACATTTAATCCTCTTACAACTACCCACAAATCCAACTATTTCATGCATTTATTACCAAATTACAACACTTACAACTTAGTCCATTTAAGGGTTTTTCATGACAACACCTTTCACAAAAGTTGTTTCTCATCTCCCTAACATTCATTTTCTTCCATAAAACTCAGAAAAAAACATAAAATATTTCATGTAAATTCCATACACTTTCAACCATAATGCAAATTAGTCCCCTCATTAGCTAGCTTAAGCTTTGGGGGCTCTAAAAGTACAAAAATCATCAAATAAAACCACCAAAATCACTTACTTGTAAGGGATTTGTTTTGCTGAAAATTTGAAATCTAAGAACCCTTATTTCCTTTCAATTTTTGGTGGAAGAGAAGAGATGAATAGTGAAAGATGATAGCTTCTTTTATTCATCTTATTTTATTCATCTTTATCACCTAATTTCACCAAATGTTGACCAAAATAAATGATCTTGTCTCCCTTGTCCACATGGCCGGCGAACACACTTAAAACAAGGCCTAATTGCACATTAGGGACCTCCAATTAATATTCTATAGCTATTTGGCACCTCTAGCAAATAAAATAGAACTTTCACACTTTATGCGATTTAGTCATTTTTAGCGATTAAGCTTGAAATCGCTAAAACTAAAGCACCGAAATTCTCATGCATCTTTATAAAATCTTATAACACATAAAATAATATCAAATTAATTTTATTTAACCTCAAATTAGCGGTCTCGAGACCACTGTTCCAATTAGCCCCTAATTCGAGATGTTACATAGGGTCCCTGCCAGCTTCCCCTAGATACGCCACTGATGGGTAAGTATTCGTTTTGGTCACTTAACTAAAAAAAGTTACAATTTGGCCACTAATGTTTTTGAAATTATTTTTTATGTGATTCTGGTTACATTATGTGACTCAATAAGAAGAATTTGAGATTGGCCTAAGCTCGAAGGGCCCAAATGCAAGATGAAACCTTTGTTGGGTTTGATTAATCATAGGACATTTTAAAAAGACCTTAAATTAAGTTTTATTTCAATTTCATAAGTTTGCATATTTAAATTATGTTTTGCATTATATGTTAGCATCTTTAATTATGTTTTACATTATGTGTTGCATTTAATTAAGTCATGCATAAAAGTATCTCATATGTTAATTAAGTTTGTGTTTTAATTATGTCATGCATTATGTAACTCATATGTTAATTAAGTTTGCATCTTAAATTATGTCATGCATTATGAAACTCATATGTTAAATAAGTTTGCATTTTAGTTAAGTCATGCATTTATGCATCTTATATGTTAATTATGTTTAAGTATGGGTTTGAGTTACAAGTTCATAATTATATGCATGAGGAAGTGTTGTGCATTTCATGTTGTTGTTTTCTATAATAAGTTATGTCATATATGTGTGTTTGAGTCATTTTCTATAAGTATGTCATATGTGGGTGTGTATGTGTGTTCATGATATATTATATCTACTTTTCATGCATGTGATACTTGGTCTAGAGTCTTAACTGAATTATAGAGTGAATTATGCCAAGTTTGATATGTCTTTATACATGTTATAGGTGGCTGTTCATAGTATTAGGAATGACTCTTTAAGTTTGATCGGTTTCATTCACTTAAAGCCCATTATGGTCGTTGTTCAAATGGATCAAGAGTGGCTCTTCAAAATTTGATTGATTCCATGACTTTTAAGATCATTATGGTGTCATTAAAAGAGATGAATGCCAAGAAACATAACATTCGGCCACGAGAGAGATGAAGGGACACCAAACAACACATTTATGGAACATTAAGTCTTCAACAAGTGAAGAGACATGACTTTTCAACTAAGCTTGAATCAAGTGAAGAGTCGTGATTTATTGGCTGCCCATCATAAAGCTATAATCGAATTTTAAGTTGTGTTTAAAGCTAGTGTAGCTACCAAATTTGAATAGTCTTATTAGGACCTATATATATATCTTGTAAAAGGACAATGTCAAGGTTAGACAATTATTATGAATATAAACTTTTTTGCTAAGATTATTCTCTCTCGGTTCTTCATTGAACTAAACTGAACTTATCAAACTTTTACGAGTTTGTGGCGTTCACCCAATCATCTTATCACTTCGTTTCCCATCACAGAGTGTGGCGACTTTGCTTACCAAAGTTCAAGTATTTTGTCAAGTTTAAGTGGGTCGTAGTTTTAATATAGTTACTGTTCCTTAAAGTATTCAAGTTCTACGGGTCAAGGTTTCCACCAATTGAACCTATTCTACATGGCCCTTCCATTGGAGCTATTTTTTTTTGAACTACCCAAGCTCGGGAAATCGCATAATTTTTTTTTGTCACTCGATGATTAAGTGGCTAACGGTAGCACTTTTTTAGTTGGTATAATTATAATTTTAGTCCTTATCTTTTATATTTTCTGTTAATTTGACTTTAATTTTATATAAAATTATAAAAATCAAAATTTAATTAATAAAATATAAAATTCAATATAAAAATTCTAAAACATCAAAATCTCAAAATTTTTGTTACTAAATAACTAATATGTATGGGAAGTAAATAAAATGATGAATTGGGTGTCGAAGAATAACCTTAAAAATCCAAAATTGATTTTACAACGACTTTTGAAATCAATTCGATGCCATATTTTTTAGCAAAAGTAAAAAATATACCATAAATTCTTTTAGACTCAATTCAAAATTTCAATTCTTTTAAATTATTTTCAAAACCCAATTTGTAAAAACAAATTATATTTCAATCTTTTTTTCTTATAATGAAAAGCTCTATCAAGAACTTGAAGAGATCAAATACAAGGAACCAAAATTTTTATTAATGTTTATATATATTTTCTATGTTTTTAAAGGATGGGAAATTTTGTACAAAGAGAGAAAATTTAGAGGGTTAAAAATAATTTTCCTTTCTTTTCTCTCTATCACTTTTTGAAATTTTTCTTTTCTTTTCTTTTTTATTTTAAATTATTTTAAAAATTATTTCAATTTTATTATATTTATATAAAGTGAATATCAAATTTATAAAAAGTGTAAACAATTAATTTTATAACGTATTCACCTTTAGTTTTACTAAAAGGGGTTTATTTGAACTCTTTGAGCTAAATTAACTTTATAAGTGTGATATTAGAAGTAAGTTAAATTTTAATTTTATTTTAAAATTGAAATTAAAAGTTGGGTTTGATTAAAGGATTAAATTGGATTTCTTTTTAACTTTGAGTTTTAGGCTAAATCATGGATCAAATTAATGTTGAACCAGGTTCTCTCGTCCCTTTAAATTGATTTGTGATTGTGCCTGCTGTAATTAGTTGTTTGGTCTGATTCAACCTTAAGTTCTTAAGGTTAAACCCAATGTAACACCCCTTACTTGTATTTGAAACCGAAACTGGGTTTGAGGCATTACCTAACTTATCTCGCTAAAACATATCACATTGAGCTGTAAAATTTCATTTAAGCCCATCTCTTGCTCATTCTCGGCATACGAGGCCCTAAACATACCTCCAAGAGATTTCGGGATTTAACCGAGAACTTTTATGAACTTAGAAAAACTTTTCATCAAAATAGGGGCCACACGCTGGTGTTGATCTAGGGACACGCCCGTGTGCCCCTAAGACATGCCCGAGTTCACCACCTGTGGTCGACACTGACTTATTTCACACTACCGGACACACGCCCATGTCCCTAGTCCGTGTCCCTCACACGGCCTCGACACGCCCATGTCTTAGCCCATGTGCCAAAACCCTTGGCATTCTGTTTATGATGTCATCGCTTCGCTAAGGCCATATGGCCAAGGCACATGCCTGTGTCCTTAGACTGCGTGTCGAATTAAAATCCACATTTAATGTGCAAACTTCACACAGCTTGGGCACACGCCATGTCCTAGGCCGTGCTTCCCACACGGCTGAGACACACGGCCGTGTCTCTGTCTGTGTGTTTACTACAATGCATACTGACTTGCATTTCTAGCATGCCAGGTGACACATGGTCGATCAACATGCCCATGGGGCTGACCGTGTGTCTACCCGTGTGGACAATTAGATGGCTATCTACCAAGCCATTGCCACCCTAACAAGATTTCATACTCAAACCAAACAACTCATAACTCAAAGATACATCCAAGAACTAAATTCATAACAATCACACAAACATAAACCTCATAATTCCATCATCATTGAATATATAAAGTATCAAGTATTGGTCCAATCCTAATGACCATTTACAAAATGACTTTGATACATACATAGCCAACACTGTAACATCCTGAAATTGGGCCTAGTAGGATTGGGCCTTGAGCTTTAGGAAATTAGAATAGTTTTTAGTATGATTTATTTAATGAAGTGGATTAAGTGAGCTTAGCACTTAAGTTAATTTAAGTGTTAAATTAAAGCACAAGAGGAATAAGTGGCAAGATGGTTAAGGCTCTTGAGAGGTTGCTTGAGGTTAGTGGTTCAAGTATCAAGGAAAGCATTTTGAGGATTTTTATTTCATCATAGCATTTATGAACGGTCAACTTATGTTTATGATAGGTTGGACTTTCATCTTTTGGTAAGTTGAATATATGTTTAAGGAAAGCTTGAAAGTAGGGATAAGATTCTTAAGGTTATGGTATGATGAGGGGACAAAAGGCATGAAGGGTGGAGGATGTTTTGGAAAGTTTTCCTAGGCCTTAATGGTTGAATGTGGACGGCATGTGTGAAAAAGGGGGATGGCCGAATGTGATAGGTAGTTTGGGGGGGATATTTGGCCAACTTTTGCTTTTGTTCACCTTTTGGGCATACTTTTCTTCCTCTCCAAACAAATCACTCTTTGGCCGAATGCACCATAAGCATTTGGTGCAAATTTACTTTTGATTTTAGCCTCTTTTTGTTTAACCAAATCACATCATTTTACTTTCTTTCATTTGCCCTTTTGAAACCGAAACTACAATCTAACTTGTGTATTTTTTGTGCACTTTCTTTTGGCAAAGTAGTGCTTGGCGAATCTCTCCTACAACTCTCTCTTTTCTTTCTTTCAATATTGTTCAAATCACTTTTCTCCTACACTTTCTCTTGGCCGAAATTTCCATCTCTCCATCTCTCTTTACTTTCTTTTAGTTTAAGCCATAAACATTTCTTTTCCATTGAAATCTCTTCCATTTTCTTCTTTTGATTTTAATTCAATCCTTGTTGTTAATACAAATCAACCATAGCCGAATCTTCTTCCTCTCTTATAGTCTTTGTTTTGGCCGAATATTCAAGGGTAGTTTTCTTTGATTTTTATACAATCGGTTTTGAAAGATAGGCTCTTTGGGACTTTGAAAGCGATTGATTTAAGCCCTATATCTCTCTAGCAATGAAAGGTTGGTAAGTCAAAGGGTAAGGATTCTTGTCGATTCATCATTCTTTTAAAAGACTAAGTTTTTGGGATTAAAGTGTTGTGGTTTGGCTGAATGGCCTTTGTTAATAATTTTTAGTATTGGACGATTGTAGGACAAAGTGATCTAGTGCGATAGATTAGATTTTTGGGAGATAGTTCTTGCGTTGGTGAAAGGTGTGTATCTTACACACTTATAACTTGATTCATATTTGTATATATGTATGTTAAATAACTATTCAAGTTGTTAAAGCCGAAATGATGAGTTTTTGAGATGATACCATGATGGTATGAATGAGGGTTCGGGTAAGTCCGTTTTGATATGTTGTTAATACATGAGGATTGAAATCATGATCTACGATTTATGAGATTTTGTTATATGATTCATATCAAGGTATATTGACTTGATTTGTTTATATTATTGATTCATGTGGGACCAAATGAGTCGAGGGGGCAGTGATATTCGTGTCGATAGACACCAGTGTTTTGGTAACACATTGTGACTACGGTCACCAGAGGTTTGGTACCTCCAGATGTTTCGCACCTCATAGCGTCTCGTCCCTGTGGCTTAGCACCACCGTGGGTTGGCCCCACTTTGAGATATGGGATTGACGCCAGTGATTTGGTATCACACGATGGGTTGGCCCCATCATTCGATTTGTGTCTTCGGACACCAGTGATTTGGTATCTCCAAAGATTTGGTATCACATATGTGACTTTAAGTCACCGGTGGTTTGGCACCACCAAAGGGTTTGGTACCACACGGGTAGAAAAGGAGTTATGGATGGTTAGGTTGGGTGCATAATACATATATGTTGCTTGTTATAATTTGTGTAAGAATGTGGCATTTACTCGGGAGAGGGATTATGCACTGAGTCTTGGTGACTCACCTTCTCCTTTAAATTTTCAGGTGACTCGTAGATCGCGGATAAGGAGCAGGGAAGAACTCAAGGTGGCCATGCAAAGGAACATTTGGATTAAATGATTTATGAACTACTTTTATTTTATTGTTGGTTATTTTGCTTAAATTGTAATAAGGCCTACTAGGATTATATTTTGGTTATTTTATCTGTTTTGGATAATTTGTTTAATAACTTAATGACTTGAAAATGGATACACATGTTTTCTCAAATTAATACGCAAAAAATGTTTTATTGTGCCATTGGGTACACTTGAATCTATAACAACCTGGCCTAATAAATTATTAAACCAAAACAATATCTTTTATCAAAAATTTAAAACGGCTTAAAGGGATTTTTCAAAATGTTTTCTCTCAGAGCATACCAAATTCGGTCATAACGCTTAATGGGTTTGGGGTGTTACAAATTGGTATCAGAGCCCAGTTCAAAGCTCGGCTGTGGGGGCCCAAGGCCCAAAAATGTTTTTAGTAGGCCTATTTGAAATATTTTGGTTTTGAATAAGCATGGCACAGAGTCTCCGGCGCCAATCCGCCCAGGTAAGTACTCCTAACTTCTGTATGATTTATTTTCTGTAGAAGGGTAGGAAGCATGGAACGTAGATAGTGATAAGTACTTTAAACCTTAGGACTAGTCCACCCCAACAAAAGTCATAAGACTTTAATGGCCTAATTAAAACCAACCCGTGACCAAGTCGCCGAGTTAGGGTGTGGTAACCTTGGTGCGCATGTCTAGGATTGGATTCGAAAGAGCTTGGTATTTAAGCCCTCGTGACTCACCTCCTCTTCGCAGAATCCTACCCGTGCGTAGCTTCTGCTCACCCTAACCAAGAGGACTCACATAGGCAAAACAATAAATAAAACCCGAAAGGGATTAGCCATGTTTTCATGAAAACTCGAGCTTTAAATTTTTTTAAGTACTCTCTAGATATTAGGAAAAATTTATTTTGGAAAAAAATCTTCAAAATATTCCCGGTTTACCAAAATTACCAAAATGCCCTTAGTAGAAAAATTACGAAAATGCCCTTTGTTCTAGAATTATCGAATTACCTCGATTTCAATAAAATCTTCTTACTTTGCAAAAGTAGCCGAAAATCTTGTATTTCAAAATATATACACTGACTTTTGGAATTTACAAAATTACCCTTGATTGATAAAATTACCAAAATACCCCTGGTTTCCAAAATTTTGCCATACCTTTAATTTGAGAAATTTCTGAAAAGAACCCTCTAGTTTTGGAAATTTCAAAATGTTCTGAATTACGAAAGTTTTAAAAAAAAATTCTCCGATTTATGACGAAAATACCCCTGGGATAGAAACAGGACAGAAATGTCTGAAGAGTGAATAAGTATGGAAGGTATTAAGGAATGGATGTTCTTCTATGTGTGAATTAGGATAGAGAACTTAAAACCTTGATTGATCGAAAGAATCCCTATTGAGCTTTCCATAAAACTTCTTCGCGAATAACCAAGTGAAACAAATTACTAATCCATAAAATTTTTCTAATCAGATTAAAAGCGCGATAGTTAGAATGAGCTTTAGAAGACGTGGCCGTCGTGGACGTGGAAGGGGTAGGATGACCGTATTAGAACCTGTCAGGTCAGGTCAGGGATCTGAGAACGATATACCACCACCACCCCCAACTTTTAAAGTCGAAGAGCAGGATCAGACGGGTGATGATGCAGTGTCACAAGCGATGCTGCGGGTTCTGGAAAGGGTAGCTGGAATGGGTGGAGGTGGAAGAGCTCGAAAATCGGTACCTGAGAGACTTCGAGCTAACAGAGCTGAATTTTTCTGAGGTGTATCTGGTGTAGCACCCAATACGGCTGAGTATTGGCTAGAATCGACCGAAAGAATCATGGATGAGATAGATTTGACAAATGAGGAGAAACTGAAAGGGGCGATGTCGCTTCTCAAGGATGAGTCATATCGATGGTGGCTCACGGTTCGAGATAGTGCTACGGTAGACGATCTTACATGGGATTACTTCAAAGCTACTTTTCAGAAGAAATATGTGGGCACCAGCTACACTGATGCTCAGAGGAAAGCTTTTCTGGGGTTGGTACAAGGAAATAAGTCTGTGTCAGAATATGAAGCGGAATTCTTGAGATTGAGCCGCTATGCTCAGGGAATTGTGTCAACGGAGCATGATTGGTGTGTCCGCTTTGAAGACGGACTGAGGGATGATCTAAGGTTACTAATTGCTCCACAATAAGAGCGTGAGTTTTCAATCCTAGTGGAAAAGGCTAAGGTAGCCGAAGGGATCAAGGAGTCCGTAAGACAGAATCACGAAAAGAATAAATGTAAGAGAGGCTTTGGATCACCGGATCGGGCAAGAATGTGGAGAAGAGGGCTAGATTTGGGGAATCAGAAAGAGCCACAAAGCCTACTCAGTGGCCACCTCAGTGTGCTAGATGCGGGAAATCCCACTTAGGAGAATGTTTGGCTAGAAGTAGAGGGTGCTTTGAATGTGGATCGTTGGATCACCGTGTAAGGGATTGTCCTCAGAAGTTAGCTAAGAATCACCCAGAGGGTCAGAACCGTGCTCAGGTTAGAAATGAAGGACCACCACAGAGGGGTCGAGGTGCAGCTAGAGGTAATGGTAACGGGCGTGGCCGAGGTACTGAAGGAACAGAGGCGAGGCAACCAAGGTTGGTTTATGCAGTTGGCCATCGCGAGGAGGATGATGTGCCAGATATGACAACGGGTAAGTTTCTTATTTTCGAAATACCCTCAATTTTCTTGTTTGTGGTTACGTTAGTTTGCTCTTATGTAGCTAGTAAAGTGTATGGGACTTGGATTATGGACGTAGGGAATGTTTTTAGAAAGTATGATAGATCTTTAAGATCAGAGTGCGCAACAGTAGTGTAGGGTGATGAGTTAAGGATACACGATTGGATGATAGTAAGTAATTTTGAGGACGAAATTATTTTAAGGGGGGTAGAACTGTAACATCCCGAAATTGGGCCTAGTAGGATTGGGCCTTGAGCTTTAGGAAATTAGAATAGTTTTTAGTATGGTTTATTTAATGAAGTGGATTAAGTGAGCTTAGCACTTAAGTTAATTTAAGTGTTAAATTAAAGCACAAGAGGAATAAGTGGCAAGATGGTTAAGGCTCTTGAGAGGTTGCTTGAGGTTAGTGGTTCAAGTATCAAGGAAAGCATTTTGAGGATTTTTATTTCATCATAGCATTTATGAACGGTCAATTTATGTTTATGATAGGTTGGACTTTCATCTTTTGGTAAGTTGAATATATGTTTAAAGAAAGCTTGAAAGTAGGGATAAGATTCTTAAGGTTATGGTATGATGAGGGGACAAAAGGCATGAAGGGTGGAGGATGTTTTGGAAAGTTTTCCTAGGCCTTAATGGTTGAATGTGGACGGCATGTGTGAAAAAGGGGGATGGCTGAATGTGATAGGTAGTTTGGGGGGGATATTTGGCCAACTTTTTCTTTTGTTCACCTTTTGGGCATACTTTTCTCTTCCTCTCCAAACAAATCACTCTTTGGCCGAATGCACCATAAGCATTTGGTGCAAATTTACTTTTGATTTTAGCCTCTTTTTGTTTAACCAAATCACATCATTTTACTTTCTTTCATTTTCCCTTTTGAAATCGAAACTACAATCTAACTTGTGTATTTTTTTGTGCACTTTCTTTTGGCAAAGTAGTGCTTGGCCGAATCTCTCCTACAACTCTCTCCTTTTCTTTCTTTCAATATTGTTCAAATCACTTTTCTCCTACACTCTCTCTTGGCCGAAATTTCCATCTCTCCATCTCTCTTTACTTTCTTTTAGTTTAAGCCATAAACATTTCTTTTCCATTGAAATCTCTTCCATTTTCTTCTTTTTATTTTCATTCAATCCTTGTTGTTAATACAAATCAACCATAGCCGAATCTTCTTCCTCTCTTATAGTCTTTGTTTTGGCCGAATATTCAAGGGTAGTTTTCTTTGATTTTTATACAATCGGTTTTGAAAGATAGGCTCTTTGGGACTTTGGAAGCGATTGATTTAAGCCCTACATCTCTCTAGCAATCAAAGGTTGGTAAGTCAAAGGGTAAGGATTCTTGTCGATTCATTATTCTTTTAAAAGACTAAGTTTTTGGGATTAAAGTGTTGTGGTTTGGCTGAATGGCCTTTGTTAATAATTTTTAGTATTGGACGATTGTAGGACAAAGTGATCTAGTGCGATAGATCGGATTTTTGGGAGATAGTTCTTGCGTTGGTGAAAGGTGTGTATCTTACACACTTAAAACTTGATTCATATTTGTATATATGTATGTTAAATAACTATTCATGTTGTTAAAGCCGAAATGATGAGTTTTGAGATGATACCATGATGGTATGAATGAGGGTTCGTAAGTCCGCTTTTGATATGTTGTTAATACATGAGGATTGAAATCATGATCTACGATTTATGAGATTTTGTTATATGATTCATGTCAAGGTATATTGACATGATTTGTTTATATTATTGATTCATGTGGGATCAAATGAGTGGAGGGGCAAGGATATTCGTGTCGATTTTACACCGTGTTTTGGTAACACATTGTGACTACGGTCACCAGAGGTTTGGTACCTCCGAGGTTTGGCACCTCATAGCATCTCGTCCCTGTGGCTTAGCACCACCGTGGGTTGGCCCGACTTTAAGATATGGGATTGACGCCAGTGATTTGGTATCACACGATAGGTTGGCCCCATCATTCGATTTGTGTCTTCGGACACCAGTGATTTGGTATCTCCAGTGATTTGGTATCACATATGTGACTTTAAGTCACCAGTGGTTTGGCACCACCAGTGGTTTGGTACCACACGGGGTAGAAAAGGAGTTATGGATGGTTAGGTTGGGTGCATAATACATATATGTTGCTTGTTATAATTTGTGTAAGAATGTGGCATTTACTCGGGAGAGGGATTATGCACTGAGTCTTGGTGACTCACCTTCTCCTTTAAATTTTTAGGTGACTCGTAGATCGCGGATAAGGAGCCGAAAGAACTCGAGGTGGCCATGCAGTGAACATTTGGATTAAATGATTTATGAACTACTTTTATTTTATTGTTGGTTATTTTGCTTAAATTGTAATAAGGCCTACTAGGATTATATTTTGGTTATTTTATCTGTTTTGGATAATTTGTTTAATAACTTAATGACTTGAAAATGGATACACATGTTTTCTTAAATTAATACGCAAAAAATGTTTTATTGTGCCATCGGTACACTTGAATCAGAATAACCCCTGACCTAATAAATTATTAAACCAAAACAATATCTTTTATCAAAAATTTAAAAAGGCTTAAAGGGATTTTTCAAAAATGTTTTCTCTGTAGCATACCAAATTCGGTCATAACGTTTGGGCCAGGTTTGGGGTGTTACAAACACTTTGACTAACAGTTACGACCTAACAAAATACCCAAGTTCTATACATGCCATACCCAAAATCAGTCTAAATTGTTATACCAAAGTGATGTCGATAGTGTGATTTCTGAACTCCAACGTTCCACGTTCCTCGAGTTATCTTGGTAATACTACAAGGAAAAAGGGCAATGAAAAGGGGTAAGCATGAAGATAAATAGCAACAATGAGCTAATAATATAATCCATCCATGGCATTAACTAACCATACATAAGTTATAGGCTTCTTGCCATACTTACTCACACTTGCCCTTATTTAGCACATACCATACCACATATCGTAATCGTTTCTTCGTGACTCATTCATGAGTACCTGTATTCACTCATTCACATGACTTTAGTACAAATCTCATTTCTATTTCTAAACTCATCTACTTATCCCATTAATCACTAAGTATAATAAAAAATGCATATTCGTCGTCATTAATGTAAGTACGAAGCCAGTGCCACATCCTCGAGGTGGTCTTACATGGAGTCGCCTCTAAATGCCAATGCCATATCCCAGATATGGTCTTATATATAATTTCACATCAAGTATCAATGCCATTTCCCAGACATGGTCTTATACGATTTTCATATTCATTACCGAAGCCATATCTTGGATATGGTCTTATACGGGATCTCAACTCGGTGTCGAGGCCATATCCTGAACATGGTCTTGTACGAGACCTTATCCATTTTGTATCTCGATGATAGTATTTTCATATACAATATGGTCCACTAGGACTTCAACATCTCATTCAACATTAACTACTCAATTTAGTAGAGCATCATGCATCGATATAGTGCCAAGCATTCTCATACATGCTAACATAAATGTTGAGTCTATCACATACAAACTTACTTCGATCTCGAAATGAGCTAGCTCGTTAGTCTAATCCGAGATTTTGTTCTTTCCCCGATCGAGGTGAACTCTTAGTTCTTCTTACTCTATAATAGCAAATTTAGCTCATTTTAATCATCACATAAATAAAAGCATATTAATAAACATGCTTTGGAAAAATTACTATTTTGCCCCTAGATTTTGACAAAATGACCATTTTGCCCCTAGGCTTAAAAATTAATTCTAATCATATTTCTACCTTCAACAAGCCTAGGTGAACATTTAATAATCTTATGGCTATCATCAAAAATCAACTTTTCAGACATTTACTACAATTTTTATAACCTTTACTACAATGTTGAATTAGGTGTTTTTATGGCAACACCCTTTACAAAAGTCGTTCATCTAACAACCAAGACTCATTTTTTTCGATAAAAATGCAGCAAACAACCTAAGAGATCACATGGCAAATCCCTAGACTTTTCACCATAATGCAAGATAGTCCCTCTTTAGAAAGCTTAAGCTTTCGGGGTCTCAAAAGTACAATTATCGTCAAGAAAAACCATTAAAATCACTTACTAGGATGGAGGAGAGCTTGCTGAAAATTTGAGCTTTCAAAACCCCTATTTTTCTTGCTATATTTGGTGGAGGAAGATGGATATCATCTTTTCTTTATTTTATTAATACTAGTCAAATTAGTTACCAACTATTACCAACTTTGACCAATTTTGTCCATATTTGTCTCCTAACATCTCCTATGGCCGGTCAACTATCTATCAAAGGTCTAATTGTCTTTTAAAGACCTCCAATTTACAATCCATGGTTATTTGGCACCTTTAGCCAATAGAATGGAACTTTTGCACTTTATTCGATTTAGTCCTTTTTCATGATTAAGCAATAAATTGATAAAATTAAAGCACCAAAATTTTCATGCACTAATATAATCATGCTCTGACTCATAAAATATCATGAAAATGATTTTATCTAACCTCATGTTTGTGACCCCAAGATCACTGTTCCGACTAGCCCCTAATTCGGGTTGTTACACCCAAGCTTGTTTTTAAAGCTAGTTTTGAAGCCCGTTTTTTTATCTTTATTAAAATTTAGAAACATATTTTTTAATTTTGAGTTTTGATCCATATAGAATAATATTTTGAGTCTGTTTATAGCCCATTTAAGCTTTTTTTATCCAAATTTAAAATCAATATTGGTTGTCCACTTTTGTTTCAATTTGGCATCGAGCCCCTTAGAAGCCCATCATTTTAGATTTATTTTGAGCCCACTTTCCTATTCCTTTTAAACTTAATCTTATGAAACAACTCAGGCATGTTTGAAGTTACTTCAAGCCTACACTTAAGTTACATATTGTCCTCAATGTGTATTTCCCAAATTAAGTTAAAAGGGTTATCGAACTTTCTTGAATAGCGTGAGAGCTCATCAATGCAAGCTAGGGTCGTCCACTTTCGTGATGAAGCTCGAATTTTTAGTGTAACTTCTTAGTGGGTGGTCTACACAGAAAATAGAAAACACAAAATGAAAACCTATGCAAATAATAAAATAAACAAAAACCAAGAACAATAATCCAAATCAAGTAAGGAGTTTAGGGCTTGCAACTAAGTGAAATTGGGTTTTTGAGTGAGTTTTAGGTTTAAAAAGGGGTAAAACACGCAGGTCGTGATGCCCAAAATGGGTTGTCTGTAGAACCCGACAGGGGTATCGCAATGCTAAGGTTGGGTATCGCGATATCCATAAAATTTTTGGCCCCCTGTTTGAAATTACTGTCCAGGGTACTACGATACCACTTTAAGATACCCAAAATTCTTAGTTTTTCAGCCTAAACTCCTAACTACACAAAAATTATATCTACAAAGTCCTAAATCTAAACATGCAATGAATTTAAACCTAAGCTAAGGAAAAGTATTAGAATCTCAGCTCAAATAATTTAATTATTTACAACAAATCAAATTTTCCAATGTTAACTTAGAAATTATTTTTTGGGCGATACATGATGCCCCCAAAGTTTAACTTTTTCGAAGTCCTAAAAACTTTCACCTATCGTTTGTTCATGATCGAATAGATAAGGACCTCTTTCCGTGAATGAACAAATTGATCTCATCCTGGCTTAGATCATTTCAACATATACATTGTGAGCCATTTCTCACTGAAACAGAATCCACTCCATTGTTCCTTCCTAGGAATCATCGATTTCGGGATCACAAACTCAACTTCTGAGTTCCCCACCTCCAGTTTAACGTCCATTTACAAAACCAAAATTCAAACCCAAATTACCTATCGATTACATACCCAATTACACCCTCGACCCAAAACATTAAAACCTAGCCCAAACTAATACCCAAAACTCGAAACGGCCCAATATCCAACTGTTTCAGGACTTAGGGTTTCTGGGAAACCCTTGCAGCGCCCAGCACAACCATTCGGTCACGCCACAATTCGTGCATAATAACGCTCCACCGTCGAGATCTGCGCCGTTCACATGCAAAAGGAAAGGAAAACAACAGAAAATAGCAAGTAGCAGCAAAATAGGGTCCTATGTTTATTTCCCGATTTATTTTTGGGTTATAAAAACCCACTATAATTTGTAAACAGGGGGGAGGATTTTCTATATAGACATACAAAATTATACACAGAATACAATAAAAAACACAAAAGAACAGAGGTGATTTTTGCTTGTATATCTCGCATTTTGCTATTTTATTTTTTCGATTCATGCACACATATTTTTTTATATAGAAATACTAAAAAATAGATAAAATGAGTTTTACCTTTCGATTCGTACTAAAAAAATGAAATTTCTAGCCTCTAGCCACCGTATATGGCGGCGCTGACGGTGGTTCGTGTGGTACGTGTGACAGTGTCCCGAGGGTCCGATGGCCGGAACCCAGACCAGGGGAAGGGAGGATTGAGAGGATTTCTGAGTTTTTTTTTTAAAAATAGATAGATTCAATTTTTTTATATAAATGTGGCTTATATAGCAATATAGAAACGACATCATTTTTGCTTAAGACAATAAGCATTAAAATGACGTTGTTCAAAGGCCAGATCCACACATTGAGCCGATACCCGGGGAGGATCCACGTGTTTTTATAAAAGGGGCAATTTGCATCCTTGGTCCTTCCTCAATTTTATTATTTTAATTTCGATCAATTTAAATTCTCTTTTATTTTTTAATTCAGCCCGTAAATTTATATTTTCTTGCAATCTGATCCTAGGACTATTCTAAGGCAGAAAGAGGAATGGCGTCGTTTAGGAGATAAGGGATAATTGCCTAATAGGTCCCTATAATGTGACTCGTGTTCTAATCTGGTCCTTTTACATTTTTTTACCCTGGGTTCTGTTTTATTTCAATTTAATCCATGTTTCTTTGATTTTTTTAGTTCTTTTATTTTCATTTTTATTCTTATTTTTAATTATTTAATATTATATATATATATTAAATTATTATTATACTAGGTTGTTTTGTTAAATTCAATATTATTCATATATCATTTTAAAATTTTATATTATTTATTACAATATATTTTTTAAAATATTGTATATTATATATTATTATATTATATTACATATAACATTTAAATTGTTTTATCATTAATATCGTATAAAATTTTTTATATTGTATAATATATATTGTTTATATTGTTTATTTTAAATATGTAGATTTTATGCATATATGTTTTAGATTATGGTATTATAAATATATTTCTTTATTTAAAGTTATATATTATTTATTTAAAATGTATCTTATTGATTTTCTCATGAATGTATTATCCTTTTAGAATTTTCCATATTTTTATTATTATAATATTTTTCTCATATACATTATTTACATTATTTTTATATATACATTCAACCTTGTGTATAGTTTTCATGCCTATTCCTTAATTTCTTTTTTTTTAAATATTTTTTTCTATTGTTTGCTTTCTATCTTTTATTTAATCATTCATTTTTTCCTCTAAGAATAAATTTGTAATCTTTATTTACCTTAGTATAATTGTTATATTGCTCGCATTATTTGCATTATTTGTTATGTTATTCTTTTTACTTGGTAAAATGCATTTTTGAAATTTATGTTTGGTAATGCACTAATGCCACATTTCATTCAAATCATTGTTTTAGAAAATGTATTTCATTTTTAATTCCAACTATTTATCCAAAAGTTTTTCTTAAATAAGGCAATGTTTTGTGTTTAGAAATTCGGGAAATAGTGCCCTAACGTGCTGGGTTTCGATTTTCCGTTTGACTAAATAACTAAATATCCTTTTAATGAATTTTATAAATCATGGGATGATTTTGGTTACGAGGGTTTAAAACATAATGTCCTAACATGCTGGATGTGATGTTTGTATTCTTTCGAAACAAAGGAATCTCAAGTTCCAACTCAAATTGTTCAAGTTTTTTAAAGAAATCATGTTTTCAAATTTTTGACATTAGGACAACAACTAATCAATCCGGTACCAATGTTGGGTGTTACGAGGGTGCTAATCCTTCCTCGTGCGTAATCGACTCTCGAACCTGTTTTCCCGAATTTCGTAGACCAAAATCATTGTTTTAATAAATCAATTTTTATAAAATGATCAATTTCAAGGTGACCCAATCATACCTCGAAAAAAAATTGGTGGCGACTCTATTTTCGTTTTTTTAAAGTCGATCCCCGTTTTTTCAAAATAATTTAAAAATGGTTTCAACAGCTTGACGACTCCACTGGGGACTCCATAAGAGAGTCAAGTCGTAAAATTGATTATTTCCTACCTTTTGTCTAAATTTGAAAATCCAATTTGAAAATTTTATGACCCGTTTATTACATGTTGTTCTAATCTTGTAAACTATTTCTGCATTGCATTGCATGACCGTTGTGGTCACACCCTTTTAAGTGGGAGTGAGAAGCTATTCCTTCGTGAGGTTTTCACCTCCGTGCAGGATAGTGAATCGCTTTCGGGATACATCCGTACCTATGTCTTCGTGAGATTTTCATCTCTGTGCAGCCATAGGGAGATGTATTCCTCTGAACTGAACTAGATCTGTATGAGCCTATATTGGGTGAAGATTGAAGAATCTGCTGGTTCAAGTACCTTTTCTTTAGAACTAAACCGCATATAGTGAACCCTAAGAGCCCACCTTAGGTAGAACCATGCCAAACCCTAGTAGTTACCCAGATAGGTGTTCTATGTTGTTTATTCATCCTGTGCTAACGTGTTTAGTTTGGTTTTGGTTGCATTGCATTCTCATCACAAAAAAGAGGTGTTGATTCAAATTCAATTGCTAAATAGATGAGTTTGTCATGAAAAAATGGATTTCTTGATAAAGTGAATTACAATATGGCAAACACAACGAGAGAAGACTGATAGTCTGCGAAGGAATACAAGACTTTATTGCCCAAGGATTCAAGCTGACAAAGACTATTCGAGAATCACCACCAGAGGCTAACGGGCATTGTGGAAATAAGTGAGCAATGAGTCGTGGCCCAAGTAAAAAAGAGCTAGTGGAGGCATCTATTAGAAGTTTGCAAGATTTAACCTTTGCGAAGAAGGGGATTGATGTTTTTGCTTAGAATATGAGAGCAAGGCCGCATATGTAATCCATTTTATGTAAAGAAATTTGCTTTCTAGAAAAGTTATTCTAATGGAATTGAATTCAGAATCAACGTCTCTCTTTCTTTTTGCATTCATTTCATGCATTTGCATTACATCGCATCATATGCATTAAAATCCATAGAAGGACCCTAATTAGTTGAACTTATTTCAGAAAAAGAGAGAAATAGAAAAAGTTAATCTGGAAACTAAACATCGTTATAGTACTCGTGCTAAGACAAAAGATATGGATCAAAGACTTGAACAGTTCCAAAGAGACATGCAAGATCAGCTACAAAAGCAATTGGCGAAGATCCAACAAGACATGAGGGACCAAATGATGGAAGCCTAAAGAAATATGGTTGCTCAAATGACTCAGTTGTTGAATGGGGTAATGGACAAGGGAAAAGGTCCCATGACTAATACGAGAGAAGATAATGAAGACTATCCTCCGGGCTTCACCCCACCACATGCACAGATACAACCTGAGGTGCATCCTCAAAGGCCATCTGCCACCATTAGGCCTCAACAAGGTCAAGCTGATACTGGAGTGCCTATGAACTTCCAAGTTGGCTTAAGATTTAATCCAAGAGATAACCCAGCTAATCCTGTTATCCCAGATTTAGATATAGAGGAGGGAGAGATGACAAGATTTGAATTACCAAGGCAGTTAGAGGACCGTTGTAGGTGGTTAGAAGAAAAATTCAAGGCCTTAGAAAACACTGATAATCACCATGGAATTGATGCTAAAGACTTTATTTTGGTTCCAGATTTGGTGCTTCCTCACAAGTTCAAAATGCCAGAATTTGAGAAGTTCAATGGGACTAGCTATCCTGAAGCCCATATTACCTATTCTGTAGATGGATGACGGGGTATGTTAATAATGATCAATTGCTAATTCACTGCTTCCAAGCTAGTTTGGTGGGGGTAGCATCTAAGTGGTATAATCAACTGAGTCGTGCTAGGATTAATTCGTGGAGAGACCTAGCGCAAGAATTTATGAAGCAATACGGTCATGTAATAGACATGACCCCTGACAGAATCACTTTACATAATATGGAGAAAAAATCGAATGAAAGTTTCAGGCAGTATGCGCAAAGATGGAGGGAAGTTTCCCTACAAGTTCAATCGCCGCTTTTAGAAAAGAAGACCACAATGCTTTTCATCAATACTCTAAAAGCCCCATTCATTAATCATATGCTGGGAAGCGCCACCATAAGCTTTTCATATATAGCAATATCTGGCGAGATGATTGAAAATATGGTAAGGAGTGGGAGGATAGACACGGGAGAAAGTACCAAAAGATCAGCCCCGAGAAACAAGGAAAAATGAAGTAAGTATCCTGAGCATGCATACCAAATTAGTCACCGTAGGTCAGCCGAGGGCTGTAACCACTAGTTATTGTAACACCCCAAACCCGGTCAATACGTTATGACCAAATCTGGTTTGTTACAGGAAAGATAGTTTTGAAATTTTTATCGAAACATCGTAGTTTGAAAAAAACTCTTCGTTTAGTGATTCCAATTTGAGGAAAATTAAAAATTTTGTTTGTGTCTATCTTACCAACTTCTTATTAAAATAATCCAGAGTTGAGAACGAGGTAATTTTGTAAAAACCAAACTTAGGAAATTTCAGAACTGTGACAGTTGAAAACTATGTTGCGATTTAATAAAATCTTCAAATCAATAGGTTATTCGCATGTCATCTTTGGTTAACATCTTGAGAACTGTTTGTTTGTGATTTTAATTTTTGGAAAAACCCCATATTCGACAATTTATAAAATGTGCATTATCAGCATTAAATGAAACCCAAATTAAAGTTATAGCGGCCTTATTACATAATAAAATCCCAAATTAAAATAAGTTTAAGTAAAAGAAACGAGTTTACGAAAGAAGTAGTAATGCATGGCCACCTCGAGTCCACCCCGGCTCCAAATTCGCGATCTAGCAATTACCTACAAATTGAGCGGAGGGGTGACTCACAAGGACTCAGTGTGTAATTCCCTGTATAACGCAATCGGCTCTTAGGCCCACATAATGTACATATTAAACAGATGATGTATGTAATGCAGCCCAGCCCAACCTAATGTCCATCCTCTAGGTCACCTGCATCCACCAAACACCCGTGGCATCAAGCCACTATGGTCCCAGACCACTTATGACAGAGTCACATAATATAAATGTGGGGCCATCCCACTGTAGTCCCAGACCACTGTGATGATCTCTAATATATATACGTGGCGCCAACCTATTGTGGTTCCAAACCACTGAGACGAGTCACTGATAATCATATGTATACATGGTTCCAAACCACTGTGGTCCCAAACCACTTGTGACAGAGTCACCGAATAGCACTTCCCCTTTCATCATCTTCCAAAAGCCCATGAAACACAATATTAAGCTCAGATGAATGCAACATACCTTTAAAATACAAAGAATAATCAAATCATACATACAGTAATTCGAAAGTATCATCATAGCAAAACTTACCTGGTGTCTCTAACCTTACGCACCAGGGTATCTCGACTATCAAAACAGTCGTTTTGGATTTTAGCCAACGCAGTTAATAACATGAATTAACTTAACAAAGTAAAGTGTGAGAATTACACACCTGATTACGTGTAGGACTAGACTCTTTACGTTGACGCTCTCACTAGAAGAAACAACCACGACTTGTCTATCCTAGGTAGATGTCGGCTCCCTACCGCAGCCTGGCGAAAAGTCCCGTACTGCAGATATGGCACGTCACTTGAACTTAGGGGAAGGGACTACGAGTCCACTCCCCTCCTTAGCCTGAATGGCATTCGTATCCATTAAAGAATCTTGATCAATACAATACTATGACGAAACAACGATTGTCCACAAAGATGTTAGGTTATGGCAATAAACAATGAAGAGAAAAAGTAATCGTATAGGACTTAGAGAGAAACTCCTTACCTCTGCTACAAACACAAATGAACAAGACCGATTGGAAAGGTACTTTCGGTAACCAAGGAAATCTAAGGACCCCGCTTCCTGATATTCGGCTACCAATAATGAAAGATGAAAGAAACGGTTTACAAAAACCCAAAACCAATTTATGGAAAAGAATGAGTGGCCGGCTTCCTTAGGAGAAGTAAGGAGATGAAGAGAAAGAAAAGTTCCTTACCTTAGACAGAGAGAAACCGAATGAAGTCTCAGGAGATTCAGCACAAGCAGCCAATAACAAGAAGGTTTCGGCTTAATCACTAGAACAAAAAGAAATGGAATAAAAATAGAATGAGCAACTGAGGTTCGGCTCTGTAGGGACAGAAATGAGAAAGCAAAGAAGAGAAAAGATGAAATAGAAGGAGATTTCAGCTAAAGAAGAGAAAAGATTAGGAGAGGTTTCGGCTAGAAAAGAAGAAAAAGAAGTAATAGAAGGAATAGGAAGTTTCGGCTTTGAGAAGAAAAGAGTGAAAGAGATGAATAATGGAGAACAAAGACTCGGCTATGTGGTCTCAAGAGAAAGAAAGAAGAACGAGAGGAGAAAAGGTAGAAGTGGGCTTAGGTGACAATAAAAGAAAATAATTCAGAAGGAAGGGAAATCAATTGCAAAATTTGGCAAGGCTCAAGAAGACAAAAATGCATCAATTGAGAGAAAAACCAAAAGGAATCACTAAAAGCACTTGCTAAAAGTTTTGGCACTCTCTCACCCTACACACAATGGCCGAAGAAACAAAGATGGAATGCCTAAAACCAAAGAGAAATTTGACACTCACCTAGCCAAGCTAAAACTGCACATACACCCCCACACCTTTTCTCATTCGGCCAAACTCTCTCCCTCACTCCATATCCCATGATTTCCACCCCCATTCACTCTCCATCCACCAATTCAAATTGGTTGACTGATTCAAACTCCTCAAGCACCTCTCCTCCACCCATTTTGAGTTCGTTGATTCTTTCCACAACCACCATGTAGAGTCCCAACCGAACCCACCTCTTCTCCATCCTGGCACAAAATAAATCCTCTAAAATGCAACCTTTGAGGTTCGAACCTGCTTCCTCCCCTTCTAAGCTCCCTTGTGACGCCAACACCACTCCACCAAGTGTCTCTTTGGGTCAACAACCACACCCAAATATTCATAAGGCCTGCTTCTGCAACCTCTCCCCACTAAAGTGCCCTAAAACAAAAATTTAACCAAGCTCTGGCTTGACCCCGAGCCTCCCCAGGACCCCTAAACACACCAAAATAACATGCCTAACGAGCCAAACACAAGAAAACATAAAATGCAGAACCCCTATTTCTAGGATGTTACAGATATACCCCCTTAAAGAAATTTTAGCCTCAAAATTTACCTAATCAAAAGAGGTGAGGGTATTGCTGTCGCATCACATCTTCCGGCTCCCACGTGGCTTCCTCCGCACCATTATTTTGCCATAAGACTTTGACCAATGGAATTGGTTTCCTCCTCAATACCTTAACGTCTCGATCTAAGATCTGCACTGGTTCCTCCTCAAAAGACAGGTCTGGTCTTACTTCAATCTCTTCCACTGGCACTATGTGAGACAGATCCAAACGTAGCACCTTAACATCGAGACATGGAACACATCATGTATCTGTCTCAATTTTGAAGGTAACTCGAGCTGATAAGCTACTGGTCCCACACATTTCAACACCCGGTAAGGCCTGATGAATTGGGGGCTCAACTTACCTTTCCATCCTAACCTCAGAACCTTCTTCCAAGGTGAGACCTTGAGGAAGACTTGATCCCCTATTGAGAATTCTATTTCCTTACGCTTCAGATTTGCATAAGATTTCTACCTATCGAAAGCTTCCTTTAATTGAGCCCGAATCAACTTAACCTTTTCCTCTGTTTTAGAAACCAATTTTGGACCCAAAAATTGTCGCTCACCTAACTCTGTCCAGCAGGTAGGAGTACGACATTGACGACCATACAACGCTTCATAAGGTGCCATCCTAATGCTGGATTGATAGTTATTATTGTATGAAAATTCTGCCAATGGTAGAAAATCCTCCCAACTACCCTTGCAGTCGATAACAAAGCCTCTCAACATATCTTCCAAAATTTGAATTACCCTCTCAGACTGACCATCAGTCTATGGATGAAACGTCGTGCTAAAACCTAGTAATGTACCAAACGCTTGATGTAATGCCTTCTAGAATCGCGACGTAAACCTAGGGTCTCTGTCTGAAATGATAGACGTTGGTACTCCATGTAACCTCACAATCTCTGCTGCATACAGCTTAGTTAACCTCTGCAATGAATAGTCAATACGAACAGGTATGAAGTGAGCGGACTTCGTTAATCAGTCGATAATTACCCACACTGAATCTTTACCGACTGTAGTAACCCCGAAGGCAACTGATGTTCCACCTTCACCTGCTGACACGTCAAGCACTTACTCATATACTCGGTAACTTCTTGCTTCAAACCTGGCCACCAAAACTGTTCATGCAAATCTCGATATATTTTACTCCCACCGGGATGCATAGTATAATGACTACTATGCGCTTCCTGCAGAATGCTCTGTCTTAACTCAGAATCCTTCGACATACAAGCCTTTCCATGAAAGCACAACACCCCATCACTGTTTAACCTAAAATCTTCTGTCTCACCACCTTCCACTAGCTAATATTTAGGACCTAATGATTCATCTGACAATTGCTTTTGTTCAGCTAACAAGCTCCCATCTTCATACAAACTAAAATGAGCAAACATTGCCTTCAAATTAGATATTACCTTATGGCTCAACGCATCTGCCACTACGTTAGCTTTACCCGGGTGATACTCAATCGAGCAGTCGTAATCTTTCAACAATTCAATCCACCTCTGCTGCCTTAAATTCAACTCCTTTTGGGTAAGGAGATATTTTAGGCTCTTGTGATCTGTATAGATGATCGGCTTCTCTCCATATAAGTAGTGTCTCCAAATCTTCAAAGCAAACACTACCGCAGCTAGCTCTAGATCATGTGTAGGATAGTTCACCTCATGCGGTCTTAACTACCGTGACGCATACGCTACCAATTTCCCCTCTTGCATCATCACACATCCTAGCCCTATGCGTGATGCATCACAATAGATGAGAAACTCTTTTCTAGCCTCAGGCTGAATCAACACTAGTGCCTCCATCAAAATCCTTTTCAACTTCTCAAAGCTTTCTTACTGCTTATCTGACCAGACAAACGGTACCCCTTTCCGTAACAATTTGGTTAGAGGTGCAGCTAACAACGAGAAACCCTCAACAAACCTTCTGTAGTACCCAGCTAACCCAAGGAAACTTTGAATCTCTGCTACTGACTTCGGTGGTTTCCAATCCAACACAGCCTTAATCTTCCGAGGATCGACCCTAATCCCCTCAACAGACACAACATGTCCCAGAAAGGTAACTTCTCTCAACCAGGATTCACACTTGCTGAATTTGGCATACAACTGCTTCTCTCTCAAAATCTGCAGAACCACCCGAAGATGCGAATTACGCTCTTTTTTTGTCCTTGAATAAACCAAGAAATTGTTTATGAACACTACAGCAAACTGATCTAGATAGTGTTGGAATACTCGGTTCATCATATCCATAAACGCAGCTGGTGCATTCGTCAACCCAAATGGCATTACTAAGAACTCATAATGACCGTAAAGAGTTCGAAAAGCTATCTTATGAATATTCGCCTCCTTGACCTTAAGCTGATGATAATCGGACCTCAAGTCTATCTTCGAGAAGACCGAAGCGCCTCGCAGCTGATCGAATAGATCGTCAATCCTTGGCAACGGGTACTTGTTCTTAATCGTCAACTTGTTTAATTGCCTATAGTCAATGCACATCTGCATCGACCTATCCTTTTTCTTAACGAACAACACCGGTGCTTTCCACGGAGACACACTTGGCCAGATAAAACCATGGTCCAACAATTTTTGAGTCTGGGCTCTAAGTTCCACTAGCTGCTTCAGCGCCATTCTATATGGGGCGATGGACACCGAAGCTGTTCCTGGGAGAAGATCAATACTGAACTCTACCTCGCGATCCAAAGGTAACCCTGGAAGCTCTTCTGGGAAAACATCTAAGAACTCTTTCACTGTTCTAACATCTCTTACAGAAAACTCCTTGGCTTCCAAAGCACAAACGAAAGCTAGGAAAGCCTCACACCCTTTCCGTACCATCCTTTTGGCCTTCAAAGCAGACACCACATTAGACAGATAATTTCTTCTTTCCCCTATTACTAGCACCTCCTTATTTTTGAGACTTTTCAACACCATGCGCTTAGCAGCACAATCCAAGTTTGCTCGATACTTAACTAACTAGTCCATGCCTAAGATCAAATCGAACTCGCCAAACGGTAATTCCATCAAGTCAGCTGAGAAGACTATCCCCTGAAATTCTAAAGGCACATCCCTAAAAAGTCTATTTACCACTACAGATTGTCCTAAAGGGCTATTCACAGTCATTTCCCTAGAAGCAACCTCTGATTCCATGTCCAAAGTTCCAGACACAGTACTAGCAATATACAAATGTGTAGACCCAATATCTATCAGTGCTGTAAAGGGCAAACCAAAAATAAGGAACGTACCAGTTATGACGTCCGGTGCATTGCCCTCCTCTCGGCGTCTAATTGCATAAACCAACCTAGGCTGTCTCGCATCTATATTCCCAGCACCTCTGTCTGGTGCTCCGCATCATCGGCCAAAACCATTTCCTCCTCTGGCTGGACCCCGACCTCTCAACGGCTGCTGACCACCTCTTCCAGCCTGTGCATAACCCTGACCAACTAGTCGTGTCCTATTTGACTTCTGTGGACAGTCCCTTACCAAATGGCCTACAAATCCATACCTATAACATCCTTTACTTCTTGTCCAACACTTCCCCACATGATAATTTCCACATCTGGCACACTGTTGAGACCGACCAATAGTAATAGGCTTCGTAACCCAACTCGGCCCATCAAACTTAGGCCTCTTCTATAAACTTTCAGCAGATCCCGACGGTCCAAAATTCTTTTTATTCCTACCCCTGTCCCTGTCTTGATTCTACCCCTCAGACTGCTTCACCTCTTCAGCTATCTTAGCCTTCTCAACTAGAACAGTAAATTCTCTTTCCCATTGTTGAGCTATCAGTACTCGCAACTCGCCCCTCAAACCATCCTCAAATCGAACACAATGCTCGTGATCTGTTGTAACAATCCTGGGCATAACGGCTTATCCATAAGAATTTTGCCTCGTATTCTACCACTGACTTATTCTTTTGGACCAAGTTTAGAAATGGCTTCTTCTGAGCGTCCACGTAACTTGACCCAACATACTTTCCTTAAAACGCTAACTTACAGAAGTCCCAGGTAATACGGTCTGCTGATGTACCATCTCTTACCGTGAGCCACCACTGGTATGCCTCATCCCGAAGAAGGGACACTACTCCTTTCAACTTGTTTTCTGCAGTACAGTCTAAATCGTCCATGATTCGTTCGACAGCTTGCAGCCAGTACTCGGCTACGTTAGGAGCTACACCAGAAATGCCCCTAAACATTTCAGCCCCATTAGCTCAGAGTCGTTCAAAAATAGATTTTTGAGCTGCTGATCTCGTGCTTGCTCCAGCAACCCACTCCAAAACATGTAACATAGCTTGAGACACAACATCGTTTCCACCAGTTTGGTCCTGGAATCCCGCTTCTGCTACTGGTGATGCTGGCACTTCACCTTTCAGCCCATGCCCTAATTTCGAGGGTTCAGCCTCAACTCCCCAACTTTTACCACGGCCACGCATACCATATCCACATCCTCTAGCGCTCATGACTACCGATTCAACTTAATCTGATTAGAAGTTTTATAAATTAGTACTTCTTCCACTGTTTATTACCGAACAGCCTTATGAAATTAGCATTTGAAGTAGGTTTTCGCAAGAAATATTTCTAAGGGTCTCTATTCTTAGAGTTGCATTTCTTAAAACTATCCATCAAAACATTTCATAAAAAGTTCAGGCAATAATCAGGGAACTTACCGTGAAGATTGGTGCTGGAGACTCGGGTGCCATACTTCCCAAAGAGACCTATATTTTTAAACCATATTTCAAACTAATTTTTGAAAAACATTTTCGAACCCATTCCACAGGCGAGTTTTACAACCTAGGCTTTGATACCATAATTGTAACACCCCAAACCCGGTTAATATGTTACGACCAAATCTAGTTTGTTACAGGAAAGATAGTTTTAAAATTTTTATCGAAACATCGTAGTTTGAGAAAAACTCTTCGTTTAGTGATTCCAATTTGAGGATAATTAAAAAATTTTATTTGTGTCTATCTTACCAACTTCTTATTAAAATAACCCAGAGTTGAGAATGAGGTAATTTTGTAAAAACCAAACTTAGGAAATTTCAGAAGTCTGACAGTTGAAAACTATGTTGCGATTTAATAAAATCTTCAAATCAATAGGTTATTCGCATGTCATCTTTGGTTAACACCATGAGAACTGTTTGTTTGTGATTTTTATTTTTTGAAAAAACCCCATATTCGACAATTTATAAAATGTGCATTATCAGCATTAAATCAAACCCAAATTAAAGTTATAGCGGCCTTATTACATAATAAAATCCCAAATTAAAATAATTTTAAGTAAAAGAAATGAGTTTACTAAAGAAGTAGTAACGCATAGCCACCTCGAGTCCACCCCGGCTCCAAATCCGTGATCTAGCGATTACCTGCAAATTGAGCATAGGGGTAAGTCACCAGAACTTAGTGTGTAATTCCCTATATAACGCAATCGGCTCTTAAGCCCCCATAATGTACATATTAAATAGATGATGTATGCAATGCAGCCCAGCCCAACCTAATGTCCATCCTCTAGGTCACATGCATCCACCAAACATCCGTGGCATCAAGCCACTGTGGTCCTAGACCACTTGTGACAGAGTCACATAATATAAACATGTGGCCAACCTACTGTGGTCCCAGACCAATGTGACGATCTCTAATATATATACGTGAGGCCCACCCACTGTGGTCCTAGACCATTGAGACGAGTCACTAATAATCATATGTATACGTGGTTCCAAACCACTGTGGTCCCAGACCACTTGTGACTGAGTTACAGAATAACACTTCCCCTTTCATCATCTTCCAAAAGCCCATGCAACACAATATTAAGCTGAGATGAATGCAACATACCTTCAAAGTACAAATAATAATCAACTCATACATATAGTAATTTGAAAGTATCATCACAGTAGAACTTACTCGGTATCTCCAACCTTACCCACCGGGGTATCTCGACTATCAAAACAGTCATTTTGACTTTCAGCCAACGCAGTTAATAACATGAATTAACTTAACAAAGTAAAGAGTGAGCATTACACACCTGATTACGCGTAAGACTAGACTCTTTACGTCGACGCTCTCACTAGAAGAAACAGCCATGACTTGTCTATCCCAAGTAGATGTCGACTCCTTACTACAGCCCGGTAAAAAGTTTCATACTGTAGATATAGTGCGTCGCTCAAACTTAGGGTTAGGGACTGCTAGTCCACTCCCCTTCTTAGCCTGATTGGCACTCACATCCCTGAAAGAATCTTGATCAATACAATACTATGACGAAACAACGATTGTCCACAAAGATGTTGGGTTATGGCAATGAACAATGAAGAGAAAAAGTAATCGTATAGGACTTAGAGAGAAACTTATTACCTCTGTTACTAACACAAACGAGCAAGACCGATTGGAAAGGTACTTTCGACAACCAAGGAAATCTCAGCACCCCGCTTCCTGATATTCGGCTACCAATAATGAAAGATGAAAGAAACGGGTTACAAAAACCCCAAAACTGATTTATAGAAAAGAATGAGTGGCCGACTTCCTTAGGAGAAGCAAGGAGATGAAGAGAAAGAAAAGTTCCTTACCTTAGACATACAGAAACCGAATGAAGTCCTAGGAGATTCGGCACAAGCAGCCAATAACAAGAAGGTTTTGGCTTAATCACTAGAACAAAAAAATGCAACAAAAATAGAATGAGCAACTGAAGTTCGGCTCTGTGGGGAAAAAAATAAGAAAGAAAAGAAGAGAAAAGATGAAATAGAAGGAGATTTTGGCTAAATAAGAGAAAAGATTAGGAGAGGTTTCAGCTAAAAAGGAAGAAAAAGAAGTAATAGAAGGAATAGAAAGTTTCAGCTTTGAGAAGAAAAGAGTGAAAGAGATGAATAGAGGAGAACAAAGATTTGGCTATGTGGTCTCAAGAGAAAGAAAGAAGAACGAGAGGAGAAAAGGTAAAAGTGGATTTAGGTGACAATAAAAGAAAACGATTCAGAAGGAAGGGAAAGCAATTGCAAAATTAGGCAAGGCTCAAGAAGACAAAAATGCATCAATTGAGAGAAAAACCAAAAAGAATCATTAAAAGCACTTGCTAAAAGTTTCGGCACTCTCTCACCCTACACACAATGGCCAAAAAAACAAAGATGGAATGCCTAAAACCAAAGAGAAATTCGCAATTACTTAGCCAAGCTAAAACCGCACATGCACCCCCACACCTTCCCTCATTCAGCCAAACTCTATCCCTCACTCCACATCCCATGATTTCCTCCCCCATTCACTCTCCATCCACCAATTCAAATTGGTTGACCGATTCAAACTCCTCAAGCACCTCTCCTCCACCCATTTTGAATTCGTTGATTCTTTCCACAACCACCACGTAGAGTCCCAGTCGAACCCACCTCTTCTCCATCCTGTCACAAAATAAATCCTCTAAAATGCAACCTGTGAGGTTCGAACCTGCTTCCACCCCTTCCAAGCTCCCTTGTGATGCCAACACCACTCTACCAAGTGTCTCTTTGCGTCAACAACCACACCCAAATATTCATAAGGCCTTCTTCTACAAGCTCTCCCCACTTAAGTGCCCTAAAACAAAGATTTAACCAAGGATCTGGCTTGACCCCGAGCCTCCCCAAGACCCTTAAACACACCAAAATAACATGCCTAATGAGCCAAACACAAGAAAACATAAAATGCAAAACCCCTATTTTTAGAATGTTACAACTATCAAGGCTTTTCATAGTATGAATCTAATTCGAGGCTAAATACGAAAAATCTCCAGTTTACACCCATCCCGATGACATATAAGGGGCTGTATTAGAATCTTTTTTATGTGCATGTGGTGTCTCCATCCTACTCGAAACCTGTGCAACCTCCATTCCCAAAATGTTATAATGAGAATGCCTAATGTGAGTACCACGCGAGAATAACGGGCCACTCAATTGAAAACTGTACTACGTTCAAAAATTTGGTCAAAAAGTTTATTAAAATGGGAATTGTGAAGTTCGATGTTTCATCAGAACTTGATCACTTGGACGAGGCAGTAAATGCGATAATTGAAGAAGAATACAAGAAAGTTGTGACTTCCTGAATAAGTCAAAAGCAAAGAGGGAATCGGGGAACGAAGTTTCCATGCCTTTGCATACTTGGGAGTGTTTTGAATAATGGGACTGTGGAAGAGATCCTTATATTTTTAGAGCTAATCTTGAGTAATATTCAAAACACGGTTGTTACATTAAGCCTAGAGGCAATAACAACCCTTTTGTGAAATAGGCTTGTGTCCAAAATTTTTATTTCAATAAAATGCATCTTTTTGAGCAAATATTATTTTATTCTTTCCATTTCATACTTTACAAACAATTTTTCTTATCTTTTTTTTTCTTTGGTTTGGACTTTCTTTCAAGTATTCTTTCATTCTTCACTCATGACCATACAAATAATCATTTTTTGAATCATTTATTCTTTGGAATCTTCCTTCGAACCTATAATACGTCTCTAAATATCAACAATGTGAGCAACGCTACTACTGAATTAGAGTCTCCTTTCGAGTAAGATATGTGTCTAGAGGGATCTCAGGATTTTAAAGATGACAGAGATTGTGGCCTATCTTCTGATTTGTTAAGGATGGTAGAACATGATGAAAAATAGATCCTACCTTACATAGGGTCAGTGGACATTGCGAGCCTGGGAAAGGAGTGAAGATCGAAGCCCAGCTCACTACAGAAATAAGGCAAGACATCATTGAGTTATTTTTAAGAATTCAAAGATGTTTTCGCACAATCATATTAGGACATGCCTGGGCTACTGAGACACGGGTACGTTGAAATCTTAAAAGAGGTCCATAAAGATATCAAAAGGACACATGCTAATGGTTTTACAATAGCCAAGCTAATCATGGGGTTTGGGTACTGTTAATCTACATAGAAGGGGATGGTATCAGCTATGCCATATTAAAGGAGACAAGATTCATGTGCCTTCTCCATTTCTTCACAAATTTTCCATATGTGGGGCATGGATGTGATGGGGCCAATCTCGTCAAAAGCTTTTAGCCAATATCAATTCATCTTTGTGGTCTTTGATTACTTCACTAAGATGGTGGAAATAGCTTCATATGCCAATGTTACAAGGTCGAAGTAATTAAGTTCCAATTTTTTAAAAAAAAAATCAGGCGCCGACAAAGAATGCCAAAAGGACAATGTCAAAAGTTTGTAGTCCGTTCAAAGATCAGACACCATATTATAGAGCAACAAAGGCAGCCAAAAAAAAAAAATACAAAATAAGGATTGTAGGAAAGATGACCGAGACTTGTAAATATTGGCATAAAGAAGTTACCATTTATCTTTTATGATTATCGAGCGTGGTCAGGACTTTTGCTGGGGCAATATCTTACCCATTGGTTTATGGAATGGAAGCGTTTTTACTGATTGAACCTAATCGAAGAAAAGGTTAAAAGTTATCCATCACGTTCAGATGATGCAAGCTTACAACAAAGAGGTTCATCCTAGAGAATTCCACAAGGGGAACCGGATGTTGAAAAAGATCTTTCTTATAGAAAAAGATTTTAGAGGAAAGCAGATGCCAAACTGGGAAGGACCTTGTATAGTAAAAAAGGGTCTGTTCTGTAGGAGAATTGATATTAACAAATGGCGACGACTTGCCCAATTCGGTGAATTCAGGTTTAGTTAAGAAGTATTTTACCTGAAAAGGGAAAGGCCAAGGTGAAAACCCGCAAACGGCGCATTGACATCAAATATTCAAAAAAAGAAAAAGAAAATGAGAGGCCAAAGTGAAAACCCGGAAAGGGCACTTCGATTCCAAATGGGTTTTGAGCCGAAAATCAAAAAAGGGCGGCTCAAATATTGATCAAAGATTGGGCATGTGGTAATCTTGCTATGCCTGAATTAACAATGAAGAAGTATGCTACGTCTTGGGCCATTGAAAAAGTACTCCGGATCCTCTAAACACGTATTGAACTCAAAATGGTCCTCAAGAAGTTTGTACAGAGAAGCTCATGCTGCGATATCTGGGGCACCAAGCTTCTATCTTACCCATTTTGAATTTGCTATCTTTGATTACTTTATTCTTTTCAAGATACACCCCAATCAATTTTTTTTATTACCTTGGTTTTCTTTGATTAACTTATTTGTTTCGAGCTATGCTCCTGATTAATTTCTTTCACATCCATTGTTGTGATCTTTTTCAAGCATTTTATATTGAAATAACGATTAATGGACTAATAGTACTTTCATAAAAGGAGTTTCATAAATTACTCTGGGAGCTTCTAAATAATATGAGAATTTGAAACAGGACTATTGTTTAGAACTCATCAAGCCTAAGGGTTGGAAATATTGAAAGATGATTATCTCTTCGAATTTTTATTGGATAAGACATTTCGTCGGTGATACCATCGCGACAAATGACGAGCAATGTCAACCCAAGTGTAAAAGGGGATCATTCTCAGGAAAAAAAATGATACCCTGCATTCATGCAAACTTCAGGCACATACATCTGGTCATTACACCCAGGGAATGGTGTAATAGATCAAATTGATTGAAGATGATACAAATTCTATACCTCTAAGTGGTAACAGGATGGATGGAAGAAACCAAATGTTATTTCTCTGAAGTTGCAGTGGGAGGTACAAATTATTTGAGCAGAATATGATTGATATTTCAAGAGGAACGAGGATGTAGAACAAATGAGTGATGGAACCTGAAATAGGAATCATTCTCATAACATTTTTGCATTCATATATCATAGCATGTCTAAATAGGAGCATTTAACTCGTTTCAATCAAGGCATCCTAATCATTCGGCATAAGCATATACCCATTCTACAGGACAATGTAGTAGGGTACATTGACGCTTTTAGTCTAGCATCCCTGAGTTTGCAGTGGAGCAGACTGAAGATAGCAGATCTTGTCTCCCTAAAGTTGCAGTGAAGCATATCAAAGACATCATCCTGACCTCCCTGAGTTTCCAGCAGAGCAGACTGAAGATAACAGATCTTGTCTCCCTGAGATTACAGTGAAGCAGATCGAAGATATTAGTCTGGAGTCTTTGAGTTTGCAATGGAACAGACTAAAGTAGCAAATCTGTCTTCCTGAAGTTGCAGTGAAGTAGATCAAAGGCATCAGCTTGACCTCCCTGAGTTTGCAGCGAAGAATACTGAAGATAACATATCTTGTCTTCTTGAGATTGCAGTGAAGCAGATCAAAGATACAAGTCTAGCGTTCTTGAGTTTACAGTGGAGCAGACTAAAATAGCAGATTTGTCTTCTTAAAGTTGCAGTGAAGTAGATCAAAGACATCAGCCTCACCTCTTTAAGTTTACAGCGGAGCAGACTAAAGATAACAAATCTTATCTTCCTGAGTTTGCAGTGAAGCGCATCGAAGATACTAGTCTAGCATAACTGAGTTTTCAGTGGAGCAGACTAAAATAGTAGATTTGTCTTCCTAAAGTTGCAGTGAAGTAGATCAAAGACATCAGCCTGACCCCCTGAGTTTGTAGCAGAGCAGACTGAAGATAGCAGATCTTATCTGCCTGATCTTGCAGTGGATCAAATTGAAGATAGCAGATCTTGTCTTCCTGAATTTGGAGCAAAGAGGATGGAAGATACCAGTCTGGTCTCCTGAGTTTGCAGTGGGGCAGACTAAAGATAGTAAATCTCGTCTTCCTGAAGTTGTGAAACACCCCAAACCTGGCCCACGAGCCTTGATCGGATCTTGTATGGTCCCCGGTGTAAACCATTTCAAATTCTTTTGTTACTTAGGAAAAACTTGTGTGTTTTGAAAGAAAGATTGTTTTGGGTTGGGCTTGAGTTGAGAACAAGTTTAATTCATTATTAAAAATCCTTTACTTTAGGTGACAAAACGGTTGGGCTTTGTTTTAAAAAAAATTGATTTACTTAATCTTTTAATAAATAAAGGTTTGTAAGCTTAACAAATAAAAACAGAATAAAATATTTCTAGTAAGGCCTTATTACATCAAATAATTCCCAAAATTTAAATCCAAAATACTTAAAGTAAAATAGTCCAAATAAAAGAAATTTGAACTTCACATGGCCTCCACAAAGCATCTGCCGGCCCAGTCCATCATTGATCGTCACCTGAAAAATAATCCCACAAGGGGTGAGTCAAACAGACTCAATGTGTAACCAACACTAATATTTAGTAATTCAGGCATACATTATCATACATGTTCATAGACAAATAGAAGAAAATAATGATGCAACCCGAACCCAAACCTAGATAGCCATCCGCTACACGTCCCCCGTACCAACCTACACACCATGGGGACTACAAGTCAACCCTCCATCCGCTACACACCATCGAAGGCAGTCGGTGCAGTCGACGTGCTCATCGCCCTTATAAAGATTCGTGGTCTTAGGTCACCACATTCAGATATCATGGTCTTAGGTCACCACATTAAGATTTACGTGGTCTTAGGTCACCACATTCAGATTTTGTTGTCTTAGGTCACCACATTAACTTCCCCTTTTCATATAACCCATATGCCCCATATTTCATACACATTATGCAATTTCATGCCTTAATCACATTCTTACCAATTTTCACATGTTAAAAATAACATATGCTCATAATCCTAGTAGGACTAGGAAACGTACCTGAGTACTTTTGTACCATAACATGGTATCTTAGCCACATTCACATTCTTATAAACATACACATATTAATTATTGCCATAAATCTTATTAAAAGACAGTGTGGGTACACATCTGATTCGCTTAACAATTCCACTAAAATCTCGAATTCTGATCTTAGATCTTTAACTCCCTACATTCGGCCCATATTAAAGATTTAATGAAAAACTCATTCGGCCATAAAACCAAATCCTAGTAGGATTTGTGCACTAAAACTTACCTTAATGCCGATTTGCTTATCACTCAAATCCCAAAAACTTTGCTATTCTCCTCCTTGTATTCGGCCAAACACTGGATCTCTACATAGGTTAGCTTTGGCTTTTTAAACAAAGTAAGAGATAGATCTAGATATCCAAAATAGGCCTTGGTCGAATATACCTATGTGCTTACCTTCCAAATTTTAAATCCCGGAAATGATCTTTTGTCTTAGGTGCCTGTCAAAATCCCTATAATCATATGTTAGCTCGATTTTTAACACTTAATCACTATTAAATGGCCTTTGGCCGAATGTAAAAGTGTTACTCACCTTATATCCTTGAAATCCCGAAAGCACTATTTGATTATGGAGATGTCGACAATAGCAGAGATCCCAGAGAACTCCTCCTTCTATAGTCGACACTACCCAAATCTTGGAAGATCCTTCATAGATTCGGCCATAGAACATTATTGGGTTAAGACTTAAACTTTCGGCTAAAAGAAGAGGGAATGGGAATAACATGACAACAATCTAATCCTTACCCTTAGTGTTGTAGTCGACAACCTCCCTTGCTTGAAGTCCTAAAGAAATCGGCCAGGAAGACTAAATAGTTGTCAAAGATTTTGGCTTTTGGACTTGATGGAGTAATCGGCTAGGGGTTGTCTTTGGTGTTTCGGCTTTTGATGAATTGAAACAAAGAAGAAGAATAGAGATGGAGGATTAGGCAATGGTGAGTCTTTGAGAGGGAGCTTGCGGTTTTGTCAACAAAAGGAAATAGAGAAGATGACAAGAGAATTTCGGCAGAGACTTTCAAAAGAAAAGAAAAAGAAACAAATGACCTTTCTTCATTCCTTTTGGCCGAAAATACTACACTTAGTTCCCCCTATTCGGCCAACTCTCCCTTATTTTGATAAAGTTTATCTCTTTATTATCACTTTATTCAATAATAAAATTAATCCCTCAATTATCTCTTATCTCTAAAAAAAATACCAATAATTATCCATCTATTTGCCAAATTTTAACAAAAATAAAACTCCTCCCTTTAGTGCCTTATTGCCGTCCACTTCTTCCTACCTTGTAGCAAAAATAAAACTTCTTTTTGCTTTCCTTGTGGCTCGAACACAAGCCCAATTGCTTATATAGGTGGCATCACTTACCTGGCCTTAAGTGGTGCCTCCAAGCCACTTAAACAAGCCTATGTTTGTGTCAAACTTCTTCTATTAATTTTCTTAAGACCACCTTGTTTTAGTTTTCTCTTTTACACTTAACATTTCAAAATCATTTCCTTACATTTCCAGGTTTCCAAAAATGTTCACTTTCCTCTTTTAACTTAAGTTTCCAAAATGTTCACTTTCCTCTTTTAACTTAACATTTCCAAGTTTCCAAAAATGTTCATCATACATTCATAATACATATGACATGCCATTTTGTATAATTAAATCAAAATTACATAGGCCCATTTCCAGTATGTTACAGTTCTACCCCCTTAAAATAAATTTCGTCCTCGAAATTGCTTGGCTAAAATAAATGAGGGTATTGCTGTCGCATTGCCTTTTCTGGCTCCCACGAAGCTTCCTCCGATCCATGATTGCGCCACAACACTTTGACTAGGGGAACTGACTTTTTCCGTAATATTTTCGCGTCTCGTTCCAAGATCTGAATCGGCTCTTCCTCATAGGATAAGTCCGGCCTTAGCCCTACTTTTCAACTGGTACCACATGTGATGGATCCGATCGATAACGACGTAGCATGGACACATGGAATACGTCGTGCATCTGTTGCAACTCTGGTGGCAACTCTAGCTGGTACGCCACTGGTCCAACTCGCTTCAACACTCGATAGGGTCCTATAAACCTTGGGCTTAGCTTCCCTTTCCGACCAAATCTCATCACCTTCTTCCAAGGCGAAACCTTAAGAAATACTTGGTCTCCCACATCAAATGCAATATCTTTCCGTTTGAGATCTGCGTACGACTTTTATCTATTGGATGCTTCCTTTAATCGTGCCTGAATTATCTCAACCTTTTCTTCGGATTCTTCCACTAACTCTGGACCCAAAACTCGATGTTCTCTCAATTCCGTCCAACATGTAGGAGTCTGACAGTTCCGACCATACAGCGCTTCATAAGGTGCCATTCAAATACTTGCCTGATAGCTGTTGTTGTAGGCAAACTCTGCTAAAGGCAAATACTCCTCCCAACTTCCTCTGAAATCCATCACACAGTCCCTCAACATATCCTCCAATACTTGGATTACCCATTCAGATTGCCCGTCCGACTGAGGATGAAAGGCCGTAGTGAAATCCAACTTAGTGCCTAAAGCTTGATGAAGTGCCCTCCAAAATCGAGACGTAAATCTTGGGTCTCTGTCTGAAATAATAGACACTGGCACTCCATGTAGCCTCACAATTTCCGCCACATATAACTTAGCCAATTTTTGAAGAGGATAATCAACTCTTATCGGGATAAAATGCGCGGACTTGGTCAGACGGTCCACTATTACCCATACCGAGTCCTTCTTAGTAGGCGTAAGGGGAAGCCCACTAACGAAGTCCATGGTAATTCTTTCCCACTTCCACTGCGGAATCTCGATTGGCTGAAGCAATCCCGATGGAACTTGGTGTTCAGCCTTAACTTGCTGACATGTCAGACACTTGCCAACGAGTTTAGTAACTTCTTTTTTCAGACCAGGCCACCAAAACTGTTCCCTTAGATCCCTGTACAGCTTGATGCCTCCGGGATGCATAGCGTAAGGGCTACTATGTGCTTCCCGAAGAATCCTCTATCTTAATTCCTCGTCCCCCAGCATACAGACCTTTCCTTTGAAGCACAATACTCCCTCATCACCAACACCATAGTCCTCTAACTCTCCGTTCTGTACTTGTTGTAGCTTAGCACTTAGGTCCTTATCAGCCAACTGTCCTTCTTTCACTTCATTCAACCACGTCGGCTTGACTTGTAATTCTGCCAGCAGACTTCCATCATTATATAAACTCAAGTGTGCGAACATTGCCCTCAGATTCGGCACAACCTTCCAGCTTAGGGCATCTGCCACTACTGAAACACCCCACACCCGGCCCACGAGCCTGAATCGGATCTGGTATGTTCCTAAAGTAAACCGGTTTCAAAGATTTTCGTTACTTAGAGAAAATTTGTAAAAAATTTAGAAAAATGTTGTTGTGAATTGGACTTAGATTGGAAACCCATTTAATTAATCTTGTAAATCCAATTTTTATTAAGGTGACAAAATAATTTTTAGGGTTTATAAAAAAAAATAACACTTAACTTTAGTCATAATAGTTCGTAACATAACAATTTAAAGTAAAGCAGGATAAGAAAAATCCACTGGGCCTTATGGCCTTATTACATCAAGTAAAACCCAAAACAAATAATAAAGTCCAAATCGAATAAAATCTTCAAATGGAACATGGCCACCTCAAGGTCTACCGTCCGGTCAAAATCCTTTGTTCATCACCGAAAATATTTCCCACAATGAGGTGAGTCAGCAGACTCAATGTGCACACAAGACTAACATTCAACAAATCGCATACATGTTCATATCAAATTCATATTCATATAAAAATAATTGATGATGCAACCCAAACCCAAGCCTATTTGTCCATCCGCTACACACCACCGTACTCGCCAAATCACACCGTGGGGACTACTAAGTCAACCCTCCATCCGCTACACACCATCGAAGGCAGTCGCTGCAGACGACGTGCTCATCGTCCATATAATTTGTGTCATTAGACACCATATTCAAATAATGCAACCAAAGTTACCAAATTCAGATAATGTAACCGGAGTTACCATATTCAAATTTTGTGACCGTAGTCACCATATTCCGTTGGTGAGACCGAAGTCAACACCTTCTTCCCCTTTCACATAGATCCCGAATGCCCCATAAATTTTATATCATGCATAACATACTTAATTCCACATTCATATATATATTTTCACATGTTATAAAATAACATATTTCATAATCCTATCAGAAGTAGGAAACGTACCTGAGTACTTTTGTACCACATTAGGGTACTTAGCCATATTCACATTCTTATGTATAATCATATAGTTAATATTTGCCATATAACGTATTGAAGGTTAGTATGGGTACACACCTGATTTGTTTAATAGATTCCTTGAAATTTCGAAGAATGATCTACCGATCTAGATTTTTACTCCTATATTCTACCAACCATTAAAATATATTAACAAACCTATTTGGCTTAAAATCAAATCCAAGTAGGATTTGTATTACTTACCTTGTTGCTTAAATTGAAAGATTGTAAATCAAATGCCGTAAATTGATAGTATTCCTTCCTTAAATCGGCTAGCCACTAAATCAAGTATTTATGTCGGTTTAACTTTTGAGTAAATGGAAAATAATTCCAAATATCAAGAACAAACCTTGGCGAATGTCACTTACCATACAATTTCCAAATCAAGAGGATTCCTTTATATGCTGTCGAAATCCCTATAACTTCATGTTAGATTAAAGCTAACTTTAATAAATAAAATTTTGCCTTTGGCCGAATGTGCCTCACCTTAAATTTCTTGAATCTGAAATCCCAAAACTCTTCTTTTGATATTCGACAGTTGTAAAAAGATCCTGAGAGATCCTTGTAGATTCGGCCAAAATTGCTAATAGGATTAGTATCTTGATTTTGGTAAAAGAAAAGGAATGTAAATTGATTGACCACAGATCTTACCCTTTTGATGTTGTAGTTGATTGCTCCTTTACTTAGAACCAACAAAGATTCGACTTTGATAGTAAAAACAGAGAAGAAAATAGAAGAAGAGAAGACGGATTTTACTTAAAGAAAAATTCTAAGAGAGGAGTTTTGCTATGAGATTTTCGGCAAGGCTTAGAAAAGATGAGAGAATAGCCTAAATTCTCCTCCTTTAACTGAAATTGCTAGACCAAGAGTCCTTGACTTGGCCACTACTCCTCATAAGTGATAATATTATCTTTTAATTATCACCTTATTTAGATTAAAAGTATTTAATCCATCCTTTATCTCTTCAATTAAAATCCTTTATTTATCACTTTAATTTATCAAGTTTTAATGTAAATAAAACTCCTCCCTTTTCTAGAAATAGGTGCCGTCCACCCCTTAGCCTTGGAAGCAAAAATAAAGCCTTCATTATTTGCTTTCCAAGTGACTCGAACTCATGCCCATTCCTCTTACACATGGTGCCATTTCCATAAGCCTTAAGTGACACCTTCAGGCCACTTTTCCAAGCCAGATTGTGTGTCAAATTTCACCAACTTTTACTTTTAAGGCCCTCTTGCCCTTATTTCCTATTTTGAACTTTAAAATTTGACATTCCTGCATTATTTCTAAGTTTCCTAAAATTTTCGATCGGCTCTGTAACTTGTCATTTTTCTTACATGTTCAAGTTTCCAAAATGTTCAGGTTTCCAAAATGTTCAGGTTTCCAAAATGTTCAGGTTCCCAAAATGTTTAGGTTTCCAAAATGTTCAGGTTTCCAAAATGTTCAGGTTTCCAAAATGTCAAAAATTTATTCTTAGTGCTTAAACTTGTCATTTCATACAATTAAACTGAAAATGCATAGGCCCTTTTCAGGATGTTACAGTTCTACCCCCCTTAAACAAAATTTCGTCCCCGAAATTTCCTAACAAAAATAGTTGAGGGTATTGCTGTTGCATGGTCTCTTCTGACTCCCACGAAGCTTCTTCCGATCCATGATTGTGCCATAACACTTTGACTAGAGGCACTGTCTTCCTTCGTAGTACTTTCACATCACGTTCCAAGATCCGAATCGGTTCTTCCTCGTAGGATAAGTCTGGTCTTAGCTCCACTTCTTCAACAGATACCACATGCGATGGATCCGATCGGTAGTGACGTAGCATGGATACATGAAATACGCCGTGCATCTGCTGCAATTTTGGTGGCAACTCTATTTGGTATGCCACTGGCCCAACTCGTTTCAGTACTCGATAAGGCCCTATAAACCTTGGGCTTAGCTTCTCTTTTCGACCGAACCTCATTACCTTCTTCCAAGGCGAGACTTTCAAGAATACTTGGTCTCCCTCTTCAAACTCTATTTCCTTCCGCTTAAGGTCTGCGTATGACTTCTGCCTATCAGAGGCTTCTTTCAACCGTGCTCGAATTAACTCAACCTTCTCTTCAGTTTCTGCCACTAATTCTAGACCCAAAACTCAGTGTTCTCCTAACTCGGTCCAACAAGTAGGTGTTCTACACTTCCTTCCATACAATGCTTCGTATGGTGCCATCTGAATGCTAGCTTGATAGCTATTGTTGTAGGCGAACTCAGCTGAAGGCAAGTAATCTTCCCAACTTCCTCGAAAATCCATTACACAGCCTCTCAACATATCCTCCAACATTTGTATAACCTGCTCAGATCGCCTGTCGATTGTGGATGAAAAGCCATAGTGAAGTCTAGCTTAGTGCCTAAAGCTTGATGAAGTGCCTTCCAAAATCGAGACGTAAACCTTGGGTCTCTATCAGAGATGATTGACGCCGGTACTCCATGTAACCTCACAATTTCTGCCACATATAACTTAGCCAACTTCTGGAGAGAATAATCCATTCTTACTGGGATAAAGTGTACGGACTTGGTCAAACGGTCCACTATCACCCATACCAAGTCCTTCTTAGTAGGCGTAAGGGGAAGCCCACTAACGAAGTCCATGGTAATTCTTTCCCACTTCTATTGGGAAACTTCGATTGGTTGAAGCAATCCTGATGGGACTTGGTGTTCAGCCTTAACTTGCTGACACGTCAAACATTTCCCCACAAATTCAGTCACCTCTCGCTTGGATCGGACCACCAAAATCGCTCCTTAGATCTCTATACTGACTTGATGCCTCCGGGATGCATAGCATAAGGGCTACCATGCGCTTCCCAAAGAATCCTTTGTCTCAACTCTTTATCTATCGGCATACAGACCTTTCCCTTGTAGCACAATACTCCTTCATCATTGACACCATAGTCCTTTAATCCCCCTTGCTGTACTTGCTGCAACTTAGTACTTAAGTCATTATTAGCCAACTATCCCTTTTTCACCTCCTTCAGCCATGTGGGCCTGACTTGTAACTCGCTTACAAAGCTTAGTCATCATCATACGACTTAAATGAGTGAACAAAGCCCGTAGATCGACACCACTTTCCTACTCGGGGCATCGGCTACCACATTCGCCTTGCGGGATGATATTCTATCGAACAATCGTAATCCTTCACAAATTCCACCCACCTACGTTGCCTCAAGTTCAACTCCTTCGAGTCAACAGATACTTAAAGCTCTTGTGGTGCTGTAGATAACCGACATTTCTCCATAAAGGTAGTGCCTCCAAACTTTAAGGGTGAAAACCATCGCTAGCTCTAAATCATGGGTTGGGTAGTTAACCTCATGAGGCCTTAGTTCTTAGTGGCGCATAGCGACTACTTTGCCATCTTGCATTAGCACACGCCTAACCCCGTATGCAAAGCGCCACAAGACACCACAAAATCTTTTCACGCCTCCTATTTGAATTAACACTGAGCTTCCACAACACCCTTTTAAGCTTTTCAAAGCTCTCCTGCGCTTATTAGTCCATTCAAGGGTACTTCCTTCCTTAGCAACTTTGTTAAAGGCGCGGCTATTGACGAGAATCCTTCCACAAACCTTCTGTAATAGCCTGCCAAGCCTAAGAAACTTCGGATCTCAGCCACGGACCTAGGTGGTTTCCAATCCAACACCGCTTCGATCTTTCTAGGATCTACTCTTATTCCTTCTGCGGATACCACATGTCCTAAGAATGCCATCTCCTTAAGCCAAAATTCGCACTTGCTGAATTTGGCATAAAGCTTCTTCTCCCTTAGCACTTCCAACACAACTCGGAGATGCTCATCATGCTCCTCCTCCGACTTCGAATACACCAAAATATCGTCGATGAACACAACGATGAACCTATCCAAGTAGGGTTGGAAAACCCGATTCATCATGTCCATGAACGCGGCTGGAGCGTTTGTCAACCCAAACGGCATCACTACAAACTCGAAGTGACCATATCTTGTCCTAAAAGCGGTCTTATGGATATCAGCCTCTTTCACCTTCAACTGATGGTATCCCGACCTTAAGTCGATCTTTGAGAATACTGCGGCTCCCTTCAGCCGATCGAACAGGTCATCGATCCTTGGCAAAGGATACTTGTTCTTAATGGTCAGCTTATTCAACTGACGATAATCTATGCATATACGCATAGTTTCGTCCTTCTTCTTCATAAATAAGACCGGTGCTCCCCACGGAGAGACACTGGGTCAGATGAACCCACGATCTAACAGTTCTTGGATCTGAGCCTTGAGCTCCACTAACTCCTTTGGCGCCTTTTGGTATGGAGCGATTGACATAGGAGCTGTTCCCGATAGCAAATCTATCCCAAATTCCACCTCCCTGTCTGGGGGTATTCCCGGTAATTCCTCTGGAAATACATCCACAAAGTCCCTTACCGTCCTAACTCTATTAATACCTTCTTCCTTCCCACCAATCGCACTTACGAAGGCTAGGAATGCCTTACACCCTTTCTTAACCATCCTCTCAGCCTTCAGTGCCGAAACTACGTTAGACAAGTAGTTCCTCTTTTCTCTGATCATTACTACCACTTCATCCTCCGGGGTTCTTAGTTCCATACGTTTAGCCGCACAATCCAACACGGCTCGGTGTTCTACTAGCCAATCCATTTTGAGTATAAGTTCAAACTCTCTGAAGGGTAATTCCATTAAGTCTGCCCGAAAGTTTACTCCCTGAATCTCTAGGGGTACATTCCTAAAGATCTTGTCTACCACTATAGTTTGGCCTAATGGGCTTACTACAGTCATCTGTCTATCAGAAAGTTTAGAGTCTAGGCCTAGTATTTTCACTACACTACTTGCAACATAGGAATTGGTCGAGCCCACATCAATCAGAGCAAAATAGGGTTTGTCAAAAATAAAGAACGTACCAGTTATAACATCTGGCGCGTCTCCATCTTCCCTCCGGCGAACTGCATAAACCAAACTCGGTTGCCTTGAATCAGCATTAGTAGTACCTTGACCCTGTGTTCCACGGCCTCTGCCAGCACCACTACCTCGGTTACCCAAACCACAACCCGTTGAGGTCTCGTCCGCCTCTACCTAGTGCAGCTAGCATTCTGAACTACCGGTCGGCTCTCATCTGGTTGCTTGGGATAATCCTTAAGCATATGGTCCTTGGACCCACACTTGAAACATCCTCCCATCTTTCTCCAACACTCTCCCATGTGCTTCTTTCCACAATGCTCACATGGGCGATATTGCCAGCCCGTACCAGCCTGTTGATTTCGTGGCCCGTCAACCCTAGGCCTCTTGTGACCTTTTCCAGATGGCCCAAATCCTCTCTTGGCCTTATTTCTATCCACAGTCTGCTTAGTAGCGTCCTTAATCCCCTCGGCCACCTTGGCCTTTTCCACCAAAGTAGAGAATTCCCGCTCTTGATGCGGTGCTATCAACAGTCTCAAATCGTCCCTCGATCACCGTCTCAAACGGACACAAATGCGTTCATGCTCGATTGCCACTACCCCTCGAGCATAGCGGCTCAACCTCGTGAATTTCGCCTCATATTCTACGCATGACTTACTCCGTGCACCAACCCTAGAAAAGCCTTCCTTTGTTCATCTCAGATACCGGTTCCCACATACTTCTTCCAAATGCCTCTTTAACATACTCCTGTGTCAAATTTTCACCGTGGTACCATCTCGAATAGTTAACCACCAATCGATCGCTTCATCGCGAACAATGCCACCATCCCTTTCAACTTTTCCTCTGAGTCGATCGAGCTCATCATGATACGCTCTGTTGCTTCCAACCAAGATCACCAGATCTTTGGGTGCCACATTAGATACTCCTAATATTTTCGCCCATTAGATCGGAGCCGTTCGGTCTGACTTTCGATTTCTGAATTTCCTCTTGCACCGCCACCAATTCCAAAACTCACGGCAAACTGCGACACAAAGATCTTCCCGTCGAGCTCTTTGCTCAACATTAACGATTGGGGTGGTGGTGGCGGTGGCATTTCATTGTCGGACCCTTGACCCGATCTAACGGGTTACGACACGATCATCCTTCCTCTACCTCGACCACGACGACCACGTCTTCTAGAGCTCATTTTCTAGCGTCGATATCTGATTAAGAAATTTTATGGATTAGTCATTCTTCCACTTATTTACCAGCGAAGGAGTTTTATGAAAACGGATTTAAGAGTGGTTCTTTCGTATACATACAAACACACAGTCTTTTCCATTCATTCATTCATTCATCCATCAAGCAAGTATGAACTTTCATTCATTCAGAGAAACGTTGTAGTTTTTGTTGTTATTGTTTTCCACTACCTAGGGGTATTTTCGTAATTTTATCCTACAGGGGCATTTTCATAATTTTCAGAAGAAAAATGTTCCTTGGTGTTTTTTGTCAAAAATTATTTTGAAAATTTTTAAGTCTCAGGGAAATTTGGAAAAATTTTGAAATTCGAGGGTATTTTGGTAATTTTTGACCTCAGGGGTATTTTGGTAATTTTTCATAAATCAGGGTAAATTTGTAAAATTTAATAAATTTGGGGTATTTCAAAAGTTATAAAACTTTGAGGGTTCTTTTCGAAAATTGTTCCTTCAAAAATGGGGATGTTGCAAAAATTTTGGGAATCAGGGTCATTTTGGTAATTTTGTAAGTTAGGGGCAATTTTGTAATTTTTTCCAAAATCAAGGTATTTTGATATTTTACAAATTAGGGTTTTTGAGTGTTTATAAAATAATGAAATTTTGGTAAAGTCATTGAGTAGTTGAACATTTTATAAACCAAGTATGCTTTTGGTAATTTTACCCTAAGGGCATTTTTGTAATTTTCGCAAATCAGGAGTTTTTCAGAAAATGTTGTAAAAATAACTTTCTCAGATTTAAAAGAAAGTTTTAAAAGTTTGGAAAAACTAGGGTTTGTTGTTTTGTTCTCTCTTTTTTTTTAAAACATGGCTAGTTCCCTTTCGGGTTTTAGTCATTATGTTTAGCCTATGACCAAGCCCTCTTGGTCAGGGTGAACCATAGCTACGCACCAGGCAGGATTCGTGTGGAGAGGAGGTGAGTCACGCGGACTACTTAAATACCAAGCTCCCACCGAAACCATTCCTAGACATGCTTGAGAGGTTGCCACACCACCGAGCCCTCCGAGTTAGGGTGAACCGAGCTACGCACTGCAGGATTCTGCAGAGGAGGTGAGTCACTAGGACTGCTTAAATACCAGGCTCTTCCGGATCCAATCCTAGGCATGCATACAGGGGTTACCACACCCTAGCTCAGTGACTTAGCCATAGGTTTGTTCAGTGCATTAAGTCTTATGTGGTTTTGTGTTTAAGTAGTCTAATCTTAGGGTTCAGGTTCCTATCATTCTATTCTATGTTCCATGCCTTTTCTACCCTTATACAGTTCACAGAATCACACATAGAGTTAGGGGTACTTACCTGGTGGACTGCGGGTCGGGGACTTAGGTGCCATGCCAGAAAACCTGCTTATTTTTCAAAGATAATCATTTGGCTCGCTTTGAAAATGTTTTGGGCCTTAGCCCACAGGCCGAGAGTTTAAAACTGGGCTCTGATACCAAATTGAAACACCCCACACCCGGCCCATGAGCCTGAACCGAATTTGGTATGTTCCTAAAGTAAACCGGTTTCAAAGATTTTCGTTACTTAGAGAAAATTTGTAAAATATTTAGAAAAATGTTGTTGTGAATTGGGCTTAGATTGGAAACCCATTTAATTAATCTTGTAAATCCAATTTTTATTAAGGTGACAAAATAATTTTTAGGGTTTATAAAAAAAATAACACTTAACTTTAGTCATAATAGTTCGTAACATAACAATTTAAAGTAAAGGTGATAAGAAAAATCCACTTTGGGCCTTATGGCCTTATTACATCAAGTAAAACCCAAAACAAATAATAAAGTCCAAATCGAATAAAATATTCAAATAGAACATGGCCACCTCAAGGTCTACCGTCCCGGTCCAAATCCTGCTTCATTACCCGAAAATATTTCCATAATCGGGTGAGTCAATGACTCAATGTGCACATAGTACTAACATTTAACAAATCAGGCATACATGTTCATATCAAATTCATATTCATATAAAAATAATTGATGATGCAACCAAAACCCAAGCCTATTTGTCCATCCGCTACACACCACCCGTACCTACCAGTCACACCATGGGGACTACTAAGTCAACCCTCCATCCACTACACACCATCGAAGGTAGTCGCTGCAGACGACGTGCTCATCGCCCATATAATTTGTGTCATTAGACACCATATTCAAATAATGTAACCGGTTACCAAATTCGGATAATGTAACCGGAGTTACCATATTCAAATTTTGTGACCGTAGTCACCATATTCCGCAGAGACCAAGTCAACACCTTCTTCCCTTTCACATAGATCCCTAATGCCCCATAAATTTTATATCATGCATAACATACTTAATTCCACATTCATATATATATATTTTCACATGTTATAAAATAACATATTTCATAATCCTATCAGAAGTAGGAAACATACCTGAGTACTTTTGTACCACATTAGGGTACTTAGCCATATTCAAATTCTTTTGTATAATCATATAGTTAATATTTGCCATATAACGTATTGAAGGTTAGTATGGGTACACACCTGATTTGTTTAATAGATTCCTTGAAATTTTGAAGAGCGATCTACCGATCTAGATTTTTACTCCTATATTCGGCCAACCATTAAAATATATTAACAAACCTATTTGGCTTAAAAACCAAATCCAAGTAGGATTTGTATTACTTACCTTGTTGCCGAATTGAAAGATTGTAAATCAAATGCCTAAATTGATAGCATTCCTTCCTTAAATCGGCTAGCCACTAAATCGTATTTATGTCGGTTTCTAACTTTTGAGTAAATGGAAAATAATTCCAAATATCAAGAACAAACCTTGGTGAATGTCACTTACCATACAATTTCCAAATCAAGAGGATTCCTTTATATGCTGTCGAAATCCCTATAACTTCATGTTAGATTAAAGCTAACTTTAATAAATAAAATTTTGCCTTTGGCCGAATGTGTCTCACCTTAAATTTCTTGAATCTGAAATCCCGAAACTCTTCCTTTGATATTCGATAGTTGTAAAAAGATCCCGAGAGATCCTTGTAGATTCGGCCAAAATTGCTAATAGGATTAGTATCTTGATTTTGGTAAAAGAAAAGGAATGTAAATTGATTGACCACAGATCTTACCCTTTTGATGTTGTAGTTGATTGCTCCTTTACTTAGAACCAACAAAGATTCTGCTTTGATAGTAGAAACAGAGAAGAAAATAGAAGAAGAGAATATGGATTTTACTTAAAGAAAAATTCGTGAGAGAGGAGTTTTGCTATGAGATTTTCGGCAGGCTTAGAAAAGATGAGAGAATAGCCTAAATTCTCCTCCTTTAATCGAAATTGCTAGACCAAGAGTCCTTGACTTGGCCACTACTCCTCATAAGTGATAGTATTATCTTTTAATTATCACCTTATTTAGATTAAAAGTATTTAATCCATCCTTTATCTCTTCAATTAAAATCCTTTATTTATCACTTTAATTTATCAAGTTTTAACAGAAATAAAACTCCTCCCTTTTCTAGAAATAGGTGCCGTCCACCCCTCAGCCTTGGAAGCAAAAATAAAGCCTTCATTATTTGCTTTCCAAGTGACTCGAACTCAGGCCCATTCCTTCTTACACATGGCGCCATTTCCATAAGCCTTAAGTGACACCTTCAGGCCAACTTTCCAAGCCCGATTGTGTGTCAAATTTCACCAACTTTTACTTTTAAGGCCCTCTTGCCCTTATTTCCTATTTTGAACTTTAAAATTTGACATTCCTGCATTATTTTTAAGTTTCCTAAAAATTTTGATCGGCTCTGTAACTTGTCATTTTTCTTACATGTTCAAGTTTCCAAAATGTTCAGGTTTCCAAAATGTTCAGGTTTCCAAAATGTCAAAAATTTATTCTTAGTGCTTAAACTTGTCATTTCATACAATTAAACTGAAAATGCATAGGCCCTTTTCAGGATGTTACAACTACATTCGCCTTGTCTGGGTGATATTCTATCGAACAATCATAGTCCTTTAATAGTTCCACCGACCTTCGCTGCCTCAAGTTTAACTCTTTCTGAGTCAACAGGTACTTGAGACTCTTGTGGTCTGTGTAGATCGTCGACTTTTCGCCATAAAGGTAGTGCCTCCATACCTTAAGAGCGAAGACCACTGCTGCTAATTCCAAGTCATGTGTTGGGTAGTTCACCTTATGTGGCCTCAACTGTCGGGACGCATATGCGACTACCTTCCCGTCTTGCATCAATACGCAACCCAAACCTGTATGGGAAGTGTCATAATACACTGTAAAATCCTTTCCTACCTTAGGTCGAATCAACACTGGAGCTTCCGTTAATACCTTCTTGAGCTTTTCAAAGCTCTCCTGCTGCTTATCTGTCCATACAAAGGGTACTTCCTTCCTCAGCAACTTTGTCAAAGGCGCGGCTACTAAAAATCCTTCCACGAACCTTCTGTAATAGCCTACCAATCCCAAGAAACTACAAATCTCTACCACCGACTTAGGTGGTTTCCAATCCAACACTGCTTCAATCTTCTTAGAATCCACCCTTATTCCTTTGGCAGACACCACGTGTCTTAAGAAAGCAACTTCCCTAAGCCAAAATTCACACTTGCTGAATTTGGCATAGAGCTTCTTCTCCCTTAACACTTGCAACACAATCCGGAGATGCTCATCATGCTCCTCTTCAGTCTTGGAGTATTCGAGGATGTCATCGATGAACACCACGACGAACCTATCCAAGTAAGGTTGAAACACCCAGTTCATCATATCCATGAATGCGGCTGGGGCGTTGGTCAACCCAAACGGCATTACTACAAACTCAAAATGGTCGTATCTTGTCCTAAAGGCTGTCTTATGGATATCTGCCTCCTTCACCTTTAACTGATGATATCCTGACCTTAAGTCGATCTTTGAGAACACTGCCGCCCCCTTAAGCTGATTGAACAAGTCATCAATCCTAGGCAAAGGATACTTGTTCTTGATGGTCAGCTTATTCAACTGACGATAATCTATGCACATTTGCATAGTTTCGTCCTTCTTCTGTACAAATAGGACCGGTGCTCCCATAGAGACACACTGGGCCGGATAAAACCACGGTCAAGTAATTCCTGGATTTGAGCCTTGAGCTCAACTAACTCTTTTGGCGCCATTCGATATGGAGCGATTGACATAGGAGCTGTTCCCGGTAGCAAGTCTATTCTAAATTCTACCTCCCTATCCAGGGGTATTCCTGGTAATTCCTCTGGGAACACATCCTCAAAGTCCCTTACAGTTCTAACTCCACTGACACCTCCTTCCTTTCCATCTAACGCACTTACAAAGGCTAAGAATGCACTGCACCCTTTACGAACCATCTTCTCCGCCTTCAACGATGAAACTACGTTAGACAAGTAGTTTCTTCTTTCTCCAATCATTACTACCACTTCATCTTCCGGGGTCCTTAGTTCCATTCGTTTAGCCGCACAATCCAACACGGCCCGGTGCTCTACTAACCAATCCATACCAAGTATGAGGTCAAATTCTCCGAAGGGTAACTCCATTAAGTCAGCCCGAAAGCTCACTCCACAATTTCTAGGATACACTCAAAGATCTTATCCACCACTACATCGGCCTAATGGGCTTACTACGGTCATCTCCCTATCAGAAAGTTCAGAGTCTAGGCCTAGTGTTTCAACTACACCATAGGCAACATAAGAATGGGTCAAGCCCACATCAATAAGAGTAAAATAGGGCTTGCCATGAATGAGAACGTACCGGTTATGACGTCCGGTGCATCACCATTCTCCCTACGGTGAACCGCATAATTCGAACTCAACTGCCTTGCCTCAGTATTAGCAGCACCTCGGCCTGGTGTTTCACGTCCTCTACCATTTCCTCGATTATTCAGACCACGACCTCGCTGAGGCTGCTGTCCCCTTCTACCAGCCTGATTAGCATTTTGAGCTGCTAGGCGATTCTCATCTGGTTTCTTCAGGCAGTCCTTGATCATATGGTCCTTTGACCCACATCTGAAACACCCATCTGTCTTCTTCCAGTATTCGCCTAAGTGTTTCTTCCCACACTGATCACAAGGACGACATCGCCTCTGTACCAACTTGTCGACCCATGCCCATCACTCGGGCCTTTTCTGCCCATTTCCCGATGATCCTGACGACCCATAACCCCTCTTGGGTCTATTCCTATCAGAGCTCTGCATAACCGAGTCCTTGATTCCCTTGGCTACCTTAGCCTTCTCTACTAACGCAAAAAACTCCCGTTCTTGATGTGGAGCTATCAATAACCTTAGGTCATCCCTTAAACCGTCTTCGAACCGTACACACCGCTCATGCTCCATAGCCACTACTCCTCGAGTATATCGGCTTAACCTCAGAAATTCAGCTTCATATGCTGCTACAGACTTGTTCCCTTGAACCAGCCCCAAAAATGCCTTCCTCTGCTCATCAATATAATGTGTGCCGACATACTTCTTCTGATATGCGGCCTTAACATATTCCCAGGTCAAATCCTCAGCTGGGGCACCATCCCGAACTGTTAGCCACCACTGATACGCTTCATTGCGTAGCAGCGCCACCATTCCTTTCAACTTCTCCTCAGGGGTCAGATCGAGCTCATCCATAATACACTCGATTGCTTTCAACCAGTATTCAGCTGTATTGGGTGCCACACTAGATACTCCACGGAACACCTCACCGTTGGCTCGGAGTCACTCGGGTACAGATTTTTGAGCTCCCGTATTCCCACCAGTTCCAGCCACCATTTCAAGAACCTGCAGCATAGCCTGCGATACAGCATCATCCCCCATCTAAGCTTGCTGCTCGACACCAACAGCTGGGGGTGGTGATGGCGGTGGTAACTCATTATCAGACCCTTGACCCGATCTAACGGGTTCTGACACAGTCATTCTTCCTCTACCGCGTCCATGACGATCGCGTCCTCTAGAACTCATATCTAACGACGCGCTTTAATCTGATTAAGAAATTTTATGAATTAGCTTTTATTCCATTGATTAACCGCGAAGAAGTTTTATGAAAAGAATTTTAGGAGTGGTTCTTTTGTATTCATACATGCACACAGTCTTTACATTCATACATCCATCAATCAATTATGAACTTTCGTTCATTCAGAGAAATGTTGTAGTTTTCATTGTTGTTGTTTTTTCCACTACCCAGGGTATTTTCGTAATTTGCCCTACAGGGGTATTTTCGTAATTTGCCAAAATAAGGTTCCTTGGTGATTTTGTCAATAAGGGTATTTTGGTAATTTTTAAAATCTTGGAGGTATTTCAAAAAATTTTGAAATCCGAGGGTATTTCAGAAATTAACCCGGGTAAATTTGTAAATCTTAATAAATCGAGGGTACTTTAAAATTTTACAAAACTTGAAGGTTGTTTCTGAGAATTTGTTTTCCAAATCAGTTTTGTTGCAGAAATTTTTGAAGATCGGGGGTCATTCTGGTAATTTTGTAACTCGGGGGTATTTCAGTAATTTTGCAAGTTAGGGGTAATTTCGTAAAATTTTTCAAAATCAAGGTGTTTTGATATTTGGCAAATTAGGGTTTTTGGACATTTTATAAAGTATTGAAATTTTGATAAGAAGTGTGGGTATTTGAAATTTTCATAAACCAAGGGCATTTTTGTAATTTTACCACTAGGGGCATTTTTGTAATTTTTATAGATCGAAAATATTTCAAGAAAATTTATAAAAATAATCTTTTCAAATCAAGAGGGTAATTTAGAAATTTTAAAACTAGGGTTTCCATAAAAATACTGCTAGTCCCTTTCGGGTTTTAGCTAGGGGTTTAGCTTGTGTATAAGTCCTCTTGGCTAGGGTGAACCGAGGCTACGCACCAGATAGGATTCGAGTGGAGAAGAGGTGAGTCATGCGGACTGCTTAAATACCAAGCTCCCACCGAAACCAATCCTAGACATGCGCACTATGGTTACCACTCCCTAACTCAGTGACTTAACCACAGGTTTGTTTAGTTAGGCATTTAAGTCTTATGTTTTTGTTGGGGTATATTAGTCCTAGGGTTCAAGTACTTAATCTCTATTCTACGTTCCATTTCTACCCTTCTACAAATCATAATATAAATCACACAAAAGATTGAAGTACTTACCTGGTGGACTTCGGGTCGGAGACTTAGTGGGCCATGCCAGAAAAACCTGCTTAATTCACAAAATCCCTTTTGGGCTTAACTTTGAAAATGTTTTGGGCCTTAAACCCAAGGTCGAGAGTTTAAAACTGGGCTCTGATACCAAATTGAAACACCCCAAACCCGGCCCATGAGCCTTGACTGGATCTAGTATGTTCCCCGGTGTAAACCGTTTCAAATTCTTTTGTTACTTAGGAAAAACTTGTGTGTTTTGAAAGAAAGATTGTTTTGGGTTGGGCTTGAGTTGAGAACAAGTTTAATTCTTTGTTAAAAATCCTTTACTTTAGGTGACAAAACAGTTGGGCTTTGTTTTAAAAAAAAAATGATTTACTTAATCTTTTAATAAATAAAGGTTTGTAAGCTTAACAAATAAAAACAGAATAAAATATTTCTACTAAGGCCTTACATCAAATAATTCCCAAAATTTAAATTCAAAATACTTAAAGTAAAATAGTCCAAATAAAAGAAATCTGAACTTCACATGGCCTCCACTAAGCATCTGCAAAACTCGGTCCATCACTGATCGTCACCTGAAAAATAATCCCACAAGGGGTGAGTTAAACAGACTCAATGTGTAACCAACACTAACATTTAGTAATTCAGGCATACATTATCATACATGTTCATAAACATATAGAAGAAAATAATGATGCAACCCGAACCCAAACCTAGATAGCCATCCGCTACACGTCCCCCGTACCAACCTACACACCGTGGGGACTATTAAGTCAACCCTCCATCCGCTACACACCATCGAAGGCAGTCACTGCAGTCGACGTGCTCATCGCCCTTATAAAGATTCATGGTCTTAGGTCACCACATTCAGATATCGTGGTCTTAGGTCACCACATTAAGATTTACGTGGTCTTAGGTCACCACATTCAGATTTCGTGGTCTTAGGTCACCACATTAACTTCCCCTTTTCATATAACCCATATGCCCCATATTTCATACACATTATGCAATTTCATGCCTTAATTCACATTCTTACCAGTTTTCACATGTTAAAAATAACATATGTTCATAATCCTAGTAGGAGTAGGAAACGTACCTGATTACTTTTGTACCATAACATGGTATCTTGGCCATATTCACATTCTTATAAACATACACATATTAATTATTGCCATAAACCTTATTAAAAGATAGTATGGGTACACACCTGATTCGCTTAACAATTCCACTGAAATCCTGAATTCCAATCTTAGATCTTTAACTCCCTACATTCGGCCCATATTAAAGATTTAATGAAAAACTCATTCGGCCATAAAACCAAATCCAAGTAGGATTTGTGCACTAAAACTTACCTTAATGCCGATTTGCTTATCACTCAAATCCCTAAAACTTTGCTATTCTCCTCCTTGTATTCGACAAAACATTGGATCTCTACATAGGTTAGCTTCAGCTTTTTAAACAAAGTAAGAGATAGATCTAGATATCCAAAATAGGCCTTGGCCGAATATACCTATGTGCTTACCTTCCCAATCTTAAATCCCGGAAATGATCTTTTGTCTTAGATGCCTGTCAAAATCCCTATAATCATATGTTAGATCGATTTTTAACACTTAATCACTATTAAATGGCCGTTGGCCGAATGTCAAAGTGTTACTCACCTTAGATCCTTGAAATCCCGAAAGCACAATTTGATTATGGAGATGTCGACAATAGCAGAGATCCCGGAGAACTCCTCCTTCTATAGTCGACACTACCCAAATCCCGAAAGATCCTTCATAGATTTGGCCATAGAACATTATTGGGTTAAGACTCAAACTTTCGGCTAAAAGAAGAGGGAATGGGAATAACATGACAATAATCTAATCCTTACCCATAGTGTTGTAGTCGACAACCTCCCTTGCTTGAAGTCCTAAAGAAATCGGCTAGGAAGACTGAATAGTTGTCAAAGATCTTGGCTTTTGGACTTGATGGAGTAATCGGCTAGGGGTTGTCTTTAGGGTTTCGGCTTTCGATGAACTAAAACAAATAAGAAGAATAGAGATGGAGGATTCGGCAATAGTGAGTCTTTGAGAGGGAGCTTGCAGTTTTGTCAACGAAAGGAAATAGAGAAGATGACAAGAGAATTTCGGCAGAGACTTTCAAAAGAAAAGAAAAAGAAACAAATGACCTTTCTTCATTCCTTTTGGCCGAAAATACTACACTTAGTTCCCCCTATTCGGCCAACTATCCCTTATTTTGATAAAGTTTATCTCTTTATTATCACTTTATTCAATAATAAAATTAATCCCTCAATTATCTTTTATCTCTAAAAAAAAATACCAATAATTATCCATCTATTTTTCGAATTTTAACAAAAATAAAACACCTCCCTTTAGTGCCTTATTGCCGTCCACTTCTTCCTACCTTGCAGCAAAAATAAAACTTCTTTTTGCTTTCCTTGTGGCTCGAACACAAGCCCAATTGCTTGTGTAGGTGGCGTCACTTACCTGGCCTTAAGTGGTGCCTCCAAGCCACTTAAACAAGCCTATGTTTGTGTCAAACTTCTTCTATTAATTTTCTTAAGACCACCTTGTTTTAATTTCCTCTTTTACACTTAACATTTCTAAATCATTTCCTTACATTTCTAGGTTTCCAAAAATGTTCACTTTCCTCTTTTAACTTAAGTTTCCAAAATGTTCACTTTCCTCTTTTACCTTAACATTTCCAAGTTTCCAAAAATGTTCATCATACATTCATAATACATAAGACATGCCATTTCGTATAATTAAATCAAAATTACATAGGCCCATTTCCAGGATGTTACAAGTTGCGTGAAACAGATTGAAGATACTAGCCTATCTCTTTGAAGATACAGCCATTTGACAAGACCAGGTAAAATGGGTCCTTTTATCGTCTTTGTAACACCCCAAACCTGGCCTAGACGTTATGACCAGATCTAGCATGTCACGTGGAAGGGTTGTTTAAAAAAACTGTGCATTTGTTAAAAGTTCGTATTCTCTTTGAAAACTTTGAGCTTTATTGTTTGTGAAATTCAGATTTGATTTTATGGTCTTCTTGTAAAAACGTTATTATTAATATTTTTGAAAACTTTATTTATAATAGAAATCAGATTCAATAAATTGTGAAAATGTGATATTTTGAAAACAGTTATTGTCGTTTTAAAAAAATCTAGAGTTTAATCGTTCATATTTTGAATATAACTGAAATGAAAGCTTAAAAGAAAATTTAAATTCCAATGGCCTTATTACAAAATATTACCAAAATTAAAATAAATCTCAAATAAAACAAAACGGAAATTTACTAAAGTTTGGGAGAAGTATTCCAACCTATGGCCATCACAGAGTCCTCTGCAGCTCCAAATCCTCTAATGCTGGGGATCACCTGCAAGGTCAAAGCAAAGTAGTGAGTTACGAGAACTCAGTGTGTAATCTGTAACACCCCAAATCTGGACCATACGTTACGATCGAATCTGGTATGCCACAGGGTGAAGAAAAATCAAGACTTAGCTATATTTATGAAAAACCGGCGATTTGGAAGATAATAATATTTTTTCCATTTATTATGTGGTCTTTTGAAAACATGATGATTAGTTTAATGAAACTCCAATTTAACTTTAGTATTTAAACCACCGAGGTGTCGCGTTTGACATAAACCGCAAAATAATAAAATAAACCGAAGGGCAACCTTGAAAGGCCTTATTACATAGCAAAAAATCCCAAATTAAAATAAACTTATAGAAATGCCGAAACTATAAGGGAAAGAAATAAAAAATATGGCCTCCACGAGTCCGCCTCGACTCTTGCATCCATGAGCTATTGCTCACCTAAAAAGTTAAGGAAAGGGTCACCAAGACTCAGTATGTAAAACCTCCCACATTATACATACTGCATGAAGCCCACAATCACACATTGGCCTTAGCCCACATATCAACATACAACGCATGAGATGCATTAAGCCCAACCCAAACCTAGTTTTTCCATCTGCTACACACCAACCCATAGTAACCAGTCACACTGCGGGGATTTTTACAATCGACCCTCCATCCGCTACACTCCATCGCGACAGTCATGCTGCCATTTAAACATGATCACTAAGTGACCAAATAAATATATATATATATACATCGTGGCAGAGCCACAAATCACCATGTGACCAATAATAATGTATGAACATATGTATATATATCGTGGCAAAGCCACTGATCACTATGTGACCAATTAAGCACTTCTCCTTCATATCAAGCCCATACCCATGATCTACATACAAAACCTAACAATGTAACATGCTATTCATAACACATCAGTCTGTCACACATACATTCGGCTATGCAAAGTAACGATACAGTCACGTACCTGGCAATTCTAGCTTACCCCTAAGGGCATCACGACTGTCTACACAGCCCCTTTTCCGGCTTTTTAGCCCATACAAACATTAGCACAGTTATAGTATAGTGTGCGGAAGTTTACACACCTGATAACATAAGACGACACTCTCTATGTCGACGCTAACACTAGCCGAAACCACCGCTATCTGCCTATTGTTTTGCTCAGAAGCCGGCCCACAACCTGGTGGCCAATCTCGAATAGCAGACACCGCATGTTTCTTGAACTTTGGAACTGGGACTACAGATCCAACCCCTTCCTTCGATTTGCTGACATTCGAGTCCATGAATGACCTTGGTCAGAAGGTACTATAATGATTTCTTAACGAATTATTAGATTAATACTCGAATAATGAAAGGAAACCAATTGAACCACTCAGGGAGAATCGAAACCCTTATCTTGAAATCCCGAAACAGTGTTGCGGTTCGAAGGCTAAAGATTTCTGGCTTCGAAATCTAGGCGATTAACTCTCCTTCAAATCCCAGAATGCCTTCCCAAAAAAAAACAAGATTAGTGCAAACGTCAAACTAATAATGGCCCAAACCACCTACTTGCCATTCGACTTTGGCCTCATAAGCCGAAAAAGATTACCAAAAAATAATAGCACAAGTCGACACTTACCTTTATAGAGGACTTTGGCTACCACTTGCAAGAAGATTCGACAATTAAAGAAGAAGATTGAAATACCGAAAGAAATAAAACCGAGCCACAAATGAGATCTAAGATTTTTTAGCTTTTAAGAAAGATCCAAAAGAGAGATGAACAAGGAGAGGCTTAGGTGTTTTCAGCTTTAGAAGAGTAGAGTTAGGGTTTTTTTTTTCGATTTTTGGCAGAAAAAGAGAAGAAGGTGAACCTTTAGTTACCAAAATTAGGGGGAGATAAGAAGAAGAGGAAGAAAATCAAAAGCTATGCTCTAGGAAAATAATGAAAAATTCGGCACCCCTTAGCCCCATCTACCCGTTTTCCCCCTTTGCACACAGTGTCCCAAATTCAGCCACCTCTTCCCCCTCTATCTTATCCCTCACTTTTCTCTTATCCTCACCTTCCTATCTTCTGACCCAATCCACACTCATTCCCTCAAGTCCTAGCCGAAACTACCTCTCACTCCCCAGGCGCATATAAAAAAACACTCCCTTTTTTGCTTAGCATGGGATTCGAACCTGCTCCCTCCAATCATGCTTGTGGCGTCACCTATCTGTTCCCCTTAGTGGCGCCTCCTTGCCACTTTACCAATTGATTTTTTTTTGTGCTAGCTTTCCCATTCAAGTACCCGTAAGGCCCACTTCACCTAGTTCCCCCTTTTAGTGACTAGAAACGAAATTTTTACCAAGGCTCAAGCTCAACTTCAAGCCTTCCCAAAAGCTCTAAACATATCAGACACACACATATAGTATGTCATACATACACAACACATCAAAAATACAAAGCCCCCATTCTAGGATGTTATATTTCTACCCCTTTAAAAAGAACTTCGTCCCTAAAATTACCCGATCAAAAGAGGTGAGGATATTGCTGTCGTATAACATCCTCCGGCTCCCATGTAGCTTCCTCCGATCCGTGATTCTGCCACAGAACCTTAACCAATGGAACCAATTTTCTTCGCAAAACTTTAACATCACGCTCCAAGATCTGAACAGGTTCCTCCTCAAAAGTTAAATCAGGCTTTACTTCCAGTTCCTCCAACGGTAGCACATAAGATGGGTCTGAACGGTAACGTCGCAACATTGAAATATGGAATACATCATGAATCTTACTTAGCTCTTAAGGTGGCTCAAGCTAATAAGCAACTGGTCCTACACGCTTCAACACCCGATAAGGCCCGATAAACTTAGGGCTTAGCTTACCCTTCCGTCCAAACCTTAGAATTTTCTTTCACAGTGATACCTTCAAGAAAACTCGATTTCCCACTGCAAACTCTATGTCCCTTCGTTTCAGGTTAGCGTAAGACTTCTTACTGTCCGACGCTTCCTTTAACCTAGCCTGAATTAACCCAACCTTATTCTCCGTTTCCAATACTAGTTTCGGACCCAAAATCTGTCATTCACCCAACTCTGTCCAACATGTAGGAGTATGACACTTTTGCCCATACAATGCTTCATACGGTGCCATCCGAATACTAGACTGGTAACTGTTATTATACGCAAATTCTGCCAATGGTAGAAAGTCCTCCCAGCTACCTTGGAAATCGATAATGCAACCTCTCAACATGTCTTCCAAAATCTGAATCACCCTTTCTGACTGTCCGTCCGTCTATGGATGAAACGCCGTACTAAAATCCAACTTTGTACCTAACGCCTGATGTAACGCCCTCCAAAATCTTGACGTAAACCTAGGGTCCCTGTCCGAGATAATGGACACTGGACTCCATGCAACCTCACAATGTCTGCTATATAAAACTTAGCCAACTTTTGTAAAGAATAATTAACCCGAACCGGTATAAAATGAGCGGACTTCATCAAATGATCAACAACTACCTATATCGAATCCTTCTTAGTAGGCATAAGAGGTAGCCCAATAACAAAATCTATAGTGATTCTTTCCCATTTCCATTTTGGAATCTTCACTGGCTACAACAACCCCGAAGGCAACTGATGCTCCGCCTTTATCTGCTGACATGTCAAACATTTACCTACAAATTCAGTTACCTCCCGCTTTAGACCTGGCCACCAAAATTGTTCTCGTAAATCCTGATACATTTTACTTCCTCCCGGATGCATAGCATATGGGCTACTATGCGCTTCCTAAAGAATCATCCACCTCAATTCCATGTCCCTCGGCACACAAACCTTCTTTTGAAAACACAGAACCCTGTCAACGTTTAGATTATAGTCCCCTATTTCACCCTGTTGCACTTAAGCTAGTCGGGCACTCAAGTCATCGTCCTGCAATTACTTCTCTTTAATCTGATCTATCCATGTCGGTTTTACCTGAAGCTCAGCTAGCAAACTCCCATCTTCATACAGGCTTAGATGAGCAAACATCGCCCTCAGATTTGAAATCACCTTTCGGCTTAGTGCATCTGCCACCACGTTAGCTTTACCCGGATGGTATTCAATCGAACAATCATAATTCTTTAGTAGTTTAATCCACCTCCTCTGCCTCAAGGTCAACTCCTTTTGGGTGAGGAGATATTTCAAACTCTTATGATCTGTATAAATGACGAACTTCTCTCCATACAGATAGTGTCTCAAGATCTTCAAAGCAAAAACCACCGCCGCCAACTCCAAGTCATGCTTGGGATAATTTAGCTTATGAGGTCTCAACTACCGAGACACATAAGCAACCACTCTTCTGCCTTGCATCAACACACATCCTAACTCGGTGTGCGAAGCATCACAATAAACTACGAACTCCTTTCTAGCCTCTAGTTGAATCAACACCGGAGCTTCTGTCAACACATTCTTCAACTTTTCGAAACTTTCCGTTTGCTTGTCACCCCACACAAAAAGTACTCCCTTCCTCAACAACTTGGTTAAAGGTGCAGCAATCAAGGAGAATCCCTCAATGAACCTCTTGCAATAACCATCAAGACCCAGGAAACTCTGATTTTCCGTCATAGACTTGGGTGCTTTCCAATCCATGATAGCTTCAACCTTCCGGGGATCAACTGTGACCCCTTCAACCGACACAGCATGTCCTAGAAAAGTAACCTCCCTTAACCAAAACTCACACTTACTAAATTTTGCATACAATTTCTTCTCCCTCAGGATTTGTAATACCACTCGTAGATGTGAATCATGCTCCTCCTCCGACCTTGAATACACCAAGATATCATCTATAAATACTACCACGAACCGGTCCAAATAGGGTTGGAACACTCGGTTCATCATATCCATAAATGTCACTGGTGCGTTATTCAACCCAAATGGCATTACCAATAATTCGTAATGGCCATAATGAGTCATGAATATCCGATTCTTTGACCTTAAGCTGATGGTATCCTGATCTCAAATCTATCTTTGAGAATACTGACGCCCCTTTCAGTTGATCGAACAAGTCATCAATCCTTGGCAACGGATACTTGTTCTTGATAGTCAACTTGTTCAGCTGACGGTAGTCAATGCACATACGCATTGATCCATCCTTCTTCTTGACAAATAGCACTGACGCTCCCCAAGGTGATACACTTGGTCGGATGAAACCTCGATCCAACAATTCCTGAATCTGGGCTTTGAATTCCACCAACTCCTTTGGCGCCATTCTATATGGTGCAATGGATACTGGTGCTGTTCCGGAAGAAGATTAATTCTAAACTCCACCTCACGATCCGGAGGTAGTCCGGGAAGTTCTTCTGGGAAAATGTCAGAAAGCTCCCTCACCGCGCTAACATTCTCCACAGTTGAATCTTGGACCTCCAAAGTACAAACAAAGGCTACGAATGCCCTACACCCTTTTCTCATCATTCTTTCAGCCTTTAGAGCGGATACTACATTAGACAGATAGTCCTTCCTTTCACCTATTACCACCACCTCATCCTCCTAACTAGTCTTTAGTACCATACGCTTGGCTGCACAGTCTAGATTCACTCGATATTACACTAACCAATCCATACCTAAGATCAAATTGAACTTCCCAAAAGGCAGTTCCATTAAATCTGCCAGAATAACTACCCCTTGCACATCTAGAGGTACATCCCTATACAGTTTGTTCACCACTACTGACTGACCTAGAGGACTAATTACAGTCATCTCCCTAGGAATAATCTCAAAGTCTATACTTAAAGTTTCAGATACTACACTAGCAACATAAGAGTGCATCGATCCAATATCAATTAATGCAGAAAAAGGCAAACCAAAAATCAAGAACGTATCAGTTATGACATCCAGTGCATCCCCCTCCTCTCGACGTCTTGCCGCATAGACCAACCCCGACTATCTTGCATCGGTGTTTTCTGTACCTCTGCCTTGCGTTCCACGACCCCGACCATAACCATTACCTCCTCTGGCTGGATCGCGACCTCTCTGCGGCTGTGGTCTTCCTCTACCAGGCTGAACGTTAGTCTGTCCTACCAGCTCCGTGCCACGCCGATCCTGTGGACAGTCCCTAACCAGATGATCCATAGACCCACACCTAAAACACTTCTTTTCACCTACCCAACATTCGACCGAATAAAACTTTTTACACTGGCCACACCTCTGAGGTTGACCATTACCCCCAGATCTCGTACCCTGTCTCGGCCTATCCATCTTATGTCTTTTCTGGAAATGCCCCGTCGTACCCTAACGACCCTATCCTAGCCTTTTCTACTAAAACTATAAATTCTCACTCTCGTTGAGGGGCTATCAACACCCACAGATCATCCCTCAACCCATCCTCAAATCGAATGCAACGCTCATGCTCGGTGGCCACAATCCCTCAGGCATAGTGACTCAAGCGCAGAAATTTCACTTTATAAGCAGCTACCGATTTACTTCCTTGAATTAGATTCAGAAATGCCCTGCGCTGCGCATCCACATAACTTGATCCGATGCACTTGCTCTGGAATGTTGACTTGAAAAACTCCCAAGTAATGTGGTTAGTCCCTGTACTATCCTTGATCGTAAGCCACCATTGGTACGCTTCATCCCGAAGAAGAGACACCACTCCCTTTAGCTTCTCTTCCTCCGTGAAGTCGAGATCATCCATTATACGTTCCACCACTTCCATCCAATACTCAGCTGTACTAGGAGCTACACCGAAAATTCCCCTAAACACTACTTCCCCATTGGCTCTAAGTCGCTCCGGCACAGATTTTTAAGCTTTCGTACCTATGCTTGCTCCCGCAACTCTCTCCAACACTCAGAGTATTGCCCAAGACATCGCATTGTCTCCGCCCGTTTGGTCCTGATACTTAGCCTTCACAGCTGGTGGCACTGGTATCTCATTTCATAACTCATGACCAGACCCTACAGGTTCTGACACAGCAATCCTGCCTCTACCTCAGCCACGCACACCATGTCCCCTAGTGCTCATATCTAGCATTCACGATATATCTGATTAAAAAATTTATGAATTAATACTTTTTTCAACTGATTAATAACGAACAGTCTTATGGGAAAGTAGCTTAAACAGTAGTTCTTTCGAATTCAAAATCACTCTCAAGTCTATATCTCCTAGTTCTAGAGATCACATACATTCCACATCTATATGTATCACAAATAGAGCATCACAGAACAGCATCAACACAAAAGTGACATCCATAAACTTGCCTTCGCCACGTAGGGGTATTTTTGTCATTTCACTACCCAGGGATACTTTCGTAATTCATCATATAGGGGTATTTTGGTAATTTCACAAAATAAGGTATCTTGGTATTTTGCAAAATAGGGGTATTTTGGTAATTTTGTAAATCAGGGGTATTTCAATAATTTTACAAATTAGGGGTGTTTCGCTAATTTTCTCAACCCTAGGGTATTCTGGGTAATTTTACAAAACTAGGGATATAAGTAATTTTACCAAAAATAGGGTATTGGTCCCTTTTCGAGTTTTAGTCATGAATTTTGGCCCATTAACAAGTCCTCTCGGCCAAAGTGAACAAACACTACGCACCAAGTAGGATTCTAGCGAAGAGGAGGTGGGCCACTAGGACCGCTTAAATACCAAGCTCTCCCTAGATCCAATCCTAGACATGCGTATGCCTGTTGCCACACTCCAACCTAACGACTTATTCATGGACATGTTTAATTAGAGAAATTAAGTCTTATGGATTTAAGACTTGTGTACCTAGGCCTAAACTCCATAACCCTAGCATACTCACCTATGTTCCTATAAAGCCCATTAATTCCAATCATGCATACCACATCAAATGTTAGAATTCTTACCTGGGTGGATCAGGTTCCGCCAGACTCGAAGGCCATATCTCAACCCAAAACATTTTTTCTTAAACTCACTTCAAACTATAAAACACCGCTGGACCCAATTCACAGCCTGAGTTTTGAACTATGCTCTGATACTAAAAATGTAACACCCCAAACTCGGCCCATACATTACCCCAAACTCGGTCCATACATTACGGCCGAATCTGGTATGCCACAGGGTGAAGAAAAATTAAGACTTAGTTATATTTATGAAAAACCAACGATTTGGAAGATAATAATTTTATTTTCATTCGTTTAGTATGTGGTCTTTTGAAAACATGATGATTAGTTTAATGAAACTCCAATTTAACTTTAGCATTTAAACCCCCGAAGTGTCGCGTTTGACATAAACCGCAAAATAATAAAATAAACTGAAGGGCAACCTTGAAAGGCCTTATTACATAGTGAAAAATCCCAAATTAAAATAAACTTATAGAAATGCCGAAACTATAAGGGAAAGAAATCGAAAATATGGCCTCCACAAGTCCACCTAGGCTTCTGCGTCCATGAGCTACTGCTCACCTGAAAAGTTAAGGAAAGGGATGAGTCACTAAGACTCAGTGTGTAAAACCTCCCACATTACACATACTGTATGAAGCCTACAATCACACATTGGCCTTAGCTCACATATCAACATACAATGCATGAGATGCATTAATCTCAACCCAAACCTAGTTTTTCCATCCGCTACACACCAACCCGTACCAACCAGTCACACCGTGGGGATTTCTACAATCGACCCTCCATCCGCTACACTCCATCGCGACAGTCATGCTGCCATTTAAACAAGATCACTAAGTGACCAAATAAATATATATATACATCGTGGAAGAGCAACCGATCACTATGTGACCAATAATAATGTATGAACATATGTATGTATATCGTGGCAAAGCCACCGATCACTATGTGACCAATTAAGCACTTCCCCTTCATATCAAACTCATACCCATGATCTACATACAAAACCTAACAATGTAACATGCTATTCATAACACATCAGTCTGTCACACATACATTCGACTATGCAAAAAAACAATACAGTCACGTACCTGGCAATTCTAGCCTTACCCCTAAGGGCATCACGACTGTCTACACAGCCCTTTTTCTGGCTTTTCAGCCCATACAAATGTTAGTACAGTTATAGTATAGTGTACGGAAGTTTACACACCTGATAACACGTAAGACGACACTCTCTATGTCGATGCTATCATTAACCAAAACCACCGCTATCTGCCAATTATTTTGCTTAGAAGCCGGCCCATAACTAGGTGGCCAATCTCGAACAGCAGGCACCGCACGTTTCTTGAACTTTAGAAGTGGGACTACAGATCCAACCCCTTCCTTCGATTTGCTGACATTCGAGTCCATGAATGACCTTGGTCAGAAGGTACTATAATGATTGCTTAAAAAATTATTAGATTAATACTCAAATAATAAAAGGAAACCGATTGAACCACTTAGGGAGAATCGAAACCCTTACCTTGAAATCTCAAAATAGTGATGCGGTTCAAAGGCGAACGATTTCTGGCATAGAAATCTAGGCGACTAACTCTCCTTCAAACCCGAAATGCCTTCCCAAAAAAACACAAGATTAGTGCAAACGTCAAACTAAAGATGGCTCTAACCACCAATTGGCCATTTGACTTTGGCCTCAAAAGCTGAAAAAGATTACCAAAAAGTAATAGCACAAGTCGACACTTACCTTTACAGAGGATTTCGGCTACCACTTTCAAGAAGATTCGGTAATTAAAGAAGAAGATTGAAATGCCGAAAGAAATAAAACCAAGCCACAAATGAGATCTAAGAGTTTTCGACTTTTAAGAAAGATCTGAAAGAGAGATGAGCAAGGAGAGGCTTAGGAATTTTCGGCTTTAGAAGAGTAGAGTTAGGGGTTTTTTTTTTCAGTTTTTGGCAGAAAAAGAGAAGAAGGTGAACACTTAGTTGCCGAAATTAGGGGGAGAAAAGAAGAAGAGAAAGAAAATCAAAAGCTATGCTCTAGAAAAGTAATGAAAAATTTGGCACCCCCTATGAAACACCCCAAACCCGGCCCACAAGCCCTGATCGAATCTGGCATGCTCCTTGAGTAAAGCGTAGTTAAATCTCGTTATGATATCTTAAAAATCTTGGTGGTTTTGAAGAAAATAGATTTGGATTGTTCTCAAGTTGAAAACCGTGTTGTAATTTATTTTTGTATTAAAACGTTATCTTCATATCTTTAGAAATTTCAAGTTTAAAGAAATACCAAATTTTAGAGCTTATTATTATTAACTTGAAAACCATAGATGTTTGGGTGTCAAACAATTGATGTTGTTTTACGAAAAAAATGTTTAGTCGTTTTGTTCGATGTTGTTCGCATCATAATAAAAACTTAAAACGCATAAATAAAATAAATAAATGATAATGGCCTTATTACATCAAAACATAACCCAAAATAAATCAAAAAACCTAATAAGAAAAACCCGAATTTGCTAAGTTGAGCATGGCCACCACTAAGTCCTGCACGACCACGTCCCATTTCTTGAGTGTCATCGCAAAATGTTAGCCCACGAAGGGTGAGTCAACGGACTCGATGTGTAACAACACAGACTCCCAAACACCATGGCATATTAAATCACATAAAACAAATATGGACAATGATGCAACCCAAACCCACGTAGATATCCAACCTCTACACATCACCTGTACCTGCCAATCACACTATAGGGATTACTAAATCGACCCTCCATCCGCTACACACCATCGAAGGCAGTCGCTGCAGTCAACTGCACATCGCCCTTATAATTGTGGCATAGCCACCAAATAACGTGACAGAGTCACCAGATTCATAATATGTGACACAAGTCACCAGATAATGTGGTAAAAACCACCAGAACACTTCCCCTTTAACATAATCACCCATATGCCCATGCAACTTACAAAACATACAATTATCATGCAATTTACCTTACCCCAAAATCATAAAGAAATTCCATATATTTTCATATCAATGTTAATAAACATTATTAACGAGTATTAAGGGGTAACGTACCTGAATACACTGTACCATTAAATGGTACCCTTAGCCATGTTTATTCGTCACTTTATTACCACATGCTTAACATTATTATTAATCTATCGGGAATTTAGTGTAGGGTTACACACCTGGTTACTAACGCGATCACCGAATCCCGAAAATCTCGATCTAACGCACTAGATCCCCTTTCCTTGATGCCGATTTGGTTACCAACCAAATCCCAAAACTACGTAGTGCACCTCCCTTGCAATCGGCCTAGAACGAAAACTATTAACAGGAAAAGATGACTCTGGTCTACTGATTCAAAATCCTGGAGATCTTAAAAGAAACCAATTGCATGGTTGATTAAAAGTCAAGACAAATGTCAAAATTTAGCTTTTGTCCTACACATGTCGACAAATAAGAAATAAGGGAGAATAGTAGAGATTCGGTTATGACAGACTTACCTATTCCAAACCGTTTAGAGAAGAAATCAAGGGAGATTTCTGCTTTGTTGATATTCGGCCAAAAACTAATAAGGGATGAGTTTGAGAGATTTCGGCAATGGCTTTAGGAAAAACTATGGAGATTCAGCCAAATTGAAAGGAGAGAATAGGAGAAAGATAAATGGTATTCGGCTTTGGTTTAGAGAAAAGAGGTGAAGGGAGTTTCAGAAAGAATGAAAAAGAAGAAGAAGATTTTAGGCTTTAGCAGGATAAGAGGAGAAGAGAAGATACACAATTTCACTTTTGGTTTTTGGTCAAATGAGAAGAGAATTTCAGCAGAGGGACAAATGAAAAAGAAAAGAGAGAAAAATGGCCTCTCACTTCCCTTATTTCAGCACCTAAAGCCCCTAGCCTAGCCACTTCCCTCCTGGCCGAAAATGCCACAACAAGACCCCTCCATTCGGTGAACTCTTCCTCCCTCATCCAAAACCCCCTTTTTACTCCTACTTAGCTGAATCCTTAAGCTGTCAGACCCAATCTATACTTCATCCATTCAGAGTCCTTGTGTCATCCACCACTGCACCTCCTTGCCGAAAAATAAAAGCTCCTAAATGCTTCCCTTGCTGGTCGAACCTAGGCCCCTTTACACTCCCTGTGGCGTCACCTCACAAGGCTCTAAGTGGCGCCTCTTTGCCACCTTACCAACTTAGTTCTTGTGTCCTAAGCCACACAATAAACTCCTTAAGGCCTAGCTCCCTTAGTTCCCCTTTTTAGGCTTAAAATAAAATATTTTTCTAAGGCTTCTACCTACATCCCAAGGTTCCTGAAGCCCCCAGAACACATTCAAAACATACTCAGGCATGCTACCACATACATTTGAATAAAAATGCATAACCCCTAAATCCCGGATATTACACCTTAGCCCCATCTACCCGTTTTCCCCCTTTGCACACAGTGTCCCAAATTCGGCCACCTCTTCCCCTTCTATCTTATCCCTCACTTTTCTCTTATCCTTACCTTCCGATCTTCTGACCCAATCCACACTCATTCCCTTAGAGTCCCAGCCAAAACCACCTCTTACTCTCCAGGCACATATAAAAAAAAAACACTCCCCTTTTTACTTAGCATGGGATTCGAACCTGCTTCCTTCAATCATGCTTGTGGCGTCACTATCTTCCCCCTTAGTGGCGCCTCCTTGCCACTTTACCAATTGATTTTTTTATGCTATCTTTCCTATTCAAGTACCCTTAAGGCCCACTTCACCTAGTTCCCCCTTTTAGTGACTAAAAATGAAATTTCTACCAAGGCTCAAGCTTAACTTCAAACCTTCCCGAAAGCTCTAAACACACCAGACACACACACACAGCATGGCATACATACACAACACATCACAAATGTAGAGCCCCCAATCTAGGATGTTACATAATCCCCTAATCGGTCATTAATTAGGCCCGAGCCCATACAGAAGTAGACTGGGCCTAAGCCCTATTCAATAACAATCTGGGCCTTAGCCCTATAAACATGATCATGCAAACAAAGTATGCAGCCCAACCTAACAATCCATCCGCTACACACCCCCATACCAGCCCAACCACCTGTGGGGACCAAGTCAACCCACCTAGCCCAACACACCAATACGACAAACAAGCTGCTAATCACAGACTTTGTGGCGGAGCCACTAGAATAACAGAATATACATGGCATAGCCACCAGACAGAATGTGACAGAGCAACCAGAATACACTTCCTTCGATCATCAAACCAACCCATGCAACATATTATGTATGCAATGCATCATACATACAAAAGTGCAAATAAAACATATACATGATAACCAATCCATAGTCAAGGGCATAACAGTCATTTACCCTCCAGGGGTATTTCGATAATTTTACCCTATAGGGGTATTTCGATAATTTTACCCTCTAAGGGTATTTCAGTAATTTAACCTCTAGGGGTATTTCGATAATTTTACCCTCTAGGGGTATTTTGGTAATTTACCATCCAGGGGTATTTCTATAATTTTACCCTCTAGGGGTATTTCGATAATATCCCCTCTAGGGGTATTTTGGTAATTTACCTTCTAGGGGTATTTTGGTAGTTTACCCTTCTAGGGGTATTTCGATCATTTTAGTCGATTTATAGAATAACACATAACATAACAAACAATGGTGTGAGATTACACACCTGATCACGTAGAGTACAATACACTCACGATCGTCGTCACCTATACCAAACATAACACACAATTAACTCTAACTGGAAGAAACGAGATAACGATGCGATTGGGCCTAGGCCCCTTTCTCAGCCCAAATGGGCCCACACGCTCGTGTGGCCCACTTAGCCCGAATCTATCCATAGATACGAGATTCTCATAGTCTAATCCAACATCTACTACCCAATCATACAACTTATTCATACGGGCCCACGGGCCCATTAGGCCCACTTGGCCCCTTTTGGCCCATTGTTGCCCAAACAACATCAACCCACAAGAATACTCATGGTGGCCTCAACTATGGCGTCAAAGCTCCCACACGTGCGCTCGTGTGGCTACCATTGTCGTGTGACCTGCATTTCAGCATTTGCCGATCTACAGCTAGAGTAGGGCGAAATACACACCTGATAGGAGTCTGAAGCTATTCCGAGCTCCGAATGCTCCTATGCCCAAACGCCCACCAAGGTATCCTTCCTCTCCTCATAGAAAGCTCCATTTATAGCCAGCTTCTCACCTTCCCTCTTGCTAGCTTTCTGATGTGGGATCCCTCCTTCAATAGAGTTTAAATCCAACACAACTCTGGCCGTCCAATTCGCAAAATAAATACTCCCTTGCTTGTCATGAGATTCGAACCCAAGCTCTCCCATCAGCCAATTCACACCACTTGCTAGTAAGCCACAAGCTCCTCTTGTGTCTAAAATCATGCGCAACTAAATATAAATCTATGGGCCAAAGTCCAAGTTCACTTAAAAAATAAATCAAAATGAAATGCCAACGCCAAGGATTGAACCTTGGACACCCTTGCTTCCTCTATAGCGTAACCTCCTTGTCTCCCATGTGGTGCCACTTTGCCACTATACCACAACTCCTTTTGTGTCATTTTTCTCCAGATTTTATTCTTAAAGTCTACCTACTAACACCCAGGGTTTTATTCACCTAAAACCAAAAATTTCCTAAAGCCCAACTTGAACCTGGGACTTCATAGAAGCCTCTTAACCTTCTAAAATCCCTCACCTAATAGGCCTAGGGTCGTTCTCTTGTTCTCAAAAATTTTAAACGCTCCCATGGCCAAGGCCCAATAGGCCCAATCCTACTAGGCCCAAATTTGGGTCGTTACAGTCTTTGCTCTATTCTCGTTACACGATAATGAGCAAAGAGGGGCAGCTGTAGTAGCCCATTTATGCCCGGGCTTGAATAAATAAAAAAATAATAAAATAAACCAATGTCCACTTTACAGTCCATTTACAAAACCAAAATTCAAACCGAAATTACCTATCTATTACATACCCAATTACATACCCAATTACACCCTCAGACCCAAAACATTAAAACCTAGCCCAAACTAATACCCAAAACTCGAAAGGGCCCAATACCCAAACTGTTTCAGGACCTAGGGTTTCTGGGAAACCATTGCACCGCAAGAGCCGAGCACAGCCCTTCGGTCATGCCGCAATCCGTACACGAATAATGCTCCACCACCGAGATCTGCGTCATTCACCTGCAAAAGGAAAGAAAAACAACAAAAAATAGCAAGTAGCAGCAAAATAGGGTCTTATGTTTATTTCCCGATTTATTTTTGGGTTATAAAAACCCACTGTAATCTGTAAACAGGAGGAGGATTTTCTATAGAGACATACAAAAATATACACAGAATACAATAAAAAACACAAAAGAACAAAGGTGATTTTTGCTTGTTATATATCGCATTTTGCTATTTTATTTTTTCTATTTTTGCACATATATTTTTTATATACAAATACTAAAAAATAGATAAAACGAGTTTTACCTTTCGATTCGTACTAAAAAAATGAAATTTCTGGCCTCTGGACGCCGTATATGGCGGCGCTGATGGTGGCGCATGTGGCGCTTGCGGCGGTGGCCCGAGTGTCTAATGACCGGAACCCAGACTGGTGGAAGGGAGGATTGAGAGGATTTCTAAGTTTTTTTTTTTTTAAAAACAGATAGATTCAAATGTTTTTTTATATAAATGTGGCTTATATAGCAATATAGAAACGACTCCGTTTTTGCTCAAGACAATAAGCATTAAAACGATGTCGTTTAAAGGCCAGATCTGCGCGTTGACCTGATACCCGGGGGGATCCGCGTATTTTTATAAAAGGGGAAATTTGCCTCCCTGGTCCTTCCGCAATTTTATTATTTTTAATTTCGTTCAATTTAAATTCTCTTTTATTTTTTAATTCAGCCCGTAAATTTATATTTTCTTGCAATCTGATCCTAGGGCTATTCTAAGGCAGAAAGAGGAACAGCGCCGTTTAGGAGATAAGGCATAATTGCCTAATAGGTCCCTATAATGTGACACGCGTTCTAATATGGTCCTTTTACATTTTTACCCTGGATTCTGTTTTATTTCGATTTAATCCATGTTTCTTTGATTTTTTTAGTTCTTTTGTTTTCATTTTTTATTCTTATTTTTAATTATTTAATATTATATGTATATTAAATTATTATTATACTAGGTTGTTTTATTAAATTCAATATTATTCATATATCATTTTAAAATTTGTATATTATTTATTACAATGTATTTTTAAAAATTTTGTATATTATATATTATTATATTATATTACATATAACATTTAAATTGTTTTATTGTTAATATCGTATAAAATTTTGTATATTGTATAATATATATATTGTTTATATTGTTTATTTTAAATATGTAGTTTTTATGCATATATGTTTTAGATTATGGTATTATAAATATATTTCTTTATTTAAAGTTATATATTATTTATTTAAAATGTATCTTATTTATTTTCTCATGAATGTATTATCTTTTAGAATTTGCCATATTTTTATTATTATAATATTTTTCTCATATACATTATTTACATTATTTTTATATATACATTCAATCTTATGTAAAGTTTTCATGCTTATTCCTTAATTTCTTTTTTATAATAATTTTTTTTCTATTGTTTGCTTTCTATCTTTTATTTAATCATTCTTTTTTTTTCCTCTAAGAATAAATTTGTAATCTTTATTTACCTTAGTATAATTGTTATATTGCTTGCATTATTTGCATTATTTGTTATGTTATTCTTTTTACTTAGTAAAATGCTTTTTCAAATTTATGTTTGGCAATGCACTAATGCCACATTTCATTCAAATCATTGTTTTAGAAAACATATTTCATTTTTAATTCCAACTATTTATACAAAAGTTTTTCTTAAATAAGGCAATGTTTTGTGTTTAGAAATTCGGGAAATAGTGCCTTAACGTGTTGGGTTTCGATTTTCCGTTTGACTAAATAACTAAATATCCTTTTAATGAATTTTATAAATCATGGGATGATTTTGGTTACGAGGGTTTAAAACATCATGTCCTAACGTGCTGGATGTGATGTTTGTATTCTTTTGGAACAAAGGAATCTCAAGTTCCAACTCAAATTGTTCAAGTTTTTAAAGAAATCATGTTTTCAAATCTTTTCAAAATTTTAACATTACGACAATAACTAATCAATCCGGTACCAATGTTGGGCATTACGAGGGTGCTAATCCTTCCTCGTGCGTAACCGACTCCCGAACCCATTTTCTCGAACTTCGTAGATCAAAATCATTGTTCTAATAAATCAATTTTCTTTAAAATGTTCAATTTCAATGTGACCCAATCATACCTCGAAAAAAAAAATGGTGGCGACTTCATTTTCGTTTTTTTAAAGTCGATCCCCGTTTTTTCAAAATAATTTAAAAATGGTTTTGATAGTTTTTTCAACCGAAAATTGAGAAAAGAAAATGTTCATGGAAGCCATTAGGGTTAGACAACTTCAAGCTTTAATTGGTGAGTGTTTTTGATCGGTTTTTAATGATTTCTATGGTTTTGATATCGTTGCAACTAGGTCTAGCTAGCCCAGGGACTATTTTGCAAGACTATTAAAGATTTTAGATGTTGTCATTGATGAATATGTATGAGTTTTGAAGTTTTTTTGATAGATTATGAATGCTTGTTGATAGATATACAAGTTTTGTTAAGTGATTCTTAGTAAAAATATTGAAATATTAGGGGCAAAAGTGTAAATGTGCTTTAAAGTGTGTTTTGGACTAAATTGAATAGAGGGATAATTAAATGAGCTAAATTTGATATTATACAGATCAAGAAAAATGGAATTTGGAATTATATCAGGGAAAAGACAAAATACTTGATTAATCGACCAATTTCATCGTTTGTGAACTCGAGGTAAGTTCGTATATTATAAATTTTATTACAAATGTATTTCATATGCTTTGATATTACATGAATTACGAATACGAGACTATGGATATGATCGATAGTGGTTCGACGATGATTTGACATTCAAAATTCTGGTTGAACCTTAGGAATAGTTTAGGATACTAGTGACATGTCATTAGGAGATACATTGAGTTGGCTTCGGGCCATGAATATTGGCTAATTTGGCTTCGGGCCATGATATTAACACTTTGGATATAAGTTACATTTATTTGGCTTCGAGCCATGGTATAGGTACTTATTTTATGAGACTCTTGAGTATCCGACTTCTATTCTGAATGGCTCAATGGGTAAACGAAAGATGTGATTGAGTATGAGAATGATATAAGATGGTACAGGTACGTACTTGACTTATATAAACTTTGGTTTGAAGAAACTTCTAAAGAATGTGATTAATATCATAATTGTGTATATGAAAAGTTTGTTAGCTAATATATGAAATATGTTGATATATTCAAATTGTTGAATTATAATCTTGGGATTGAATTGAGTTTATTTTATACGAGCTTAATAAGCTTTATAACTTACTTTGTTTATTTTCCTGGGTTTTATAGTGTTATCGAGCTAGCTCAGATTCGAGGATCGTCAGAGATCGATTTACACTATCCACCTATCCCTTGGTACCTATAAACCTTGGTATATTAAGTATATGGCACGTATAGGGACTTGGTCTTTTTGGTATATGTATTTTGGCCATTTGTGTTGACTTGTAAATATTAGGTTTGGTTTATATATACATAGCTATGTGAGTTGGCTTATAATGGTGAATTTGATGATGTATATAAGTGTGCAAATGGCCTTTGTTTGAGTTTAGTAATTGCCTTATAAAATGCTAGATGGTGATGTATATATATATATAAGTGTGTGTGTGTGTGTGTGTGTGTTAATGCTCTTATTTGATAATTTCATAATTACTTGTGATAGGTAATATGAATGTTAAATGGTTGGTATTAGAAATGAATTGTGCTTGTGATTTGGTGCAAAATGATGTATGTTTGGGAAAGGTTTATTTGGTTGTTAGTATTGGAAATGGTATGATTTATCCTTGATTGTGGTTAAGTTAGATGTTCATTTATACTATGAATTTGTACCATTTGGGTTGTGTAGGTACATGCAAATTTGGGTGGCAAATTGGCTTGGTAAATAGCCTATTTTTGTCCACACAGGCAGAGACAAGGGTGTGTGTCTCAGTCGTGTGTGACACACGGTTATGTTGCACGGCCGTGTGTCCCCTGGTGTTGAATTAGAAACTAAGTCAGTATGCTCCACATAGCCTCACACACGGGCGTGTGACTTGGCTGTGTGGTATAAGTCAGTATACCTTACAAGTTTGGTACGGTTGTAACACCCCTTACCCGTATTAGATGCCGGAACAGGGTACGAGGCATTACCAGACTTAAACACAAACAATTATGCAATACCTGTAACACCCCAAACCCGACCTAGAAGTTAGGCCCGAATCCGGCGTGTCACACTAAAAAGTTTTTTTTTTTTTGATAACGTATAAAGAAAACATGTCAAATGAGAAAAACATGTTAAATCTTTTTTATTCGTACAAAAATAGATGTTGATTTGTTAAAATCAAGAAAATCAAGTTTGACATGAGATATTTGATAAAATACTACTAACCTCGAAGATTGGTCGATTAAATTTGAAGTAATAATTTTATAAAAATTGTGACTTTTGGAAATATCGTTGATAGTTCGAGAGAAATTTCAGTGTTAAAAATATTTGTAAAAGTTTATTTTGAAATTCATTTGTTAATCGATTTTGGAAAACCTTTATTATGATTTTAGAAAATCCCAGTTAAAATAATTTGAGTAAAATATAAACACGTCAAACATAAAGCAAAATTTAAATAATCCAATTACAATATTCCATTCATATAATTATTACGAACAATATGGCCCATTTATCACATATCACATTTGGCCTATTTATCACAGTCTTAATACCGACTTTTATAGTTTTTACCAAAATAATGATAATTACGCCATCTTACTCGATTTCACTAACAAGTGATTAAATCAAGCGATTTACCATTAGTCACAATATAAATATCTATCCCATGAAATATGGTGTGAAATTACACACCTGATTATGGTAAGCACTACACTTTCCTAATCGTCAACACCTAAAAATATTTTAACGCTCGATTATATCATTAACACTTATAATAAATCCATTCTAAGATAAGCGGTCTAGATTTTTACCCTCGGAATCTCGAATAACTACTATTTGCCGGTTCTCTCCAGATGACGGTTCACAACCCATTGGAAAACCCCGAATAGTTAATGGCTCAGAACTGTGAATAGCCTCAAATAATTGATTTTCACCAGAAGATGGTCAACAACTCGGTGGAAAGTCTCGAATTGCCGAAACGGCCCTACGTTTGAATTTTGGAGTTGGGATCGTCAATCCACTTTTTTTGAGATCGCCACTAGATTTCCCTTTCAACACATTACTACGAGCCTCCATTCGTTAGATCTTCAATAAATCAATATTCTATTAAAGTATGGACTTAACAAAATGGTATAGATAGGCTTACCACAAAATTCTGAGTGATCCACGAATAAATCCCTTGAAGGTTTTTGATCCAAATTCTAGTGATTATGAGATAACTTTGAGGAAATGGTAATTCGGTCTTCCTCTATTTCACTATAAAGATGAAAAAGGATTTGTCAAAGAAGGAGATGATGATTTCGGTCAAAAAGACCCTCCCAAGCCAATATATAGATTCGGCAAAAGAAAAAGAAAAAGAAAGCTGTAGCATCCTGAAAAGGGCCTATGCATTTTGGCCTAATTGTACAAAAAGACATCTTTTATGTGTTTTGGAATAAATTTGGAATGATTTTTGGAAACCTGAGAATGCATGGAAATGTTATGTTGGAAATAGGAAAATGACCATTTTTGGAAACCTAAGCAAATTAGGAAAGTGAACATTTTGGAAACCTAAGTAAATTAGGAAAGTGAACATTTTGGAAACCTGAACATTTTGGAAACCTGAACATTTTGGAAACCTGAACATTTTGGAAACTTGAAGATGTAAGAAAAATGGCAAGTTACAGAGCCGATCGAAAATTTTAGGAAACTTAGAAATAATGCCGGAATGACAAATTTTAAAGTTTAAAATGGGAAATAAGGGCAAGAGGGCCTTAAAAGAAAAAGCTGGTGAAATTCGACACACAAACAGGCTTGGAAAAGTGGCCTGAAGGTGTCACTTAAGGTTTATGGAAATGGCGCCATGTGTAAGAGGAATGGGCCCGAGTTCGAGTCACCTGGGAAGCAAATAATGAAGGTTTATTTTTGCTTCCCTATCTAAGAGGGTGGACGGCACCTATTTTCTAGAAAGGAGGAGTTTTATTTTTATTAAAACTTGATTATTAAGTGATAAATAAGGGATTTTAAATTTGGATTATCTGAGGAGATAATTGATAGATTAAATGCTTTTATTTTTAGATAAAGGAGATAATATTATCTTAAGGGAGAGTGGTGGCCAAGTCAAGGGCTCTTGGCCTAGCAAATTGGCTATAAAAGGAGAACCCAAGGTCTTTTCTCTCATCTTTCCAAGTAGCGAAAATCCCTTGCTCTCTCCCCTCTTTGCAATTTCTCTTTAAGCAAAATCCATCTCTTCTTCTTCTATTTTTTCTCCTCTCCTTTGCTATTGTCGAGCCAAAACACTCTTTGATCCCTAATTAAAACTCCATAGCCGAAACTCTGTGACTATAGGCAAGGAAGCAATCAATCAAAGCATTAAAGGTAAGGCTAAGCATTAATCAAGTCCTTTCTTTTTTCTATTTGCCGAAAGAGAAGGGTCTAATCCCTATTTTTGTCTTATGGCCGAATCTATAAGGATCTCTTAGGCTCTTTTACAATAGTTGAATACAAGGAGGAATCTTTAGGGAAATTCGAGAATCTAAGGTAAGATAAATACATTTGGTTAAAGGTTATAATTTATATGTTAAATTAAATTTAACATATGATGCTAGGGATGTCGACAGTGCTATAAGGTAAGGAATCCTTTTCAGATTTGGAATTTGTAAGGTAGGTGATATTCGGCCAAGGCTTGTTTTTTTGATATTTAGGATTATTTCCCATTATTTCAAAAGCCGAAAACTGACATGGTTACATGGCTAGTGTTAGCCGATTTCAAGGAAAAGGAATACTAGCAATTTTTGGAACTTGATTTACAGACATCCAAATTCGGCAAACAAGGTAAGTAATACAAATCCTACTTGGATTTGGTTTTTAAGCCAAATAAGTTTGTTACTATATTTTAATGGTTGGCCGAGTATAGGAGTAAAAATCTAGATCGGTAGATCGTTCTTGAGATTTCAAGGAATCTATTAAGCAAATCGGTGTGTACGCACACTAACTTTCAATATTTCATATGGCAATTATTTTATTATGTGATTATCGTAAGAATATGAATATGGCTAAGTACCCTAATGTGGTACAAAAGTACTCGTCGTTTCCTACTTGATAGGATTATGAAATATGTTATTTTATAACATGTGAATATATGTATATGATTATGAAATTAAGTATGTTATGCATGATATATATTTTGGGGCATTCGGATTTATGTGAAAGGGAAGAAGGTGTTGACTTGGTCTCACCAACGTTAGAAGGTGTTGACTTGGTCTCACCAACGTTATATGGTCACTACGGTCACAAATATTTGAATTTGGTAACCGGTTACATTATTTGAATATGGTGTCTAATGACACAAATTATATGGGCGATGAGCACGTCGACTGCAGCGACTGCCTTTGATGGTGTGTAGCGGATGGAGGGTTGACTTAGTAGTCCCCATGGTGTGACTAGTAGGTATAGGTGGTGTGTAGCTGATGGACCCTTAGGCTTGGGTTGGGTTGCATCATCGTTTTTTTTTTAATATGAAATTGATATGAACATGTATGCCTGATTTGTTGAATGTTAGTACTGTGTGCACATTGAGTCTGTTGACTCACCCGTTGTGGGAATTATTTTCGGTGATGAATGATGATGGACCGGCTCAGAGACCTTGAGGTGGCCATGTCTCATTTGAAGATTCCGTTTAAATTTGGACTTTATTTCATTTAGTTCCTTTAATTTTATTTTGGGTTTTACTTGATGTAATAAGGCCATAAGGCCCAGTGGATTTTCTTTACTTTGCTTTACTTTTTACTATTATATTACGAACTAAATATGACTAAAGTTAAAGTGATATATATATTTTTTATAAACCCTAAAAATTATTTTGTCACCTTAATAAAATTGGATTTACAAGATTAATTAAATGGGTTTCCAATCTAAGCCCAATTCACAACAACATTTTTCTAAATATTTTACAAATTTTCTCTAAGTAACGAAAATCTTTGAAACCGGTTTACTTTAGGAACATACCAGATCCGGTTCAGGCTTGTGGGCCGGGTGTGGGGTGTTTCAATTTGGTATCAGAACCCAATTTTAAACTCTCAGCCTGTGGGCTAAGGCCCAAAACGTTTCCAAAGCGAGCCAAATGATTTTCTTTGAAAAATAAGCAGGCTTCTGGCATGGCCCCTAAGTCTCCAACCCGCAGTCCACCAGGTAAGTACCCCTAACTCTATGTGTGATTCTGTGAACTGTTTAAGGGTAGGAAAGGCATGGAATGTAGAATAGAATGATAGGAACTTGAACCCTAGGATTAGACTACTCAAACACAAACCACATAAGACTTAATACACTGAACCAACCTATGGCTAAGTCACTGAGCTAGTGGTGTGGTAACCCCTGTACGCATGTCTAGGATTGGATCCGGAAGAGCCTGGTATTTAAGCAGTCCTAGTGACTCACCTCCTCTTCACAGGAATCCTACCTGGTGCGTAGCTTCGGTTCACCATAACTCAAAGGGCTCAGCGGTGTGGCAACCTCTGTGCGCATGTCTAGGAATGGTTTCGGTGGAAGGTTGGTATTTAAGTAGTCCGTGTGACTCACCTCCTCTCCACACGAATCCTGCCTGGTGCGTAGCTTTGGTTCACCCTGACCAAGAGGGCTCGGACATAGGCTAAACATAATGACTAAAACCCGAATGGGAACTAGCCATGTTTTAAAAAAAAGAGAAGAGAAGAGAGAACAAAACAACAAACCCTAGTTTTTCAAACTTTTAAAACTTTCTTTTAAATCTAAGAAAATTATTTTTATAACATTTTCTGAAAAACTCTTGATTTGCAAAAATTACAAAAATACCCTTAGGGGTGAAATTACCAAAACACCCTTGGTTTATAAAATGTTCAACTACTCAACAGCTTTACCAAAATTTCATTATTTTGTAAACATTCAAAAACCCTAATCTGTAAAATATCAAAATACCTTGATTTTGGAAAAATTACAAAATTACCCCTAACTTACAAAATTACCAAAATGACCCTGATTTCCAAAATTTTTGCAACATCCCCATTTTGGAAGGAATAATTTTTAAAAAAGAACCCTCAAAGTTTTACAACTTTCGAAATATCCTTGACTTATAAAATTTTACAAATTTACCCTGATTTGTGAAAAATTACCAAAATACCCCTGAGGTCAAAAATTACCGAAATAACCCCGAATTTTAAAATTTTTCCAAATTACCCCTAGACTTCAAAATTTTTAAAATAATTTTTGACAAAAATACCAAGGAATGTTTTTCTTCTGGAAAATTATGAAAATGCCCCTGTAGGAAAAAATTACGAAAATACCCCAGGTAGTGGAAAACAACAACAACAAAAACTACAACGTTTCTCTGAATGAACGAAAGTTCATACTTGTTTGATGGATGAATGAATGAATGGAAAAAGCGTGTGATTGTATAAATCTGAAAGAACCACTCTTAAATCCTTTTCATAAAACTCCTTCGGGTAAAAAGTGGAACAATGACTAATCCATAAAATTTCTTAATCGATCTCGACGCTAGAAAATGAGCTCTAGAGGACGTGGTCGCCGTGGTCGAGGTAGAGGAAGGATGACCGTGTCGAAACCCGTTAGATCGGGTCAAGGGTCCGACAATGAAATGCCACCGCCACAACCACCCCATTTGTTAATGTTGAGCGGCAGCTCGAGACGGAAGATCTTTGTCGTCAGTCGTCTTGCGAGTTTTGGAATTAGTGGCGGTCTGGGGAAATTTAGGAAATCGAAAGTCGGTACCGAACGGCTCGAGCAAATGGAGCGAAAATGTTTCGAGGAGTATCTAATGTGGCACCCAGTACAGCTGAGTACCGGTTGGAAGCAACGGAGCGTATCATGGATGAGCTCGATCTGACTCCAGAGGAAAAGTTGAAAGGGATGGTGGCATTGTTACGCGATGAAGTATATCAGTGGTGGTTAACTGTTCGAGATGGTACCACGGCTGACAACTTGACCTGGGAGTATGTTAAAGAGGCATTTCAGAAGAAGTATGTGGGAACCAGGTATACCGATGAACAAAGGAAGGCTTTTTTAGGGTTGGTGCAAGGGAGTAAGTCTGTCGCAGAATATGAGGCGGAATTCCTGAGATTAAGCCGCTATGCTCGAGGGGTAGTGGCAACTGAGCATGAACGCTGTGTCCATTTTGAGGACGGACTGAGGAACGATCTGAGACTATTGATAGCACCGCATCAGGAGCGAGAATTCTCTACTTTGGTGGATAAGGCTAAAGTGGCCGAGGGAATTAAGGATTCTATCAAGCAGAACACTGATCGAAATAGGCCGGAAAGAGGTTTTGGATCGTCTAGATCATCGGGGAATAAGAGGCCTAGAACTGATGGGCCAAAGGATCAGCAAGTTGGTACCAGAGGGCAGTATCATCCTTGTGAGCATTGTAGAAAGAAGCATTTAGGTGAGTGTTGGAGAAAGACAGGAGCATGTCTTAAGTGTGGGTCCAAGGACCATATGTTCAAGGACTATCCAAAATATCGATGACAAACAACCAAAGAACTCAAAGATGTTAATCAGTTTGGTAGGGAGGACAATGACCTCAACGAGGTCAAGGTTTGAATAAAAGAGGTAATGGTTCTGGCCAAGGTCGTGGAGCACCAAGCAGAGGTGTTGAAGGTTCAGAAGCAAGGCAGCCAAGGTTAGTTTATGCAGTCGAGCATCGCGAGGATAGTGATGTGTCAGACGAGACAACGAGTAAGTTTCTTATTTATGGATTATACTTCATTACTTTACTCGCTATAAGATTAGTTCGATCTTATATTGCTAATGAATTGTATGGAACCTTGATTGTGAACTTAGAGAATGTGCCTAGAAAGTATGATAGTTCTTTAAGATCGAGTCTTGTGAAATAGCGTAGTGTGGTGAGTTAGACTGTACGGATGGACGATAGTAAGTAATTTCGAGGACGAAATTACTTTTAAGGGGGTAGAATTGTAACATCCTAAAAAGGGCCTATGCATTTTGGCCTAATTGTACAAAAAGACATCTTTTACGTGTTTTGGAATAAATTTGGAATGATTTTTGGAAACCTGAGAATGCATGGAAATGTTATGTTGGAAATAGGAAAATGACCATTTTGGAAACCTAAGCAAATTAGGAAAGTGAACATTTTGGAAACCTAAGTAAATTAGGAAAGTGAACATTTTGGAAACCCGAACATTTTGGAAACACGAACATTTTGGAAACTTGAAGATGTAAGAAAAATGGCAAGTTCTGAGCCGATCAAAATTTTAGGAAACTTAGAAATAATCTTTGGAATGACAAATTTTAAAGTTCAAAATGGGAAATAAGGGCAAGAGGGCCTTAAAAGAAAAATTTGGTGAAATTCGACACACAAACAAAGCTTGGAAAAGTGGCTGAAGGTGTCACTTAAGGCTTATGGAAATGGCGCCATGTGTAAGAGGAATGGGCCGAGTTGAGTCACACAGGAAGCAAATAATGAAGGTTTATTTTGCTTCCCTAACTAAGAGGGTGGATGGCACCTATTTTCTAGAAAGGAGGAGTTTTATTTTATTAAAACTTGATTATTAAGTGATAAATAAGGGATTTTAAATTTGGATTATCCGAGGAGATAATTGATAGATTAAATGCTTTTATTTTTAGATAAAGGAGATAATATTATCTTAAGGAGAGTGGTGGCCAAGTCAAGGACTCTTGGCCTAGCAAATTCAACTATAAAAGGAGAACCCAAGGTCTTTTCTCTCATCTTTCCAAGTAGCCAAAATCCCTTGCTCTCTTCCCTCTTTGCGAATTTCTCTTTAAGCAAAATCCATCTCTTCTTCTTCTATTTTTTCTCCTCTCCTTTGCTATTGTCGAGCCAAAACACTCTTTGATCCCTGATTAAAACTCCATAGCCGAAACTCTGTGACTATAGGCAAGGAAGCAATCAATCAACGCATTAAAGGTAAGGCTAAGCATTAATCAAGTCCTTTCTTTTTTCTATTTGCCGAAAGAGAAGGGTCTAATCCCTATTTTTGTCTTATGGCCGAATCTATAAGGATCTCTCAGGTTATTTTACAATAGTTGAATACAAGGAGGAATCTTTAGGAAATTTGAGGATCTAAGGTAAGATAAATACATTTGGTTAAAGGTTATGATTTATATGTTAAATTAAATTTAACATATGATGCTAGGGATGTCGACGATGCTATAAGGCAAGGAATCCTTTTGATTTGGAATTTGTAAGGTAGGTGATATTCGCCAAGGCTTGTTTTTTGATATTTAGGATTATTTCCCATTATTTCAAAAGCGAAAATCGACATGGTTACATGGCTAGTGTTAGCCGATTTCAAGGAAAAGGAATACTAGCAATTTTGGGACTTGATTTATGAGACATCCAAATTCGACAAACAAGGTAAGTAATACAAATCCTACTTGGATTTGGTTTTAAGCCAAATAAGTTTTTAATATATTTTAATGGTTGGTAAGTATAGGAGTAAAAATCTAGATCGGTAGATCGTTCTTGAGGATTTCAAGGAATCTATTAAGCAAATCGGTGTGTACGCACACTAACTTTCGATATTTCATATGGCAATTATTTTATTATGTGATTATACGTAAGAATATGAATATGGCTAAGTACCTTAATGTGGTACAAAAGTACTCAGGTACGTTTCCTACTTCTGATAGGATTATGAAATATGTTATTTTATAACATGTGAATATATGTATATGATTATGAAATTAAGTATGTTATGCATGATATATATTTTTGGGGCATTCGGGATTTATGTGAAAGGGGAAGAAGGTGTTGACTTCGGTCTCACCAACGTTAGAAGGTGTTGACTTCGGTCTCACCAACGTTATATAGTGACTACGGTCACAAATATTTGAATTTGGTAACTTCGGTTACATTATTTGAATATGGTGTCTAATGACACAAATTATATGGGCGATGAGCACGTCGACTGCAGCGACTGCATTCGATGGTGTGTAGCGGATGGAGGGTTGACTTAGTAGGCCCCATGGTGTGACTGGTAGGTACGGGTGGTGTGTAGCGGATGGACCCTTAGGCTTGGGTTGGGTTGCATCATCATTTTTTTTTGAATATGAAATTGATATGAACATGTATGCCTGATTTGTTGAATGTTAGTACTGTGTGCACATTGAGTCTGTTGACTCACCCTGTTGTGGGAATTATTTTCAGGTGATGAATAAAGGATGTGACCGGGCAGTAGACCTTGAGGTGGCCATGTCTCATTTGAAGATTCCGTTTAAATTTGGACTTTATTTCTATTTAGTTCCTTTAATTTTATTTTTGGGTTTTACTTGATATAATAAGGCCATAAGGCCTGGTGGATTTTCTTTACTTTGCTTTACTTTTTACTATTATATTACGAACTAAATATGGCTAAAGTTAAAGTGATATATATTTTTTTTATAAACCCTAAAAATTATTTTGTCACCTTAATAAAATTGGATTTACAAGATTAATTAAATGGGTTTCCAATCTAAGCCCAATTCACAACAATATTTTTCTAAATATTTTACAAATTTTCTCTAAGTAACGAAAATCTTTGAAATCGGTTTACTTTAGGAACATACCAGATCCGGTTCAGGCTCGTGGGCCGGGTGTGGGGTGTTTCAAAAGCATTGAAGAGGGTTCTTACCGATTGATCAAAATGTGAGTAGAAAGAATGATTGAGAAGGAAAAAAATATATGTGAAGAGAAAGATTCGGCTAAGGAGATGATCATTGACATTCGGCCATGGTGAAGAATTAAGGAGAGAGAGATGTTTGAGAGTTTTTTGTAAGAAGAAAGAAGGAAGAAAAAGAAATAGAAGATAGGGTGTTTATGTGTCGGTTTTCAAGGATGGAAGATGAACAAAGAAAGAGCCTTGTGGTTGGTGTGCATTCGGCCAAAGGGAAGAAAAAGAAAAAGAATTATGCTTCTTCAAAGTTGCATGGTTTCGGCACAAAGGAGACAAGAGTTTGGAGAGAAAAGAAGATGATACTAATTTGGTCAAAAAGAAATGGCCAAACAACCAAAAATTTACCTATTCCTACAACCACATTCGGCTAGGGAAAGGGTTTTGGAGAGAAAGGAAAATAATGCTCATGTTGCTAAAGAAATTGACCAAACTAGCTCCTAATCCCTATCAAGCTACGAACAAAATTTGGCCAACCTTCCTAGCCCCAAAAACCGTTCAAGTTCATAGCCATCAAGGATCAACTTTTGCCAACCTTTCTTTCCATAGCACATTCCCCAAATTAAGTCATTTGTTCCCTTACTTGCCTTATCCTATTGATTTCTTTCCTCAACTTCAATGTTTCCTTAATCCATTTAGCCACCTTACCATAAAAATTAAAAGTCCAACATACCAAAAATGAAGCTTGGCCGACACTTGATAGGAGAGTGCAAAAATTTAAGACAAAATTGCACACAAAGGGATTTGAATCTATTCCTTCAAATTCCTTCACTTAATGCCATAACCTCTTTACCATATGCTCAATTATGCTAACCATTTATTCATTTATTTCAATAAGCCTTGAAGCTACTTACTATATCTCCTTAAAGTGCTAAAATACCAAATTTTCATAAGGCCCAATTAAGCCCGAGACTTTGTAGAAACCCCGTAAACTCCAAATTCACTTAACTAACAAGTCCAATTTGCAATAATGTCATTCTATTGTTCTCAAAATTTTAAACATTCCTGCGCCTAAGGCCCATTGGGCCCAATTCTACTAGGCCCAATTTTGGGATGTTATAATACCAATACATGATTTACCACTCAAAGTTTAAAAATTTTCGTAACACCTTTTAAACAAGCCTATGAGGCCTAAATCACACATTAGGAATGGTTCGGGATCAAATCGAACTCTTTAAAGATCCCTTGAAAGACTTAGAAAATTTTCATCAAATAGTCCACATGCCCGTGTGGAACTTCACATGCCCGTTTTCCACACCCGTGTGGGTTTCATCTAGATGTCGAGTTTTAAATATTCATAAAGAGAATGATCGAACCTGGAAACTAACTCTGACAACGACTTAAGGTAAGTGCACCTATCGAGCAGTAGTATAGTTTAGGCAAGACCGAATTGTCAAACCTAAAGGAACTAAAAGTACTAATACTTACTTTCTTTCTATTATTTAGCCTGAATATTGAATGATTTGGTTGATTAAATCTAAATTAACTAATTAATTACTAAACTAAGACGCAAAGACAAAAAGAATGAATTGGGAAATATCTTGAAGAGAAACTCAGTTGATCACGATGATACCCTCAGGAAGAATCCATCTAGACTTCACTTATTACCTAACACTGAACCATATGATTTATTCACTTGACTTGATCCGTAAGACTCCCTAACGTATATTAAACCCTCTCTCGAGGCGAATAACGTCTAACCCTAGGTTAATTAATGAAAATCTCTTTCTCACTTAATAACCCCCTAGAATAGCAGTAAATCGAACTATGGATATCCATATTAGGTTTCACCCTAATTCAAAAAAAATCTCGTCACCCTATCTCTAGGCGCGCGAACAACTCCGCTTAATTATGCTAGATCTATTCTTAAACAGGGACTTTTACTCCTCCACCTAAGAACATCTGACTTGAATTAATATCCCAGAAACATTAACACAAGAATTAAGCACACATAATTAAGAACAAATCAAGTGTTTATCATATAATTTAGAAGACAATAACAAGATTCATCTAGGTTTCATCCCCTTCAGGTATCTAAGGGTTTAGTTCATAATGATAAAATAAAACATCTCAAGAGAAAAGATAAAACAAAACTTAAGAAATCCCTAAAACCCCCTGAAGGAATTGAAGGAGAGATCCATCGTCTTGAGTAGAATTTCGACTTCTTGAGATGGATCAACTGGCTATCTTTGAGTGATTCCCATGAATCTAGCCTTCTGGCTCGACTTCTTGGCCTAGCTGACTGCCTAACTAACTGTCCAACTGACCGCCAACTGACCGCCTTTTTTTAGGTTACACTTAGGGACTTTATATAGGCTCTTGGAATACGTTTCTTTCTCCCTAAGTATCCTTTTTAGAGTGAAATTCCTCTTTTCCACGACGGAGGCACGGCCATGGCACACGCCCTCGTAAATCGACTTTAGGCCGTGTTCTAATTCTGTTGATTTAGGCACGGCCGTGTAAATCGTGGTCCAAGTCGTGTTTCGATTTTGTTGATTGAGGCACGGTCGTGTAAATCATGTTCAGACTGTGTGACGTAAATTGACAAGACACAACTGTGTGGCTTGAAGTCCAGGCCGTGTTAATCTCCACTTTGGCCCAAATTGGCCCGTTTTAAGCCCGTTTCTCATTCTTTGTCCTCGAGTGCTTTCTCGAGTATAAAACATGAAAAGAAAGGATTAAGAGCAACTTTTTACATAAATCAAGGGCTAAATCATCCAAAAGCATGCTAAATATGGGGTTAAAATATGTTACTTTTATGGTTTATCAAATACCACTACACTTAACCTTTTGCTTGTCCTCAAGCAAAATTCTCAACTTACAATTAAAATGAACTTTCCATAATTCATAATTCCTATTAATAATGCCTCATCATAATTCATAGATAATTCATACATGGATCATTTAACAGAAAGACTCCTAAAGATTCAAACAATTCTAAGTCATATAATTGTAGCATGAAAACATAGGTGTCTCCCCTTATCTAAATAATTACCTTTGATTCAAAACCTACAAGGATTGACATCCTCACTAAAGATTCACTTAAATCACTCAAAAGTGTTTAAGGTTCATAATTAAGCACTCTACAGTCGAACCTAAAAAGTTAATCCCATAAGCTTGCCTGAAAATCAAATCTCCACCACTGTAATATGAGATGATACACAAATCAAAAGGTCTTTAATAAGGTTGTAACGTGGCTTGGGTTAAAGGTGTGGATAAAGGCTGAATTAGAAGTTTAGAATCGAGATCAATTTGACAAATTACCTAACTAGAAAAAATGAACTAATAACCTGAATAATCTTATGAAAATTTAAATACTAATAATACGAGCTTCTTCTTCAAGATGCTAGATTTAAACGTATAAGCTCTCTTAATTACAGAACTAATAATGAATATACTTCGTTCTTTTTTTTTTTTAAGAACAAACTATTAAATACATAATATAAGAAGGAACTTTATCAACTGAAATAAGTAATTAGGCAACTGATCAAATCAATTCTCGATAGAAGGGTAGTCAAAGGAATGGTGATAACAAATACGAGCGGGGTTTTAGTTTAATATTAGTGGGTGAATCAATAAAAAGGGTTGTTAGGATCAACGGGGTTCGCTAAGGGTTAATTATGAAGGTAGGCTTTTTTGTGGAGCGAGTGGGTTAAAACCTAGGTGCCTTTATCATCTTAGTATATCAAATCAATAATGTGGTCTTGACATGTATAATCGAGGCAAGTTCTAGAATAACAATTCAGTGTTGACACACTCATAATCATTAAAGTGAGCATGAAAAAGAATATATGCTCTATAAGGCTCAAATCTCTCAAAAATTATGGGTTTTTGACATCAATCCTATAAATTTCAAACTTCAAAGTAATATTGATTTAGTTTAACAACCTAGAAAATTTTTATTCTTGAAAAATAGACTTATCATGCTTGATTCTCTAGTATCTTAAAATTTAAATCATCAATGCACAATTAACTATGACTTAATCCAAAACATATTAATAAAAATCATAAAACATCAGAAATTTCACCCTAATTAGTAATATGAGAAAAATACTTAAAGACAAGATTTAAAATTCAAGATTTGAGAATAATGCAAAAAGTTAGGCACTTTTACCCCCCCACACTCAAGATGTACATTGCCCTCAATGTACAAAGATAGATAACTAATCATTTGATAAGAAAATCAAAAGAGAAGTGGAAAAGTGACACTTCCTAAATTTTTTTTAAGGATCACTATTCTCGGCCCGATTTGGAAGAGGAGGCGGTTGTGCTGTGGTGGATGCCAACAGTCACTGTGCTAAATGAAGAAATTGGGAAACTCGTGACGGATTAGACAAGAAGAAAAATTCAAAATATACGAAATAAATATTTAAGGAAAAGCATGCTAAAGTGAAGGAAAATAAAAAAGGAAAATAAACTTATAAGAATAGGTAGATGGACTTAGGAGTCCTTATTGTTGGATGGTTCGCGAGGCCGGTGTGATTCCTAAGGCTGTGTTGAGCCGGTGGTCGTTGTTCTGGTGTGATTCCCTAGCACCCTTTAGAACCTAAAACTAAGAAACTAGAATAAAATAAACTAAATTAAGCAGAAGGGAAGTAAAGATATGGAAATTGAAGCAAAAGAGAAAAGAAAAAAAGAACAGAAAAGGTCTTGAAGACCCTTGGCGTGTTGGAGGGTTAAAGCGGTCGGCATGAACTTATGTAGATTGGTCTCCCATAGGGAGGTTGTGGTTGACCTCTTATGTTTCTTCGGCATGGCTTTGGTGTCTCAAGAGTTATAAGAATGTTAGAAGAAAATGAGAGAGGGGAAATATGATAAGAAGAAGGAAGAAAGAAAGGAGAAAGGAGGGTAAGGGAGAAGAAGGGGTAGGTTTAAATAGAATTTTGGCTTCTGACACTTTCTCATGCCCGTGTTCTATGGGTGTGTTGATTTACACAGCTGCATCGCACGACTGTGTTTGGGGGCGTACTGGGATCTACACACCCGTGTTTTCATTGCCACGCTCGGGGTTGATAAGTTAGTATCTTCACACGGTCGCATCGCACGGCCGTTTGTGTAACACCCTAAAAATCCGAGTATTGATATATTGCATGATTTGGTGTTTAGATTATGAAGGAAAATTTTCTTACTTTTATTTTCGTGTTTATTATAGTCCTGAAGAAGAGTATAGCATAATTTGGGTAAGTAATAAATTTTATATTTGAGAATTTATTGAAGAGAAGCAAGTGTCATTAATACTTAAGTTAATTTAAGTGTTAATAAGTGACACAAGATGAGTACATGGCATGGTGGTGTTGGCGCATGAATTGGTGCATGAGGGAAGAGGTTCGAATCCCTTAAATAGCATTTGGACAACTTTTATTTTTGCTCTTCTATGGTAAGTGTCGTAAGCTCATTTATGGAAAGTGTTGACCTTGTTATTTTTGGTTAGTATATCAAAGGAATAAGGTAAGTGTTAACATATGGTATGGAATCAAGAACATATGGAAAGATATGGAGACATGGGGCAAGTATCAAGGAGAATGTTTTGGAAACAAAATCATGGCCATTTGACCATGCATTTGGACTGACAATATGGTCTAGGGGGGCCGAATTTTGGTGTTAGTTTGGCTAGAATTTGAAGTCTCTTTTGGTCATTCTTAGCATATGTGCAAAGTTTTGCAATCCTTTCTCAACTTTTCTCCCTTGGCCGAATTTGTGCATTTGGTAAAGCCTAATTCTTTTGACCATTTGGTCTTTTTTTTTTTTGTTCATCTTTTGAATATTCTCTTGTACCTCTTCTTAGTGCTGAAATTGTTAGTACCAAAAAGACCATATCTCTCTTTTTGTTTTCTTTCTCCATTGCCGAATGTACCTTGCTCTCTAATACATATTTTCCTTTCTCTTTTCTTCTCTTTGAAAACCGAATCTTCATTATCATCTCTTCTCTTATTTTATTTCTTTTCACTCATCTTTTCTCCATTGTTTTTCTCCATGGCCGAATGTTAGTGAGCCATATCCGAATCATTTTTTTTCTTTTCTTTGGTTATCATAGCCGAATCCTCCATCACTTAGAGACATCATTTTCAATCCTTTCTTTTCAACCGTGGACAAAAGGGTAAGAATTCTTTTTAGTTTCGTTTAGTTAGAAGTAGTCATGGCCGAATATTGATGGTGGTGTGAAGGCTTTCTTAGATCGAAATAAACGTTCATTCTATTAACGTTTATTTATGTTATATTTTAGTGCGATAACGGAAGATTGGAAATCAAGTGGTCGTGAGTGACATAGAACGTTTGGATCGATTCTCCTTGTGGAACAAGAATATTTGTGGTAAGGAAATCTCGCCTTTAAGATCTTTAGAATTCTTATTTTGATATATTATTAGGATTAACTATCGTTTGTTATTGAAGATCTTCAAAATAGGGAAGAAAAAGGCGGTGTTTAGTTATCGTAAAAGGGGCGGATCCACTATTCCCCTAAGTATAAACGAAGGGCGGTTTCGGTAGTCCGGGATTTTCCACCGGGTTTTGGACCATCTACCGAAGGAAATCAATTATTCTAAGTAGTAAGAACTCCCGAGCCTTTGTACGTTAGTGGATTCTCAGCGAATAACGAATCGATAAACGAGGAGAAACCAAAAATTGAAGTGATCCAAAATCAAGAGGGTAAGGTTTTGGATCAAATGTCTATAGCATATTTTGTTCATGATAATGTCCTAATGAGATCGTATTATGTTTAGGTGTTGAAGAGCGGGAAGGGTTAGTACTCACGATATCGAGGTGTGTAACTTCACACTTTTCTCGGGTTTGGATGTTATTCATGGTATGATGCTAAATCGTAAAAATGACTAGATCGGTATAAAACGTAATAATTGGTATTTGGTGAAATTACATGAAAACGAATAATATGGTGAAAATTACGAAAAAGCCCTCGATGAGTTAGATGGAAAAATATAAATTTTCATGTCTTCGTAAAATGGACCGATAAATTTGATAATTAGTAATTGGGCCGAAATCTCTATTAGATCGATAAATGGGCCGAAAACTCTGCTAGATCGTAAATGGGCCGTAATCTCTGTTAAATTGTTAAACGGTCTGAAATCTCTGCTAGATCGTAAATGGGCCGTAATCTCTGTTAAATTGTTAGGCGGGCTGAAATCCCTGCTAGATCATTAAATGGGCCAAATTCCTACTAGATCGTAATTTTGGGCCTAAGATATTAAATTGCTAAAATGGGCCAAATGTTTGGGCCTTAATAAAAATCTGAAATATTGACTCTTGTTAATGGGCCTTTTTAATAAAATCATTATATGATCATAGACTACTTTGCATACATATTGCATGGGTTGGGAAAATGATGAAGAGAAGAAAGGCCTGTTGCCAAAATCTAGTTCGGTGGCTTTGCCACAAAATTATGGCTAATTGCCTCTAGTTCGGTGGCTCTGCCACAAAATTTATAAATGGCTATTTGCCTCTAGTTCGGTGGCTCTGCCACAAAATAATAATTGGCTCAATGCCTCTAGTTCGGTGACTTTGTCACAATCTAGTTCGATGGCTCGCCACAAATATAAAATGGCTTAATGCCTACGATTGGTGTGATGGCGGGGTGGGTTGACTTGATCCCCACAGTGTGATGGTTGATGCGGGGTGTGTAGCGGATGGAATTAGGTTTGGGAGGAAAAAATTCATTTTACATGCATGTTATTAATTATGTTATTCATTATGCTATTAATTATGTTATTAATTATGTTGTTAATTCGCTTATGGGCTCAAGGCCCAAATCCATAATTTGAAAATCGGCCCGATGGACAAAGTAAGTGAGTTATACATCTGAGTTCTAAGTAACTCACTCCTCAAATTTTCCATCTCGGGTAATGGAAATTGGCGTGGACTTGGGCGAGGATGACTTCGTGGAGGCTATCTTGCAAAACATGGGTTTATTAAACTCTAAACTTTTTAATAAGTATTTTACTATTTTGGGTTAATGTAATAAGGGCCTCTATTAATAATTTATGGATTTTTATGTGTGTTTGGTTTTAAACTATATTTTGGACATTTAAATATGGGCTTATGATTATATGATGTTTTATCAAAATAAATTGGGTTTTCAAATATATGAAATTCGTTTATAAATATTTTATTATTTTTAACTCTCAAATAAATTATCTAAGGGTTTTGATAATACAATGTTAATGATGTTTTTTTTTTAACTAATGTTTTCTAATATACATCAAATTTAAAATACTCTTCTGATTTTTATTAAACCTTGCAATTAAAAATAATATTGTAGATTTCAACTCATTGAAGATTTTAAGATAGCTCGATTCATGTAACAAATCAAATCTAGTCTTAATTCATAGACCAGGTTTGGGGCGTTACATTTAATGGTATCAGAGCCAGTTTCAAAAACTCGACTGTGGTTTGGGTTCGCAAATAATTTCTGTATGAAATCGTTCAATTATATTTTAAAGATCAGTATGGCACCACAAGCATCCGGCAACAAGTCAAGTAAGTATTTATTGCTTAATGATTACTATGATGATCATAGGAACACTCTAGAACTTCTAGTTTTAGATGTGAAAAAAAAATCGTAGAGATTGAGACTATAGGATATGTTGCGAAAAACAACTTTATCTCTCAAATCTCATAAAACATCATTAATAAACACCAAAACAAATTTTTTGATTCATAAAACTTGTAATCAGATAAAAACGAATAAGCCATCATGAGCACTAGTGGCGTGGTCGTGGGCCTTGAGACGTGGCCGTGGTAGAGGCCGAGGTGCTACAACCAAGCACCAAATCATATGCGAAATGGATGCACCGCATCAATTGAGAGTGAGACGGATCACGCGATCACATGGAAGAAGACAATGCTTTGACTCAAGCCATGCTGCGAGTCCTAGAAAGGGTCATTGGAACTAGAATTGGGCCAACAACTCGTGGGTCAATTTGAACGACTTAAGTCCAATAATGCGAAGTTTTAGAGGAGTCTCGGTGTAGCTCGAATGTGGTGAATCTTGGCTCGAAGGCGTGGAGCGGATTATGGATGATATGGAATGCCTTTGTTGAGCAAAAGCGAAAGGAGCTGTGTCTTTGTTAAGAGACAAAGCGTGTCGATGGTGGCTCACCGCTTGAGAAGGTACCGTCGCTGATTACTTGGGAATTCTTTAAAGCGCCTTCCAAGGAAAATACGTTGGAACAAGTTATGTAGACGCTCAAGGAAGGAATTTCGAATCTTGTACAAGGGAGTAAAAGCGAGCGACATATGAAGTCGAGTTTTACGTTTGAGCCGCTATGCTCGGACAATTGTATCAATAGATCATGAACGTTGTGTGCGTTTCGAGGATGGACTTAATGATGAGCTGAGGGTTCTGATTGCCCCACAGCAAGTTAGAACTTTTTCCACGCTTGTGGAGAAGGCCAAGATAGCCGAGGAGGCTAAGAACTCAGAACGTCAAAACCGAGAAAGATTTAGAAATAAGAGAGAGACACAGCAGTCTGGTTCTTCAAAAAAATTTCAGAAGAGACCTCGAAATGATGAACCAGTTCAAGGTAGAACACCGGTAACAAATAATCAAAGTCGAGACTGTGCTGAATGTGGAAAAAGACACTTTGGAGAGTGTTGGAGGAAAACGGGCGCTTGTTACAAATGTGGTTCGATGGATGATCAGTATAGAAATTGTCTTCGACGTATGGATACGACTCAAGAAGTTTGTAATAATGATGCACAGCCGGCCAGAGGTACTCAGCAGCCACCGAGAGGTCGTGGACCAGGTCGTGGTGGTAATGGGGTTGGTCGTGGTCAAGGTGCACCGGTCGAGGCAATGGTCCTAGAGGAAATCTGGATGCAAGACGGCTGGGATGGTTTATGCGATTAGACGCATGAGAGGACGGTAATGCACCGATGTGATAAGCGATCGTTCTTCATCTTGATGTACTGTTATTGCTTTAATAGATATTGGCTCTACCCACTCATATGTTGCTAGTGCCATATCTGAAACACAATTTAGAATCAAAATTACCGATAGTGAGATGATGATGAATTAGTCCTTTAGGACGATCAAGAATTGTTAATAAAATGTTTAAAGACGTGCCCTTGGAAATTCAAGAAGAGGTATTCTTGGCAAACATGATGGAACTACCTTTCGGCGAGTTCGATCTCATTCTGGGCATGGATTGGTTGGTTAAACATTGGGCGTAATTAGATTGTGCTGAAAAACGAATGTCAGTAAGAACCTCGGATGATAAGGAAGTATAATGATTGGTGAGCGAAGGAACTACTTGGCAAATGTGGTATCTGCATTAAAGGCAGAGAAGTTGGTTCGAAAAGGATATGGAGCATTCCTAGCCTTTATCTGTGCTTTGGATGCCAAAGAGTTATCTGTGAATGATGTGAGGACGATGAAGGAATTTCTCGATGTATTTCCCGAAGAACTTCCTGGTATACCTCTAGATCGGGAAGTAGAATTTGGCATTGAGCTTTTGCTTGGGACAGCTCCAGTGTCATTGCTCCTTATAGAATAGCACCGAAGGAGTTGGCTGAGCTTAAAGCTCAAATTCAAGAATTGCTAGATCGGGGATTTATTCGACCAAGTGTGTCTCCGTGGGGAGCACCAGTTTTGTTCGTCAAGAAGAAGGATGGATCGATGCGTATGTACATTGATTACAGACAATTGAATAAATTGACGATCAAGAATCGGTATCCTCTGCCGAGAATTGACGACCTGTTTGATCAATTAAAAGGAGCTTCAGTTTTCTCTAAAATTGATTTGAGGTCGGGTTATCACCAGCTCAAGGTGAAAGAAGCGGACATTTATAAGACGGCTTTTTGGACTCGTTACGGACATTATGAGTTTGTAGTGATGCCGTTTGGATTAACCAATGCACCAGCTGCATTTATGGACATGATGAACCGAGTCTTTCAACCATATTTAGATCGATTTGTGGTAGTGTTCATAGATGACATATTGGTTTATTTGAGAAATGAGGAGGAGCATGACAAGCATTTGCGGATAGTATTACAGCTACTTCGTGATAAGCAACTGTATGCCAAATTTAGTAAATGCGAATTTTGGCTAAAGGAAGTGACTTTCCTTGGTCATGTGGTATCAGTCGAAGGAATAAGGGTGGATCCTCGGAAAATTGAGGCTATTCTGGATTGGAAACCACCAACATCGGTAGCTGAAATTCGGAGTTTCTTGGGTTTGGCTGGATACTATAGACGTTTTGTAGAGGGGTTTTCATTGATTCTCGCACCCTAACTAAACTGCTGCGAAGGGAGTTCCGTATAATTGGACTGAAAAGCAGCAAGAGAGTTTTGAGAAATTGAAGAAAATCCTGACGGAAGCTCCAGTTCTGATTTAGCCGGAGGCTAGAAAAGAATTCACTATTTATTGTGATGCGTCTCACACGGGTCTGGGTTGTGTGTTGATGCAAAATGGAAAGGTGGTGGCCTATACTTCTCGTCAATTGAGACCGCACGAAGTAAACTACCCTACTCATGATTTGGAGTTAGCTGCTGTGGTCTTTGATTTAAAGATTTGGAGGCACTATCTCTACGGTGAGAAATCTGTCATCTACACGGATCACAAGAGTCTTAAATACCTCCTTACCCAAAAGGAGTTGAATTTAAAACAAAGAAGATGGGTAGAATTATTAAAGGATTATGATTTCTCAATCGAATATCATCCTGGAAAGGCTAACGTGGTAGATGACGCGTTAAGTCGTAAGGCAGTATCTGATTTGAGAGCATTGTTTGCTCATTTGAGTTTGTATGAGGATGAAAGTTTGTTAGCAGAACTTCAGGTGACTTTGTCATAATCTAGTTCGGTGGCTCTGCCACAAATATAAAATGGCTTAATGCCTACGATTGGTGTGATGGCGGGGTGGGTTGACTTGATCCCCACAGGAGTGATGGTTGGTACGGGGGTGTGTAGCGGATGGAATTAGGTTTGGGAGGGAAAAATTCATTTTTACATGCATGTTATTAATTATGTTATTCATTATGCTATTAATTATGTTATTAATTATGTTGTTAATTCTGCTTATGGGCTCAAGGCCCAAATCCATAATTTGAAAATCTGGCCCAGTGGACAAAGTAAGTGAGTTATACACTGAGTTCTAAGTAACTTACTCCCTCAAATGTTCCATCTCAGGTAATGGAAATTGATGTGGACTTGGGCTGAGGATGACTTCGTGGAGGCCATACTGCAAAACATGGGTTTATTAAACTCTGAACTTTTTAATAAGTATTTTACTATTTTGGGTTAATGTAATAAGGGCCTCTATTAATAATTTATGGATTTTTATGTGTGTTTGGTTTTAAACTATATTTTGGACATTTAAATATGGGCTTGTGATTATATGATGTTTTTATCAAAATAAATTGGGTTTTCAAATATATGAAATTCGTTTATAAATATTTTATTATTTTAACTCTCAAATAAATTATCTAAGGGTTTTTGATAATACAATGTTAATGATGTTTTTTTAACTAACGTTTTCTAATATACATCAAATTTAAAATACTCTTCTGATTTTTATTAAACCTTGCAATTAAAAATAATATTGTAGATTTCAACTCATTGAAGATTTTAAGATAGCTCGATTCATGTAACAAACCAAATCTAGTCTTAATTCATAGACTGGGTTTAGGGTGTTACAGTTTGTGTTTACCCACGCCTGTTTTCCAGACGCTACGCCCGATCTTGAAAAGGCAGTATTGGTCAATGGTCGCTTGCACAGTCGTGGTGAATTAGGTGAGCCCGTAAATTTGGTGAATTGATTCCGTCTGACTCGTATCTCTTGCCATGTTAGTACGGCAATTCAGAGTACCCACACGGCCACAGCCACGACCATGTGCTAGGTCGTGTAGTCTGAGAATCTGCACTTTCAATTTATTGAAATTCTAAATGAGAAAATAAAAATAAAACTAAAACTAAAACTACAAAATAGAAATTAATGTTAGTGCGGGTTGCCTCCCGAGAAGCGCTCGTTTAAAGTCTTAAGCTAGACTGTCCTTTTCGCTCGTATGATTACAGTGGTTTAAATGTTTGAATATCTTCTCTCATACTATCAGTTTTATAAAATTTAAGTCGAGAAGCATTTAACTTATAAGTGTCGAATATGGGATTGCTTACCTCGACTGTTCCACATGGAAAGATATTATGTACCTCAAAAGGAATGTCTTTGTTTGAACTCAGGGTTGGTATGGTGATGTGCGGATCTGCTTTATCTAACCGTACCTAATCTCTTATTTTGAAGTGATTCGATGTTCCTATGAGCTCTTCTAGATGCTCATTCGGTTTTGCCTCGTGTGGTTCTAGCTTCTCTTTAAAATGTATTTTCCACTCTTCTAGTTCATTGCCCTCAAAGCTTTGTTCCTTAAATAATTCTTCTTTATTGGCATAGGTCCTTGCTTCTGTTCAGGTTCTGTGGTTGTTCCTGTGGTGGGATTTGAACAGATTGATTATCAACTAAATTTACTTTCTCACCTTCATTGATCGATGTCCTGGCTGAGTCAAGAGCTTGTAAACTGATCGATTCGTCACCTACACAAAGTATGAGTTCTCCTGTGGCAACATCAATTTTTGGCAGTTTCTAAAAAGGGTCTTCCTAGGATTAAAGGAATTGAATTATCCTCATCCATGTCTAAGACAACAAAATCTACTAGGAAAATGAATTTGTCAATTTTTACAAGAACATCTTTGATAATACCCCTAAGAATTCTAACAGTTTTATCAGCTAATTGAATACTCATCCTAGTTTGTTTGGGTTTCCCTAGACCTAACTACTTAAACATTTTATAGGGCATGACATTTATACTTGCCCCTAAATATTAGCTAATGCATTATCAATAGTTAGTCTACCAATTAAACATGGGATTGTAAAACTTTCTGGATCTTTTAGCTTTCCTGGTAGTCTATTCTGTAACATTGCTGAGCATACTGCATTTAATTCCACATGTAGTTCCTTATCTAGCTTATGTTTGTTTGTCAGAAGCTATTTTAAAAATTTCCTCGAATCTGGCATCTGTGAAAGAGTTTCAAGAAGCAGTAAGTTAATATGTAATTTCTTTAAAAGTTTAAGAAACTTACCAAATTGTTCTTCTGAATCGCCTCTCTTCAACGCTTCGGGATAAGGTATGCGAGGCTGGTACTCTTTGATTACAGGTTTTGGCTTTTCTTGTGTTACCTCAATTTTATCTTCTTCCACTTTGTCTTCTTGTATTGAGCTGGGTTCGTCTACCTTTATACTACTATGAGCTATTATGGCTTGGATTTGCTCCTTTGGGTTAATCTCAATGTTGCTTGGTAGACGCCCTTGTGGTCGTTTGGACATCAGCTGCGCTAGTTGTCCAACTATTTTAGTGATTTCCCCGACTCGGTCCTTGATCTCTTTGATCGATATTTCTTGGTTATAAAGTGTTGCATCAGTTTTTTGGAGACGGGAATCTATGTTTGCCACGAACTTTTTCAACATTTCTTCAAGACTCGGCCCCTTTTCCTGTGGATAGTGCTAATTTTTGAAATTTGGAAGAGGTTGTTGTTTTTGATTTCTTTGATTTCGTTGGACTCCTTGACCTCCCCACAAAAAATTTGGGTGTTTCCTTCAACCTAGATTATAGGTGTTACTATAAGGATTCTTATTAGATCTGAAATTATTAACTATATAATTTGTTTGTTTGTTTTTCGTGCCCAGTTGGTAGGGTGGGTACTCAGGATTCGCCACGGTTCCACTTGCATCGCATTGCATTATCGATTTACCTGCAAAGAACACAAATTTTCAAGCTTTTTATTCATCATCTCTACCTAATTTGACAGCATGGTTACTACGTCGACGTTGAAAACTTCGGCAAATTTTGTTGGCCTTGTCCTTGTAACTTGCCACTAATAGTTGTTTAGCGACATTTATTCGATAAACTTGTAGGCTGCTTCAGGAATTTTGTTGTTTAGGGTTCCACCGGCGGCTGAATCAATTAGTTGCCTCGTTGAGGGATTTACACCATTGTAAAAAGTTTGGACTTGAAGCCATAAAGGTAATCCGTGGTGTGGACATCTCCTCAAGAGATCCTTGTATCTTTCCCATGCATCGTATAATGTCGCTAAATCCATCTGGACAAAAGAAGAGATATCATTCCATAATTTGGCCGTTTTGGCCGATGGGAAATATTATAATAAAAATTTCCAGACATCTGGTCCCATGTCATAATTGACCCTCGTGGTAACAAGTTCAACCACTGTTTGGCTTTATTCCTTAATGAAAAGGGAAATAACCGAAGACGAATGGCATCATCAGAAATGCCATTTATTTTGAAAGTATCACAGAACTCTAAAAAATTAGCTATATGAGTGTTCGGGTCTTCGTCCTTCAAACCATCAAATTGAACAAATTGTTGAATCATTTGTATAGTATTAGGCTTTAATTCAAAATTATTAGCAGCTATAGTAGGCCTAACAATACTAGATTTTGCTCTTGTTAAATGAGGTTTAGCACAATCATACATAGTACGCGGAGCATTGTTTTCTGCCACATCTCGTTGTGGATTATTCTCATCCATCCCTTTACTAGGATTGGATCTGTCCTGTTGTTGTTCTTCTTGGTAATTTAAGGCTCGCCTGATTTCTCTGCGATTTCTACGTGCGGTAGCTTCGATATCATTATCGTATGCTAGAGGTCCTGTCAGGTTCCTTCTAGTCATAAACTAGAGGTACCTGCTAGGAAAAGAAAGAAAACTTAGCAAGACTAAAATAATAAAATAAAATAAATTGTGAAAATAAAAATAAAAATAATGGCTAAAGCAATAAAAATAGAGCTTTCTTAATATTTTAGTTCCTCAGCAACAGCGCCAAAAACTTGATCGTCTAGATGTCAAGTTTTAAATATTTATAAAGAGAATGATCGAACCTAGACACTAACTCTGACAACGACTTAAGTCAAGTGCACCTATCGAACAGTAATATAGCTTAGGCAAGATCGAATTGTCGAACCCAAAGGAACTAAAAGTACTAATAGTTACTTTATTTTTATTATTTAGCCAGACTATTGAATCATTTGGTTGATTAAATCTAAATTAACTAATTAATTACTAAACTAAGACACAAAGACAAAAAGAATGAATTGGGAAATATCTTGAAGAGAAACTCAGTTGATCACGATAATACCCTCAGGAAGAATCCACCTAGACTTCACTTATTATCTAACACTGAACCATACGATTTATTCACTTGACTTGATCTGTAAGACTCCCTAACGTATATTAAACCCTCTCTCGAGGCGAATAACGTCTAACCCTAGGTTAATTAATGGAAATCTCTTTCTCGCTTGATAACCCCCTAGAATAGCTGTAAATTGAACTATGGATTCCCATATTAGGTTTCACCCTAATTCAGAAAAATCTCGTCACTCTATCTCTAGGCGTGCGAACAACTCCGCTTAATTATGTTAGATCTATTCTTAAACAGGGACTTTTTCTCCTCCACCTAGGAACATCTGACTTGAATTAATATCCCAAAAATATTAACACAAGAATTAAGCACACATAATTAAGAACAAATCAAGTATTTATCATATAATTCGGAAGATAATAACAAGATTCATGTAGGTTTCATCCCCTTCAGGTATCTAAAGGGTTTAGTTAATAATGATAAAATAAAACATCTCAAGAGAAAAGATAAAACAAAACATAAGAAATCCCTAAAACCCCCTGAAGGAATTGAAGGAGAGATCTGCCGTCTTGAGTAGAATTCCGACTTTTTGAGATGAATCAACTGGCTATCCTCGAGTGATTCCCACGAACACGCCCATCGGCTCGGCTTCTTGGCCTAGTATTGCCTAACCGATCACATGGCGATCACCAACTGACCGCCTTTTTTCAGGTTACACTTAGGGTCTTTATATAGGCTCTTAGAATGCGTTTCTTTCTTCCTAAGTGTCCTTTTTCGAGTGAAATTTCTCTTTTCCACGACACAGGTACGACCGTGTAAACCGTGGTTCAGGCTGTGTTTCGGTTCTATTGATTGAGGCACGGTCGTATAAATCGTGGTCAGACCGTGTTTCGATTCTGTTGATTGAGGCACGGTCATGTAAATAGTGGTCAGACCGTGTGAAGTAAATTGACGAGACACAGCCGTGTGGCTTGAAGTCCAGGGTGTGTCAATTTCCACTTTGGCCCAAATTGGCCCGTTTTAAGCTCGTTTCTCATTCTTTTTGTCCTCGGGTGCTTTTCTGAGTATAAAATATGAAAAGAAAGATTAAGAGCACCTTTTTACATAAATCAAGGGCTAAATCATCCAAAAACATGCTAAATATAAGGTTAAAATATATTACTTTTACGGTTTATCATTTATTTTTCAATTCGAACCTACAGGGGTTTTCACATGGCCAGACAAATGTCCGTGTCCATGGCCTGTGTCCCTCGTACAGCCACGACAAGCCCGTGTACAAAAACCTTGGCATTCTGTTTCTGACGTCATCACCCCATAAATGTCACACGGCCAAGGCACATGCCCGTGTCCTTTGACTGTGTGGCAAATTAAAATCCTAAATCAGGTGCAGACTTCACACCGCATGGGCACACGCCCATGTCCTATGGCCGTGTCTTTCATACAATTGAGACACACGGCCGTGTCTCTGCCCGTGTGGTTACTACTGAGCATACTGACTTGCCAAATTAGCTTGCAGGGGGACACATAGCCTAACCACTCTGTAACACCCCCAATCCCGGCCCATTCACTATGACTGAATTTGAAATGCCACTGCAGAAAATGTTTGAAAAATATTTTGACATACGGTAAAACATAAAATTTTGTATGCCTTTAATAAAGTATTGGGTATGTAAAATTCCAAAATAAAATTAAGTTATTAAATTTAAAACTTTAAAATAATTTATCAAAGTACAAATTATCTCTTTAAAAGAAACATTCCCGAATATTAACTTAATCATCAATCCACCTTAAAACATAATAATAATAATTAAACACTTATAGTGGCCTTATTACAATAATTAAATATTCCAAGTACTGAATTATAAAATAACTTAAAACAAGTAAAACTTCTTCTGCACGGGCCACCTCGTATCCACTCCAACTCGGTCCAAGCTTTATGCATCACCTGCGATGTTGGAAAAATTTGGGTGAGTCAAACAGACTCAATTCATAGTTATTTCACATGTTTCCCCATATGGGCTTGGCCCATATCCACACAGTCCATATAAATTATGCAATTATGTAGCCCAACCCAACCTAGTGTCCATCCATTACACCTACCTCGGCAAACCCGCTGCCCAAGGCCGTGGCTAATCCACCGATCAACCAAGTGATCCCATATATCTTACCCTGGCAGACCTGCTTGCTCAAGGCCGTGGCTAGGCCACCGATCACATAAGTGATCCCACATATCAATCAGTCCACGGTGATGCACACAGCTATCAACCGCTGAGATGGGCACCTAGCCAACACCTCCCTTGATGAAGCACATAGCTAACATCAAGTCCTAATGTAGCACAAGGCTAACATTAGACCACGTACATAAATATGTACACCCTTTCCTTCGATTTTCACATCCCAAGTCCTATGCATATATGTGTATCATGTCAGATTAACATTTAGAGTAAGTATTCATCACATGCTCACCACAAATATCACACATATATCATAGGCAAAATAGAGCACTGACCTGATTAATTGATTACCCACTACGGGTATCCACCGTCTTAGCCATTATTTTCGGCTAACATACACATCATAAACATACATACATAACAACAAACAAATAACAGGAGAATAGTGCGATAATTATGCACCTAACTATTTAGCGAAATCCCGATATATTTGGATCTAACGCAATCTAGAATCCCGAAACTCTTTATTCCTGTCGATTTGCCTCTTGATGAATCGAATCCCGAAAGACTCCGTCCTATTCCTTAATGTCAGACATTTGAAGAGACTACAAGAGAAAAGCTTCAGCTCTTAAGACTTGCGACAACTAGAAGAGAATATGGCCACAGATGATTCGGCTATGACTCTTAAAAAGGTGTTTAAACTTTCGGCTATCAAAAGGGTAAGTACTCACAATTTAGGCTTATAGATTTTAAAGAAAAAGAGAATAAAAAGAGACTTGTGGCATATGGTGCTTTGGCAAAGAAAAGTAGTAAGGAAAAGATGAAAGAACCCACCTTGATAGCCTCCCTAACTTCGGCTATTGACCAAAAGAAAATATGCTAAACACTTAATGGTTTTCAGCACAAGGAAATAAATTGAAGAAAAGAATTATCAAGAGGTGAACATCCCAATTTATACTACACACATTCGGCACATGCACCACCTACACACTTCAAAACCGATTACACCACCCCCAAGGAGTCCCCCAATCGGCCATAGCTTCATCCTCTTATCACATCCCACTTTTTCCTCCTTTATCACTTTAGCAAATAAAATAAATTAAACCAACACATTATCTCTTATCTTACCCCTTTAAAATAAATAAAATAAAGCCACCATTATCTTCTTATCAATAAAATAAGCATCCATTATCCTTTACTCCTATTTAATCTCTTTAAAATAAATAAAATCCCATCCAATTAAAAGTCCCATTGCCGTCCAACCTCTCTCCAACTTGCCGTCACATGCAAAAATAAAAACACTCCCTTATGCTGCCATTAAGACTCAAACATGAGACCTGCTGAAGCCCCCTTTGACGCAAACTGCCCTGCTCCTCAAGTAACACCCCAAGCCACTTTGCTGCTAGCTCTTTTGTGTCATAAACTCCCCAGAATTCCTCTTAAAGCCTCCTTAGCCCAGCTTCCCTTCTTGACACAAAGAGCAAAAATAAAAAAACTCACTCCTATGCCACCAACGTGATTCGAACTTGAGCCCCCTTTGACGCAACACTCCAAGCCCCTAAGGTAGCGTCCCAAGCCACTCTACCAAGGCACTTTTTGTGACATGATTCACCCCGAATTCATTTTAAAACCTCCCTAGCCAAGATCCTACTTGATGCAAAAATAAACTCCCATTCGCTTCCTCTGCAACTCGAACCAAGGCGTCACATACCAGAGCCCTAAGTGGCGCCTTGCAGCCACTTTACCAAGGCTATTCTTATATCCCAAACTCCACATAAATTGCCTTAAGCTTTCTTTACCAAGCTTCCCCTCTTTAGACTTAAATTCTAAAAATTTCCAAAGGCATTTTTCCATATCTTTGGGTTCTCAAAACCCCTAAAACACACTCAACTACATACTAAGCCTTCTCTTGCATGGATTATGCACTAATCACATAACCCCTACATCCAGGGTATCACAGTTCTACCCTCCTTAAAAATAATTTCGTCCTTGAAATTACTTAGCTAATTGCACTCCTACTCACCACATTATGCTTACGCTGCGGACTCTAATCTTATAAAACTATCATACTTCCTATGCACAATCTCTAAGTTCACATGCAAGGCTTCGAACACTTTGACTAGCGATACAAGAAAACTCTACAACAATCAAAGCAATTAAGGGTATTCCAGAAATAAGAAACGTACCCGTTGTCACATCTGGCACATCTTCCTCCTCGCGACGGCCAACTGCATAAACCAACCTTGGTTTCCTCGCGTCTGCACCTTCAGCATCTCTGGTTGGTGTTCCACGACCTCTGCCAGAACCATGTCCTCCATGGTTCAGACCACGACCCCTTGTCGCTTGCTGACCATTTCTGCCCGGCTGCACTCCTCCTTAACCTTTTGTCCGAGCCCTATTCGGATCCTGATGACAGTCTTTAATCAAATGAGTCTTAGATTTACATCAAAAACACTCCCGATTCTGATTCCAGCACTCGCCAACATGATACCTCCCACATTGAGCACATGGACGGTCTGGATTTCCAGTAGCTGGCTTAGTGCCACGAACAGAATTCTCGACCCTCGATCTTTTCTGAAAGTTCTCAGATGATTTTGATGATCCAAAACTTCTCTTATCCCGATTCCTCTCCTTATCTCTGTTCTACCTCACAGAGTCCTTAATCCCTTCAGTTACCTTAGCCTTTTCTACCAACACAGCGAACCCCTGCTCCTGCTGTAGAGCTATTAATAACCTCAGATCATCCCTCAGTCCATCCTCAAACCAGACACACCGCTCATGCTTCATAGCCACTACTCCTCGAGCATATCGACTTAACCTCAGGAATTCAGCTTCGTACTCCGCTACAGACTTGTTCCCTTGAACCAGCCCCAGAAACGCCTTTCTTTGTGCATCGATATAATGGGTGCCAACATACTTCTTCTGGTATGCTGCCTTAACATAATCCCAAGTAAGATCCTCAGCTGTGGCACTATCCCGAACTGTGAGCCACCATTGATACGCTTCATCATGTAGTAGCGCCACCATTCCTTTCACTTTCTCCTCAGGGGTCAGATCCAACTCATCCATAATTCATTCAGTCACCTCCAACCAATACTCAGCAGTACTGGGTGCCACACCAGATACTCCACGAAACACTTCAGCTCCATTGGCTCGGAGTCGCTCAGGTACAGACTTCCTAGCTCTCATATTTCCACCTGCTCCAGCCACCATCTCAAGAACCCTCAGTACCGCCTGCGATACTGCATCATCCCCCGTCTGGTCTTGTTGCTCAACACCAAAAGCTAGTGGTGGTGGTACCTCATTTTCAGATCCTTGACCCGATCTAATGGGTTCCGATACAGCCATTCTTCCTCTACCGCGTCCACGACGACTTCGTCCTCTAGAACTCATATCTAACGTCGCGATTTAATCTGATTAAAAAGTTTTATGCATTAGAAATTTTGTTTCACTGTTTATCCACGAGCAAATTATATGATAAGAAGTTTCTAGAAGTAGTTCTTTCGATCAATCAAAGTTTTAGTTTAAGTTCACTATTCTAATTCAGAGAATCACATTCACATTCATCCACAACATTCACTTCACCACTTTGGCATTTCTGACCATTCCCAACCCAAGGGTAATTTCGTCATTTTCCTTACAAGGGTATTTTGGTAATAAATCGGGGTCAATTTGAAAATCTTCACAAATCAGAGGCATTTCAAAATTTTCAAAACTTAAGGGTATTTTGAAAATTTCCAATTTAAAAGCGTTACAAAAATTTCAAAAATTGGGGGTTATTTTGGTAATTTTGCAAGTCGGGGGTAATCTTGTAAATTTCCAAATCTGGGTATCTCAATATTTTGCAAAATAGGATTTCCTGATATTTTGTAAAATAAGAATATTTTGATAAAAGTCAAGGGTAATATGAATTTTTTTTAGCCAAGGGCATTTTGGTAATTTACAACACAAGGGTATTTTCGTAATTTTATAAATCAAAAATATTTTGAGAAATGTCTTCAAAATAGTTTGTACAAATCAAAAAGGGTAATTTAATGTTTTAAAAACTAGGGTTTTTATAAAACTGCATGGCTAGTCCCTTTCGGGTTTTAGTGATTGGTTTAGCCCATGAATAAGTCCTCTTGGTTAGGGTGAACGGTTACTACGCACCAGGTAGGATTCGAGTAAAGAGGAGGTGAGTCGCTAGGACTGCTTAAATACCAAGCTCTTACTGAATCCACTCCTAGACATGCGCACAACAGTTACCACACCCAAACTCGGCGACTTAATCACAGGTTTGTTTAATGGTCCTTAAGTCTTATGCACCTGTGTTTGAGTAGACTAGTCCTAGGGTTCAATAGATCCTAGTTCACTAATCTACGTTCCCATAAAAGCCCATACATTTCACATATTCAAATCACTTCAGAAGTCAGAAGTACTTACCTGGTGGACGTCGGGCCGAAGATACAGGTGCCATGCCAGAATAACCTGAAAGATTTCTTAATAGTCCATATTTTTGAAAAGCCCATTTTTGAAAATTATTTTCGGGCCCAAAACCTCAAAGCTGAGTTTTGAACCGGGCTCTGATACCAAATTGTAACACCCCCAATCCCAGCCCATTCATTACGACCGAATTTGAAATGCCACTACGGAAAACGTTTGAAAAATATTTTGACTTACGGTAAAACATAAAATTTTGTATGCCTTTAATAAAACATTGGGTATATAAAATTCCAAAATAAAATTAAGTTATTAAATTTAAAACTTTAAAATAATTTATCAAAGTATAAATTATCTCTGTAAAAGAAACATTCCCGAATATTAACTTAATCATCATTCCACCTTAAAACATAATAATAAAAATTAAACACTTATAGTGGCCTTATTACAATAATTAAATATTCCAAGTACTGAATTATAAAATAACTTAAAACAAGTAAAACTTCTTCTGCATGGGCCACCTCGTATCCACTCCAACCCGGTCCAAGCTTTATGCATCACCTGCGATGTTGGAAAATTTGGGTGAGTCAAACAGACTCAGTGCATAGTTATTTCACATGTTTCCCCATATGGGCTTGGCCCATATCCACACAGTCCATATAAATTATGCAATTATGTAGCCCAACCCAACCTAGTGTCCATCCATTACACCTACCTCGGCAAACCCATCGCCCAAGGTCGTATTAATCCATCGATCAACCAAGTGATCCCAGATATCTTACCTCGCGGACCTCTCGCTCAAGGCCGTAGCTAGCCACCGATCACATAAGTGATCCCACATATCAATCCGTCACGGTGATGCACACAGCTATCAACCGCCGAGATGGGCACCTAGCCAACACCTCCTTTGATGAAGCACATAGCTAACATCAAGCGCTAATGTAGCACAAGGCTAACATTAGACCACGTACATAAATATGTACACCTTTTCCTTCGATTTTCACATCCCAAGTCCCATGCATATATGTGTGTCATGTCAGATTAACATTTAGAGTAAGTATTCATCACATGCTCACCACAAATATCACACATATATCATAGGCAAAATAGAGCACTGACCTGATTAATTGATTACCCACTACGGGTATCCACCGTCTTAGCCATTATTTTTGGCTAACATACACATCATAAACATACATACATAACAACAAACAAATAATAGGAGAATAGTGCGATAACTACGCACCTAACCGTTTAGCGAAATCTGATCTATTTGGATCTAACGCAATCTAGAATCCCGAAACTCTTTATTCCTGTCGATTTGCCTCTTGATGAATCGAATCCCGAAAGACTCTGTGCTGTTCCTTAATGTTAGACATTTGAAGAGACTACAAGAGAAAAGCTTTGGCTCTTAAGACTTATGACAACTAGAAGAGAATATGGCCACAGAAGATTCGGCTATGACTCTTAAAAAGGTGTTTAAACTTTCGGCTATCAAAAGGGTAAGTACTCACAATTTAGGCTTATAGATTTTAAAGAAAAAGAGAATAAAAAGAGACTTGTGGCGTATGGCGCTTTGGCAAAGAAAAGTAGTAAGGAAAAGATGAAAGAACCCACCTTGATAGCCTCCCTAACTTCGGTTATTGACCAAAAGAAAATATGCTAAACACTTAATGGTTTTCGGCACAAGGAAATAAATTGAAGAAAAGAATTATCAAGAGGTGAACATCCCAATTTATACTACACATATTCGGCACATGCACCACCTACACACTTCAAAATTGATTACACCACCCCCAAGGAGTCCCCCAATCGGCCATAGCTTCATCCTCTTATCACATCCCACTTTTTCCTCCTTTATCACTTTAGCAAATAAAATAAATTAAACCAACACATTATCTCTTATCTTACCCCTTTAAAATAAATAAAATAAAGCCACCATTATCTTCTTATCAATAAAATAAGCATCCATTATCCTTTACTCCTATTTAATCTCTTTAAAATAAATAAAATCCCATCCAATTAAAAGTCCCATTGCCATCAACCTCTCTCCAACTTGCCTTCACATGCAAAAATAAAAACACTCCCTTATGCTGCCATCAAGACTTGAACATGAGACCTGCTGAAGCCCCCTTTGATGCAAACTGCCCTGCTCCTCAGGTAACGCCCCAAGCCACTTTGCTGCTAGCTCTTTTGTGTCATAAACTCCCCAGAATTCCTCTTAAAGCCTCCTTAGCCCAGCTTCCCTTCTTGATGCAAAGAGAAAAAATAAAAAAACTCACTCATATGCCACCAACATGATTCGAACTTGAGCCCCCTTTGACGCAACACTCCAAGCCCCTAAGGTAACGTCCCAAGCCACTCTACCAAGGCGCTTTTTATGACATGCTTCACCCTAAATTCATTTTAAAACCTCCCTAGCCAAGCTCCTACTTGACGCAAAAATAAACTCCCATTCGCTTCCTCTGTAACTCGAAGCAAGGCGTCACATACCAGGGCCCTAAGTGGCACCTTGCAGCCACTTTACCAAGGCTATTCTTATATCCCAAACTCCACATAAATTTCCTTAAGCCTTCTTTACCAAGCTTCCCCTCTTTAGACTTAAATTCTAAAAATTTCCTAAGGCATTTTTCCATATCCTTGGGTTTTCAAAACCACTAAAACATACTCAACTACATACTAAGCCTTCTCTTACATGGATTATGCACTAACCGCATAACCCCTAAATCTAGGGTATCACACACTCACCCATGAGGCTGACTGTGTGTCACACACGGCCTAGACACACACCCGTGTGCCTACCCGTGTGGACAAGGACAAGACTATTTGCCAATCTCTTTCTACCACCTCAACTCATACAAACATAAATCACTCCAAACCATCAACTCGTTCATGTATAATTAAACCAAGTAAATCAACCATGCAACTTGCACATTCATGAATAACCTCATCATTTCATAGATTAATAAGAAAAAGAGCCATCAACTATGGCCTTATACAAAAGAATCCATCTTTGAATGAGCCAACACGTTTAGCTAAAACATTATGACATTCAACTAGGTCTAGTCCCTATACATGCCATCCTCAAAATGTTAAATCTAACTATACCAAGATGTGCTGATAGTGTGGGTGGTCCTCTGATTATCTCCGTATCTCAAGTTGGCTCTTCGACCCTATAAAATAAGGAAAAAGAAAAGGAACTAAGCTTTAAGCTTAGTAAGTCTATATGTAAACAATATACATCATAACACATCTTTATCAATCAATAACATTGCATGCTAAATAAGAACAATTCAAGTCCTCATAACCATACTTACTCATTTCAAACCTCACCATATCCCATACATTTATCATATAACATTGCTCACATTTACTTGCACTTATACCCTACACTTATCACCACAAAGCCACATGTAATTTCACTTAGATAAGTTTCTCAATGAACACTTCGGAATGATACAAGATACCCAATGGATTCGCACACAGCCCATCATTAATCAATAATAGGGTGGTATCGCACACAACCCACCAACAATGATAATTACAGTGGTATCGCACACAGCCCACCAAAATGATAATTACGGTGGTATCGCACACAGCCCATCGTTAATAAATAACAAGGTGGTAATGCACACAGCCCACCAACAATGATAATTACGCACTTATGGATATTTATTCGTATCCATATTTCTATTTCGAATGTTCATCTGAGAAATTCCCATTTTCTACCATTCTCAATAAATCTCCCCAATAAGCATTTACATCCACACAATGCATTAATAGGTGAAACATACATAATAAGGATGTATCATTTACACATAAACTTACCTCGCTACAAAATATGTCAATTTGCGGTTTAGTCTGAAACCTTGCCTTTTCCCCGGTCAAGGTTTATTCCACGTTCTTCTTGATCTATAATGAAATATTTAGCTCATTAAATAATCACATTAATAAAATTACTCCAAAATTCTCATTTTGGATAAAATGACCATTTTGCACCTAAACTTTTACAAAATTACGATTTTACCCCTAGGCTCGTAAAATGAAATGTGTTCATTTTTCCACACACTTAAGCCTAGCCGATTTATATTCCCTCTTATAGAAAGTCAAGATTTTAATTATTTCACACATTTATCATCTATTTTATAACCTTTACAAAAAAGTCCTTTTAGGTGTTTTCATGGAAACACCTTTCACAGAAGTTATTTATTTAACAACCATAATTCATTTTCTTCCCTAAAAAATCAGCAAAAAACATAAGCACTCCTATGGAAAATCCCTAAACTTTCAACCATTTTGCAAAATAGTCCCCTTTTTAGCTAGCTTAAGCTTTAGGGGTTCCAAAAGTACAAATATTATCAAGAAAGACCACTAAAATCACTTACTTGCAAGGAGAAAAACTTGGCTAAAATTTTGAGCTCTCAAACCCCTATTTTGATACTAATTTTTGGTGGAGAAGAAGATGAGAAAAGATGATATCTTTTATTTTCTTTATTTTATGATTAAAATCAATTTAGTCACCAAATTTTAACCTAACCATTGACCATGTCTCTAATTTATCCCCCATGGCCGGCCAATTCTCCCTTAAGGGTCTAATTGCACTTTAAGGACCTCCAATTTAAGGTTATATAGCTATTTAACACCTCTAGCTTGAAAAATAAAACTTTTGCACTTTATGCGATTTAGTCATTTTTCACCATTTAGCATACAATCACTAAAATTAATCCACCAAAATTTTCATATACTCTTATAATTATGCCATAACACATAAAATAATATTACAACTAATTTATCTGACCTTGAATTAGTGGTTCTGAAACTACCATTCCGACTAGCCCTAAAATGGGCTATTATAACTCTCCCCCTTTAGAGATTTTCGTCTTCAAAAATCTTTTCGGTAAAGAGGTTTGGGTACTGTTCTCTCATGGCTTCTTCTGGTTCCTATGTAGCCTCTTATACACCGTGCTTTTGCCACAACAATTTCACTAAGGCTATACCTTTGTTCCTCAATTGTTTAACCTCTCGAGCCAAAATCTTAATTGGTTCCTCTTCATAGGTCATATCTGGTCATATCTCAATTTCGGTCGGAGGAATCACATGCAAAGGATTGGAAAGATAACATTGCAACATTAACAAGTGAAACACGTTGTGTATTCTCTCTAAATTTACCGGCAAAGCCAATCGATAAACTATTGGTCCATTCCTTTCAATAACATCATACGGCCCTATGAATCGCAGACTCAATTTACCCTTTCGACCAAATCTCAATACTTTTTTTCACTGGGATACTTTCAGGAATACTTTATCACTCACCTAAAACTCAATTTCTTTCCTTTTTAAATCCACATATGATTTTTGTCGATCTGAAGCAGCTTCTAGACTATCACGGTCACTTTCACTTTCTCTTCGATTTCTCTAACTAGATCAACCCCCGTGAATTTGCTTCTCACTAAGCTCAGTCCAATACAGAGGAGTCTGGCACTTACGACCATATAAGGCTTCATACGGTGCCATCCGTATACTCGACTGATAGCTGTTGTTGTAGGAAAATTCAACCAAAGGTAGATATTTTTCTCACTACCTTCAAACTCTAAAACACAGCATTTGAGCATATCCTCGAGAACTTGAATCACTCTCTCAGATTGGCCATCGATTTGTGGACGGAACGCTGTACTAAAATTCAATTTTGTACCCAAAACTTTTTGTAACTTTTTCCAAAACCTCGAAGTAAACCGTGGATCTCTATCCAAGATAATGGATATAGGTACCCCATGTAATCTCACAATTTTATCAACATACAGCTCAGCCAACTTGTCAAGTTAGTAATCAACAAATACTGGTATAAAGTGAGCTGATTTCGTTAATATATCAACTATAACCCACACAACATCTTTCTTTTTCAGAGTCATAGGTAACCCTGTTACGAAATCTATCGTGATTCGATCCCACTTCCACTCGAAAACCACCACTAGCTGAAGTAATCCCGAAGGTACTTGATGCTCTGCTTTCACTTGTTGACAGATCTGTAACTGTCCGATTTAGACCCTAATTAGAATAGTGGTTTCGGGACCACAAATCTAAGTCTAAAAAATATTTTAAAATTATGTTGTGTGTTTATTATGTGTGAATTTGTTGGTGTTAAATTTTCGTGACTAAATTTTGTCGTTTAGGTGTTAGATTAAATAAAAGGACTTAATCGCGTAAAATGTAAAAGTTACAAACTATAGTGTAAAGTGCTTAGTTGATAGTGGTTTTTTAATATGGAGCCCTTAAAGGGAAAATATGTGGACGGCAACATTCCATTATTATATGTTTTATATGTTATTTGTTATAATTAAAAATTCATATTAATGTATAATAATGTTATATTTTAATAAAATGACATAAAAAAAAGCCAAAGTTTCATTTCTCTTTCCATGGCCGAATAACAAAGAAAAGAAAAACAAAGAAACCAAGCTAGGATTCGGCACTTATTTAAGCTCAATCAATGATCATTTTTGTTTGGTTTATGATAATTTCTACGTTTTTGAGATCGTTGCTTAGAAATCTTCAAGACCCATGTTTTAATTTTTGATTTTGATAAATTTTTTGAGTTGAGTCATTGATGATAGCTTATTTTTTATGTTGTTAAATGGTGAAATATGATATATATGTGTGTGATTAACTAGTTTTGTCTTTGAATTTTTGATGAAATTGAGTATGTTGGACTAAATTGCAAAAATAAATTTTAGGGACTAAAATGTGAAATAAATGAAATGTATAGACTTGTATGAGAACTAGGAATATTCGACCCTTAAGGTGTATAGTCAAATTTTGTGTATTTTGTGTTTTGTGCAAATAGGACTAAATTGTAAAAAGTGTGAAATGTTAGGGCCAAAATGGTAATTTGCCCATTTATCTATTTTTGGACTAAATTGAATGAAAATATGTTTGAATGAGCTTAGTTTGAATATGTTTAGATCAAGAACCAAAGAAATCAGACTTGGATCGAGGAAAAGTGAAAATATTTGAATAGATAGTCTTTAAGCGATTAAACATTGTAAATTGTGTATATGATTTATTAATATGCTGATTTGGAAATTGTGGAATTAGTATTGAGTTAGCCGAATGTGATTAAATTTAGAATTAATATGTATAAGTTTAGTTCGATTGAGTTATAATATTTGGAAGTTCGAATGAAGATTATGAAGTACAAGAAAAGCTCGATATATGAATTGGTTGTGAGACAGATTTATAAATATGATATTCAGGCTTTGAGCCTAGCAAGCCTCGTGCTGGTGAAAGAATTCGGGCTTTAATCCTAGTAGGCTTTGTCCCGGTGGATAATATCGGGCTTTAAGCCTAGCAAGCTTTGTGCCAGTGAAAGATATCGGGCTTTATGCCTAGTAGGCTTTATGCCAGTGAATTATTATAAGTGTATGCTCAAATAGATTCTTGATGATGTGGAATTTAAATTCGGTAAATGAGCTCAATGTTCAGATATGTGTAAGTCTATTGGTTGTTGGAGATGAGATAATTAGTAAATTGATATTTGTTACTAGTTATATGTGATACAATTGAAGAATATATGTGAATTTTAGTAAGTGTATTCAGCTTTGCAAGTAACTAGTATGGATATTATGGAATTGATTTTAGATATGGGCGTATATGTGTCCTTGTATATTCGACCAAATTGGTATGTGCATATGTGATGTTTTATTGAGTTTGTATGTTCGAACATATGTTATACTATATTGTGTTTGTATATTCGGCCATATGTGATAAAATAATAAACCATGTGCATTCAACCTTATAAGTGAGTAATTATAAGATGAGATTTTGGATCATGATTATTCGATCAAATAGGTATGATTGTAAACATTATTGAGATAGTGTTATTGTGGGAATGAAAATTTGAATAAAATTATGTTAAATGAGAAATACTAGTATTCGGCCAAGGTAATATTATTTCTGTTAAAGTATAATATTAATGATACAATTTGATTTGTTTGAAATGTTTGATTGTTCATTTGAATTGTTTAATTTGCTTAAGGCTTACTAAGCTAAGTTAGCTTACTTTGTGTGTTTTTGTTATTCTGTTTTATAGATTTTGGTTGTAAGTTACGAGCTCGGGGATCGTCATCGAAGTTATCCACACTATCGTCAATTTTTGGTACTTTTAAAAAGTTTACTTCCAACTTATGGCATGTATTAGCTAGGCTAATATGTTTTTTTGTTCAGCCTTGAATATATATAATTTGAGCCATGTGAAAATGGCTTAGTCTCCATGATAATTTCAGTAATATTTTGGTTATGGTTTGAGCCCATTTTGCTTATAATGCTATATATATATATATATATATATGACATGAATGGTTTTTATGATAAATGCTATAAGTATGGAAATGGCTTGATTATGTGGTATGCCATAGTTGATTATAGTTGTGTTATTTGATTATATTTTGAGTTTGATTGTTGATTTAGGTTATGGTATAAAAGAATTAGTTATGTTATATATATATGTGTGTGTGTGTGTGTGTATATGTGTGTGTGTGTGTGTGTGTGTGTGTGTGTGTGTGTGTGTGTGTGTTCAGTTTTGGGTAAAGCCTATAATGAAAGAGTAATTAAAGATATGATGGTTGCGAAAATGCTATGAGTTTCGGCCATCTGTATAAGTATATGAATTTACAACATGATTGATTGGTATCTGGAACGGTGGAAATGTGCAAGTGTACACAATCGTAACAAGTAATAAAGTGACAAGTAAATGTCGAGTTATCGTACCCACAGGGACTGTAAAAGAATTATTAATGAAAATGGTTTTAAACACTTTGGTGATGGAAAAATAATTGGTTTTGAGAAATATTTAAAAACTACAAGAAAAACAAAGTAAAAATAAAATAAAACAAAGTTCTAATGCACGATTTCAAAAATTGATTTTAATCAAGATGACATAATTGTGTTGGTTTAATCACATTTCTTACCTTAGAATTATTAAACTTGTGTTTATACTCGTTAAAACATGGCAACTCGGTATTTGCTAACTTATGAATATATTTACGAAAAAAATCCATTCATCTCTTGTACATATCTCTATGCCAATTCGACCGATTAAACAGACTCCTAAAAGTAAACATGTTAATGCACATACATACTTATTAAATTAAACAATCTCTCGCATATTCCTATGTCGATGCAACCGATTAATTCAACCTAACAAGCACATAAAAGATCATGTGAAGTAACAAAGTATTTCTACTTTGAAACAATTTAATCACAAAAATCCTGCAAGTTATGCAAGGCATACATATCGTCAGATACAATGCTAATGTAATCTTCAGCTACCTTAGAAGAGTTAAACATGCACAGATTAAGTATTGTGTCCATTTATCACAATTTCAATGTGTTTAAATAATTAATTCATTAGCTATCTAAACAATTAAAATGCCAGATAACTATACATAATTTTACTTAATCAAACATTTCACCGAGGCCTTTAACAGCATAAACACAATTTTAATAATCTAAGAGGGCAAAATGAAATCAAACCAACACGAATTAAATTCAAGCTAAATTGATTAAATTAGACATTTCAAAAGCATGAATATTCATAAGCATGTTCATTAAAACAACAACAAATAATTTAAAGAGATAGGAAATGAGAAACAAATCCGACGGCTCTCCGTGACTTGTCTGATTGATTCCTCCTTCGTTCTTCGTTGTCCTCGGCTATCAAGGGGTCTTATGAACACTTCAAATTCTGCTTCAAATGGCTGGAAAACACCTCTTTTCCAAGAGGGGAAATTGGCGCAAAAACAAAGGGGAAAATGGAATGGAAATGAAGGGAGAAGAATTGAGAGAAAAGAAGAGAAAATGAGAGAATGTTGGAGAATTGAGATGTGTCTTGAATGAGAAGCTAGGGGCTGTATTTATAAGTGTTAGGGGCTGCTAAAAATAGTAAAAAATCAGCAGCAAAGGAGTCCCACTTGGCCGGCCATCCCATGTGGCAAAGTTGATAGATTCAACTTTGCTAAAATTAACATGGGCTAATCTTTAAAGCCATGAATTTTGGAGGGGTTTGAATGGGATTTTGAGAAGTCTTCAAGGGCTTCTTTGCAACTCAATTAATCAGAAATTAAGCTTATTTGGGCCTTCATTGTGGATGGTTTGGGCTGCCGAACTCTTTGCTTGGTTCGGTTCAACCGGTTTGGTTCAGCTGATGCAGTTCAACTTGGCCTTTTTCATACTTAATTAAAATTAATTTATTTAACCCAAATTAAATTGGGAGCAAATTAAAATTAACTAAATTATGATTAAATATTCATAATTGGACCGTCTTGGGCTAGAAATACAGTCGCCTTGAATCTTCAAATCGCTTCTGGTTTTATTCTTGACGTTGTTTGCGAAATGATTTTTGCCTTTTGTGCGAGTCATGTTAAAATAGTAAAATAAATCAAAATTTACTATAAAATTAATTAAAATTCATCATGTTTATATTTTTGGCATAATTTAATTATTTTATAATATTTAATTATTTTCGACAAGAATTTACTCGAAACCACATGAAATTGGGTCAAAAGGGCATGAAAAGTATAAAAATTTCCGTGTTTCCACACCCCAAAATTAATTCATTGCTCGTCCGAGTAATGCACAAATTTGAAAAGAATTTTCTTGGAAACACCTTTGAAAAACTTCATTCAGAACAATTTTTCTTCAAAATTATGCATTGAATATACTTAAGCTCAAAGATAAGAAATTTTGATATTTATACAACTTAAGCATTCATATCGTTCAAATTACCTCCAACAATTACCAGACTAGTGAAATTAGACTAAATGTTCCTTTAATAAAGACATATTTTTCACTACCAAATTGATTTTAATTCCTTTATTCAAAAATTAAACTACAATCATTAAGCTTAACTTAATGTCTTCATACGTTGAACATAGCATTTTCTCTCCACTAATGTAGGTAACATTGGAATTTTGAATCAATACGTCTTTGATAAGGTTGTAACGTGGCTGGGCTTAAGGGTAGGTAAAAGATAGATAAATTTTTGGCTTAAAACCCTAGACTCAACTTAATATCGAACCTTCGGAACTTTCATCCTTGATACCCACTTATGCTCTTTCGATCATTTATTTCATTTTGAGTACATGCTTTTTTTTTTAAAACTCAAACTCGAGCATTTGCTTCATGTACAACAATTTTTCGAGCATTTGATACTTCTTTTCAACTCCCCCAAACTTATTTTCAAACGATCTTTTGAATAGTACTGAGTCTAGTGTTTGGGACGATTTTAGAAGTAATTAAGAGAAAGTTGATGGCTAAATATTACATAGGTCCAAATAAACTTAGGCCATATAGTCTCAAAATTGGGTTTCAAAGGATAATTTTATCTGGGTTGGCTTGAAAGGCTCAAACGGTCCAACAAAAGTTTGCCTAAATCATTTTCAATATTCCATGCTTCCTAGGATTTCGCCTCAAGAAATTACTAAGTCAATTCTAAAGACTTAAGCTTTCATGCATGCTTAATTTTTTCGTAAGGAACTAAAAATTTTATGGTACAAGTTTACATGCTTTATTAAAAATACATTCACATCTTTATTAAGCTAACATAATAATTTATTGAAATAATAGAACTTTATTAATGCTGAAGTTTAGCATAATTAACAAAATTTCAATTTATTGAACAAAAATATGTCCTAAATAATAACTAAAACAAAATTTTATTCTGAATTCAAATTTTTGGTCCCCCCTACTTAAAGTGAACAATGTCCTCATTATTTAAAGTGAATAGATACTACACACTAGGTAGGAAATTTAGACAAGAGGAGGTGAGTCAAATTGACTGCTTAAGTACCAGGCTCTCTCTAAAATCCAATCCTAGACATGTATATATCTATTGCCACTCTTTAGCCTTTGTGACTTGTTCCTATCTCTTGTTTTATTGTGCAGAAATGAAAATTCCTAATTAACCTAATCCTAAAAAAACAAATAATAAAAAATAAATAAATAAATAAATGAAAGTTGAAGTCCTCCCCTTTTATTTATTTGCCGATCCTTCCAAGTTTTACTCATCTTTTGCTCCAATAGTATTGCCTCTGCATGAATCGCCTTGCTCCTTCTTCGATGATGAAACCCATGGTTCAAATATGAAATCTGGAAACTCAGGCACAAAAATAAATGGGTCATTATAAATTTTCTTGAGGGCACTCCTCATCAAATCATCTCTTATTTTGCATATCTCCAGAGGCTTGTTGTCGCCATTGCACTTGTTGCATTTAGTCCATCGCCTTCAACACTCATCACGACGATCCGGCTAGCCGATGGAGCTCACGAACATTGAGGGCTCGATATCGTGTTCGACCGGTTCGCCTCCGTAGGGACTTCATTTGATTGCTCGGTAGGATTTCGTGGGTTCATTTTCTTCTTCTTCTTCGGGATCCTCACTTTCTTCAATTTGTTGCTGGAGAACAGAATCTCCGGCTACTCGGTAGAGATCCCAATCGGTGATTGTGCCTTGACTATACTCTGTCTTCTTTACGTCCGCAAGGAGTTTTGCTTTTAAGGACAGAATTGTGATCGTAAAGGGGAAATAGGCAGGGCCAGAGCGTCTAACCGCACAATTTCGTATTTCTCTCAGGATGATTTTGCCCACATCAATGGTCTTTATGGTTAAAATCGAGTATAGTAGGACCATTCGCTCTAAAGAAATGGTTGTCCCATGTGAACTAGGCATCAAGCTGAAACGAATGAAATAGAACCATACCTTCGCAAGTGGTGTCAAATACTCTCTTTGACAAGTGTGGATTCCTTGCTTTGACACAGTCCACTTAGAACCTAGAACTGTGAGTTCTTCGAGGATCTCTTGCAAATTTTCATGCTTAATATTGCTCAACAGAGAGGAATATTCATCGTTGTCGAACTCAGGTAATTTAAAGAACTCATTAATAGCACTAGAATTTATTAGTACCTTGATTCCTCGGACTGGAACTTCAGTCAATTCACTAGAAGTTAAGTTCGCATAGAATTCACGAACTAATTCTTCATCCACACTTGGTCTCTTTTCGCAAAACAATTCCCAATTGAGGGCTTCAGCAACTTGGCGAATACGTGCCATAAAATCTCTATAGTTGCTTTCCTTCAATGTGAAGCCTTTTTCTGGATGTATCTGTTGATTCTTGAAGATACTTTCGTATCTTATTTTAGCTTCTTCACACTGAAATTTGCTTTGTGATTTGTCGATTTGAGCGGAGGCACGAGTTCTTTTACGAGTCATGATGGCCCTGAACATAAGATGGGAAGAATAAAATCAGTTAAATAATTTAATTAACTAAAATTACTTAATAATTCAATAAATTGAAAATTCAATAATTAAAAATTAAAAATAAAATTTAATAGCAATTACTAATATCTCAATGAATTGAAAAAATTTAAAATAAAATTTACTAATAATTATCAATATTTCAATAAATTGAAAAAATTAAATAATTGAATCAAAATTAAATTCTAAGAGAGAAAATTATTCTTACCACTTGCCTTGTAGATTTTAAAAGCTCTAAAAAAATAAAAAAATACTAATGAATCAAAGGAGGGAAATTAAAGGAGGGATGGATTAGGTTGGGGAAGGGAGATGAGCACATATGAGCTCAAGGCAAGAAGGTGTGGTGGTGCGCAAGGAGGAAAGAAGCAGTCATGAGGCCTTGTGCTAGGCAGGCCACAGCTGGTTGGCGCGGTGTGTTGGTGCTGCTGGAAGCAGCAGATGTGCCGCCTCGACCAGGCGAGGCTGGCCATGGCAGTCTGGAGCTGGAGCTGCAGTTGCTGGCCGAATGGAGGCTTAGGGACTAGGGGCTTACAGCATTTGGTGTTTTGGTGAAAGGGAAGTTGAGTAATGGGTGAATGGTGAGAACAATAGTGCAATTTATAGATGGAGGAGTATAAACTAGACTAGAACTCTTAGCACAATTAAGCATTAAAAATAAGAGTGTAACATCCTAGATTAGGGGCTATGCATTTAATGCATAATTCAAGTGAAAGTAGGCTTGAAGTGTGTTTGGATACATTTTAGGAGTTTTTGAGAACTTTGGGTGAAGGGGAAAAACTTTGGAAAATGTTGGAATTTTAAGTGAAAAGGGGAAATTAGGCTGAAGAGACCTTAAGGGAAAAATCTTTGGTCTGTTTGGCATAAAACAGGCCTTGGTAAAGTGGCTTCCATGCGCCACTTCAGGGCCTGGGATGACGCCTGCACAAGGGCCTTGGTTCTAATCCCGTTGGTGGCATGGGCGTGTTTTATTTTTGCAAGATTGGCGTTAAGGGAGAAGAAGGTCTTAAAAAGAATTGTTGGGAGTTTATGACGCAAAGGAGCTAGCAACAAAGTGGTGGGGCGTGTGGTGTTTCAAAGAGGTCTCATGTTCAAACTCGGGGCGAAGAATGGGTGGCTTTTATTTTGCTTTTGCACGAGGTAAAAGGGAAGCTAGCCAAGGAAGTCTTAAGAAAATTTGTAAGGGATCTATAGCATAAGAACACCTTGTTAAAGTGGCTGCAAGGCGCCACTTACACCTCTGGAAATGACGCCACAAGTTGGGTGTGAGTCATGAGTCCGAGTCACGTGGGAAGCAAAATTTTTGAGGCTTTTATTTTTGGCTTTTGACGTCAACAGCAGGGTGAGTAGTGGGACGGCATATGGACTCTCAAATGATAAGGATAATGCTTGGTTTTATTTTTATTATTATTGGCTAAGAATAGGAGATAAGTTGTTGTTTATTTTATTTATTTTGAGTAGGTGATTAGGAGATAAAGATAAGGCTTGCTTTATTTTTTTTTTAATTTGGCTAAAAACTAGGATAAGTGTAGATTTATTTTATTTAGTTTAAATAGGTAGATAGAGGATAATGGTTGTTTGATTATTCTTTTAAATGAAGAGATAAAGGTTGAGTTATTTTAATGGGAAGATAAGAGATTAAATTAGGATTGATATAGGATGAGCAATGGCCGAATATAGGACTCCTTAAGGTAGCAAATCTCGGCTTGGAAGTGTGAAGGAGGTAGGTGTGCCGAATTTGTTAAATAGGGGTGACCATCTTTTGGCTATTCTTTTCTTCTTTTATTTTCTTTTATTTGAAAATTGTTCCTCTCTTTTCATTCTCCCTTTGTGCCGAAAACCATCAAGTGTTTAGCATATTTTCTTTTGGTCATTAGCCGAATTTAGGGAGGATATCAAGGTGGGTTCTTTCATCTTTTCCTTACTACTTTTCTTTGCCAAAACGCTATACGCCATAAGTCTCTTTTTATTCTCTTCTCTTTTTGAAATCTATAATCCGAAATTGTGAATACTTACCCTTTTGATAGCCGAATGTTCCACCTTCTTTTGGAAGCCATAGCCAAACCTTATAGCCCCATTCTCTATTCGTTTTCTTTCCACCATTAAAGTGCCGAAATACCAGTACCATTCTCAAGCGCTGAATCTCTAAGGAGGGACTGTCGGCTACTCTTTCCTAGTCTTAATCGTTGCTGACAAGAGGAGCATTAGAGGAGTTTTTGGGATTTGGAGCAATCAAGGTAAGCCTATGTAGTTTCGGCCAAGGGCCAATTGTTATGGATTATTGTTAATAGCCGATTCTAATATGTGACATATAGGGATCTCGACAATTCTATAAGACAAGTGCAGTTTCGGGATTCAAGTAAGCTTGGTAGGTGGTGAGTAATATTCGGCCATAGGCCATATTTAGTATTTAATGGATGACCGATTCTATCTATGGATGTTAGGGGTAAATCAGCAGAGATAACCAAAGCCTCTGGGATTTGGTAGGAGACCAAATCGGCATTAAGGGAGAAGGAGAAACCCCGTTCATCATGTTAGAATCAAATAGTTCGGGATTTCGCTAAATAGTAAGGTGTGTGATTAACCCACCGTTTTTTGGGTTTTTGCTATATTTGCATGTGTGAATTATGTGCTAACCACTGCAGTGGCAGTTTTGTGGTGATTACCCTAAAAAGGGGTATATCGATAAGTAGGTTAGTATTATCTGTTGATGCGAATGTGAAAGTGCCGATGTGAATGTGACTATGCCTATGGAAATATGATGGTCTGCCTTAATAACATGTGCATGCATTTATTATTATTATTATGCCATTATTACATGTTGCATGTGCATGGTTTGGGATATGAAAGAAGGTACGAGTGTACTTTGAGTACGTGGATTGATGTTAGCCTTGAGCTACATCGTGGATTGACGTTGACTGAGGTCACGTTGTGGATTAATTGCGATTTAGTTCACGTGGCTTGATGAGTAGATCTGTGCCTAATCATGGTTGATATAGGCTATGTGCCATATCGTGGTTGATGAGTGACTATGTGTCCCATCGTGGTTTTGGTGTTAGCTACGGCTACATCGTGGATTGGCGCTGACTGAGGTCACGTTGTGGATTTTTGTGCTTAATTGCACGTGGACGGCATTGATTGCCTTTGGAGTGAAAAGGAGAGGGTGATTTGTTAATCCCCTGGTGTGTGGTAGGCTGGATACGGGGGTGTGTAGAGGATGGACCCTAGGTTTGGGTTGGGTGCACTTTGCATAATTCTATGTGACCTGTGAAATGAGGTATTAATGAGAAATGGGCCAAGCCCAGTATATGATATGTGGAATAATGTGGTAATCGGCCAAGCCCAGTATGTGGAAACATGTGGTTATTTACACTATTATATGAATGTGATATGAATGTGGGCCAAGCCCAGAATGTGGTAATATGTGATTATGATATTTGTTATCGATATATGGGTTAATATGGGGTTAACATGTGGGTGGAAATCGGTGGTTTAATTACACAATGAGTCCATATGACTCACCCAATTTTATCAACATCGCAGTGATACTTGGACCGGGTTTGGAGTGGATACGAGGTGGCCCATGCGAAGACATTTTATTTAATTAATTAAGTATTTATTTTTCAGTATTTTGATTAAGTGTTTATTGTAATAAGGCCCATTAAAGTATTTAAGTATTTTTTTAGTATCTTTATTGTTATGTTTTATTATGGATTGACAATTGAGATATCTTTCGCCAATGGTTTTATTTTCTTAAATCTGTATATAATAAAGTTTTTATTTCGGATATTTTTATCAAGCTTATATTATTTAAAATTTTTAAATGGACATGGTTTTTGAATAAGAACAAAATTTTCAAGTTCCACCACAAGTCAGGATATTTTCAAACGTTTTCCGCAGTGGCATTTCAAATTCGGTCATAACGAATAGGCAGGGTTTGGGGTGTTACAAAGAGTTTAATTCTAATTTAACACATGATAAACAACAATTAATAATTAAATAAACATAACTAAATTATCAATTGTTATTTAGTTATTAAGATAAATATGAAATAAAATTAAATCTAATCCTAAGCTAAGTTGATAAAAGTTAATATATAAATTATAATAAATATAATTATATATTAAACTTTATCAATAATTTATAAATATGAAATTAAAAAATGTTTATTTTAGATGCCTTTTAAAAATATTTACAAAAGAGACACCTAGTTTTTATTATTTATGAAAATAGCAACCAAAATTTGAAAATAATTCAATTAAGTCCTTAGACTTAATGAAAATTTTAAATTGAGTTGCAATTTAAGACTTGGGTCAAAATTGACCTTTTATTTGGAAAACTAAAATTTATTTTGCTGTTCAGGCTAATTCCTTGGAAAATTATGCAAAAATCAATTCCGTGAAAGATTGGAGGGTCACAAGGCGGTCCCGCTTAAGTTCCAATCTCCTAGATGTAATTTATTTGAGCATAATAAACCCGAAAATATACCCTAAATATTTTTATTGAAAGCAATAAAAATTAAGGTTTAGATAAACTGAACAAAATGTTATCTCGTTCAGGGTTTTCTTCGTAATAATGTTTCAAACGCTAGGCATTGACTTGAAAATTACCTTTCCTACCTTGGAGTTCAATAACCCCGTATGGATAGACACGATGGATCGTAAATGGACTAGACCAACGTGACTTTAACTTACCTGGGAAGAACTTCAATCTGGAATTAAATAACAAGACTTGCTGACCTGCTTCAAACTCTCGAGCTCGAATATGCTTGTCATGCCATTTTTGAGTCTTTCTTTGAGTAACTTGGCATTTTCGTATGAGAACATTCAAAATTCCTCTAACTCATTGAGTTGGAGCATTCATTTCTCTTTAGCAAGCTTGAGATCCAAATTGAGTTGTCGAAGAGCCCAGTAAGATCTATGCTCTTACTCCAGAGGTAGATGGCATGCTTTCCCAAAGACCAACCGATAGGGTGACATTCCTAAGGGTGTCTTGTATGCCGTTCTGTAAGCCCATAAAGCATCATCTAGTCTCTTAGACCAATCTCGTCGGTTCGAGCAAACTACCTTCTCAAGTATGCCTTTGATCTCCTTATTTGCTAGCTCAGCTTGTCCATTTGTCTGCGGATGGTAAGCTGTAGCAACCTTGTGTTTCACTCCATGTTTATCTAGCAACCATTTTAACCACTTGTTCACAAAGTGGGTCCCTTCATCACTGATAATGGCTCTTGGGGTTTCGAACCTTGTGAATATGTGTTTTTGCAAGAACTTCATCACAACCTTGGCATCGTTCATCGGATAAGCTTCAGCCTCAACCCATTTGGACACATAGTCTACTGCTACCAATATGTACTTGTGACCAAAAGACGGAGGAAAAGGACCAAGAAAATCAATACCCCACACATCGAACAATTCTACCTCAATGATATTTGTTCGAGGCATCTCATCTCTATTGGATACTTTTCTAGCCCTCTAACATCGATCACAATTCTTTACGTAAGCTAATGCATCCTTGAATAGTGTTGGCCAAAAGAATCCGGCTTGCAATACTTTAGCCGCTGTACGAGTACCTCCAAAGTGTCCTCCACTCGGAGCTGAATGACAATAGTATAAAATTTTTGGTATTTCATCCTCTGTCACACATCTTCTAATCATCTGATCTGCACACTTTTTGAACAAATATGGCTCTTCCCAAAAATAATACTTCACATCGTGAAGAAACTTTTTTCTTTGCTAATATGTTCTATCAATTGGCATCAAACCACAAGCTAAATAGTTAGCAAAATCAGCAAACCAAGGAGTATTATAGACATGAGTTACCTTCAGTATTTGTTCATTTGGAAATGTTTCATGGATCGGTAAAAGTGAAGAATTTTCCTCTTGTGACTCTAATCTGGATAGGTGATCTGCTACCTGGTTCTCTACTCCCCTTCGATCTTGAATTTCTAGATCGAACTCTTGGAGTAGAAGCACCCACCGGATCAACCTCGGCTTAGCATCTTTCTTGGTTAATAAGTACTTAACCGCGGAGTGGTCCGTGTAGACAATCACTTTGGTACCTACAAGATAGGGTCGAAACTTGTCAAAAGCAAAGACAATAGCAAGTAACTCTTTTTCTATTACCGTATAGTTCAGTTGGGCTCTGGTTAGAGTTTTGCTTCTGTGGTAGATAGGATGAAAAACTTTGTTCCTTCACTGGCTCATGACGGCTCCAATGGCGAAGTCACTTGCGTCACACATCAATATGAATGGCGAATCCCAGTCTGGTGTGACAATTATAGGTGCCGTGACTAATCAATTTTTTAGATTGTTAAAGGCTTTTAAACAATCCTCGTCAAACTTGAATATCGAGTCCTTCTCCAATAACTTGCATAAGGGCTTAGCCACTTTGGAAAAGTCCTTGATAAACCTCTGATAGAACCTGGCATGGCCTAAAAAGCTCATAACACCTTTTACAGATGTTAGAGGTGGGATTTTCTCAATCACATCTACTTTTTCCTTGTCCACCTCGATCCCATGTCTCGTTATCCGATGGCCTAAAACAATTCCCTCTCGTACCATGAAATGACATTTTCCCCAATTGATTACGAGATTCGTCTCTTCACATCGCCTTAGTACCTTCACTAGATTGGATAAACAATACTCGTAATTATCTCCAAATACTGAGAAATCATCCATGAAAACTTCCAAATATTTCTCAACCATGTCAGTAAAAATAGACATCATACATCTTTGAAATGCAGCAGGTGCATTACATGAACCAAATGGCATGCGTCTAAATGCAAATGTACCATACGGACAGGTTAATGTCGTTTTGTGTTGATCTTCCAGTGCTACTGTAATCTGATTATACCCTAAGTATCCGACGAGAAAATAGTAGTAATCTCGTCTTGCGAGTCTATCCAGCATCTGGTCCAAGAACAGTAAAGGAAAGTGATCCTTCCTAGTCGCCTTGTTTAGCTTTCAGTAATTGATACAGATTCTCCATCTCGTAACTATCCTCATTGGTATCAACTCGTTGTTTTCATTCTCCATGACCGTGATACCTCCTTTCTTCGGCATACACTGGACTGGACTTACCCATGAACTATCCGAGATGGGGTAAATTATACCCGTATCCAACCATTTGATGATGGGTTCAGTCTCCGTTGTCCACCAATCGTTCCTCTCTCTCTATCTTCTAATATGATCTTGTGCATGCACACAGATGGGCTAATACCGCAAATGTTAACTATAGTCCATCTGATAGCCTTCTTGAATTGTTTCAAGACTATGATAAGTTTCTCTTCTTGTTCAGTAGTTAATTCGGCTGAAACAATCACAGGCAGAGTAGAGGTATTACCTAAATAAACATATTTTAAGTGTGAAGGTAATACCTTGAGTTCTAACTTATCCTCAATTGATGCTTTTGACTGCATGTAATCTCTTTTCTCTAATTCCAAAGATTCAAAACGAGATTGCAGATTAAATCCCTTTTGATTAGCTTCGAGCGAAGCTCAGTATTCATCCTCCTCTTCCTCATTTGGGGGATCCGATGTCAAAATTCTTTCCAATGGATCATCAACACCATTAAGTTCCTTCTCTACTATTAATTCCTCTAAATCGGTCACTGCAGAACAATCATCCATAGTGTCAGGAAATCGCATTGACTTAAAAACATTAAATGTTACCTGATCATCCTGAACACACATAGTCAGCTCGCCCTTCTGCACTTCAATAAGAGTCCTTCCAGTTGCTAGGAATGGTCTTCCTAGGATAATTGGTACTTATTTGTCTGCTTCAAAATCTAGAATTACAAAGTCAGCAGGAAAGATAAACTTATCTACGCGTACCAATACGTCCTCGATTTTTCCTTCTGGATGTGCTAAGGATCGATTTGCTAGTTGAAGTGTAATCGTAGTTGGTCTAACTTCTCCTATCCCCAACTTCCTAAATATTGACATAGGCATCAAGTTAATACTTGCACCTAAGTCACATAATGCTTTGCCACAATATGTTGATCCAATATTGCATGGTATGGTGAAACATCTAGGATCCTTTAATTTTGGGGGTAATTCGTTCTGAAGATATGCACTGCATTCTTTTGTCAGAGCTACCATCTCAAATTCTCCAAGCCTTCGTTTCTTAGACAAGATATCTTTCATGAACTTGACGTAGTTCGGCATTTGCTCAAGTGCTTCGACTAGCAGGATGTTGATGTGAAGTTGCTTGAGTACATCTAGGAACTTCTTGAATTGAATCTCTTACTTCGGCTTCTAAAGTCTTTGAGGGTAGGGTGGCAGTGGTTTCAATACTGGAACTTGTTTTGGTTGATTCACCTTTGGTGGTAATTTTGTATCTAACGACGTTGTTGGGAGATTAGAATTAACTGGTCCTGCGGTTACTTTGATGGGTCTTGCAGATTTTTTTTTCGGCGAAACTAAGGTGTCAACACTTGGTTGAACTTCTTCTTGAGCATCAACTTGCTCCTTTTCAACTTCGACAGTGTTGGGCTCTACTATCTTTCTGCTCCTCAATTGCAATGCTTTGCAATGTTCCTTTCCCAGATTTCTTAGATTTTCTGTGTCACTAGGTAGAGCACCTTGTGGTCGGTTCCTAAGTTCAATTGCAAGCTGGCCTACTTGATTCTCCAAATTCTTCAATGTAACTGCTTGGCCCTGGATTAAAGCATCATTCTTTGCCAGATATGTCTTTAGCAAACTCTCTAGGCTATTGGATGCTTCAGCTTGAATTGGTTTCTGAACTTGTTGTGGAAAATTAGGCGGCTGGGTCGGTCTGGGTTGGTTGTAACTGGTTCCAGCCCCTTGGTTACTCCAGGAAAATTTTGGGTGGTTTCTCCACGATGGGTTATAGAAGTTGGATTACAGCCCTTGCCTTCCTCGGTTTTGGTTCTGATTGCCCATGTAATACAAAAATTTTGGGTTCGACGGACATTCTTTGAACAAATGTCCCTCCCCACAATAAACACAGGCTATATTCTCAAATTGATTAATCGACTGTGCTGCAAAACTATTGACCCATTAGCAGTAAGATTTTTAAGCATTGAGGATATCGATGATACCTGAGATGCGAGTGAAGTAAGGGCGTCTACTTCATGAATTCCAGCGACTCATCTTCCTGACGCTGCTCGATTAGTTGGCCACTAATAGTTATTGCTGGCAATCCTCTCAATAATTTCATAAGCCTCGTTATAAGACTTAGAAAGGAGAGCACCATTAGCAGAGGCGTCCACTACCATCCTTGTGTGAGCGTTGAGACCATTATAGAATGTCTCAAGTTGAATACAATGGGGAATTCCATTCTGAAGGCATTTTCATAATAGCTCTTTAAATCTTTCCCACGCCTCATACAAGGACTCGTCATCCATTTGGTGGAAAGCAGTGATCTCGTTCCTCCGTTTAGCATTCTTGCTTGGCAGAAAATACGTCATGAGGAATCTCTCGGCTAACTCTTGCCATATAGCAATGGAGTTCGATGGCAATAAATTTAACCAGGCACGAGCTCTGTCCCTTAACGAATATGGAAACAACTTCAATCGTAAGGCATCTTCGGGTACTCCGGTTAACTTGAAAGAATTGCTCACTTCCATGAATAGTCTTAAATGAAGATGAGGATCTTTAGTAGGCATACCGCTGAATTGGCCCACTATCTGAAGCATCTGGAACATGACTAGCTTCAGCTCGAATTATTGTGCCACGATTTTGGGTCTCCTAATACCCGAATTAGGATCGTTAAACACTGGCACAGCATATTGTCCTAAGACTCTATCCCTATCATCAACAATAAGGATAGGATTCTGAGCAGGGTTTGCTCCGTTTCCTTGGTTCATATTCTCGAAATTCATTCCTTCAGTCCTCCTCTGGTTTGCTTGTCTTATTCGTTGATGAAAGGTTCGTTCTATTTCAAGGTCCACAGGGAGTAAATCAATAATTTGGTCAATACTCATAAACACCTGAAATAATCACAGAAAAACTAAGTAAGTAAAAATACGTAAAATAAATAAACCAAAATGTAAACAGATTCACAAATAATGACTATGAAAAATAGTCCCCGGCAACGGCGCCAAAAACTTGGAACAGTGGAAATGTGCAAGTGTACACAATCGTAACAAGTAATAAAGTGACAAGTAAATGTCGAGTTATCGTATCTACGTGGACCGTAAAAGAATTATTTATGAAAATGGTTTTAAACACTTTGGTGATGGAAAAATAATTGGTTTTCGTAAATATTTAAAACTACAAGAAAAACAAAGTAAAATAAAATAAAATAAAGTTCTAATGCACGATTTCAAAAACTGATTTTAATCAAGATGACATAATTTTGTTGGTTTAATCACATTTCTTACCTTAGAATTATTAAACTTGTGTTTATACTCATTAAAACATGGCAACTCGGTAATTTGCTAACTTATGAACATATTTACGGAAAAAATCCATTCATCTCTTGTACATATCTCTATTCCAATTCGACCGATTAAACAGACTCCTAAAAGTAAACACGTTAATGCACATACATACTTATTAAATTAAACAATCTCTCGCATATTCCTATGTCGATGCAACCGATTAATTCAGCCTAACAAGCACATAAAAGATCATGTGAAGTAACAAAGTATTCCTACTTTGAAACAATTTAATCACAAAAATCCTGCAAGTTATGCAAAGCATACATATCGTCAGATACAATGCTAATGTAATCTTCAGCTACCTTAGAAGAGTTAAACATGCACAGATTAAGTATTGTGTCCATTAATTACAATTTCAATGCGTTTAAATAATTAATTCATTAGCTATCTAAACAATTAAAATGCCAGATAACTATACATAATTTTACTTAATCAAACATTTCACCGAGGCCTTTAACAGCATAAACACAATTTTAATAATCTAAGAGGGCGAAATGAAATCAAACCAACACGAATTAAATTCAAGCTAAATTGATTAAATTAGACATTTCAAAAGCATGAATATTCATAATCATGTTCGTTAAAACAACAACAAATAATTTAAAGAGATAGGAAATGAGAAACAAATCCGGCGGCTCTCCGTGACTTGTCTGATTGATTCCTCCTTTGTTCTTCATTGTCCTCGGCTATCAAGGGGGCTTATGAACACTTCAAATGCCGCTTAAAATGGCTGGAAAACACCTCTTTTCCAAGAGGGGAAATCGGCGTAAAAACAAAGGGGAAAATGGAATGGAAATGAAGGGAGAAGAATTGAGAGAAAAGAAGAGAAAATAAGAGAATGTTGGAGAATTGAGATGTGTCTTGAATGAGCAGCTAGGGGATGTATTTATAGGTGTTAGGGGCTGCTAAAAATAGCAAAAAATCAGCAGCAAAGGATTCCCACTTGGCCGGCCATCCCATGTGGCAAAGTTGATAGATTCAACTTTGCTAAAATTAGCATGGGCAAATCTTTAAAGCCATGAATTTTGGAGGGGTTTGAATGGGATTTTGAGAATTCTTCAAGGGCTTCTTTGCAACTCAATTAATTAGAAATTAAGCTGATTTGGGCCTTCATTGTTGACGGTTTGGGCTGCCCAACTCTTTGCTTGGTTTGGCTCAACCGGTTTGGTTCAGCTGATGCGGTTCAACTTGGCCTTTTTCATACTTAATTAAAATTAATTTATTTAACCCAAATTAAATTGGGAGCAAATTAAAATTAATTAAATTATGATTCAATATTCATAATTGGACCGTCTTGGGCTGGAAATAAAGTCGCCTTGAATCTTCAAATCGCTTCTCAATTTTATTCTTCAAGCAGTGTCTGCCGAGCCGATTTTTACCTTTTGTGCGAGTCTGTCAAAAATAGTCAAAATAAATCAAAATTTACTATAAAATTAATTAAAATTCATCATGTTTATATTTTTGGCATAATTTAATTATTTTATAATATTTAATTATTTTCTGACAAGAATTTATTCGAAACCACATGAAATTGGGTCAAAAAGGGCATGAAAAAGTATATAAATTTCCGTGTTTCCAGTATCTGTGCATGGTATTATAAATCCGTTTGATAGTTGGTTAAGTTATAATTATTAATGTGATCTAAATTTGAATTGCATTGATTGTATGATTTGGATTTGTAATTCAGTTGTTAAATATTTATGATATGCATGAGATACACTTAATATCAATAATTAGTGAATTCAGAAAATGAAATTAAAACAGATTATTATGTGTAAGGTGATAATTTTTTATTGATTTGTTAACGACATGTGGTTAATCGAATTGATAAAAATGTTTGATGAGTCATTAATTATGAAATGGTCAGTTAGGTTTTAAATACAAGTGACTAAATGTTACATTGCAAGAAAAGTGATATTACATGTTAATATTTGGCTTAGATATTTTATAATGTTAGATGAATGTTTGCATTCGAATGTGATATGAGTGATTTATTTGAATGTATGAAAGTTGAATCTTTTCCGGTAATGCTTCGTAACCCATTTCGGTGATGGATGCGAGTTAGGAGTGTTACATTTTATTGGTATCAGAGCTACGGTTTAGTCAATTCTAGGACTACCGTAGCGCGTGTGAGTCTAGCTATACATGCCATAATTTATAATGCGATAGTGTGATGCTTCTAACATCTAAAATGTGTTTTTATATAGTAAATGGATCCCAATAGAGCCGTAGTTGATGATTTCAAGAGCGTAGTGCCTAATCTTGCGCATGGGACAGCGCTAGTTGAATCTCGACCTATCACGAGTAGCCATAAGGGAAGGCTAAGAAAGCCTTCTATAGAATAATGAATGACTGGTTTACTCAATATATCTGGACTAATCTGGCTGTACAACAACCTCCACCCCCGAATAATCCATCTCCGATACCTTTGGTACCCCCGATGATTGATCCGATGAGATTTAATAGGCCTCCTGTAGATAAAATCAGAAAACACGGGGCCAAAGAGTTTAAATCTAATGATGATGATGATGCTAAACGAGCGGAGTTGTGGCTTGATAATACTCTCCGTGTTTTTGACGAGTTATCTTGTACTTTGGATTAATGTTTAAAGTGTGCCATATCTTTATTACGAGACACCGCATATCACTGGTGGAATACACTAGTATTGGTGGTCCCTAAAGAGAAAGTGACCTAGGAATTCTTTCAGATTGAGTTCCGTAAGAAATACATTAGCCAGAGATTTATTGACCAAAAACTCAAAGAATTTCTGGAATTAAAACAGGGTCGTATGACTGTAATTGAGTATGAACGGTAATTTGTGAGATTAAGTCGATATGCTCGTGAATGTGTTTCAACCGAAGCTATCATGTGTAAAAGATTTGAAGATGGTTTGAACGAAGACATTAAATTGTTGGTTGGCATACTTGAAATTAAAGAGTTCGTGGTACTTGTTGAGCGAGCCTGCAAAGCCGAAGCATGGAAAAGAGAAAAGAAAAGTTGATTTTGAAGCCAGAGATTCTCGTAAAAGATCATCGAGTAAAACTTTTCACTCAACATTGAAAAAGTTTAGAGATGATTCAGGTCGATCTAAAGCTACTTCGGACTTTTCTAGACGAGAATGAGACCGACCTCCTATGGGTTCACGAGCCACTTCGATTACCATTGTTGGTAATGTTTAGCAGAACAGAGTTGAGTGCAAGAATTGTGGTAAATGGCATTCTGGAAGTTGTAGATTACATGATCGATCATGTTTTAAATATGGATTGATGGATCATTTTATCCGGGAGTGTCTAATGTTAGCCAAGCAAAACACTGTTCAGAATGTGAGACAGAGCAACATGTCAGCCCGAGGCAGACCACCTAGGCATTCGAATAATGTAGGTGGCAGTCAAAGAGGAACAAAAGATATAGTGGTTCGATTTGAGGCTCGTGCACCTGCTAGAGCATATGCTATACACGCTCATGAGGATACTTTTTCCCCAGATGTTATTACCGGTACTTTCACTCTTTATGATACTAGTGTTATTGCGTTGATTGATCCTGGTTCGACTCATTCTTATGTGTGTGAAACATTAGTATCCAGTAAGACTCTGCCTGTTGAGTCTACTTAGTTTGTGCTTCGAGTATCAAACCCCCTGGGCCGGTGTGTATTGGTTGACAAAGTGTGTAAAAATTGCCCGTTGATGGTTCGAGATTCATGTTTTCCAGCTGATTTGATGTTGTTGCATTTTGACGAATTTGATATAATTTTGGTATGGACTGGTTGACTTTGCACAATGTTGTTGTTAATTGCAAAAGAAAGACCATTGATTTGAGATGTCAAAACAGAGAAATTATTTGGATTGAATCTAATGATCTGAATGGGTTACCAGCAGTAATATCTTCGATGTTAGCTAGAAAGTATGTAAGAAAAGGTTATGAAGCTTACTTTGCTTATGTGCTTGATAGTAAATCGACTGAAAAGATGATTGAATCTGTACTAGTTGTGTGCTAGCATTCGAATGTATTTCCTGAAGAATTATCGGGTTTGCCACCTTTTCGAGAAGTAGAGTTTGGCATTGAGTTAGTTTCGGGAATGACACCGATTTCGATAGCTCCGTATCGAATAGCACCTACTGAATTAAAAGAGTCGAAAGCACAGTTGCAAGAGTTAATAGATAAGGGTTTTGCACGACCGAATTTCTCTCCGTGGGGTGCACCAGTTCTATTTGAAAAAAAAGAAAGATGGAACTATTCGAATGTGTAATGATTACTGACAGCTAAATAAGGTGACTTTAAAGAATAAATACTCGTTGCCATGGATTGACGACTTGTTTGATCACCTGAAAGGGGCTTCAGTGTTTTCAAAGATAGATTTGAGATCGAGTTATTATCAGTTGCGAGTCAGAGACTCTGATGTGCCAAAGACTACTTTTCGGATGAGGTACGGACACTACGAGTTTTTGGTTATGCCTTTTGGACTTACTAATGCACCTGCTATTTTCATGGATCTGATGAATCAAAATTTCAGACAGTATTTAGATTAGTTTGTAGTAGTGTTTATAGATGATATTTTGATCTACTGCAGAGATGAAACCGAGCATGCTGAGCATCTGAGACTTGTGCTACAAATTTTGCAAGATAAACAGTTGTATGCAAAGTTTAATAAGTGTGAGTTCAGGTTACGTGAAGTCAGTTTTCTAGGCCATGTTGTTTCAGCATCAGGTATTCGGGTTGATCCGAATAAAATCTCAACCATACTTGACTGGAAACTACCGAAAAATGTTTCTAAAGTTCGAATCTTTCTGGTGCTTGCTAGTTACTACAAACGGTTTGTAAAAGGTTTCTTTATGATTGCTACACCGTTGGCAAAGCTATTACAGAAAGATGTTAAGTTCGAGTGGTCAGAAAAGTTTCGATCAATTGAAAGCTCATATGACCGAAGCTCCAGTGTTAGTCCAACCTGAATCGGGTAAAGAATTTGTTATTTATAGTAATGCATCTTTGAATGGTTTGGGTTGTGTTTTGATGTAGGAAGGCAAAGTCATAGCTTATGCCTCGAGACAGTTGAAGCTGCATGAAAGAAACTATCCGACACATGATTTGGAACTAGCAGCCATTGTGTTTGCGTTGAAAATTTGGCGCCACTATCTATTCGGTGAAAAATGTCATGTTTATTCCTATCACAAAATTTTGAAGTATTTGATTACCTAGAAAGATTTGAATTTGAGACAGCGTCGATGGCTAGAGTTGCTAAAATATTATGAACTTGTGATTGACATCATCCGGGAAAAGCTAATGTTGTTACTGATGCTTTAAGTCAAAAGTCATTATTTGCTCTATGTGTAATGAACGCACATATGGTTGTATCTGATGATGGTTTGATAAAAATCAAATTAAAAGCAAGACCGTTGTTTATTCAACAAATTAGTGATTTTGAGAAAGTTGGTAAAGATTTGTTGGCAAAATGAGCTCATTGTGAAATTAATGTTGAATCAGAGTTTCGAATTGATGAGAATGACTGCTTGAAATTTAAAGATCGAATATATGTTCCGAGGAACTCGAAGTTGATTCAGATGATTTTGAATGAAGCTCATAGCAGTCGATTATCTGTTCACCCGGGTAGCACGAAAATGTATAACGATCTAAAATAGTACTATTGGTGTCCTGGTATGAAACGAGACATATCTGAATTTGTTTCGAAATGCTTAATCCGTCAACAAGTAAAAGCTGAGCATCAAGTACCTTCTGGGTTACTTCATTCGATTATGATACCTGAGTGGAAATGGGATAGAGTCACGGTGGATTTTGTATCCTGTAACATCCTAAAATTTGAGTATTGAATTGATGCATGTTTTAGTTCTTAATTTGTGTAAAATAAAATTTTTCATGTTTAGTATAGTCTTAAGAAACTTGAGAACTATTCGGAATTAGAATAAATTTTAGTAAGGAGTATTTAATTGAAATGGATCAAGTGACCTTGAGGTTTAAGTAAAATTAGGTGTTAAAAATTAGCATAAGATAAGCTAGTAGCAAGGAGGTGTTGGCGCATGCATGTTTGTTTGAGGGGAGAGGTTTGAATCTCCTAGCATGCAACTTGAAGTTTTATTTTTTTACTTTTCCTTAAGCAAGTCTCGGTCATGGATAAGGATTGATGAGTTGGATTATTTTTTTTATGGCAAGAATATCATGGGAAAAAGGCAAGTGATAACTTAGGGAAAGGAATCCTATGGAAAAGGCATGTAAGGGGGACATAAGGCTTAAAACAAGGGCTCTGTTTTGGAAAGCTTTGAATGGCTAATTGTCCATGAACATGGACGATTTTGTGGACTAAAGAGGGACCCAAAATTTTGTGGTAAGTCTTGGAAAAGTTAGTAGCTTGGGAGAATTTTTCATTTCGATCTTTTGCTCTACCAAAATCAAAACTTTTTCTCTCATCTTTCATCTTGGCCGAATGTGCTTGTGATACGAGAAAAACCATCTTTGCCTTGTTTTCTTTTAGTTATTCTTTTGACCATTTGGTCATTTATTTGTTAATCACTCTAGTAGCTCATTTGGTGTTTCCATTTAGTGCCTAAAACATCAAAAACAAAACATTTTCTTCTCCTCTCTCTTGGCGAATGCACCATTGCTCAAACTCTCATTTCTTGTTTTCCTTATTTTCAAAAATTTAATCATAACTCTCTCATCCTCATTTCTTCCTTTCAACATTTTGATTTTTCTTTTCATCATACTTTCACCACTTTTTTTTCTTCTTGGCCGAATGATAGACTACCTCCATAGCCAATCAATTCTTTCTCTCCTTTGTTTTTGCATAGTCAATCTCCTATTCTCTATAAGCATCTATTCTTCAATCATTCTTTTCTTTTATTCAAATCTTGGATCATCGTGAAATAGTGGAAGGGTCGAATCTTCATTTTCTTGGAGAAATCTTAAAGATCATTTAAGATTTGATAATAACGTACAAAGGATTGTCTTGAGATTTTTCAGAATATTAAGGTAAGCTGATTTCACTCTTTAAGTTTTTAGTCTTAAGATTTATCGAAATATTGTTAGAGCTAATGTTTCTTTGTCTTCGAAGACAATCAAAATAGGGACGAAAAGGGCAGTGAATAGTACTCAGAAGAGGGGTGGTTCTATTAATCCCCCTAAGTTTAAGAGAAGGACTGTTTTGGGAATCTGAGACTTTTCACCGGGTTGTGGACCTTCATCCGGCGAAAATCAATTATTCGAAGTCGTACGTACTCCCGAACCATTGTTTACTCGTGGTACTGAACCTTTGATCGGAGAGAAATCGCAAATAGTAGTTATTCGAGATTCCGAGGGTAAGATTTAGATCGCTCAATATTAGAATAGATTAATATTAAATTTTAGTGTTCTAATTCTTCGTAATGTGTGTTTAGATATCGACGAGCGGGAGAGTGTAGTTCTCAACATAATCAGGTGTGTAATCTCACACTATATCTCATGGGTTAGATGACTATACAACGATTAAAGTTGGATTAAAAATCACAAAGTTGGACAAATCGGAGAATATGGTATTATTGACACTTTAGTGTTAAGATCGTAAAATCAGTATTAGGATCGTGAAAATTTTGAAATCGCCCTTAATGGCTAAAACGATAAAATTTGGTAAATTTGGGCCATATATGTGATATTTGATAAATTTGGGCCATATATGTGATATTTGGCAAATTTGAGCCACATTTGTGATATTTGATAAATTTGGGCCATATATGTGATATTTGGCAAATTTGGGCCATATATGTGCAATTTGGTAAATTTGGGCCATATATGAAATTTGGTAAATTTAATATATATGTGATATTTGGCAAATTTGGGCCATATCTGCAATTTGGTAAATTTGGGCCATATGTGAGATTTGGTAAATTTGGGCCTTATATGTGATATTTGGCAATTATGGGCCATATGTGATATTTGGTAAATTTGGGCCACATATTTGATATTTGATAAATTTGGGCCATAAATGAAATTTGATAATTAGATCAGTTGTAATAATTGATAGATGGGCTATATGCGATATGTGTTTTAATGGGCCAAAAATTCATAAATTATAATATGGTTTTCCTTATAAATATTTTGAAATGCATAAACATGATTGCATGGGTTGGGATCAATGATGAAGAGAAGAAAGGCTTAATGCCAGAAATCTAGATAGGTGACTCTGTCACAATGGCCGTTGCCTGAAAATTAGATCAGTGGTTTTACCACAATTATTTAAATGGCCGTTGCCACAAATATGATATTGGGCTTAAAGCTTACTTTGGTGTGTTGGCGGGGTGGGTGACTAAAGCTCCCCACAGGTGTGTTGGTTGGGTACGGGGGTGTGTAGTGGATGGAAATCTAGGTTTGGTTTTGGGAATTGCATATCATTTGCATTATTATTTTTAAATACTAAATTATTATATTTTGAAATGGGCTTAGGCCCAAATAAATGTATAAATGGTCTTGGCCCATTGGACTATGGTAAGTGAGTTGCACACTGAGTTCTAAGTAACTCACCCTATTTTTTTACCCCTATCAGGTAATAACAATTGATGGAGACTTGGTTCTAGATGACTTCGTATGCGTGGCTATACTACAAATGGTGGTTCATAAAACTTTGAGACTTCTTTTATAATTTTAAGTACTATTTTTTATTGGCGATGTAATAAGGCCTTTTAAATATGGATTTTATTATGTGGATGGATCATTTATGTTTTAGTTTTATTAAGTTGGATTGATTTAGTTTTTCATAAATGATTTTCTATAACTTTCTTATAAAAACAAAGGTTTTTCTTAACTAGAAACTTAGGAAATTCTTTTAAAACTTGTTGATGAAATATTCCAATTAAATAAATCTAAAGTTTATATCAACTACTACTTGTTATATATCAAACGACAAACTCTTGTGTTTTTAAACAAGCATTTCAAATAAACCTCAATTTTTTTCAATAAAGTAATGTTCTTAATCGTTATGAAATTTGATTTCTACATTGTTAAATGTTTTGAATGTTCGTTACACTTATGTGGCATGCCGAAATCTGGGCTTAATGCATAGGCCAGGTTTGGGGTGTTACATTTTATGGTATCAGAGCTCAGTTTCAAAACTCGGCTACGGTTTGGGTTCAACGATGATTTTTGGTTAAAAACCACTTATATTTCTAGACTTTATGTTTTAAAGGTAGTATGGCACCATGAACATCTGACACCAAGTCAAGTAAGTATGTTCAGTAAGTATTTGTTTATTAAATGTTTATGATTGTGATAAGACCTAAGGAACACTCTAGAACTTCTAGTTTTAGGTGTTGAAATTGATAGAGATCGAGACTATAGGATGTGATTGCAAAAACAACCCTATCTCTTATATCTCATAAAATATCATTAATAAACACTGAAATAATATTCTGATTCATAAAACTTGTAATCAGATTAAAGCGAATTAGTCAATATGAGCAATAGAGGACGTGGTCGTGGACGCGGTAGACGTGGCCAGGGTAGAGGACGAGGTGCTGCGTCTGAAGCGTCGGGTCATACACCGAAAATGGATGCACCTGCGTCACTCGAGAGCAAAATTGGATCTCATGACCATGCGAATGAGGATAATGCTTTGACTCAAGCAATGTTACGAGTCTTAGAAAGAGTAGCTAGAGCCAGAACTGGGCCAGTAACTCGCGGATCAATATCGGAACGACTCAAGTCTAGTGGTGCAAAAATTTTTAGAGGTGTCTCTGGTGTAGCTCCGAATGTGGCAGGATATTGGCTTGAGGCTGTAGAACGAATTATGGATGGTTTGGAATGCACCATTGAGCAGAAACTGAGAGTAGCCGTGTCTTTGCTAAGAGACGAGGCGTATCAATGGTGGCTTACTATTCGAGAAGGCACCGAGGCTGCATTGGTTAATTGGGATTTCTTTAAAGCTGCTTTCCAAGGGAAGTACGTCAGAACCAGTTATGTAGATGCCCGAAGGAAAGAATTCTTAAATTTGGTTCAAGGAAGTAAGACTGTGGCAGCCTACGAGGCAGAATTTCTTCGTTCGAGTCGTTATGCTCGTACTATAGTGCAGATTGATCATGAGCGCTGTGTACGCTTTGAGGATGGATTGAATGATGAGTTGCGGGTACTGATAGCCCCACAGCAAGTGCGAACTTTTACCTTGCTTGTAGAGAAAGCTAAGATATCCGAAGAGGCTAAGAATTCAAAAAGCCAGAACCGGGAAAAAGTAAGAGGCAAGAGAGATTTTAAGTATTCTGGTTCTTCTAAAAGGTTTTAAAAGAGGCCACGGAATGATGAGGCAATTCAAGTTAGGGCACCTGTGACTACCAATCAGATTCGAGAATGTGCCGACTGTGGTAGACGACATCCCGGAGAATGTTGGAGGAAAATTGGAGCCTGATTTAAATGTGGATCTAAGGATCATCAGTTTAAGAATTTTCCTCGACGGACTGAAATGACTCAGAAGCTCAGAACCACGAGGCTCACCCCACTAGAGGTACTTTCAGCTGACCACCAAGAGGTCGTGGACCGTGTCGTGGTGGTAATGGTAATGGACGTGGACAAGGTGCACCGGTCGAGGTAATGGTGTTAGAGGTAACACGGAGGCGAGACACCAGATCGGTCTATCTTTGTCGAGCATCGTGAGGACGGCGATGCACCGATGTGATAATCGGTACGTTCTTCATCTCGATGTACCATATCGCTTTGATAGATATCGGATCTACCCACTCGTATGTTGCTAGTGCTATATCCGAAACCTAAATATTAGATCTAAGATTATCGATAGAGATGATGATGAATTAGTCCTTTAGGACGATCGGTAATAGTGAATAAATTATTCGAGATGTGCCCTAGAGATTCAAAGAGAAGTATTTCTAGCAGACTTAATGGAATTACCTTTCGTGAGTTTGATCTTATTTTGGGCATGGATTGGTTGGTGAAGCATCAAAGAATTGAATTGTGCTGAAAAGAGGATGTCAATTAGGACTGTGGATGATAAGGAGATAATAATGATAGGCGAGCAAAGAAACTTTTTGGCAAATGTGGTATCTATTTTGAAGGCAGAAAAGTTGGTGCGAAAAGGGAATAAAGCATTCCTAGCATTCATCGATGCTTTGGATGCCAAGGATTTATCGAGAGAAGGTGTGAGAACAAAGGAAAGAATTTTCGATGTCTTTCCCAAGAACTTTCGGTCTACCTCCGCATCGAGAAGTAGAATTTGGCATTGAGCTTTTACTCGAATCGCTCCGGTGTCCATTGCTCCTTATAGAATGGCACCGAAGGAGTTAGCGGAGCTTAAAGCTCAAATTCAAGAACTGCTAGATCGGGGATTTATTCGACCAAGTGTGTCTCTGTGGGGAGCACCAGTTTTGTTCGTCAAGAAGAAGGATGGGTCAATGTGTATGTGCATTGATTATAGGCAGTTGAATAAATTGACGATCAAGAATAGGTATCCATTACCGAGAATTGATGATCTGTTTGATCAATTAAGAGGAGCTTCAGTCTTTTCCAAGATTGATTTGAGATCGGGTTATCATCAAATCAAGGTGAAGGAGGCAGATATTCATAAGACGGCATTTTGAACTCGTTATAGACATTATGAGTTTTTAGTGATGCCGTTTGGTTTGACTAATGTACCAGCTGCATTTATGGACATGATGAACCGAGTCTTTCAGCCCTATTTAGACCAGTTTGTAGTCGTGTTCATAGATGACATTTTGGTATATTCGAGGAATGAAGAAGAGCATGACTCTCATCTGCGTACTGTGTTGCAAATTTTGCTAGATAAGCAACTATATGCCAAATTCAGTAAGTGTGAATTTTGGTTGAAGGAAGTGATTTTCTTGGGTCATGTAGTGTCAGCTGAAGGAATAAGAGTTGATCCTTGAAAGGTAGAGGTCATGTTGGATTGGAAACCGCCAAGTCGATGGTCGAGATCCAAGTTTCTTGGGTTTGGCTGGTTATTATAGACTTTTTGTTAAGAGGTTTTCGTTGATTGCTGCAACCCTAACTAAGTTGTTGCGGAAGGAAGTACCGTATGTATGGACCGATAAACAACAAGAAAGTTTTGAGAAACTGAAGAAGATTCTAATGGAAGCGCCAGTACTGATTCAACCAGAGGCCGAAAAAGAGTTTATCGTTTATTGTGATGCATCACACACGGGTTTAGGATGTGTACTGATGCAAAGTGGAAAAGTGGTAGCTTATGCTTCTCGACAGTTGAGGCCGCATGAAGTCAATTATCCTACTCATGATTTGGAATTGGTTGCGGTAGTGTTTGCATTAAAGATTTTGAGACATTATCTTTACGGTGAGAAGTCAATCATTTATACGGACCATAAGAGTCTTAAGTGTCTCCTTACCCAAAAGGATTTGAATTTAAGACAATGGAGATGGGTAGAATTGTTAAAGGATTATGATTTCTCAATCGAGTATCATCCTGGAAAGGCTAAAGTTGTGGCAGACGCTTTGAGTCGAAAGGTTGTATTGGAGTTGAGAGCAATGTTTGCTCATCTCAATTTGTATGAGGATGGCAGTTTGTTAGTGGAACTTCCGGTGAAGCCTCTGTGGTTGGAACAAATCAAAGAAAAGCAATTATCCGATGAAAAGTTGGGTCATTTATTACAACAAGTTGAAAGTGGTGTAATAGGAGATTTTGGTTTGAACAAATATGGTGTATTGTGTTTTCGTGGAAGGGTTTGTATGCCCAAGGATTTGGATTTGAGGCAAACGATTCTTCTAGAGGCACATAATAGCCCTTATGCTATGCACCCAGAGGAAATAAGATGTATCGGGATCTCCGTGAACAGTATTGGTGGCCAAAGTTAAAATGGCAATTTACTGAATTTGTGGGAAAGTGTTTGACTTGTCAACAAGTAAAGGCGGAACATCAATTACCGTCGGGATTGTTGCAACCAGTAAAGATTCCATTATGGAAATGGGAGCGGATAACAATGGATTTTGTTAGTGGGTTACCCTTAACACCTACTAAGAAAGATTCTGTCTGGGTGGTAGTAGATCGATTAACGAAGACTGCTTATTTTCTACCAGTTCATACGGATTACTCGTTGCAGAAGTTGGCTAAATTGTATGTATCAGAAATCATGAGGTTGCATGGGGTACCAGTGTTTATCATATCGGACAGGGATCCTCAGTTTACATCACGGTTTTGGAAAGTTTTGCATGAGGCCCCGGGTACAAAGTTAAACTTCAGTACAGCTTTTCACCCTCAGTCAGATGGTCAGTCGGAAAGAGTAATCCAGATTTTGGAAGACATGCTAAGAGGTTGTGTGATCGACTTGAGAGGTAGTTGGGAGGATTTTCACTGCTGGCGAGTTTATGTATAACAACATTATCGCCTAGCATTCAGATGGCACCCTATGAGGCATTGTATGGTCGTAGGTGTCATACTCCTACTTGTTGGACTGAATTAAGGGAACGTCAACTTTTGGGTCCTGAATTGATATCAGTGACGGAAGAAAAAGTAAAAGTTATTCGAGCACAGTTAAAGGAAGTTTCGGATAGACAAAAGTCGTATGCGGATCTGAAGCGTAAAGATATCAAGTTTGCGGTGGGAGATGAGGTCTTTTTGAAAGTTTCACCGTGGAAAAAGATTTTCAGATTCAGAAGGAAAGGCAAGTTGAGCCCTAGGTTCATTGGGCCGTACCGGGTATTGAAGCGTGTAGGACCAGTGGCCTATCAACTTGATTTACCTCCGGAATTGAGTCAGATTCATAGAGTTTTCCATGTTTCTATGCTGAGACATTATAGATCGGATCCATCGTACATAGTAGCGGTAGAAGAAGTGGAATTAAGGCTAGATTTGTCTTTCGAAGAGGAACCATTGAGAATCTTGGACAGAGATGCTAAAGTGTTAAGAAAGAAGACTGTACCGTTGGTCAAGGTTTTATGGCATAATCACGGAGTGGAGGAAGCTACATGGGAGCCTGAGGATGCAATTCGACAACAATATCCTCATCTCTTTTAGCCAGGTAAATTTCGAGGACGAAATTTTCTTTAAGGAGGGTAGAGTTGTAACATCGTAAAATTTGAGTATTGAATTGATGCATGTTTTAGTGCTTAATTTGTGTAAAATAAAATTTTTCATGTTTAGTATAGTCTTGAAAAGACTTGAGAACTATTCAAAATTAGAATAAATTTTAGTAAGGAGTATTTAATTGGAGTAGATCAAGTGACCTTGAGGTTTATGTAAAATTAGGTGTTAAAAATTAGCATAAGATGAGTTAGTAGCAATGAGGTGTTGGCGCATGCATGTTTGTTTGAGGGGAGAGGTTCGAATCTCCTAGCATGCAACTTGAAGTTTTATTTTTTTGCTTTTCCTTACGCAAGTGTCGGTCATGGATAAGGATTGATGAGTTGGATTATTTTTTTTTACGGCAAGAAGATCATGGGAAAAATGCAAGTGATAACTTAGGGAAAGGAATCCTATGGAAAAGGCATGTAAGGGGGACATAAGGCTTAAAACAAGGGCTCTGTTTTGGAAAGCTTTGAATGGCTAATTGTCCATGAACATGGACGGTTTTGTGGACTAAAGAGGGAGCCAAAATTTTGTGGTAAGTCTTGGAAAAGTTAGTAGCTTGGGAGAATTTTTCATTTTGATCTTTTGCTCTCTCAAAATCAAAACTTTTCTCTCATCTTTCCTCTTGGCCGAATGTGCTTGTGATAGGAGAAAAACCATCTTTGCCTTGTTTTCTTTTAGTTATTCTTTTGACCATTTGGTCATTTATTTGTTAATCACTCTAGTAGCTCATTTGGTGTTTCAGTTTAGTGCCTAAAACATCAAAAACAAAACATTTTCTTCTCCTCTCTCCCTTGGCCGAATGCACCATTACTCAAACTCTCATTTCTTGTTTTCCTTATTTTCAAAAATTTAATCATAACTCTCTCATCCTCATTTCTTCCTTTCAACATTTTGATTTTTCTTTTCAACACTTTCTTTTCTTCTTGGCCGAATGATAGACTACCTCCATAGCCAAATCAATTCTTTCTCTCCTTTGTTTTTGCATAGCTGAATCTCCTATTCTCTATAAGCATCTATTCTTCAATCATTCTTTTTCTCTTATTCAAATCTTGGATCATCATGAAATAGTAGAAGGGTAGAATCTCCTTTTTCTTGGAGAAATCTTAAAGATCATTTAAGATTTGATAATAACGTACAAAGGATTGTCTTGAGATTTTTCGGAATATTAAGGTAAGCCGATTTCACTCTTTAAGTTTTTAGTCTTAAGATTTGTCGAAATATTGTTAGGACTAATGTTTCTTTGTCTTCGAAGACAATCAAAATAGGAACGAAAAGGGCAGTGAATAGTACTCAAAAGAGGGGTGGTTCTATTAATCCCCCTAAGTTTAAGAGAAAGACTATTTCGGGAATCCAAGATTTTCCACCGGGTTGTGGACCTTCATCCAACGAAAATCAATTATTCAAAGTCCTACGTACTCCCGAACCATTATTTTCTCGTGGTACTGTACCTTTGATCGGAGAGAAATCGCAAATAGTGGTTATTCGAGATTCCGAGGGTAAGATTTAGATCGCTCAATATTAGAATAGATTAATATTAAATTTTAGTGCTCTAATCCTTCGTAATGTGTGTTTAGATATCGACGAGCGGGAGAGTGTAGTTCTCACCATAATCAGGTGTGTAATCTCACACTATATCTCATGGGTTAGATGACTATACAACAATTAAAGTTGGATTAAAAATCACAAAGTTGGACAAATCAGAGAATTTGGTATTATTGACACTTTAGTGTTAAGATCATAAAATCAGTATTAGGATCGTGAAAATTTTGAAATCGCCCTTAATGGCTAAAACGATAAAATTTGGTAAATTTGGGCCATATATGTGATATTTGATAAATTTGGGCCAAATATGTGATATTTGGCAAATTTGGGCCATATATGTGCAATTTGGTAAATTTGGGCCATATATGTGATATTTGATAAATTTGGGCCATATATGTGATATTTGGCAAATTTGGGCCATATATGTGCAATTTGGTGAATTTGGGCCATATGTGAAATTTGGTAAATTTGTGCCATATGTGTGATATTTGGCAAATTTGGGCCATATATGTGCAATTTGGTAAATTTGGGCCATATGTGAGATTTGGTAAATTTGGGCCTTATATGTGATATTTGGCAATTATGGGCCATATGTGATATTTGGTAAATTTGGGCCACATATTTGATATTTGATAAATTTGGGCCATAAATGAAATTTGATAATTGGATCAGTTGTGATAATTGATAAATGGGCTATATGCGATATGTGTTTTAATGGGCCAAAAATTCATAAATTATAATGTGGTTTTCCTTATAAATATTTTGAAATGCATAAACATGATTGCATGGGTTGGGATCAATGATGAAGAGAAGAAAGGCTTAATGCCAGAAATCTAGATAGGTGACTCTGTCACAATGGTAGTTAGAAAATCTAGATCGATGGTTTTACCACAATTATTTAAATGGTCACCACAAATATGATATTGGGCTTAAAGCCTACTTGATGTGTTGGCGGGTGGGTGACTAAAGCTCCCAACAGGTGTGTTGGTTGGGTATGGGGGTGTGTAGCGAATGGAAATCTAGGTTTGGTTTTGGGAATTGCATATCATTTGCATTATTATTTTTAAATACTAAATTATTATATTTTGAAATGGGCTTAGGCCCAAATAAATGTATAAATGGTCTTGGCCCATGGACTATGGTAAGTGAGTTGCACACTGAGTTCTAAGTAACTCACCCCATTTTTTACCCCTTCGTAATAACAATTGATGGAGACTTGGTTCGAGATGACTTCGTATGCGGGCTATACTACAAATGGTGGTTCATAAAATTTTGAGACTTCTTTTATAATTTTTAAGTACTATTTTTTTATTGGCGATGTAATAAGGCCTTTTAAATATGGATTTTATTATGTGGATGGATTATTTATGTTTTAGTTTTATTAAGTTGGATTGATTTAGTTTTTCATAAATGATTTTCTATAACTTTCTTATAAAAACAAAGGTTTTCTTAACTAGAAACTTAGGAAATTCTTTTAAAATTTTTGATGAAATATTCCAATTAAATAAATCTAAAGTTTTTATCAATTACTACTTGTTATATATCAAACGACAAACTCTTGTGTTTTTAAACAAGCATTTCAAATAAACCTCAATTTTTTTTTCGATAAAGTAATGTTCTTAATCGTTATGAAATTTGATTTCTACATTGTTAAATGTTTTGAATGTTCATTAAACTTGTGTGGCATGCCGAAATCTAGACTTAATGCATAGGCCGGGTTTGGGGTGTTACATATCCGGTTTACTGCTGACACCGAGCAAGAAAGATGCAATCTAGGTTATTATTGATAGATTTACTAAAACTGCTCATTTTGTTCCGATTCACACAAATTATTCACTTGATAGATTGGCTGAATTATATGTTTCTCATATTGTAAGATTACATGGTGTGCCTATTTCTATTGTTTCAGACAGAGACCCGAGATTCACATCACGATTTTGGAAGAAGTTCCAAGATGCTCTAGGTACGAAACTACACTTTAGTACAACTTTTCATCCGCAGACAGATGGTCAGTCTAAACGGATCATTCAGATACTTGAGGATATATTGAGATGTTGTATCCTTGAGTTCGAAGGTACGTGGGAACAATACTTACCTCTGGTTGAATTTGCTTACAATAATGGCTTTCAATCTAGTATCAAGATGGCCCCTACGAGGCTTTGTACGTCGTAAATGTCGTGCACCATTGTACTAGACTGAGCTCAGTGAAAATAAGATACACGGGGTTGACCTGATTAAAGAAACTGAACAGAAAGTGGTAGTGAACTGTGATAGTTTAAAAGCTGCATCAGATCGTCAAAAGTCATATACAGATTTGAAGCATAAAGATATTGAGTTTTAGATTAGAGATAAAGTGTTTTTGAAAGTTTCACAGTGGAAGAAAGTACTTAGATTCGGTCATAAAGGCAAATTGAGTCCGAGATTCATTGGACCATATGAAATCATAGAGCGCATCGGGCTGGTTGCTTATAGATTACAGTTACCACCTGAGCTAGAAAAGATTCATAATGTCTTTCATTTTTCGATGCTTCGTAGATATTGATCTGATCCTTCACATGTGATTTATCCGACAGAAATTGAGATTCAGCTTGATATGACTTATGAAGAGGAACCGATTTGTATTCTAGCTTGTGAGATAAAAGAATTGAGAAATAAGAAAATTTCGTTAGTTAAAGTACTGTGGAAAAAGCACGGAGTTGAAGAATCAACTTGGGAGTCCGAGGATACAATGAAAGAGCGTTATCCAAACATATTCACCGGTAAGATTTTCAGGGGCGAAAATCCTTAAGGGGGAGAGTTGTAACTGTCTGATTTAGACCCTAATTAGAATAGTGGTTTTGGGACCACAAATCTGAGTCTGAAAAATATTTTAAAATTATTTTGTGTGTTTATTATGTGTGAATTTGTTGGTGTTAAATTTTCGTGACTAAATTTTGTCGTTTAGGTGTTCGATTAAATAAAAGGACTTAATCGCATAAAATGTAAATGTTACAAACCATAGTGTAAAGTGCTTAGTTGATAGTGGTTTTTTAATATGGAGTCCTTAAAGGGAAAATAGCCCATTTTCAAAGGTAGTGGACGGCAACATGCCATTATTATATGTTTTATATGTTATTTGTTATAATTAAAAATTCATATTAATGTATAATAATATTATATTATAATAAAATGACATAAAAAAAACACAGCCATAGTTTCATTTCTCTTTCCATGGCCGAATAACAAAGAAAAGAAAAACAAAGAAACCAAGCTAGGTTTCGACACTTATTCAAGCTCAATCAAGGTTCGTTTTTGTTCGGTTTTTGATAATTTCTACGTTTTTGAGATCGTTTCTTAGAAATCTTCAAGACCCATGTTTTAATTTTTGATTTTGATGAATATTTTTAGTTGAGCCATTGATGATAGCTTGTTGTTTATGTTGTTTAATGGTGAAATATGATACATATGTGTGTGATTAACAAGTTTTGTCTTTGAATTTTTGATGAAATTGAGTATGTTGGACTAAATTGAAAAAATAAATTTTTTAGGGACTAAAATGTAAAATAAATGAAATGTATAGACTTGTATGAGGACTAGGAATATTCGGCCCTTAAGGAGTATATTCAAATTTTGTGTATTTTGTGTTTTGTGCAAATAAGACTAAATTGTAAAAAGTGTAAAATGTTAGGGGCAAAATGGTATTTTTCCCATTTATGTGTTTTTGGACTAAATTGAATGAAAATATGTTTGAATGAGCTTAATTTGAATATTTTTAGATCAAGAACCAAAGAAATCAGACTTGGACTGGGGAAAAGCAAAAATAGTTGAATAGTCTATTTTTGTCGTTCGATGATATCCGAGGTAAGTCTTTAAGCGATTAAACATTGTAAATTGTGTATATAATTTACTAATATGCTGATTTGAAAATTTTGGAATTAGTATTGAGTTAGCCGAATGTGATTAAATATAGAATTAATATGTTTAAGTTTAGTTTGATTGAGTTATAATATTTTGAAGTTCGAATGAAGATTATGAAGTACAAGAAAAGCTTGATATATGAATTGGTTGTGAGACAGATTTATAAATATGATATTCAGGCTTTGATCCTAGCAATCCTCGCTCTGGTGAAAGAATTCAGGCTTTAAGCCTAGTAGGCTTTGTGCCGGTGGATAATATCGGCCTTTAAGCCTAGTAAGCTTTGTGCCGGTGAAAGATATCGGGCTTTATGCCTAGCAGGCTTTATGCCGGTGAGTTATTATAAGTGTATGCTCAAATAGATTCTTGATGATGTGGAATTTAAATTCGGTAAATGAGCTCATTGTTCATGTATGTGTAAGTATATTGGTTGTTGGAGATGAGATAAATTAGTAAATTGATATTTGTTACTAGTTATATGTGATACAATTGAAGAATATATGTGAATTTTAGTAAGTGTATTCGGCTTTGTAAGTAACTAGTATGAATATTATGGAATTGATTTTAGATAAGGGCATATATGTGTCCTTGTATATTCAGCCAAATTGGTATGTGCATATGTGATGTTTTATTGAGTTTGTATGTTCGGACATATGTTATACTATATTGTGTTTGTATATTCAGCCATATGTGATAAAATAGTAAACCATGTGCTTTCGGCCTTATAAGTGAGTAATTATAAGATGATATTTTGGATCATGATTATTTGATCAAATAGGTATGATTGTGAACATTATTGAGATAGTGTTATTATGGGAATGAAAATTTGAATAAAATTATGTTAAATGAGAAATACTAGTATTCGACCAAGGTAATATTTTTTGTGTTAAAGTATAATATTAATGATACAATTTGATTTGTTTGAAATGTTTGATTTTTCATTTGAATTTTTTAATTTGCTTAAGGCTTACTATGCTAAGTTAGCCTACTCTGTGTGTTTTTGTTATTCTGTTTTATAGATTTTGGTTGCAAGTTACGAGCTCGGGGATCGTCATCGAAGTTATCCACACTATCGTAAATTTTTTGTACTTTTAAAAAGTTTACTTCTGAACTTATGGCATGTATAAGCTAGGCTAATATGTATTTTTGTTTGACCTTGAATATATATAATTTGAGCTCGATAATATTTTGGTTATGGTTTGAGTCCATTTTGCTTATAATGCTATATATATATATTTGACATGAATGGTTTATATGATAAATGCTATAAGTATGGAAATGGCTTGATTATGTGGTATGCCATGGTTGATTATAGTTGTGTTATTTGATTATATTTTGAGGTTGATTGTTGATTTAGGTTATGGTATAAAAGAATCGGTTATGTTATATATATATATATATATATGTGTGTATGTGTGTTCGATTTTGGGTTGAGCTTATAATGAAAGAGTAATTAAAGATATGATGGTTGTGAAAATGCTATGAGCCTATAATGAATGTTTGCCTTTGAATGTGATATGAGTGATTTATTTGAATGTATGAAAGTTTAATCTTTTTCGGTAATTCTTCGTAACCCATTTCGGTGATGGATACAGGTTAGGAGTGTTACAAGTTCAGACACTTAGTAACAAACTCAGAGATATCTCTTTTCATACCTGGCCACCAATACAACTTCTTCAAATCTTTATACATTTTTATGCTGCCCGGATGTACTGACAAACAACCATTGTGCGCCCCATGTAAAATTTTTTTGAATCGACTTTTCATCTTTAGGTACACAAACTGTATCATGAAACATCAAAAATCATCTGAACCAACCCGAAAATCAGAGTTATTTCCCAATTCACACTGAGCTCTCTTAACTTGCATCTCACTATCATTTTTTTGAGCTTTACGTATCTGCAGAAGAAATAATTGTCCAGCCCTCAACACGGCCAATATAACACCATTATCAGACAATGCTAAGCTTGTACTCATAGCTCTCAAAGCATATATGGATTTTCTGCTAAAGGCATCCACAACCACATTCGCTTTCCCCGGGTGATAATCGATTACTTGCTCATAATCATTCAATAATTCGAGCCACCACCGTTGTCGCAAATTCAAATCCTTTTGATTCATCAGGTACTTCAAACTTTTGTGATCGGTAAAGATTTGGCACTTTTCACCATACAAATATTGACGCCAAACCTTTAAAGCAAAAATGATAACAGCCAACTCCAAATCACCAATCGGATAATTCTTTTCATGCGGTTTTAGCTGTCTCGAGGCATAAGCTACTACTTTACCCTTTTGCATCAGCACACAACCAAGACCATTCATTGACGCATCACTGTAGATTACAAACTCCTTTCCCGACTCAAGTTGTACCAAAATCGGTGCTTTAGTCAACAATGTTTTCAGTTTCTCGAAATTCTGCTAGTATCTCTCGATTATTCAAACTTAACATCCTTATGTAGCAATCTCGTCATCGGTGTAGAAATCATGGAGAACCCTTTGACGAATCATTTGTAGTGTAACATCCCAAAATAGGGGTTAATCGTGATTGAATTATTTTGCTTGTGTTTAAATTTATGTGATATTAATTGTGGTGTTATAAGACTCAATTAGGGGTCTTGAGTAGGCTCGGTTTAGTAGAATAATTGTTAGTTTGGTTTATTTAATGAAGTGGATTATGTGAGCTTAGCACTTGTTAATTTAAGTGTCAATAAGTGACACAAGTTGAGTGCATGGCAAGTTGGTAATGGCGCATAGATATTAGCTTGAGGGAGTGGTTCAATCCTTAAATAGCATTGGGACAACTTTTATTTTTGCTTTGGTATGGTAAGTGTCGCCAAGGATAATTAAGGTAAGGGTTGACCTTGTTATTTTTAGTTAGTAGACTATAGGTTTAAGGCAAGTGTTAACATATGGAAGGGAATCAAGTAATTAAGGAAAATATGGAGACATGGGGCTAGTATCAAGGATTATGTTTTGGAAACATAATCATGGCCTTTTGACCATGCATAGGGACGGCAAATTGGACTAAAGGGGGAGCCGAAATTTTATGTTAGTTTGGCAAGGATTGAAGTCTTTTCTTTTTGGTCATTCCTTGCATTTGGTGCAAAAGTTGGCAAAACATTTTCTCTCAAACTCTTTTCTTTTTGGCCGAATTTTACCTTTTGATAAGCCTAATGTTTTTTTTTTTGACCATTTGGTCATTTTTGTTCAATATCTATTTTCTCCTTTTCATTCTCTCAAAACCGAAACCTTCATCAACATCTTGTTCTCCTATTTGTTTTGCTTAAACATCAAAAACCTCCTATACACTCTTCTTTGTCGAAACTCTATTTCTTTTCCTATTATTTTCTTTTTGTCCTATAGCCGAATATACCTCTTTGTTGTGCCGAAAATTTTCTTCTCCTATCTTGATCAACTTTGGCCGAATATTGAAGGTAGCATAGTTTTCCTCGGGACTTCTCTAGCAATCGGTTTTGGTATAGTGGTAAGAGTTTATTTCAAAGGATTATTCTTTTAAGTTTTCGTTTAAGCCGAAGGCTAATAACCTTAATGATGATGGTTGATTATAGGGAAGTGAGGCCGATTCAATTAGGAGTGTGTTGGCTAGTGTTCGAAGGCAGTTGGGTAAGATTTTAGGTTCGCAAGGAACCCTTCTCAATTATTTTGGTTTGGCCAAATAGGCCATGGCACTAATGTCCATTTTTGGCCGAATATAGGGGCAAGAATACTTGTGTGGCCGATTTGTCTATTCAGGATTTAGGACTCTTGTTAATATCAGGTGTGTACATACACATCTTATAACTCTTTAATATGATAAGTGTTATATCATGCCTAATCGATTTGTGTAGACATGGATGTAATACCATCATGGTATTAACAAGGACTCGGGTAAGTCTTTATTGCTTTGAGATTATTATTTGATGCTTTTAGGAAGCATGACACATTTGGTATGTGTATTAATTGCTATATGGCAAATGATAAATTTATTAATGTTGTTAAATAAACCTTTTAGTATGATTATTGTAAAAGCATGTATTTGCTTGATGTGGGTTGATGAGTGGAGGGGGCAGTGATATTCGTGTCGACGGACACCAGTGTTTTGGTAACACATTGTGACTACGGTCACCAGAGGTTTGGTACCTCTGGAGGTTTGGCACCTCATAGCGACTTGTCCTCGTGGTTGAAACCACGATGGGTTGGCCCCACTTTGAGATATGGGATCGCCGCGGTGATTTGGTATCACACGATGGGTTGGCCCCATCATTCAATTTGTGTCTTGCACACTAGAGATTTGGTATCTCTAGTGATTTGGCATCACATTTGTGACTATATGTCACCAGGTGGTTTGGCACCACCAAGGGTTTGGTACCACACGGTAGAAAAAGGCGTTTGGATGGTTAGGTTGGGTGCATTTTAAACTTATGCATATCAATTGGTTATGAATTGTGTATGTTGTTGCACTAAAGCGGGAAGGGTTACACATTGAGTCTTGGTGACTCACCTTCTCCTTTAATTTTTCAGTGATTCGTAGATCATGGTGAGGAGCCGGATGGACTCAAGGTGGCCATGCAGTGGAGACTTTTAATAAATGAATTTTGGATTTTATCTATATTACTTTTGGGTTTATGTTGCTTAATTGTAATAAGGCCTCCTAGGATGATTTTATTATTGCTGCATGTTTGAATGTTTTGTTTAAACTATATGATGATGTTAAAATGGATGCACATGTTTTCTCAAATTAAACGCAAAATGTTTTTAAAGTACCATCGGGTACATTTGAAAATTTGTAAACAACTCGACTCAACAAATATTTTTAAATAAATTAAGTATAGTTTTTAACAAATAAAATTTCAAATGAAAGGCAATTCGACTAAGTTTTAAAATGGTTTTCAAAATGTTTTCTCTGTAGCAAACCAAATTCGGTCATATTGTTTGGGCCGGGTTTGGGGTATTACATGTAGTAACCCGCTAAGCCTAAAAAGCTCATAATCTCTAACGCATTTCTCGGCGGTTTCCATTCAACAATAGCCGAGATCTTACTTGGATCAACTCTAATTCCATCACCTGACACAATATGTCTTAAGAATCCGACCTCTAGGAGCCAAAACTCACTCTTGCTAAACTTAGCATACAACTGCTTGTCTCTTAAGATCTGCAAAATAGGTCTCAAGTGCTCCTCGTTCTCACTCTCATCCCGAGAATAAATTAGTGTGCCATCAATAAAAACTACAAATTTATCCAAGTATGGCTAGAAAATACGGTTCATTAAATCCATAAATACCGCAGGAGCATTTGTTAAGCCAAAGGGCATGGCAAAGAACTTGTAATGGCCATACCTTGCCCAAAATGCAGTTTTCGACACATCTTGCTCCTTAACTCTCAACTGGTAACAGTCATATCTTAGGTCTATCATAGAGAACACCGTAGCTCCCTTCAATTGGTCGACCAAAACATCAATACCTGGCAAAGGATACTTATTCTTTACTGTCACCTTGTTGAGCTATCTGTAATCTATACACAATCTCATCGACCCATCTTTCTTCTTCACAAAAAGTACGGGAGCACCCCACAGTGAATAGCTCGGTCTTGGAAAACCCTTATCCGTTAACTCTTGCAAATTAACCTTCAACTCTTTTAACTCCAACAGTGCCATCGTATACGGGGCAACCAAAATAGGTGCCGTCCCCGGAACTAACTCAATGCCAAACTCAACTTCTCTAATTGGAGGCAATTCGAGTAACTCTTCTAGAAATATGTCCGGATACTCGCATACCACAGGCACTGATTCAATCTTTACTTCTGACTCTTAGGTATTTAACACAAATGCGAGATAGGACTCATACCCTTTCCTTATGTATTTCTCAGCCACCATAGACGAAATTACTACAGGCAAACTATTCGATTTTCCTTATTCAACCCAAATGATATCTCCATTTACATATCTCAGTTCAATAAATTTACTACCATAGTTTACTAAAAGATTGTGAGTAGTCAACCAATCCATGCCAAGAATTAGGTCAAATTCATCAAACGGAAACAACATGAGTTTAGCCGAAAAACAATTACCTTTAATCGTCAAAGGACAATTTCTACACACTTTGTCAACTAACAAATGTTTGCCTAACGAGTTTGACACTTTTATCACAAATTTTGTAGACTCAACAATCATATTCATGCTAGATATCAATTTCATGCAAATATAGGAATGGGTAGACCTCGGATCAATCAAAGAAACTACAGAGATATCATGAAGAGAAAAAGTACCCGTAATCCCATCTGGAGATGATGCCTTTTCGCGAGCGCGGATGGCATAAGTCATTGCAGTTGCTCTACCCTCTGATCTCACAGTAGAATCTCTAGGCACACCTCTACTACTAGTCCCGCTCCCCGGGTTCCTCTGTGGCCTACCCCTCGAAGGTACATTGCTCGCTCTTACTACTTATTTTCTGTCTTTCTCATTCTTCTGAGGACAGTTTTGAATAAAGTGGTCTAGCGAACAACACTTGTAGCAAGTTCAATTATTTCCGCAACATTCCCCACTATGTTGTCTACCATAATTTGGACACTCCAGTTTATTTAGCTTTGCATTGCCCACGCTTGCCATCGAGGCGGCTTGAACTCTCGAGCTCGAATATGTATTATCGCGATCTCGGTGTGAATACCCAGCTGAAGCAGTCATCCGAGGGTTCATTTCTTTAGACCTCTTTGATTGGGTTTGGAACGACTTACTCATCGGCCTCTTCCTTGCATTTCGGGTGTCAATCATATCTTTTCTCTTTTCCTTATTCAGCTCTTTAGCCTTGTAAGCTCTATCGACCAACACCACGAAGTCTTTCAATTCCAAGATTTCAACTAGTAATCTGATATCCTCATTTAGCCCATCTTCGAACCTCTTGCACATAATAGCTTTAGTAGACACACACTCTTGAGCATACTTACTGATCCTAACAAATTTGTACTCATATTCTGCCACAGTCATCTTACCTTGCTTAAATTCAAGAAACTCTTTCCGTTTCTGATCAATAAATTGATGACTTATGTACTTCTTTTGGAACTCTTCTAAGAAGAAGTCCCATGTCACTCCCTCCTATTGGAACTATAGATGTTAGTATTTTCCACCATTGGTATGCCGAGTCCTTTAGTAATGACAAAGCACACTTTAAGCTTTCCTCGGGGGTACAAGAAAGTTCATCAAACACCCTCATAGCTTTATCAGGTCATCATCTATGTTGGCTCTAAATTCCTCGGCCTCTTGTTTTCGAATCTTATCAACCGGGAGTTTGGTCATTCTTACCAAATCTACACCTTGAGGAGCCACGGGAACAGGCTGAGGTATAGTTGGGGTGGAGAAGGTTGAGCATTAGGGTTTGCTCGTACAAACTCAGTGTACCAATTACTCATCATATGGAGAAAGGCTTTCTGAGCCTCTTCTCCTTGACCCAAAGACTCGGGTCTACTTTCTACAGGTGCGGACCCTTGTCAGTTCCCATCATCAGTAGCAGCTCAGTCGGGATCCAGTTACTATACGAAAACACAGTTTAAAATTGTTAGGAGTCACCATACTATCAATATATATTTATGGCATGTATAGCTAGACTCTCACACACGCTACGGTAGTCCAAGACCCGACTAAACCATAGCTCTCATACCACTAAATGTAACACTCTTTACCCATATTCGACACCAGAACAGGGTACGAGGCATTACCAGACTTATACACAAACAATTATGCAATACCAATACATGACTTACCACTCAAAATTTAAAAAATTTTGTAACACCTTTTAAACAAGCCTACGAAGCCTAAATCATACATTAAGAATGGTTCGAGATCAAATCAAACTCTTTAAAGATCTCTTGAAAGACTTCAAAAATTTTCATCAAATATTCCACATGCCCGTGTAGAGGAAAGGACACACCCGTGTGGCATATCACATGCCAGTGTTCCACACTCGTGTGGGTTTATTTTTCAATTCGAACCTTCAAGGGTTTTCACATGGTCGGACACACACCCGTGTCCATAGCCTGTGTCCCTCACACGACCATGACATGCCCATGTCTTAGCCTGTGAACAAAAACCTTGGCATTCTATTTCTGATGTCATCACCCCATAAATGTCACACGGCCAAGGCACACGCCCGTGTCCTTAGACCGTGTGGTGAATTAAATTCCTAATTCAAGTGTAGACTTCACATGGCTTGGGCACACGCCCATGTCCTATGGTCATGTCTTTCACACGGTTGAGACATACTGCCATGTCTCTACCCATGTGGTTACTACTGAACATACTGACTTGCCAACTTAGCATGCAGGGGGACATACGGCCTAACCACACACCCATGAGGCTGACTGTGTGTCACACACGGCCTAGACACATGCCCGTGTGCCTACCTGTGTGGACAAGAACAAGGCTATTTGCCAAGCCCTTTCTACCACCTCAACTCATACAAACATAAATCACTCCAAACCATCAACTCATTCATGCATAATTAAGCCAAGTAAATCAACCATGCAACTTGCACATTCATGAATAACCTTATCATTTCATAGATTAATAAGAAAAAGTCATCAACTATGGCCTTATACAAAAGAATCCATCTTTGAATGAGCCAACACATTTGGCCAAAACATTATGACATTCAACTAATTCTAGTCCCTATATATGTCATAATCAATGTGTTAAATCTAACTATACCAAGATGTGCTGATAGTGTGGGTGGTCCTCTGATTATCTCCTTATCCCGAGCTAGCTCTTCGACACTATAAAATAAGGGAAAAGAAAAGGAAATAAGCTTTAAGCTTAGTAAGTCTATATGTAAACAATATACATCATAACACATCTTTATCAATCAAGAACATTACATGCTAAATAAGAACAATTCAAGTCCTCATAACCATACTTACTCATTTCAAACCTCACCATATCCCATACATATATCATATAACAAGGCTCACATTTACTTGCACTTATACCATGCACTTATCACCACAAATCCACATGTAATTTCACTTAGATAAGTTTCTCGATAAACACTTCGGAATAATACAAGATACCCGGTGGTTTTGCACACAGCCCACCATTAATCAATAATAGGGTGGAATCGCACACAGCCCACCAACAATGATAATTACGGTGGTATCGCACATAGCCCAGTATTAATAAATAACAAGGTGGTATCGCACTCACCCACCAGCAATGATAATTATGCACTTATGGATATTTATCCGTATCCATATTTCTATTCTGAAGGTTCATATGAGAAATTCCCATTTTCTACCATTCTCAATAAATCTCCCCAATAAGCATTTACATCCACACAATGTATTAATAGGTGAAACATACATAATAAGGATGTATAGTTTACACATAAACTTACCTCGATACAAAATATGTCAATTTGCGGTTTAGTCCGAAACCTTACTTTTTCCCTGGTCAAGGTTGATCCCATATTCTTCTTGATCTATAATGACATATTTAGCTAATTAAATAATCACATTAATCAAATTACTCTAAAATTATTATTTTGGCAAAAATGATAATTTTGCCCCTAGACTTTTACAAAATTATAATTTTACCCCTAGGCTCATAAAATGAAATGTGTTCATTTTTCCACACTCAGCCGATTTCATATTCCCTCTTATAGCAACTCAAGATTTTAATTATTTTGTAACATCCCAAAATTTGGAATTTTGATTGTTTCATTATTGCTTGTAGTAAGCTCGATTAAATATTAATAGTGTATGTTAGGAGTTCTGAGAAGGCTTAGGTTTATTTGGGCCTTAATAAAAAGTTTTTCGTTTAAGTCTATCAAGGAGAAATGGTAAGTAGCTTCAAGACTTGGAAATAAATGAGTTAAGTGCTTGCATAAATGAGCATTTGGTAAGGAGGTAGTGGCGCCATATGATAGACTTGGAGGGAGGAGGTTCAAATCCCATTGTGTGCAAATTTTGACATTATTTTTGCAGTCCTTCCCTATGTGTCGGCCAAGCAAGTAAATAAGGCAAGGTGGACTTTTTGTTTTAGGCAAGGTGGCTAAGGAAATAAGGTGTAACATCCTTAATTAGGGGCTATTATGTTTGCATTAATGGCATGTGAATGGCTTGATTTTGTTGTTAATTAAGGTGTCTTGGGGTCCAGGCATGACCTCGGGTTAGGCCTGAATCATGGCTTAAATTTTCTGTTTTAAGTGCTTAGAAGGGGGAGCTAGGGAAGTTATGGGTTAAAAGGAGTTGTTGGAGTGTTTTGATGCAAATAACCTAGTGGTAAAGTGGCAAGGGAGGTGCCACTAAGGTACAAGGAAGGTGACGCCACATGCAGGGAAGGGAAGCCTTGGTTCGAGCTGCAGAAATCTCCCCTTGTGTAATTATTTTTGACGCCAGAAGCAAGGAGGAGATGGACTTAGGAAGGACTCTCTTGGGAGGATGTGGATCGAGTCAACAGATTTGAAATGGATAGAGAGGAGAAAATTATGGAGGTTGACTCATTCAAACTGATTTGAATGAGTGGTCAGGAGAGGCTTGAAGTGTTGGCCGAAGTATGGACTATTGGAGGAGGAGTAATCGGTTGGGAGACTTGGGAGAGGTGTCGATTTTCCATAGTTATCCTAGGTAGGCACTTTCGGCTAAGCAAGCTTTGAAGCATGTTGTTTAAGGCAAAACTGAAACCCCTAGGCCCTAGCTGACTTCACTCCCTAGCATCCAAACCATTGTTTTTTTTCTCTCTTAAAATCGAAACTGTACTTGCATCTTTTTCTTCTTCTTTTCTTCTCTCTTAGATTCATAAGCCAAACCTTCTTTGTCAGCCAAAACCTCTCTACTCTCCTTTTCTTGTTTAACCCTTTTGGCCAAATATTAGACAAGTGTCCTTTCGGGTTTGGTGGGTCGAATTTGGTTTAGAGGAGGTAAGTTTGTTATGGCAAAATCTCTCCTATCTTCTCTTTTTTTTTCTTCATCGACTCACATGACACAAAAGATGAATTTCGGCATTTGGCTGCCATGATTCTCAGGCATCCATGAAACCAAATTCTTTTGGTATTCATAGAATGTTCTTTCGTGTTTTGTGACAATAGATTCGGTGGGCTATTCGTCATCACACTTAGTCAATCTCGTTAGTGAGGGGGTAAGTACTTTTACTGTTTCGACATCTCCTATTATGTTAATACCGAAGGCTTTAACTCAGTGGTAGTAGTCCTTGGCCGATTGTATGGGGAGGCTCATCGTGTGGCCTCAGGATTTTTTTTTAAGATCGTAAGGTGTTAAGGTAAGATTGGTTGTCTTGTACGGGATTTCTTGGTTAAGTCGAATGGATCTGTACTAATGATGTTGTGTTGACCGAATATAGGAAGGGGGAGATCAAACGTTGGGTTCTCGGGTCTCACTCAGTTCGTGAGTAGATCTTGTTTGTCGGGACCATTAGTTGCGTTAGTAACCAGGTGTGTAACTTACACACTTCATAATCGTTGTAAACTTGCTAATAACCTAAACATGTTAAAAGCCGAAAACTGTGTAGATTTCTATATGGTGCCCTTATGGGTATGAGCAAGGATTTCGGGTAAGTCCGTTTTGGTTATGATTATGGAACATGATTTCTGATGATATTATCTATGTTATGTTAGATATATGTTTAACGATTAAGCATGATGGCATGATTTGTATGTGCATGAACATTAGTGTGGGTGACATGAGAGGAGGGAGAAGAATGATATCTGTGACTTTGGGTCACCAGTGGTTTGGCACCACCAGTGGTTTGGTACCACAGTTGATATTCATGACTTTGGGTCACCAGAGGTTTGGCAGCTCATAGTGACTCATCCCAGTGGCTTCGCACCACAGTGGGTTGGCCCCACATTTGATAAAACGGTATTGTCGCCAGTGATTTGGTATCACAACGTGGGTTTGCCCCACATATGGATTATCCGTGACTTTGGGTCACCAGTGGTTTGGCACCACATTATTAATGATATCAGTGACTTTGGGTCACCTATGGTTTGGCACCACCAGCGGTTTGGTACCACACGGGGTAGAAAAAGGAGTTTTGGATTGCTAGGTTTGGGTGCATGATATGTTTGCTTGATTATGACCTGTGTAAGAATGTTGCTATAATCGGGAGGGGGATTATGCACTGAGTCTTGGTGACTCACCTTCTCCTTTATCTTTTCAGGTGACTTGTAGATTGCGGATGAGGAGCCGGGTGGACTCGAGGTGGCGATGCGACATTTATTTTTAGTTTTACTTGGACTTTCGATTTGGGTACCTTCACTTTTAATTCTGATTTTATTTGGGTTTGTAATAAGGCCATTAGTATTTTTATTTTTGGTTTTATTATATCTTCTTTAATTTTCTAAATGTTGCTAAGTAAACTGTTTAACATGTTTTAAATAACCTAATAGCCAAAGTTTTCGGAAATGATGCTACACAACGGGTTTTCTAAATCTTACCATCGGGTAACAATATTTTCAAAAGGATAACAAGGTTAACTCAAATGATTTTCAAAATCTAAGTTTTCCATGCTCATAATTATCCGGTTTTAAATTAACTAAGTAAGGATTCACTCGGGTTTCAATAGATTTTAACATTTTTCTTAAGTAATGAATGATAAACGAGTTTTAAAAAGCCTTTCGAGATTTTAAAGCAACTTAACGATTTCAACTATACATACACCGGGTTTCTGCAAACACAAAAAGAAAGAGCTTTTCGCTGAAAATAAACCGGTGACTTGTTTCCTTCGAAATGTTTTCACTCTGTGACATGCCAGATTCGGTCGTGGTGTATTGATCGGGTTTAGGGTGTTACATTTTTTGTATCAGAGCTAAGTTCAAAAGCTCGACTGTGGGCCCGAGGACCAAAATGTTTAAAAGTAGGGTTTAAAAAAATTTTGTGGAAAATATACATGGTTTGAACAGCATGGCACCGAGTCACCGGCGCCAATTCGCCCAGGTAAGTACCCCTAATCATTGTGTGATTTGTATGTGGAAGATTGTAGATTAGTAGATTAGGAGCTATTGAACCCTAGGATTAGCTTACTCTAACACAAAATTACATAAGACTTAAGGATCAATCAAACAAACCTGTGAGTAAGTCACTGAGTTAAGGGTGTGGCAACAGTTGTGCGCATGTCTATGATTGGATTCAGGGGCAGCTTGGTATTTAAGCAGTCCTACTGACTCACCTCCTCTTCGCTCGAATCCTACCTGGTGCGTAGTGATGGTTCACCCTAACTAAAAGGACTTATTCACAGGCTAAATTCAATAATTAAAACCCGAAAGGGACTAGCTACACTGTTTAATAAAAAAACCCTAGTTTGGAAATCACCGAATTACCCCCTTGATTTGTCAAAACTACCTTAGATCTGAAAAATTACCAAAACACCCCTAGTTTACAAAATTACCAAAATACCCCTAGTTTATGAAATTACTAAAATACCTCGATTTCTAGAATTTCTAAAACACTATGATTTGTAAAGATTTACGAATTAACCTCAATTTATTACTAAAATACCCCGATAGGATAAATTATAAAAATACCCCCAGATAGTGAAATGACGAGAATACCCCTACAAGTGGTGAGAGTGTGTGGTGGATGTTATTGATGAATGAATGTGATTCTCTGAATTAGGGTAGAAGACTTGAAACGAAAACTTTGTAATGATCGAAAGAACTACTACTAAACTTCTTTACATAAAACTTGTTCGTGGGTAATCAGTGCAACAGAAGCTAATGCATAAAATTTCTTAAAGCAGATTAAATCGCGATCATAGACATGAGTTCTAGGGGACGTAGTCGTAATGTGCGTGGGCATGGTAGAGGCAGAATGATCGTATCGAAACCAGTTCGATCTGGTCAAGGGTCCAAGAATGAGATGCCACCACCACCGATTCTTTGGTGTTGAGTGCCGTGATCGACGGGATAATGTAGTGTCGCAGCGATCTCGCGAGTTCTTGAGAGAGTGGTGGAGCGGTGGAGGTGCGGAGCTTGGAAATCAGATCCGGCGACTCGAGCCAATGGAGCTGAGGCATTCTAAGGTGTTTCTGGCGTGGTGCCCAATACGGCTGAGTATTGGTTGGAGGCGACGGAGCGAATCATGGACGATTTGGATATGACGGCTGAGGAGAAACTGAAAGGGGTAGTGTCACTTCTCCGGGATGAGTCATACCAGTGGTGGCTCACGGTTTGGGATAGTGCTGCAGCGGATGATCTCACTTGGGATTATTTCAAGGCTGCTTATCAGAAAAAGTATATTGGGTCTAGTTATATTGATGCGTAGCGGAAGGTATTTTTGAGATTGGTCAGGGAAGTAAGTCTATATCGGAGTACGAGGCAAAATTCTTAAGGTTGTACCGGTATGTTCGAGGTATTGTCGCTACAGAGCATGAGCGATGTGTCAGGTTTGAGAACGGACTGAGGGATGAGCTGAGATTACTGATTGCTCCACAGCAGGAGCGAGAGTTTTTTGTGTTGGTAGAGAAGGCTACGGTAGCCGACGGGGTCAAGGAATCTGTGAGACAGAATGAGGATAAGAATAGACAAAAGAGAGGTTTTAGATCATCTAGATCAGCTGAAAACTCTCAGAAAAGGGCTAGGCATGGTGGGTCGAATCAGTTTGGGAGACACATTGTCGCTAATCGAGGACCAAAGACAAAGGTAATCAAGTGGAAAATCTCATTGGGGAGGATGTTGGATCGGTGGCAAAGGATGCTTTGAGTGTGGGTCACTGGATCATCGTGTGAGGGACTGTCTACGGAAGTTAGCCAGGATTCAGTCTGAGGGTCAGGGCCATGCTCAGTTCAAGAATGAGAGACCGCAACCGTAGAGGGGTTGTGGTTACGTAGAGAAGGAAGCAGTTCGGTCGAATTTGTGAGCACCGGCGAGGTGCGCATAACATCAAGCAAGATAGCCTGGATTGGTATATGCAGCGAGGCATCGAGAGGAAGGCAATGCACCAGACTCATAACCGGTACGTTCTTCATCTTTGGAGTACCATATACTGCTTTGATTGGTGTGGGTTCGACGCATTCGTATGTTGCTAGTAGCATAGTGGAAACCATGAACCTAGACTTTGAAACTACTTCTAGGGAGATGACAGTAATTAGCCCTCTAGGTCACTCTGTAGAAGTAAATAAGCTGTATAGAGATGTACCCCTAGAACTTCAAGGGGTAGTATTTGTGGCCGATCTGATGGAACTACCATTTGGGGAGTTCGATTTGATTCTTAGGATGGACTGGCTGGTGAAGTACCAAGCGAGTTTGGATTACGCGGCTAAGCGCATGGTTTTGAAAATGGTTGAGGGTGAAGAAATGGTGATGATAGGTAATAGAAGAGATTATCTATCCAACATGGTGTCTACTTTGAAAGCTGAGAAAATGGTCAACAAGGGTTGTGAGGCGTTTATGGTTCATGTGTGCACCTTGAAGGCTAAGGAGTCAGCCATAGAGAATGTCTGAGCAGTGAAGGAATTTGCCAACGTATTTCCAGAAGAACTTTCGGGTCTGCCTCTGGATCGTGAAGATGAATTTGGCATAGATTTGCTACCCAGAACTGTGCCAGTGTCTATTGCCCCGTACAGGATGGCGCCAAAGGAATTGGTGGAGCTGAAGGCTCAGATTCAGGAGTTGTTGGACCGGGGTTTTATATGGCCAAGTGTTTCACCTTGGGGAGTGCCAGTGCTCTTTGTTAAGAAGAAGGATGGTACAATGCGGATGTGCATAGACTATCGCAAGTTGGATAAGCTGACGATCAAAAACAAGTATCCGTTGCCGAGGATAGACGACTTATTTGATCAGCTTAAGGGGGCATCGATCTTCTCGAAGATCGATCTAAGGTCGGGGTATCATCAGCTTAAGGTGAAAGAGGCTGATATCCACAAGACTACGTTTCGCACTCGATATGGGCACTATGAGTTTTTGGTAATGCCGTTTGGATTGACCATCGCGCCGGCAGCATTCATGGACATGATGAATCGGGTGTTCCAGCCGTACTTGGACCAATTTGTCGTGGTATTCATAGACGACATATTAGCATACTCAAGGTCTGAGGAAGATCGTGATGCGCACTTGCGGGTAGTTTTGCAAATTCTGAGGGAAAAGCAGTTATTTGCCAAGTTCAGTAAGTGCGAGTTCTGGCTTAGGGAGGTGACTTTCTTAGGTCACGTAGTGACAGCTGAAGGGATTAGAGTGGACCCTCGCAAGATTGAGGCAGTGTTGGACTGGAAACCGCCTAAGTTGGTTGTGGAGATTCAGAGTTTTCTAGGTCTGGCAGGGTATTACCGAAGATTTGTAGAAGGATTCTCTCTGATCGCAGCACCTTTGACCAAGTTATTGAGGAAAGGAGTTCCATTTGTGTGGTCTGAGAAACAACAGGAAAGTTTCGGCAAGTTGAGGATAATTCTGACGGAAGCGCCGATTTTGATTCAGCCTGAGGCAGGAAAGGTATTCACGGTCTACTGTGATGCATCACATACTGGCTTGGGATGTGTGCTGATGCAGGAAGGGAAAGTAGTGGCTTATGCGTCTCGACAACTGAGACCACATGAGGGTAACTACCTGACGTATGACTTGGAGTTGGCTGCAGTGGTTTTCGCCTTGAAGATATGGATACACTATTTGTACGGAGAGAAATTGATAGTCTACATGGACCACAAGAGTCTAAAGTATCTTTTGACGCAGAAGGGTTTAAATTTGAGACTGCGCAGATGGATTGAGCTGTTGAAGGACTACGACTGTTCGATTGAGTATCATCCGGGCAAGCCTAACGTGGTTGCAGACGCGTTGAGCCGTAAGGTAGTGTCGGACCTGAGAGTGATGTTTGCTCAACTTAGCTTGTATGACGACGGGAGTCTTTTGGCAGAATTGCAAGTTAAGCTGACTTGGGTAGAGCAGATTAAAGAGAAACAGTTAATGGATGAGGGTCTGAATGCTCGGAGGTTGCAAGTGCAGAGTGGTGGATTGGAAGGTTACATCTTGACCAACGACGGAGTGTTGTGTTTTCAAGGGAGAGCTTGTATGCCGAAGGACGTCGAGTTAAGGCAGAGGATTCTTCAGGACGCACATAGCGACCCATACGCTATGCATCCTGGAGGTGGCAAGATGTACCGGGATTTGCGAGAGTAGTTTTGGTGGCCAGGTCTAAAGCAAGAAGTGACTGAGTTTGTGGGTAAGTGTCTGACGTGTCAACCGACCAAAGTTGAACATCAGTTGCCGTCGAGTTTACTTCAACCGGTAAAGATTCCTCAGTGGAAGTGGGAAAGGATTACGATGGGCTTTATCAGTGGGCTACCCCTTACGCCTAGTAAGAAGGACTCATCTGGGTGATTGTGGACCGTTTGACTAAATCAGCTAAGCTGTATGTGGCAGAGATAGTGACGTTGCACAGTGTTCCAGTATCAATCATCTCGGATAGGGATCCCATATTCACATCGAGGTTCTGGAAAGCATTGCATCAGGCGTTGGGTACGCGGTTGGATTTTAGTACGGCATTTCATCCACAGATAGATGGACAGTCAGAAAGGGTTATACAAATCTTGGAAGATATGCTGAGGGGCTGTGTTTTGGACTTCAGAGGCAGCTGGGAAGAGTTTCTACCATTAGCGGAGTTCGCGTACAATAATAGTTACCAGGCAAGCATTAAGATGACACCATATGATGCATTGTATGGTAGGAAGTGTCGTACACCTACATGCTGGACAGAGTTGGGTGAGCGTCAGATGTTGGGACTGGAGTTGGTTGCTGAGACCGAGGATAAGGTCAAGTTAATTCAGGCTCATCTAAAAGAAGCTTCAGACAGGCAGAAGTCATATGCCGATCTTAAGCGTAGAGATATTGAGTTTGCAGTGGGTGATAGGGTTTTCCTGAAGGTCTCGCCATAGAAGAAAGTGCTGAGGTTTGGAAGGAAAGGCAAGCTAAGCCCAAGGTTTATTGGCCCATATAAGGTATTGAGACGAGTGGGACTAGTAGCTTATCAGTTGGAGTTGCCAGTAGAACTAAGTCAGATACATGCTGTATTCTACGTCTCCATACTGAGGCGCTACCGTTCAGATCCATCGCATGTTGTATCGGTGGAGGAAATTGAGGTGAGCCTAGATTTGACCATGGGAGAGGAACCAGTACAGATTCTAGATTGGGATGTGAAGGTTTTGCACAGGAAGTCAGTTCCTTTAGTAAAGGTGTTATGGCGGAATCATGGCATGGAAGAAGCTACGTGGGAACCAGAGGATATGATGAGGCAGCAATACCCTCAACTCTTTTGACCAGGTAATTTTGAGGTCAAAATATTTTTAAGGGGGTAGAACTGTAACATCCTTAATTAGGGGCTATTATGTTTGCATTAATGGCATTTGAATGGCTTGATTTTGTTGTTAATCAAGGTGTCTTGGGGTCCAGGCATGACCTCGGGTTAGGCCTGAGTCATGGCTTAAATTTTCTGTTTTAAGTGCTTGGAAGGGGGAGCTAGGGAAGTTAGGGGTTAAAAGGAGTTGTTGGAGTGTTTTGATGCAAATAACCTAGTGGTAAAGTGGCAAGGGAGGCACCACTAAGGTACAAGGACGGTGACACCACATGCAGGGAAGGGGAGCCTTGGTTCGAGCTGCAGAAAACTCCCCTTGTTCAATTATTTTTGACACAAGAAGCAAGGAGGAGATGGACTTAGGAAGGACTCTCTTGGGAGGATGTAGATCGAGTCAACAGATTTGAAATGGATGGAGAGGAAAAATTTGTGGAGGTTGACTCATTCAAACTGATTTGAATGAGTGCTCAGGAGAGGCTTGAAGTGTTGGCTGAAGTATGGACTGTTGGGAGGAGGAGTTATCGGTTGGGAGACTTAGGAGAGGTGCCAATTTTCCATAGTTATCCTAGGTAGGCACTTTTGGCTAAGCAAGCTTTGAAGCATGTTGTTTGAGGCAAAATAGAAACCCCTAGGCTCTAGTTGACTTCACTCCCCAGCATCCAAACCATTATTTTTTTTCTTGAAACTGAAACCGTACTTGCATCTTTTTCTTCTTCTTTTCTTCTCTTTTAGATTCATAAGTCAAACCTTCTTTGTCAGCCGAAACCTCTCTACTCTCCTTTTCTTGTTTAACCCTTTTGGCCGAATATTAGACAAGTGTCCTCTCGGGTTTGGTGGGTCGGCTTCGGTTTGGAGGAGGTAAGTTTGTTATGGCCGAATCTCTCCTATCTTCTCTTTTTCTTTCTTCATCGACTCACATGACACAAAAGTCGAATTTTGGCATTTGGATGCCATGATTCTCAGGCATCCATGAAACCGAATTCTCTTGGTATTTATAGAATGTTCTTTCATGTTTTGTGAAAACAGATTCGGTGGGCTATTCGTCATTACGCTTAGTCAATCTCGTTAGTGAGGGGGTAAGTACTTTTACTGTTTCGACATCTCCTATTATGTTAATACCGAAGGCTTTAACTCAATAGTAGTAGTCCTTGGCCGATTGTAGAGGAAGGCTCATCGTGTGGCCTCAGGATTTTTTTTTTAAGATCGTAAGGTGTTAAGGTAAGATTGGTTGTCTTGTGCGGGATTTCTTGGTTAAGCCGAATGGCTCTGTACTAATGATGTTGTGTTGACCGAATATAGGAAGGGGGATATCAAACGTTGGGTTCTCGGGTTTCACTCGATTCATGAGTAGGTCTTCTTTGTCGGGATCTGTTAGTCGCGTTAGTAACCAGGTGTGTAACTTACACACTTCATAATCGTTGTAAACTTGCTAATAACCTAAACATGTTAAAAGCCGAAAACTGTGTAGATTTCGATATGGTACCCTTATGGGTATGAGCAAGGACTTCGGGTAAGTCCGTTTTGGTTGTGATTATGGCACATGATTTCTGATGATATTATCTATGTTATGTTAGATATATGTTTAATGATTAAGCATGATGGTATGATTTGTATGTGCATGAGCATTAAAGTGGGTGACATGAGAGGAGGGGGAAGAATGATATCTGTGACTTTGGGTCACCAGTGGTTTGGCACCACCAGTGGTTTGGTACCACAGTTGATATTAGTGACTTTGGGTCACCAGAGGTTTGGCACCTCATAGCGACTCGTCCCAGTGGCTTCACACCACAGTGGGTTGGCCCCACATTTGATAAAATGGGATTGTCGCCATTGATTTGGTATCACAACGTGGGTTGGCCCCACATATGGATTATCCGTGACTTTAGGTCACCAGTGGTTTGGCACCACATTATTTATGATATCAGTGACTTTGGGTCACCAGTGGTTTGGCACCACCAGTGGTTTGGTACCACATGGGGTAGAAAAAGGAGTTATGGGTGGCCAGGTTTGGGTGCATGATATGTTTGTTTGATTATGACCTGTGTAAGAATGTTGCTATAATCGGGAGGGGGATTATGCACTGAGTCTTGGTGACTCACCTTCTTCCTTATCTTTTCAGGTGACTCGTAGATCGCGGATGAGGAGCCGGGTGGACTTGAGGTGGCCATGCGACATTTATTTTCAGTTTTACTTGGACTTTCGATTTGGGTACCTTCATTTTTAATTCTGATTTTATTTGGGTTTGTAATAAGGCCATTAGTATTTTTATTTTGGGTTTTATTATATCTGCTTTAATTTTCTAAATGTTGCTAAGTAAACTGTTTAACATGTTAATAACCAAAGTTTTCGGAAATGATACTACACAACGGGTTTTCTAAATCTTACCATTGGGTAACAATATTTTCAAGAGGATAACAAGGTTAACTCAAATTATTTTCAAAATCTAATTTTTCCATGCTCAAAATCAACCGTTTTTAAATTAACTAAGTAAGGATTCACTTGGGTTTCAATAGATTTTAAAGTTTTTCTTAAGTAATGAATGATAAACGAGTTTTAAAACGCCTTTCGGGATTTCAAAGCAACTTAACAATTTCAACTATACATACACCGGGTTTCTACAAACACAAAAACAAAGAGCTTTTCGCTAAAAATAAACCGGTGACTTGTTTCCTTCAAAATGTTTTCACTCTGTGACATGCCAGATTCAGTCGTGGTGTGTTGACCGGGTTTGGGGTGTTACATAAGGAAAGGGTGAAGGTAAGGTAAGGAATCAAATGAAAGGGGAAAGTAAAGGGAACATGTTGGCACAAAAAGAGGAGAGTGTTATGGAAATTGTGGTTGGAAAATTTTTGACCATTATTGACATGAATGTGGACTGTTTTGGGTGTAGAGGGGTAGCTGAATTTTTGCTTGGTCATTTGGTAGAATTTTGATGCTTGTTAGGCCAAAATCTCTTTTTGCACAATTTTGTGTTTTTCTCCAAACTTCTTATTTTGCTTTGTGCCGAAAATTACAAGCCTTTGGAGAGCATATTTTCTTCTTTCTTTTTGCTTTAGCCGAAACCTCCTAGCACATTTGTGCATTTTTCTTCTCTTTTGTTCGGTCAAAACATTCATCTTTTGTTCATCTTCCTTTGATAGCCGAATCACCTAGCATCCATCCAACTTTTCATTATTTTTTTTAACCATTCTTCAATCTTCCTCTTCTCTAAAATCGACACCACCATAAGATTATATCTTGTTGTTTGATAATCCTCCATAGCCGAATATCAATATCCATTTTCCTCTATAATCGAACCTTCATCTCTTCCCAATCTTTTCTTCTCATCCGTATTAACACTCATTCCTTGATCAATTGGTAAGTGTTCTTCTCAACATTTTATTTTTCTTCCTCTTTATGACAAATATATGTCTTGTTTTAGGATGGTCATATCAACTGAAATCATCATTTTATTCTACTCTCTCAATGAGATCATTCTCTTCTTTGTAGTGGTATAGTGGGAGGTCGAATACCACAACACCGCTTACTTATCTCTAGTCATAGGACGATTGTAAGAAACGGGAATTTCATTTTAAAAGGTAAGGAAATTCTTTTATAGTCCATTCAGTAACTCCATTGGTGATTGTGATAATTAGATTGAAGGTTGACTAATCGACTACATGTTTTAAGGACTTAATTGCCCGATCTATCGTCTTGAGATCATACGGATTTTGTTGTAAGCCGACCTTACTCCTTAAATCAATCGTTCATATCAACATAATATTAGTTTTGACTAATATTTGATTTCAATGGAAACAAGCAATATCGAATCGAAAGGGATAGTAATTGGAGATCAAAATAGGAGCGGATTTGCGATCTCTACTCCTAACTTCAAACGAAGGGCGGTATCGGCGGTTCAAGATTTTCCACAGGGTTGTGGACCGTCATCCGGAGAAAATCGTCAAATCGTGGTTGTTCACGATTCCGAGGGTAAACACTTTAGATCGTTTATTTTAGAGTTTGATTATTAAAATCACGTATGTCGATTAATTGAGTGATTACGATATCTTAGGTGTCGAAGATCAAGAAAGCCTTATACTTACCGTAATCAGGTGTGTAATCTCACATCGTTTTTCGTGAGGTAAAGATTGATATCATATTAGAAATAAGTCGCTATGTTTAAATCGTAAAATTGTGTAAATCGGGAAAACTCACCTAAATTTCACTATTTTGATTAAGTTGGTAAAAATTAGTATTAGCACTGTGAAAATTATGAAAATACCCCTAAAGGGTAAAATTACAAAAATGCCCCTAACGGATCGATTTGATATATTCCCCTAATGGACCGATTTGATATATGCCCCTAATGAACCAATTTGATATATGCCTTAATGGGCCGATTTAATATATAGCCTTAATGGGCTGATTTGATAAGTGTTGCAATGGGCTGAATTTTTGTAATCTCTGAATTAATTATTTGTAAATACCATAACTGCTATGTGTGATGCATTGATATGATTCTGCATGGGATGGGAAAATATGATGAAGAGAAGTTCCGGTGGCACTGCCACAAATAAATTGTTTGTTAATATGATTCACTATGATTTTGGCCAAATCATAAACGACAAAATGCCTACGATTGGTCTGTTTGGCGGGGTGGTTGACTTGATCCCCACAGGTGTGATGGGATGGTACGGGTGGTGTGTAGCAGATGGATTACTAGGATGGGTTGAGTTATATCCATTGCTTATTTTTATTGTAAATGTATATGTTCTATTTTGTAAATGGGCTTTGGCCCAAGATTATGCTTTATGGGCTCAGGCCCAAGTTTTTGCTAAATGGGTTCAAGTCCAGTGATTGATGATAAAGGGATTATACACTGAGTTCTAGTAAGTCACACCATTTCCCTTATTCCTTTCAGGTAATACTCAGTGACGTGGACTTGGGCCATGGATGACTTGGTGGAGGCCATACTTTAGAAATGGTTTATTTGGACTTAAGACTCCTTTCTCGTTTATTTAATTACCTTTCTATTTTTGGGATTTAATGTTGTAATAAGGCCTCTAAATTATTTTATTTTTGCTTTATGTTTGACGTAATTATATTTTTGCTCAAATTACTTTAAAATGGGACTTTTTTTCTAGAAACTTAAATAAAGATTTTCTAAAATGGATTCACAAATGGAATTCAAAATAAATTTTACAAATCTTTGAAACTCGGATATTTTCTCTCAAATTATTATCAATATTTTCAAAAGTCACGGTTTGTAAAATCACTACTTCAAGTTTATTGATTTATCAATCAATCTTCGAAGTTAATAATATTTTATCAAATATTTCAAATCAAACTTATTTTCTTGATTTTAACAAATAATTACTTATTTTCGTACAAATAAAAAGGACTTGACATATTTTTCTCATGTGACATGTCAGATCCGGTCATAATGCATGGGTCGGGTTTGGGGTGTTACATATTTCACACATTTATCATTTATTTTATAACATTTACAAAAAAGGTTCTTTTTGGTGTTTTCATGGAAACACCTTTCACAAAAGTTGTTTATTTAACAATCATAATTCATTTTCTTCCCTAAAAACTCAGCAAACAACATAACCACTCTCATGGAAAATCCCTAAACTTTTAATCATTTTTCAAAATAGTCCCCTCTTTAGCAGGCTTAAGCTTTAGGGGTTCCAAAAGTACAAATATTATCAAGAAATACCACTAAAATCACTTACTTGCAAAGAGAAAAGCTTGGCTAAAATTTTGAGCTCTCAAACCCCTATTTTGCCGCTAATTTTCAGTGGAGAAGAAGATGAGAAAAGATGATATCTTTTCTTTTTCTTTATTTTATGATTAAAACAAATTTAGTCACCAAGTTTTCACCTAACCATTGACCATGTCAATAATTTGTCCCCTATGGCAGGCCAACTTTCCCTTAAGGGTCTAATTGCACTTTAAGGACCTCCAATTTAAGGACCTATAGCTGTTTAACACCTCTAGCTTGAAAAATAAAACTTTTACACTTTATGTGATTTAGTCCTTTTTCACAATTTAGCATACAATCACTAAAATACCAAAATTTTCACACACTCTTATAATTATGCCATAACACATAAAATAATATTATAACTAATTTATCCGACCTCAAATTAGTGGTTTCGAAACCACCATTCCGATTAGCCCCAAAATTAGGCTGTTACAATGGCCTAGTACACGGCCTGGCACATGGGCATGTAAGGCCAATTTTGGGGCACACGGGCTAGCCACCTAGGCGTGTGTGTTGGCTGTGTGACCCAAGTCTACACGGGGTTGGACATGGGCTAGGACACGTCCATTTGCTCCCCTTCCGAATGTCTACACGGCATGTGACACGGGTGTGTTTGTTGGAAGTGTGAGACACACGGCCGGGCCACACAGGCGTGTGTCCCCTATTTTTGGGAAATTTTTCTAAGTGTTCAAAAAGTTTCCAAAGTTATCTGTTTAGTCCAGAACCACTCCCAATGCATTTTAGAGCCTCGTAGGCTCGTATTAGGGACAAAATGTTTGATTGTGAATGGAATATATATGATTTTGATTAATTGTATGTGAAATGTATATTTAAAATGTGGTATAAGTTTGTTAATGCTGTAAAACTCTATTTCGACGTTGAATACTGGTGAGGGGTGTTACATAGATATTTCACCAATAATGCTAAACACTTCACTCAATTCTCCAACCACCATTTCTTGTAGATAATCAACCTTCAAGTCTTTATGTTCAACACTCATATAGAGGACCTATTTCCTCAAGTTTTAAGTTATCTGATATTTAACAGCTTCAAACACTAAGTCTACCTAATTCTACATGGTTTTCAAGGTGTCGTGCAACTTAAACATTCCATCCTCAAGTTTGCCAATCCCAGTGGTTAGGTAGTGATCTCCATTGAACTCTTCACTATACATACTCTCATCTTGATAAGAGTAAGAAGGATACAAATCATATGTTGAGTTACTACCATCTTGATAAGAATATTGTTGGAAAAATGGGTTTGGAAAACACAATGAAAAATAAATTTTGGGAAAAACAAGAGTTTTAACTTTTCTTCCAAAATAAGATATTGGTTGTATATCTAAAGTAATGATCACTTAATCAAAACTTTACCTTTTCAATTCGTTTAGGATGAGCGCTTTGATCGAGTAGTCTTTTTTGCTATCCTCAAGCTCATGTCTTCCGAGTGTGGGCTCGCTTCAAATCAGAAAATTTTTCAGAAAAATTACCAGTGGGGTAATTTTACAATTTCTCTAAACTTTTGGGTCAAGTTGTAAATCAGAAAAATATTTTTAGAAATATTCTGGAATAATCTCTTTAGAGAATTTTCTCTCTACAACTTTCTTTTGAATTCAAGTGTGTGTAAATAATGACCCAAGGCTCTTTTTATGTAGGGAGAGTTTAGAGAGTTCAACTATGATTAAACTTACTCACTTTGATATTAAATTAATATAACATTTATCGATATAAATATTAGATAGAATGTTTATCTACAAGATAAACATTAAATTAAATTTAATATTAAGATAATCACTTTAATATTAAATTAATAAAATACTATTAAGATAAGTATTAAATTTAATTTAATATTAAACTATTAAAATAATATTATTTTTGAAATAATTAATTTGAAATCATATTCTTTGGTAGAGTCCCAGTAGAAGTGTAACTCTTTCACTACACAACCACCAATGATTAACAACCATTGGCCATCGGGACGATGCCGTCGTAGCCATAGGCACGGCCATGTCTGATTATGTAGGTGCAACAGCTAGTTCGGTCCGAGTCAGTGACGACCCAATCGGTCCGATCTAGTCACCGGTTGGAGCGTCAGCTTGGTTTCACATATAGGGCCCAATTCAACCAGTTTTGGGTCTCTATCTTGGTGTTGGGCTCCCAAGCCCAATTTACATTTCAAGTCCAATTTTCAAGTTCTACCCATTGTGCCAATCGTCTGATTTGAAAATTAACTTCCAAAAATATAATATTAATTTTAATTGATTTGATTAATTTAATTTTACTTGATCAAAATTAATTTTTCCAAAAATCACTTAGATTTTCCAAATTAATTTTTCAAGAAAATTCTTTAATCAAATTCTCTCATTGAACATTTCTCACGACAACCTAATTTAATTCCATATCGAATAAATTGACTCAATTAAATTATTCCCAAAGTCGTAGAATTTTCTTTTGATTCAAATGCAACTCGATCGAGATTTTGTTGAGCTAGCAGAGGGATCAATCAGACATATACAATTAGGCTTTAGTGATTGTAATTATGTCCAGAAGCATCATTCCGATAATTCACAATTACTTAATCATAGAGTCAGTCCACAAGAAGTACCATGATTGAAAACTCCTTAATGTATACTCTTTATGAAAGTAATTCATCCAACTGCTTTGTCCAATGACCTTTTCATGTGTGTGTTACCCTCATATGATATCATTGATTCCCTTGAGTTAAATCCATTCACTTAGTACAATCTTATTTTATCTCATTGTCACCATTGTGTCTTCTTATTGATTAATATGATCACTGTCAACAAATGACTACGATAAATTACTCGTTCGAGAACTAGCAACCGTGGCCACGTTTCATATTTATCAATCTACACAATGCCAATGAGTGGATATCATTAACTCTTTAATTGAGCTATGAATCCCACTGTTGCTAGTAACGCCATGCTATACACAAGTCATGTAGCCAACATATCAGATATGGGCTCGACCATCTTTAGATCATAAACCTCCCCTTATATCAAAGCACATGAGTTGCATACGCATGATTAGTGACTAGCTCATGATTTAGGTAAAATCACACCATGAACATCACAAGTGAATTAATTCACAAACGGATTCAGAATTAATTCATCTTGGGTCCAGTCCAATATATCATTCTACCAATTAATACATCTATGTCTCTACTCGTGGAGTCATCTACTCCAATAGCCAAGACTAGCCATCTTCCCAATTAGAATTGTAGACGACATAATAATCCTTCTCGGTATTTGAAGCAAATGCTCACTTTGATTGTTTTACAGGATTACGGACTCATTTAGATTATCTACTAAAGTAAGTTATATTTCTTGCAATGTAAACATTCTTACAATGCCACTAATCTTCAGTTTGAACTTTAGACAATCAATTAGCTAATATTTTCTTGTCACAATTTCGCTATGCATGCAAAACATAAAAGACAGAAAATAAAAAAAAAAAACATAATAGTGAAATGTGAAATTAACTTTATTTATTTATTCATCGATTAAATAAATAGAAAAAAGTTACATGATATGGGCACATTTCCCAACAATCTCCCACTTACTATATTGAAGTAAATGTGTCATGTTTTGCATTCTCATATCCTCAACGTGTTTGTTAAAACTCCTAGTTATAAGAGTCTTAGTAAGCAGATCCGCAAGGTTATTTTCAGAAGCTGTTTTCATCACATCTACAATTCCTTTGGCTACTACCTCTTGTATCAAGTGATACTTCTGATCAATGTCTTTTGTCCTCTTGTGACTTTTCATTTCCTTGGTATTTGCTATTGCGGCACTGTTATTACAAGACAGTGTTATAGCTTTTTCCATACTAGGAATAACTTCAAGTTCGGTTAAGAACTTTCGAAGCCATATTGTTTCTTTCGTTGCCTCAGAAGCAGCTACATATTCGGCCTCCATAGTAGAGTCAATAGTGCAAGTTTGTTTTACACTTCTCCATACTATGGCTCCACGACTAGAACGAATACATTTCTCGACGTCGATTTCCTCGAATCTTTACAGGTTTGGAAGTCTGAGTTTGTGTATCCAATAGGATTAAGGTCCTTCCCAGAATACACAAGCATATAATCCCTAGTTCTTTTAAGATACCTTAATATATCTTTTACAGCTTACCAATGCCTGAGACTTGGATTCATCTAATATCAACTAAACATTCCTACTGCGAAACAAATATCTGGATGTGCGCAAAGCATCGCATATATAAGGCTTCCATCTACCGAAGCATATGGAACCTTACTCATATACTCTCTTTCTTTAACTGTCTTAGGAAAGTCATCTAAAGAGAGATGAAAGCTTGATGCAGTTGGTTGAATGCTTGGCTTTGCATCGATCATTGCAAAATGTTTCAGTACTTTATCAATGTATAAAGCTTGAGATAGTGCTATTATTTTATTCTTTCAATCCCTAAGGATTCGAATTCCAAGAACAAAACTAGCTTTACCCAAGTCCTTCATGTTAAACTGTTGAGCTAAACACTGTTTAACTGATAACAATTCTCCTACATCATTTTCGATAAGTAGAATATCATCGACATACAAAATGAGGAAGACTGTCTCTTTGTCCTTTATACACTTATAAACACAAGGTTCATCAGTGTTTTGCTCAAATCCAAAAGTCTTGATCGTTTGATCAAATCCTTTACTCCATGTGTGGGACGCCTGCTTAAGTCCATAAATGGATCTCAGCACTTTGCAAACTTTCTACTTCTTTCCTTTGATAATATAACTAGTAGGTTGAGCCATGTAAATGGTCTTATCAAGATAGCCATTCAAGAATGCTGTCTTGACATCCATTTTCCAGATCTCGTAATCTAGAGCCACAAAAATGGATAAGAGTATGCGGATAAACTTGAGCATGGCTACTGGAGAAAAGGTCTCATCGTAATTGATGTCTTCTTTCTGTGTGTAGCCTTTCCCTACAAGTCTAGCTTTGTGTGTTCCTACTTTCCCTTCCTCATTTCTCTTCTTCTTTTAGATCTACTTACACCCTATGGGTTTAATCCCAATCGATAAGTCTACAAGTTACCACATCATATTGGATTTCATAAAATCCATCTCGACATCCATAACCTGTTTCTAGAGCTTGGAATTAACGTCCTCCATAGCCTCCTCGTAAGTGAGTGGATTATCATCCTCATGATTAGCTTCCATATTATAAATACTACCATCATAGATGAAGAAGTCTAGTTTTTTAAAAACTCTCCCACTATGATGGATTCCCCTATGCTGTTGATCGTTTGCTGGTTTTTCTATAACTTTCTCAAGAACTAAACTTGGTGTTTGTTCTACCACTCTCAAAAGTTCCTCGAGTACCACTTTTCTTCGAGGCTTAAAGTTATCCATGTAGCTTTCCTCAAGGAAAGTAGTATGAGTAGAAACTTTAATCGTATTATCTTTCAGATTGTAGAATAATCCTCCCTTTGTTCCTTTTGGATATCCTACAAACATGTACAATTCTATCCATGCATCCAAATTCTTTGTAGCCTTGTCCAGAACATGTACTGGACAACCTCATTTCTAAAGTGATTTAGAACGGGTTTTTTTTTTCATGCCACAGCTCATAAGGTGTCTTACAAGAAGACTTGGTTGGCACATCATTCATAATATATCAAGTCGTTTGTACCGCATATCTCTAGAAGGAAGTAGGAAGTTGTAAATAGCTTAACATTGAACGAAACATGGCAAGCAAGGTTCTATTCCTTCTTTCAGCTACGCCATTCTACTGTGGAGTGCCTAGCATAGTTAATTGGGATAAAATCTCATTCTCTATGAGGCATCCTAAGAACTTATCGGACAAATATTCCCCACCTCGGCCAGACTGAAAATTCTTTATGGATAAACCTAAATGCTTTTCCACTTCAGCATAAAACTCTTGAAATTTATCAAAGGTTTCGGTGCATTAGATACATATATCAATATCGAGAATAGTCATCGATAAAAGTCACGTAATAATCATAACTTTCTCGGGCACTGATGCTCATGGGACCACATGCATCAATGTGCACAAGTTCTAAAGGTTGGTTGGCCCTTATATCTTTCGCATTAAAAGACCTTTTAGTCATTTTACCTTCCAAGTAAGATTCACATTGTGGAAAACTAACTAGTTTCATCTCTGAAACTAACTGGAAAACTTCTCCTACTGCTTCAATTGAAACATAGCTCCCATCTCTGGTCCGCAATGAAAGGCACCTGTTATGCATACTTCTTGGTTCACTGAATCCTTATAAATAAACATACACATGGTTAGTGGCTCTATAATTAATATCCAGTTGTTAGTTTATTCTTCCACTAAGCAAGCTTTAACCACAAAGAGTTCCATACTGTTGCCCTTTTCAGCTAGGTAATCCAAATACTCATGCAGTTTGATTTGAAATGTCATTTTCTGTTGCAGAAGAAACATTTGATCTTTTTAGGATTTTTTGACTTCTTAGCCTTCTTCCTATCCACATGAGGTGGAATCGAAGACTTAGTCGGTTTCTTCTTTCCTTTAGTTTTCTATTTCCTCTTGGAAAATGAAGGGCCTAAAGTAAGTTTGCCTTAGGTTTTTCTTGAATTGGCTTACCACCATTTAGCATAAACTCATAGGATTTCAATTCCTTCATGAGTTGAGTCAAGGTAAGCGCCTTGTTCCCCAAGTTGTAAATAGCCTTAAAACTAGCAAACTCATTGGTTAAGGATTTGAACACTATTTCAATCTGTGTGTTCATGTCTAGTTCAACCCCATTGTCCTCCGCTTCCACAAAGAATCTCATAAGCTTAAGCATATGTTCTTTGACCGGAGTGTCAGTTTTCTGTTGAGAATTCATCAAATTTGTAATAGTGGATTGTCGAGACAATTTGACTTTGCCTCTGAGAAAATCCTCTGAATTTGTCATGATCTCTTGGGTAGTATAGAAATTATTGTGTTACTTTTGGAACACACTACTCATGCTTGCTAACATAAAACATCAAACAATCGACTCAGAATCTCTCTAGCTATTTCTCACTTTGGGTTGAGCTTTAGGAGAGAACGTTTCGTCAAAAATGAAATTGTGTTTCTCACAGCTGAGAACTATCAGTAAGTTTCGTTTCCATTCTTGAAAATTATACCCATTTAATTTATTCTCAGTAAGAATGCTAATAAAAAAAGTAGGACACATATTTAAACTGAAAAAAAAATAAATATTTCACTAATTATTATCTTTGTATTAAACAAATATTTTTGTTTCAGTAACATATCAATAATGCAGTATGATGCATGCGTATTGTATTAAAACCTTGAATTTTTTTTTCTACGATCATTCTCACACCTATCAACCATGTCGCCTTGGGGTGCCATGATTAATTAGCAAGAACATGGATTACATCCAATCAGTTCGTGAATCTTAATTCTCAAGACTCCATACGAACTAATGACCATTGAACATTTGGCCATCATCTTTAGCTTAAATATCGTTTCTTGGGATACTATTTGATAAGAGATGATCTTGAGTGTGTAACCATTGACTCAACACCTATCATGAGCATGCTTTCATTTGTGAGTCATCTTGGGACAATCTTTCTAAAAGTCAAGCATGATTAGTTGTCCTTAAAAGGAAATCCCATCTAGTGAACCCACATGACAAAGTTTACCTTGGAGTTCGGCCAATGTAGGAACTTGCTCAAAATTTTATCATGCTATCACTTAGGGACCATCAATGGAGGCTATAGGTCTTGTTCGAGGACCTTCTCCCATTTAATATTTTAAAAATATTCACTATTTTTATCCAAAATTTCAAGAATGATCATACAATAGTCCTATTGGCATTCTTACCTAATCTAAATGACATGCTTCCAATATATGCATGGCATGCTGTGGAAATTTTATAATATTCACATTCATTCGCAAGAATCAATCAATCATAAAAACAAACAATTTTGATTCTCCATAGTTTTTCTTTTAAAGGAAAAATAAAAAAGTGAATGCGAGCCATGCACCAGGTAGGGTCCTAGGAAAGGGAGATGAGTTAAATTTGACTGCTTAAAAACCAAGCCTTTCCTAACCAGTGCCAATTCTAGACATGAACCTTCTCATTACCACACTTCTCACTGTTATCAAATAAACTAAAAAAGTGAGTAGAACAATAGAACACATTTATTTTCTCATTACCAAACTTCTTATTTTTAATCGATCAACTATGGATCATCTCATATATATATATCACAATTATTATATTAAATAATATAAATAATATAAAAAATTACAAAACAGATATATAATGAGATAGGTAATTAAAATAAAATTGTAAGCTAAGGTTTCCATGGTTCTATTTCTAGAAAATAAATGGAAAAATAAAATTACATAAATTTTCACCACAAGGCAATCCTTGGGTCTCCAACCGCCATTGCATATTTTCCTTGTCATGGACTTCTTTTGGAAAAATTATGTTTAAGTCCTATATTCGTTTCCGGCTTAAAAGAATTTTATTAATTTTTAAAAAATATAGACCTTCGTAGAGATAATAGTCCACGGCCTATTTCTTAAGAACCACAACCTCAACAAAAAACAATTATATAACAAATATATAATATCGCATCTATTCTCATATATAACTCAAAACATGCATAAGATCTAAAGAATGCCACTTTCTATGCAATTAGATCATTCAAGAAGAAGAGAAATTTATCTTGATTATCTGTTTATACTTATAGATAAAACATAATCTGGCTCTGATACCAATTGTTGGAACAACGAGTTTAAAAACGTAGCGGAAAATAAATTTAGGAAAAACTAGAGTGTTAAAAAAAATTCCAAAATAAGATCTTGGTTGGAATATCTAAAGTAATAAATACTTAATCAAAATTGTACCTTTTCAATTCGTTTAGGATGAGCACTTTGGTTGAGTAATCTTCTTTGCTATCCTCAAGCTCACGTCTATCGAGTGTGAGCTCGCTTCGAATTAGAAAATTTTTCACAAAAACTACTAGTGGGTTAATTTTGTAATTTCTATAAATTTTTGGGTCAAGATGTACATCAGAAAAATATCTTTAGAAATTTTTTGGAATAATCTCTTCAAAGAACTTTCTCTTGAATTCAAGTGTATGTAAATAATGACCCAATGCTTTCTTTATATAGGGAGAGTTTAGAGAGTTCAACTATGATTAAACTTAATCACTTTAATATTAAATTAATATAATATTTATTATAAAGATAAATATTAGATTAAATTTAATATTAAATATTATTAAATTATAAAATGTTTATCTACAAGATAAACATTAAATTAAATTAATATTAAGATAATCACTTTAATATTAAATTAATAAAATACTATTAAGATAATATGTGTATTACCTCATATGATATCCTTAATTCCCCGAGTTATATCCATTCACTTAATACAATCTTATTTTATCTAATTGTCACCATTATGTCTTTTTAATGATTAATATGATCACTGTCAATAAATAACTATGATAAATTACTCGTTCGAGAACTAGCAACCGTGGCCACGTTTCATATTTATCAATATACATAATGCCAATGAGAGGATATCATTAACTCTTGAATTGAGCTATGAATTCCACTGTTGCTAGTAAAGCCATGCCATACACATTTCGTGTAGCCAACATACCGGCTATGGGTCGATCATCTTTAAAGCATAAACCTCCCTTTATATCAAAGAACATAAGTTGCATACACATGGTCAGTGACTAACTCAAGATTTAGGTAAACCACACCATGAACATCTCAAGTGAATTAATTCACAAATAGATTCAGAATTAATTCATCTTGGATACAGTTCAATGTATCATTCTACCAATGAATACATCTATGTCTCTACTCGTGGAGTCAACTGCTTCAATAGCCAAGACTAGTCATCTCCTCAATTAGAATTGTAGATGACATAATAATCCTTCTCGATATTTGAATCAAATGTTCACTTTGATTCTTTTACGAGGTTACAGTCTTTCTCGTAATATAAACGTTCTTACAATGCCACTTATCTTCAGTTTGAACTTTAGACAATCAATGAGCTAATATTTGCTTGTCACAATTTTGCTATGCATGCAAAATATAAAAGACAGAAAATACAAAATACATAATAGTGAAATGTGAAATTAACATTATTTATTTATTTATCGTTCAAATAAATAGAAAACAGTTGCATGTTTACTACAATATGGGCACATTTCCCAACAAATACGGGGAGTACGAATCATATGTTGAGTTACTACCTACCCATCCTGGGTTGTAACTATCCACTCCATATGCATAACCTCGAGAATCATACAGATACTCATATACTTGCTTCCCATAGTAGCCATCATACCCCCAGCTAGGCATTGAAGTACCACCGGCATCGTCACGAATGATCCTTCGGGCCACTTATAGTCACCTTTAAACATGACTATCAATCAATTATAAAAAATGAAAAAATAAAAAAAAAAACCATTAAAATAAAAATAAAGTGTTGTATCTATAGACTTAGCTTTTACTAATTATCTCCCTAAGAAGCATGAATCAATCACTAAATCTAACACCAACATCCTGGCAATGACACCAACAACTTGACTACTATCGCGCGTGCTCGTAAAAATAAACAATTGTATGAAAAAATTTAAAAGTGTGGTGTTAACTGCAAGTGGACAGTGTCAATTGTAATACTTATAGTGTCAATGTAACACTAGAGTATTCCAATGATCAAACTTAAGAGAGTCAATGATTTAGTTATTTCTATTTAACAAACATGCAATAAAGGAGTCTAGCTAGCAACACACTAAGTTTCTATATTATGGCAATGCATAATTTGGAAGTGAATTAAAATAATTAATTATCTAAATGTAACACCCCAAACCCAGCCTATGCATTAAGCCCAAATTTTGGCATGCCACACAAGTTTAACGAACATTCAAAACATTTAACAATGTAGAAATCAAATTTCAAAACGATTAAGAACATTACTTTATCAAAAAATCGATGTTTATTTGAAATGCTTGTTTAAAAACACAAGAGTTTGTCGTTTGATATATAACAAGTAGTAATTGATAAAACTTTAGATTTATTTAATTGGAATATTTCATCAAAAAGTTTTAAAAGAATTTCCTAAGTTTCTAGTTAAGAAAAACCTTTGTTTTTATAAGAAAGTTATAGAAAATCATTTATGGAAAACTAAATCAATCCAACTTAATAAAACTAAAACATAAATAATCCATCCACATAATAAAATCCATATTTAAAAGGCCTTATTACATCGCCAAAAAAATAGTACTTAAAAATTATAAAAGAAGTCTCAAGGTTTTATGAACCACCATTTGTAGTATAGTCGCCCTTACGAAGTCATCTCCAACCAAGTCTCCATCAATTGTTATTACACGAGAGGGTAAAAAATGGGGTGAGTTACTTAGAACCCAGTGTGCAACTCACTTACCATAGTCCACTGGGCCAAAACCATTTATACATTTATTTGGGCCTAAGCCCATTTCAAAATATAATAATTTAGCATTTAAAAAATAATAATGCAAATGATATGCAATTCCCAAACCAAACCTAGATTTCCATCCGCTACACACCCCCGTATCCAACCAACACACCTGTGGGGAGCTTTAGTCACCCACCCAGCCAACACACCGAAGTAGGCTTTAAGCCCAATATCATATTTGTGGCAACGGCCATTTAAATAATTGTGGTAAAACCACTGATCTAAATTTTGGGCAACGGCCATTGTGACAGAGTCACCTATCTAGATTTCTGGCATTAAGCCTTTCTTCTCTTCATCATTGATCCCAACCCATGCAATCATGTTTATGCATTTCAAAATATTTATAAGGAAAACCATATTATAATTTATGAATTTTTGGCCCATTAAAACGCATATCGCATATAGCCCATTTAGCAATTATCACAACTAATCCAATTATCAAATTTCATTTATGGCCCAAATTTATCAAATATCAAATATGTGGCCCAAATTTACCAAATATCACATATGGCCCATAATTGCCAAATATCACATATAAGGCCCAATTTTACCAAATCTCACATATGGCCCATAATCGCCAAATATCACATATAAGGCCCAAATTTACCACATCTCACATATGGCCCAAATTTACCAAATTGCACATATATGGCCCAAATTTGCCAGATATCACATATATGGCCCAAATTTATCAAATATCACATATATGGCCCAAATTTACCAAATTTCACATATATGGCCCAAATTTGGCAAATATCACATATATGGCCCAAATTTATCAAATATCACATATATGGCCCAAATTTACCAAATTTTATCGTTTTAGCCATTAAGGGCGATTTCAAAATTTTCATGATCCTAATACTGATTTTATGATCTTAACACTAAAGTGTCAAGAATACCATATTCTCCGATTTGTCCAACTTTGTGTTAATCGTTGTATAGTCATCTAACCCATGAGATATAGTGTGAGATTACACACCTGATTATGGTGAGAACTACACTCTCCCGCTCGTCGATATCTAGACACACATTACGAAGGATTAGAGCACTAAAATTTAATATTAATCTATTCTAATATTGAGCGATCTAAATCTTACCCTCGGAATCTCGAATAACCACTATTTGCGATTTCTCTCCGATCAAAGGTACAGTACCACGAGAAAACAATGGTTTGGGAGTACGTACGACTTCGAATAATTGATTTTCGCCGGATGAGGGTCCACAACCCGGTGGAAAATCTCAGATTCCCGAAACAGTCCTTCTCTTAAACTTAGGGGGATTAATAGAACCACCCCTCTTCTGAGTACTATTCACTACCCTTTTCGTCCCTATTTTGATTGTCTTCGAAGACAAAGAAACATTAGTCCTAACAATATTTCGACAAATCTTAAGACTAAAAACTTAAATAGTGAAATCGACTTACCTTAATATTCCAAAAAATCTTAAGAGAATCCTTTGTACGTTATTATCAAATCTTAAATGATCTTTAAGATTTCTCCAAAAAAATGAAGATTCGACCCTTCCACTATTTCACGATGATCCAAGATTTGAATAAAAGAAAAAGAATGATTGAAGAATAGATGCTTATAGAGAATAGGAGATTCGGCTATGGAGGTAGTCTATCATTCGGCCAAGAAGAAAAGAAAGTGTTGAAAGTATGTTGAAAAGAAAAATCAAAATGTTGAAAGGAAGAAATGAGGATGAGAGAGTTATGATTAAATTTTCGAAAATAAGGAAAATAAGAAATGATAGTTTGAGCAATGGTGCATTCGGCCAAGAGAGAGAGGAGAAGAAAATGTTTTGTTTTTGATGTTTTAGGCACTAAATGGAAACACCAAATGACTACTAGAGTGATTAACAAATAAATGACCAAATGGTCAAAAGAATAACTAAAAGAAAACAAGGCAAAGATGGTTTTTCTCCTATCACAAGTACATTTGGCCAAGAGGAAAGATGAGAGAAAAAGGTTTTAATTTTGGGAGAGCAAAAGATCAAAATGAAAAATTCTCCCAAGCTACTAACTTTTCCAAGACTTACCACAAAATTTCGGCTCCCTCTTTAGCCCACAAGACCGTCCATGTTCATGGACAATTAGCCATTCAAAGCTTTCCAAAACAGAGCCCTTGTTTTAAGCCTTATGTCCCCCTTACATGCCTTTTCCATATGATTCCTTTCCCTAAGTTATCACTTGCCTTTTTCCCTTGATCTTCTTGCCATAAAAAAAATAATCCAACTCATCAATCCTTATCCATGACCGACACATGCTTAAGGAAAAGCAAAAAAATAAAACTTCAAGTTGCATGCTAGGAGATTCGAACCTCTCCCCTCAAACAAACATGCATGCGCCAACACCTCCTTGCTACTAGCTCATCTTATGCTAATTTTTAACACCTAATTTTACTTAAACCTCAAGGTCACTTGATCCACTTCAATTAAATACTCCTTACTAAAATTTATTCTAATTCTGAATAGTTCTCAAGTCTTCTCAAGACTATACTAAACATGAAAAATTTTATTTTACACAAATTAAGCACTAAAACATGCATCAATTCAATACTCAAATTTTAGGATGTTACAACTCTACCCTCCTTAAAGAAAATTTCGTCCTCAAAATTTACCTGGCTAAAAGAGATGAGGATATTATTGTCGAATTGCATCCTCAGGCTCCCAAGTAGCTTCCTCCACTCCGTGATTACGCCATAAAACCTTGACCAATGGTACAGTCTTCTTTCTTAACACTTTAACATCTCTGTCCAAGATTCTCACTGGTTCCTCTTTGAAAGACAAATCTATCCTTAATTCCACTTCTTCTACCGGTACTATGTGCGATGGATCCGATCTATAATGTCTCAGCATAGAAACATGGAAAACACTATGAATCTGACTCAATTCTAGAGGTAAATCAAGTTGATAGGCCACTGGTCCTACACGGTTCAATACCCGATACGGCCCAATGAACCTAGGGCTCAACTTGCCTTTCCTTCTGAATCTGAAAATCTTTTTCCACGGTGAAACTTTTAAAAAAACCTGATCTCCCACCGCAAACTCGATATCTTTACGCTTCAGATCCGCGTATGACTTTTGTCTATCCAAAGCTTTCTTTAACCGTGCTCGAATAACTTTTACTTTTTCTTCCGTCACTGATATCAATTCAGGACCCAAAAGTTGTCGTTCCCCTAATTCAGTCCAACAAGTAAGAGTATGACACCTACGACAATACAATGCCTCGTAGGGTGCCATCTAAATGCTAGAATGATAACTGTTGTTATACGCAAACTCTGCCAACGGTAGAAAATCCTCCCAACTACCTCTGAAGTCGATCACAAAACCTCTTAGCATGTCTTCCAAAATCTGGATTACTCTTTTCGACTGACCATCTGACTGAGGGTGAAAGGCCATACTGAAGTTTAACTTTGTACCCAGGGCCTCATGCAAAACTTTCCAAAGCCGTGATGTAAACCGAGGATCCCTGTCCGATATGATAGACACTGGTACCCCATGCAACCTCACGATTTTAGATACATACAATTTAGCCAACTTCTGCAACGAGTAATTAAATTTAACCGGTAGAAAATGAGCGGTCTTCGTTAATCGATCTACTACCACCTGCATGAATCTTTCTTAGTAGGTGTTAAGGGTAACCCACTAACAAAATCCATCGTTATCCGTTCCCATTTCCATAATGGAATCTTTACTGGTTGCAACAATCCCGACGGTAATTGATTTTCCGCCTTTACTTGCTGACAAGTCAAACACTTTTCCACAAATTTAGTAACTTTTCGTTTTAACTTTGGCCACCAATACTGTTCATGGAGATCCCGATACATCTTATTTCCTCCGGGGTGCATAGCATAAGGGCTACTATGCGCCCCTAGAAGAATCGTTTGCCTCAAATCCAAATCCTCAGGCATACAAACCCTTCCACGAAAACACAGTACACCATCTTTGTTCAAACCAAAATCTCCTATTACACCACTTTCAGCTTGTTGTACTAAAGGACCCAACTTTTCATCGGATAATTGCTTTTCCTTGATTTGTTCCAACCACAGAGGCTTCACCTGAAGTTCCGCTAACAAACTGCCATCCTCATACAAACTGAGATGAGCAAACATTGCTCTCAACTCTGATACAACCTTTTGACTCAAAGCGTCTGCCACAACATTAGCCTTTCCAGGATGATACTCGATTGAGAAATCATAATCCTTTAACAATTCCACCCATCTCCGTTGTCTTAAATTCAAATCCTTTTGGGTAAGGAGATACTTAAGACTCTTATGGTCCGTATAAATGATTGACTTCTCACCGTAAAGATAATGTCTCCAAATCTTTAATGCAAACACTACCGTAGCCAATTCCAAATAATGAGTAGGATAATTGACTTCATGTGGCCTTAACTGTAGAGAAGCATAAGCTACCACTTTTTCACTTTGCATCAGTACACATCCTAAACCCGTGTGTGACGATCACAAGAAAGCAGTAAACTCTTTTCCGCCTATGGTTGAATCAAGATCTTGGCGCTTCCATTAGAATCTTCTTCGCCGAAACTTTCTTATTGTTTATCGGTCCATACATACTGCATTTCCTTCCTCAACAACTTAGTTAGGGTGCAACAATCAACGAAAACCCCTCAACAAAATGTCTATAATAACCACCAAACCCAAGAAACTTGAATCTCGACCATCGACTTTGGCGCTTCCAATCCAACACAGCCTCTACCTTTCGAGGATCAACTCTTATTCCTTCAGCTGACACTACATGACCCAAGAAAGTCACTTCCTTCAACCAAAATTCACACTTACTGAATTTGGCATATAGTTGCTTATCTCGCAAAATTTGCAGCATAGTACTCAGATGAGAGTCATGCTCTTCTTCATTCCTCGAATTTACCAAAATGTCATCTATGAACACTACTACAAACCGATCTAAATAGGGCTAAAAGACTCGATTCATCATGTCCATAAATGCAGCTGGTGCATTAGTCAAACCAAATGGCATCACTAAAAACTCATAATGTCCATAACGAGTTCGAAATGCCGTCTTATGAATATCTGCCTCATTCACCTTCAGTTGATGATAACCCGATCTCAAATCAATCTTGGAAAAGACTGAAGCTCCTCTTAATTGATCAAACAGATCATTGATTCTCGGCAATGGATACCTATTCTTGATCGTCAATTTATTCAACTGCCTATAATCAATGCACATACGCATCGACCCATCCTTCTTCTTGACAAACAAAACCGGTGCTCCCCACGGAGACACACTTGGTCGAATAAATCCCCGATCTAGCAGATCTTGAATTTGAGCTTTAAGCCCCGCTAACTCCTTCAGTACCATTATATAATGAGCAATGGACACCAGAGCAGTTTCGGGTAAAAGCTCAATGCCAAATTCTACTTCCCGATCTAGAGGTAGACTCGAAAGTTCTTCGGGAAAGACATCTGGAAATTCTTTCACCGTTCTCACACCTTCTACTGATAAATCCTTGGCATCCAAAGCACTAATGAATGCTAGGAATGCTCTATTCCCTTTGCGCACCAACTTTTCTGCCTTCAAAATAGATACCACATTTGCCAAAAAGTTTTTTCGCTCGCCTATCATATTATCTCCTTATCATCCATAGTCCTAATTGACATCCGCTTTTCGGCACAATTCAATTGCGCCCGATGCTTCACCAACCAATCCATGCCCAAAATAAGATCAAACTTACCGAAAGGTAATTCCATTAAGTCTGCTAGAAATACTTCTCTTTGAATCTCTAAGGGCACATCTCTGAATAATTTATTCACTATTACCGACTGTCCTATAGGACTAATTACCGTCATCTTTCTATCGGTAATCTCAGATCTAATATTTAGGTTTCTAGATATAGCACTAGCAACATACGAGTGGGTAGATCCTATATCTATCAAAGCAGTAATAGGTACATCAGAGATGAAGAATGTACCAGTTATTACATCAAGTGCATCGCCGTCCTCACGACGCCTGACAGCATAGACCAATCCTGGCTGTCTCACCTCCGTGTTACCTCTAACACCATTACCTCAACCCGGTGCACCTTGTCCACGTCCATTATCATTACCACCACGACCTGGTCCATGACCTCTTGGTGGTTGCTGAGTACCACTAGCTGGTTGAGCCTCAGGGTTACGAGCTTCCTGAGTCGTTTCAGTCCGTCGAGGATAATTCTTAAACTGATGATCCTTAGATCCACATTTAAAACAGGCTCCAGCTTTCCTCCAACATTCTTCGGGATGTCGTCTACCACAGTCGGCACATTCTCGAATCTGATTGGTAGTCACAGGTGCCCTAACTTGAATTGCCTCTTCATTCCGTGGCCTCTTTTGAAACCTTTTAGAAGAACCAGAATACTTAAAATCCCTCTTGCCTCTTACTTTTTCCCGGTTCTGGCGTTCTGAATTCTTAGCCTCTTCGGTATCTTAGCTTTCTCTGCAAGCGAGATAAAAGTCCGTACTTGCTGTGGGGCTATCAATACCCGTAACTCATCATTCAGTATATCCTCAAAGCGTACACAACACTTATGATCAGTCTGCACTATAGTACGAGCATAACAACTCAAACGAAGAAATTCTGCCTCGTAGGCTGCCACAGTCTTACTTCCTTAAACCAAATTCAGGAATTCTTTCCTTCGGGCATCTACATAACTGGTTTCGACGTACTTCCCTTGGAAAGTAGCTTTAAAGAAATCCCAATTAACCAATGCAGCCTCGATGCCTTCTCAAATAGTAAGCCACCATTGATACGCCTCGTCTCTTAGCAAAGACACGGCTCCTCTCAGTTTTTACTTGACAGTGCATTCCAAATCATCCATAATTAGTTCTACAGCGTCAAGCCAATATTCTGCCACATTCAGAGCTACACCAGAGACACTTCTAAAAACTTCTGCACCACTAGACTTGAGTCGTTCTGATATTGATCCGCGAGTTACTGGCCCATTTCCGGCTTCAGCTACTCTTTCTAAGACTCGTAACATTGCTTGAGTCAAAGCATTATCCTCATTCTCATGGTCATGAGATCCAGTTTCGCTCTCGAGTGACGCAGGTGTATCCATTTTCGGTATATGACCCGGCGCTTCAGACGCAGCACCTCATCCTCTACCACGGCCACGTCTACCGCGTCCACGACCACGTCCTCTATTGCTCATATTGACTAATTCGCTTTAATCTGATTACAAGTCTTATGAATCAGAATATTATTTCAGTGTTTATTAACGATATTTTATGAGATATAAGAGATAGGGTTGTTTTCGCAATCACATCCTATAGTCTCGATCTCTATCAATTTCAGCACCTAAAACTAAAAGTTCTAGAGTGTTCCTTAGGTCTCATCACAATCATAAACATTTAATAAACAAATACTTACTGAACATACTTACTTGACTTGGTGTCGGATGTTCGTGGTGCCATACTACCTTTAAAACATAAAGTCTAGAATTTAAGTGGTTTTTAACCAAAAATCATCGTTGAACCCAAACCACAGCCGAGTTTTGAAACTGAGCTCTGATACCATAAAATATAGCACCCCAAACTCGGCCTATGCATTAAGCCCGGATATCAGCATGCCACACAAGTTTAACGAACATTCAAAACATTTAACAATGTAGAAATCAAATTTCAAAACGATTAAGAACATTTCTTTATCAAAAAATTGAAGTTTATTTGAAATGCTTATTTAAAAACACAAGAGTTTGTCATTTGATATATAACAAGTAGTAATTGATAAAAACTTTAGATTTATTTAATTGGAATATTTCATCAAAAAGATTTAAAAGAATTTTCTAAGTTTCTAGTTAAGAAAAACCTTTGTTTTTATAAGAAAGTTATAGAAAATCATTTATGAAAAACTAAATCAATCCAACTTAATGAAACTAAAACATAAATAATCCATCCACATAATAAAATCCATATTTAAAAAGGCCTTATTACATCGCCAAAAAATAGTACTTAAAAATTATAAAAGAAGTCTCAAAGTTTTATGAACCACCATTTGTAGTATAGCCACCCCACGAAGTCATCTCCGAACCAAGTCTCCATCAATTGTTATTACATGAGAGGGGTAAAAAAAATGGGGTGAGTTACTTAGAACTCAGTGTGCAACTCACTTACCATTGTCCACTGGGCCAAGACCATTTATACATTTATTTGGGCCTAAGCCCATTTCAAAATATAATAATTTAGCATTTAAAAAATAAAAATGCAAATGATATGCAATTCCCAAACCAAACCTAGATTTCCATTCGCTACACACCCCTATACCCAACCAACACACCTGTGGGGAGCTTTAGTCACCCACCCAGCAAACACACCGAAGTAGGCTTTAAGCCTAATATCATATTTGTGGCAACGGCCATTTAAATAATTGTGGTAAAACCACTGATCTAGATTTTGGGCAACGGCCATTGTGACAGAGTCACCTATCTAGATTTCTGGCATTAAGCCTTTCTTCTCTTCATCATTGATCCCAACCCATGCAATCATGTTTATGCATTTCAAAATATTTATAAGGAAAACCATATTATAATTTATGAATTTTTGGCCCATTAAAACACATATCGCATATAGCCCATTTATCAATTATCACAACTGATCCAATTATCAAATTTCATTTATGGCCCAAATTTATCAAATATCAAATATGTGGCCCAAATTTACCAAATATCACATATGGCCCATAATTGCCAAATATCACATATAAGGCCCAAATTTACCAAATCTCACATATGGCCCATAATCGCCAAATATCACATATAAGGTCCAAATTTACCACATCTCACATATGGGCCAAATTTACCAAATTGCACATATATGGCCCAAATTTATCAAAAATCACATATAGGCCCAAATTTACCAAATTTCACATATATGGCCCAAATTTTCCAAATATCACATATATGACCCAAATTTATCAAATATCACATATATGGCCCAAATTTACCAAATTTTATCGTTTTAGCCATTAAGGGCGATTTCAAAATTTTCACAATCCTAATACTGATTTTACGATCTTAACACTAAAGTGTCAATAATACCATATTCTCCGATTTGTTCAACTTTGTGATTTTTAATCCAACTTTAATCGTTGTATAGTCATCTAACCTATGAGATATAGTGTGAGATTACACACCTGATTATGGTGAGAACTACACTCTCCTGCTCGTCGATATCTAAACACACATTACGAAGGATTAGAACACTAAAATTTATTATTAATCTATTCTAATATAGAGCGATCTAAATCTTACCCTCGGAATCTCGAATAACCACTATTTACGATTTCTCTCCGATCAAAGGTTCAGTACCACGAGTAAACAATGGTTCAGGAGTACGTACGACTTCGAATAATTGATTTTCGCTGGATGAAGGTCCACAACCCGGTGGAAAATCTCGGATTCCCGAAACAGTCCTTCTCTTAAACTTAGGGTGATTAATAGAACCACCCCTCTTCCGAGTACTATTCACTACCCTTTTTATCCCTATTTTGATTGTCTTCGAAGACAAAGAAACATTAGTCCTAACAATATTTCGACAAATCTTAAGACTAAAAACTTAAAGAGTGAAATCGGCTTACCTTAATATTCTGAAAAGTCTCAAGAGAATCCTTTGTACGTTATTATCAAATCTTAAATGATCTTTAAGATTTCCCCAAGAAAATGAAGATTTGACCCTTCCACTATTTCACGATGATCCAAGATTTGAATAAAAGAAAAAGAATGATTGAAGAATAGATGCTTATAGAGAATAGGAGATTCGGCTATGGAGGTAGTCTATCATTCGGCCAAGAAGAAAAGAAAGTGTTGAAAGTATGTTGAAAAGAAAAATCAAAATGTTGAAAGGGGGAAATGAGGATGAGAGAGTTATGATTAAATTTTCGAAAATAAGGAAAACAAGAAATGAGAGTTTGAGCAATGGTGCATTCGGCCAAGAGAGAGGAGAAGAAAATGTTTTGTTTTTGATGTTTTAGGCACTAAATGGAAACACCAAATGAGCTACTAGAGTGATTAACAAATAAATGACCAAATGGTCAAAAGAATAACTAAAAGAAAACAAGGCAAAGATGGTTTTTCTCCTATCACAAGGACATTCGGCCAAGAGGAAAGATGAGAGAAAAAGTTTTGATTTTGGGAGAGCAAAAGATCAAAATGAAAAATTCTCCCAAGCTACTAACTTTTCCAAGACTTACCACAAAATTTCAGCTCCCTCTTTAGTCCACAAAACCGTCCATGTTCATGGAAAATTAGCCATTCAAAGCTTTCCAAAATAGAGCCATTATTTTAAGCCTTATGTCCCCCTTACATGCCTTTTCCATATGATTCATTTCCCTAAGTTATCACTTGTATTTTTCCCATGATCTTCTTGCCATAAAAAAAATAATCCAACTCATCAATCCTTATCCATGATCGACACATGCTTAAGGAAAAGCAAAAAAATAAAACTTCAAGTTGCATGCTAGGAGATTCGAACCTCTCCCCTCAAACAAACATGCATGCGCCAACACCTCCTTGCTACTAGCTCATCTTATGTTAATTTTTAACACCTAATTTTACTTAAACCTCAAGGTCACTTGATCCACTTCAATTAAATACTCCTTACTAAAATTTATTCTAATTCTGAATAGTTCTCAAATCTTCTCAGGACTATACTAAACATGAAAAATTTTATTTTACACAAATTAAGCACTAAAACATGCATCAATTCAATACTCAAATTTTAGGATGTTACACTAAAAATAGAAAATGACTAATTCTAAGACATGCAAACTATGAGACTAATAAATACGAAAACAGACAATGGTTGGTTAATTTCCATGTTGTGGTTAACCTTTAAATTGATTTAATTTTACCTCTTGGCCTTAGTTTTACAAAATTAGACAAATTAGTCTAGTTTATCTCTCGACCTCACTTAAATAACTCTAGAAAATCAAATTGGTGCACAATAAGATCTCATGTCGATCCCAGTTATCTCAATTTTCCCTTAGGGGTATCAATCCTAAGTTTTGAAGTCTATTTAATTTAGATCAGTTTTTACAATTTGGTCTCTATACCAAAAATTAATTAGACAACATTTCCATCAATCAACACATTTAGATTTACTTACCCATACTCCTACTCAAGCAAACAATACCACAATAATAACATAAAATATGTGTAAGAGCCCAATTTTGACCGGGCCTGTTAAAAAAAAAAGAAGTCCATTTTTACAGTCCAGATTACAAAAATCCTTATGGCCCAAATTATAACCATTAGCCCAATACCCGAATACCCATTAAAACAGACCTAACCCAAATCTACCCTGACCCAAAATAAAAATGGCCCAAAAGGGCCCAAACGTTAACAGAATCAGGAAACCCTAGGATTTCCTAGGCACCATGAGACCCCAATCGCCATGATCACGCCTTTCAAGCCAAGAACCACCGAATCCCCTTTGCGCCTCAAGCCTCGCTATCGTCAGGCCCCGATTCACGCGTGGATCACCGCCTCATTCTTCACGTTTACCTGCAAATGAAGAAAGAAACAGCAGTAGATCGCAGCAAACATGGAAATCATTTTATTTCTTTTTATTATTTGTTTCAAAAGGCTATAAAAGCCTGTAATAAACTTGTAACAAAAAAAAAAGAGAGAGAATACAAAAAAAAAAAAAGATGCAAAAGTACAGAGAAATAAAATATATTTACAGAGGTGATTTTTTAACATTTGTCTATATTTTATTTTATTTTCTTTTCATGCGTTTTTCAAAAATACATATATAAAAAAGGGGAGAAAAGGGTTTACCGTTTGATCGGGATTAAAAAAGAGGCATTTGGGCTTTTAATCACCACCACAGGAGGCGCGTACGGTAGCGCGTATGGAGGTCAGATACTGAAACTCAGGCCAGAGCCAAACTTCAGGCCAAGAGAAAAGGAGAGCTCCTTAGGGAGTTTTAAGTTTTTTTTTAACAGTCTTACAAATGATTTTTTTTTACCGAATTTTCTATTTATAACAGTTTAAAAACGACCTGTTTTGGCTTAATTTGATAAGCACAAAACGATGTCGTTTTAAGACTTGCGACCCGCACGTTGACCTGACCCGCATAGAGGATCCGCGTGTTTTCAGATAATGGGAAATTTATCCTTTTAGTCCCTCCGCATTATTTCAGTTTTGTAATTAAGTCTGTTTATATCCTTTTATTTATAATTTAACCCCTTTACATCTGTTTTTATTATTATTTGATCCTGGTTTCTTTATTTTTCAAACTCATTTTTTATTTTTTTGTATTTTATTTTATTCTAATACTGTTTTAATTATTTTATTATGCTAAAACATTATATTATCTCTATTATTTGTATATTAATTCATTAAACTTGTATATTTTATTACATATTATTTTTAACTTATATATTAGTTATTCTTATATATTTTTGTTTTGTACCTTATATAGTATTATATTATATATATTATTTCTAAAGTTTTATTTTATATAAAAATTATTTATATTATCTAATTTATATTGTTTATATTATGTATTAATGTACTACATATACATATATTTTCATTATTTATTATTTTATTCAGTTCAAAATTATTTTCATTACATCTTATTTTTTATACTATATTATATGTTTTTTTAAATTCTTTATATTACATAGTATTATATTATATCATATGTTATTTATATTATATTATTGTTTTTGAAAATATCTTTATTATTATATATTATTATGTATTATCTTTTATATGTATTAAGTTATATATTTTTATAATATTCATTTAGTATTTTATTATTTTACATATATTGCTTTATATATTTTGTTTATCTATGTAATGCTCTTTTATTTATTTATTATTTATGATTACTATAGTGTAGTTATTTATGTTGTATTTTATATTGTATGCTATTGGCTTATAATCGTTTTTAATATTTGTGAATGATAGTTTATAAATGTGATATTGTTACATGGATTAGTGCTTAAAATGAAAATTCATTTTGTAAAACCATTATATTTTTAAAAGCTTTTAAAATAAGGTAATATTTTGGTATTTAGAAATTAGAAATAGTGCCCTAACGTATTGGGTTGCGATTCTCCGTTTGGCTAAATAACTAAATATCCTTTTAACAAGTTTTGTAAAACATGAGATGACTTTAATTATGAGCGTTTAGAAAACGTCGTGTCCTAACATATTCGATGTGATGTTTATACTCCTTCGGAATAAAGAAATCTCAAGTTTTAAATAAAAAACCTATTCTTAGGAATTCAAAACATTGTGCCTTAACTTACTGGGTTCAACGTTTTGTGTCTCGAAGTAGGAATTTTCTAAAATAAAGACGAGCTTAATTTCAAAGTCATGAGGTGCTATACCTTAACTTATTGGGTAAAGTACTTTATTTTTTTGTGATAAGTGAGCCTTGGTTTTCTTTCTAATAAAAGGATCATATTTTCTAATTGTCTTAATTTTCAATATTCGGACATGATTTTATCGATTAGGTACCAATTTTGGGCGTTATGAGGGTGCTAACCCTTCCTTATACGCAACCAACTCTCGAACCCGTTTTCTTGTTTTTGTGGACAAAAATTAAATGTTTTTAAAATAAAACGTTTTACAAGGTGATCCAATTACACCTAAGTAAAAAAGTTTGGTGGCGACTCCCGTTTTTGTTTTTAAAGTCGATCCCCATTTTCTAAAAACTGATTTTAAAATGGTTTCGACAGCTTGGTGATTCCAATGGGGACCAATAAGAGAGTCAGGCCGTAAAATCGATAATTTTATGTCCTTTTGTCTGAATTTAAAAAAAAAGGTTTTAAAATATGATCCTTCTTAATTGCATGTGGTTCTATTTTCATAAAATTTCTTTGCATTGCATTGCATGACCATTATGGTCACACCCTTAAGTGGGAGCGGGAAGCTACTCCTTCGTGAGGTTTTCACCTCCGTGTAGGATAGTGAATCGCTTTTGGGATACATCCGTACCTATGTCTTCATGAGGTTTTCACCTCCGTGGCGCCATAGGGAAATGTATCCTCCTGAGCCAAACTCAGTCCATATGAGCCTATAATGGGTGAAGATTGAGGAATCACCTAGTTTGGGTACCTCGACTTTGGAACTAAACCGCATATAGTGAACCATAAGAGCCCACCTTAGGTAGAACTATGACAAATCTTAGTGGTTACCCAGATAAGTGTTTGTTTATTTTACTTGTTTTATACTTTATTCCATGGTACTAACTTGTTGTGTTTTATCATTTTGTGCATGTCATTTCATATTTTATGAGGTATCGATTCACGATCAGTTTCTAAGTTAGGAAGCTGGTTATGGAGAATGAATTCCTTGATAAAGTGGAAGACAATGCAGTCGTTCGTATATAGTTAGAGCATAGGCAATTAGAAAGAAAGGGTATGGATTCGTTTGAGTAAGAAGGAAATAAGGCAGCACTGGAATACCTGTCTCCTCAGCCACTTGTGCCTCTTGATATGTTCCGATCAAAATCGAATCAAATGCGGAGAATATTATACGACACTCTATGGTTAGGCATGGTGTCGGAACTAAAAAGGTAGAAGGTAACTATACTTACCAATCACTTCAAAGTGAGTGTAGAGAGTACGGATTGTCATTTTTGTTAGCACAGCGTTTCTCTTTCATATGAAGATAGTCGCCCTATGGACGGTAAGAATGTTGGAAGGAAAATGACTGACAGAGCGCATGAGACCTACAAAAATTATTTGGATGGAAAGAATTTTACCTATGATGGTAAAAATGTTTATTTATTATATGTCTGCTATCAAACAACAAGCTCGAGTTTACTATTGGATGTTGCACCTATCAGAAACAATGGAAATGCAAGGAGATTAAGAAGACCGTATCATTCAAAAACATTGGTGGAGCCATGGACTGTTATGAACTTCTCGTCTCCTCGTTATAATCTAAACAACATTACAAGGGATTTGGTTCATTGTGGAGAAATGAAAGGAATTCGTATTGATCTTCCATTTGATATATTCAATGAGATGAACCAGAATAGAGCCTTTCACCTGTGGTTAGAGTTGGAAAAATGTTTGAACAGATACAATTTAAACTACTTGGAGCTTCGTAGTTCCTTCTTTGTCTAGAAAAATTTTAATCTTTATGAGCCATGGAAGCGGAAGAATCTTTCTGAGTATGGCGCTAGCTAGGGTGAATGATCAATACTTTTCTGAAGAACCGATGCTAAGCTTGGACAGTCTCTTCACTACCATCGAAGCTGTAATTCTGCAATCGAGTTGAAGTCAAGTTTGAACAAGAGTGAGGAAATGGATAGTAGGATTAAAGAGCTAGAATCAACATTACATAGTGATGAACTTCGGATCGAACTTCTTGAAACAAGAAAGGAAAGCTTCATCATTCTTATGATCAAGTTAAGAGTCGAGATTACCTCATGAGTGAAGTGATAGTTTAGATTCAAGAGGTAGCTGGTCATCTACAGTCTTTGGCATCACAGGCGGGTATGTTGAGCATAAAATATAGGCTACAGTCTGATCATAGTCAAGAGCTAGCTCCATTGCTTGGGAAAATCAAAACTTTAAGACTTAGGACGAAAGCATATAGTAGTCCATTTTATGTAAAGGATTTTATTTTCTAATAAAGTTTTCTAAAAATGAAGTTCATCAGAATCGATACCTCTTTGCATTCATGCATTCGCATTACATCGCATCATTTGCGTTAGACTTTTACAAGAGAATCCTAATTAGGTAAAAATATTTCAGAGTTAACTTGGAAAACATGGAGCAAAGGTTGGAAAGAATAGAACAAATGCAAAAATAGATGCAGGGGCAATTGACTGAGATTTAGAAAGAAATGCAGGAACAAATGTTAGAGTTCCAAGAGAATGTGATTCACTAGCTAACCCAGTTAATAGCCGGAGGACTTGGAAAAAGGAGTGGCTCAATGGAAAATAGTGAGGATGACAAGGAAGACATCATTTACTTTCCAATGGGTGTTAACCCAAGCAATGATCAAGCCAAACTGGTTGCTCTGGTAGAAATGAAGGAAAGAGGAGAAGGGACCTCAAAAGCCCTAAATAAGAAGGAAAAGAAAATGACTAATGCTGGTAGGTGTAACTCTGAAAGGCTCTAATTTATGCCAATCCCTATGACGTATACGAAGCTATATCAAAGTTTGTTTGACGCACATGTGGTTTCCCCATTTTATTCAAAACCGTTGCAACCTCCATTCCTAAAATGGTATAACGAGAATGCCCAATGTAAGTACCATGTGGGAATAAAGGGCCACTAAATCAAAAATTGTAATACGTTTAAAATGTTGGTCGAAAGGTTTATTAAAATGGGAGTTGTGAAGTTCGATGATCCATCAAAACCTGATCACTTTAATAAGGAAGTGAATGCAGTGATTGAAGGAGGAGACAAGAAAGTTGCTACTCCTTGAAAAAATCAAAGAGGGAATCAGAAAATGAAGTTTCCAAACCCTTGTGTAATTGGGAGTGTTTTTACTATGGAAGAAATCTCTGTACTTTTAGGGCTAATCTAAAGTAATGTTCAAAATAGGCTTGTTGTCTTGGGCCTAGAGGCAACAAGAACTCTTTTGTAAAATAGGCTTATGTTCAAAATTTTATTTCAATAAAATGCATCTTTTTGAATACATATTCTTTTATTCTTTACATTTCATAATGTACATTTTTCTTCCCAATATTCTTTCATTCTTTATTTGTGACCATACTATCCAAATAATCATCCTTAGAATCATTTGTTTTCCTTCGTACCTAGGTACCCATATATCAACGTCATGAGCGACGTTGTTACTGATTCCCTTTTTGAACAAGATATGGGTCTAGGGGATCTAAGGACTTTGAAGATAACAGTGATTGTAACATATCTTCTGACTTGTTAAGAATGGCTTAGCAAGATGTAAAACAGACCTTACTTTACAAAGGGTATTGGATATTGCGAGCCTAGAAAAGGGTAAAGATCGAAGCCTAGCTCACCACCAAAATAAGGCAAGTCATCATTGAGTTGTTTTCAAGAATTCAAAGATGTTTTCACACAATTATATCAGGACATGCCTTGGCTCATAAGAAGTAGGCTAAACATGAGAATCAAGCATTGCCGATCTATATAGAAAGGGGCGATATCAGTTATGCCGAATATAATGAAACAAGATTCATACGCCTACTCCAGTTCTTCATAAATTTTCCATATGTGGGGCATGGATGTGATGGGGCCAATCTCGTTAAAAGCTTTTAACTAATATTGATTCATTGTCATGGTCGTCGTTTACTTCCCTAAGAGGGTGGAAGTAGCTTCATATGCCAATGTTACGAGGTCGAGGTTATTAAAAAAAGATCAGATGCTAGAAAAGAATGCATAACTGTACAAAGTCAAAATTTACAGTTTGTCAAAAGATCAGGCAGCGTATCACTGTATAGCAAAAGTTGTCAAAAAAAAGTGACTTAGACTTGTAAGGATTGGCATAAGAAGCTATCTTTTACCTTCTGTTCCATTGAACGTCGGCCAGAACCTTCACTGGGGCAACATCTTTCCCATTATGGAATTGAAGCATTTTTGCCAATTGAATCTAATCGAAGAAGAGATTAAAAGTTATCTATCATGGTCGGATTATATGAGCTTACGACAAAGAGGTTCATCCAAAAGAATTCCACAAGGGAAACGTGATGTTGAAAAAGATTTTTCCTTTACAAAATGGTTTTAGAAGAAAGCATATGCCGAATGGGAAGGACTTATGTAAAGCCTGTTCTAGATGAGCATTGGTATTGATCGAGATGGATGGCGAAGACTTGCCTAATCCGATGAATTTAGGTTTGGTCAAGAGATATTTTACCTAAAAGAGGAAAGATCAAAGTGAAAACCTGTAAAGGGCACCTCAAAGAAAGAAAAAAAAGAATAAAAAGAAAAAATGAAAAAAGAAAAAAAAAAGAGAAAGAAAGAAAAAGAGAGGCCAAGGCGAAAACCCGCAAAGGGCACTTTGAGACCAAAGGGGATTTGAGTTGAAAACCCAAAAAGGGGGCTCAAATTTTGATCAAAAAGGGGGCACACAGTAGTCTTGCTACATTTGAATTAACAATGAAGAACTATGTTACGTCTTGGGGCATTAACAGAGTACTCTGGATCCCCTAAACACATATCGATCTTAAAATGGTCCTCAAGAAGTTGGAAAAAAGAAGCTCAGGCTGCGATATTTGGGGCAACTAGCTTCTATCTTACCCATTTTTGAATTCCTTATCTTTGATTGCTTTATTCTTTTGAGATACACCCAAGTCAATTTCCTTTTATTGCCTGGGTTATCTTTGATTAACTTATTTGTTTCGAGATATGCTCTTGATTAATTTCTTTATTGTCCATTGTTGTAATCTTTTTCAAGCATTTTATATTGAAATAACGATTTATGGACTAATAACATTTTTATAAAAGGAGTTTCGCATATTACTCTAGAAGCTTCTAAATAACATGAGAATCTAAAACGGGACTATTATTCGGAACTCACCAAGCTTAAGGGCTGAAAACATTGCAAAATGATCTTCAGATTCTTATTGGATAAGATAATTTCGTTGGTGGTACCACATCAGGCAAATAACGAATAAGGTCAATCCGAGTGATCATTGTTGGGATACCCTACATTCATAAAAAATTTCAAACACATACATTTGGTCATTACATCCAGGGAATGGTGTAACGGATCAAAGTGATTGGAAGTGATACAAGTTCTGCACCTCTGAGTGGTAACAGAAAGGTGGAAGAAACCAAATGTTATTTCCCCAAAGTTGTAGTGGTTAGAACCAATTTCATGACTCAATAGCCAAGCAGAGTTGATTCAAAATTACATTGGGGCAAGCTGGTTAAGCAAAACGTGATTAACGAACAAAAAATGAAGAAAAAATGAGTGATAACACCTAGAGTAAGAATCATACTCATAACATTTTTGTATCATAGCAAATTTCATTAGATGCATTTGATTCATTCCAGTCATTGCATTCTAATCCTAATCATTTTCATGACATGTTGCATTCATGTCACTCATAACACATGAAACTGAGTCTACAGGATATGTCCTTCAGTAGACGGTGTAGCGATATTGGTAAAGTTTCGGATCTTATCTTCCTGAAGTTGTAGGAAGCAGATCAAAGACATTTCAATCTTATCTCTCTGAGGTTGAAGTGGATTGAAAACAGAAGATCTTATCTTCCTAAGGTTGTATGAATCAGATCAAAAGCCATTTAGTCTTATCTCCCTGAGGTTGCAGCGGAGTAGATTAAAAATAGAAGATTTTATCTCCCTGAAGTTGCAGTGGAGCAAATTGAAAATAGAAGATCTTATCTTCCTAAGGTTGTAGGAAGCAGATCAAAAGACATTTAGTCTTATCTCCTTGAAGTTGCAGTAGAGCAGACTAAAGACAGAAGATTTTATCTTCCTAAAGTTGCAGGAAACAGATCAGAAGGCATTTTCAGTCTTTTCTCCCTAAAGTTGTAGTGGAGTAAATTGAAGAAAAAAGATCTTATCTTTCTAAAGTTATAGGAAGCAGATTAGAAGGCATTTTCAGCCTTATCTCCCAGAAGTTGTAGTGAAGTAGATTGAAGAAAGAAGATCCTATCTTCCTGAAGGTGCAGGAAACAGATCGAAGACATCAGTCTGGTGATTCCTGAGTTTGCAGGGATCAGATCAAAGATACCAACAGATCTTATCTTCCTAAAGTTGCAGGAAGCAGATCAAAGACATCAGTCTGGTGATCCTTGAGTTTGCAGGGATCAGATTGAAGATAGCAGATCTTATATTCCTGAAGTTGCAGGAAGTAGATCGAAGACATCAGTCTGGTGATCCCTAAATTTGCAGGGATCAGATTGAAGATACCAACAGATCTTATCTTCTTGAAGTTGCAGGAAGCAGATCGAAGACATCAGTCTGGTGATCCCTGAGTTTGCAGGGATCAGATTGAAGATAGCAGGTCTTATCTTCCTGAAGTTGCAGGAAGTAGATCGAAGACATCAGTCTGGTGATCCCTGAGTTTGCAGGGATCAGATTGAAGATAGCAGATCTTATCTTCCTGAAGTTGCAGGAAGTAGATCGAAGACATCAGTCTGGTGATCCCTGAGTTTGTAGGGATCAGATTGAAGATAGCAAATCTTATCTTGCTGAAGTTGCAGGAAGCAGATCGAAGACACCAGTCTGGTGATCCCTGAGTTTACAGGGATAAGATCGAAGATAACAACAGATCTTATCTTCCTGAAGTTGCAGGAAGCAGATCGAAGACATCAGTCTGGTGATCCCTAAGTTTGTAGGGATCAGATTGAAGATAGCAGATCTTATCTTCTTGAAGATACAGGAAGTAGATCGAAGACATCAGTCTGGTGATCCCTGAGTTTGCAGGGATCAGATCGAATATAGCAACAGAACTTATCTTCCTGAAGTTGCAGGAAGCAGATCGAAGACATCATTTTGGTGATCCCTGAGTTGACAGGGATCAGATTGAAGATACCAATAGATCCTATCTTTCTAAAGTTGCAGGAAGTAGATCGAAGACATCAATCTGGTGATCCCTAAGTTTGCAGGGATTATATTGAAGATAGCAGATCTTATCTTCCTGAAGTTGTAGGAAGCAGATCGAAAACATCAGTCTGGTGATCCCTGAGTTTGCAGGGATTAGATTGAAAACATCAAATCTGGTTTCCCTAAGTTTGCAGTAGAGCAGATCAAAAGATAGTGGATACTGCCTTCATGAAGTTGAAGCTATTAAACTTACTGAAATCAAGATGAAGTTCCAATACCGATGAAGTTGCAGTGGATTTGGAGTCATTTGAAGAAGACGAAGATCAAGAAGTCGAGGCTTGGCCAAGACCAGTCAAAATTGGTCCTTTTATAGTCTTTGCTCTATTCTCGTTACACGACAATAAGCAAAGAGGGGCAACTGTAAGAGCCCAATTTTGACCGGGCCTGTTAAAAAATAAATAAAAAAAAGAAGTCCATTTTTACAGTCTAGATTACAAAAATCCTTATGGCCCAAATTACAACCACTAGCCCAATACCCAAATACCCATTAAAACAGACCTAACCCAATTCTACCTTGACCCAAAATAAAAATGGCCCAAAAGGGCCCAAAAATTAACAAAAACAGGAAACCCTAGGGTTTCTTAGGAGCCGCAGCACCCCAATCGCCGCAGTCACGCCTTTCGCGCTGCAACCACCAGAATCCCCCTTTGCGCCGCAAGCCTCGCTATCGTCAGGCCCTGAATCGCACGTGGATCACTGCCGCATTCTTTTCGTTTACCTACAAATGAAGAAAGAAACAGCAGTAGATCGCAGCAAACATGGAAATCATTTTATTTCTTTTTATTATTTGTTTCAAAAGGCTATAAATAAACTTGTAACCAAAAAAAAAAATAGAGAGAATACTAAAAAAAAGATTCAAAAGTACAGAGAAATAAAATATATTTACAGAGGTGATTTTTTAACATTTGTCTCTATTTTATTTTCTTTTCAATTCATGCATTTTTCAAAAATACATATATAAAAAAGGGGAGAAAAAGGTTTACCGTTTGATCGGGATTAAAAAAGAGGCGTTTGGGCTTTTAATCACCACCACAGGAGGCGCGTACGGTGGCGCGTATGGAGGTCGGATATCGAAACTCAGGCCAGAGCCAAACTTCAGGCCAAGAGAAAAGGAGAGCTCCTTAGGGAGTTTTAAGTTTTTTTTTTTAAACAGTCTTACAAATGATTTTTTTTACCGAATTTTTTTATTTATAACAATTTAAAAACGATGCCGTTTTTGCTTAATTTGATAAGCATAAAATGACATCGTTTTAAGGCTTGCGACCCGTGCGTTGACCCGACCCGCATAGAGGATGAGCGTGTTTTCAAATAATGGGAAATTTATCCCTTTAGTCCCTCCGCATTATTTCAGTTTTGTAATTAAGTCCGTTTATATCCTTTTATTTATAATTTAACCCCTTTACATCTATTTTTATTATTATTTGATCCTGGTTTCTTTATTTTTCAAACTCATTTTTTATTTTTTTGTATTTTATTTTATTCTAATACTGTTTTAATTATTTTATTATGCTAAAACATTATATTATCTCTATTATTTGTATATTAATTCATTAAACTTGTATATTTTATTACATATTATATTATTTTATTACATATTATTTTTAACTTATATATTAGTTATTCTTATATATTTTTATTTTGTACCTTGTATAGTATTATATTATATATATTTTTCTAAAGTTTTATTTTATATAAAATTATTTATATTATCTAATTTATTTTGTTTATATTATGTATTAATGTACTACATATACATATATTTTCATTATTTATTATTTTATTCAGTTCAAAATTATTTTCATTACATATTATTTTTTATTCTATATTATATGTTTTTTAAAATTCTTTATATTACATAGTATTATATTATATCATATGTTATTTTTGTAAAAATTATGCATATTTTATAACATGTTTCACATATATTATTTATATTATATTATTGTTTTGAAAATATCTTTATTATTATATATTATTATGTATTATCTTTTATATGTATTAAGTTATATATTTATTATAATATTCATTTAGTATTTTTATTATTTTACATATATTGCTTTATATATTTTGTTTATCTATGTAATGCTCTTTTATTTATTTATTATTTATGATTACTATAGTGTAGTTATTTATGTTGTATTTTATATTGTATGTTATTGACTTATAATCGTTTTTAATATTTGTGTATGATAGTTTATAAATGCGATATTGTTACATGGATTAGTGTTTAAAATGAAAATCCATGTTTGCAAAACCATTATATTTTTAAAAGCTTTTAAAATAAGGCAATATTTTGGTATTTAGAAATTCGGGAAATAGTGCCCTAACGTATTGGGTTGCGATTCTCCGTTTGGCTAAATAACTAAATATCCTTTTAACAAGATTTGTAAAACATAAGATGACTTTAATTATGAGGGTTTAGAAAACGTCGTGTCCTAACGTATTGGATGTGATGTTTATACTCTTTCGGAATAAAGAAATCTCAAGTTTTAAATAAAAAACCTATTCTTGGGAATTCAAAACATTGTGCCTTAACTTACCGGGTTCAACGTTTTGCATCTCGAAGTAGGAATTTTCTAAAATAAAGACGAGCTTAATGTAACGCCCCAAACCCGGTCTATGCATTGAGACTAGATTTGGTTTGTTACATGAATCGAGCTATCTTAAAATCTTCAATAAGTTGAAAACTACAATATTAATTTTTTTTATTTACGGGGTTTAATAAAATTAGAAGAGTATTTTAATTTGATGAATATTAGAAAACATTAGTTGAAAAACATTATTAACATTGTATTATCAAAAACCCTTAGGTAATTTGGTTAAGAGTTAACAATAATAAAATATTTATAAAAGAATTTCATATATTTGAAAACCCAAATTTATTTTAATAAAAACATCATATAATCATAGCCCATATTTAAAAGTCCAAAGTATAGTTTAAAACCAAACACACATAAAAATCCATAAAATTATTAATAGAGGCCCTTATTACATTAACCCAAAATAGTAAAATATTTATTAAAAAGTTCAGAGTTTAATAAACCCATGTTTTGCAGTATGGCCTCCACGAAGTCATCCTCGGCCCAAGTCCACGTCAATTTCCATTACCTGAGATGGAAAAATTTAAGGGGGTGAGTTACTTAGAACTCAGTGTATAACTCACTCACTTGTCCACGGGGCCAGATTTTCAAATTATGGATTTGGGCCTTGAGCCCATAAGCAACAAATAATAATATAATGAATAACATAATTAATAGCATGCATGTAAAAATGAATTTTTCCCTCCCAAACCTAATTCCATCCGCTACACACCCCCGTACCAACCATCACACCTGTGGGGATCAAGTCAACCCACCCCGCCATCACACCAATCATAGGCATTAAGCCGATTTATATTTTGTGGCAAAGCCACCGAACTAGATTGTGACAAAGTCACCGAACTATAGGCATTGAGCCAGTTATTATTTTGTGGCAGAGCCACCGAACTAGAGGCAAATAGCCATTTATAACTTTTGTGGCATAGCCACCGAACTAGAGGCAAAAAGCCATAATTTTGTGGCAGAGCCACCGAACTAGATTTTGGCAACTGGCCTTCTTCTCTTCATCATTTCCCAACCCATGCAATAGGTATGCAATAGTAAACTATGGTCATACAATAATTTTATTAAAAGGCCCATTACAAGAGTTAATATTTCCAAATCTTTACTAAGGCCCATAAATAACACTTTGGCCTAATTAACTATTTATCAACTAGGGCCCAAATTTACGATCTAGTAAGTATTTTAGTCCATTTAACAATTTAATAGAGTTTACGGCCCATTTATCGATCTAGCGAGGATTTCGCCCAATTTATAATCAAACGATTGATTTCGCCCGATTATCAATCTAATAGAGTTTTCGCCCATTTATCGATCTAGCAGGGATTTCGGCCCAATTTATAATCAAACAGAGATTTCGGCCCGATTATCAATCTAACAGAGTTTTCAGCCCATTTATCGATCTAGCATATTTTACGACCCATTTTTTTACGAAACATACGATTTACATATTAACAAGTAATTTATCGATGGCGTTTACGTAATTTTCACGATTTAGTCGTTTTCATGTATTTTCGTCAAAATATCAGTTGTTACATTTCATACCGATCTAGTCGTTTTTACGATTTTACTTCAATACCAAAATTGATATCCAACTCGAGAAAAAGTGTGAAGTTACACACCTCGATTCTGAGAGTACTAATCCTTCTCGCTCCTCGACACCTAAAACATATTTCGATCAGTTAGAACACTATTTTGTATAAATAACTTTACCGATAATAGATCCAAAACCTTACCCTCTTGATTTTGAATCACTTCGATTTTCGGTTTCTCCTCGTTTATTAGTTCGTTAGTCGCCGAGAATCCACTAACGTATAAAGGCTCGGAAGTTCGTACCACTTCAAATAATTCACTTCCTTCGGAAGATGGTCCGCAACCCGGTGGAAAATCCCAGACTGCCGAAATCGCTCTTTGTTTAAATGGGGGATTTACGGATCTGCCCCTCTTAATATGACTAAACACCGCCCTTTTCTTCCCTATTTTGAAAGTCTTCAAGATCAAAAGAACATTAATCCAATCTAAAATAATATCGAAATAATACTAGAAGTTTTAAAGGATGTGATTTCCTTACCACAATAAATCGGTTCCAATGTTTCTACGATTCTCTCGAACACTTGAGTTCCGATCTTCCGTTATTGCACTAAAACATAACCATTGGAAATGTTTAATAAAAGAAGTAATAAATTTTGATCCAAAAGGTTTTCTTATCACCAATAAAATTCGGCCATGACTACTTCTAACTAAACGAAATTAAAAAGAACTCTTACCCTTTTTTGCCCACGGATGAAAAGCAACGATTGAGAATGATGTCTCTAAGTGATGGATGATTCAGCTATGATAACCAAAGAAAAGAAAAATTGATTCGGCTATGGCTCACTAACATTCGGCCATGGGAAAAAAAACAATGGAGAAAAGATGAGTGAAAAGAATAAAATAGGAGAAAAGATGATAATAGAGATTTGGTTTTCAAGGAGAAGAAAAGAGGAAGAAAAGAGATGAATTTGATAGCTTTGTATTTTCGGCAATGGGGAGAAGAAAAGAAAAGAATGGCTTTTTGGTACTAACAATTTCGGCACTAAGAAGAAGTACAAGAGAAAACTCAAAAGATGAACAAAAGTGACCAAATGGTCAAAAGAATTTGGCTTTACCAAGGTTCAATTTCGGCCAAAGGAAAAAGTTGAGAAGAGGAAAGCAAAATTTTGCACAAGGTTGCTAGGAATGACCAAAAGAAACTTCAATTCTTAGCCAAACTATCACCAAAATTTGGCTCCCTATAGTCCAAATTGTCATCCCTATGCATGGTCAATTGGCCATGATATTGTTTCCATAACTTTTCCTTGATATGTGCCCCTTATCTTCATATCCTTCCTTATTTTCTTGATTCCCTTCCTTAAGTTAACAATTTTCCTTAATCCTTTGATATACTAACCAAAAATAACATGGTCAACACTTACCATATATGCTCTTGGCCGACACTTGCTATACATGTGCAGAAAATTAAAAATAAAAATTCATCTAGATGCTAAACAAGGGATTCGAACCTCTCCCCTCAAGCTATAACTCATGCGCCAACACCACCATGCCATATACTCATTTTATGTCACTTATTAACACTTAATTTAACTTAAGTATTAATGACACTTGGTTCTCTTCAATAAATTCTCAAATATTAAATTTATTCCTTACCCAAATTATGCTATACTCTTCTTTAGGACTTCAATAAACATGAAAATAAAAGTAAAAAATTTTCCTTTAAAATCTAAACACCAAATCATGCAATATATATATACTCGGATTTTTAGGGTGTTACAACTCTACCCTCCTTAAAGAAAATTTCGTCCTCGAAATTTACCTGGTTGAAAGAGGTGAGGGTATTGTTGCCGAATTGCATCCTTAGGCTCCCACGTAGCTTCCTCCACTCCGTGGTTACGCCATAGAACTTTGACCAATGGCACGATTTTCTTTCTTAGCACTTTGGCATCTCGGTCTAAGATTTCCACTAGTTCTTCTTCAAAAGACAAATCTGAATTCAACTCCAATTCTTCTACCAGGTATAATGTGCGAAGGATCCGATCTATAACGCCTCAACATGGAAACATGAAAACATTATGAATTTGATCCAATTAGGAGGTAACTCAATCGATAAGCCATCGGACCAACACGCTTCAAAGACACGATAAGGTCCAATGTATCTAGGACTTAGCTTGCCCTTCCTTCCAAACCTGAAGATTTTTTTCCAAGGAGAGACCTTCAAGAAAACCTGATCCCCTACAGCATACTCGATGTCCTTACGCTTCAGGTCTGCATGCGACTTCTGCCTATCTAAGGCTTCTTTCAATCGTGCTCGAATAACTTTTACCTTATCCTCTGTTTCAGATATCAACTCAGGACCTAAAACCTGTCGCTCGCCCAACTCAGTCCAACAAATAGGAGAACGACACTTACGACCATACAATGCCTCGTAAGGTGCCATCTGAATGCTAGACTGATAGCTATTGTTATACGCGAATTCTGCTAGTGGTAGATAATCCTCCCAACTACCCTTGAAGTCGATTACACATCCTCTTAACATATCTTCTAATATCTGAATTACTCTCTCCGACTGACCATCTAACTGAGGATGAAAAGCCGTACTGAAATTCAACTTTGTCCCCAAGGCTTCATGTAGAGCTTTCCAAAATCGTGATGTAAATCTGGGATCCCTGTCTGATATAATAGATACAGGTACCCCATGCAGCCTCACAATTTCAGATACATACAGTTTCGCCAACTTCTGCAATGAATAATCCGTACGAACTGGCAGGAAATGAGCGGTCTTCGTCAAACGATCAACAATTACCCAAACGGAATTTTTCTTAGTAGGTGTTAACGGTAACCCACTAACAAAATCCATAGTTATCCGCTCTCATTTCCAAAGAGGAATTTTTATCGGTTGTAACAATCCAGACGGTAATTGATGTTCTGCCTTCACTTACTGACAAGTCAAACATTTTCCCACAAATTCTAAAATTTCACGCTTCAACCCTGGCCACCAATATTGTTTGTGGAGATCTCGATACATCTTATTTCCTCCGAGATGCATAGCACAAGGGCTACTATGCGCCTCCCGTAGAATCATTTGCCTCAGATCTGAGTCCTTAGGCATACATACTCTTCCTCGAAAGCACAACACACCTTCCGTGTTTATTCCAAAATCCACGATTTCACCATTTTCAACTTGCCGAAGTAAAGGTCCCAACTTCTCATCTGATGTCTATTTTTCCTTGATTTGTTCCAGCCACAGAGGCTTCACTTGAAGTTCTACTAACAAACTGCCATCCTCATACAGACTTAAATGGGCAAACAATGCTCTCAAATCAGATACTGTCTTATAACTTAACGCGTCAGCTACCACGTTAGCCTTTCCAGGATGATATTCGATTGAGAAATCATAATCCTTTAATAATTCTACCCATCTTCTTTGTCTTAAATTCAACTCATTTTGGGTAAGGAGGTATTTAAGACTCTTGTGATCCGTGTAGATTATTGACTTCTCACCATAGAGATAGTGCCTCCAAATCTTTAGAGCAAGACCATGGCAGCTAACTCTAAATCATATGTAGGGTAGTTTACTTCGTGTGGTCTCAATTGACGAGAAGCATAGGCCACCACCTTTCCATTTTGCATCAACACACAACCCAGGCCCGTGTGAGACGCATCACAATAAACAGTGAATTCTTTTCCAGCCTCTGGCTGAATCAAAACTGGAGCTTCCGTCAGGATCTTCTTCAATTTCTCAAAACTCTATTGCTAATTTTCAATCCAATAATATGGAACTCCCTTCCGCAACAGTTTAGTTAAGGGTGCAGCAATCAACGAAAACCCTTCTACAAAACGTCTATAGTATCCAGCCAAACCCAAGAAACTCCAAATTTCAGCTACCAATGTTGGTGGTTTCCAATCCAGAATAGCCTTAATTTTTCGAGGATCCACCCTTATTCCTTCGGATGATACCACATGACCAAGGAAAGTCACTTCCTTTAGCCAAAATTTGCATTTACTAAATTTGGCATACAGTTGTTTATCACAAAGTAGCTGTAATACTATCCGCAAATGCTTGTCATGCTCCTCCTCATTTCTCGATTAAACCAATATGTCATCTATGAACACTACTACAAACCGATCTAAATATGGTTGAAAGACTTGGTTCATCATGTCCATAAATGCGACTGGTGCATTGGTTAATCCAAACGGCATCACTACAAACTCATAGTGTCCGTAACGTGTTCGAAATGCCGTCTTATAAATGTTCGCTTCTTTCACCTTGAGCTGGTGATAACCCGACCTCAAATCAATTTTAGAGAAAACTGAAGCTCCTTTTAATTGATCAAACAGGTCGTCAATTCTTGGCAGAGGATACCGATTCTTGATCGTCAATTTATTCAATTGTCTGTAGTCAATGCACATACGCATCGATCCATCCTTCTTCTTGACGAACAAAACTGGTGCTCCCCACGGAGACACACTTGGTCGAATAAATCCCCGATCCAACAATTCTTGAATTTGAGCTTTAAGCTCAGCCAACTCCTTCGGTGCCATTTTATAAGGAGCAATGGACATTGAGTCGTCCCTGCAAAAGCTCAATGCCAAATTCTACTTCCGATCCGAGGTATACCGGAAGTTCTTCGAAATACATCGGAAATTCCTTTACCGTCCTCACATCATTCACAGATAACTCTTTAGCATCCAAAGCACAGATAAAGGCTAGGAATGCTCCATATCCTTTCCGAACCAACTTCTCTGCCTTTAATGCAGATACCACATTTGCCAGGTAGTTCCTTCGCTCACCAATCATTATGACTTCCTTATCATCCGAGGTTCTTATCGACATTCGCTTTTTCAAAGACAATCCAATTGCGCCCGATGGTTAACCAACCAATCCATGCCCAGAATGAGATCGAATTCGCCGAAAGGTAGTTCCATCAAGGTTGCCACGAATACCTCTTCTTGAATTTTCAAGGGCATGTCTTTAAACACTTTATTAACAATTATCGACTGTCCTAAAGGACTAATTATTGTCATCTCATTATCGGTAATTTCAGATTCTAAATTCAGGTTTCCAGATATGGCACTAGCTACATATGAATGGGTAGAGCCAATATCTATTAAAGCAATAACAGGTACATCGAAGATGAAGAACATACCAGTTATCACATCAGGTGCATTGCCGTCCTCGCAGCGTCTAACTGCATAGACCAGTCCAGGTTGTCTTGCATCTGCATTTCCTCTAGGACCATTGCCTCGACCCGGTGCACCTTGACCACGACCAGCCCTATTACCACCACGACCTGGTCCACGACCTCTCGGTGGCTGCTGATTACCTCTGGCCGGCTGTGCATCATTATTACGAACTTCTTGAGTTGTATCCATACGTCGAGGGTAATTTTTGTACTGATGATCCATTGAACCGCATTTGTAGCATGCGCCCGCTTTCCTCCAACATTCTCCAAAATGTCTTTTCCCACACTCAGTGCAATCTCGACTTCGATTATTTGCTACCGGGGTTCTACCTTGAACTGGTTCATCATTCCGAGGTCTCTTCTGGAATCTCTTTGAAGAACCAGACTGCTGTGTCTCTCTCTTGTTTTAGAATCTTTCTCGGTTCTACCGTTCTGAATTCTTAGCCTCCTCGGCTATTTTGGCCTTCTCCACAAGAGTGGAAAAATTTCTAACTTGCTGTGGAGCAATCAGAACCCTCAGCTCATCATTAAGTCCATCCTCGAAATGCACACAACGTTCGTGATCTGTTGCTACAATTGTCCGGCATAGCGGCTCGACGTAAAACTCGACTTCATATGTTGCCACGGCCTTACTTCCTTGGACAAGATTCAAATTCCTTCCTTCGAGCGCCTACATAACTCGCTCCAACGTATTTTCCTTGGAAGGCGACTTTAAAGAATTCCCAATTAATCGGTCAGCGACTTGGTGCCTTCTCGAATAGTGAGCCACCACCGACACGCCTCATCTCTTAATAAGGATACAGCCTCCTCGCTTTTGCTCAACAAAGGCATTCCATATCATCCATAATCCGTTCCACGACTTGAGCCAAGATTCACCACATTCGAGCTACACCGAGACTCCTCTAAAACTTCGCATTATTTGACTTAAGTCGCTCTGAAATTGACCCACGAGTTGTTGGCCCAATTCTAGTTCCGCGACCCTTTCCAAGACTCGCAGATTGCTTGAGTCAATGCATTATCTTCTTCCATGTGATCGCGTGATCCCGTCTCACTTTCAATTGACGAGTGGCCCACTTTCTGACATATGATTTGGTGCTTGATCGTAGCACCTCGGCCTCTACCACGCCACGCCTACCGCGTCCCACGACCACGCCCTCTAGTGCTTATGATAGCTTGTTCATTTTTATCGATTACAAGTTTTATGAATCGTAAAATTTGTTTCGTGTTTATTAACGATATTTTATGAGATTTGAGATATAAAGTTGTTTTTCGCAACATATCCTATAGTCTCAATCTCTACGGTTTTTCACATCTAAAACTAGAAGATCTAGAGTGTTCCTATGATCATATCATAGTAATCATTAAGCAATAAATACTTACTTGACTTGTTGCCGGATGCTTGTGGTGCCATACTGATCTTTAAAATATAATTGAACGATTTAATACTGTAATTTATTTGCGAACCTAAACCACGTAGAAGTTTTTGAAACGGCTCGATACCATTAAATGTAACGCCCAAACCCGGTCTATGCATTGAGACTAGATTTGGTTTGTTACATGAATCGAGCTATCTTAAAATCTTCAATAAGTTGAAAACTACAATATTAATTTTTTTATTTACGGGTTTAATAAAATTAGAAGAGTATTTTAATTTGATGAATATTAGAAAACATTAGTTGAAAAACATTATTAACATTGTATTATCAAAACCCTTAGGTAATTTGGTTAAGAGTTAACAATAATAAAATATTTATAAAAGAATTTCATATATTTGAAAACCCAAATTTATTTTAATAAAAACATCATATAATCATAGCCCATATTTAAAAGTCCAAAGTATAGTTTAAAACCAAACACACATAAAAATCCATAAAATTATTAATAGAGGCCCTTATTACATTAACCCAAAATAGTAAAATATTTATTAAAAGTTCGAGTTTAATAAACCCATGTTTTGCAAGATGGCCTCCACGAAGTCATCCTCGGCCCAAGTCCACGTCAATTTTCATTACGAGATGGAAAAATTTAAGGGGTGAGTTACTTAGAACTCAAAGTATAACTCACTCACTTGTCCACGGGCCGATTTTCAAATTATGGATTTGGGCCTTGAGCCCATAAGCAACAAATAATAATATAATGAATAACATAATTAATAGCATGCATGTAAAAATGAATTTTTCCCTCCCAAACCTAATTCCATCCGCTACACACCCCCGTACCAACCATCACACCTGTGGGGATCAAGTCAACCCACCCCGCCATCACACCAATCATAGGCATTAAGCCGATTTATATTTTGTGACAAAGCCACCGAACTAGATTGTGAGAAAGTCACCGAACTAGAGGCATTGATCCAGTTATTATTTTGTGGCAGAGCCACCGAACTAGAGGCAAATAGCCATTTATTACTTTTGTGGCAGAGCCACCGAACTAGAGGCAAAAAGCCATAATTTTGTGGCAGAGCCACCGAACTAGATTTTGGCAACAGGCCTTCTTCTCTTCATCATTTCCCAACCCATGCAATATGTATGCAATAGTAAACTATGGTCATACAATAATTTTATTAAAAGGCCCATTACAAGAGTTAATATTTCCAAATCTTTACTAAGGCCCATAAATAACACTTTGGCCTAATTAACTATTTATCAACTAAGGCCCAAATTTACGATCTAGTAAGTATTTTAGTCCGTTTAACAATTTAGTAGAGTTTACGGCCCATTTATCGATCTAGCAGGGATTTCGGCCCAATTTATAATCAAATAGTGATTTCGGCCCGATTATCAATCTAACAGAGTTTTCGGCCCATTTATCGATCTAGCAGGGATTTCGGCCCAATTTATAATCAAACAGAGATTTCGGCCCGATTATCAATCTAACAGAGTTTTCGGCCCATTTATCGATCTAGCATATTTTACGGCCCATTTTTTTACGAAACATACGATTTACATATTAACAAGTAATTTATCGAGGGCGTTTGCATAATTTTCACGATTTAGTCGTTTTCATGTATTTTCGTCAAAATATCAGTTGTTACGTTTCATACCGATCTAGTCGTTTTTACGATTTTACTTCAATACCGAAATTGATATCCAACCCGAGAAAAAGTGTGAAGTTACACACCTCGATACCGATAGTACTAATCCTTCTCGCTCCTCGACACCTAAAACATATTTCGATCCGTTAGAACACTATTTTGTATAAATATATTTTATCGATAATAGATCCAAAACCTTACCCTCTTGATTTTGAATCACTTCGATTTTCGGTTTCTCCTCGTTTATTGGTTCGTTAGTCGCCGAGAATCCACTAACGTATAAAGGCTCGGAAGTTCGTACCACTTCAAATAATTGACTTCCTTCGGAAGATGGTCCGCAACCCGGTGGAAAATCCCGGACTGTCAAAATCGCTCTTCGTTTAAATGGGGGATTTATGGATCCGCCCCTCTTAATATGACTAAACACCGCCCTTTTCTTCCCTATTTTGAAAGTCTTCAAGATCAAAAGAACATTAATCCAATCTAAAATAATATCGAAATAATACTAGAAGTTTTATAGGATGTGATTTCCTTACCACAATAAATCGATTCCAACGTTTCTACGATTCTCTCGAACACTTGAGTTCCGATCTTCCGTTATTGCACTAAAACATAACCATTGGAAACGTTTAATAAAAGAAGTAATAAATTTCGATCCAAAAGGTTTTCTTATCACCAATAAAATTCGGCCATGACTACTTCTAACTAAACGAAATTAAAAAGAACTCTTACCCTTTTTTGCCCACGGATGAAAAGCAACGATTGAGAATGATGTCTCTAAGTGATGGATGATTCGGCTATGATAACCAAAGAAAAGAAAAATTGATTCGGCTATGGCTCACTAACATTCGGCCATGGGAAAAAAAATAATGGAGAAAAGATGAGTGAAAAGAATAAAATAGGAGAAAAGATGATAATAGAGATTTGTTTTTCAAGGAGAAGAAAAGAGGAAGAAAAGAGATGAATTTGATAGCTTTGTATTTTCGGAAATGGGGAGAAGAAAAGAAAAGAATGGCTTTTTGGTACTAACAATTTCGGCACTAAGAAGAAGCACAAGAGAAAACTCAAAAGATGAACAAAAGTGACCAAATGGTCAAAAGAATTTGGCTTTACCAAGGTTCAATTTCGGCCAAAGGAAAAAGTTGAGAAGAGGAAAGCAAAATTTTGCACAAGGTTGCTAGGAATGACCAAAAAGAAACTTCAATTCTTAGCCAAACTATCACCAAAAATTTGGCTCCCCCTATAGTCCAAATTGCCGTCCCTATGCATGGTCAATTGGCCATGATATTGTTTCCATAACTTTTCCTTGATATGTGCCCCTTATCTTCATATCCTTCCTTATTTTCTTGATTCCCTTCCTTAAGTTAACAATTTTCCTTAATCCTTTGATATGCTAACCAAAATAACATGGTCAACACTTACCATATATGCTCTTGGCCGACACTTGCTATACATGTGCGAAAAATTAAAATAAAATTCATCTAGATGCTAAACAAGGATTCAACCTCTCCCTCAAGCTACAACTTATGCGCCAACACCACCATGCCATATACTCATTTTATGTCACTTATTAACACTTAATTTAACTTAAGTATTAATGACTCTTGCTTCTCTTCAATAAATTCTCAAATATTAAATTTATTCCTTACCCAAATTATGCTATACTCTTCTTTAGGACTTCAATAAACACGAAAATAAAAGTAAGAAATTTTCCTTTAAAATCTAAACACCAAATCATGCAATATATATATACTCAGATTTTTAGGGTGTTACACTTAATTTCAAAGTCATGAGGTGCTATACCTTAACTTATTGGGTAAAGCACTTTATTTCTTTGTGATAAGTGAGTCCTGGTTTTCTTTCTAATAAAAGGATCATATTTTCTAATTTTCTTAATTTTCAATATTCGGACATGATTTTATCGATTAGGTACTAATTTTGTGCGTTATGAGGGTGCTAACCCTTCCTCATACGTAACCAACTCCCGAACCCGTTTTCTTGTTTTTGTGGACCAAAATTGAGTGTTTTTAAAATAAAACGTTTTACAAGGTGATCCAATCACACCTAAGTAAAAAAGTTTGGTGGCGACTCCCGTTTTTGTTTTTAAAGTTGATCCCCATTTTCTAAAAACCGATTTTAAAATGGTTTCGACAATATGCATAAATGGTAAATATAACGCCCTCACCCATTCCTGTTGTAAGAATTGAGTTACGAGATGATACAGCAAATGAAGGAACAAACACATGTGAATTTAGATCACGAATTCATTTAAAAATTCAATAATTCTCATATATTCATTCTAAATCATGCTTTGTAAACAAAATCGGAATTAAATCCAGCTTACAAAAGCTCTAAAATCATCTCGAAAAAAAATGACTATTCTAAAACTTTTAAAAAAAGAAAGGGTAATTGTGTAAAATCGAGGTCACACGACTGTGTGCCCAGGCCGTGTAACGGGTTTAAATCATGTAGTATTGGAGTCACACGACCGCGTATCTAGGCTACGTAACTAACTGTGACCGTGTAGCTCAAAGTGAAAAAATTCAACAAAAGTCACATGGCTGCGTAGTTGGTCGTGCAACTAACTGGGGCTGTGTGAAAAGTTAAGTGACCAAATCTACAATACTCAAATAGGCGCGTGGCCAGCCCGTGTGGCCAACGGAAACCGTGTGTACAAATTCTCCTTAAATTCCAATAAGCACACGATCGTTTCACCTGCCTATATGTGACACACTACTGCGTGTGAGCTCGTGTGATGCAAAAAATAGGCTGTTTGGTGCATACAACAAACCAACCCTCCAAAGTGACCTAAAATGCATTCTTCAACCAATCAAAACTGTTCAAAACATCCACGTTTCCAAGCCAAAACATGAATCACAAAAACTCCCTAAGCGTACAAACAATATGCTACATTTTTTGTAAGAGTATGCCCAAAGATCAATCATGAGATGTGTAACGCCCCAAACCCAGCCCAAAACACCACAGCCGAATTCGGAATGTTACTGGGCTAAATGTTTAAAAAGAGTTCACTTTGGAGGTAACTATAGCTTAAGAGTTCTAAAGTAAATCTCTCATTTATGAAAATTTTATCTATTGAAAGAAATTCCGTGAAAACAAGTAGTTTCTGAAAAAAAAAAATACGAATTTTAAAACTTAAATTTGGTGTTTAAGTCGCAAATGTTTCAAAGTCATTTCTAGATAATGATCTGATAATATTTCTAACTTAAACCATAATAAAAATCCCAAAACATTTATAGCGGCCTTATTACAACAAAATTTATCCCAAAAGTACTTGAAATTTAAAATATAAATAGAAATATAAATAAATTACGCATGGCCACCTCGAATCCACTCCAGCCCGGTCCAAAAACTCATGTGCTACCTACATTGTTTGAGAACAACAAAGTGAGTCATTTTGACTCAGTGTGTAATTAGTCCACATATTTCCACGAGTGGGCTTAGCCCAAAACCACATTAAACCACATACCACGGATAGTAATAATGCAAAATGTTAGCCCAACCCAGACTAATATCCAGCCGCTGCACACCACTCATATAACCATCCGCCGCACACCAGGGGATTACTAAATCGACCCTCTATCCGCTACACACCACTTTGGTAGTACACTGCTCAAAGTCCACTTAGTGGTCTAGCCACTGATCCACGTGATTAATAACACAAATATCCATGATGAGACTCAAGGTCGTCATCAATCCACGATGTAGCTCAAGGCTAACATCAATCCACGATGAGGCTCAAAGCCATCATCAATCCACGTACATAAATGTACACGCTTCCCCTTATTCAATATATATCGATCCCCATGCACATGCATCATATTATAATGATATGGCAATATAACGTATGGACATACTAGATAGGCACATATGACATGCTAACATGTATCCACAATAATTAACCACAAGCACAACATAGATAGTATACTAACCTGGTTACTGGTTTACCCGAATTAGGTAATAGCATCACCACAGCCACTATTTCGGCTATCACTCATATTACATATTTTAATTAAAGTAAGTAAGTAAATCGTGTGTTAATTTCACACCTAAGAACCTGAAGAACTAAACTATCGATCTCCTTCACGTCCTCACTCGAAGAGATCACAGTGATCTGCTTATCTATGTCGGACGCTCGCCCATAGCCCGGAGGCTAACCCGAACCACTGAAACTGATCGCTTCTTGAACTTAGGGGTAGGGACTACGTGTCCAACCCCTTCCTCTCCTTGGTTGGTACCCACATCCATCGAATAATAACTTAATCAGAAGACCCGGTTAAACACTAAATCAGATCTAAATGAGACTAAATAATCATGTTAATCGAATATCCTTACCAATGTTGATCAAAATCCCAAAGGTTCTCACTTGTACTTGAAAGTTGTCGAGATCCCTACATGAATCATGTTAGATTCGGCTCTAACACATATGGACAAGAAAGAGTGGCCTTCGGCCTAACGTTATCATCTCCTTACCTTGCTTGATCAGATCCGAAAGATCTCTTACACTCCTAACGCTGGCTTTAACAAAAGAGTCACGAGGTTAAGGCCTTATATAGATTCGGCCATCACCCAAGAAACCGAATGGAACTTTTAGTTTCAGTAACCCAAAAAGGAAAGAACAAGATTCAAAATAGAAGAGAACCCCCTTACCACAATATTAGAAATTGACTGGAAGAGTTGGCACCAGATGAATGACGGTGCTTCATAAGAGATGGCTTGTAATCAATGAACAAAAGAAGAGTTAGCAATGACCAACAGGTTCGGTTATGGTAGAAAGTGAGGGGTAAGATTTGGTTCTTGAAATAGGAATGAAGGTTTAAGGTTATTGAGATGAAAAGAATAGAGGAGATGGGAGGATTATGGTTCAGCTAGAGAGGCTTCAAGAATGAAAAGGGAACTTCAAATGAAATAGGAGAATATGCGGCACACTCGGCTCTTGAAGATGAGAAGAAAAGGATGAATAAAGTGACCCTAATGGTCTTCTAAGTTTCGGCCAAGAGCCAAAAGAGATAAATAATTGAAAATGCCAAATGGTTTTCGGCACAAAAATTAGAGGAGAGAAAAAGAAAATGCCACAAGATGAAAACAAAAAAAAAAAAAAAACCAAAAGAGAACCTATGCTCTAAGGAATTTCGGCACACATAATCCCTTCCAAAATCGAATGCTCCCTCACCCCTTTTGCCACTACAAGATTTGTCTACATACTCCCAAGTCTTCACTCCCCATGATTTCCTCCTCAAATCCCTCTACAACACCCATTCAAATGAGTTTGACTCATTCAAACTCCACAAATGCCTCCCCACCACCTGTTCGATTTTGTTTGACTCATTCCACCTCCACCTTTCAAGTGCCCAAGCCGAATCCAACTCTCCACTCCCCTTTGACGCAAAGACAACCCCAAAATGCTAACCATGCTATTCGAACCTCTCCCCCATTGCAACTCTCTTTGACGGAAACTCCCCTGCACCCTAGGCATTACCTTACCACTCCACCACTTCCTTTCTTATGTCAAAACTTACCACTTTAAATCCCTTAAGGCCTAATTCCCCTAGCTCTCCCCTGAAGGCTCCAAACCAGCAATTTCTACTAAGGCTTCTACCTAACCCCAAGGTTCCCCGAAGCCCCTAAACACACTCGAACAACATACAGGGCATACTAACACACGGATATGATTGAAATGCGTGACCCCTAAATCCCAGATGTTACAGTTCTACCCCTTAAAGAAATTTCGGCCTCAAAATTACCTAGTCAAAATAAGTGAGGGTATTGCTGTCTCATCGTCTCCTCCAGCTCCCACGACGCTTCTTCTGAACTATGATTCTGCCACAGTACCTTGACTAGAGGAACTGATTTCCTCCGCAGAACCTTCACATCTTGCTCCAAAATCCAAATTGGCTCCTCTTCATAGGACAAGTCTGGCTTCAACTCAACTTCCTCCACTGGCACCACGTGAGACGGATCCGATCGGTATCGATGTAGCATCGAGACGTGGAATACATCATGCATCTGCTTCAGTTCTGAAGGCAATTCTAGCTGATACGCCACTGGTCCAACTCGCTTCAAAACCCGATAAGGTCCTATAAACCTGGGACTCAACTTACCCTTACGTCTAAATCTCATCACCTTCTTCCAAGGTAAAACTTTCAGGAAAACCCGATCACCCACTGCAAATTCTATCTCTTTCCGCTTAAGATCTGCATACGACTTCTGTCTGTCAGATGCCTCATTCAATCTAGCTCAAATTACCTTAACTTTCTCCTCTGCTTCTGCCACTATCTCCGGGCCCAAAACATAATGCTCACCTAGTTCTGTCAACAAGTAGGAGTCCGACACCTTCGTCCATACAATGCTTCATATGGTGCCATTTGAATACTAGCCTGATAACTGTTATTGTACGCGAACTCTGCTAAAGGCAAGAACTCCTCCCAACTATCTCTGAAGTCGATAACACATCCCCTCAACATATCTTATAATACTTGAATTACCCTTTTAGACTGGCCGTCCGTCTGAGGATGAAATGCCGTGCTGAAGTCCAATCTGGTGCCCAAAGCCTGATGCAACGCCCTCCAAAACCGCGACGTAAATCTAGGATCCCTATCCGATATGATTGATACTGGTACCCCATGCAGTCTCACAATCTCTGCTACATACAATCTCGCCAACCTCTGCAGAGAGTAATCCATACGAACAGGTATGAAATGAGTAGATTTTGTCAACCGATCCACAATCATCCATACCGAGTCTTTCTTAGTAGGCGTAAGAGGAAGCCCACTAATGAAATCCATCGTGATTCTCTCCCACTTCCACTACGGAATCTTCACCAGTTGCAGCAACCCCGAAGGCACTTGATGTTCGACTTTGGCCTGCTGACACATCAACCACTTCTTCACAAATTCTGTAACTTCCCGCTTCAATCCAGGCCACCAAAACTGATTTCGCAAATCCCTATATAACTTACTCCCTCCAGGATGCATAGCGTAAGGGCTATTATGCAATTCCCGAAGAATCTTTTGCCTCAATTCCACGTCTTTTGGCATACAAACCTACCTCGAAAACACAAAACTCCGTCGCTGTTTACACTGTAATCTTCTAATCCCCCATTCTATACTTGCAGAAGTCTCACACTTAAAACATCATCTACCAACTGTTTCTCTTTTACCTGACTCAACCATGTCGGCTTCACCTGCAGCTTTACTAACAAACTTCCGTCATCATAAAGGCTAAGATGAGTGAACATCGCCCCCAGGTCCAACACTACTTTTCGACTTAGCGCATCCGCCACTATATTTGTCTTACCCGGGTGATACTCAATCGAGCAGTCGTAATCCTTCAACAGCTCCACCCACCTTCGCTGTCTCAAGTTCAGCTCCTTCTGAGTCAACAGATACTTTAAACTCTTATGTTCTGTGTAGATCATCGACTTCTCTCCATACAGGTAATCCTCCACACTTTCAAAGCGAAAACCACCGCAGCCAACTCTAGATCATGCATCAGATAGTTAACTTCATGTGGTCTCAACTGTCGAGGCGCATAGGCAACAACTTTCCCTTCCTGCATCAGTACACAACCTAACCCCGTATAAGAAGCATCACAATATACCATAAAATCTTTCCCCGTCGCAGGCTGAATTAAAATCGGAGCTTCTATCAAAACCCTTTTTAGCTTCCCAAAACTTTTCTGCTGCTTGTCCGACCACACAAAAGGTACCTCCTTCCTTAACAACTTAGTCAGAGGTGCTGCTATCGAAGAAAATCCTTCAACAAATCTTCTATAGTAACCCGCTAACCCCAAGAAACTGCGAATCTTCGCCACTGACTTAGGTGGTTTCAAATCCAATACTACCTCGATCTTCCGAGGATCCACTCTTATCCCTTCCGCAAATACCACATGACCCAGAAAAGAAACTTCCCTTAACCAAAACTCGCACTTGCTAAACTTGCCGTACAACTTCTTTTCCCTTAATACTTGCAGAACCACCCGTAGATGCGCATCATGATCCTCTTCTATCTTAGAATAAACTAGAATGTCGTCTATGAGCACCACGACAAACTGGTCTAAATAGGGTTGAAAAACCCGATTCATCATATCCATGAACGTAGCCGGTGCGTTCGTTAACCCGAACGGTATTACCAGGAATTTATAGTGCCCGTATTGAGTCTGAAACGCCATCTTATGGATATCAGCTTCCTTCACCTTAAGCTGGTGATACCCTGACCTCAAATCTATCTTCGAAAAGACCACAGCCCCTTTGAGCGGGTCAAACAAGTCATCCATCCTCGGCAGCGGGTACTTGTTCTTGATCGTTAGCTTATTCAACTGGCGGTAATCTATGCACATACGCATAGATTCATCCTTCTTCTTTACGAACAACACTGGTGCTCCCTATGAGACACACTGGGTCGAATGAAATCGCGATCTAGTAACTCTTAGATTTGGGCTTTAAGCTCAACCAACTCCTTTGGTGCCATCCTGTAAGGAGCGATAGACACCGGCGCTGTACCTGGCAGCAGGTCTATTCCAAACTCCATCTCCCGATCCGGAGGCAACCTTGGAAGTTCTTCCGAAAACACATCCACAAATTCCTTTACTATTCTAACTTCCCCTATAGTGGCTTCCTTCGTATCCAAAGCACTAACAAATATTAAGAACACCCTGCACCCTTTCTTCACCATCTTTTCCGCCTTAAGAGCAGACACTACATTAGACAAATAGTCCCTTCTCTCACCTAGCACCACAACCTCATCGTCCTCGAAAGTCTTCAACATCATGCGCTTAGCAGCACAGTCCAGATTCGCACGATACCTCACTAACCAGTCCATGCCTAGGATCAAGTCAAATTCTCTGAATGGCAGCTCCATCAAGTCAGCTGGAAACACTGACCCCTGAACCTCTATAGGTACATCTCTAAAGAGTTTATCTGGCACTACTGATTGCCCTAAAGAACTAAGTACAAACATCTTCCTAGAGGTAATTTTAGGTTTCACATTCAAGGTTCCAGACACCATACTAGCAATGTAAGAGTGCATCGACCCAACATCAATCAATGCAGTAAAGGGTAACCTAAATATGAGGAATGTACCCGTGATAACGTCTGGTGCATCCCCCTCCTCACGACGTCTGGATGCGTAAACCAACCCAGGTTGTATTGCATCTGAGCCCTCAGCACCTCTACCCGGTGCTCCATGACCTCGACTAGAACCATTCCCACCTTGGTTCGGCCCACGTCCTCTCTGCATCTATTGACCACCTCTACCATGCTGCACATACCCCTGGCTTACTGACCGAGTCCTAGCCATGCCCTAAGGATAGTTCTTAATCAGATGGTCCCTCGACCCACATTTGTAACACTCTTTACTCCTTCCCCAGCATTCTCCTACATGAGACCTTCCACACTGAGCACACGGACGAAACTGATTCCCAGTAGCTGGCATAGAAATACGAACAGGACCCTCAACCCTGGGCTTTTTTTAAAAAACCCCCTGATGACGTTGTCGGTCTAAAACTTTTCTTATTTTTGCCCCTGTCCTTATCCCTGTCGTGCCTCTCCGCTTGCTTAACCTCTTCGGCTATCCTACCCTTTTCCACCAGAATAGCAAAGTCCCGCTCTCGCTGAGGAGATATCAACACCCACAGCTCATTCTGCAGCCCATCATCGAATCTCACATAGTGCTCGTAGTTGGTTGTAACCATTCCTCTAGCATACCGGCTTAATCGTAAGAATTCTGCCTCATATTCAGTTACTGTCTTACCCCCTTGTACTAGGTTTAGAAACGCCTTCCTCTGTGCGTCTATATAACTAGCCCCGATGTACTTCCCTTTGAACTTCACCTTAAAGAAACCCCAATCTACTTAATCTGCCGGAGTACCCTCTTTGATAGTGAGCCACCATTGGTAGGCCTCATCTCGAAGTAAAGAAACGGCGCCCTTCAACTTCTCTTCAACTGTGCAGTCCAAGTCATCCATGATCCTCTCAGCTGCTTCTAACCAATACTCCTCCATGCTCAGAGCTACCCCAGAGACACCTCTGAATGCCTTAGCTTCGTTCGATCGTAGTCGTTCAGACATGGACTTCCTAGCCCCAGAACCCACGTTTGATCCCGCAACTCTCTCTAAAACCCGCAACATGGCCTGAAACACTGTGTCGTCTCGACTCGTCTGATCTTGAAACTCGGCTTCCACAGCTGGCGGCATCATTTCATTCCCCGATCCATGATCAGACCCCACTGGTTTTGATATAGTCATCCTACCTCTACCACTCCCACGTGTATTACGTCCACGTCCCCTAGAACTCATGTCTATCATCGCATCTCAATCTATTTTAAGAAATTTTATGCATTAGCTTTTTGTTCCACTGGTTATCCGCGAACAATTTTATGTAAAGAAGTTCGATAGTGGTTCTTTCGATTTCAAGGTTATCGTCTCAAGTCTACTGCCCTAACTTAGAGAATCACATTCATTCATCATCAACACCCACAAACTCAAATTCACCACTAGGGCATTTTCGCCCGTTCACTACCTAGGGGTATTTTCATAATTTATCTTATAGGGGTATTTTTCAAAATTTTCCAAAAATAGGGTGTCCTGGTGATTTTACAAAATAAAGGTATTTTGGTGATTTTATAAATCAAGGGTACTTCAAAAATTTTACAAACTAAGGTATTTTAATAATTTTTAGAAATCGAGGGTGATTTGGAAATTTTATCAAAATAGGGTATTCAGTCCCTTACGGGTTTTAATTATAAATTTTGGCCCGTTAACAAGTCCTCACGGTTAAGGTGAACAATCACTACGCACCAGATAGGATTCCAGAGAAGAGGAGGTGAGTCGCTAGGACTGCTTAAATACCAAGCTCATTCTGAATCCATGTCTAGACATGTGCATGCTTGTTACCACACTTGAACTCTGCGACTTGCTCTCGGGTTTGGTGAAATAGATTAAGTCTTATGAAGTTTAGTGTTGGGGTAACCTAATTCTAGGGTTCAATAGTTCCTAACTTACTAATCTACGGTCCCATAAAACCTATTAATCACGCAACAATTTTGAGTACTTACCTGGCAGACTTGGGCTGGAGATGTGGGTGCCATGCTAGAAATAAACCTAAATAGTTTATAAAAATTCATGTTTTGAAGAAACCTATCTCTGAAAAAACATTTTGAGCCTAAAAACCCTCAAAGTCGAGTTTTAAATCGGGGTCTGATACCAAATTGTAACGCCCCAAACCTGGCCCAAAACACCACAGCCGAATTCAGAATGTTGCTGGGGTAAATGTTAAAAAAGAGTTCACTTTGGAGGTAACTATAACTTAAGAGTTCTAAAGTAAATCTCTCATTTATGAAAAATTTATCTATTGAAAGAAATTTCGTGAAAACGAGTAGTTTCTGAAAAAAATACGAATTTTAAAACTTAAATTTGGTGTTTAAGTTGCAAATGTATCAAAGTCATTTCTAGATAATGATCCGATAATAGCTCTAACTTAAACCATAATAAAAATCCCAAAACATTTATAGCGGCCTTATTACAACAAAATTTATCCCAAAAAGTACTTGAAATTTAAAATATAAATAGAAATATAAATAGCTTCTGCATGGCCACCTCGAATCCACTCCAGCCCGGTCCAAAAACTCATGTGCTACCTACATTGTTTGAGAACAACAAAGTCAGTCATTTTGACTGAGTGTGTAATTAGTCCACATATTTCCACGAATGGGCTTAGCCCAAAACCACATTAAACCACATACCACGGATAGTAATAATGCAAAATGTTAGCCCAACCCAGCCTAATATCCAGCCGCTACACACCACCCGTATAACCATCCACCACACACTAGGGGATTACTAAATCGACCCTCCATCCGCTACACACCACTTTAGCAGTACACTGCTCAAAGTCCACTTAGTGGTCTAGCCACTAATCCACGTGATTAATATCACAAATATCCATGATGAGACTCGAGGTCGTCATCAATCCACGATGTAGCTCAAGGCTAACATCAATCCACGATGAGGCTCAAAGCCATCATCAATCCACGTACATAAATGTACACGCTTCCCCTTATTCAATATATACCGATACCCATGCACATGCATCATATTATAATGATATGGCAATATAACGTATGAACATACTAGATAGGCACATATGACATGCTTACATGTATCCACAATAATTAACCACAACCACAACATAGATAGTATACTAACCTGGTTACCGATTTACCCAAATTAGGTAATAGCATCACCACAGCCACTATTTTGGCTACCACTCATATTACATATTTTAATTAAAGTAAGTAAGTAACTCGTGTGTTAATTACACACCTGAGAACCTGAAGAACTAGACTATCGATCTCCCTCACGTCCTCACTCGAAGAGATCACAGTGATCTGCTTATCTATGTCAGACGCTCGCTCACAGCCCGGAGGCCAATCCTAAATCGCTGAAACTGACCGCTTCTTAAACTTAGGGGTAGGGACTACGTGTCCAACCCCTTTCTCTCCTTGGCTGGTACCTGCATCCATTAAATAACAACTTAATCAGAAGACCTGGTTAAAAACTAAATCAGATCTAAATGAGACTAAATAATCATGTTAATTGAATATCCTTACCAACGTCGATCCAAATCCCAAAGGTTCTCACTTGTACCTGAAAGTTGTCGAGATCCCTACATGAATCATGTTAGATTCGGCTCTAACACATATGGACAAGAAAGAGTGGCCTTCGGCCTAACATTATCATCTCCTTACCTTTCTTGATCAGATCCCAAAGATCTCTTACACTCCTAACGCTGGCTTCAACAAAAGAGTCACGAGGTTAAGGCCTTATGTAGATTCAGCCATCACCCAAGAAGTCGAATGGAACTTTTAGTTTCAGTAACCCAAAAAGGAAAGAACAAGATTCAAAATAGAAGAGAACCCCCTTACCACAATATTAGAAATTGACTGGAAGAGTTGGCACCACATGAACGACGGCGCTCCCTAAGGGATAGCTTGTAATCAATGAACAAAAGAAGAGTTAGCAATGATCGACAGGTTCAGTTATGGTAGAAAGTGAGGGGTAAGATTCGGTTCTTAAAATAGGAATGCAAGTTTAAGGTTATTGAGATGAAAAGAAGAAGGGAGATGGGAGGATTATGGTTTGGCTAGAGAGGCTTCAAGAATGAAAAGGGAACTTCAAATGAAAGAGGAGGATATACGACACATTCGGCTCTTGAAGATGAGAAGAAAAGGATGAATAAAGTGACCCTAATGGTCTTCTAAATTTCAGCCAAGAGTCAAAAGAGACAAAGAATTGAAAATGCCAAATGGTTTTCGGCACAAAAACTAGAGGAGAGAAAAAGAAAATGCCATAAGATGAACATAAAAAAAAACCAAAAGAGAACCTATGCTCTAAGGAATTTCGGCACACATAATCCCTCCCAAAACTGAATGCTCCCTCACCCCTTTTGCCACTACAAGATTCGGCTACACACTTCCAAGCCTTCACTCCCCACGATTTCCTCCTCAAATCCCTCTACAACACCCATTCAAATGAGTTTGACTCATTCAAACTCCACAAATGCCTCCCCACCACCTGTTCGAATTTGTTTGACTCATTCCACCACCACCTTTCAAGTGCCCAAGTCGAATCCAACTCTCCACTCCCCTTTGACGCAAAAACATGCCCAAAATGCTAACCATGCTATTCGAACCTCTCCCCCCTTGTAACTCCCTTTGACGCAAACTCTCTTGCACCCTAGGCGTTACCTTGCCACTCCACCACTTCCTTTCTTGTGTCAAAACTTACCACTTTAAATCCCTTAAGGCCTAATTCCCCTAGCTCTCCCCTAAAGGCTCCAAACCAGCAATTTCTACTAAGGCTTCTACCTAACCCCAAAGTTCTCCGAAGCCCCCAAACACACTCGAACAACATATAGAGCATACTAACACACGGATATGATTAAAATGCGTGACCCCTAAATCTCGGATGTTACAAGATTATTGTAATAACATACTTGATTTACCATGTTTATTAATATAAAGCGTTGTCATTATTATTTCAGTTTTTCCTTGTACATCTGTGTGTACAAATAAACTATTTTATAATAATGTCCTAAGAATAATATGATTATTCTTAAAAGATCCTTAGTCAAGTATTATTGTTGACTAGGACAACAATAATGCATTAAGACTAACATGTTGTTGATTGATGATAAAGAGTTGTCATTGATATGGAGTGTCAAAATCAATGCATGAATATGTGTGTTAGAGAACAACATATTGACCGACTGCTATGAGTATGTTTCTTGGATTATTATGTAATTGTGACAACATTACTCATAGTGATTAATATGTATATGATCCTCGACTTGAGATAATCATTATCCCAACATCGTGAGTCGATATTTTGATACATCAAACATACATCAGAATCGGTTGTTCTATAAAGGTGATGTTGGATATACCACAATCTATGTAGAGGGATATTGTTGATCAATATAAGATAAATCCCTCCCACATAATGGGAGTAATATCTTAGGCCACTTGATTGAGTGAGACTAGAAATGCATGGCCATGCTTAAATAAGTTGACATGAGATGTCATACTAATTTGTATATCATAGTCTACTCAAGATATCAAGAAACATGGGATGGACTATACAAGTGTGACTATTCCATGATTTGTATCCATTCCAGAGATAAAGGACTTAAGGATTAATGCATGAAAGGTTAATCACAAAAAGTTATGTCGAATCATGACTTCTTGTAACTTAGGTAGCAATGATGCATTGCTAGATGCCACTCATTATTTATGACATTAGAATCGTTCTAGTATTACTGCTAACGTTACAAGAACCTACAGGGTCACACCCTATGGTTGAAATGAATGGAATAAAACATATTTGGTATTGTGTTTGATTGTCACATGAATTAAATTAATTAAAGAATTAATTTAATTGGGCAATCAAATATTGAATATATTATATGTACAAGGATGTTGCACACATAATGAGAATTAATATATGAATTTGGTTCAGATATAAATTTAAATAAATATAGTTTATCAAATCCATGTTATAATTAATGTAATTATAACTTTTGGGTATTATTAATGTAATTATAATTTTCGATTAAAACATTATTATATTTATTTAATTTTATAATTCATCAAAGATATACCGATTATAAAAGGTAATAGGTGATACAAAACTTATTAAGAAAAACCCTAAGAATTTGCTTGAAAAAGTCTAGCAGCCGTCAAGCAAATAAAAAAGCGCTAAAATAGTTTTGGAGTTTTCTATCGTTCACAGTCAAACCGAGTGGATTACGTAGAGGCTGACATCGTAAAGGTTGCGGCTTGGTTCGACAGTAGATCAGAACTCTTGTTGCCGAGACGTCGCTGTCTACTCAGATTGAAGTTTCGATAATGTAACATCCTGAATTAATGGGCCTGTGCGTTTAATGTATGGTTATGCTTAATGTGAGTGTTAGGGATCCAGAAGGGGCTCAGGAATTGGGCCGAGGCCTTAGTTGAATTTATGTTTAGACACTCTAGTGGAAAATCAGTTAGAATAGGGCTTAAAAGATGTTATCTGTGTTTTAAAACACAAATGGGCTTGTGGCCCAGTGGCAAAATGGCGCCACTTAGAAAGCAATGAGGTGGCGTCAACTGAGTAGGCCAAATTCAAGTTGCATGAAGCCTAATTCTTTTAATTAAAGTTAGCTAAATTTCGGCAATTAATTAGGTGGAGTTGGATGACAACAAGGCATAAAAATAGGAGAATTTATCCAAGTGGATAATACAGATAATATGGCAGATAAAGGGAGAAAATTTAGGATCTAATCTGCTGGTCACAGTAGTGGCCGAATTTCCAACTCTAGGGGAAGGAGGAAATCAGTTTTGATGAGACTAAAGGGGTGCCAAAATTTCCCTTATTTATTAATTAGTTTTAGTTTTTAAAAGAGGGCAATTCCGACTTTGGTTAGTGTGTGTGCCAAAAATTGGATTAGAAAATAGGGCACTTCTTAATTTCGGGATTTATTCTCATTCTCTTCTCTTAGTTGTTTCTTTTCTCATAAAGCCAAAAACTCCTAAAAGTTTCATCTTCTTCTTCTCTTCTATTATAGCCGAATGCCTTACTATCCATTCATTCTTTTTCTTCCGGTCGATTTCTTCATTAAAAGCCAAAACTTTCCTGCCGATTTCTTCATTAAAAGCCGAAATCTTCCTGCTGATTTCTTCATTAAAAGCCAAAACATTCCTGCCGATTTCTTCATTAAAAGCCAAAATCTTCCTACCGATTTCTTCATTAAAAGCCAAATATCCCATATTGAGGTAAGTGTCGACTCTTATTATTCCTTAAGATCTCTTTCGGTTTTTAGGGGCCAAGGTCGAATGGCCACTTGGTTTGTTAAGGCTGTCGATAGGGCTAATATTCCCTATCTTTTTATGTTTTGGGCGGCATTTTGGGATTTGTAGGAGACCTGATCGTTTTGGTTCTTAAGTCAGGAATCATTAACTTTCGAACCATATCTCTTCTTTCGGGATTTCTAGGTAAGGGATCTCTACTCTATGAATATACATTTGTGTTAGTATTCGATACAATGTTTTAATCTAGTTTGTTGACTAAGATCTATTCCATGGATACAAACGCTAGTCAACGAAAGAGGGAATTGGATTCGTAAATCTAACCCCTAGATTTAAGAAGCGAGCGGTGTCAGCAGTTCGGGATTGGCCACCGGGTTGTGGACCGGCTTCAGAATAGAATCTTAGACTGTTAGTAGACGTAGCGGCTACTGATAGTGTCGACATAGAAAGTACTGTCCTGTTGGTAATCAGGTGTGTAGATCTCTATCACACTAGTTAATATGTATTATATGTATGTTATGGGCTAAAAGCCAGAAAATGAGGCTGTATAAACAGTCGTATTACCTAGAAAGGGTAGGCAAGGGATGCCAGGTACGTAATCATAGAAACTTCTCTATGTGTATCGAGGTATGTGAAAGCATGTGATCAGTTTAGATAGGTTAATGTTTCGATTCTTGCATGTATGTATGCATGGGATGGGATTGATATGATGAAGGGGAGCAGGTCGTATAGCGATCGATGGCATTTCCACATAGGTCACATAGTGATCGGTCTTTATGACAGGTAGCACAGTTATCGATATGGTGTGTAGGGGATGAAGGGTTGACTGTAGAAATCCCCACGGTGTGATGGTTGGTACGGGGGTGTGTAGAGGATGGACTCTTAGGTTTGGGATGGGCCATGTTGCATGTAAATATATTCTGTTGCCATTGTGAATGGGCCTAGGCCCATAATGTGTTTGTGGGCCCAAGGTATTTATGTGTTTTCGGGATTTGCACACTGAGTCTTGGTGACTCACCCTTTTATTTTTTCCCAAATTTTTAGATGAGCAGTAGATCGTGGACATGGGAGCTGAGGCGGACTCGAGGGTCTATCAAGTTTTTTTTTATTATCTTCATAGACTATCTTCGATTTTTTTTCTCTAAGTTTAAATTTGGGACTATTTTTGTAATAAGTCCTCCATAACTTAGGTTATCATTTTATATATATATTTTTATTTATCTTATCACATCCTACAATCTCATGTTCTCAAAGTCTTAATTACAAAGCGAAACTAAAATGGGTTTTTCAAGCATGTCCAACGCAAAATTCAAAGTTTCTTCAAAATATCATAATTAATGATTAATCGGTTAAAATAAGCTGAGATTTTCAAAACCCATCAAAGCAAAGTTTTCAGCATTCAACCCGTAGCATACCAGATCTGGTCTTGACGTATGGGCCGGGATTTGTAAAAGTGATGTAAGTTTGAGAAAAGTTCAATTGAGATATGGCCTTCGAGTCTACCGGCACCCGATCCACACAGGTAAGTATCCTAAACTCATTATGTGATATGCATGTTGGGCTTAATGGGCTCTATAGGGACGTAGGCTAGTATGCTAGAGTTTATGGACTTTAGGTTTAGTACAAACAATTCTTCAAATCTCATAAGACTTAATTTCTAATTAAACATGTCTATGAACAATTCACAAGGTTAGGGTGTCGTAACAGGCATACGCATGTCTAGGAATGGATCCAAGAAGAGCTTGGTATTTAAACGGCCCTAGCGGCTCACCTCCACTTTTCTAGAATCCTACCTAGTGCGTAGTAGTTGTTCACTCTAACCGAGAGGGCTTGTTGACGAGCCAAAACTTATAACTAAAACCCACAAGGGACCAACCACCCTATTTTTGTAAAATTATCCCTAGTTTTGTAAAATTTCTGAAATTCCCTTGATTTGTGAAAACTTCCCAAAATACCTCTAGTTGACAAAATTATCAAATACCCCCGGTTGGCAGAATTACCGAAATAACCCCAGGTTGCAAAATTACTAAAATACCCCTATTTTGTAAAATCACCAAGATACCCTATTTTGGAAAATTAAAAAAATATGCCTGTAGGATAAAATTACGAAAATACCCCTAGGTAGTGAAATGACAAAAATACCTTTATGTGATGAATGTGAGTTCATGGATGCTACTTGTATGTTGATGTGTAATGGTTGAATGTATGCGGATTCTAGAGCTAGGAAATACAAACTTAAGAACTGAACCTTGTAGATAGAGTTTGAATTCGAAAGAACTACAGTTAAAACTACTTTCCATAAGATTGTTCATTATTAATCAGTGGAAGAAATTAATAATTCATAAAACTTCTAATCAGATAAATGCGAATCGGTAGAATGAGCACTAGAGGACGTGGTGTGCGTGGCCGAGGTAGAGGCAGGATTGCTATGTCAGAACCGGTAGGGTCTGGTCACGAGTCAGAGAATGAGGTACCAGTGCCACCAGCTGTGGAGGCAAAATTCCAGGATCAGACGGCCGAAGATGATGCAGTATCTCAGGCGATGTTAAGGGTTTTATAGAGAGTTACTAGGGTAGGTATGGGCACAGGAGCCCGAAAATCTGTGCCGGAGCGACTTAGAGCCAATGGAGCAGAAGTGTTTAGGGGAGTTTTTGGTATAGCCCCGAGTACAGCTGAGTATTGGTTGGAGGCAATTGAACGCATAATAGATGATCTGGATTTCACGGAAGAAGAGAAGTTGAAAGGAGTAGTGTCTCTTCTCTGGGACAAAGCTTATCAATGGTGGCTTACGGTTAAGGATGGTGCAGTGGCTGACCGTATCACCTGGGATTACTTCAGAACGGCATTCCAGAGTAAGTACATTGGAACGAGTTATGTGGATACGCAGCGTAGAGCATTTCTGAATCTGGTTTAGGAAGTAGGTCAGTGGCGGCGTATGAAGCAGAATTCTTACGCTTGTGCCATTATGCTCGAGGGATAGTGGCCACAGAACATGAACGGTGTGTTCAATTTGAAGATGGCCTGAAGGATGATTTACATGTTTTGATAGCTCCATAGCGAGAGAGGGAATTTACTGTGCTTGTGGAGAAGGCTAAGATAGCCGAGGAGGTAAAACGAATGAAAAAGCTGAATCAAGATAAGGATAGACGTGGAAGTAAGAGGAATTTTGGATCGTCAGGAGCATCTAGGCGTACTCAGAAAAGACCTAGGTCAGATAGGCCGAACTGGGTGGAGAGACCAGCTGCTAACCAGACACGGAGGTGTGTTCGCTATGGTAAACTTCATGTAGGTGAGTGTTGGGTAGGTAGTGGAAAGTGCTTTAGGTGTGGATCTTTGGACCATCAGATTAAAGATTGTCCACAGCCACGGAGCGATGTAGGACCTGCAGGGCAGGGAAATGCTCAGCCAGGTAAAGGGGGTCAGTAGCCGTAGACGAGTCGTGGTCCAGCCAGAGGTGGTAACGATTTTGGTCGGGGCCATGGAGCACCAAGCCGAGGGACAGAAAACGCTGAAGTGAGACAGCCAGGGTTAGTCTATGTTGCCAGATGTCGTGAGGAGGATGACACACCGGATGTTATAATCGATACATTTTTAATACATGGTTTGGCTTACACTGCATTGATTGACATTGGGTTGACACATTCATATGTTTGCTAGTAGTGTGTCTGGAACTTTAAGTTTAGATTCCGAGATCACCCCTAGGGCGATGACTGTAATTAGCCCATTAGGACAATCTGTGGTAGTAGATAAACTCTATCGGGAAGTACCCCTAGAAGTTTAGGGAATAGTTTTCCGGACAGATCTGATGGAATTACCGTTCGAGGAGTTTGACTTAATATTAGGCATGGGCTAGCTAGTGAAGTATCAAGCTAATTTAGATTATGCAGCCAAGCGTATGGTGTTAAAAACCCCTGAGGGTGGTGAAGTGTTGGTGATAGGAGAAAGGGGGAACTATATGTCAAATGTAGTAACTGCCCTAAGAGCAGAAAGGATGGTGAGAAAAGGATGCGAGGCAGTTTTAATGTTTGTTCGGGCTTTGGAAGCCAAATACCTATCTGTTGGGGACATTAGGACGATGAAAAAATTTCTTAATGTTTTCCCAGAAGAGCTTCCGGGATTACCTCCGGATCGTGAAGTGGAGTTTGGTATCAATCTTCTTCCGGGAATAGCACCAGTGTCTGTCGCTCCATATAGGATGGTGCCAGAGGAGTTGATAGAGTTGAAAGCACAAATACAAGAGTTGTTAGATAAAGGATTCATTCGACCAAGTGTGTCGCCTTGGAAAGCACCGGTTGTTTGTTAAGAAGAAGGATAGATCAATGCATATGTGCATTAACTACCGTCAGCTGAACAAGTTGACTATCAAGAACAAGTATCCGTTGCCAAGGATTGATGACTTGTTCGATCAACTGAAAGGGGCGTCAGTGTTCTCAAAGATAGATTTGAGATCAGGATACCATCAGCTTAGGGTCAAAGAATCGAATATTCATATGACAGCTTTCAAGACTCGTTATGGCCATTACGAATTTTTGGTAATGCCATTTGAGTTGACTAACGCACCAGCAGTGTTTATGGATTTGATGAATCGAGTGTTCCAACCCTACTTGGATCAGTTTATCGTGGTATTTATAGATGATATCTTGGTTTGCTCAAGATCGGAAGAGGAGCATGATTCACATCTGCGAGTGGTTTTACAGGTTCTGAGGGAGAAGCAGTTGTATGCCAAATTCAGTAAGTGCAAATTTTGGTTAAGTGAAGTTACTTTTCTAGGCCATGTTGTGTGGGCAGAGGGGATTAGGGTTGACCGTCAAAAAATTGAAGCGGTATTGGATTGGAAGCCGCCTAAGTTCGTCGCAAAAATTCAAAGTTTTCTTGGTCTGGTTGAAGGATTTTCTTTAATTACGGCACCATTGACTAAGTTATTATGGAAAGGAGTTTCGTTTATTTGGTCTAGTAAGCAGCAAAAGAGTTTCGAGAAGTTGAAAAGGATTTTGATGGAGGCTCCGGTATTGATTCAACCGGAGGCTGGAAAGGAATTCGTAATTTACTGTGATGCGTCACACACAGGACTAGGATGCGTGTTGATGCAAAATGGAAAGGTTGTTGTGTATGCATCTCGACAGTTAAGACCGCACGAAGCAAATTATCCCACCCATGATTTGGAGTTGGCGACGGTGGTTTTTGCTTTAAAGATTTGGAGACATTATATGTACGGGGAGAAATCTGTTATTTATACCGATCATAAGAGTCTAAAATATCTTTTAACCTAGAATGAGTTGAATCTAAGGTAGAGGAGGTGGATCGAGTTGTTAAAGGATTATGGTTGCTCGATTGAGAATCATCCGGGTAAAGCTAATGTGGTGGCAGATGCCTTAAGTCATAAAGTAATCTCTGACTTGAGGGCGATGTTTGCTCACCTTAGTTTATACGATGATGGGAGTTTATTGGATGAACTTCAACTGAAACCCTCTTGGGTTAGTCAGGTTACGGAGAAGCAGCAGACCGATGAGTTGCTAAAGGAGAAGTTTCATAAAGGATCAAGTGATGGATCGACGGACTTCAATATGAATGAGGAAGGACTGTTATGTTTTCAAGGGAGAGTTTGCATGCCAAAAGATCTGGAATTGAGGCATAGGATTTTGCAAGAAGCGCATGGTAGTTCATATGCTATGCACCCCGGAGGGAGTAAGATATATCAGGATTTGCGGGATCAATTCTGGTGGCCGGGCTTGAAGCGTGAGGTAACTGAATTGGTGAGTAAGTGTTTGACCGGTCAGCAGGTGAAGACGGAGCATCAATTACCATTAGGGTTGTTGCAACCAGTGAAGATTCCACAATGGAAGTGGGAAAGGATCACAATGGACTTTGTCAGTGGGCTACCCCTCACGCCTACTAAGAAAGACTCAGTCTGGGTGATTGCTGATCGCTTGACGAAGTCTGCTTATTTCATACCAGTACGGGTCGATTACTCTTTGCAGAAATTAGCTAAGCTATATATAGCGGAGGTACTGAGATTGCATGGGGTACCAGTATCAATCATATCGGACAGGGACCCGAGGTTCACGTCGCGGTTCTGGGAGGCTTTGCATCAAGCATTAGGTATAAAGTTGGATTTCAGTACAGCGTTTCATCCTCAGACCGATGGACAGTCTGAGCGGGTGATTCAGATCTTAGAGGACATGTTAAGAGGATGTGTTATTGATTTCGGAGGTAGTTGGAAAGAGTTTTTACCGTTGGCAGAGTTTGCTTACAATAATAGCTACCAGTCTAGTATTTAGATGGCCCCCTATGAAGCATTGTACGGGCGGAAGTGTCATACTCCTACCTGTTGGACGGAATTAGGGGAACGTCAGATTTTGGGTCCGGAGTTGGTTACCGAGATAGAGGAGAAGGCTGAGTTAATTTGAGCTTGACTAAGGGAAGCGTCGGACCGACAGAAGTCCTATACAGACTTGAAGCGTAAGGACATAGAGTTTACAGTGGGTGACAAGGTGTTCTTGAAGGTGTCACCATGGAAGAAAGTGTTGAGGTTTGGACGGAAGTGTAAATTAAGTCCCATATTTATCAGACCTTATTAGGTGTTGAAACGTGTGGGACCGGTAGCCTATCAGCTTGAGCTACCTCAGAGTTAAGCTAGATTCACAATGTGTTTCATGTCTCTATGCTGAGATGATACCGTTTGGATCCATCTCATGTGGTGCCTGTGGAAGAAATCGAGGTGAAACCTGACCTATCCTTTGAAGAGGAACCAGTGGAAATCCTGGATCGTGATGTCAAAGTGTTATGAAGGAAGACGATTCCATTGGTTAAGGTTCTATGGAGGAAACACAGTTCTAAGAAGGCTACATGGGAACCAGAGGAGACGATGTGGCAGCAGTACCCGCATCTATTCTGATCAAGTAATTTCGAGGCTGAAATTTTTTTAAGGGGGTAGAACTGTAACATCCTAAATTAATGGGTCTGTGCGTTTAATGTATGGTTATGCTTAATGTTAGTGTTAGGGGTCTAGAAGGGGCTCGAGAATTGGGCTGAGGCCTTACTTGATTTTCTGTTTAGACACTCTAGTAGGAAACCAGTTAGGATAGGGCTTAAAGGATGTTATCCGTGTTTTAAAACATAAATGGGCTTGTGGCCCAGTGGCAAAATGGCGCCACTTAAAAAGCAAGGAGGGGGCGTCAACTGAGTAGGCCAAATTTAAGTTGCATGAAGCCCAATTCTTTTAATTAAAGTTAGCTAAATTTCGGCAATTAATTAGGTGAAGTTGGACGGCAACAAGGCTTAAAAATTAGAGAATTTATCCAAGTGGATAATACAGATAATATGGCAGATAAAGGGAGGAAATTTAGGATCTGATCTGCTGGTCACAGTAGTGGCTGAATTTCCAACTCTAGGGGAAGGAGGAAATCGGTTTTGATGAGGCTAAAGGGGTTCCTAAATTTCCCTTGTTTATTAATTAGTTTTAGTTTTCAAAAGAGGGCAATTCCGGCTTTTGGTTAGTGTGTGTGCCGAAAATTGGATTAGAAAATAGGGCACTTCTTAATTTCAGCATTTATTCTCATTCTCTTCTCTTAGTTGTTTCTTTTCTCAAAAAGCCAAAAACTCCTAAAAGTTTCATCTTCTTCTTCTCTTCTGCTATAGCCGAATGCCCTAGTATCCATTCATTCTTTTTCTTCCTGCCGATTTCTTCATTAAAAGCCAAAACCTTCCTGCCGATTTCTTCATTAAAAGTCGAAACCTTCCTGCCGATTTCTTCATTAAAAGTCAAATCTCCCATATTGAGGTAAGTGTCGAGTCTTGTTATTCCTTAAGATCTTTTTCGGTTTTTAGGGGGCAAGGCCGAATGGCCACTTGGTTTGTTAAGGCTACGATAGGGCTAATATTCCCTATCTTTTTGTGTTTTGGGCGGCATTCTGGGATTTGTAGGAAACCTGATCGTTTTGGTTCTTAAGCCAGGAACCATTAACTTTCGAACCATATCTCTTCTTTCGGGATTTCTAGGTAAGGGATCTCTACTCTATGAATATACATTCGTGTTAGTATTCGATACAATGTTTTAATCCAGTTTGTTGACTAAGATCTATTCCATGGATACAAACGCTAGTCAAACGAAAGAGGGAATTGGATCCGTAAATCCAACCCCTAGATTTAAGAAGCGAGCGGTGTCAGCAGTTCGGGATTGGCCACCGGGTTGTGGACTGGCTTCAGAACAAAATCTTAGACTGTTAGCAGTCGTAGCGGCTACTGATAGTGTCGACATAGAAAGTACTATCCTGTCGGTAATCAGGTGTGTAGATCTCTATCACACTAGTTAATCTGTATTATATGTATGTTATGGGCTAGAAGCCGGAAAATGAGGCTTATGAGCAGTCGTATTACCCAAAAAGGGTAGGCAAGGGATGCCAGGTACGTAATTATAGAAACTTCTCTATGTGTATCGAAGTATGTGAAAGTATGTGATCTATTTAGATAGTGTAATGTTTCGATTCTTGCATGTATGTATGAATGGGATGGGATTGATATGATGAAGGGGAATAGGTCGCATAGAGATCGGTGGCTTTGCCACAGAGGTCACATAGTGATCGGTCTTTATGACAGGCAGCTCAACTGTCGATATATTATTAAGGTCGCATAGCGATCGGTGGCTTTGCCACATAGGTCACATAGTGATCAGTCTTTATGACAGGCAGCGCAGTTGTCGATATGGTGTGTAGCGGATGGAGGGTTGATTGTAGAAATCCCCACGGTGTGATGGTTGATACAGGGGTGTGTAGAGGATGGACTCTTAGGTTTGGGATAGGCCATGTTGCATGTAAATATATTATGTTGCCATTGTGAATGGGCCTAGGCCCATAATGTGTTTGTGGGCCCAAGGCGTTTATGTGTTTTTGGGATTTGCACACTGAGTCTTGGTGACTCATCCTTTTATTTTTTCCCAACTTTTCAGATGAGCAGTATATCGTGGACATGGGAGCCAAGGCGAACTCGAGGGGCCATCAAGTTTTTTTCATTATCTTCATAGACTATCTTCGGGTTTTTTCCTTTAAGTTTAAATTTGGGACTATTTTTGTAATAAGGCCTCCATAACTTAGGTTATCGTTTTATATATATATATTTATTTATCTTATCACATCCTACAAACTCATGTTCTCAAAGTCTTAATTACAAAGCGAAACTAAAATGGGTTTTTCAAGCAGGTTCAACGCAAAATTTAAAGTTTCTTTAAAATATCACAATTAATGATTAATCGGTTAAAATAAGCTGAGGTTTTCAAAACCCATCAAAGCAAAGTTTTCAGCATTCAACCCGTAGCATACCAGATCCGGTCTTGACGTATGGGCCGGGTTTGGGGTGTTCCAGATAACTTCGAAACCTTTGTTTCACCCCAATTCGTTCCTCACACATGGGTTCATGGTTTGGATCACCGGGATTAATTTTATTCTACTGCGCCATAGGGGTGCCAGCGTTCCAACAGTGGTCACCAACACCAACATTAAACATAAGTCATCACAAGTCATACCAGAACTCTTAACCATTTCATACCATTAGCTAGCTCATATGCATATCATCTTCTAAGCTTTGCCATTCACATCTGTATTACTACATACCAAAACTTTGCAAACAACCATTCATCATTTCCTTAAGTTACCATATATATATTGAAAGCTCAACAATACCAAAAACACATACATTACATTACAAGTACTTGACTATCCTATGTACATGTCACATATCACCAAGCTCAAAATAATCAAAAGTTTATTGAATCAGGAAATGAAGTGTGTGAGCTTCTCGCTGATCCGGTTGACACATTTTGAACATCCAAAATCACGAGTAAGTATTACGAATACTTGTAAGCTAATACAATTTAAACAAGTAACTTACCTTATTCAGTTAACATACATACAATTTGTTATATAAAAAATTTCCCTATCATGGCATAACACAACAATGTCAAATAAGTGAGATTTTGGTTTATGATTGTTTTATAATATCAAATAACAATATACCAAGTCCAAATCAATATATATCATATATACATGTATTCCATATTCATCTTTTGCCAACATGAACTTACAAATTTCACATTTCTCATCTTTTTTTACTCGATAAAACTTTGTAAAAGAACTTAATACATAGGTGCAAATAACGTCTAATGCTCATTCGAGCTAATCATATACATCAGTTTCAGGTTACCTGTCCGGGCTAAACCTTTAACGACATAGTAAATAGCATGGTCAGGGCTGTGTATACATGTAAGGTTACCCATTCAGGCTAAACTTATAAAACGTCAACAGGTTACTCATCCCAGCTAAACCTGTGTCACATATGTCTTCAAGTTTGCAACAAATGTTGGAGCTTGATATCATTAGATGTAACACCCTATACCCGATTCAATCACTTGACTCGAGCTATAAGGCATTATGATAATAATCTATGAACATTTATCATAAATTTTAATCAAATTCAACTAAATAAATCATATTCAATCATTTCCATGCTTTTTAATCAATTCTGGACCTAATTCAAGCGTATGGAACATTTAAAACAAGCTAAGATCAATTATTGATTAAATTGAAATTTCTACAAAATTTTAAATTGTAACACCCCTAACCCATATCCGTCGTCGGATTATGGTTACGAGGCATTACTGACCAAAGCACATCTCTGAATAGTCATAATTCACATGCTTTTAAACAAAAACTCCACCATATGAATCATATATGTATACTTCTCATTTATGGCATTTGATTAATCAAAGTATAATATAACTAATTAATATACAAAATTATATGCGCGTACTTTAAAATATGCAAACATATGTCTAAACTTTCATCTCATTATTTATTCAGCTAGATAATTAACTATCATTATGACATTTGTATATCTAACCAAAACAAAGAATGTCATGGATATGTATATAAATATTTTACTTAGCATATGCCGAATATATCATCAACTTAACCTTTTTAGTTACCCAAATAATATTGACTAAAACATTCAAATTGTATAGTCATTATTTTCCTTTACCTTTCGTACCTAATTAGTCAACCACAATCCAATCAATTGAATACATATTCGGTCATTCATGACAACAATCAATATGTAATATGATTATATAATTATGCTATATAACATATCACAAACTTATCCTTATGAATTCAAGCCTTAGCCGAATATGCATATACACATTACTTATCATTTCTAAACCAAATTGTCCATGCAAACATGCCATTTCAATCTGATACAAAGACCACATTCCTTAATCAAATTTTCATAGCCTAACTTAGTCCACAAGTCCAATACCAAAAATTTTAACATTTACATATACTAAACACTTAATGACCTGATTTAAACACCATTGCTGAATACATAATTTACATTATAAACAGTTTTTAAATTGATTCATATTTCAATTTATGCATCTCAATAGTAAGTCATTAACAACCCATAACCCAATCACATTCAACAACCTCATATATCAAGCTTAACAAATGAACTAATCATAAGCCATATATATAATTACTTCATGCCGAAACATATATATACCAAGCATAAACATATATCACAATTGAAAATGAATAAACATAAGTATAAATTTCAAGCCATTTTCGCATGGCTTAATATTTACAATTTCAAAACAAATCCCAAAACACAAGCTAGTCTATACATGCCATAGTTTCAAAAACTCAACTAAAAAGAGATACCAAAGTTAGTTGATAGTGTGATAGACTTTGACGATGATCCCCGAGCTCGTAACTAGACTTCAGAATCTATAAAACCATACAAATAAACACACAGAGTAAGCTATTTTAGCTTAGTAAGTTATAAGCAATCTCGTAACAACAATGCATTATAACACTATACTAGCAAAGTCAAAATAATATAATCACAACCCAGGTTTATAACCATAACTTTAGTTCATATCACCTTTCGAAAACTTTCTCATTTCATAGCCCAAAGGCCAAACTTCCAATCCTTTGATAATAGGTTTCACAAGCATGTATATATTACTTACCAAACTTATTCTTGCACTTCAAACCCATATAAATCAATATTCAAGATTTAAAACTAATCAATTGAACTCTTTATACAAACTTCCACATGGCCGAATACAATATATAAAATTCATGTATAAATCAATGAGATTTTGTAAGCAATACTCCATGTCAACCAATATCAATTGAACAATAAATTTAATTGATACATTCCATCCAAATTAATTTGTCACTCTTATTTGATTTCAACTAATATCATCTCATAATATCAACTTACCCAAAATTCAATCCAAGTTATAAAAATCAAGCGCACACTTAGTGCATAACGGCCGATTTCGCACACTTAGTGCTCGGTATTTTAAAATTCACACACTTAGTGCTCATTACCTGATTTCGCACACTTAGTGCTCGGAAGTTAAATTCGCACATTAGTGCATCTCTCAAACTTGTTCCTTATTCATACATATACATATAAACTTAACTCCAACCATATATATATATATATATATATATCATTTTCGAATCAACTAATTCATTTCATAAACAATTACCACATTCGGAAATATCCCTTATATAAATATATTTACTTCCATTTAAAATTATTTATATCATTATAAATAAAGTCAATGCAACTCAATTACTTAAAAAATTATCTCGAGTATCAACGGACTTCGTTTTTCGACTATTGAATTAACTTCTCCTTTTCTCGACCCAATCCCGATCCTTTTTGTTCTTGATCTAATAAATTTAAAATTTTTCTCATTCAAACATATTTTCATTCAATTTAATCCAAAACCACATAAATGGGAAAATTACTATTTTACCCATGACATTTACAATTTTTACAATTTAGTCCCTATTACACAAAACACAAAATACTCAAAATTTGATCAGACTTCCTTAGGGCTGAATCTTCATCATCTTATTACAAGCTCTTAAAATTCATTTATTTCACATTTTAGTCCCTCAAAAAATTTATTTTTTTCAACTTAATCGTAACTACTTAATTTCATCAAAAATTCAAAGACAAAATTGTTAATCTAACACATATAATCAATATTTCATCATCAACTCACAAAAACAACAAACTTTCTTCAATGGCAATTCACAAAATACATAACCAATTCAAAAATTCAAGCATGGGCTAGCTAAATCACATAGCAACGATCTCAAAAACGTATAAATTATCAAAAATCGAACAAAATCACTTACCCAATGAAGCCTCCAAAGTGCCGAACCTCATGAAGCTTTTCTTCTTTTATTTTTCTCTTAGTTTCGGTCAATAGAGAAATATGAACACTTTCTTTTTCATTTCTTTTCTTTTATTCAATTATACATATTAACATATATTAAATTATTACCTAATGTCATAAAATATATAATAAACAATTCCGTTACTATTTCATGCAAATCATGACCGGCCACTATGATGAATTTTGGTCAATTTACACTATTTATACCTCAATTTAAGAAACCATCATCAATTTGACACTTAGGCATTTAATCCCCAACATTTCTTTTTATGCGATTAAGCCCTTTCTTTAAAATTAAGCACCAAAACAATCAGATTTTAATACGAAATTTTCACACATATCAATTCACACATAATGAGCATAGAAAATAATATTAAAATATTTTTCCGATTTAGATTAGTGGTCCTAAAGCTACTATTTCGATTAGAGTCAAAATCGACCTGTTACATGAATAAAATGTACAAACAGGGGTCATACGACCGTGTGAAAGAGCCCAGGCTATGTGGCTTAGGGACATGGTCATGTGGCCAAGCCATGTACAGTTTGAAAATAGGGTCACGATGTCATGTCGCATACCGTGTGTGATTCAAAATAGGGTCATATGGCGTGTCTCCAGGCTGTAGAATAAACTGGGACTGTGTGGAACATACTTGCACCAAAATTGAATAGGCACATGGCCGTGTGAAGTGATCGTGTGTGGCACACGGCCGTGTGACAGCCTGTGTGAACCTAAAATAACCTCTAAAATAAGTCAAAACATTACCCATTTCTTAGATGCCAAGCCAAATCAAAATCATTCATTCACATGCCTTCAAAACATATTCAAACAAGCTTAAAACATACCAAAACATTCAACCTAAGTGCCTAACCAATATGCTCTCATTGGAACCACATTTCATACACCAACCAATTCACATCCAAACATACCAATTCATCCATACCCTTAATATTCAATTCTACCATGTTTTAACCACATCAATTAAGCACCAACCAAATAGCCAAAATGCACATACATATAGACATTTACAAGACCGAACAATGATGTACATAACCATCAGTATGCAATTATCACACTAGCATAAAACATATCACTTGAAGTAACTACCTATATATATACAAGTTACTTCCATTACATGCCACATATTCCCAAAATTAACAATTTCAAAATCTATCGAAAGGTATCTGGATAGTGTGATCTTGAATTTAATCTAATTGCTCAATTCTAAAAAATGATATCTACAAGGAAACAAGGAAAAATGACACAAGTAAGCTTTACTAGAGGTTAGTAAGTTCACAGGTCGAAACAATAAAACTTACCGTATAAACATAACAAATCCTATAATAACAATGTTAACGAACATTAATCCTGCCAACCACAACTAATCAACAGGTGAGTTTTGATATATATATATATAAGAGTTGCCTAATATAATCAATAATATAAGATCATTCGATATCAGTCATGCTATAATATTGAAAAAAATCATGCAAACGTTTGTATAGTTCAAGAACTAGTCATTTAACCATTGAAAATCTCCCGATGAATGATATAAACAAATATAGATATGTGATTATCCACCCAATGTAACAACCCAATTTTAGGGCTAGTTGGAACAGTGGTCTCATGACCACTAATCCGAGGTTGAAAAAATTATTTTAGTATTATTTATTTTGTTATGGCATTAATATATGGCTATATGAAAATTTTGGTGCTTTAATTCTAGCAATTGTATGTTTAATTGTGAAAAAGGACTACATCGCATAAAGTGCGAAAGTTTCATTATAAGTGGTAGAGGTGTCTAATAGCCAAAGAATATCAAGTTGGAGGTCCTTAAAGTTAAACTAGGCCATTAGATGTGTGATGGCCGGCCATATAGCTTAGGGGGACAAGAGCATTAATTTTAGTCAAAATTTGGTGACATTAGGTGATAAAAAAATGAATAAAATAAGATAAAAAGATGAGATATCATCTTTTACTATTCTTTCTTCTTCTACCACCAAAAATTGAGAAGAAATAAGGGTTCTTGGAGTTCAAATTTTCATCAAAACAAATCACTTGCAAGTAAGTGATTTTGGTGGTTTTATTTGATAATTTTTGTACTTTTGGAGTCCCCAAAGCTTAAGCTAGCTAATGAGGGGACTAATTTGCTAGATGGTTGAAAGTTTAGTGTAACATCCTGGAATTAGGGGTTCTGTATTTTATGTGTTTCTTTGTGTTTGGTTTGTTCTGCGTGTTAATTTAGTGTGTTCAGGTGTTCTAGGAAGGCTCGAGGTCAAGTTAGAGCCTTGGTAAAAATTTTGTTTTTAGGCACTTTAGAGGAGAGCTGGTTGAAGCAGGTCTTAAAGGTAATTTCTTGTGTTTGTTGACACAAGAAGAAGTGTGGTAGAGTGGCAAGAAGGCGCCACTTAAGGTGCAAGGGTGTGGCATCACAAGGGAGCAGCAGTAGGGAAGGAATTCAAATCCCATAAGCCTCACTATGAACTTTATTTTTGGCACCAGGATGGAGGTAATATGGATTCAGTAGGGACTCTTCAAGGGTGAGTGTTGAATGAGTCAAGGCATTTGAATGGGTGGCATTTGAAGGCAGAAGATTTTGCAGGAAGCGCATAGTTGTCCATACGTTATGCATCCTAGTGGAAGTAAAATGTATCGAGATTTACGTGAACAGTTTTGGTGGTTGAGTCTGAAGCAAGAGGTGACTGAGTTTGTGAGCAAGTGCTTGACATGTCAGCAAGTGAAAGCAAAACATTAGTTGCCTTCGGGGTTGCTACAGCCAGTGAAGATTCCACTGTGGAGGTGGGAAAGGATAACGATAGACTTTGTTAGTGGGCTACCTCTTATGCCTACTAAGAAAGATTCAGTATAGGTGATTGTCGATTGGTTGACGAAGTCCACTCACTTCATACCAGTTCGTGTTGACTACTCACTACAGAAGTTGGCCAAGCTGTATATAGTAGAGATTGTGAGGTTGCATGGGGTACCAGTGTCTATCATATCAAGCAGAGACCCTAGGTTTACATCACGATTCTAGAAGGTGTTGCATCAAGCATTGGGTACAAAACTGGATTTCAGCACAGCGTTTCATCAACAGACTGATGGTTAGTCTGAGAGGGTAATCCAGATCTTGGAAGACATGTTGAGAGGCTGTGTTCTCGATTTCAGGGGTAGTTGGGAGGATTTCTTACCACTGGCAAAATTTGTATACAACAATACCTATCAATCCAGTATCCAGATGGCACCCTGTGAAGCGTTGTATGGTCGTAAGTGTCGTACTCCTACTTGCTGGACAGAGGGGTGAGTGACAGTTGTTGGGTCTAGAATTGGTTTCAGAGACAGAGGAAAAGGTTAAGTTAATTCGAGCTCAATTGAAAGAAGCTTCTGACAAGCAGAAATCTTATACAGATCTGAAGCGTAAGGATATAGAGTTCTCAGTGGGGGATTAGGTTTTTCTGAAAGTTTCGCCCTGGGAGAAAGTTTTAAGGTTTGGACGGAAGGGCAAGTTGAGCCCCAGGTTCATCGGGCCCTATCAAGTGTTGAAGCGTGTAGGACCAATAGCTTATTAGTTGGAGTTACCTCTGGAATTGAGGCAGATACATGATGTATTCCATGTCTCGATGCTAAGGCGTTATCATTCGGATCCATCTCATATAGTGCCAATGGAGGAAATTAAAGTGAGACCTGATTTAACTTTTGAAGAGGAACCAGTCAGATCATAGACCGTGATGTTAAAGTATTACAGAGGAAGATGTTTTCATTGTTTAAAGTTTTGTGGCGGAATCATAGTTCTGAGGAGGCCACGTGGGAGCCAGAGGATGTGATACGACAGTAATACCCTCACCTCTTTTGACCAGGTAAATTTCGAGGCTGAAATTTCTTTAAGAGGGTAGAACTGTAACATTCTAGAATTAAGGGTTCTTCATTTTATGTGTTTCTTTCTATTTGGTTTGTTTTGCATGTTAATTTGGTGTGTTTGAGGGTTCTGGGAAGGCTCGAGGTCAAGTTAGAGCCTTGGTAAAAATTTTGGTTTTAGGCACTTTAGGGGAGAGCTGGTTGAGGCAAGTTTTAAGGGTAATTTCTTGTGTTTGTTGACACAAGAAGAAGTGTGGTAGAGTGGCAAGAAGAAGCCATTTAAGGTGCAGGGGTGTGGCGTCACAAGGGAGCAGCAGTAGGGAAGGAGATCAAGTCCCATAAGCCTCACTATGAACTTTATTTTTTGCACCAGGATGGAGGGAAGATGGATTCGGCAGGGACTCTTCAAGGGTGAGTGTTGAATGAGTCAAGGCATTTGAATGGGTGGACATGAGGTGTTGGTGGCATTTGAATTGGTCAAGCTGATTCAAATGAAAGAAGGGAAGTGAAAGTAGGAGCTGAACAAGGGATTTGGTGGCTAATTGGGTGGTTGGCCGATTGTGGGGAGAGTGGGGGAGAGCATTTCGGTTATTGGGTGTAAGGGGGGTTTTACCGTCTTGCCTTTTGGTAAAAGAGAAGAAGCTGAAACCATTAGGGAAGCTTTCCTCTTCTTTGCAATTCGGTCATTTTGTGTCATTCTCTGTTACCAAAATCGTAACACTTCATTATTTTCTTTCCATCTTTTGCTTCCTTCTTCTCTAAAGCTCTCGTAGATAGCCGAATACTCATCTTCTCTCATTTGGAAGCCTACCCCTATTAGCTATACCTTAGCCGAACCTCTCTTCCTATCATCTCATCTCTTGCTAAGCTGAAACCTTCCTTTTCCTCCACCATTTTCTTTCCTAGCCAAATCATCTCTCAAACTTAACTCTTCTGTTGACCGAATCCTAGTTGCTCATTCTCTATTTTCTCTGTATTTCTTTTGTTCTAGTGTTGGAAACCGAAACTCTTACTTTTTTATTCTTGTTTAGTTCCTCCATAACAGAATGTGGAAGTATTTTCTAACATTACTGCCAGAGCCAAATTTCCTTGGTCTTACTCGGCTTTTCTCTGTTCAAGGTAAGGATTCTTTTCTTTTCTTCTTTTTCTAATAGACTTTCCCTTCATTCTTTCTTTATAAGAGGAAGCCGAATCTCCCCTTGTACCAACTAAATATGTTCTTTCCATGTTATGCTTTTAGCCGTATCTCAGATAGCAAGGTGCTTGTCGACTACTGATTCAGGTGATGTAGAGGATGGCAAACTAGGTTGGGCTGGGCTGCATGGCATACATCATCTGTTTAATATGTTATATTATGTGGGCTTATAGCCGATTGCGTTATACGGGGAATTACACACTGAGTCTCGGTAACTCACCCCTCTACTTAATTTTGCAGGTAATCATTAGATCACGGACTTGGAGCCGAGGCGAACTCTAGGTGGCCATGCAGTATTTTCTAGTAATTTCATTTTCTCTATTTAGAATCACTATTAATTTTGGGTTTTGGTGTTGTAATAAGGCTGCTATAACTTAAACTTGGGTTTTGATTTAATGCTGATATTGCATGTTTTATAAACTGTCGAATAAGGGGCTTTTCAGAAAATTAAATATCATAAACAAATAGTTTTCAAAGTGCTAACAAATGATGGCGAATGACTAATTAAAATGGGAATTTCTCTTAAACCAACAAACGCTGATTTCAAAATATCACGCTTCGAATTGCATCTAGTTTTTGGTTTTCGTACCGCAAAACCCAACTTCAACTAATAGTTCTTTGTAATAGGAGTTGGTAAGAAACTCTTTAACTAAATATTATTTTCAAGTTATAAACACAAACTGAAAAGTTTTCAAAACTGCGGTATTTCTTTAAAATTCAAAATTCTTTTAAACAACCTTTCCATGTGACATACTCGATCCGGTCGTAACGTCTAGGCCAGGTTTGGGTTGTTACATTTAGGGACTTTCCATGAGAGTTTTCATGTTGTTTGCTGAGTTTTTATGGAGGAAAATGAATGATAGTGAGTTAAGGAACAACTTTTGTGAAAGTTGTTAGCATGAAAACACCTAAATAGGACTTGAATGCAAAGATTGAAAATGTGTAATAAATGTATGAAATAATTGGAATTATGAGTAGTTGTAAGAGTAATAAATGTTCAGCTAGGCTTGTTTAATGAGAAATTGTGATGAAAAATAATTTATGAGCCTAGGGGTAAAATCATAAATTTACCATAGTACAAGGGCAAAACGGTCATTTTTGCCTAAGTAGAGATTATGATGTATTATGGTTAAAAAATGATTGAATGAGTGAATTTTGTTTTTATAGACCAGGAAGAGCGTGGAATCAACCTTGACTAAGGAAAAGGCAATGTTACGGAATAGACCGTTGATTAACGCGTTTTGCACTGAGGTAAGTTTATGTGTAAACGATGCATCTTAAATACACATGTAATTGCCTATTGATGCATTGCATGATTGAGAACACTTACGATATAAACGGATGGAATTTGGTAGAAAATGAATAAATTCCGTATGAATGTTGAAATAGATATGTAGGTGTGTAATATTATCCGTAGTAAATAATGGTGGGCTATGTGCGATACCACCTTAATTATTTTTGTTGGTGGTCTATGTGCGATACCACCTTATCACTTATTCACGATGGGCTATGTGCGATACCATCATTAGTATTATTATTTGGTGGGCTATGTGCGATACCATCGTTAGTATTATTATTTGGTGGGCTATGTGCGATACCACCCTGTTAATAATAAATGGTGGGCTAAGTGCAAAACCACCGAGTGTTGGTATTACTATGTATGGATATTTGTGAAATTGTTAAATGTTGTCTCATGAGAATATGTGGTGATAAGTGCAAGGTTGTATTCTAAATAATGTGAGCATTTGGCTTGTGATATGGTTGGAATGTGGTAAGAGATGAAATGTGTAAGCATGATCATGGAATGTGGATTATTCTAGCATAGTATATAATGCTATTCATTGCTTTGTATATATATTATGATGTTTATTGTTTACATGTAAACTTACTAAGCTTAAAGCTTACCCCCTTTTTTTCCCTTATTTTATAGTGACAAAAAGTCGGGTCGGGATACAAAGATAATTGGAAGATCACCCACACTATCAGCTCATTTCGGTATATTTAGAACTAGCATATTGAGTATGGAAATGGCATGTATAGAGGCTAGACTAGGTAAATTATTTTTTTATTTTGGCCAAATGTGTTGGCTCCTTTTAGGTGAAATCTTTTGTATATTGCCATAGGAAGTGGCTATTTACTATCAATCAATGGAATGAAAGGTTATTCATAAGTGTGTAGAGTATATGGTTGGGTTGCCTAGGTATGAATATGCATGAATGAATTAATGGTGGAGGGTGAATTATGCATGGGTGAGTTAGGGAGATGAAAGAGCTTGGCAATTAGCCTTGTTCTTGTCCACACAGGTAGGCACACGGGCGTGTGTCTAGGCTGTGTGTGACACACGGTCAATTGCATAGGTGTGTGATCAGGCTGTGTGTCCCCATTGCATGTTAAAATTACAAGTCAGTAAGCTCAGTAGCAAACATACAGGCAAAGACACAGTCGTCTATCTCAACCGTATGGGAGGCACGTCCTTGGACATGGGCATATGCCCAGGCCATGTGAAGTTTGCACCTTGAAATTGGAATTTAATTCGACACACAGTCAAAGGACACGGGTGTATGCCTTGGCAGTGTGACCTTAGTGAGATGATGATGTCATAAATAGAATGCCAAGGTTTTGGCACATGGGCGTGTCGAGGCCGTGTAAGGGACACGGGCCAGGGACATAGGCGTTTGTTCGGCCATGTGAAATAAGTCAATGTCGACCACGGGTGTGGGACATGGGCGTGTCTGACCACACAAGTGTGTCTCGTTTCACACGGGCATGTGGCCCCTATGTAGGTAAAGTTTTTCTAAGTTCATAAAAGTTTTTGATTTATTTCCAAAACCTTCTGGAAGTATGTTTAGGGCCTTGTAGGCCCATTATAAGAATGTTAGATAAGTGAATGGAAAAGTTTTAATTTGGAATGAAATTTGATAACCCAAAGTTGCATGACTAAGTGAGTTAAGTACGGTAATGCCTCGTACTCGATTTTGGTGTAGAATAAGGGTAAGTGGTGTTAAATTTAGTAGTATCAGAGCTATAGTTTAGTCGATTCTCAGACTATCGTAGCGTGTGTTAGAGTCTAGCTATACATGCCATAAGCGTATATTGATAGTGTGGTGGCTTCTAACAATTCTAAACTTTGTTTTTTATATAGTAAATGGATCTCAATCGAGCGGCTGTTGATGACATAGCTAGTAACGCGCCAGCTCTCGCGCAAGGGACTGCACCTGTAGAGAGTGGACCCGAGACTATGGGTCGAGGAGAAGAGGCCTGTGATGCCCTTCTCCAAATGATGAGTAATTGGAACACGGAGTATGTACGAGCAAACCCTAATGCTCAACCTCCTCCATCCCCTCCTATACCTCAGCCCAAGGTATAGATTTAGTGAGAATAACCAAGCCCCCGGTATATAAGATTCGGAAGCAAGGGGCCAAGAAATTTAGAGCCAATATAGACGATAGCCCTAAGAGGGAAGAGTTCTGGCTTGAGAACTCAATGAGGGTATTTGATAAACTCTCCTGCACACTTGAAGAGAGCTTAAAATACACTGTGTCCTTGCTGAGGGACTCGGCATACCATTGGTGGAAAACGTTGATGTCAGTGGTTCCAAAGGAGAGAGTGATGTGGGACTTCTTTTTGGAGGAGTTTGAAAAGAAATATATAAGCCAACGATTTTTGGACCAGAAAAGGAAAGAATTCCTTGAATTAAAGCAAAGAAAAATGACTGTGGTAGAATATGAGCATGAGTTTGTTAGGCTTAGCAAGTATGCACAATAGTGTGTGTCTACAGAAGCTATCTTGTGCAAGAGGTTTGAAAATGGGCTGAATGAGGATATTAGGCTGCTAGTTAGGATTTTAGAGTTAAAAGAGTTTGTGGTGTTGGTTGACCAGACATGTAAGGCTGAAGAACTAAATAAGGAAAAGTGGAAAGCCATGAGTGAGGCCTGAGATGTGAGAAAAAGGCCAATAAGTAAATCATACCAAACTCAATCGAAGGAGTCCAAGGAAAAAACCCCCAGACGACAACGTCAGTTGGACATTCACATCGAGATCGAGGAACACATACTCGGGCTTGAGCGTTCAAGCCACTTCGATGGCAAATGTGGGCAATTCGAAGACCAAATCAGAGTGTCCAAATTGTGGTAGGCAGCGCACTGAGGAGTGTTGGGGAAACAACCAAAATTGTTACAAGTGCAGTTCACCCGACCATTTTACCCGGAATTGTCTAGAGAGGGAGGAGAAGGAAAGAAAGTAAGTAGAGATAGATCACAAAAGAACCCGAAAGGTTGGACTAGTAGTAGAGGTGCGGCTAAAGATTCTGCTGTGAGACCAGAGGGTCGAGCACCTACAAAGACCTATACCAGTGGTGCTCGCGAGGAGGCATCATCTCCAGATGTGATAATAGGTACTTTTTCTCTTCATGACACCCCTGTTATTTCTTTGATCAATCCAGGGTCAGCCTATTCTTACATTTGCATGAGATTATCTAATATGAGTATGATTGTTGAGTCTACGAAATTTGTAGTAAATGTGTCAAACCCATTAAGCAAACATGTGCTAGTTGGCAAGGTGTGTAAGAATTGTCCTTTGACAATTAGAGGTAATTGTTTTTTGGCAAACTTATGTTGTTGTTGTTTGATGAATTTGACTTGATTCTTGGTATGGATTGGTTGACTACTCATAATGTTTTAGAGAATTGTGGTAGTAAATTTATTGATTTGAAATGTGAAAATGGAGATGTTATTCGGGTTGAATCAGGTAAGTCAGATAGTTTGCTGGTGATAATTTCTTCCATGGTAGTTGAGAAATATTTGAGAAAAGGATACGAGTCCTATCTCGCCTTTATGCTAAATACTCAAGAGTCAAAGGTAAAGATTGAATCAGTGCCAGTGGTACGCGGATATCCAGATGTGTTCCTGGAAGAGTTACTAGATTACCTCCAGTTAGAGAGGTCGAGCCTAGAATTGAGTTAATTTTGAGAACGGTACCTATTTCGGTTGCTCCGTATAGGATGGCACCATTAGAGTTGAAGGAACTAAAGGTTTAGTTGTAAGAGTTAACGGATAAGGGTTTTGCAAGACCAAGCTATTCACCGTGGGGTACTCTGGTACTTTTTATGCAAAAGAAAAATGGGTCGATGAGATTGTGTAGACTACAGACATCTCAACAAAGTGACTGCAAAGAATAAATACCCTCTACCAAGAATAGATGATTTATTTGACCAATTGAAGGGAGCTACAGTGTTCTCTGATATAGGCCTAAGGTCTGGCTATTACCAATTGAGGGTGGTGGAGCAAGATGTGCCAAAAACTGCATTTCAGACGAGGTACGGCCATTATGAGTTTCTTGTCATGCCATTTGGTTTAATGAATACCCCTATGATTTTTATGGATTTAATGAACCGTGTCTTCCGACCGTATTTGGATAAGTTTGTAGTTGTCTTTATCGATGACATATTGATTTATTCTCGGAATGAGAGTGATTATGAAAAGCACTTTAGAATTGTTTTGCAGACTTTAAGAGACAAGCAGTTGTATGCTAAATTTAGCAAGAGTGATTTTTGGCTCTGAGAGGTCGGATTTCTAGGACATATTGTGCCGGGTGATGGTATTAGAGTTGATCCTAGTAAGATTTCAGCTATTGTGAAGTGGAAACTGCCAAGAAATGTGTCGGAAGTCAGAAGCTTTTTGGGTTTAGCGGGGTGCTACAAATGGTTCGTAAAGGGGTTTTCCATGATTGCTACCCCGATGATGAAACTGTTGCATAAAGATGTCAAGCTTGAATGGATTGAGAAATGTTAAAAACCTTGTTGACTGAAGCACCGATTTTGGTACAACCTGAGTCGAGGAAAGAGTTTGTAGTCTACATTGATGCATCATTTAACGGTCTCGGTTGTGTGTTAATGCAAGAGGGTAAGGTGGTAGCTTACGCCTCGAGATAGCTAAAACCGCATGAGAAGAATTATCCGACTCATGATTTGGAGTTGACTGCAATTATTTTCGATTTGAAGATTTGGCACCATTATTTATATGGTGAGAAGTGCTGAATCTTCACGGATCATAAGAGTTTGAAGTACTTGATGGGTCAAAAGGACTTGAATTTGTGACAACAACGATGGCTCGAATTATTGAAGGATTATGAGCTAGTAATTGATTACCATCTGGGGAAAGCGAATGTAGTTGCGGATGCCTTGAGCAAAAAATCTTTGTATGCTTTGAGAGATATGAGTACTAACTTAGCATTGTCTGATAATGGAGTTATATTGGCTGAGATGAGGGCTAAATTGTTATTTATTCAGCAGATACGTGAAGCTCAAGAGAATGATAGCGAGCTGCAATCTAAAAGAGCTCAGTGCGAATTTGGAAATGATTCTGATTTTCGGGTGAGTTTAGATGGTTATTTGATGTTTCGCGACAAGATTTGTGTACCTAAAGATGATGAGTTGATCCGAAAAATTTTGCATGAAGCACATAGTGGTCACTTGTCAATACATCCCAGTAGCACGAAAATGTACAATGATTTAAAAAAATTTTATTGGTGGTCGGGTATGAAAAGAGACATCTCTGAGTTCGTGGCAAGATGTTTGATCTGCCAACAAGTGAAATCAAGCATCAAGTACCTTTAGGATTACTTCAGCCAGTAATGGTTCCCGAGTGGAAGTGGGTTCAGATCACCATGGATTTTGTAACGGGGTTGCCTATGACTTTGAAAAAGAAAGACGTCGTATGGGTTATTGTTGATGGGCTAACAAAGTCGGCTCACTTTATACCGGTGCGTGTTGATTATGCTCTTAATAAGTTGGCCGAGTTGTATATTGCTGAGGTGGTGAGATTACATGGAGTGCCTGTATCTATTATCTCGGATAGAGATTCTAGATTTACTTCGAGATTTTGGAAGAAGTTACGAGAAGCCTTAGATACAAGGTTGAATTTTAGTACTGCGTTCCATTCACAAACTGACGGCCAATCTGAAAGAGTGATTCAAGTTCTTGAGGATATGCTCTGATGCTGTGTGTTAGAATTTGGAGGTAGTTGGGAAAGATATCTACATTTGGTTGAGTTTGCTTACAACAACAGTTATAAGTCGAGTATACAGATGGCACCGTACGTGGCTTTATATGGTCGCAAGTGTCGAACTCCCTTGTATTGGGCCAAGCTTAGTGAGAAACAAATTCATGGGTTCGATCTAGTTAAAGAGACCGAGGAGAAAGTGAAAGTGATTCAAGATAGTCTGAAAGCTACTTTGGATCGACAAAAGTCGTACGTGGATTTAAAAAGGAAAGAAATTGAGTTTCAAGTGGGCGACAAGGTGTTTTTAAAGGTATCCCCATGGAAGAAAATATTGAGATTTGGTCGTAAAGGCAAATTGAGTTCGCGATTCATAGGATCGTATGAGATTACCGAAAGGATTGGGCCAGTGGCATATCGGTTGGCTTTGCCGGTAGAGTTAGAGAAAATACACAATGTGTTTCATGTGTCAATGTTGTGATGATATTGTTCCAATCCTTCGCATGTGATCCTTCCAACGGAAGTTGAGAAACAATCGAACATGACTTATGAAGAGGAGCCGTTTAAGATATTGGCTCAAGAGGTTAAACAGTTGAGTAATAAGGGCATAGCTTTAGTAAAAGTATTACGGCAAAAATTGTAACATCCTAAAATTTGGGGGTGTGTAAAATTTGGGCTTTTGCATGTTGTGCTAGTTCTGTGTGTGGTTTAGGGGTGAAAATGGGTCCTAGGGAGGCCTGGGGTCCAGTTTGGGCCCTGGTAAAATTTTGGTTTTTGGGCATTTTAGGGGAGAGGACTGTTGGAGGTAGGGCTCAAAAGAAATTATTGGTAGATTGCTAGCACAAGTTGAGCAAGTGTAAGGGTGGAGTTGGCGTCACTTGTGAAGCAAGGGAAGTGAGGTTGAATCTCACAAGAAGCATTTGGGGGTGTTATTTTTGTACTCAGGCAAGGATGGTGGCTGAGTGGAGTTCAAACTCTGGAGGAGAGAGGGAAGACCTGGTCAAATATTTTGAATGGGTGATGGGGAGTGAGTAGAGGAGTAAAACAAGGAGTGGATCAAGAGATTTGGGGGAGTGGTTGATGGTTGGCCGAATGTGAGTTGTGTGGGGGAGTTGTGCCGTGTGTGTGAGAGTGCCAAGGGGGAGAGGGGTATTTCGGCCAAGGGTCTTTAGTGAGTGCATTTTTAGTCATTTGTGAAAGTAGTAAACCGAAACTCTTGGTGGGTGTTTTGTTTTCTTTGTATTTTTGGGTATTAGTGCTTCAATTTTTGGGATACCGAAACTTCAACTCTCTTCTTGTGTTCTCTCATTTTGTTTCTTTTCTTCTTCCCATTCATTTTCTTTATTTGTTGTGCTTAACAGTTTGGCCAAACCTTTCCATTTCTTTTTCCCATTTGTTCTTTGCTATACATAGCTGAAACCACTATTACTCTTCTTTTTCCTCTTCTTCAATCTTTTACCTTTCTATTTGCAAGTGCCGAATATTTCTTGCTCTATCATTCCCTTCTATGGACAACAGTCGATTAGGTAAGTTCTCAATGCCATTGTGTCCTCTTTTTCTTTTCTTGCCGTGTTAATTCTTTCTCTTTTGGCCGAATGCATGAGATCTTCCTTTCTTATTGTTCTCTTCTCTTGGTTAAGTCGAATGCAATCACTTGTTTTATTCTAAACTCTCTTTTGTTCTCTCTTTGGTAAGGGCCGAATCAAATCACCCTTTGCTAACGCTCATCATTCTTTTAACCTCGGTCTCTGAAAGTTCATTGGTAAGATAGTTTTGGCCGAATGGAGGGGGTGATTGGACGTTTTGTTTTCTAAGTTTATTTAGGCCGAAAGGCCATTTTTTCTTCATTTTTTGATAACATAACAGACTTGTACTCCTTCTTAGGGACTCGGTCGGTGATCAAAAAAAGTGTGCCAAACTCTCAATTGTAATAAAAATTTGTTGACATTCTTGGTATGTGTTATGAATTGGGTTGTCATTTTCAATCTGTGGATACAACTTATTGAGATTAAGACTAATAGTTTAAGTGTATGGATTCATAGGTGCATAATTTCGAGGATTAAATCTACGCTCGTTTCAGGTGTGTAAGCTTACACCCTCAAAATATCTGCATATGATGATTTGGGAATCGGCCAAAAGCCAAAAATATGGCATCGTTCCACTCGAGCGTGTGAGCGTTCATAGTGGTAAATCATGATAAGAGTAGTGACGGTAATTCTTGAGAGTGTCACGAGTGCTCTCGCGACATTTAGGCTGTAACGGGCCTAAACGAGCCGATATGTGCTTAACGGGCCCAATGGGCTTTCCTGCCCACATGGGCGAAGATAGCAAAAAGTCGTCAAGAGTAAGTACGGTTGTGAAAAACTAGAAATCTATGACTTAAACCTCGCAAAATGGGCCACATGAGCGTGTGGGCCTAAATGGGTCGAAATTAAATTTTAGGCCCTACCGTTCGGTAACGATCGAAAATGGTGGTTGAGTCGCTTGAGGCGACCATGGTCTTTTAGAGTGAGCGATTATGTGAAGTTATTGAAATACCCGCAGTGGGTAAAATTTACCGAAATACCCTTGGAGGGTAAATTACTGAAATGCCCTCATTGGGTAAATGACTGTTATGCCCTGAGGGTAGTTATGCTATGTTGTGTATACTTGATTAATTTGCCATGATGACACATTATTGCATTCACAAGATTATTATGCTATGACATAATGCACGGGGTTGGGTTATGTATATGTTGAAGGAAGTGTACTATTACTGACAGCTCCGCTGCAATACTGATAATAGTGGCTATGCCATAATTTACTGATATCGACAGCTTTGCTGTGACTATACTGGCATCTTGATTGCATTTTTGGAGTGTAGCGGATGGGTGGGTCGATTTAGAAATCCCCACAGGCGCGTAGGGCTGGTACAGGTGTAGCAGATGGATCGTTAGGCTCAGGGAGGGTTGCATGTTATGTTTGCTTTACCATGATTTTGGGCCCGTGGGCCAGATTGATACTATATAGGGCTAAGGCCCAGATTATTACTGGATGGGGCTTCGGCCCAATTGGGATTTCTTATGGGCTCAGGCCCAGTAATAACTGTTTAGGGGATTACATGCTGAGTTCTCGTAACTCACCCCATTGTTTCAACCTTGCAGGTGATCCCCAGCGTTAGTGGATTTGGAGATGAGGAGGACTCTGAGGTGGCCATACATCGTAAATTCTAGTAAACTTCCATTACATTTTAAATTTCAGGATAATATTTACTTTGGGATTATTGTTGTGATAAGGCCATTGGTATAACTTTTCTTAAAACTTACATTTTCCTTACTGTTTATTTTTAAATGTTTAAAATGGATGTTTTCTTTAAAACATTAATAACCGTTTTTCCAAAATATCACGTCCCCACAAATGTTCAAATTCGAATTTCATAACAAAGACAGTTTTCAAAATTAATTATAACTTTTTTCTAAAATGGTCAGTGCGTAAAACGGGTCTTAATAAATAAACGTCTGAACTCAAAGTTTTCAAAAGGATACAAAGTTTTATCAAACGTGTGGTCTTCCAACAACACTTTCATGTGACATGCTAGATCCGATCGTAACGTCTAGGCCGAGTTTAGGGTGTTACATTTTATGGTATCAGAGCCAGGTTACAAAACTAGGCTTGTGGAATGGGTTCGAAAATGCTTTTAAAATTTTGTTTTAGAAACATATGTATTTGTTGGAGTATGGCACCCGAGTCTCCGCACCAAATTCGTAACTCTTTTGATTCTGTTCGGTAAATGGATGAAATTACTTTAGTAAGAAAATATTAGAGTTAGTATACTAAGATTATTAGTTATAGGAGCTAAGCTTATAGAGACTGAGACATTAGGGAGACTCGAGCCACGAAAACTACTCATATTGTTGTTATTCATAAAATATATGCTAATAAAAATTTGAATTATACACTAATTCAAAAAATTTCTAATATCAGATTAACTCAATTCAGTAATATGAGTGCAAGAGGGCGTAGACGTGGTACACGCAGCTGTGGTAGAGGCCGGGGTGCTGAGGTTGGATCCTTAGAATCAGGGCATGGGCCAGAAGGTAAAGTGCCAGCGTCGCTAGTAGCGAAAGTAGGATCACAAGACCAGACTGGAGGGGACGATGCTCTGTCCCAAGCTATGCTGTGAGTCTTGGAGCGGGTTGCTAGAGCAAGTACCGAATCGGTAGCCCGAAAATCTATTCCTGAGCGACTACGGACAAACGGGGCTGAGGTATTTAGGGGCATTTCTGGGGTAGCTCCAAGTGTAGCTGAATACTGGCTAGAGGCAGTTGAACGAATTATGGATAACCTAGATTGCACTGTAGAGGAAAAATTGAGAGGAGCAGTGTCTCTCTTGTGAGATGAGGCATACCAATGGTGGCTTACAGTGAAGGAGGGTACTCAAGCGGATTGTATCACCTGTGATTTTTTTAAAGCGGCTTTCCAAGGTAAATATGTCGGGGCTAGCTATGTGGATGCTAAGAGAAAAAAATTTTGAGTCTGGTTCAGGGGAGCAAATCTGTGGTAGTGTGCAAGGCAGAGTTTCTGCGTCTGAGCCGGTATGCCTGTGGGATAGTCTCGACTGATTATGAACATTCTGTGCATTTTGAAGATGGGCTACGAGATGAGTTGTGAGTACTGATAGCTCCGCAGTGGAAAAGAGATTTTGCTGTATTAGTGGGGAAAGCCAAGATTGCTGAGAAGGTGAAGCGCACTGAGCGTCAGAACCGTGACAAAGATAATGGTAGGAATAAGAGGGATTTTAGGCCTTCTGGTCCTTCTGATAGATCTCAAAAAAGCTTAGATTTGATGAGTCAGCCCGAACTGGAGTTTCAGGTGCTGCTGGTAGACCGCAGCCTTGTGCCGTGTGTGGGTTATTTCATCAGGGTGAATGTTGGAGGAGAGTTGGGGCTTGCTTTAGGTGTGGGTCGAGAGACCACAGAATCAATGACTATTCGCAGAAATTGGGTTCGATGCCAGCTGCAAGACAGGGTTATGTTCAGCCAGGGAAAGGTGGTCAGCAGCCACCGAGAGGTCGCGGCCCAATCCGAGGGGGAAATGGTCTTGGTTGAGGCCGTGGAGCACCGGGCAAAGGTGCTGGAAATACATATACAAGGCAGTCAGGGTTAGTTTATGCGGTTAGACGTTGAGAGGAGGGCAATGCACCTGACGCCATAACCGGTACGTTTTTTTATATTGGATGTGTCGTTTACTGCTTTGATTGATATTGGATCTACCCATTCATATGTTGCTAGTACTGTATCTAGGATTTTGGGTATAAAATTTGAAATTGCTATTAGAGAAATGTCTATGATTAGCCCTCTAGGACAATCAGTGGTAGTGAACAAGTTGTTTAGGGATGTGCCTTTAGAGGTTCAGAGAGTGGTATTTCTGGTAGATTTGATGGAACTGCCGTTCAGAGAGTTTGATCTTATTTTAGGCATGGACTGGCTAGTCAAGCACCGTGCAAATTTGAATTGCGCTGCCAAGCGCATAGTTTTAAAGACTTCAGGGGATGAGGAAGTGTTAGTAATAGGAGAAAGAAGGGATTATCTATCTCATGTGAAATCGGCATTAAAAGCCGAAAAGATGGTTTGTAAAGGGTGTGAGGCATTCCTAGCTTTCGACAGCACATCGGACGTTAAGGAATTGTCTATTGGGGATGTTAGAACCGTGAAGGAGCTCTTGGATGTATTTCCTGAAGAACTTCTAGGGTTGCTTTTGAATTGTCAGGTGGAATTTGGCATTGAGCTATAACTGGGAATAGCTCCGGTGTCCATTGCCCTTTATAGGATGGCACCGAAGGAGCTGGTGGAACTCAAAGCTCAGATCCAAGAGCTGTTGGACAGTGGGTTTATTCGACCAAGTGTATCTCCGTGGGGAGTGCCGGTACTATTCGTGAAGAAAAAGGACGGGTCGATCTGTATGTGCATTGACTATCGTTAATTGAATAAGTTAACTTTTAAGAACAAATTCCCGCTATCGAGGACTGATGATTTGTTCGATCAGCTGTGAGGAGCTTTAGTTTTCTCGAAGATAGATCTGAGTTCAGGGCACCATCAGTTGAGGGTCAAGGAGGCAGATATTCACAAGACTGCCTTTCGAATTCGTTATGGACATTACAAGTTTCTTGTGATGCCATACGAATTGACGAATGCACCATCCGTTTTTATGGATATGATGAATTAGGTCTTCCAACCTTATTTAGACCGATTCATGATGGTATTCATAGATGACATCTTGGTATACTCAAGAACGAAAGAGGAGCATGACTTGCATCTTCGGGTTGTCCTGCAGATATTGAGAGAGAAGCAACTTTATGCCAAATTCAGTAAATGCGAGTTTTGGCTGAAGGAAGTGACATCCTTGGGTCATGTGGTGTCTGCCGAGGGGATTAGGGTTGATCCTCGAAAGGTTAAAGCGGTATTGGATTGGAAACCACCGAAGTTGATATCAAAAATTTAAAGTTTCCTGGGTTTGGCCGGATATTACAGAAGGTTTGTTGAGGGATTTTCGTTGATTGCTGCACACTTAACTAAGTTACTGTGTAAGGGAGTGCCATTTGTTTGGACCAATAGACAGCAGTAAAGCTTTGAAAAGCTAAAGAAGATTCTGACTGAGGCGCCAGTGTTGATTCAGCCAGGCAGGGAAATAATTTGTTGTTTATTGCGATACGCCACACATAGATTTGGGATGTGTGCTGATGCAGGAAAGGAAGGTAATGGCATATACATCCCGTCAGTTAAGGCCTCATGAAGTGAACTATCCCACCCATGACTTAGAACTTACTGCAGTGGTGTTCGCACTGAAGATTTGGAGACATTACTTGTATGGGGAAAAGTCAATTATTTACACTGATCACAAGAGTCTAAAATATCTCATTACCCAAAAGGAGCTGAACTTGAGGCAACAGAGATGGATAGAGTTGCTGAAAGACTACGACTGCTCGATTGAGTATCACCCGGGTAAAGCTAACGTGGTGGCAGATGCATGAAGTCGTAAGGTGGTATCTGTAACACCACAAACCCGGTCTAAATTTTACGACCGAATTTGGCGTGTCACTGTAGGAAAACCACTTTATCGACTTGGTTGGAAAGCAAAACTTTTGCGTGGTTAATTAAAATGTGTTTGAATTGGGTGGATTGTTAAAACATTTTGAAACTAGATTTTAGCGTGTTAGAATTACCTTGTTGTTTATCAATCATTCGATATATATATATATCCTTTCAAAAATTTAGAAAATTATCTTAAGTTTATAAAAACGTTCATGTCACAAATTATTAGGCATGCCTTTCTCGTTTAATAATGGTTTAAGGAAAGAAAAGAAAAATAAAAAAATCCCAAAATAAAGTGTAAGTGGCCTTATTACATGAACCAAAATCCAAAACCTAAAGTAAATAAAAATTGAATTCAAACTAGATAGTCGGGCATGGCCACCACGAGTCCACCCCGACTCCAGATCCACGATCTAAGCATCATCTGCAAAATGTAACGGAAGGGGTAAGTCACCGAGACTCAGTGTGTAAATCCCCATCCCAAAAGAGTTAAGCTCATACACAGTTTCATATGAAAATATGCAAGTCATGCAACCCATTGCCTAATTATCCATCCGAAACTCCCAATTCTACCCCTTGTGGCACCTAGCCACTGGTGGTACCTAACCACTGGTAATCGAAGTTACAAATATTCATATGTGGGGCCAACCCACTTGTGGTACCTAACCACTGGTGACGATCCCTTAAATCGATATGTGGTGCCAACCCACTGGGGTACCTAACCACTGGGACAAGTCACAAGATAAGCACATGTGGTACCTAACCACTGGTGGTTCCAAACCACTGAGACTTAGTCACAAAATCATGATATGTGGGGCCAACCCACGTGTGGTACCAAACCACTGGTGACAGTCTGATATTCAAGCCTTCCCCCTCCTCTCATCATACCCATATTTCATGCTTGATACATAAAAACATAACATGGCATACACATACATGTTTCATATTGTGAAAGCACGTTATTTACCATAATGGACTTACCCGGAGTCCTTGCTTATACCCACAAGGGTAACGTAATGTTTCCCACTATTATTCCAGCTTTTGACAAATACAATATTTAGCATAACAACATATAAAGTGTGTAAGAGTTACACACATGATACTCGCACTATCGTACTCTCGATTTTAGCACTATCGTCGCTTGAGTCTACCACTATCTATCTACGATCTTGCTCCGATGCCAGCCCACAACCTGGTGGCCAATCTCGCTCTCCTGAAACTACTCGCTTTTTGTACTTAGGGGCTGGGTTTATAGATCTGACCCTTCCTGCTGTTTGGCTGGCATTCGAGTCCATGAACACACCTTAATCACTAAATCAAACTTTAAATGATAAGATCCAATCTAAGAGATACACATAGCACTTAAATCGAGACCTTTACCTAGGTTGTCAAATCCTGAAAATCCTTAAGAAAGCGTAGCTTCCCTACCAACATTTGGCCAAGCATCCAATATTAGACCAACACGATTATCGTACCTATGCTTGATGAGATCCAAATACAAAGAGAAAGGTAAGGAAGTGGCCATTCGGTCGAATCCTACTACCATCACATACCTTCGGCTTTCCTCACAGTTTGGTATGAGAGATCATAGCAAGAAAGGTTCGGCTTCTATGAATCAAGAGTGAAAACTGACAAGATCTTAGAGAAGTGATTCAGGTTAAAAACTAAATGAGAAAGAGAGAATAGCAAAGAAGAGAACCACGAAAAACTTACCAAACTTGAGATGGTGATTTGGCTATGGTGTAACTCTGGGAAAAAGAGATTGAATCCTTGAAATTCTCAGCTATAGGAGAAGAAAGTATAGACAAGGGTATTCGGCTTTGAATAAAAAGAATGAAGAGAAGAAGAAAGTGGTGGAGAGTTGCGGCAAAGAACCCACAAGAGAGAAAAGAATTTTGGCTTGAAGAAAAGATGAAAAGAAAGAAAAAGATGAACAAGTGATCTCTTACCTACCAATTTCGGCATAATCAAACCCCCTCCCCAGAGTTTGATTTTTGGCTAACTCTACCGTCACCTGATAGCTTTTATCCCACTTGTTATCTTGATCTCTATCCTCCCTTCAAAAGATGCCTTCTTAGCACCAACGCTTCCCTTCCTATTATCAGCAATTTATCAAAATAAAAGAATTAAAATCCCTTATTTTGATAGCTAGTGTGCCGTCCACCCTTCCCCCCTTGAAGTGCTGAATTTTCACCCAAAAGCATGGGCTCCAAGCGGCCAACTTAAGCCCAATGCTTCCCTTAATGATGCCACCCACTTGCTCCCTTACAGCACCACCAGATTTTTGGGCCACAAGCCCACCTTGCAATTTAAACATAGATACCCACTTTATTATGTCCTGTAGTTCTTTATTAGTAAATTAACCCAGGTCTCGGCCAAAACCTGAGCCCAATTCACACCTCTAAACCTCAAGAAAACACTTTAACCCTACAACACACAAAATGCACAGACCCACTTAATCAGGATGTTACAGTATCGGATCTAAGAGCAATGTTTGCTCATCTCAGTCTTTATGAAGATGGTAGCTTGTTAGCGAAACTTCAGGTAAAGCCAACATGGGTTAGTCAAATTAAAGAGAGGCAGTTGTTCGATGAAACGTTGGGTTCTCGGCTTCAGCGAGTGGAAAGTGGAGAGACAGTATATTTTGGACTAAACAGTAAAGGGGTATTATGTTTCTGTGGAAGAATTTGTATACCGAAGGACTCTGAGTTAAGACAGATGATTCTAAGGGAGGTGCATAGTAGCCCATACACTATGCATCCCGGTGGAAACAAGATGTATCGAGATCTACGTGAGTAGTACTAGTGGCCAGGGTTGAAACATGAGGTTACTGGCTTCGTGAGCAAATGTTTGACATGTCAACAAGTAAGGTGAAACATTAGTTACCTTCAGGATTGCTACAACCGGTGAAGATTCCATTATGAAAGTGGAAGGGGATAACAATGGATTTTGTTAGTGGATTACCTTTGACGCTTACCAAGAAAGATTCAGTGTGGGTAGTTGTTGACCAGTTGACTAAGTCTGCTCACTTCATACCAGTTCGCACTGACTACTCACTCCAAAAATTGGCTAAGTTGTATGTGGTAGAGATTGTGACGTTGCATGGGGTACCAGTGTCCATCATATCAGACAGGGACCCTAGATTTACATCTCAGTTCTGGAAAGCATTACATGAAGCTTTGGGTACGAGGCTAGATTTCAGCACAGCATTTTATCCACAGACTGATGGTCAGTCGGAAAGGGTAATCCAGATTCTGGAAGACATGTTAAGGGGTTGTATGATTAACTTCAGAGGTAGTTGGAAAGATTATCTGCCGTTAGTAAAATTTACGTACAATAATAGCTACCAATCCAGCATTCTGATGGCACCCTACAAGGTACTATATGTTCGTAGGTGTCGTACCCCTACCTGTTGGATAGAATTAAATGAGCGACAGTTGTTGGGTCCACAATTGATCACAGAAACTGAGGAAAAGATTCGGTTGATTCAAGAAAGGTTGAAAGAAGCTTCTAATAGACAGAAGTCGTATGCAGATCTGAAGTGTAAGGAGATAGAGATTTCAGTGGGAGATTAGGTCTTCTTAAAGGTCTCACCTTGGAAGAAGGTTTTAAGATTTGGACGGAAGGGCAAGTTGAGCCCCAAATTCATCGGACCTTATCGGGTGTTGAGACGTGTGGGACCAGTCGCGTATCAGCCTGAGCTGCCCCCGAAGCTGAACCAGATACATAATGTATTCCATGTTTCAATGCTGAGACATTATCATTCAGATCCCTCTCACATAGTACCAATGGAAGAAATTAAGGTTAGACCCGATCTGTCATTTGAAGAACCAGCGCAGATCCTAGACTGAGATATTAAGGTGTTGAGGAGGAAATCAGTTCCGTTCATTAAGGTGTTGTGGCGTAATCATGGTTTAGAGGAAGTTACATGGGAGCTGGAAGAGGCAATGTGATAGCAGCACCCTCATCTCTTTTAACCAGGTAAATTTCGAGGCCGAAATTTCTTTAAGAGGGTAGAATTGTAACATACTAAATCTAGGGTTTTGTAAACTTTGGGATTTTGCATGTTGTGCTTGTTCTGTGTGTGGTTTAGGGGTGTATAGGGTTCCTAGGAAGGCCTGGGGTCGAGTTTGGGCCCTGGTAAAATTTTGGTTTTTGGGCATTTTAGGGGAGAGGACTGTTGGAGGCAGGGCTCAAGAGAAATTATTGGTAGATTGCTAGCACAAGTTGAGCAAGTGTAAGGGTGGAGTTGGCGTCACTTGTGAAGCAAGGGAAGTGAGGTTCGAATCTCACAAGAAGCATTTGAGGGTTTTATTTTTGTACTCAAGCAAGGGAGGTGGCTGAGTGGAGTTCAAACTCTGGAGGAGAGAGGGAAGACCTAGTCAAATATTTTGAATGGGTGATGGGGAGTGAGTAGATGAGTAAAACAAGGAGTGGATCAAGGGATTTGGGGGAGTGGTTGATGGTTGGTCAAATGTAGGTTGTGTGGGGGAGTTGTACCGTGTGTGTGAGAGTGCCAAGGGGGAGAGGGGTGTTTCGGCCAAGGGTCTTTAGTGAGTGCATTTTCAGTCATTTGTGAAAGTAGTAAACCGAAATTCTTGGTGGGTGTTTTGTTTTCTTTGCATTTTTGGGTATTAGTGCTTCAATTTTTGGGAAACTGAAACTTCAACTCTCTTCTTGTGTTCTCTCATTTTGTTTAATTTCTTCTTCCCATTCGTTTTCTTCATTTGTTGTGCTTAACAGTTTGGCCGAACCATTCCATTTCTTTTTCCCTTTTGTTCTTTGCTCCACATAGCCGAAACCACTATTACTCTTCTTTTTTCTCTTCTTCAATCTTTTACCTTTCTATTTGCAAGTGCCGAATATTTCTTGCTTTATCATTCCCTTCTCTGGACAGCGGTTAATTAGGTAAGTTCTCAATGCCATTAGGTCCTCTTTTTCTTTTCTTGTCGTGTTAATTCTTTCTCCTTTGGCCAAATGCATGATATCTTCCTTTCTTATTGTTCTCTTCTCTTGGTTAAGCCGAATGCAATCACTTGTTTTATTCTAAACTCTCTTTTGTTCTCTTTTGGGTAAGGGCTGAATCAAATCACCCTTTGCTACCCCTCATCATTCTTTTAACCTTGGTCTCCGGAAGTTCATTGGTAAGATAATTTTGGTCGAATGGAGGGGGTGGTTGGACGTTTTGTTTTCTAAGTTTATTTAGGCCGAAAGGCCATTTCTTCGTCATTTTGTGATAACATAACTGACTCGTACTCCTTCTTAGGGACTCAGTTGGTGATCAGAGAAAGTGTACCGAACTCTCAATCGTAACAAAGAGTTGTTGACATTCTTGGTAAGTGATGTGAATTGAGTTGTCGTTTTCACTATGTGAATAGGACTTATTGAGATTAAGACTAATGGTTTAAGTGTATGGATTCATAGGTACGTAATTTCGAGGATTAAATTTAAGCTCATTTCAGGTGTGTAATCTTACACCCTCGGAATGTCTGCATGTGATGATTTGCAAATAGACCAAAAGTCGAAAAGTCAAAAAATAGGAATCTGTGCCACTCGAGCATGTGAGCGTTCGTAGTGGTAAATCGTGAAACTAGTAGTGACGATAATTCGTTGAGAGCATCACGAGTGCTCTCGCGACATTTGGGCTGTAACGAGCCTAACCGAGCCGATACGGGCTTAATGGGCCCAATAGGCTTCCTGGCCCACATGGGCGAAGAAAGCGAAAAGTCGTCAAGAGTAAGTACGGTGTGAAAAACTAGAAATCTGTGATTGGAACCTCGCGAAATGGGCCACACGAGCGTGTGGGCCCAAATGGGCCAAACTTAGATTTTAGGCCCAACAGTCAAGTGACGGCTGAAAATGGTGGCCGAGTCGCTCAAGGCGACCATGGGCCTTCAGAGTGAGCGATTATGCGAAGTTACTAAAATACCCGCGGTGGGTAAAATTTACCAGAATACCCCTGAAGGGTAAATTACTGAAATGCCCTCATTCGGTAAATGAATGTCATGCCTGAGGGGTAGTTATGCTATGTTGTGTATACTTGATTAATTTTCCATGATGACACATTATTGCATTCACAAGATTATTATGCCATGACATGATGCACGGGTTAGGTTATGTATATGTTGAAGGAAGTGTACTATTACTGACAGCTCCACTGCAATACTGATACTGGTGGCTATGTCACAATTTACTGATACCGGCAGCTTTGTTGCGACTATACTGGCAGCTTGACTGCATTTTTGGAGTGTAGCGGATGGGTGGGTCGATTTATAAATCCCCACAAGTGTGTAGGGCTGGTACAGGTGGAGTGTAGCGGATGGATCATTAGGTTCGGGGAGGGTTGCATGTTATGTTTACTTTACCATGATTTTGGGCCCGTGGGCCAGATTGATATTGTATAGGGCTAAGGCCCAGATCGTTACTAGATAGGGCTTCAGCCCAATTGGGATTTCTTATGGGCTCAGGCCCAGTAATAACTATTTACGGGATTACACACTGAGTTCTCGTAACTCACTCCGTTGTTTCAACCTTGCAGGTGATCCCCAGCGTTAGTGGATTTGGAGCTGAGGTGGCCTCTGAGGTGGCCATACATCGTAAATTCTAGTAAACTTCCATTACATTTTAAATTTTAGGATAATATTTACTTTTGGATTATTGTTGTAATAAGGCCATTGGTATAACTTTTCTTAAAACTTACATTTTCATTACTGTTTATTTTTAAATGTTTAAAACGGATGTTTTCCTTAAAACATTGATAACCATTTTTCCAAAATATCACGTCCCTGCAAATGTTCAAATTCGAATTTCATAACAAAGACAGTTTTCAAAATTAATTATAACTTTTTCTAAAATGGTCAGTGTGTAAAACGGGTCTTAATAAACAAACGTTCAAACTCGAAGTTTTCAAAAGGATACAAAGTTTTATCAAACATGCAGTCTTCAAACAACACTTTCATGTGACATGCTAGATCCGGTCGTAACGTCTAGGCTGAGTTTAGGGTGTTACAAAAACACGATGTGGAAGAAGCTACGTGGGAACTGGAAGAAGCCATGAGAGAACAATATCCAAACCTTTTTATCGGTATCTCTAACGAACAAGAGAGTTGTAACAGCCCGATTTTGGGGCTAGTCGAAACAGTGGTCTCGGGACCACTAATCCAAGGTTGAGGAAAATTATTTTACTATTATTTATTTTTTATGGCATTAATATATGGCTATATGAAAATTTTGGTGCTTTAATTTTAGCAATTGTATGTTTAATTGTGAAAAAGGACTAAATCGCATAAAGTGCAAAAGTTCCATTATAAGTGGTAGAGGTGTCTAATAGCCAAAGAATATCAAATTGGATGTCCTTAAAGTGAAATTAGGCCATTAGATGTGCGATGGCCAGCCATATAGCTTAGGGGGACAAGAGCATTAATTTTTGTCAAAATTTGGTGACATTAGGTGATAAAAAATGAATAAAATAAGATAAAAAGATGAGATATCATCTTTTACTATTCTTTCTTCTTCTACCACCGAAAATTGAGAAGAAATAAGGGTTCTTGGAGTTCAAATTTTTAGCAAAACAAATCTCTTGCAAGTACGTGATTTTGGTGGTTTTATTTGATAATTTTTGTACTTTTGGAGTCCCCAAAGCTTAAGCTAGCTAATGAGGGGACTAATTTGCTAGATGGTTGAAAGTTTAGGGACTTTCCATGAGAGTGTTCATGTTGTTTGCTGAGTTTTTATTGAGGAAAATGAATGATATTGAGTTAAGGAACAACTTTTGTGAAAGGTGTTAGCATGAAAACACCTAACTAGGACTTGAATGCAAAGATTGAAAATGTGTAATAAATGCATGAAATAATTGGAATTATGAGTAGTTGTAAGAGTAATAAATGTTCAGCTAGGCTTTTTAATGAGAAAATGTGATGAAAAATGATTTACGAGCCTAGGGGAAAAATCGTAATTTTGCCATAGTACAAGGGTAAAACAATCATTTTTGCCTAAGTAGAGATTATGATGTATTATGATTAGAAAATGATTGAATGAGTTAATTTTGTTGTTATAGACCAAGAAGAGCATGGAATCAACCTTGACCGAGGAAAAGGTAAGGTTACGGAATAGACCGTTGATTAACGCGTTTTGCACCGAGGTAAGTTTATGTGTAAACGATGCATATTAAATACACATGTAATTTCTTCTTGGTGCATTGTATGATTGAGAACACTTACAATTTAAATGGATGGAATTTGGTAGAAAATGAATAAATTTCGTATGAATGTTGAAATACATATGTAGGTGTGTAATATTATCCGTAGTAAATAATGGTGGGCTGTGTGCGATACCACCTTAATTATTTTTGTTGGTGGGCTATGTGCGATACCACCATATCACTTATTCACGATGGATTGTTTGCGATACCATCATTAGTATTATTATTTGGTGGGCTATGTGCGATACCACTGTAAATATTCTTGTTGGTGGGCTATGTGCGATACCACCCTGTTAATAATAAACAGTGGGCTAAGTGCGAAACCATTGAGTGTTCGTGTTACTATGTATGAATATTTGTGAAATTGTTAAGTTTTGTCTCATGAGAACATGTGGTGATAAGTGTAGGGTTGTATTCTAAATAATGTGAGCTTTTGGCTTGTGATATGGTTGGAATGTTGTAAGAGATGAAATGTGTAAGCATGATCATGGAATGTGGATTGTTCTAGCATAGTATATAATGCTATTCATTGCTTTGTATATATATTATGATGTTTATTGTTTACATGTAAACTTACTAAGCTTAAAGTTTACCCCTTTTCTTTTCCCTTGTTTTAAGGTGACAAAGAGTCGAGTCGGGATATGAAGATAATTGGAAGATCACCCATACTATCAGCTCATCTTGGTATATTTAGAACTATCATTTTGAGTATGGCAATGGCATGTATAGGGGCTAGACTAGGTAAATTGTTTTTTTTTTATTTTGGCCAAATGTGTTGGCTCCTTATAGATGAAATCTTTTGTATATTGCCATAGTAAATGGCTCTTTACTATCAACCAATGGAATGAAAGGTTATTCATAAGTGTGTAGAGTATATGGTTTGGTTTTTTAGGTATGAATATGCATGAATGAATTGATGGTGGAGGGTGAATTATGCATGACTGAGTTAGGGTGATGAAAGAGCTTGGAAAATAGCCTTGTTCTTGTCCACACGGGTAGGCACACGGGCGTGTGTCTAGGCTGTGTGTGACACACGGTCAATTACATGGGTGTGTGATCAGGTCGTGTGTCCCCTTGCATGTTAGAATTACAAGTCAGTAAGCTTAGTAGTAAACACATGGGCAGAGACACGGCCGTGTGTCTCAACCGTGTGGGAGGCACGGCCTTGGACATGGGCGTGTGCCCAGGCCGTGTGAAGTCTGCACCTTGAAATTTGAATTTAATTCGACACATGGTCTAAGGACACGGGCGTGTGCCTTGGCTGTGTGACCTTAGCGAGATGATGATATCATAAACAGAATGCCACGATTTTGGCACATGGGCTAAGACAAGAGCATGTCGAGGTCGTGTAAGGGACACGGGCGTGTGTCTGGCCATGTGAAATAAGTCAGTGTCGACCACGGGTGAGGGACATGGGCGTGTGTGACCACACGTGTAACAGACTGAATTTGACTCAAATCGGAACGGTGGTTTCGGGACCACAAATCCGAGTTTGAGAAAATTTTTAATATTATATTTGGTGTTTATTATATGTGAATTAATGTGTGTGAAAGTTTCGTAAAAAAATTTAATCGTTTGTGTGTTCAATTTAACAAAAAGGACTTAATCGCGTAAGGTGAAAAAGTAGCAAACTAGAGTGAAAAGTGCCTAATAGATTATGGCTTGTTAGTATTGAGTATTAAAAGGACAAATATTCCAGTTTAAGATTAAGTGGACGGTACATGACAAGTTTGTCCATAATATTATGTTATAATTTAAACTTTATTAAAGGTTAAAATAGTAAATGATTTAAAATCATAATATATGTTAAATAAAACAAAAGAAAAGTCCATTATCATTTTGCATGTTCTTGGCCAAATATTAGAGAAGGAAGAAAGGTTTTATTTCTTTGAAAGTTCGGCACCTATAAGCTTGATTTCAAGGTTAGTTCTTGTTCGATTTTTGTTAATTTTTACGTTTTTGAGATCGTTGCTTAGAACCGTAGTCGACCCACGTTGAAATTTTCAAATCTGAGCATGTTTGATATTCGGCCATTGTAGTGTTCATGTGATTCACGATGTTTGGTAATTTTAAATGAGAGATATGTTTAAGATTAGTATATTTTGCATTGGAAATTTTAGTGAATTTGAGTATTTTTGGGCTAAATTGTGGAAATAAATTTTTAGAGGGGCTTATTTGCAAAATAAATGAAAAAAGGGGCTTGTAAGGTCCCTAGGAATATTCGGCCATGGAGTAGTATGGGGAAATTTTGTGTATTTGGTGTTTTATGCAAATAGGACTAAATTCTAAAAATATGAAACATTAGGGGTAAAATGGTAAATTGTATATTTATGTGTTTTGGGACTAAATTGAAGTGAAATGTACTTGAATGAGACTATTTTTGATATGATTAGATCAAGAACAAAGGAAATCGGATTTAAATCGGGGAAAGACAAAGGTTGTAGAATAGCTGGTTTAAGTCGTCCGTTGTTAATCGAGGTAAGTCCTTAAGCTAAAGTCTGTTAAAGAATTATTTATGAATAGGTTCAATAAAATTATTTGATAAATTTGAGTATGAATATATGTGTTAGCCAAATGTAAAGGCTTTGAAATGGATTAGATGTGTTTTTGTATATGTGATAAGAATTTGTACATTCGTTCTGATATGTGAATGTGAATTGTGTATATGTTTTGTTAGTGATGATAGTGTTAAGAAATGTAATTTGATTGAAACACCCCAAACCCGACCCACAAGCCCTGACCGGATCTGGCATGCTTCTAGGAAAAACTAGTCGATTCTTATTTGAAACTTTGCTAAAATTTTGTGTGTTTTTGAAAACAGTTGATTTGGGTTGGGCTCGAATTTTAAAACCCGTGTTGATTATGTGTCAAAACGTTTAATATTTATACTTAAGAAAAATGGACTTTAACTTTGAATTATTAAAATCGAGTCATACTTAGATAATTAAATATGCATGCATAACAGTTCAAATCAAGGCCTTATTACATCAAATCAAAACTCAAATTAAATCCAAAATACTTAAAAATAACAAGTCCAAAATAAAATAAAATCTTGAACTGAGCATGGCCACCACTAAGCTCCTGCCGACCCGGTCCATTAATGAGCGTCACCTGAAAAGTAATCCCACAATGGGGTGAGTCAAACAGACTCAATGTATACAGCCAACATAAGTCTCAATTAATTCAAGCATATCAATTCATACATAATAGCACATATACTTAATGATGCAAACCCGAACCCAAGCCTAAGTATCCATCCGCTACACGTCACCCGTACCAACCATCACACTGTGGGGACTACTAAGTCAACCCTCCATCCGCTACACACCATCGAAGGCAGTCACTGCAGTCAACGTGCTCATCGCCCTTATAAAATTCGGGGCATAGCCACCAGATAATTATTTTGTGACATAAGTCACCACATTCATATATTGTGACATAAGTCACCACATTCGGATATTGTGACATAAGTCACCACATTCAGATATTGGGGTATTAAACCACCAATTCACTTCCCCTTTACATATCACCCATATGCCCCATGTCAATCATATCATGCAATAACATGTTTTATTTCACATTCTTATCACTATTAACATATGTGCCATAATAGATCATAACCTACTCATAGAAGGAGTGGGTAAACATACCTGAGTATTTTGTTCGTACCATTGCATGGTACTTTTAGCCACTTCACACATATTTTTATTAACACATATATTAACGCATAACCATAAATTAATTGAAGCTTGTGTGGGGGTACACACCTGATTTACTTAGCGCTTTATTGAAATCCCGAAAACCCGATCTAATACTTTTAGACCCTTAATCCCTATATTCGGCCAACCTTAAACACTTTAGCATAAAGCCATTCGGCTAATTAATTAAATCCTGAAGGACTAACGAAACCAAATCTTACCTTATTGCCGATTTCACTACTAACAAATCCTTAAACTTGTAGTCCGTCCTTCCTTGCAATCGCTAACACTAAGTCACTTGATTTGGTTAGTTTCGCTTTTGAATAAACATGAAATAGATCTAAAACATTAACTATTGCCTTGGCCGATTATTATGTCCACTCACCTTGTAGATTTAAATCCCGGAAACCTTAGCTTACTTCTGTCGACTTTCTCCTAAAAGCCAAAGTCACCTCAATTTTACCTACATTCGGCCATCCTCCACTTATTCAACAAACCGAAAATCACAATTAACTTAGCCCATATAGCATTCGGCCAAAAAGAAAATAACAGAATAGAGCCATTCGGCCACCTACCATCAACCACTCACCTTCGGCTTTTCCAAAATCGGCACTTTTGGCTATTGTAAAATAGGATTCGGCTTCTAGAGATAAAGAGGAGAAATTGATAGGCATAAACAATTGATTCGGGTTAGATCTTGATGAAAAGAAAGGAAGAAATCGCAAAGGAAAGAAATCCCAAAACTTACCGAATCACTAAGGAACATGCGGCCTATGGTGCACCTTTGGGAAACTAAACCACCCTTGTAGATTCGGCTTTGAGGCTTAGAGAACAGTCGGCTATGAGTCACTTGTGTATTCTGCTTCAACAAGAGTGAAAAGAGAGGGATATGAGGCTTAGAGAGATTCGGCTATGGTGGTTTTTTGAGAAAAGAATATCCAGTTTTGGTCAAATAAATAGGAAAGGAAGAAGAAAGCAGAGAGAGCTAATTGAATCTCCTAAGAATTTTTGGCACAAATAAGTTGAGTGAAGAGAGAACTAAGTTTCGACACACTACTAGAGAAAGAAAAAAGAGCCAAAAAGAACCTCTAAACCTCCCTTTAGCAATTCGGCTAAGAATGAAATTGGTCACCAAGGAATCCCTTGGCCGGCCAACACTATCCTCCTCTCCAATTCCACCTTTTTTTTCTTATCACTTTATTTAAGATTAATAATAAAATTAATCCATCATTTATCCCTCATCTTGGCTGAATTTTAAAAGGAAATTTAACTTAATCTACACACCTCCACTCAGTGCCCCATTCCCGTCCAACACCTCTTCTCCTAGCAGTAAAATTAAACTCTTTATTTTGCTTCCCTTGTGACTCAAACCTAGGCCTTGCACCCATGCTTGTGGCGTCACTTACTAAGGCCTTAAATAGCGCCTCCAAGCCACTTAACCAAGCCCATTTGTGTGTCATAACCCCCCCATTTATTTTCTTAAGGCCTATCAGGCTTAACTCCCTCTTTTAGACTTAAAATTAAATAATTTCTAAGGCATTCACCTACGCACTAAGGTTCACAAAAATCATACAACACATTCTTAACACACAAAGGCATGCTATTTCATACAATTTAGTAATAATGCATAAGCCATAGTCTGGGATATTACAGTTCTACCCCCCTTAAAATAATTTCGACCTCGAAATTACCTGGCTAGAATAGGTGGGGGTATTGCCGTCGCATTGCTTCTTCTGGCTCCCAAGAAGCTTCCTCCGATCCATGATTTCGTGATAACACTTTGACTAAAGGGACTGACTTCCTCCGAAGCACCTTCACATCTCGTTCCAGAATCTAAATCGGCTCTGCCTCATAAGACAGATCTGGTCTTAGCTCCACCTCTTCAACCGAAACTACATGAGATAGATCCGATCGATATCGACGTAGCATGGAGACATGAAATATGTCGTGCATCTGCTTCAATTCTGGTGGCAACTCCAACTGGTATGCCACTGGTCCAACTCGCTTCATTACTCGATAAGTTCCTATAAACCTTGGACTTAGCTTCCCTTTTCGACCAAATCTCATCACCTTCTTCCAAGGCGAAACTTTAAGGAACACTTGATCTCCCACATCAAATTCTATTTCTTTTCATTTGAGATCCGCGTATGACTTCTGTCTATCAGATGCCTCCTTTAATCGAGCTCAAATTACACTAACCTTCTCCTCAGACTCTGCCATAATTTTTGAACCCAAAATCTGATGTTCTCCCAATTTCGTCCAACATGTAGGAGTCCGACACTTCCGACCATACAGTGCTTCGTACGGTGCCATCCGAATACTTGCCTAATAGCTGTTGTTGTATGCAAATTCGCTAGAGGCAAATATTCTTCCCAACTTCCTCTCAAGTCTATCACACATCCTCTCAAAGATATCCTCTAGTACTTGGATCACTGCTCAGACCGCCATCCGATCGTGGATGAAAAGTCGACCGAATCCAATCTAGTGCCTAAAGCCCGATGTAAAGCTTTCCAAAATCGAGACGTGAACCTCGGATCCCTATCCAAGATAATTGACATCGGCACTCCATGCAACCTCACAATCTCTGCTACATACAACCTCGCTAACTTCCGTAGGGAGTAGTCAACCCGCACTGGAATAAAATACGCGGACTTTGTCAGCCGATCCACTATCACCCATACCGAGTCCTTCTCAGTAGGCGTAAGGGGAAGCCCACTAACGAAGTCTATGGTAATTCTCTCCCATTTCCACTGACGAAATCTGTATTGGCTGAAGCAATCTTGATGGAACTTGGTGCTCAGCCTTAACTTGCTGACACGTCAAACATTTGCCAACAAATTCAGTAACTTCCCGCTTAAGACCAGGCCACCAAAATTGTTCTCTTAGATCTCTGTACATTTTACTACCTCCGGGATGCATAGCATAAGGGCTACTATGTGATTCCTGAAGAATTCTTTGCCTAAGTTCCTCATCCTTCGGCATACAGACCTTACCCTTGAAGCACAATACTCCTTCATCATTAATGCCATAATCTTCCAACTCTCCATTCTGTACTTGCCGTAACTTAACCCTTAGATCCTCATCCATTAATTGACTTTCTTTCACCTCACTCAGCCATGTCAGCTTAACATGCAACTCTGCTAACAGGCTTCCATCGTCATAAAGGCTCAAATGTGCGAACATGGCCCTCAGATCTGACACTACCTTTCGACTTAGGGCATCTGCTACCACATTCGCCTTGCCCGGGTGATACTCTATAGAGCAATCATAGTCCTTCAATTGTTCCACCCACCTTCGCTGTCTCAGATCCAACTCCTTTTGGGTCAGCAGATACTTAAGGCTTTTGTGGTCTGTGTAGATTACAGACTTTTCTCCATAAAGATAGTGCCTCCATACCTTAAGGGCAAAGACCACTGCCGCCAATTCCAAGTCATGCGTCGGGTAGTTAACCTCGTGTGGCCTTAATTGTCGAGACGCATAAGCGACCACTTTCCCGTCTTGCATGAGGACACCTCCCAATCCTATATAGGAAGCATCACAATACACCATAAAATCCTTCCCTGCCTCAGGCTGAATCAAAACTGGAGCTTCGGTCAAGACCCTCTTAAGCTTCTCAAAGCTCTCTTGTTGCTTATCGGTCCATACGAAAGGCACTTCCTTCCTCAACAACTTTGTCAGAGGTGCGACTATCGACGAGAACCCTTCCACGAACCTTCGGTAATAGCCTGCTAATCCTAAGAATCTCTGAACTTTCACCACAGACTTAGGGGGTTTCCAATCCAAAGCTACCTCAATCTTCCGAGGATCCACCCTTATTCCTTCAGCAGATACCACATGTCCTAAAAACGTAACCTCCTTAAGCCAAAATTCACACTTGCTGAATTTGGCGTAGAGCTTCTTTTCCCTTAACACTTGTAACACAATTCGGAGGTGCTCATCATGTTCTTCCTCAGACTTCGAATACACTAAAATATCATCTATGAACATAACAACAAATCAGTCCAGAAAGGGTTGGAAAACCCGGTTCATCATGTCCATAAACGAGGCTGGGGCATTAGACAAGCCGAACGGCATTACCAAGAACTCATAATGCCCGTACCTTATTCGGAAAGCCGTCTTATGGATATCAGCCTCCTTCACCTTAAGCTGATGATATCCAGACCTTAGATCGATCTTTGAGAATACTGTGGGCCCTTTAAGCTGATCAAACAAGTCATCTATCCTTGGCAAAGGGTACTTGTTCTTGATGGTTAGCTTATTCAACTGACGATAATCTATGCACATACGCATAGTTCCGTCCTTCTTCTTCACGAATAAGACCGGTGCTCCCCATGGAGACACACTGGGTCGGATGAACCCACAATCGAGCAATTCTTGGATCTGAGCCTTGAGCTCAACCAACTCCTTTGGTACCATTCTGTATGGGGCAATGGACACAGGAGCTGTACCCAGCAGCAAATCAATTCCAAACTCCACCTCCCTATCTGGGGTATTCCGGGTAATTCTTCTGAAAAGACATCCACAAACTCCCTTACAGTTCTAACTCCACTAACTCCCCCTTCGTTTGTATCCAAAGTACAAATGAAGGCTAAAATGCCTTACACCCTTCCAACCATCTTATCGACCTTTAATGCCAAACTACGTTAGACAAGTAGTTCCTTCTTTCTCCTATCATAACCATCACCTCATCCTCTGGGGTCCTTAACTCCATTCGTTTGGCTGCACAATCCAATACAGCCCGATGCTCCACTAGCCAATCCATGCCAAGTATAAGGTCAAATTCCCCGAAGGGTAGTTCTATTAGGTCGACAAGAAATACCGTTCCTTGAAGTTTCAAAGGTACTCTCCGAAATAACTTATTCACCACTACAGTTTGGCCTAATGGGCTTACTATAGTCATCTCCCTATCAGATAGTTTAGAGGCTATCCTTAGAGTTTCAACTACTCTACATGCAACACAAGAATGGGTCAAGCCCATATCAATCAAAGCAACATAAGGTTTGCCAAAAATAAGGAACGTACCGGTTACAACGTCCGGTGCGTCTCCATCTTCCCTTCGACGAATCGCATAGACTAAACCCAGCTGCCTGGCCTCCGTGTTACCACCACCTCGACCCGGTGTTCCTTGTCCTCTACCAGGACCATTACCTCTGCCAGCCGAACCACGACCTCGCGGTGGCTGCTGTCCTCCTCTTTCAGCCTGGTTAGAACCTTGACTTCTTCGGTCGTCCCCTTCGCCTCTCATCGGGCAATCCTTAATCATGTGGTCCTTGGACCCATACTTAAAACATCCTCCTGTCTTTTTCCAACACTCACCCAAGTGCTTTTTCCTGCACTAATCACAAGCACGATACTGCCTTCCTGAAGCAGCTTGCTGACCTCGCGGCCCATCAACTCTAGGCCTCTTTTGCTCATTCCTAGATGACCTTGATGATCCAAATCCTCTTTTCTGCCTATTCCGATCGGTGTTCTGCCTTACAGAATCCTTAATTCCCTCGGCTACTTTAGCCTTCTTCACCAACAAAGCAAACTCTCGCTCCTATTGTGGAGCTATCAGTAACCTCAGATCATCCTTTAGTCCATCCTCAAACTGGACACACCGCTCATGCTTAGTAGACACTATCCCTCGAGCATAATGGCTCAAATTCGTGAATTCAACAGACTCACCACGGACTTGTTCCTTGAACCACCCAAGAAATGCCTTTCTCTGTGCATCAATATAATGAGTGCCAACATACTTCTTCTGGTATGCCGCCTTAGCATACTCCCAAGTGAGTTCCTCGGCTGTAGCACCATCCCGAACCGTGAGCCACCATTGATATGACTCGTCACGGAGAAGCGACACCAACCCTTTCAGCTTTTCCTCATCAGTTAAATTGAGCTCATCCATAATTCACTCAGTCGCCTCCAACCAATACTCAGCGGTACTGGGTGCCACACCTGATACACCACGGAACACCTCAGCTCCGTTGGCTCGGAGTCACTCAGGTACCGACCTTCGAGCTCCCATGCCTCCACCCACTCTAGCTACCCTTTCCAAAACCCGCAGCATTGCCTATGACACTGCGTCATCCCCCGTCTGATCCTGTTATTCCACATCAACGGTTGGTGGTGGTGGTGGCATTTCATTCTCAGATCCTTGACCCGATCTAACGGGTTTAGACACGGTCATTCGGCCTCTTCCACAGCCACACACGTTGCGACCACGTCCCCTAGAATTCATACTTTCGCTTTGCGTTTATCTGATTAAAGAGTTTTATGAATTAGTTTGGTTCCACTGATTTATCACGAACAGTTTTATGTTTAATAGTTCTAGGAAGTAGTTCTTTCGTTTCATACACATACAGTCTCACATCATTCATTTAGTCACACACATGAACTTGCGTCCATTACAGAGAAATGTTGTAGCTGTCGTTGTTTGTTGTTTTCCACTACCCAAGAGTATTTTCGTAATTTTGTCCTACAGGGGTATTTTGGTAATTTTCAAATTAGGGTATTTGAAAATGTTGCAAAATAAAGTTTGTTGATATTTTACAAAAATTAAAATCCTTGCTGGAAAAATTTCAAGGGTGAAATGATAATTTCATACACTAGGGGTATTTTTGTAATTTTACAAGCCAGGTCATTTCGGTAATTTTTTGCAAAATATGGTTCCTGGTAACTTTTCAAAATAAGGGTATTTTTAAAGATTTCTAATTTGAGGGTACTTCGGTAATTTTCCTTACTGAGGGTATTTTGGTCATTTGTACAGATTAGGGGTAATTTGGTCATTTTGCAAATCAGGGGTAATTTCATAAATTTTCCAAATCAGGGTGTCTTATTATAAACTAGGGTGTTTGGATATTTGTAAGGTAAGAGAATCTTGATAAAAACTGTGGTAGTATGGAAATTTTATAAACCAAGGGCATTTTAGTAATTTTTTCGATCAGGGGTATTTTGGTCATTTGAGTAAATCGAGATTATTTTAGAAAATTTTTCAAAATAGTTTTCCTACACATCAGAGGGGTAATTTGGTGATTTTAAAACTAGGATTTTTGTGAAAATATGGCTAGTCCCTTTCGGGTTTTAGTTATTGGGTTTAGCTTGTGGTCGAGTCCTCTTGGTTAGGGTGAACCATTACTACGCCGCCAGCGTGATTCAAGTGGGTAGGAGGTGAGTCACTAGGATCGCTTAAATACCAAGCTCCCACCAAAACCAATCCTAGACATGCGCACAACAGTTGCCACACCCTAACTCGGTGACTTAGACATAGGTTTGTTTAATTAGGCTTTAAAGTTTTATGTAATTCTCACGTTGGGGTAAACTAGTCCTAGGGTTTAATTCCTAGTCCACCAATCTACGTCCCTATATATTCCCACATACAATTCACAGAAGAGTTGGGAGTACTTACCTGGTGGACTTCGGGCCGGAGACTCAGGTGCCATGCTAGATAACCTGCTCATTTCTTAGAAAAAAATCCACTTTCAATAAACAGAAGATGTTTTGGGCCCTAAAAGCCCTCAAGGCTGAGTTTTGAACCGGGCTCTGATACCAAACTGAAACACCCCAAACCCGGCCCACAAGCCCTGACCGGATCTGGCATGCTTCTAGGAAAAACTAGTCGATTCTTATTTGAAACTTTGCTAAAATTTTGCGTGTTTTTGAAAACAATTGATTTGGGTTGGGCTCGAATTTTAAAACCCGTGTTGATTATGTGTCAAAATGTTTAATATTTATACTTAAGAAAAATGGACTTTAACTTTGAATTATTAAAATCGAGTCATACTTAGAGAATTAAATATGCATGCATAACAGTTCAAACCAAGGCCTTATTACATCAAATCTAAACTCAAATTAAATCCAAAATACTTAAAATATAACAAGTCCAAAATAAAATAAAATCTTGAACTGAGCATGGCCACCACTAAGCTCCTGCCGACCCGGTCCATTAATGAGCGTCACCTGAAAAGTAATCCCACAACGGGGTGAGTCAAACAGACTCAATGTATACAGCCAACATAAGTCTCAATTAATTCAGGCATATCAATTCATATATAATAGCACATATACTTAATGATGCAAACCCGAACCCAAGCCTAAGTATCCATCCGCTACACATCACCTGTACCAACCATCACACCGTGGGGACTACTAAGTCAACCCTCCATCCGCTACTCACCATCAAAGGCAGTCGCTGCAGTCGACATGCTCATCGCCCTTATAAAATTCGTGGCATAGCCACCAGATAATTATTTTGTGACATAAGTCACCACATTCATATATTGTGACATAAGTCACCACATTCGGATATTGTGACATAAGTCACCACATTCAGATATTGGGGTATTAAACCACCAATTCACTTCCCCTTTACATATCACCCATATGCCCCATGTTAATCATATCATGCAATAACATGCTTTATTTCACATTCTTATCACTATTAACATATGTGCCATAATAGATCATAACCTACTCATAGTAGAAGTGTGTAAACATACCTGAGTATTTCGTTCGTACCATTGCATAGTACTTTTAGCCACTTCACACATATTTTTATTAACACATATATTAACGCATAACCATAAATTAATTGCAGCTTAGTGTGGGGGTACACACCTGATTTACTTAGCACTTTATTGAAATCCCGAAAACCCGATCTAGTACTTTTAGACCCTTAATCCCTATATTCGGCCAACCTTAAACACTTTAGCATAAAGCCATTTGGCTAATTAATTAAATCCCGAAGGACTAACGAAACCAAAATCTTACCTTATTACCGATTTCACTACTAACAAATCCCGGAAACCTGTAGTCTTTCCTTCCTTGCAATCGGCTAACGCTAAGTCACTTGATTTGGTTAGTTTCAGCTTTTTGAATAAACATGAAATAGATCTAAAACATTAACTATTACCTTGGCCGATTATTATGTCCACTCACCTTGTAGATTTAAATCCCGGAAACCTCAGCTTACTTCTGTCGATTTTCTCCTAAAAGCCAAAGTCACCTCAATTTTACCTACACTCGGCCATCCTCCACTTATTCAACAAACTGAAAATCACAATTAACTTAGCCCATATGGCATTCGGCCAAAAAGAAAAGAACAGAAAAGGGCCATTCAGCCACCTACCATCAACCACTCACCTTCGGCTTTTCCAAAATCGGCACTTCTGGCTATTGTAAAACAGGATTCGGCTTCTAGAGATAAAGAGGAGAAATTGATAGGCATAAACAATTGATTCGGGTTAGATCTTGATGAAAAGAAAGGAAAAAATCGTAAAGGAAAGAAATCCTGAAACTTACCGAATCACTAAGGAACATGCGGCCTATGGTGCACCTTCGGGAAACTAAACCACCCTTGTAGATTCGGCTTTGAGGCTTAGAGAACAGTCGACTATGAGTCACTTGTGTATTCGGCTTCAACAAGAGTGAAAAGAGAGGGATATCAGGCTTAGAGAGATTCGACTATGGTGGTTTTTTGAGAAAAGAATATCCGATTTTGGTCAAAGGAAGAAGAAAGCAGAGAGAGCTAATTGAATCTCCTAAAAATTTTCGGCACAAATAAGTTGAGTGAAGAGAGAACTAAGTTTCGGCACACTACTAGAGAAAGAAAGAAGAACCAAAAAGAACCTTTAAACCTCTCTTTAGCAATTCGACTAAGACTGAAATTGGTCACCAAGGAATCCCTTGGCCGGCCAACACTATCCTCCTCTCCAATTCCACCTTTTTTTCTTATCACTTTATTTAAGATTAATAATAAAATTAATCCATCATTTATCCCTCATCTTGGCCGAATTTTAAAAGGAAATTTAACTTAATCTACACACCTCCACTCAGTACCCCATTCCCGTCCAACACCTCTTCTCCTAGCAGTAAAATTAAACTCTTTATTTTGCTTCCCTTGTGACTCGAACCTAGGCCTTGCACCCATGCTTGTGGCGTCACTTACTAAGGCCCTAAGTGTCGCCTCCAAGCCACTTAACCAAGCCCATTTGTGTGTCATAACTCCCCCATTTATTTTCTTAAGGCCTATCAGTCTTAACTCCCTCTTTTAGACTTAAAATTAAATAATTTCTAAGGCATTCACCTACGCACTAAGGTTCTCAAAATTCATACAACACATTCTTAACACACAAAGGCATGCTATTTCATACAATTTAGTAATAATGCGTAAGCCATAGTTTGGGATATTACATTGATGGACTGGTTTATGAATTATTTTGGGCATTAAAGCCTAGCAGGCCTTGTGCCGGTGATTTGATTCGGTCTTATTGCCTAGCAGGCCTTGTACCGGTGATTTGATTCGGGCTTATTACCTAGCAGGCCTTGTACCGGTGATTTGATTCGAGCTTATTGCCTAGCAGGCCTTGTGCCGGTGATCTATTCTGGACTTTGCGCCTAGCGAGCGTGCTTCGTGTTTGAATTATTTCGCACTTCTAGTCTAGCGTGCTTAATGCTGGGTGATAAGCTATAAATCATGAGCTCATATAATAAACGAGGTGCGACATATTATTTAATGCTATGTACCATTAGCCTAAGTAAGTGTTATCCTACTAGTTTATTATGGATTGAAGCGTATTATCTATCGAGTTTAAAAGGATGAGCATGAACCATTTATATATATATATATATATAGCTATGTCTACATGTTGTTTTAATGATTCTACTATAAGTAAATTCGTTATTGAGAAATGAATTTGGATGTGATTTTATGTGCGTATAAAAAAAAAAGATTATGTGATTAATATGTATGAGATGTTTATTCGATAGGAATGTTCATGGAAGATAAGTGAAATCCTTAAGTTAAGGTTATGGATAGTATTCACCATGTCATTCAGAATTATAATGTTTATATTCATTTTCTATGAATTGTTTAATTAAAGGTTAAACGTTCGAATATCAATTTGTATTTGCTTGAGACTTACTAAGCAAGTGAGCTTACTTAGTGTGTTCATTGTTCGTTTTATAGATTTTTGGTCAAGCTACGGGCTCAAAGGATCATTGAAGAAGTCAACCACACTATCATCCCTTTTCGGTACTTTTGAGCTCGTTATTTTGGAATCAAAGTCATGTATAGGCTAGCTAAATGTTGGAATGATGTTATGTTTATATGTGTTTATAAAATAGCCATGCGAAAATGGCTTAAACTTATATTATAAGCTCGGTTATATTTGTTCTTGACTATGTGGTTTAAGTGTTTGGTTTTAACGGTTAGGTCATGGTTGTTTCATTATTTTAATCTTATGCATTCTATATAATGGCCTATTTGTAAAACTAACGTTTGTGTTAAATTAGTTAGATGGTTTGGCAATCAAGTTAATCTTTATATGTATAAGTCTAGATAGATATATGTTAGTTGAGCTTTATTCAGGAATTATATAAGTGTGACAATTTAAGTTGTTTTGCTAGATAGGAATTATGTGAGTAATGCATGTATGTGTATTCGGCCAAACCTAGGTGAAAGTTATACATGTTATTATCTTGTTTAATGAATTATTTGTTTAGGGCCATAGTCGAATGTAGAAGATGTGTATAACTATGGTTTATAAATATTTTGCTTGTGAAGTCACTTATTTTATTTGAGTACATGATTACCAAACTTGGTTTGTGCTAGGAAATCAACATGAAATGTTGTAAATGAGGTCTTGTATATTCGCCAAAATTTATAAGCATGTATGAGTTGTGTAATTAGTTGCATATTTCGGTTATGTGGAAATTAGGTTTATGCCTTATGAAATCAGATTGTTAATCGATAATGTTGTAGTATACATTGTATAGTCTTTTAAATACATCAATGGTTATGTTGTATATGACTTGGATTAATGTATCGGTATGTATTACATGTGAAATTTGTTGTTTGTTATTATTAAATTATTTGAAAAAAAAAGCGTGATTAAGTTTCAATCGAGCGAACTGAAGTTTTTAACTTACATGGTAATACCCGTAACCCTAATTTTGCGACGAACACGGGTTAAGGGTGTTACAACACGGCCTGCCCACACGGGAGTGTGGCCCTTGTGTAGGTAAAATTTTTCTAAGTGCGTAAAAGTTTCTGATTTATTTCTGAAACCTTCCGAAAGTATTTTAGGGCCTCGTAGGCCCATTATAAGAATGTTAGATATGTGAATGGAAAATTTTTAATTTGGAATGAAATTTGATAACCCAAAGTTGCATGACTAAGTGAGTTAAGTACGGTAACGTCTCGTACTCGGTTCCGGTGTAGAATACAGGTAAATGGTGTTAAACCCAAGACACGCCAGAAAGCTCAAACAAGCCGAACCAACCGAGAACACACCTGGGCACCAAGTGCCTAGCCCATAGGCTAACATCTTGTAACACCCCAAAATAGGTCCTAGGAGTTTTATGAGTATTTTAGGAATTTTAGCCTTAGAGTGCTTAGAATTCAGTAGCGTGATAAAGTGGAATTATATTCGACTATGGCATTTTAGCTGTAAAATCAATTTTTGAATATAAGTTTTAAAAGTATTTTAATTTGGGCCTTGGGGATGATTTGTAAAAAAGGCAAAATTGGGAGTTTTTAAGAGGCAATTAGCCTAGATTTTAAATTTTCAGCCTATATCTTTCCCCTAGTAGCAGAATCATGCTAGTTTCATCCTCTCACTTCTCTTGTTTCCGTCCTTCATTCTCCCAACACTAAACCACTCGATTTTGATTTACAAACAATAAGCTTTTGATTTCTTTCAAGACCCAAGCCTTAAACACTCATAGAATCACTTTAAAAACACCAAAAACTCGATAGATTTCATCATCTTCTCCAAATGTGGGTTTTCCATATTTGCGTCAAAACTCATTTAATCTTTCTTTAAAGGTAATGTATCGAATCCTTATGAGTTTTTCATGATACCTAGTCCTCAAAATTTAAGTATTAGCCATTGAATCGCAAATTTTTAATAAAACTCAAAAATTGGGACACTAATGTTGGATTTCGGGATTTTGAGTAAAAACATGGTTTCGAAGTGTTTTTGAGCTCATATTGTCAAGATTAGATGGTTTCTACTTTCCTTGAAGTTTCGTTAATGATTTCTTACATTTTAATGAATTTTATGAAAATTGTCAAAATGATGTCAAAAAAATTTAATGTCATGAATTGGGTAATTTTCAGTGGTTTAAGGGTTGAGGATTAGGTGTAGAAGACTAAATAGGTGAACAGAATTCATTTTAGGCGAAAAGGTTAAGTGTAGATCGAGATATGAGCATTCTAAGTTTGTTATGTTAAATTTTGGTTACATAAGAACTTAGAATAGGTTGATGTTCTATTTGGTTTAAGTGAGTCCTTGGCTACTATCTAATCGTGAATTTTGTACAGTTATTGTGTGTAAAGCCTCAGATTCATTTGAGCCTTCTACAAGTTAAAGGAAGATCTTGTTTGATCTTTCAACTTCTCAGCAAAAGCATAATGGTGAGTGTTTGGAATAACTGCTCATAGACACGACTCATGTGTCATTTGGGAATTTAGTAGTAGACTACCCCTACTCTAAATTTTGAGCATAATTTTCTTGTATCTATATTTGCTATGGTTTTGTGCTTATATGATTATGAAATTGTGCATGGTGATGAGAAACTCAAATATGTGATATGTGGATATGGTAACTATTGTGAAAGGTGCAAATGTATACATGATATATATGTTATATGACATTGATAATGTATTCCCAAAGATACTAACATGTAGTGATAGTGCACAGATAATCGTTAAGTGTTATGTCTTTGATTTTGAATATTTTTGCCTTGTGATTTTGAAACTATTGGACATAGTTGGCATGCCACAGGATTGTGAGTACTCACCTATATGTACAGTGATTTGGGGCATTGAGGCCCTAGGATATGTTGGAAGGAAAAGGGAATATGAGCTAAGCTCCATTCAATGGAACATATGAAGGGAAATAAGGAGAGTATTAACTTTATGTTACACTCTTGGGACATGTTTGACTATATGAGTCTATGTTTGGTATGTTGGAGATCTGTGTATCTGATGTGATGATAGAGCTCACTATATGTTCCATAATTCAAGTTTCAATCTATCATATTATATGTAACTATGTGGAACTTGCTTTATTCTTAATTGAGTATGTTTGCATGAATATGTAAATGCTATGTAGAAGAACCAATAGATAAAACATGGCTAGGTACTCTACGACACTAGACATATGACTATTGTAATTGTACTTATAAATGGTTGTCTTGATGATGCATGATGATTTGTTTGTGATGTGGTTATTTTGATCATTCATTGAGCTTGTTAAGCTCACCCACTCCCCTCTTTACCCATTACAGATTAGTTGTGTGCTGCTATGAGCGGTGTGGTTTCCAATAGGTGATCTAAGCTAGTTTTGTGTTATTCAATAAGTGTTCTTTATTTATTTACATTTTGGGAAAAAGACAATATGATAGACTTGTTTATGGACATGTTATTTTCTAGACATTTTGCTGGTTATAGCTTTTATTTATAAGGTTTAAGAGTTATGATTATGCTTAGGTTATAAACATTGATGATGGCATGGTGTTTCTAGATCAGATATGTTTTTGACATTTTAAACTGTCAAATTTTAGCCATTGGATAATTATTTGTCTAAATACATGATGCATGATGTTTAGAAGCTAAACGTGAATGGATTATTTGTTTATGTATGTTTCATTTTTTGAGGTCTAGAGTAGGGGTACCGATATTCATATTGTAAATCGATACCTTTGTGATTTGAAAAGTGCAAGAAGTCAGATTAGTGATTTGGTATCGATACCTTTGCTCGAGTATCGATACTCGGGGTCAAAATATCGATATTTCATGACAAATATAGATAATTTTCGAGACTTTAGGATTTTAGTAGAGAAATAGAATGCAAGTTTGGTATCATTTTTCCAATTGGTATTGATACCACCTAGGGAAAATATCGATACTCAAGAGTCTGTATCAATACCTACGGGCAAGTTTTGGAAATTTTGTCAAATGGACTTTATGCTTGTTTAAGTATTATTATATGACTATCTGACGAATGGTTAGCATGTAACTTTGGTAGCTAACAAATATTATTGACTTAAAACCTATATGAATGACAATATGGAATACGTTTCTTTTAGAATGAACTTTCACTCGTTGTATATGACATGAGACGGTGGTATGGCATTCTATATTCGGGCTTGGCGACTAGGCTAGTTATAGGGTGTTACACATCCCTCCAGAAAACGCTTGGGCACCAAGTGCCAAGCCCATAGGCATTACATCCACCCCCAGTAACATGCCAGAATCACTGTAAATATAATTTGGTAATCCACAACAAATGACGGATTAGGGTATGCCTAATGTAATAACAAGTCAAGAATAATCATCACACCATAAGCCGTCCCGTACAGTGCACAAAATAACCTATTGGCATGCCAATTATATCCTATCCTATGTTCATCCGAACTCAATACATATCATCATATTAACATTGTTCAAGTTAATTACTTTCCCACCTCATAACAATTTATAACAATTCAATTATACCTAAAAAATCCAACAGCCATAACTCAAAAATCAATATAACATTTCAAATTATACTAAATTAAATCGTATGAACTTACCAAAGCTAAATAGAAAAGGTTGTAATGTTAAGGACTAATCAACAATTTTCTCTTTTCCACGATTGCCTGTCGGTTCTTGATCTATAAAGTAATTTTATTTCAATTATCAGTCCCAAATACTTTAAAACAATTCAATTTAATGCATATGACTTCGTAATCAATATTTTTCACAATTGCCCTTAACTTTTACATGTTATTCGATTTATTCTCTAAAACCGAAACAAGCTTATTTTCAAAATTATTCCCTGGACTAATATGTTGAATTCATTAACATCCATTTACAACCCTCAAATACCAAATTTACAGAAAATTCAAGCAAATTTCAACATTTTAATTTTAGTCTCTCAACTCAAAACTATACAAAATCACTTTATAAATTAGTCCAAACTCATCATTAAGCTTCAAACCAAAACATTGACGACTAAAACGCTTCAAGACTTTCAATGGAAAGTTTTCAAAACTTTAAAAATATTTCAAATTAGTCCCTGGGATAGCTAGATTATGTTACAACGATCTCAAAAACACCAAATTCGTGAAAAACGAGTATAAAATTAACTTACAAGTAAAGAGAAATAGTGAAACACCCCAAACCCGGCCCACGAGCCTCGACCAGATCTGGTATGTTCCTTGAGTAATAACGGTTCAAAATTTGTGGGTTCTTAGAAAATCTTTAAGTGATTTTGGGAGAAAACTCGATTTGGGTTAGGCTCAAGTTGGAAACCAATTTATTTTGGAAGTATAAGTTTTTATAAAGATGTTACTTATTAAGTTCAAAACGTTTAAGTTAATAGGTAGGCTAAATTATAGGTTTTATCCTTAATTAAAATCATGTGTATTTACGTGTCAAAACATTTGGTGTTTATTTTCAATAAAACATTTTATCTTTGATTTGATAAATTTAGTAACATATTGAAATAATTAAAATGCATGCATAAACAGTTTATCACTATGGCCTTATTACATCAAAACAAACCCAAATAGATTAAAGTGCTTAAATAAAAATAAAATGTCAAAATCATAAAATTCCTTGCTGAGCATGGCCACCGCTAAGCTCCTGCCGACCCGGTCCATTACTGTGCGTCACCTGAAGAATAATCCCACAACGGGGTGAGTCAACAGACTCAATGTGTACACAAACACTAAGTCCAAATAGATTTAAGCATATCAAGTCATACACTTTCATATCAAAATATACAATTAATGATGCATTCCTAAGCCCAAGCCTAGTTACCAACTGCTACACATCACCCGTACCAGCCTGCACACCGTGGGGACTACTAAGTCAACCCTCCATCCGCTACACACCATCAAAGGCAGTCGCTGCAGTCGACGTGCTCATCGCCCTTATAAAATTTGTGGCATAGCCACTAGATACATACTTTGTGTTATCAGACACTATATTCAGATATCGTGGTCTTAGGTCACCACATTCAGATATCGTGGTCTTAGGTCACCACATTCAGATATCGTGGTCTTAGGTCACCACATTCACTTCCCCTTTTTCATAATATCCCATATGCCCATGTCATACAAAATCATGCAACATAATGCCTTAGGCCCGATTTCACATTCTTATCATATTCATATTCATGGCATAACAAGTCTTATCATACTCATAGTAGGAGTAGGAAAACGTACCTTAGTACTGTGTACCATAACATGGTACTTAGCCATATTTTCCACATTCGTATAACATACATACATATTAAACAGTGCCTTAAACTTATTGAGAAATAGTGTGGGGTACACACCTGATATTAATGCCTTCCTGAAACCCGAAAATCCAATCTACCACTTTAGATCCTTAACTCCCGAAGCACCCCTTCATAGATTCGGCCAAAGAACAACATGAGGGATTAGATCTTTAGTTTTTGACAAGCCTAAGAGTAGAAGAATGAAAGCCGAATTTGATCTTACCCTTATTGAAGAAATCGACAGCAACTATGTCAGTCACCTCTGAGTTATTCGGCTTTGAAACTTGAAGAAAATTCGTCTGGAAGTCCCTTATATAATCGGCTCTTGAAAAGGGTAGCAAGGGTTATGGATTCAGCTTCCACAAGGGTTACAAAAGAAAAGGTATGAGGTAGTAACGGCAATGGTGAAAATCTTTGAAGAAGAAACGATGGAGAAGTCGGCTAAGCTTTCTTGAGTATTCGGCTTTGGCAAAATAAAAGAGAAAGGAGAGAGTTTGCTAGAGACTTTTGGCAGAGACTTAGAAAAGAATGAATAATGGCCTTATTTTCTCCTCTTTGCCGAAATTATCACCAAAGGAATCCCCTATTCGGCCAACACTAGCCAATTCCTAGCTTTTCTCTTATCCCTTTATTCAATAATAGAATTAATCCCTTAATTATCTCTTATCACTTAAAAAAAACCAATAATTATCCATCACTTATCCATCTGTTTGTCGAATTTTAACAAAAATAAAACACCTCCCTTTTGGTGCCTTACTGCCGTCCACTTCTCCCTCTTAATGTCAAAAAATAAAAACTCCTTTTGTTTACCTTGTGGCTCGAACCTAGGCCCATTTGCATAGATTGTATGCCCCTTACTGGGCTTTAAGTGGCGCCTATAGCCACTTTACCAAGCCTATTTGTATGTCATATTTCACATACATTTTCTCTTAAGGCCCTATTCACTTAGCTCCCTTAATAAGACTTAAAATCTAAAAATTTTCTAAGGTATTTCCCTACATTTCAAAGTTCATGATATTCATAGATCACATTCAGAACATTCATAAACATGATATTTCATATAATTAAGCATGAATGCAAGCCCATTTCGAGATATTACGTTCTACCCCTTAAAATAATTTCGTCCTCAAAATTACATGACTGAAATAAGTGAGGGTATTGCTGTCGTACTGCCTCTTCTGGTTCCCACGAAGCTTCTTTCGATCCATGATTTCTCCATAACACTTTGACTAAAGGCACTGATTTTCGTCGTAACACTTTCACATCTCGTTCTAGAATCTAAATCGGCTCTTCCTCGTAGGACAAGTCTGACCTTAGCTCTACCTCTTCAATTGGTACCACATGAGATGGATCCGATCGATAGCGACGTAGCATGGACACATGGAATACGTCATGTATCTGCTTCAACTCGGGTGGCAATTCCAACTGATATGCCACTGGTCCAACTCGCTTCAACACTCGATAGGGTCCTATAAACCTTGGGCTTAGCTTCCCTTTCTGACCAAATCTCATCACTTTCTTCTAAGGCGAAACCTTAAGGAATACTTTGTCTCCCACATCAAATTTGATTTCCTTCTGTTTAAGATCTGTGTACGACTTCTGTCTATCAGATGCTTCCTTCAACCATGCACGAATTATCTCAACCTTTTCTTCAGATTCTGCCACTAATTCGAGTCCCAAAACTCGACGTTCTCCTAATTCTGTCCAACACGTAGGAGTCTGACACTTTTGACCATACAGTGCTTCGTACGGTGCCATTCGAATACTGGCCTGATAGCTGTTGTTGTAGGCAAATTCTGCTAGAGGCAAATACTCCTCCCAACTTCCTCTGAAATCCATCACATAGCACCTTAACATGTCCTCTAAAACTTGGATTACCCGTTCAGACTGCCCGCCAGACTGTGGATGAAAAGCTGTAGTAAAATCCAACTTGGTGCCTAAACCCTGATGTAATGCTTTCCAGAACCGAGAAGTAAACATTGGGTCCCTATCTGAGATAATTGACACTGGCACTCCATGCAACCTTACGACTTCCGCTACATACAACTTTGCCAATTTCTGCAAAGAATAATCGACTCTCACCGAAATAAAGTGTGCGGACTTGGTCAAACGGTCCACTATTACCCATACTGAGTCCTTCTTAGTAGGCGTGAGGGGAAGCCCACTAACGAAGTCCATGGTAATTCTCTCCCACTTCCACTATGGAATCATGATTAGCTGAAGCAACCCTGATGGCACTTGGTGTTTAGCCTTAACTTGCTGACACGTCAAACACTTGCCGACAAATTCTGTAACTTCCTTTTTCAAACCAGGCCACCAAAACTATTCTCTTAAGTCTCTGTACAACTTAGTGCCTCCAGGATGCATAGCATAAGGGCTACTATGTGATTCCTGAAGAATCCTTCGCCTAAGTTCCTTATCTCTAGGCATATAGACCTTGTTCTTGAAGCACAACACTCCTACACCATTAACACCATAATCTCCCAACTCTCTATTCTGTACTTGCTGTAGCTTAGCACTTAGGTCCTCATCAGCCAACTGTCCCTCTTTCACCTCATTCAACCATGTCAGCTTGACTTGTAATTCTGCCACTAGGCTCCCATCATCATACAAACTCAAGTGTGTGAACATTGCCCTCAGATCCGACACAACTTTTCGGCTGAGAGCATCCGCCACTACATTCGCCTTGCCCGGATGGTACTCTATTGAACAATCATAGTCCTTCAGTAATTCAACCCACATTCGCTACCCTAAGTTTAACTCCTTCTGAGTCAGAAAATACTTAAGACTCTTGTGGTCTGTGTAAATTACCGACTTTTCTCCATAGAGATAGTGTCTCCACACCTTAAGAGCAAAGACCACTGCTGCTAATTCCAAGTCGTGAGTCGGGTGCAGCAATCAACGAGAACCCTTCCACAAACCTTCTATAGTAGCCTGCCAATCCCAAGAAGCTACGAATTTCAGCCACCAACCTAGGTGGTTTCCAATCTAACACCGCTTCAATCTTCCTAGGATCCACCTTTACTCCTTCTGCAGACACCACATGTCCTAAAAATGCTACCTCCTTCAGCCAAAATTCGCACTTGCTGAATTTGGCATAGAGCTTTTTCTCCCTTAGCACTTGCAGCACAATTCGGAGATGCTCATCATGCTCCTCTTTAGACTTGGAGTACACCAAGATGTCATTAATAAACACAATGACGAACCGATCCAAGTAGGGTTGAAAAACTCAGTTCATCATATCCATGAACGCAGCTGGGGCATTTGTCAATCCAAACGGCATTACAACAAACTCATAGTGGCCGTACCTTGTCCTAAAGGCTGTCTTATGGATATCCACTTCCTTCACCTTCAACTGATGGTATCCAGACCTTAAATCGATCTTGGAGAAAATCGCTGCCCCCTTAAGCTGATCGAACAGGTTGTCTATCCTTGGCAAGGGGTACTTGTTCTTGATGGTCAACTTGTTCAACTGACAATAGTCTATGCACATACGCATAGTTCCATCCTTCTTCTTCACAAACAGGACTGGTGCTCCCCATGGAGACACACTGGGTCGGATAAACCCACGATCAAGCAGTTCTTGGATTTGAGCCTTGAGCTCCACCAACTCCTTTGGTGCCATTCTATAAGGGGCAATTGACACAGGAGCTGTTCCCGGCAGCAAGTCAATTCCAAACTCCACCTCCCTATCTAGGGGTATTCCTGGTAATTCCTCTGGAAACACATCCTCAAAGTCCCTTACAGTTCTAACTCTACTGACACCTCCTTCCTTTCCATCTAACGCACTTACAAAGGCTAAAAATGCCTTGCACCCTTTACGAACCATCTTTTCAGCCTTTAGCGCCAAAACTACATTAGACAAGTAGTTTCTTCTTTCTCCTATCATAATGACCACCTCATCCTCTGGGGTCCTTAACTTTATTCGCTTAGCTGCACAGTCCAACACAGCCTGATGTTCCACTAGCCAGTCCATACCGAGTATGAGATCAAATTCTCCAAAGGGAAGTTCCATCAAGTCGACAGAAAATACTATGCCTTGAATTTCTAAAGGCACTTTTTGAAATACCTTATTCACCACTACAGTTTGACCTAGTGGGCTTACTACAGTCATCTCCCTACTAGAAGGTTCAGAGGCTATGCCTAGTGTATCAACTACACTACAGGCAACATAAGAATGGGTCGAGCCCACATCGATCAAAGCATAATAAGGTTTTTCACATACAAGAAACTTACCGATTATGACGTCCGGCGCATCTCCATCCTCTCTACGGTGAATCGCATAAACCAAACCCAGCTGCCTTGCCTCAGTATTAATAGCACCTCGACCCGGTGTTCCACGTCTTCTGCCAGTACCATTTCCTCTGTTATTCGGACCACGACCCCGCTGAGGCTGCTGTTGACCTCTACCAGCCTGATTAACATTCTGAGCTACTGGTCGATTCCCATCTGGTCTCATCGGGCAGTCCTTAATCATATGGTCCTTTGACCCACATTTAAAACATCCACCTGTCTTCTTCCAGCATTCAGCTAAGTGTTTCTTCCCACACTGCTCACAAGTACGATATTGCCCTCTAGTACCAGTTTCCTGACCTCGCGGCCCATCAACTCTAGGCCTTTTCTGAGCATCCCCAGATGATCCAGACGACCCAAATCCTCTCTTCTGCTTATTCTGGTCCGTGTTCTGCCTCACAGAGTCCTTAATTCCTTCCGCTATCTTATCTTTCTCTACTAGAGCAGAAAACTCTCGCTCTGGATGTGGGGCGACAACCAACCTCAGGTCATCCCTTAGTCCGTCCTCAAACCAGACACACCGCTCATGCTCTGTTGCCACCACTCCTCAAGCATACCGCTTAACCTCGTAAATTCACTTCATACTCTACTATCGACTTGTTCCTTGAACCAGCCCAAAAATGCCTTCCTCTGCTCATCAATATAACGTGTGCCGACATACTTCTTCTGATATGTCGCCTTAACATATTCCCAGGTCAGATCCTCAGCTGTGGCACCATTCCGAACTGTTAACCACCATTGATACGCTTTATCGCGTAGCAGTGCCACCATTCATTTTAACTTCTCCTCAGGGGTCAGATCGAGCTCATCCATAATTCGCTCGATCGCCTCCAACCAGTATTCAGTTGTACTGGGTGCCACACCAGATACGCCATGGAACACCTCAGCTCTGTTGGCTTAGATTCACTCGGGTATAGATTTTTGAGCTCCCATATTCCCTCCAGCACCAGCCACCATTTCAAGAACTCACAGCACAGCTGGCGATACAGCATCTTCTTCCGTCTGATCTTGCTGCTCAACACCAACAGCTGGTGGTGGTGGTGGCGGTGGTACTTCATTCTCAGATCCTTGTCCTGATCTAACGGGTTCCAACACGGTCATTCTACCTCGACCGCGTCCTCGTACATTGCGACCACGTCCTCTAGAGCTCATTTTTACAATCGCGCTTTAATCTGGTTTAAGAAATTTTATGCATTAGCCATTGTTTTACTGATTATTCGCGAAGAAGTTTTATGAAAAGAGTTTAGTAGCAGTTCTTTCGATCAATCAAAGTTTCAAGTTTTCTATCCTCATTCACAGAAAAGCACATCCATTCCGTAGTATCTCCCATACATATTCACTCTTTGGACATTTCTGTCCGTTCCTATCCTAGGGGTATTTTCGTAATTTGTCCTATAAGGGTATTTTCGTAATTTATCAAAATAAGGTTCCTTGGGAATTTTTCAATAAGGGTATTCTGGTAATTTTGCATCCCCGGGGGTATTTTGGGAAATTTGGAAATCTGAGGGTATTTTAGTAATTATCCCAGGTGAATTTGTAAATCTTAATAAATCAAGGATATTTTGAAATTTACAAAACTTGGGGGTTCTTTTTGAGAATTTTGCTTTCCAAATCTGTGATGTTGTAAAAATTTTGGGTTTCAGGGGTTTTTTTGATAATTTTGTAAGTTAGGGGCAATCTCGTAAATTTTCAAATCAGGGTATTTTGAATTTTTACAAGTTAGGGTTTTATGGATACCTTTGTAAAACAGGGAAATTTTATAAAGTAAAGAAGTTTTGATAAAACTGGGGGTAATATGAGTATTTTATAAACCAAGGGCATTTTGGTAATCTTACCACTAGGGGCATTTTAGTAATTTTGAAAAAAAATATTTCAAAAAAATTTTATAGAGTAGCTTTTACAAATCAAAAGGGTAATTTAGTAATTTTAAAACTAGGGTTTCCATAAAAAAAACACGGCTAGTCCCTTTCGGGTTTTAGTTAGGGGTTTAGCCCATGAATAAATCCTCTTGGTTAGGGTGAACCGAAGCTACGCACCGGGTAGGATTCGAGTGGAGAGGAGGTGAGTCACGCAGACTGCTTAAATACCAAGCTCCCACTGAATACCAATCCTAGACATGCGCACAATGGTTGCCACACCCTAACTCGGCAACTTAACCATGGGTTTGTTTAGTTAGGCATTTAAGTCTTATGTTTTTATTGGGGTACACTAGTCCTAGGGTTCAAGTACTTATCCTGCTATGTTCCATTCCATTTCTACCCTTCTATAATTCATAATATAATTCATACAAAGGATAGTGGTACTTACCTGGTGGACTTCGGGTCGGAGACTTAGGTGCCATTCCAGAAAATCTACTTAATTTCATAAAAATTTTCACAAATTCATTTTGGGCCTAAATTTCAAAACATAGTAGGCTTTAAACCCCAGGCCGAGAGTTTAAAACTGGGCTTTGATACCAAGCTGAAACACCCCAAACCCGGCCCACGAACCTCGACCAGATCTAGTATGTTCCTCGAGTAATAACGGTTCAAAATTCGTGGGTTCTTAGAAAATCTTTAAGTGATTTTGGGAAAAAACTTGATTTGGGTTGGGCTCAAGTTGGAAACCAATTTATTTTGGAAGTATAAGTTTTTATAAAGATGCTACTTATTAAGTTCAAAACGTTTAAGTTAATAGGTAGGCTGAATTATAGGTTTTATCCTTAATTAAAATCATGTGTATTTACGTGTCAAAACATTTAGGGTTTATTTTCAATAAAACATTTGATCTTTGATTTGATAATTTTAGTAACGTATTGAAATAATTAAAATGCATGCATAAACAATTTATCACTATGACCTTATTACATCAAAACAAACCCAAATAAATTAAAGTACTTAAATAAAAATAAAATGTCAAAATCATAAAATTCCTTGCTGAGCATGGCCACCGCTAAGCTCCTGCCGACCCGGTCCATTACTGTGCGTCACCTAAAGAATAATCCCACAACGGGGTGAGTCAACAGACTCAATGTGTACACAAAAACTAAGTCCAAATAGATTTAGGCATATCAAGTCATACATTTTCATATCAAAATATACAATTAATGATGCATTCCCAAGCCCAAGCCTAGTAACCAACCGCTACACATCACCCGTACCAGCCTGCACACCGTGGGGACTACTAAGTCAACCCTCCATCCGCTACACACCATCGAAGGCAGTCACTGCAGTCGACGTGCTCATCGTCCTTATAAAATTCGTGGCATAGCCACCAGATACACACTTTGTGTCATGAGACACCATATTCAGATATCGTGGCCTTAGGTCACCACATTCAGATATCATGGTCTTAGGTCACCACATTCAGATATCGTGGTCTTAGGTCACCACATTCACTTCCCCCTTTTCATAATATCCCATATGCCCATGTCATACAAAATCATGCAACATAATGCCTTAGGCCCGATTTCACATTCTTATCATATTCATATTCATGGCATAACAAGTCGTATCATACTCATAGTAGGAGTAGGAAAATGTACCTTAGTACTGTGTACCATAACATGGTACTTAGCCATATTTTCCACATTCTTATAACATGCATACATATTAAACAGTGCCTTAAACTTATTGAGAAATAGTGTGGGGTACACACCTGATATTAATGCCTTCTTGAAACCCGAAAATCGAATCTAAGACTTTAGATCCTAAACTCCCGAAGCACCCCTTCATAGATTTGGCCAAAGAACAACATGAGGGATTAGATCTTTAGATTTCGACAAGCCTAAGAATAGAAGAATGAAAACTGAATTTGATCTATTTGATCTTACCCTTATTGAAGAAATTGACAGCAACTATGTCAGTCACCTATGAGTTATTCGGCTTTGAAACTTGAAGAAAATTCATCTGGAAGTCCCTTATATAATCGGCTCTTGAAAAGGGTAGCAAGGGTTATGGATTCGGCTTCCACAAGGGTCACAAAAGAAAAGGTATGAGGTAGTAACGGCAATGGTGAAAATCTTTGAAGAAGAAACGATGGAGAAGTCGGCTAAGCTTTCTTGAGTATTCGGCTTTGGCAAAATAAAAGAGAAAGGAGAGAGTTTGCTAGAGACTTTTAGCAGAGACTTAGAAAAGAATGAATAATGGCCTTATTTTCTCCTCTTTGCCGAAATTATCACCAAGGAATCCCCTATTCAGCCAACACTAGCCAATTCCTAGCTTTTCTCTTATCCCTTTATTCAATAATAGAATTAATCCCTCAATTATCTCTTATCACTTAAAAAAATACCAATAATTATCCATCACTTATCCATCTATTTGTCGAATTTTAACAAAAATAAAACACCTCCCTTTTAGTGCCTTAATGCCGCCCACTTCTCCCTCTTAATGCTGAAAATAAAACTCCTTTTGTTTACCTTGTGGCTCGAACCTGTGCCCATTTGCATAGCTTGTATGCCCCTTACACGGGCTTTAAGTGGCGCCTATAGCCACTTTACCAAGCCTATTTGTATGTCATATTTCACATACATTTTCTCTTAAGGCCCTATTCACTTAGCTCCTTAATAAGACTTAAAATCTAAAAATTTTCTAAGGTATTTCCCTACATTTCAAAGTTCACGATATTCATAGATCACATTTAAAACATTCATAAACATGATATTTCATATAATTAAGCATGAATACACAAGCCCATTTCCAGGATATTACAAATAGCTTGGCCGAACTTCCCTTAAACAGCAATGGAGTTTCCTGTTGAACAAAATAATAAATAAAAAAGATGATATTTGTAACAGTCCGAATTTGACCGTAATCGGAACGGTGGTTTTGGGATCACAAATCTGAGTCAGAAAAAAATAATTTACTATTATTTTAAATGCTTAGAATGTGTGAATTAGTGTGTGTAAAATTTTCATGTTAAAATTTAATTGTTTTAGTGCATAATTATGAAAAAGGGCTTAATCGCATAAAAAGAAAATTTGGTGGTTAAATGTGTGAGTGCCGAATTGTTGATGGCTTTATAAATTGAAGGTTTAAATAACAATTAGACCATAAAAAGGTGGATAGTGGATGGCCATCATTATGCATGTAATAGTGTTGGCATTATATATATTATTTTATCTTATGTTATGTTATAATATAATGATTAACATGTTTAGATAAAATAAAAATAGAGAAAAACATTTGCATGTTCTTATTTTCTTCTACCTTGACTGAAACTAGAAAGAAAAAAAGGGGAGAAAAACTTCAACAAGGTTCGGCTTTAGCTAGGCTTAATTTAAGGTATGTTTTAGTTTGAATTTTGATAAATTTCATGAATTTGTGATTGGTATGTACTCTTTTATCAAGCCCATACATCAATTTTGTACATTGATTTAGTATGATAGATGTGCCATTGAACATAAGTTGAGTTTTGAGATGATTATTGGCATGAAATGGAAGATTTATTTTAGATGAACAATTGTTGCTTTGGGGTTTTTGATGAATGAGGTTGATTAGGGGCTACTTTGAAGAGTTACGAATATTAGGGTAATTTTTATGAACAAATCGTAGAAGGACTAAACATAGAAAATATGATAGTATATGAACTTATGTAGTGCATGGATTGATTCGGCTATAGGGATGTATATGCAATTAGGTGTAATTCGGTGAAAATCATAATATGGACTAAATTGAATACATGGTTTCAATAAGGGGTGAATTTGGTAAAATTTCAAATGTTGTGATTGGATTCAAAATTAGAGGCATATATGGATTGTAATGTGCCTAAGTTCAATCGGCTTTATGCTTATTGAGGTATAAATGGCATGTTTCGAATGAGTATAAATTATGTATTAAATTGTTAATGTATGAAATATCATGGACGAATTTATAAATTGCCCATTTGTTTGTCCGTGGATTAAATTGAATAGGAAAGTAATTGAATGGGTTTAAATTGTAACTTTCTAGATCAAGAACAAAGAAAAATCGATTTTGGATCGGGGAAAAACGCAAGTTCACGGATAACCAGTCTTCGTTGTCCAACAAAATCTGAGGTAAGTCTTTAAGCAAATTAATTCCATAATAATTGATTATAATTTATCGTATACGCTGAATTATGAACTTGTGGAGTTAGACATGTTAAAACTGAATGTGAGGAAGTAATTTAGCATTTTACGAAATTGAGCTCATTGAGGTAATCCGTGAAAGTGATATTGAATTATATAGAATATATGTAATATTAGTATGGTGTGAAAGTGATATTGAATTATATGAAATATATGTGATATTGATAGTATGTGATGTGAATGGGATGACTCAATAATATGAATGTTCGGGCTTCAAGCCTAGCAGGCCTCGTGCCGGTGAATTATATTAGGCTTATTGCCTAGCAGGCCTCGTGCCGGTGATTTATATCGGGCTTCAAGCCTAGCAGGCCTTGTGCCGGTGATCTTTATAGGGCTAAATGCCTAGCGTGCCTCGTGCGGTGATTTATATCGGCTTGAGCCTAGCGTGCCTTGTCTTTGGTGATCTTTATCGGGCTTCGAGCCTAACAGGCCTCGTGCCGGTGAATTATATCAGGCTTATTGCCTAGCAGGCCTCGTGCCGGTGATTTATATCGGGCTTCGAGCCTAGCAGGCCTTGTGCAGGTGATCTTTATCGGGCTAAATGCCGGTGTTTGAACTATGGACCTTGAGTCTAGCAAGTCTATGTCAGTATGTGAGATTCGGGCAAATGCCTAGCAGGTTTTATATCAGTGAGTTGAAATCCCAAGCTTAGATTATGTACTAGTAAAGTCATGAAATGAATTAAGTGAGCCTAAGCATTTGAAGATGAAATGGGTTAAATTCGGCTACAAGGTATGTGTTATTCATATTCATGTATTATACATATATATATGTGATGATAATAAGTAAATGAATTGATGAATGAAATGTGGTATACAATTGGTAGATGCAAATTGTTATAAACTAAGTCATGAGAAAATTGGTTATATGAAAGCATAATGTGGTTAAAGGTATTCGTATAAGTATTTTGAGATGAAGGATACAAACTGATCCTGGATATTTGGCCTTATGCTTATGATTACGTGACATATTGGGATTACTTTGATGCCATGTATACGAATGTATGAAATGTCAAATGGATATACATACAAATATATGTGAATATATATATTCCTTTTATGTGAAGTTACTAAGTGTAAAGTATATACTTATTGTATATACATTAATATGTGATCCTATGGAATTATGTGTAGCGAAAATATGAGTAGTTGGAAAAGAGTATTTAATCTATAATATGTGAACTATCTAATGAGATATAAATTGAAGTTTAAAGGTAAAATAGTGATGATGGTTAATCTAAATGAGCATCGAGATTCGATATTAGTAGATCATTTAAGTACTAAACTTTGAAATATTGATATTAGATGCTTGGATATATGAGAGTTTAAATGAACATATATTTATGTACTTGAAAAGATAATTCGGATGTACACGGCCCTTTACTTGCTCGAATATTTATGTGAATTTATTGAATTTCGCGTATGGGTATTACGATTATATTATAAAGAAAGGATGTTTTATATTTTGAATTTGATGCTGAGTTGATAAGTTGTATACTAATGGTAAGGAAATGATAAGTGTTATGTTAAGTGAGGTAAAAGTATTCAGTTTTGAAGGATTTTCGAGTTAAGCTATTTTATTCCATATTATTTCTTGAATATTTTAAAATGCTTGAATGTCCAATTGGTATATTATGATTGCTTAAGACTTACTAAGCTAAGTTAGCTTATTCTGTGTGTTCCTCATTCTGTTTTATAGATTTTGATTCAAAGCTACGGACTCGAAGGATCTTCAAAGAAGTTAACCACACTATCCACTCTCTTTTGGTACTGATAAACTTGGTTTTTAATTCAAAAGGCATGTATAGGCTAGACTAAGCTGTATTACTAATGATACTTAATCGTGTATATAATTTTGTGAAAATGGCTACTTATTTTGGGTTAAACTTCATCAATATGCTTGGATGAAATGGCTTGCTCATGCTATTAATGAATGTTTGTATTCGGTTGAAGTTTAGATATTATTGGAAATGTGGTAGGTGATATGAGTGTTATGTATATAGTTGTAAAATCATAACTTGGGTTATTGAATGTTAAATATGGTTGTTATGGTTAGGTGATAATAATAATCTCATAATGAAAATTTGTATATGTAAGTTGATTTGTTAGATTCATTTGTTAATGATAAGTATAGGTAGTTATAAATTGTATGGAAAGGTGGTATGGAAGGTTCGGTCTAGGCATGATTAAATATGCTTATATTTCTATGTTAATTTAGTTTGAGATCTACGTTTATGAATGGTCAATAGTGTACAAATTCGTGACATAGAATTCATGAATTATGGAAGTTTAATTAGTACATTCGGTCTTTGATCATATGCATATATCATGCAAAGTTAATTTGTGTTTATGGCATTAAAAGCTAAGATGATGCGCATTCTGATATATGTAATTGAAAAAGGAATGATATTTCTTAGTTTATAAGTGTGCAAACGGGTGATATATGCATGTAACCATATGATGCTTATTAGTATTTCTAACTATAAAGTTTTAATGTGCATTGGTTCGAAACAAGATTGTACATGAGGAACGGTTGCATGAAATGAATGCGTAGGTGGTGGTGCTAAGTAGGTGTTTGTATTTGTTTTGTGATTGATTTTATTAAAGAAATGTATATTGATTGATCATTCTGTATTCGTTGATGATTATGCCGAATATACTTAGAATTTTAATCATGCATATATGTGGTAAGTTAATAAAGAGAGATGTTATGCAAATTTTAAATTTCATGAAATTGATATGAATATGAATTTGGGTTATATGCTTGAGAAGTATGTATCTAAACATGTATCAAATTCGGTTGTTTTAGAATAGGATGAAGTATATTGAATGAAAAGGGTGTTACAGTACGAAAGTTATATTTTATTTGAAAATGCCTCGTAACCCTAATTCGGCGACGGATATGGGTTAGGGGTGTTACAATACTAGTTTTCTTTATGTTTTGTTATTATAATAGCTTTGTTGGAATTTCAATACTAAGGAAGAAAGAATTGTAGAGAAGGAATGAGAAATTTAGCAACAAAATTATTTGTTAAGGTTTTTATTTTTTACTCATCTATTTTGAACAATGTAACAAGAGTATTTATAATAAGAAAAACTCCTAAATATGGAAAAAATAACAAAAAATTTTATACTAATAAATGTCAAATATAAATGCTAAATATATTATACTAATAAATATTAAATCTTATAGAAAGAAAATATATTTTGTTTAACTTGACTTGCAAGCAATCTCTTTAAATCCTGTTCATATTTTTTAGTCCACCAAAGTTGAAGTGTTCACCTACTTTGCATGAATAGTCATCTCGCAACACTCCTCGTTGGCCTTTATGTCGATAACATCAATTTTATCCCTTAACTCTTCAAACCTTGACTTTCCAAGTGGTTTGGTCAGGATGTCTGCAAGTTGATCCTTAATACTTAATGGACTAGAATCACTTCTTTGCTCTATTCGACTTCTGTCGCAAAGTAATACTTGATTTTAAAATGCTTTGTCTTTCCATGAAAGACCGGTTCTTCGCTATTGTTGTGACAGACTAGTTGTCACAAAAAATTGAGTTGTTTCAACCTGCACATGATTCAAATCAAACAAAATTTTTCTCAACCAAATTGCTTGATTAACTATTGTTGCAACAGCTACATACTCAACCTCAACTGTGGATTGAGCAACTATTGATTGCTTCTTCAAACTCCAAGAGGGTACCTCAGATCCTAGTGAAAAGAAATATCCGAAGGTACTTCGCATATCATCCACTGATCCAACCTAGTCATTGTCAATGTACCCAATTAATTTTAAGGAGCTCACTATTGCGACATTCACCATTACGAACCAAACACCAAAATCAGTTGTTCCTTTAACGTATCTCAACACCCTTTTCGCTACTTTGAAATGATAAGTATCACAGCAGTGTATAAAATCTTAACAACATGCCAACTACAAACATAATATTTGGTCGTATTGTTGTTAAATACAACAAACAACCCACAAGGCTTCGATAGTTCTTCTCATAAACTTTCTGAAAGTTTTCACTACTATAGAGTTTTTCTCCAAGTGCAATAGGCGTTCCGATTGGCTTATACTTCGCCATGCAAAACCTCTTCAAAATCTTCAATGCGAAGCCCTGTTGACTTATGAAAATTCCTTCTTGAACTTGTCAAACTTGTATCCCAAGGAAATATCTCATTTCCCCAAAATCTGACATTTCGAACATGTAACACCCCTTACCCGAGTCAAAAACTGGGACTGGATACGAGGCATTACCATGTTTAACCTTTCTTGAACATGAAATCTCAGGCTATAAAATTTTGTTCCAACTTAGAACTTTTCTTTCTTAATCATAACATACCTATCATGGGCCTAAGAGGCCTGAAACATATATTCGAAAGGTTTCAGAGTTCAACCGAAAACTTTTTCACTCTTTGAAAATCTTTGCCAAAATAGGGTCACATGCCCGTGTGACATGGGACACGCCCGTGTGGTCAGACCGTGTGGTCTCACACGCCCATGTCCCTAGCCCATGTAGAATTTATTTTTATTTCGAACCTACGGGGGTTTTCACACGGCTGAGCACACGCCCGTGTCTATAACCCATGTCTTTTACACGGCCTCAGCACGCCCATGTCCTCTGCCTGTGGAACTCTTTGTTTATGACGTCATCAAATCCTTAATACCACATGGTCAGGACACACTCTCGTGTGCTGGCCCATGTGATGATTCATGTCCTCGTAAGTTGATGTAAGGGACACACGGCCTATTAACACACCCATGGGGCTGGCCGTGTGTCACACACAGCCTAAACACACGCCCGTGTGTCTACTCGTGTGGACACTTAGAGGCTATTTTCCAAGCCAATTGCCACCCTAAAACATAAACACACTTATGCCAACTCAAGCAATTCATGTACTATGAATAATTCCTAAAACATCACTTATGGAGTTCATAACTCGTCATCATTAATATATATAACTTAAGAAATATTAGTCTATCACTTTGGCCATATACAAAAAGTATAGTAACTTTAATAGACAATTCTTTGGCTCCCAATATAATATAACTCAAAATGGTATAATCTCTATACATGCCATACTTAACATAAAACAACTTGGCCATACCAAAATAATGATTGATAGTGTAATCCGACCTCCGACTTCTATGATTCCCGAAATAGCTTGGTGAAACTACAAGGAAAAAGGGGAAAGAGAGGGGTAAGCATATAGCTTTGTAAGTTTTCATGAAATTTATATAATAACATAAATACTTAAAATAACTCATTCATCTCATGATACATGAACAATATAAGCATCAAATGTTCAAGCATACTTACTCATACTTACTCTTACCCATCGTATATCACAACATGATTTCATACTTGTATTTTATTCATGGTACCTGTATCACTTAGTCACATAATTAAAGACTTTTGCTAAAGTAATCATAAACTAAAATCGTTAG